>JARQOC010000003.1:602254900-603503334 GCA_033576535.1 Allobates femoralis | reverse complement strand
TCATCAGTCTCTAGTGAATGGATAGGCTGTATTCTCAGTGATGTCATCAGTCTCTAGTGAATGGATAGGCTGTATTCTCAGTGATGTCATCAGTCTCTAGTGAATGGATAGGCTGTATTCTCAGTGATGTCATCAGTCTCTAGTGAATGGATAGGCTGTATTCTCAGTGATGTCATCAGTCTCTAGTGACTGGATAGGCTGTATTCTCACTGATGTCATCAGTCTCTAGTGACTGGATAGGCTGTATTCTCACTGATGTCACCAGTCTCTAGTGACTGGATAGGCTGTATCTCACTAATGTCACCAGTCTCTAGTGAATGGATAGGCTGTATTCTTACTGATGTCATCAGTTTCTAGTGAATGGATAGGCTGTATTCTCAGTCAGGGTCGGACTGGGGTGTCAGGGGCCCACCAGGGAAATTGACTCTAGGGGCCCACCCTTCAGTTATATTCAAATACCTGTTACCCGTTATACCCATCATAGTGGCAGCTCCTGCACATCATTGTGCGCTCACTATGACTGTGATGTAGAATTACTATAGTTTGTATTAAAGTGCACCTGTCATCGGTTTTGGGGATTCTAAAACCTGCCCACCACCTTTAACATGATGTAATTGTGGATCCTGTAACCCCCTTCATATCCCTAGACATCCTCAGGCACTTCAGAAATATAAGCTTTATTCTGTCCTGCGCCATATATTTTTTTTATGGGTATATGGGGTCTGCAGAATGCGGTCAGAGCCGCCCCGCTCCATGCCAACACCGCCCCTCCTGATTGTGTGCAACTGAATGACACAGGATATCATCCACACAAATCACAGGTCTCACGCCTGCACAGTGGAAACACTGGCTCTTCAATAGGGCACAGTGAGGCACCACTGCGAAGAAGCGAGACCTGTGATTTGTGTGGATGACATCCTGTGTCATTCAGTTGCACACAATCAGGAGGGGCGGTGTTGGCATGGAGTAGGGCGGCTCTGACCGCAATCTGCAGACCCCATATGACCCATAAAAAAAATTATCACATGGTGCGGGACAGACTAAAAATCTATTTCTGAGGTGCCTGCGGATGTCTGGGGATATAATGGGGGTTACAGGAACCCCAATTACATTATGCTAAAGGGAACCTGTCAGGTAATTTTTATAAGTGGAAACCGTCAGAAGAATGTGGCCCTTTTATCCCCATTATAAAATGCATTGGCCAGTAATGATACGACCGCGGCTCCATTCATCATCATTGGGGCTCCCAGAAAAAGCCAAACACCTTGTTCATAGCCACTGAGGGAATGAGCGGATCATTGGCGAGCTGTACATCAGCTCCAGTCTAATGGGGACAAAACAAACCTATGACAGGACCGTCTTTAAGAACAATGTTTTTAATGTGTGTTTTAATGTTTTTTCTAATAAAAATGAATTTTTAAAGAGGGTATCGGGGATTAATAAAAAAAAATATGAAAATGCCTAAGCACCAACAGGTAGGCACCGGTCACCGCCTTTCTCCTCTGGCACAGACCGCTCCTGCCAGGGATAGCATGGCGGCGTAAACAGTGCAGAGACGGCTTTTCCGTTCTGCTCCGTGTGGAGGGGGTGGGACAGCCGACATCATGCTGAGTGACAACCAACTCTTCACTACCTGATTGGAGCAGCCGGCTGTCATTCAGCGTGACGTTGGCTATGACGCTCGTCGACAGAGTGAAGAAGCCGCCCCTCTGTTGACGTGACATCAGTGGAAGCAGCAAGATCGCCGACAGGAGCGGTCTGTGTCTGCTCCGGTCGGCGATGAAAGGTGTTGGGCACAACAGGCAGGTAAGGGGACAGCTACTTATCTGTTAGTGCATAGGCAGAATTTTTTTTCCCAGTATTCCCAGATATGCTCTTTAAGGATCTCAAGATTCTGTGCTGGATCTTTTTCTATTTTTTTGACACTTAATGGGGATAAAAAAATGCACATTCAGCAATCGGACCGCCAACAATAAATAACTTATCACCTATCATTAGGCCATGTGCACTTCAAGCATTTAGTGACTTTTTTTACCTCAGTATTTGTAAAACAAAACCAGGAGTGGAACAATCAGACGTAATTTTTTCTGCCTTTTTCACCCTGGTATTGTTTTACAAATCCTGAGATAAAAATCTCACCAAATACTCAAAGTGCACAAGGCCTTAGAAGAGATGATTACTTGCTTTCTCTGGAGAACCACTGTAAGTGCATCTCTGCTGCGGTGTAATAGTCATTGGACAGAAGAGGTTAAACATCCAAGTATTTAATATCTATTGGAAATAAATAATTTCCCCTTATTGATATCAGAAAAAACAAATGACTGACCACAATCCACTGTATCAAGACCAATAATACCACATACAATGGAGAAATACAGCCGCAACATCTCCATAGGACATATTACCACCACATAGTGACCAAATAATGCCACATACAAGGCACAAATACTGCCACACCGTGAGCAAAGCACATATTCCCACCACATAGTGTCTGAATAATAGCAAATACAAGAGACAAATACCTGCACACCATGACCAAAGCACATAATATCATATACTACAACGTACAAGGTATAAATACTGCCACACCCTGACAAGACCACATACAATGACGCTGACACTGGGGGTACAGGATAATGACGCCAACACTGGGGCTACAGGATAATGACACTGACGCTCGGGATACAGGATAATGGGACTGACACTGGGGCTACAGGATAATGGGACTGACACTGGGGCTAAAGGATAATGGGACTGGGGGTACAGAATAATGACGCAGACACTGGGGTACAGGACAATGATGCCGACACTGAGGGTACAGGATAATGATGCCGACACTGGGGGTACAGGATAATGACACTGGGGGTACAGGATAAAGACGCTGGGGGTAAAGGATAATGGTGCCGACCCTCAGGGGTACAGGGCAGGGGCGCCAACACTGTGGGGGTACAGGGCAGGGGTGCTGACACTCGGGGGGCACAGGTCAGGGGTGCTGACACTTGGAGGGTACAGGGCAGGGGCACTGATACTTTGGGGTATGGAATAATCACATGAAAACTCTTTCCCACAGCAAAAAGCTATTTCATGATATCAGAACATAGGATAGCTGGATGCTGAGGGAAAGATAAATAATAGAGCAGGGGATAGGACTAGCTTCTTTCCATCAGTATCCAGCTTTCATATCCCCTGCTCTGCTGGCTGGACATGGACACACTTGGCACAACTAACCCTGGGCCCTCACTTACGTACAGTAGTAGCATCAATGGCTGCCAGGACATGGGGGTCCTCTTCTAGCAATAATGGCGTTCAGTCCAGCCGCTCCTGTCTTCTTCCTCACTAACGCTCCGCTGTGGAGTGTAGGAGGGCGGGCTTATCATCATGCAGCACAAGCACGCATGCCTGGGCTGCTGCCGAACTCATGACCCCAGCTGGGGTCACCATCTATGTGGTGGACGTTTCGGTCCTCAGACCTCTGAGGACCGAAACGTCCACCACATAGATTTATAGTAGCTGTATACATAATAGAGAATACACGAAGAGACGGCTTCGGTCCGTATACACAGAAATACTGCTGCTGACTATCCACACAATAGAGAATACTCAATAGAGATGGATGTGCGATGCATGGAAAACGCTGAAGGCTGCTGGCCGTACGCTCAATAGCCTGCCGGCTGTACGCACAGGCCTGGACACACAGCAGAGCCCTGGACACACAGCAGTGCCCTGGACACATAGCAGTGCCCTGGACACATAGCAGTGCCCTGGACACATAGCAGTGCCCTGGACACATAGCAGTGCCCTGGACACACAGCAGTGCCCTGGACACACAGCAGATCCCTGGGCACACAGCAGATCCCTGGGCACACAGCAGATCCTCCCTGGGCACAGCAGATCCCTGGACATAGCAGAGTACTGAACACTGCATAGCCATCGGGTCCCCACTGCTGTGGGCCCCTGGGCACTGTCCATTTATTCCTGGGGGGCCCCTGTGCGCCCCTGCTCCCCCTCCAAACCTGTGTGGCAGTCAGGCACACAGACAGACGCAGAGAAACAAACAGACACACACACAGACAGACAGCATACTCACTAGCAGCAGCGAGTCCGTCCTGACTCCTCTCCAGCCTGTCAGCTGCCCAGTTCTTCTCCCTCCTGCCGGCTCCTGCGCTTCTCCTGCCGGCCCCAGCGTGACTTCCGGATTGACACTGACGATGTCAATCTCGGCCAGGCGGGCCCTCTCTCTCCCTTGACGGCCGCGGTGACCCGTTCTAGAGGTGAGGAGAGTGGCCTGTAGAAGAGGTGAGGGGGCGGGGCTTTGAGGAGATCGAGGCCCACCCCCTCACCTCTCCTCTGAGCCCCCTCTCCTGTGAATCACCGCCGGGAGCGAGAGGGCTTGGGTTGGGGCTGCGGGCGGCCATGTTTTGTGTGCATTGCGGATGGCGATACTACCGCCGGCTGCAGTGCACACTTTCTAAATGAAAGCAAGGGCAAGGGGCGGGCCCACCGGGGGTTTACCCGGTACCCCGGCAGGCCAGACCGACACTGCTTATGACGACCAAGGCACCAAACAAACACACCCATCTATTATATAATCACGAATGGGTTTTTTGCCCCTTTTGAGTCCGCTCACGCTGCGAGTCAGCGTGGTCATGTGGATACGCCCGAAGCATTGGCCGCGCAGCGGCCATTGCGAGCAGTTCTAAGGCGACTCGCTATGCCCGCGCAGCGGGCATGGCGAGTCGCCTTAGCAGTGCGAAGCATTGGCCGCGAAGCGGCCATTGCGAGTCAGAGACTCGCTCTGCTAGAATCCCGATGCATGTGCATCGGGCACCCAGCTAGTACATTTATATGTACTTTGACAGGAAGCATTTAGGAGACTAAAGGAGTGTGAGAATGGTCATAGGATGCTGCAGGGACGTGTTTTTGTAGCTTATGTGGCTTTTTGGAGGTGACAGGATCCCTTTAATTCCTTCGTTCAGACATCAAATCGCTGCAGAACTAGTATCACGAAGCTGCAATGCTTCACTGCGGCCACAAGATGGAGCCTCTGTATAACTGAACTATCTCTGTACCTGGAGCTATCGGGGAGCTTCCTCCGCTCTCTCAGCTCTTCCGCCCTCTCTGGCTGTGTGACTCCTCCGACCTCTATGGCTATGGCTCCTCCGCCCCCTCTGGCTTCGCCTCTCTTGTCCGGGATTTCACCTTCCTGTGGCTCCTCCTCCGCGGTGTGACGGTTGTCTGGCTGCTTCTGTGGCTGTAATTCCGGTAGAACTCGAGACGTCATAGACAAATATGACGTCGGCGTGTGGGCGGGGCGCCGCGGGTTTCAAAGGGGCGTGGCTTATGGACGAGGTGATACGGTATTATTGTTGATGTGCAGGGGAGAGTAATGTGATCTGATAGAGTCTGCAGTGATGTCACACTCATGTGACTGATCGCATGACTCTGACATCACCACAGGGGTCCTGTCAGCACAGAGCAGCCAGGTAATCTTTCTGCACTCAGTCCCCACACACAGAGCACGCAGCCACTACACACACTCAGTCCAAACACACTCCTCCACAGCTCACACTCACCCCCCCACAGCTCACACCCCCTCAGCCTGCACTCACTCAGCCCACACTTACCCCCTTGAGCACACTCACCCCTCTCAGCTCACACTCACCCCCTCAGCCTGTACTCAATTACCCCCCTCAGCCCACACTCACCCCTCCAGCCCACATTCACCCCCTTTAGCTCACACTCACCACCCCTCAGCCCGCACTTACTCTGCACTCACTTACCCCCTCAACCCCAATGACTCACCCCCTCAGCCTGCACTCACCACCCTTCATCCCACTCTCAGCCTGCACTCACTTACCCTCCCTCAGCCTACACTCACTCCCCCCTCAACCTGCATTCCCCCTCAGCTCACACTCTCCCTCCCTCAGCCCACATTCACTCAGCTTGCACTTACCCCCCTCAGCCCACACTCATTTAGCCCACATTCGCCCCCTCTCAGTCCACACTCACTTACCCCCTCAGCCTGCACCCACCTCCTCTCAGCCCACACTCAACCCCCTCCACCTGCACTCACCCACTCAACTTACACTCACTCTGGACTCACTTACCCCCCTTAGCCCCACTTATTCAACCCTCAGCCCACACTCACTCAGCCTGCAATCTCTTACCCTCCCTCAGCCTGCAGTCACTCACCCTCCCTCAGCCATCACTCACCCTCCCTCAACCTGCAGTCACTCACCCTTCCTCAGCCTGCAGTCACTCACCACCCCTCAGCCTGCAGTCACTCACCACCCCTCAGCCCGCAGTCACTCACCCCCCAGCCCCCACTCATCCCCCCTTAGCCCACACTCACTCAGCACACACTCAGCTCGCATTCAACCCCTTTCAGCCCACACTCATCCCCCTCAGCCCACACTCAGCCCGCACTCACCCCCCCCTAAGCCCACACTCACTTATCCCCCTCAGCCCACACTCACCCCCAGGTTGCACTCACTCACCCCACCTCAGCTTGCACTTACCCACCCCCCCTCGGCCTGCACTCCCCCCAAATCCTGCAATCACTTACCCTGCACTCACCCCCGTCAGCCCACACTCACCCTCAGCCCGCACTCACCCCATTCAGCCTTCACTCGCTCACCCTCCCTGCCAATACTCGCTCTTCCCCTTCTGCTCACTCTAGCTCACCCCCCTCTGCCCGCACTTGCTCACCCCCTTTGCCCACATTCACTCATCCCCCCTCTGTCCTCACTCACTCCACCTCTGCCCGCACTTGATCCCGAACGTGATCAACCTGCTCACAACTCGGCCCGCAGCCACTGCTTGCAATGAAGAACTGTGCCAGAGACTAACCAAACAGAGAGGGACCCAAGAGCTTGCATGGGTGTGGGGGCAGAGAGTGTGCATGGGGGGGAACCTGAGAGCATGCACGGGGACAGAAAGGGACCACGGGGGGCAGAGAGGAACTACGGGGAGGGGGGTAGCAGAAAGGGACCAGAGTGAGGGGCAGCGAGTGAGCACGTGGGGAGTGGAGAGCGACCACAGGTGTAGGCCCAAGATTCTGCACAAGATGGGGCAGAAAAGCAACACAGTGGGGAGTGCAGAGTGAGGGGGAAAAAAACAGCGGACAGGGGAGAGATAGCATACGGAGGAAAGACAGCCGCTGCCCCCAGCAGCACAAAGCCCGCCCCCATCGTGATGTCACTGCTCACCTGATCCTATAGCATTGGGCCCACATCTAGTATATATATGTATATATATATATACACTAACACAAACAATAGAGATTGCTTTGGGTTACACAATAGCTGTATACAGTGGCGTAACTAGAGTCCGATGGGCCCCGGTGCAAAATATTGACCTGGGCACCGCCCCCTCGCACGTGCGCACACACACACACACGTTGGTCAGATGTATGGGCCCCATGTAAGATTCTAAATCCTATAATTCACCGCTCTCCCCCTTCAATATGTATTAATGTCCCTCATCCTGCTATATATGGTCCTCCTTTTGGAATATGCCCTTATCCTGGTATATATGGTCCCTCATTATAGTATAATGCAACCTCCTATGCCTCCATTAAGTATAATGCAGCCTCTTAGCCCTCCATATATTATAATGCAGCCTAATAGCCTTCCATATATCATAATAGAGCCTCATAGCCCTCCATACAGTATAATGCAGCCTCATATCCCTCCATACAGAATATTGCAGCCTCATAGCCCTCCATATAGTGTAATACAGCCTCATAGCCCTCCATACAGTATAATGTAGCCCCATAGCCCTCCATATATTATAATGCAGACAAATAGCACTCCATATAGCATAATACAGCCTCATAGCCTTCCATATAGTATAATGCAGCCTAATAGCCCTCGATATGGTATAATACAGCCTAATAGCCCTCCATATAGCATAATATAGCCTCATAGCCCTCCTCCATACAGTATAATTATTATTATTTATTTATAGAGCACCATTGATTCCATAGTGCTGTACATGAGAAAGGGATACATACAAACAAGTTAAAAGTACAACGAACAAACAAAAAGTGACAGACCGATACAGAAGAGAGAGGACCCTGCCCTTAAGGGCTTACATTCTACAGGGCAATGGGGAGGGAGACAGAAGGTTGGGTGATGGTGGAGCGCTGGGTTCAGTGTGGTGGAGTGACAGGTCCAGTGGTGGTGGAGCTCTTGGTTCAGTGATGGTGAAGTGCCGGTCCAGTGGTAGTGGAGTGCCGGTCCAGTGGTAGTGGAGCACTGTGTACAGTGGTAGTGGAGTGCCGGGTCTAGTGGTGGTTGGGTGCACCATGGTCATTGCAGGCTGTAGGCTGTTCTGAAGAGATGGGTTTTTAGGTTCCACTTGAAGGTTCTAAGTGTAGGGGACAGTCCGATGTGTTGGGGTGCAGAGTTCCAGAGGATAAGGGATGCTTGGGCGAAGTCTAGCAGGTGGTTAGATGAGGAACGTACAAGTGTGGAGTAAAGAAGTAGGTCTTGGGAGAATCGAAGATTGCGAATTGGATGATATCAGGAGATTAATTCAGAGATATATGGGGGAGATCGATTGTAGATGGCTTTGTAAATCAATGTTAGTAGTTTGAATTGGATACGCTGGGGAATTGGAAGCCAGTGAAGAGATTTGCAGGGGGAGAAATGGAAGAGTAGTGAGGAGAGAGGTGGATTATTCTGGCAGCAGAGATGAGGACAGACTGGAGAGGTGCCAGAGTGTTAGCAGGGAGGCCACAGAGGAGGATGTTGATGTAGTCGAGGCGGGAGACAATGAGGGCATGCACTAGTAGTTTAGTAGATTCAGGGTTGAGGAAAGGACGAATTCTGGAAATATTTTTGAGTTGGAGGTGGCGAGAGCTTGAATGTGTGGTTTGAAGGACAAGGCAGAGTTAAGGGTTACTCTGATAGACAGATCAAGTAAGAAACGTGCGCAAGAAGGGGGAAAGATGATGAGTATGGTTTTGTCTACATTTAGTTTTAGGAAGCGAGAGGAGAAGAAGGAGGATATGGCTGATAAGACACTCTAGGATCCTGGACAGCAGAGAGGTGACGTCTGGGCTCAGAGAGATAGGCCCCTTTCACATCTAATGCAGGGCTGCGTTTTGCTTCATTTGCGTTTCTGTGCGTTTTTTACCGCTAAAAACGCATCAAAACACATGCATTTTTGCCCCCATTGATTTGAATGGAAACGCATGTAAAAACGCATGCAAAAACGCAAAACACATGCGTTTTTGCAAACGCTGACCAAAGCATCGCAAACAACGTTTTGGTCTGCTTTTGCAAACATGCATGCGTTTTGTATTTTTGAAAACGCACATGCGTTTTTGCATGCGTTTTTACATGCGTTTCCATTAAAATCAATGGGGGCGAAAACGCATGTGTTTTGATGCGTTTATAGCGGTAAAAACGAAGCCATGGGACTTTATGAGTTGTCCTAGGCCAAGAGAATAAATGGAACAAAGAAGGGGTCCCAGCAGGGGTGAACCTAGCCTCTCTGCTGCCTGAGGCGAACTTTAAAACGGCGGCCCCCAAACACAAGGACGTCAGCACCATCACACGCACATGCAAGAATCACATAGAAGTATCCAGAATAAGGATCATTAATGGCAATGGCAACTTGGCACAAGCTGCACTCACACAAAGGTGGCTGCTGCCTTATAGCACAGGAGGCAGCACTGATTGCCACCTATTATCTATGGCACACACCTACAAAACTCTGGGCAGCTCCAATGTGATCACTGCCTGGCACTGACTAGTCAGCCTTGTCACCATGCGGCACTGTCCACACATACAATGACCTGCAGTCTGAGCATCAACAAGCCCCATTGCACTAAGCTGGGAAAATGGCGCGTCTTCCCCAACAGACCACGCCTCCCCCCCCAGAAACGCTTAGTTAATCACAAGCGCCGCACACGGGGCTGTCCGAAGCTAATACCTTGTTTCCCTGAAAATAAGGCACCATCTTATATTAATTTTTGCCCCCAAAGAAGTGTGATGTCTTATTTTCAGGGGACGTCTTATCTCCATGAAGAATTCACATTTATTGATGAACAAAAAAATGAACTTTTATTACATACTATACAGTAATTGTCATCACAGACCAGCATAACCAAACTGTGTCATCCATCATCCATCTGCAGCCCCCATCATCCCCAATGTCCCCCTGCAGCCTGCCTCCACAGGACCCTCCATATGTACAATACGGTAATCCCCAACTACTCTGGCACAGTATGATCCCCAACTGTGACCCCCTCACAGCCCTCCATATAGTATAATGGTCCCTTAACCTCTTCACACTGTATAATAGACCCTACCACAGCCCTCAAATAGCCCCCCATAAAGTATAAAGGCTCCATCATAGCCCTGCAAGTATTATCCTGCCCCCACAGAGCCCTCCAAATTTTGTAATGACCTCTATATAGTATAATTGGCTCCATATATTATAATACACGCACCCCCATAGCCCTCCATATAATATAATGCACCCCATAATTTTCCATATATTATAATGCACCCCCATAGTCCTCCATATATTACAATGCACCCCATAAACCTACAAATATTATAAAGCACCGCCATAGCCCTCCATATAATATAATGCACCATGCATAGTCCTCCAAATACTATAATGCATCCCCCATAGTCCTCCATATAGTATAATGCACCCCATAGCCCTCCATATACCATACAGCACCCCCATTAACAATATAGCACCCCATATATAATACCGCCCATTTACAGCACAGGAGCCCCATATACAGCATCCCCATAAACAGCACAGTACCCTCATATACAGCACCCCAATATACAGCACAACTGCCCCATAAACAGAACACCACCCCCATAAACTGCACAGTACTTCCATATACAGCACAGAAGCCCAATATACAGAACAGCACCCCCATAAACAGCACAGTACCCCCATATACAGCACCACCATATATGGCACAGCACCCCCATATACGGCACAGTACCCCCATATACAGCTCAGCACCCCCATATACAGCACCCCAGCCCCATGTACAGCAGCCCCACATACAGCAGAGCACCCCAATATACAGCAGAGACCCCCATATACAGCACCCCTGCCCCATATACAGCACCCCCACATACAGCAGAGCCCCCCCATATACAGCAGAGCCCCCCATATACAGCACCCCTGCCCCATATACAGCACCCCCATATACAGCAGAGCTCCCCCATATACAGCAGAGGTCCCCCATATACAGCAGAGCCCCCCATATACAGCACCCCTGCCCCATATACAGCACCCCCACATACAGCAGAACCCCCCATATACAGCAGAGACCCCCATATACAGAGCTCCCCCATATACAGCAGAGCCCCCATATACAGCTGAGCTCCCCCATATACAGAAGAGCCCCCATATACAGCAGAGCTCCCCCATATACAGCACCCCATATACAGTACCCCAGCACCACATACAGCAGCGCCCCCCCCCCATATACAGTATCCCAGCCCCATATACAGCACCCCCACATACAGCAGAGCCCCCCATATACAGCACCTGGAGTCCCAATGAACACAGGGTCACTTGATGCAGAGGTAGAATGACTGCTGGATTGACCAATCATCACACTCCCTGGCTGAGGGAGGCAGAGCCAATTGCTGCTGTATTGAATGTACAAGCAGCCAGGAGCCTCCTCCCTCCCCAGTCCCGACCGCAGCTGCTCCACACAGTCACTGACAACACACACAGGATTGCAGGAGCACGGCAGCATGTAATCTGACCGCTCTGCCGCTCCCTGTCTGCAGGGACTCATCGCCGCCTGAGCACAGTGCTCATATTGGCTCATTGATGATGCGGCTCTGGGTCCCAGGACAGAGCCTTGTGGGACTCCAACAGAAACGGAATGGGGTGAGGAAGTAGTGTGGGAGTGGGAGACGCTAAATGTGTGGTTGGAAAGGTAGGAAGAAATCCAGGAGAGGGCAAGGTCTGTAATACCAATAGAAGGCTATGTTCACATGCAGCATATTTCCCACGCTTTTTTATGCCGTGCTTTTGCCCAAAATAGCATCTGCATCTGCGTTTCCCGGCAAAGAGAATGGACGTTCACTTTTGCCGTTCAGACGCTGCGTAATTTAGCACCGCGCTTTTGGGGCCAAAAGCAGGCGCGTAAAGAGAATGGACATGTTAATTCTTTGCACTTAATAGCGCGCGATTCCTCCCATAAATAAATCCTCTTTATGTACAGTACAGACCAAAAGTTTGGACACACCTTCTCATTCAAGTTTTCTTTATTTTCATGACTATGAAAATTGTAGATTCACACTGAAGGCATCAAAACTACAAATTTACACATGTGGAATTATATACTTAACAAAAAAGTGTGAAACAACTGAAAATATGTCTTATATTCTAGGTTCTTCAAAGTAGCCACCTTTTGCTTTGATTACTGCTTTGCAGACTCTTGGCATTCTCTTGATGAGCTTCAAGAGGTAGTCACCGGAAATGGTTTTCACTTCACAGGTGTGCCCTGTCAGGTTTAATAAGTGGGATTTCTTGCCTTATAAATGGGGTTGGGACCATCAGTTGTGTTGTGCAGAAGTCTGGTCACAGCTGATAGTCCTACTGAGTAGACTGTTAGAATTTGTATCATGGCAAGAAAAAAGCAGCTAAGTAAAGAAAAACGAGTGGCCATCATTAGTTTAAGAAATGAAGGTCAGTCAGTCCGAAAAATTAGGAAAACTTTGAAAGTGTCGCCAAGTGCAGTTGCAAAAACCATCAAGTGCTACAAAGAAACTGGCTCACATGAGGACCGTCCCAGGAAAGTAAGACCAAGAGTCACCTCTGCTGCGAAGGATAACTTCATCCGAGTCACCAGCCTTAGAAATCGCAGGTTAACAGCAGCTCAGATTAGAGACCAGGTCAATACCATACAGAGTTCTAGCAGCAGACACATCTCTACAACTGTTAAGAGGAGACTTTGTGCAGCAGGCCTTCATGGTAAAATAGCTGCTAGGAAACCACTGCTAAGGACAGGCAACAAGCAGAAGAGACTTGTTTGGGCTAAAGAACACAAGGAATGGACATTAGACCAGTGGAAATCTGTGATTTGGTCTGATGAGTCCAAATTTGAGATCTTTGGTTCCAACCACCGTGTCTTTGTGTGACGCAGAAAAGGTGAACGGATGGACTCTACATGCCTGGTTCCCACCGTGAAGCATGGGGGAGGTGTGATGGTGTGGGGGTGCTTAGCTGGTGACACTGTTGGGGATTTATTCAAAATTGAAGGCATACTGAACCAGCATGGCTACCACAGCGTCTTGCAGCGGCATGCTATTCCATCCAGTTTGCGTTTACTTGGACCATCATTTATTTTTCATCAGGACAATGACCCCAAACACACCTCCAGGCTGTGTAAGAGCTATTTGACCAAGAAGGAGATTTTGGGGTGCTATGCCAGATGACCTGGCCTCCACAATCACCAGACCTGAACCCAATCGAGATGGTTTGGGGTGAGCAGGACCGCAGAGTGAAGGCAAAAGGACGATGTCATAGTATACTCCAAGACCTATGAAGATCACCTGCAACACCTGAGTGAAGTGTTTGAATCGTTGTCCAAGTATGATATGAAGTTGAAACCATCAAAGTGTCACTTGTTAAAACCCAAAGTCCAGTATCTAGGACATGTGGTCAGTGCAGAAGGCGTAGCACCCGACCCGGACAAGGTTACAGTCATTTAGAGCTGGCCAGCGCCAACCACCTTCAGAGAGGTACGGCAATTCTTGGGACTGGTCGGGTACTACAGGAGGTTTATCAAGGGCTACACGAAGATGGCAACACCCATGCAAGATCTCCTGGTGAGTCAATCCAAGAAAGGCAAGATCAGAGGCCCTCCTTTCCGGTGGGGACCAGAACAGGAACAGTCTTTCCAGAAGCTGAAAGATGCCTTAACTGGAGAAGAGATCCTGATTACAACCTGCCGTTCCTATTATACACTGATGCAAGTAATGAAGGTTTAGGAGCTGTCTTGGCACAGAAACAGCAAGGCAAAGAGAAAGTGATAGCCTATGTCAGCAGAAAGCTCCGTCCAACAGAGCGGAACCCGGAGAATTACAGCTCTTTTAAGTTGGAGTTCCTAGCCTTAGTCTGGGCGATCACAGAACGTTTCAAGCACTACCTGGCATCCTCCAAGTTCACGGCTTTCACTGACAACAACCCTCTAACCCATTTAGAGACTGCAAAGCTGGGGGCCATGGAGCAGCGTTGGATGGCAAGATTGTCAAATTACGACTTCACTGTCAAGTACTGGGCAGGACACAAGAATGGCAACGCTGATACCCTATCCAGAATGCCTAATCTACCAGATGAAGGAGAAGACGTAGATGAACTGGAAGAAGTAGAATTGCCAGCTTTCCACCGTCCAAGTACAGCCTCATGTGATCAGGAAAGTCAAAGGCGTGAAGAGAGAACAATGAACCCGTTATCCCACCATAACTGGAAAGAGACCCAAGACAGTGACCCGGATGTTAGTTTAATCAAAGAACTAATAACCAAAGAGCACTCCTGTCTGAGTCCCGATGCTTCACCAGATGCCAAACGCCTATGGAAAGAAAAAGGAAAACTGTTCGTCTACCAAGGGAAGCTATGCAGACGTCACCTTAACCCCAGAACCCATGAACATATCTGGCAAATAGTTGTTCCAAAGAGAGATATCCAGATGATACTGGAAGCTTATCACAATGATGCAGGACACTTTGGTTGGAAGAAACTGGAGATGCTGTTAAAAGACCGTTTCTACTGGGTCGGCATGAGAGGTTCCATTGAAAGATGGTGTAAGAACTGTGGACCGTGTCACCTTAGAAGGAAAGACCAGCAAAGTCAAAAGGCTCCGCTACAGCCAATCATTACCAAGAAACCTCTTGAAATCGTGGCTTTAGATCATGTGAAGTTAACACCTAGCAGAACAGGGTACACCTACGCTCTTACAATGGTTGATCACTACTCAAGGTTCCTAGTAGTCATACCAGTTAAAGATTTAACTGCAGAAGTCGCAGCCAAGAAGAACAACCTCAACAGTATCAAGAGACCATCTAAAGAGATACCATGATCAATTGAAACCACAACAAATACACGGCCTTGGCCTTGGGCTGTATGGCTGATCAGGGTGTGTGTACCCTACAATACAGAAACTTCTTTGAAGATTACCTGTCCTTAAAATAGGAGAAAATACCCTATTTTAAAAATGGATAGGACACCTAGACGGCTGTGTACACGGCCTTGGCCTTGGGCTGTATGGCTGATCAGGGTGTGTTGGTGACCTTGGGCTGGTTGGCTGATGGGCTCACAAGTACTGTTTGTTTGATAAACCTTCCAGCTACTTGTCTAAATTAGAAGCAAATTGAAGATTTTTTCTTTCTAAAATGGTAGAAAACACACCTATATTGGTGATGGAAAGAACAGCTAGAGGGGATATGGAGGAGGCTGTTATTTTGATTTTTTGATAGGTGAAATTTCAACAATTTGCTGATAATTTATGGAAAGTACAGGATAAATACGTTTGATTCTGGTGCATTTTTAAAAGAGTGTCATTGGTCAAATATGATCATATTAGGTTCTTCTACTTGTTTTCTAACACTGATAAGTTGGCATGGTTTACACAAGCATTTAGGGCCGGATAGGTGATGGGGCTCTGTCAGCGGCCTTAGCAAGTCTGGCTGATGGGGCCGTGTCGGCGACCTCGAGCCGTCTGGCTGACGTAACTCTGTCGGCGGCCTCCGGCAATCTGGCTGATGAGGCCGTGTCGGCAACCTTGGGCCAGTCGGCAGATAGGGCCCTGTGGGTGGCCTGGGGCATGATGGCAAATGGGGCCATGCCAGCGGCCATGGGCCTTATAGCTGATGAAGCCTCATCGCAGACTTGGGCTGGATGTCTGATGGGGCTGTGTCGGTGGCCTCTGGCCAGATGGCTAATGTTGTCAATAGATATTACATATTTACATATATGTTGTAAAATTAGTAGTCCTTCCATGTAGAGTTTGGTTGATATATACTCCAGCTATGTACCCTACAGTATAGAAAATTCTTTGAAGATTACCTGTCCTTAAAATAGGAGAAAATACCCTATTTTAAAAATGGATAGGACACCTAGACGGCTGTGTACACAGCCTTGGCCTTGGGCTGTATGGCTGATCAGGCTGTGTTGGTGGCCTTGGGCTGGTTGGCTGATGGGCTCACAAGTACTGTTTGCTTGATAAACCTTTCAGCTACTTGTCTAAATTAGAAGCAAATTGAAGATTTTTTCTTTCTAAGATGGTAGAAAACACACCTATCTTGGTGATGGAAAGGACAGCTAGAGGGGATATGGAGGAGGCTGTTACTTTGATTTTTTGATAGGTGAAATTTCAACAACTTGCTGATAATTTATGGAAAGTACAGGATAAATAAGTTTGATTCTGGTGCATTTTTAAAAGAGTGTCATTGGTCAAATATGACCATATTAGGTTCTTCTACTTGTTTTCTAACACTGATAAGTTGGCAGGGTTTACACAAGCATTTAGGGCCGGATAGCTGATGGGGCTCTGTCAGCGGCCTTAGGAAGTCTGGCTGATGGGGCCGTGTCGGCGACCTCGAGCCGTCTGGCTGACGTAACTCTGTCGGCGGCCTCCGGCAATCTGGCTGATGAGGCCGTGTCGGCAACCTTGGGCCAGTCGGCAGATAGGGCCCTGTGGGTGGCCTGGGGCATGATGGCAAATGGGGCCATGCCAGCGGCCATGGGCCTTATAGCTGATGAAGCCTCATCGGCACACTTGGGCTGGATGTCTGATGGGGCCGTGTCGGTGGCCTCTGGCCAGATGGCTAATGTTGTCAATAGATATTACATATTTACATATATGTTGTAAAATTAGTAGTCCTTCCATGTAGAGTTTGGTTGATATATACTCCAGCTATGTACCCTACAGTACAGAAAAGACTTTGAAGATTACCTGTCCTTAAAATAGGAGAAAATTCCCTATTTTAAAAATGGATAGGACACCTAGACGGCTGTGTACACGGCCTTGGCCTTGGGCTGTATGGCTGATCAGGCTGTGGTGGTGGCCTTGGGTTGGATGGCTGATGGGCTCACAAGTACTGTTTGCTTGATAAACCTTCCAGCTACTTGTCTAAATTAGACGCAAATTGAAGATTTTTTCTTTCTAAAATGGTAGAAAACACACCTATCTTGGTGATGGAAAGGACAGCTAGAGGGGATATGGAGGAGGCTGTTATTTTGATTTTTTGATAGGTGAAATTTCAACAATTTGCTGATAATTTATGGAAAGTACAGGATAAATAAGTTTGATTCTGGTGCATTTTTTAATTAGTGTCATTGGTCAAATATAACCATATTAGGTTCTTCTACTGGTTTTCTAACACTGATAAGTTGGCAGGGTTTACACAAGCATTTAGGGCCGCATAGCTGATGGGGCTCTGTCAGCAGCCTTAGCAAGTCTGGCTGATGGGGCCGTGTCGGCGACCTCGAGCCGTCTGGCTGACATTACTCTGTCGGCAGCCTCGGGCAATCTGGCTCATGAGGCCGTGTCTGCAACCTTGGGCCAGTCGGCAGATAGGGCCCTGTCGGTGGCCTGGGGCATGATGGCAAATGGGGCCATGCCAGCGACCATGGGCCTTATAGCTGATGAAGCCTCATCGGCACACTTGGGCTGGATGTCTGATGGGGCCGTGTCGGTGGCCTCTGGCCAGATGGCTAATGTTGTCAATAGATATTACATATTTACATATATGTTGTAAAATTAGTAGTCCTTCCATGTAGAGTTTGGTTGATATATACTCCAGCTATGTACCCTACAGTACAGAAAAGTCTTTGAAGATTACCTGTCCTAAAATAGGAGAAAATTCCCTATTTTAAACATGGATAGGACCCCTAGACGGCTGTGTACACGGCCTTGGCCTTGGGCTGTATGGCTGATCAGGGTGTGTTGGTGACCTTGGGCTGGTTGGCTGATGGGCTCACAAGTACTGTTTGCTTGATAAACCTTCCAGCTACTTGTCTAAATTAGAAGCAAATTGAAGATTTTTTCTTTCTAAAATGGTAGAAAACACACCTATCTTGGTGATGGAAAGGACAGCTAGAGGGGATGTGGAGGAGGCTGTTATTTTGATTTTTTGATAGGTGAGATTTCAACAATTTGCTGTTAATTTATGGAAAGTACAGGATAAATAAGTTTGATTCTGGTGCATTTTTTAATTAGTGTCATTGGTCAAATATGACCATATTAGGTTCTTCTACTGGTTTTCTAACACTGATAAGTTGGCAGGGTTTACACAAGCATTTAGGGCCGGATAGGTGATGGGGCTCTGTCAGCGGCCTTAGCAAGTCTGGCTGATGGGGCCGTGTCGGCGACCTCGAGCCATCTGGTGACGTAACTCCGTCGGCGGCTTCGCCCAATCTGGCTGATGAGTCCGTGTCGGCAACCTTGGGCCAGTCGGCAGATAGGGCCCTGTGGGTGGCCTGGGGCATGATGGCAAATGGGGCCATGCCAGCGGCCATGGGCCTTATAGCTGATGAAGCCTCATCGGCAGACTTGGGCTGGATGTCTGATGGGGCCGTGTCGGTGGCCTCTGGCCAGATGGCTAATGTTGTCAATAGATATTACATATTTACATATATGTTGTAAAATTAGTAGTCCTTCCATGTAGAGTTTGGTTGATATATACTCCAGCTATGTACCCTACAGTACAGAAAATTCTTTGAAGATTACCTGTCCTTAAAATAGGAGAAAATACCCTATTTTAAAAATGGATAGGACACCTAGACGGCTGTGTATACGGCCTTGGCCTTGGGCTGTATGGCTGATCAGGTTGTGTTGGTGACCTTGGACTGGATGGCTGATGGGCTCACAAGTACTGTTTGCTTGATAAACCTTCCAGCTACTTGTCTAAATTAGAAGCAAATTGAAGATTTTTTCTTTCTAAGATGGTAGAAAACACACCTATCTTGGTGATGGAAAGGACAGCTAGAGGGGATATGGAGGAGGCTGTTATTTTGATTTTTTGATAGGTGAAATTTCAACAATTTGCTGATAATTTATGGAAAGTACAGGATAAATAAGTTTGATTCTGGTGCATTTTTTAATTAGTGTCATTGGTCAAATATAACCATATTAGGTTCTTCTACTGGTTTTCTAACACTGATAAGTTGGCAGGGTTTACACAAGCATTTAGGGCCGGATAGCTGATGGGGCTCTGTCAGCGGCCTTAGCAAGTCTGGCTGATGGGGCCGTGTCGGCGACCTCGAGCCGTCTGGCTGACGTAACTCTGTCGGCGGCCTCGGGCAATCTGGCTGATGAGGCCGTGTCGGCAACCTTGGGCCAGTCGGCAGATAGGGCCCTGTGGGTGGCCTGGGGCATGATGGCAAATGGGGCCATGCCAGCGGCCATGGGCCTTATAGCTGATGAAGCCTGGTCCTTAAGAATGGTTTGTGGCTTAGGGAGCGGCGTATTTATGTCCCGGAGGCTGTACGACTTCGGGTTCTCAAATTAGTCCAAGATTCCGTGTTGGCAAGTCATAGGGGGGTACAGAAGACGCAGGAATTTGTAAGCCGTTTTTTCTGGTGGCCTACCTGCTTATAGGATGTGAAAGACTATGTACACTCATGTGTGGTTTGTGCCCGGTGCAAAGTG
The DNA here is from genome assembly GCA_033576535.1 of Allobates femoralis. Classification (NCBI taxonomy): domain Eukaryota; kingdom Metazoa; phylum Chordata; class Amphibia; order Anura; family Aromobatidae; genus Allobates; species Allobates femoralis. The sequence goes on along the minus strand of JARQOC010000003.1, from coordinate 603,483,680 downwards.
CCTTGTGTTGCTCCTACGGGACTTCTTCAACCGCTATCCGTACCATCTTGCCCTTGGGGGTCTATCTCGATGGACTTCATTGTGGAGTTGCCCAACTCAGGGGGCCACAACACTATTTTGGTGGTAGTGGACCGATTGACTAAAGCGGCTCATTTCATACCATGTACTGGCTTCCCCTCCGCCGCAGAGACGGTAGATTTTTTAGTCCAGAACGTTTTTCGGTTACATGGGGTACCGGATGAGATCATCTCTGACCGGGGGGTGCAATTCACTTCCAAGTTCTGGAAAGGGTTTTGTTCTGCATTACTTATTGATATACGTTTGTCTTCTGCCTACCATCCTCAGACAAATGGACAGACGGAACGGACAAATCAAACCCTGGAGCAGTACCTGCGATGTTATGTCAGCCATCTCCAGGATGATTGGTTCAAGCTGCTTCCCCTGGCAGAGTTCTCATACAACAATACGCAGAGCAGTTCCACGAAGGTAACGCCCTTTTTCGCCAACCTGGGTTATCATCCAACTATTTTACCTAGGTCGCCAGTTGCTACGTCGGTCCCAGCGGTTGGGGACAGATTGATGGATCTACAGCAGAATCTAGAAGTGCTAAAGGAGTCTGTGGTGGGCGTGGCTCAAGAACGTTACAAGAAGTCAGCGGATATCTACCGAAGACCCGCACCTGTGTATAAGGTAGGGGATTCGGTGTGGTTATCCACTAAGAATCTAAAATTGGGTGTTCCTTCGCAAAAACTAGGACAGAAATGTATTGGCCCATTCAAGATCACCGGGATTGTGAGCTCTGTGGCCTGTCGGCTGAAGTTACCGCGGACTCTGAAGTACATCCTGTTTTTCATGTATCTTTATTGAAACCAGTTTTCCGTAATACGTTTCAGGGACGCGTTGTGCTTCCCCTATCAGTGGTGGTTGATGGTCACAAACAGTTTGAGGTTGAGGACATCATCGACTCTCGGCTTCACAGGCATTGGCTTCAGTATCTTGTTCGTTGGCGAGGGTACTCTCCCGAAGAAGATTCTTGGGAACCGGTTGGTTAACATCTCCGCTCCCCAGAAAGTTGCACAATTCCATCGGAGGTATCCGGACAAGCCTGGTCCGGGATCGTCCTGAGGCCGTTTATGGGGGGGGCATAGTGTTAGTATTCCAGATGTTCTAGCCTGCCGTTTCATAATATTGCCCTCAGTCAACATGGAGATCGTTGTTTTGTTTGCCCTTCTTCCGGTCTCGTTTGCATAAAGACCCGGCTCAGGTGATCATTAATTGCTTGAGTATACTGGTTCCTGGTCTGCTCCTGCTCAGCTGCTCCCCTTTGTCCACATTACTTCCCTGGAGCTCTGCGGGATCTTATGTCTTCCTAAAAGCTTCCTGCAGTGTGCTCCCGGTAGTGCTGCTTCTATGATCAGGCGCGGACGTCTTCAGTGTGTGTAAGCAACTTCCTGGTTATTACTCTATGTACTGTTTGCTCTCTGGAACTTGTGTCTACATTTCCTACTCGGGACTGTGTTTGAACTCCTCACCGGGTCCTCCGGGTGTGGGGACCTTTTGCCACGGACTATATTCATCCCGTCGTTCCGGTACAAGGACTTGTGCTATGGACTACACTCATCCGGATCTTCATAATTTGGACTATTTGTTTACCGGACTGTTTTCGTAAGGACGGTGCTCGACAGTATATATTAGGGTTGTGTTATTTTGGTCTGCTTATTTGCTGTGTATTAAGTTCACATTGTTTGCTGTGTGTGAATAAATAATTGGCGCCCAAGAACCCGTCTCTGCTCTTCATTGCCCTTAAGCGATTAGAATCCTCAAACCTATACAATAGTATTACAGAGACACAAGACAGTGATCTGGCAGTGAGCTGAGTGAAGAGGCTGGTAACCCAACCGGATTCCCAACTTGAAAAGAATGCTCTACGAGAGGCCCAATACCTTTGGAAAGAACGAAGCAGGTTATTCATCTATCAAGGTCAATTGTGCAGATGGTATATCAATCCCACAACACATGAAATGGTATGGCAAATTGTGGTTCCAAAGAGAGATGTCCAAATGGTGTTAGAAGCGTACCATAACGAAGCAGGACACTTTGGATGGAGAAAACTGGAAATATTGTTACGTGAGAGATTCTATTGGATCGGCATGAGGTCTACCATAGAGAAATGGTGTAAAAATTGTGGACCATGCTCATTAAGAAGAAAAGACCATAACAGCCAGAAAGCACTACTACAGCCTATCATTACTAAACAGCGATTAGAACTGGTAGCCTTAGATCACGTCAAACGCACACCCAGCAGATCGGGCTATACCTATGCTCTTACATGGTGGACCACTATACCAGATTCCTTGTGGTAGCTCCTTTGAAAGACTTAACAGCTCAGACAGCTGCAAGAACCTTTCAAGCCTATTTCTGCCGACCACACGGGTATCCAGAACAGGTATTGACAGACCAAGGTCCTGCCTTTGAAGTTGAAGTATTTCAAGAGTTCTGTAACCTATACGGATGCAAGAAAATTCGTAACACGCCTTACCATCCCCAAACCAATGGAATGTGTGAAAAGATGAATCACATGGTAATAGAATTGTTGAAAACACTGCCCTTAGAAGAGCGAAACAGATGGCCAGAGAAGTTACCAGACCTTGTTGACATCTACAACAACATCCCAGTAAGCTCAACAAATTGTACCCCTGCATACCTCATGAGAGCAAGGCCAGGAAAATTGCCAGTAGACTTTGAAATGGGCATTGTAGTTCGTGAAGAAAACACCTCAGATGCAGATTGGGATACCAGAAGAACAGAGCAGTACAGGAAAATACAGGAATGTGTTGAGAGAAATCTTGCAACATCCAGAGAAAGACAAGAAACCAACTTTAACAAAAGTGCACAAGGAAAACCCTTAACACCAGGTGAATTGGTTTTGAAAAGGAAAAGGAGACTCCACAAGTTAGATGATCAATTGAAATTAGAACCATACACTGTATTAGCATCAAACTTTGACAACCAGAAGACCTGTCTGATCAGCAAAGACAATGGAGAAACAACAGCAACAGTGTCCAGAGATCATTTAAAGAAGTAGAAGTACCCTCAACCACCACAGCCAAAGAAAGATGTCCCTTATCCAGAGCCAAAAGAGGAGGAGCCAAAGACAGTCCAGACACTCATAGGAGAACTACCTGCAGATTGGCCCCAAATAGAAGGTGCATACCTAATACCAATGTTGACATTCCCACAACCAATAGAAGAACCCGCCCAAGTACCAGAAGTACAGCCTGTTATATCGTAACCTGAGAATCCTGCAATCGGTGTTCCTGCCATTCCTACTGTGAGATCAAGTGGTCGCAGACTGTTACCCAGTTTACCTGTAACACATAGACCCACTCATGCTAGTCATACACCAGAAGTACGTAGATCAACCCGTGTCAATTTCGGTTATCCACTATTCAGATACAGAGAATAAGCGGTAAAATGTGGGAAATGTAAATATGTTTAAAATGTAAATATGTTACCAATGTTAGTGTAAAGAAGGGTGAAGAGTAGGCTAAAACAGCTCACACCAGGTACACAACATCAGAAAGAGGGGTGAGTGGAGTTGGCGTAAGGAGCTGTCTAGGGAGAGCAAAATCTTGGCAAATAGGTGACCCCAGGGCCAGGAGGCCTACAGCGCTTATGACCGGTAGTGGCCCCTGCAGTATCTAGGACTCCTACGCCGAGGCACCCGTAGTAAGTGGTTGTTGTGTTTTGAATTTTAAGCCTACAGAGACTTTATCTGTTGGACTTTTTGAATTCTCTTTTTATAATTTAAAAAATGGACCATAGCCACAGGACTGGTGGTGGCAAAAATACTTTAAGCAGTCTGCAGCGGATGGACTAGCACTGTATGGATTGGTTACCTGTTTTTCCCATTTTTCCCTGGTTTTTGTAAATTTTATTTTGAGACTCTGTACAAATTTCAAATGTAAATAGTAATGTTATGTTTGTTAAAAAATGTTTCAGTCCCGGAGGACTGAAGTTAACTAGGGGGAATGTGGCACTCCTGCGGGGGATTGCCACAGGACCAACCGGTGCAGGGAGGGATATACACCTTGGCACACACAATACACAACATCTTCCAACCCAGACCTGGAGAGGGAGCCCCACTGGCTGTCCTTAAGCAAGATCCCCTATAAGGATCCAGGCCTGAGGGGAGGAGTCAGTTAGTCTGCAGTCTGCAGAGAAGAGAGCAGTTAGTACTGAAGTTAGTTCCAGCTAGACAGTACAGAAGGAAGGACTGGAAGGATCTGGTTTATGGGACCAAGCCAGGCCCAGAACCAGGAAACTTGACCCAGCTGTCCAGCGCCCTAGAGAGAGGGACTGGGCCAATGGAAGAGGTAGGAAGACAGAAGAAGGGAACAGATCTGAGATCCCTTTAGCCCACCTAGACACGAGTCCGAAGCTGCTATTAATCTAGTAGAAGCAGAGAAAACCCTGACAGACCAGGAGGATCTAGTCCCCGTGAAGTAAAGAAAACAAGACACCAAACCTGACCAAGCATAGGACCAGGGACCCAAGAGGAGAGGTTGTGGAGTAGCATCCTGAGAGGGTGAAGGAGAAAGAGCGGCAGGTTCAGCTCCAGGCAGAACTTACCCCATTTACCGCACACACTAACAGAGGAGGCCTCACAACTCTCCAAGGTGGACGTCCCAAACTGGACCGATAACCTGGTTACCCTCCTGGACCGTGCCTGTTACTGAACATCAGTAAAAGGGTACCGAAACAGAGGCTATTGTGCGTGTGTGCCTGCTTCACCGCCGCTGCCTGCAGCGTTCACGACAGAACCGCAACTACTACTCCCCTCATCCAGCCCGCTGCCCTAAGGTAAAGCTCCACCTGTGGGGAGCTGTACTACCATAGCTGTATTCCCATCACCTCAACGGCCGGCTGCAGCGCTGGTAACCCTATTACCAGGTACCACAGGTGGTGTCACGTTACAAATCCCCCATCATCATCACTCCACCCTTGCCACTGAGGGTCCAGGGCACGGAACCGACCAGCCGTGATCCCCACCAAAGTGAACCCCCTGTCCTGGTATCCGAGTACCCCCAACCCTGTGGACCGACTCACCACCACTGGAGCTGCCACCTCACCATCACCCCCAGAGCTGCTGCATTACCACCACTGGAGCGGCCTCATCACCCCCACCAGAGCTGCACCTTACCATTACTACCAGAGCTGCCACCTCACCACCACCAGAACTGCCGCCTCACCACCACCCCCGGAGCTGCCGCCTCACCACTACAGGAGCTGCCGCCTCACCACCTCCGGAGCTGCCACCTCACGACCACAGGAGCGTCTGCCTCACCACCACCATCAGAGCTGCCTCCTCACCACCACCAGAGCTGCTGCCTTACCACCACCACCAGAGCTGCCACATCAGCACCACCACCAAAGCTGCTGCCTCACTACCAACTCCATAGCTGCCACCTCCCCACCACCCCCAGAGCTGCCACCTGACCACAACCAGAGCTGCCACTTCATCTCCCCCCAGAGCTTCCGCCTCACCACCACAAGAGCTGCCGTCTCACCACCACCCCCGGAGCTGCCGCCTCACCACCACTGGAGCATCCACATCATCACCACCAGTGCTACCACCTTACCCCACCACCACCAGAGTTGCTGCCTCACCATCAACCTCGAAGCTGCCGCCTCACCACCACTGTAGCGGCCACTTCACCACCACCCCCAGAACTGCCACCTCACCATCATAGGAGCTGCTACGACCCCACTGTCTCCTCCCAATCATCCCATAGAATCTAAGTCCGTGAGGGCAGGGTCCACTTCACTCTGTACCAGTCTATCATTTTTAATTTGTTCATGTTTAATTTGTTCACAGTAACCTATATTTGTATTTTGCATGAAACCCCTTCTCATGTACAGCAACATGGAATTAATGGTGCTATATAAATAAATCTTGGTATATATGTCCCCATCCTTGTATATATAATTTTTCCATTTTTTTATATATGGCACCATCCTGGTATATATGATTCCCATCCTTGTATATATGATCTCCATCCAGGTATATATGATCTCTGCATCCTTGTATATGTGTTCCACATCCTTGTATTTATGATCCCCCATCCTTGTATATATGATACCCCAACCTTGTATATATGATCTCACCATTTTTGTAAATATGTTCCCCCTACTTTTATATATGATCCCCCATCCTTGTAGATATCATTTCAATCCTGGTATATATGATCCCCCATCCTTATATACCAGAATAGGGAAATATATATGATCTCCTCATCCTGTTACATATAATCTCCCCATCCTGGCATAAATGACCATCTATCCTTGTATATATGACCCCAACCTTGGATATATGATCCCTACCATGGTCTATATGGTTCCCATCCTGGTATAAATGTCCCCAATCCTGGTATATATGATCCCCATCCTGGTGCGTGGCCCAATCCTGGTATATATGATCCCTATCCTGGTATATACTGTATGATTCCCATCCTGGTATATATGATCGCCCCATCCTGGTACATATGATCTCCCCATCCTGGTATATATGACCCTCCATCCTTGTGTATATGACCCCATCCTGGTATATATGTCCCCATCCTGGTATGTATGTCCCCCATCCTGATATACAGGGTGGGCCATTTATATGGATGCATCTAAATTAAATGGGAATGGTTGGTGATATCAACTTCCTATTTGTGGCACAATAGTATATAGAAGGGGGAAAACTTTTCCAGATGGGTGGTGACCAAGGCAGCCATTTTGAAGTCGGCCATTTTGGATCCAACTTTATTTTTTTCGATGGGAAGAGGGTCATGTGACACATCAAACTTATTGAGAATTTCATAAATAAAACAATGGTGTGCTTGGTTTTAATGTAACTTTATTCTTTCACGAGTTATTTACAAGTTTATGACCACTTCTAAAATGTGTTCAAAGTGCTGCCCATTGTGTTGGATTGTCAATGCAACCCTCATCTCCCACTCTTGACACACTGATAGGAACACCGCAGAAGAAATGCTAGCACAGGCTTCCAGTATCCGTTGTTTCAGATGCTGCACATCTCCTATCTTCACAGCATAGACAATTGCCTTCAGATGAGTGATGAGGAAAACTTTTTTGTGAATGGTGAAGTTAACAAACAAAACCACTGCTATTGGTCTGACACTAACCCATAGTGGATAGATCCCTCCAAAACTGTTGGAACACAAAAACTGATGGTATGGTGTGGTATATGGGGTACAAAGATAGTGGGGCCATTCTTCATCAATGGAAACCTCAATGCCACTGGATATCTGAAATTGCTACATGAAGTGTATTTTGAGAAATCTGCATTTATATCTTTAAGCCAGCAAAGTCTATGAGACTTCTGAGTGCTGTACCAACACTGTGTATTTTTGCAGACAGGAAAGATTGTGGTCAATGTGCAGCAAAATGCACGATGCACCTAGATGAGATTATCAACTTTTGGAGAACGTTTTAAAACAGTTTTGGCCAGCCTCAAAAACCCTGAGACCTTGAATCTTGGGAGATGTGGTGCACTTATTTCTGCCTCTCGTTTATGTTTCAAATCCAGCGCTTCAGACTCTACATCTGCGGCCTTCAGTCAGCAGCGGCGCAGTGACGTCAGTGGACATGCACCACATCTCCCAGGATTAAAAGCCTTAGGGCTTTTGAGGCTGGATAAAAACTTTTAAAAAGTTCTCCAAAAGTTGATAATCTCTTCTAGGTTTAAAAAAGTAGATCATCTCTTCTAGGTGCATCGTGCAGTTTGTTGCCCCAGCGCTCACAAACATTGACCACAATCTTTCCTGCCTGCAATAATCCAACTCATCTGGGTTTGTGGAGTGAGCTGCCAGGTGCCGTATACTTGTTGATGGTTGAAGGACCTGCCTTGACATGGTTTCCTCTGACGTGCGAGTCACCTGACCGGCCCATGTGACCAGGAGGAACAGCAGAGGAGCTACCGAAGCCCGGCGCAGGCTTCCTGACACAGCGGTGGTACACACCAAGGTTGTGCAAGGGTGCACAACCTCATAAGGTGAGAGGCTAACCCCCACACCTGTAATCTTCACCCCCACTGGACCACCAAGTACTTCTCAATAAAGTGCACTTCCCCAATTTTTGTCTCTAATGCTGTGTATTTTTTCCTTGCGTATTTGGTGCAGAGTTTTCATGCATGAAAACCTGCAGCCTGTCAATAACTTATCTTTAATTTGGTGCGTTTTTCAGCCCCTTAGATCTTGATATCATTAAAAAATATGCACCTCAAAAAAACTCATCAAATACGTTTCAAAAACACATCGTGTTTTTGGTGTGTATTTTTGCCAGAAGATGCGTATATGGTGCAGAAAATAAGCATCCTACTTAACCGTTCTATTTTATAGTACAACTATACAAACCTAAAAATAAGCAGCACTCCAAAAGAATTTAAAAAGGCATGGACTTTATTAGCACAAAGTGGCGCAACATTCCAGTGTATCCACACTTCAAGCACAGTCATATAATGAGAAACAAACCACTTTTATACATAATTGTTGATTAGAATAACTAAATATAAATGCATTAAAACATACATCCAAATACATAAAAATAGTGTACATTATTTAATTGAAGTTTCAGGTGCAATGTTATTTATATTAAGGTGCATACAGTACATTGCTAGTTATAATAGAGACATTTTCATCTTCAAATGTACAAATATAATTAATGAATCCATATGAATAGAATGTGCATGTGCAGTGAATGTGTTTTTAATAAAACCGACGCATATAGATATAAATTACTCACACTTGTGCTTGTGGAAGGTGTGGATACACCGAAACATTGCACTACTTTGGGCTAATAAAGTCCATGTGATGCACCCCAGGGCCATGGAGTACTCAGAACCAGGTTGTCAAACAGTACCATGGGTTGAGACCTGGCTCTGTTACCCTGGGTTCAGTTGGTAAGGGAGTTCTTGGCTTAATAAGAAAGGGGATGATGAAAGGAAAAGTTATTTGTGATGCCACCCATGGTATGCGGCTATGGGTACCACTGGCACCGTGACCCTGGGTTCAGTTGTTAAGGGTGTTCTTGGCTTGATAAGGGGATGATGAAAGGAAAAGTTACCTCTGGGGATGATGGACGGGCAGCTAGAGTGTAGTGGCTCCCCAAGGGCGGAGCAGATCCCCAGGGCACTGGGGCCTGTTGCCTGGTCCCGTGGCCCTGGTGGTCGCTTAAAAAGGGGAAAACAGCTTCACGGATCAATTTGTGAAGCGCCTGGGGGTTCAAAGTGCTCACTATGCATCTAGATACGTTCCTTGGGGGGGTCTAGTTTCCAAAATGGGGTCACTTGTGGGGGAGCTTAAATGTTTAGACACACAGGGGCTCTCCAAATGCGACATGGTGTCTGTTAACAATTTGAGCTGATTTTCCACTCAAATTGTTAGCGGACACCGTGTCACGTTTGGAGAGACCCTGTGTACCCGAACATTGATGCTCACCCACAAGTGACCCCATTTTGGAAACTAGACCCCCCAAGGAACATATCTAGATGCATATTGAGCACTTTGAGCCCCCAGGTGCTTCACAAATTGATCCGTAAAAATGAAAAAGTACTTGTTTTTTCCACAAAAAAATTCTTTTTTCTGATCATCATAATGGGAGACCCAGACAATGGGGTTTAGGGCGCTGCCCTCCGGAGGTCACACTAGGTACTACAAGTTTGTAGCACCGCCTCCTCCGCTTATAAACCCCCACCGTAGGAGACATCCTCAGTTTTAAACTTAGTGTACATGCAGTCTGAGAGTGTGTGTGGTGATATTCACTCTCGTTTCCCGCGCTGCGGGCTCCGGCACCTCCATTGCTGAGGCAGTCTGGAGGAGGAGGAGGCAGCCCTTATGGTGACATCACCGCTGGGCGTGTTGTGTGTTCTTCCCGCGTGTTCCTGGCTCCGCCCCCATCTTCACTGTCGGCGGCCATCTTCTCCCTCACTTCCCGGCTGGGATCTGAACTGCAGCGCGTGTCTGCACTTGCAAGGGAGACCGGAACTCGCGGAGGTCACACACACACACCGCTTCCTCCTACCGCTTTACTGCGGTCGGTAAGCCACCGGGATTCCCGGTTTGTTTGTGAACTTTGGCTTATATTCCCCTCACTGTGGAGATGTCCTCAGCTGGGAAGCATGCTGCTAAGGCGGCGATGGCCACCATTGTCTGTACTACATGCAACGGGACACTGGTGGAGGGGTCCTGCAATAACTGCGGACGCCCAGAGGCCCGATCTGCTACTATTGAGTCTGCAAATCCGGGATTATACCCTGAGGTTCAGGTGATCCCAGGGCCATGGGAAACGCAGAATAAGATCAATGAATCTCTGCTGTCCCAGATGTCCTCCATGTCGCAAACCCTGGAGGCACTGCATAGGAGACTGGAGAACCCAGCTACTCCTCCTAGTTACCCCCGGGTGTCTCTTACTTCTGCTGTAAGACCCCCTAAGCGAGCCCGTGAGGCTTCTCCTGAGCTCCAGACTCTCTCTGAGGAGGAGCGTTCCTCTGATGGTGAGGAAGATGATGGGGGTTCTACTCTTGGGTCTATGTCTGAACCTCCAGATGGGGTGGAGGATCTGGTGTCCTCCATCAATGAGACATTGCGTCTTGTCACTCCTCCTGAGGAGGTGACGGTACACCCCAAGGAGATCTATCAATGGCTGCGGCCAGAGGCTAGACCAAGTGGCTCCTTCATGGACCACACTAATTTCGGAAGGGTGATTAAAGCTCCCAGGTTGCATCCTGGGCGGCGTTATGTCCGTAAAACTAAGGACAATCGCTTTCCCTTTCCCCAGGAGGCGCTCCAGGAATGGTCGCAGTCTCCCAAGGTGGATGCTTCCATGACTAGGATTGCTGCGCGCTCCTTGTTTTCTGCCTCTGATAGCTCCTCGTTGAAGGTTGCTACTGATAGACAGGTCGAGCAACTCGCCAAGTCTTCCTATGAGGCTGTGGGGTCTTCGTTTGCCCCTAATTTTGCCGCAGTCTGGACCCTACAAGCGATCACTATCTGTTTGGATGGTATCACTGATCTAGCTAGGTCCAGTCCAGAGGTCCTGGCTCTCACTGAGAGAGCAAGGGCCTATGCGGACTATGCCAGGACGGCATCTTTGGAAACTGCCACTCGCTCTGCTGTGGCCTCGGCCAATGCAATTGCGATCCGCAGGCTATTGTGGCTGCGTCTCTGGGACTCAGATGCCACATCTAAGAAGATTTTACAAAATCTTCCGTTCGCTGGTGACAGGCTTTTTGGCACCGAACTGGACAAATTGATAAAGGATTCTGCTGAGTCTAAGATACCGCAGAATAAGCCTAAGCCACGGTACACCGTGAAAAGGAACCCTAAGCAGTGGTCCTTTCGCTCCGGTTCACAGTCATCAACGGCGTCCACTCGCTCAGACCGAGGGGGCAAGCCTGCTACTCAGTGGCGTTCCAAGAGTCGTCAGAAGAAGCCGGCGGGGGCAGCGGCTGCCACCCCCAAGCCCGCTTCGACATGACTCGCTATTTCATCCTGCCTCCCCACAGGTGGGGGGCCGCCTGTCCCGCTTTCAGGACAAGTGGCTTCTTCACATTCAAGATCAGTGGGTTCGAGACGTAGTCTCAAGAGGTTACAGGATAGAGCTGACGTCACAACCAATACACCGATTCCATCGGTCGGTTCCATCTCCAGAAAAGGCTCAGGCTTTTTACCTGGTGTTGGAGGGATTCCGCAGAGACGGAGTGGTGGTCCCTGTGCCCACGGAAGAGAGGTTCAGGGGTTTTTACTCCAACCTCTTTATTGTCCCAAAGAAGGACGGCTCTTTTCGCCCGGTTTTGGACCTCAAGTTGTTCAACCGTCACGTGTTGGTTCGGAAGTTCCGCATGGAATCCCTGCGCTCAGTGATCGCGGCTGTGTCACAGGGAGACTTCCTAGCGTCCATCGATATCAGGGACGCTTACCTTCACGTCCCCATTGCACCAGCTCATCAGCGCTGGTTGAGATTCGCAGTGGGGGAAGAGCGCTTCCAATTTGTGGCACTGCCATTCGGGCTAGCCTCAGCACCACGGGTGTTCACAAAGGTGATGGCCTCCATGATGGCTCTCCTGCATGCGCAGGGACACGCCGTCATACCCTATTTGGACGACCTGTTGGTCAGGGCGCCATCGGAAGACCTTTGTCGGGTAAGCCTGGAGGTGACCATGAAGTCCCTGGAACGGTTCGGGTGGCTTATCAACATTCAGAAGTCGACCCTGGTTCCGACCCAGTCATTGACATATCTGGGCATGGACTTCCACACGGACTCGGCCCTGGTGTCCCTACCTCAAGCCAAGCAGCTTGCGATCCAATCAGGAGTGCAGAATGTCCTCCTGTCTCCACAGTCATCCCTACGGGTATTGATGAGACTGGTGGGTCGCATGGTAGCGGCGATAGAGGCGGTGCCGTTCGCACAGTTTCGCCTCCGTCCTCTCCAGCTGGAGATTCTTCGCAGATGGGACAAGAGGACGATCTCTCTGAATCGGCTGGTGACACTGTCACAACCAACCAGGGACTCTCTACAGTGGTGGCTCCAGCCACTTCACCTGTCACGGGGCCGGTCCTTCCTAAAACCGTCATGGTTAGTGGTGACCACCGACGCCAGTCTGAAGGGCTGGGGGGCGGTGTTCTTGCACCACAGGGCTCAAGGCCTCTGGACTCAGTCGGAGTCGGCGTTGCAGATCAACGTTCTGGAGATCAAGGCGGTCTATCTGGCGCTACTGGCGTTTCAGAAATTCCTGTCAGGACAGCCCATTCGGGTACAGTCCGACAATGCGACGGCCGTCGCCTACATAAATCATCAGGGAGGGACCAGAAGTGCTCAGGCCCTCGCCGAAGTCCACCGCATTCTACTCTGGGTGGAGGAAAACGGCTGCCTGATCTCCGCAGTTCACATCCCAGGGGTCGAGAACTGGGAGGCCGACTATCTGAGCCGACAGGGGATGGACGCCGGAGAGTGGTCTCTACATCCAGACGTCTTCCGGGACATCTGCGGCAGGTGGGGCACTCCGGACGTGGATCTGATGGCCTCACGGCTGAATCATCAGGTGCCCCAATACATGGCAAGATCTTGGGATCCACAGTCTCTGGGGGCGGACGCCCTGATTCTGAGCTGGTCCAGATTCCAGCTGCCATATGTGTTTCCGCCTCTGGCTCTGATTCCCAGGGTCCTGTGGAAGATCAGGACAGAATGCAGAGTGGCCATTCTAGTGGCTCCAGATTGGCCCAGGAGGTCTTGGTACCCGGACCTGTGGCAACTGTCAGGCGGACACAGGTGGGCTCTTCCAGAACGCGCAGATCTACTCGCGCAAGGGCCATTCTTCCACCTCAATTCCAGGGCCCTCAGATTGACTGCATGGCTCTTGAGGCCTGGCTGCTGACATCCAGAGGTTTCTCTCCTACAGTGGTTGCCACTATGAATCGGGCAAGGAAACCTGTTTCCAGGAAGATATACCACAGAACGTGGAAAATCTTTTTTACCTGGTGTGCCTCTGGTGGCCGCTCACCGTGGCCTTTGTCTATCCCGACATTGCTGGCCTTCCTACAGTCGGGGTTGGAGTTGGGATTATCCCTTGGCTCTCTGAAAGGTCAAGTATCAGCACTTTCAGTGTTGTTTGACAGGCGCTTGGCGCTCCTCCAGAAGGTACGTCAATTTCTGCAGGGGGTGTCTCGGGTGGTCCCACCCTATAGACGACCTCTGGACCCTTGGGACCTAAACATGGTCCTGACGACACTGCAGAAACCGCCGTTTGAGCCACTGAGAGACGTCTCTCTCTCTCGTCTGTCCCAGAAGGTGGTCTTTCTGGTGGCGATTACGTCTCTGAGAAGGGTCTCAGAATTGGCTGCACTCTCGTGCAAGTCACCCTTTCTGGTGGTTCACCAGGACAAGGTGGTGTTGCGCCCACGGCCTGAATTTTTGCCGAAGGTGGTTTCAACATTCCACTTGAACCAGGAGATTGTTCTCCCATCATTTTGCCCCGCTCCCGTTCATCAGGTTGAGCGCGACCTCCATACTCTGGATCTCGTGAGAGCTGTACGCATTTATGTGTCCAGGACCGCCTCCTTTAGGAGTTCGGATTCCTTATTTGTCCTCACGATGGGTCGCTGTAAGGGGTCCGCGGCTTCAAAGTCGACCTTGGCCAGATGGATCAAGGCTCCCATTCAGGAGGCTTACCGGTCTTCTGGTTTGCCTCTCCCGGTGGGTTTGAAGGCACACTCTACTAGAGCTGTAGGTGCCTCTTGGGCCTTGCGACATCGAGCTTCTGCTCTACAGGTGTGTCAAGCGGCCACTTGGTCCAGCCTGCACACTTTCTCTAAGCACTATATGGTGCATGCCCATGCCTCTGCGGATGCGAGTTTGGGCAGGCGGGTTCTCCAGGCGGCGGTTGCCCACCTTTAAAAGGGAACCATGTGTTATCCGTCTTGTTGAGGAACTATTCCCGCCCTGGGGTATTGCTTTAGGACATCCCCATTGTCTGGGTCTCCCATTATGATGATCAGAAAAAAGAGAATTTTGTTTACGTACCGTAAATTCTTTTTTCTTGAATCATCAATGGGAGACCCAGCACCCACCCAGTTGTTCCGTTGCATGTTTGCATTTGATCTGTTCTCTGTTGAGACAGTGTTTTCCGGGTTGTTACACCGTCTGTGCACGGCATTCTTCCCGATGTCTCGGGTGTGGTTTATTTCTCCTCGCAGCTTATGGACTAAACTGAGGATGTCTCCTACGGTGGGGGTTTATAAGCGGAGGAGGCGGTGCTACAAACTTGTAGTACCTAGTGTGACCTCCGGAGGGCAGCGCCCTAAACCCCATTGTCTGGGTCTCCCATTGATGATTCAAGAAAAAAGAATTTACGGTACGTAAACAAAATTCTCTTTTTTCATTTTTACGGATCAATTTGTGAAGCGCCTGGGGATTTAAAGTGCTCACTGTGCATCCAGATACGTTCCTTGGGGGGTCTAGTTTCCAAAATGGGGTCACCTGTGGTGGAGCTCCATTGTTTAGGCACACAGGGGCTCTCCATATACGACATGGTGTCCGCTCACATGTTGAATGGAAAATTAGCTCAAATTGTTAGCGGACACCATGTCCCGTATGGAGAGACCCTGTGTGCCTAAACATTGGAGCTCCACCACAAGTGACCCCATTTTGGAAACTAGACCCCCAAGGAACGTATCTAGATGCATAGTGAGCACTTTGAACCTCCAGGCACTTCACAAATTGATCCATAAAAATGAAAAAGAAAATTTGTGTGAAAACATACAAACATACAACCATATAGCATGACACAACTTATGATTATATTTAGAAAAGAAAAATTCTCATTTGTGGGGTAGAGAGAATATTTTAGTGAAATTATAAGAATGAGCAGCCAGCAGAGAAGATATAAGTTTACATTAGTATTACCTAGAAAGACCTTATAAAATGTAATATTACAAATAATCATACCTTGAGATGTGCATGTGTACCACATTATAGTAAAATACACTGTGGAAATGGTTTGAACTAAATATTTTTATAGTATAGTATCAAGAGGTACATACAGGACTAAGAGGCAGGGATCCTGTATAAATAAGATCACTGCACAGAGAGGCGGGCATCCTGATGAAGTGGGGCGTCACCCCATGAAACGCGTAGAGCCCGCCCACAGACACTATTCACGCCCAGCTTAGGGTTAGCTGAGTGACTGCTGACGTTAAACTCCACCGACAGCCTGAGACACGTTACCGTGTCAGCTGACCGCGCACAAGCCTGACGTCACAACCAGGAAGCAGGGCGCATCACCAGAGACCGCGATGAAAACACTCCTGCCCAGACGCTGCGGGAATAGGGAGAGAAGCCAGCAGTGAAGCCTGCTAGGACCCACCATTGAATCAATTGATCAGCATTTATGTTAGCATCATTACTTAGGTATGTGTCTCTTTGATTTTACTATATGATTAAACAATACGTTTTAACTATATGATATCAATTATGTAAAGCATAAAGGAATGACAGTACCGTAAAAAGGATTAATTTCCAAAACTGTGTGGGACACTATGAGATAACATCAGTTACAGAAGTCCCATATTAAAATGTAAGCATTCACCGAGTGCTACCATTTTACAACGATTAACAGCCAAATTAGCAGCTAATATTTATTATCAACAGGTGCTGATTTGACATATCAATCAACATGGCAAAACACCAAACACCTATATAAACAACAATAGGTGTGTACTATAACTTGAGCACTGTTACTTAGAAAGAAAAAAGGAAAGTAATTATAAGTATAATTACACTAATCATCAATTATATACACATCTCAGGAGACTATCAATCAAGCCTACAACGAACACAGAATATCTGTTATCTATACTTTTTGAGGTGAGATGCAGATCGAGTAGAACTAAAACACTTTACTATCAAACAAAACCAATAAGACATTAACATAAATTAATGTAATTTCATTTCAGACCACAGCAACAAAAGTAAAGACAAACAGAAGAAACTTGCAACAATATACGATTGAAGCTATAGACGTCAGACATATCAAAATCAGTTTTAAAAATTAATTTATTAATGTGCAATTTTTATGAACAAAAACTTTTAATAGATGTGGAAAATAAAATTATTTTTATACACAAACAATTGGTTGGGATCAATATTTTAAACAATAGTAAGCGCTAGATCATATCTATCTATACACTTACCCAAAAAGAAAGAGTAGGAGGCTTCCACCTGGGAGAAAAATAGATGCAATTGACATCTTCCTCAAAATGGTAAATGAAGACCTTGCTAAGATAAAGGGTACAAGATTGAGTGAGCGCCCAAATTTCACCCAAAGAGAGATGAAGAGTCTAATGGAACCAAGAATGATCAAATCATAATAAAAGCATCTGATAAGGGTGGTAATGTGGTCATTATGGACCACCAACAATATACCACTATGTGTTTGAATATTCTTGGTGATGGTTCCTTCTATGGGAAACTTAGGGGTGATCCAACATGCCAATTTCCTGAAGAACTATATGACCTTTTGGTCAAAGGTTTGGAGGCCCACTTGATTTCAAAAAATGAGATGGAATTTATGACGCAAAAAGATCTGGTCATACCGACTTTCTATGCCCTTCCTAAAATCCATAAGGGTTTAAATCCCTTAAAAGGTAGACCGATTGTGTCTGGTATAAATTCTATCACTCAAAACGTTGGCATCTACCTAAACAAAATCATGAGACCCTTTGTGATGGCTCTACCATCATACATAAGGGATACCAGTGACTTAATAGCAAAATTCGACGGTTTGTCGATTGATGATACCGTTCTTTTTGCGTCTATAGACATTGAGTCCTTGTATAGTTCTATTCACCATGAATTGGGCTTAAATGCAGTCAAGTATTTCCTTAGAGCAAGAGGGAGCCACCTAGAACTTCATAATTCCTATTTTCTTGATTTACTCAACTTCATCTTGACACATAATTATTTTCTTTCTTCTGGGACCTTCTACCACCAGCTCAGGGGCACTGCAATGGGGAGTTCAGCTGCCCCATTGTATGCAAATCTGCTCCTGGGCTGGTGGGAAGATGTATGTGTCTTTACCGAATCATCGCATGCCTGGACCCAGAGTATTTTATTCTGGGGACGGTAGGTGGATGACGTGATGATATTATGGTCAGGGACGATGGAGTCCTTCCAGGAGTTTGTTTAATATTTGAATGAAAATGCTTTGGGCTTATTTTTTACTTCTGAAATTCACCAGGATAGGTTGTCCTTTTTGGACATTCAAATTACAAAGAAGGAAGGTAAGATTGTAACAACTATCTATAGAAAACCTACCGCCACAAATAACCTCCTTCATTGGAACAGTGCCCATCCGCAACCATTAAAGAAAGGTATCCCGAAGGGCCAATACCTATGGTTGAGGAGAAACTGTTCTGAGCTTGATGAATTTCATAGTCAAGCCCAAAATCTAAAAAACAGATACCTGGAGAGGGGGTATCCACAGCCAGTTCTTTCATCAGCTTACAAGAATGCGATAACAAGAACAAGAGAGTCACTACTAAGGCTGGGTTCACATTTGCGGACCCCTCCGCAGCGTTCTGCGGAGGGGATCCGCAATGTGACCGCAGCGGCCGCCAGCTCCTGTCTTTATAATGGGAGCGCACGGTGCTGCGCTTGACAGCGCAAGACGGTGCTCACCCATTCACTCCCACATGTGATCTGTGCGCAGGCGGATGCCTGCGCACAGATCACACACTCTCGTCCGCACCAGGAATGCAACATGTCGCGTCCCTGGTGTGGACGAGACTGTGTGATTTGTGCGCAGGCATCCCCCTGTGCACATATCACATCTGGAAGTGAATGGGTGCGCACGGTCATGCGCAGTCAAGCGCAGCACCATGCGCTCCCATTATAAAGATAGGAGCTGGCGGCCGCTGCGCACACATGGCGATTCCCCTCCGCAGAACGCTGCGGAGGGGAACGCCAATGTGAACCCAGCCTTACTCCTAACAAAAATAACAACAAAGAAGGGGAAAATCTGATAACCCGCATCATTGGCACCTTTGATGCAGGAAATAGAGAAGTCATGGGGTTGCTGTGGAAGCATTGGGGGATTTTGTTGACAGTATTAGTATTACCTTTCGGAAAGGACGGTCTGTTTCTGATTGGCTGGTCCATAGTCATTATCAGTCTCCCAAACCAGCTATTACATGGTTAGAAGAAAGGAAGACAATAGGAACCTACAAGTGTGGACATTGCAAATTTTGTCCCTGGGTTATACCATGTAAACATATTATGAGTTCAGTAACAAGGGTTTCTTTTGAGATAAAACAATTTGCTAACTGCAGCTCAAAGGGCTTGATTTATATAATCACGTGCCCTTGTCCAATGAATTACATAGGCAAAACGAGGCGGGAGCTGCGGAAGCGTTTAGGTGAGCATTTAGGGGATATTAGGCATAAAAGAGACACGGCTGTGTCTGGACATATCCACGAATTTCATGGAGGGAGTAGCAGAGAACTAAAATTTAGGGTTTTAGAGGTACTAAAATCATCACCTCGAGGTGGAGATCTAGATAGACTGCTACTGCAGAAGGAAGCTAGGTGGATATACACCTTTAAAAGTATTTAACCAGATGGGATAAATGAACAACAGAACTACAGTTGCTTCCTCTAACATTCCCCTTTAAAAAGATCTGTCCAAGATTGCTAAAAGTTTAGTATAACCAAGTGAGAACTGACACAAATTTATTAGGAATAGGCCATAGGATGGATTTTTCTGTAAAGGAAAGACGTGTAGTGTAGGGAAAAGACCTATCTTGTCTAAATTTTCCCTCTTAAATTTGTAAGAAACAATTTTATTCTTATTTTTACCTTTGTAATATACTTTTCTATTAGATGTAGTCACTTTAATACATTTTGTTTATGTTTATTATTAATAATATCCAAAACAATTGCCTGGTAATATATGAACATGGTCAATTGTACCTTTGTCATCCTTTACTTAGAGACCTCTCTCAGTTTGGCCTCCACTATATTCTTTCTAGTGGGTATGAGGAAGTTATGACTAAAACCCTAAAAAACTTCATGACTCTCCACTTTTCCCCTTGCTTCTAAGCGCCTCTTAATTACTATCTGGTAATTTGTTCATTATTATATGATCTGAACAGTTTGGGCCTGGTGCTGATATTTCCCCTTATCTTCCTGATGCGGGGAACACTCTCTAATCATTATGATGACGAGAATTACGTCATCAAGAGGTTTTCCGGCCCATTCTTCACTGCGCATGTGCACGCACATCGCAGTATACCTTGCGTTCCACCACGTCTTACTCGGTGCAACGCAAACGGCCCTTTCTGATGATGATATACAAACATCATCAGAAGGGACCAAGAAGTTTCCTTGAAAATGTGGGGGACGTTATTTCACATGTGCAGGCAATGATTTTACTGCCTGAGGGGGATACATAGGATGATTTTTTCCAACTTTGGGCAATCCATCTTGGTCTGGATCCATGTCACTTGAATGGCTAAGTATTACTTTGTACTATATTCCATTTACAACATAATGGAAAGGATGTTAGCTTTGGGCTTGGAATACTAACTGTGGTTTCTTCTGTCCTTTAGCTGGGTGTTTCTCTTATATCATGCCTTATTGGAGTGTTAAGGTGAGATCTTTGTATTGAACTCTGAGCTGGAGAGAAGTAATCATTGTTTTGTTATCCTGGTCTTTTGTGTTCTCCCATGAGAGGTTTTCCATTATAACTTTAATATTGTTTGTGCAGTTTGGGAGACCTACTTCTATTTATTAAGAGTGGAAGCTTATATTTTTGGACTATTTTCTGCCCTCTGCCTTCCCCCATACATGCATATATACAGACTAGGATACAGGCTTTGATGTGGTTGACAACTTTGCCTTCCTCAGTTTATTTTTGGGGTAAGACTTATACATCCTTTGGCAGTACATTTTAGATTTAAAGAGATTAAAGTTTTTTATGATTCAATTCTTTATTTTATCAATCCTTCAGTATGTCTTGCCCCCCACGGATGTGAAAATATTGATGTCCCTCCGTGCCTATCCTGAGAGATTTCTCTATTATGAATATCATGACAAGGTACATTTATTGACTACGAGAAAAGTTGCTATTATATTTGGCTATTTTGTATTGGATACTATGAGGACAAAACATAATTTTTTCCTCTAGATAATTACATTTAAGATACCTCAGTGTGAATATTTCTTTTAGTTCTGTATCAATTATTAATTCTGATTCTTTTGTCTATAGGCAAATTGCTAAAAAATCTCCTTTCCTTCTGATGAACCCCGCTGAATTAGACGAGGCGAAACGCGTCAAATGTGGAGATAAACAGAAGCAATTCCTTATCAGGAGTACAGACTGTCTATACAGACAGTTGAAAGGCTATACAGCGGAGGACTATTTCCTCAAGTTAAGTCCTGCCTTTGAAAAAGATTATCTTACTACCCTTGACAATACTGTTTGACCTTTTCTTAGGGAGAGTTCTCTAGGGAGAGCCGATGGTGAATGGGGGCACCCAAAAAAAGTAGGGTGTAAATACATTCATGGACAAAAGTATTGACACCCCTGCAATTCTGTCAGATAATACTCAGTTTCTTTCTGAAAATGATTGCAATCACAAATTCTTTGGTATTATTATTATCTTCATTTAATTTGTCTTCAATGAAAAAGCACAAAAGAGAATGAAGCAAAAAGCAAAACATTGATCATTTCACACAAAACTCCAAAAATGGGCCAGACAAAAGTATTGGCACCCTCAGCCTAATACTTGGTTGCACAACCTTTAGCCAAAATAACTGCGATCAACCGCTTCCGGTAACCATCAATGAGTTTCTTACAATGCTCTGCTGCAATTTTAGACCATTCTTCTTTGGCAAACTGCTCCAGGTCCCTGATATTTGAAGGGTGCTTTCTCCAAACTGCCATTTTTAGATCTCTCCACAGGTGTTCTATGGGATTCAGGTCTGGACTCATTGCTGGCCACCTTAGAAGTCTCCAGTGCTTTCTCTCAAACCATTTTCTAGTGCTTTTTGAAGTGTGTTTTGGGTCATTGTCCTGCTGGAAGACCCATGACCTCTGAGGGAGACCCAGCTTTCTCACACTGGGCCCTACATTATGCTGCAAAATTTGTTGGTAGTCTTCAGACTTCATAATGCCATGCGCACGGTCAAGCAGTCCAGTGCCAGAGGCAGCAAAGCAACCCCAAAACATCAGGGAACCTCCACCATGTTTGAGTGTAAGGACCGTGCTCTTTTTTTTGAATGCCTCTTTTTTTTTTCCTGTAAACTCTATGTTGATGCCTTTACCCAAAAAGCTCTACTTTTGTCTCATCTGACCAGAGAACATTCTTCCAAAACGTTTTAGGCTTTCTTAGGTAAGTTTTGGCAAACTCCAGCCTGGCTTTTCTATGTCTCGGGGTAAGAAATGGGGTCTTCCTGGGTCTCCTACCATACAGTCCCTTTTCATTCAGACTCCGACGGATAGAACGGGTTGACACTGTTGTACCCTCGGACTGCAGGGCAGCTTGAACTTGTTTGGATGTTAGTCGAGGTTCTTCATCCACCATCCGCACAATCTTGCGTTGAAATCTCTTGTCAATTTTTCTTTTCCGTCCACATCTAGGGAGGTTAGCCACAGTGCCATGGGCTTTAAACTTCTTGATGACACTGCGCACATAGACACAGGAATATTTAGGTCTTTGGAGATGGACTTGTAGCTTTGAGATTGCTCATGCTTCCTCACAATTTGGTTTCTCAAGTCCTCAGACAGTTCTTTGGTCTTCTTTCTTTTCTCCATGCTCAATGTGGTACACACAAGGACACAGGACAGCGGTTGAGTCAACTTTAATCCATGTCAACTGGCTGGAAGTGAGATTTAGTTATTGTCAACACCTGTTAGGTGCCACAGGTGAGTTACAGGTGCTGTTAATTATACAAAGTAGAGAAGCATCACATGATTTTTCTAAGGGTGACAATACTTTTGTCCACCCCTTTTTTATGTTTGGTGTGGAATTGTATCCAATCTGGCTTTAGGACAATTCTTTTTGTGTTTTTTCATTGAAGACAAATTAAATGAAGATAATAATACCAAAGAATTTGTGATTGCAATCATTTTCAGGAAGAAACTGAGTATTACGTGGCAGAATTGCAGGGGTGTCAATATTTTTGGCCATGACTGTACCTCCATTGTAAAGTAGGGTCCAGTTATTGAGGGTTAGTTAAACATTGTACCTGTCAAGTATGTGTCTGTATCTACCAGAAAAGTGATTTTAAGATTTAATTTTTGTCCATAAATGTGAATTGGTTTGTTTGAGTTTTTAAGGATTTTCAATAAAGATTCTATTTTTTTATAAAAAAAGTTGGTAATTAATATTCCCTTTAAAACTAAGGCTGGGGTCACACACACAGATATCTGGGCAGATATTGTTCACAGATCTCTGGTTGCAGTGAAATCATGGACAGATTGCTCCATTTGTATACAGCCACAAAATGGAACCATGTGTCCATGATTTCACTGCAACCAGAGATCTGTGAACAATATCTGCCCAGATATCTGTGTGTGTGACCCCAGCCTAAGATAGATATTACCGCCTAACTATTTAAAAATAATTTGAATTTAAATTTCAGCCAGGTACAACTTAGCAGCTACAGACTGCCACCAACTTCCAGCTGCCTCGTTGTATCTGGCTGGCAACCAAAAATACAGTGAAGACCATTATTTTTTATTTATAGAACAAATTTTAGAAAAAAAATGACGTGGGGCTGCGCCATACTTTTGGTCCAGCCAGGTACAACTAGGCAGCTGGGGGCTGGAATCCTCAGCATGGAGAGGCCCAAGCTTTCTGAGCCCCCATGCTGTGAATTGCAGCCCGCAGCCACCCTAGAAAATGGTGCATTCATTGAAGCGCCTGCATGGGGGATCGAGCTGCAGAAAGCGATCTGACAACCCAGGTGCAGTGATCCACTAAGTGAATCACAGTGCCCGGGCTGCCAGATTGCCATTCTGCAGCCTGATCCCCCTGCATGGGGGATTGAGCTGCAGATAGCGATCTGACAGCCCAGGCGCAGTGATCCACTAAGTGGATCACAGTGCCTGGGCTGCCAGATTGCTGTTCTGCAGCCTGATCACCCTGCATGGGGGATCGAGCTGCAGATAGCAATCTGACAGCCCAGGCACAGTGATTCACTAAGTGGATCACAGTGCCTGGGCTGCCAGATCGCTATTCTGCAGTCTGATCCCCCCATGCAGGGGGATTGAGCTGCAGAGAAGCGGCGGCTCACCTGTCCCATCCAGGCTGTGGGCGGCGGCGGGAAGACGCAGGAGCGGCGACGTAAATAAGGCAGTGGTAAGAACGCGGCGGTGGCCGGCAGAAGTGCCTGCACCGCCGCTATGCTTGTGAAGCTGAAGGGGAGTGATCAGATCACTCCCCATCAGCACTGGTGGGGGCGATCCCCACCCCTCCAGCGCTCCAGCCTATAGAAGGGACTCTTCTATAGGTGGAGACAGAATCACTGTGATTGACTGTTTCAACAGCCAATCACAGTGAATCTGGGAACGGGGTGGGGAATCCACCCCCCCTGACCTCAAACCTCGGTGCTCTGTTATAGGAATCACAGAGCACCGGGGCCCGATGGTGATTACCGCGGCAACGTTGCCGCGGTAACCGCCATGACGTTGTAGAACGTCATGGGTCGTTAAGGCACCGACTTTCATGACATTGCACAATGTCAAAGGTCAGGAAGGGGTTAAAAACAATAAAATTATACAATGTCTCAAAAAACAAAAATTACAAAAACCAATGAAACGGGAAGAAACAGTAAAAATGAAGTCCATACGGCGCTAGTCCATCCGCCACAGACTGATAAGAAGTTTTTGCCACAACCAGTCCTGTGGCTAATGGTCCATGTTTAATTAAAAGTTCAAAAGTGCAAAAGTTCATGCATTAATTCCTGCAGGCTCAATAAGCTTGACAGTTACGGGGCCTTAGTTGCAATCAATACACACAAAACATTCACATTTCATATGGGCGTCTTGGCTTAGGAATCCTGGTTTCTACCTCCTCCCCCAGGAACTTGCTTTTCCTAACTTAATATTGCTGGGGTTGAATCCAGTTCCTTCACCCTTCTGTACACTATTCTCACTGCTTAGCTATTTACATACACGTACACATATTTACACTTTTTCTATGTTACATCTTATTCAGTGGGGGCTGGCCAAAGTTACTACGGCTGGATCTGCACAACACTGGTGTCTCAACTGGTTGGTTCTGTGTACTAGTGTCTACGTCTAGTGCTGTGTATGCACTATCCACTAGTCTACTGGTATACACTACAGAGGAGATTCTGGCTTTCGACTCTCTGATGACTAAGAATTCAGAGGAATGGGAGAAAACTATAAGGGAAACCCACTCTAAGAAGCTGACTAGGGACCTAATGGACTATGAACAGCATAGAGTCTATAGATGGCGAAGGAACACCATGCAAAGAGATAACCAACGGTTAGAATCAGTGTCCTCACAAGCATCATCTGGTGGACTGTCCGGAGCAGGTTTTTCACCAATGACGACCTGCTTTAGGAATAAACGTAAAGGGAATTACCAACATACCGGGAGCAAAAGACCAGCAGTCTTTCCGGAGACATCAAGGGTAATCAACCTTTCTAATCATGTATTTTCAGATGTTGAATTGGCAGTATTGTCTAGAGGCTTTTCCTTTTCACCCAGCTCACGTTTTGACGTTTTTTCTGCAGTAAAAGACTTGCACATATTTGCTAGGACTCTGATGCTGAAAAGATGGTTCCACAAAGGAAATCAGGAATCAGATCCCCCCTCTGAAGGTGAGATTATGGGAGTTTTGGAAGAATTGGCTCTGGAACACGGGCAATCAACTGTGGGGAGGGTCCCCTATTGTGTACCCACATGGTCAACGCATTTCCCACCCTTGTCCGCATGCACTAATATTGAATTATTCGTAAGGTTGGTTTCTGAGGAATTTTCAAAGATCCCTAAGGGGATCTATGCGGATAATCTCCCGAGGGCCGAACGTGAAGCCCTGGGTAGATTAAAAAATCTGAAGGATATACAGATCAAGCCTGCGGACAAGGGTGGGAATGTTGTGATTTGGCCTTGTGATCTGTATGAAAAAGAGGCGTATAGACAATTGAGGGATAGATCGTGTTACCAGAAATTAACATACAATCCTCTGAACTCCTTTTCCCTCGAATATAAGAAAATTTTGGAGACAGCAGTGGGAAATGAAGTGGCCATGAAACAACTAATAGATGCACTGTGGGTGAAAGAACCAAAAATTCCAACTTTATATCTCCTGCCCAAAATACACAAGGGTAAAGAACATCCACCTGGAAGGCCGATAGTATCGGGGGTAGGGAACTACCTTGAGAAGGTATGCAAATACATAGATCATATGTTGAAACCTCTGGTGGAGGAATTACCTTCGTATATTAAAGACACGGGAATTTCCTGGAGAAGATCGACTCGGTACACCTCGGTGATTGCTCGTTACTGGTAACGTGCGACATCGAAGCCTTATACACCAGTATCCGCCACCAGGATGGGCTAAAGGCGGTGGAATACTTCCTCTCTATGACGTCACGACCAAAGGAGGAAAGGGATTTTATCCTAGAATTATTGGATTTTGCTTTGAAACATAACTTCTTCTTTTTTGGAGGGTCCCTCTACCTACAGCTCCAGGAGACAGCAATGGGGGCGGCCTTTGCCCCCTCATATGCTAACCTTTTCCTGGGGCTGTGGGAGAGGGACGTCTTTATGTCAGATCAGTCGCAGTCGATGGACCGTGTTCTTTTTTTGGACAAGGTACATTGACGATGTATTTTTGATCTGGCAAGGGAGTGCAGAGGAATTGGACGATTTTTTTAAATGTCTCAATACGAACGAGAAGAATATTCATTTGACTTATAAATCCAGTGGGGATGCGATCGAATTTTTAGATGTCATGGTGAAGAGAGATCCATCTGGAGCACTTCAAACGGATTTGTTCCGTAAAAGCACAGCGACGAATTCTGTCTTGCAAGCCTCGTCAGCACATCCCGCCCACGTGGTAAATTCCATTCCAACTAGCCAATTTCTCCGCATTAGAAGAATTTGTTCTTCTAATGAGGATTTTGAGAAGCGAGCAAAGGAACTGAAGTCTAGATTTCTGGATAGAGGTTACAGCATGAGATCTTTGAAAAAGGCGTACAACAGAGCAAGGAATAGCAAGAGACAAGATCTGCTTTATTCAAATAGGGAAACGCATGGTGATCAGAAAGTGAGAGTGATTACACAGTATTATTCAAATTGGGAAAAAATGCAAGAATGTTTGACAAAATTTTGGCCCCTCCTGATGACCGATCCAATCCTGCAACAGTATCTCACTCCAAGACCTACGGTCGTGGCACGTAGAACCAGGAATATAAAGGATATTCTTGTACGGAGCCATTATGATAAGAGCGACCAGAGCTTTTTACCGTTTGGGAACCGTCGGGGTGGCCAATGGGGTTGTAAACCTTGTGGGAACTGTATTGCATGTCCGAATATAGAGAGGGCTCAATACTTTCTGTCGTCGGATGGTTCAAAACAGTTTAAAATAACCCAACAGATTGATTGTTCCACAAAAGCTGTTGTGTACTACGCGACATGCCCCTGTTCTAAAATCTATGTAGGCCTCACAACAAGATCTATGAAGGTGAGAGTACGGGAACATGTTTTGAACATCATTGCAGCAGGGAAAATGGAGAAGGAGGAGGAGATTGAGTCACTCCGGACAATCCCTAAACACTTCAAACTATTCCACAATTGTGATCCATCTGGTTTTAGAGTGAGAGGGATTGACAAGATAGCACTTGGGGTGCGTGGGGGCAATGTAAGTCAGCTTCTTGCACAATGTGAGACGAAATGGATGTGGGTGTTAAATACAATTCAGCCTAGAGGGTTAAACGAAAATATTAGTTTTGTCCCATTCCTCTGATAAATCCTTTTATCTGAACTCTGAATACATCATCATTATTTTTTAACTTCTTGTATAGATTCTAGTACTATATATTTTACCTAATAGAATCCCACTATTATGTGTGATTTTTTATCTTTTTGATTCTTATATTTTATTTTATCTTTTCTAGTTCTGTATATGTCTTTGATGTTCCTATAATCTAATACCGTTTTCCGAGAGGATTGGGTTCCTTCTATGATGTCACAAGAGGAAACGCTAAATTTGTTATCCGATTGCAAGAATATGGCATTTGAAGATGGAATAATACTGTTGTCTTTATTATATATTTATTTTTTTGTTTATTATCCTCTTTAAAATATGCTTTTTTATGTATTTGTATATTATTTTGTGGTATATGGTATCCTGTAAATACTTCTCTGCTTTGCGATAGTCTTATATGATTATAGAATGTAACATTCATATATATATGTTTAGCACACTGTCACTTTGGAAAATTGTATTATATTAAGTATATTATGTCATTATCACGTTTATCTTATCTATGTAGCTATAGAATAATTACTTGGGACAATTATATCTATCCCCTTATCACCTATGTAGCGCCGCATCTATGCATTCATTCATTGTGTTGATATGCACTAAGTCCTCCGAACGGCCTAGTGCGCATGCGCGGGGCGGTGCCGTCTGAGAGGATTGTCCACGCGTCAATCACCGCGGGCGCCGGGACTGTGATGACGACTTCCGCCCTTTGGGCGGATGTTTTGTCCTCGTATCCACGGCGCCCGCGATGACGCGGTGAGACGATCGGATCTAGGCGCAAGACCCCGCGCATGCGCCGCCTGTGGTCACCATAGCAATTGATAATGCTGTATGGAGGCAGCCATTAAATTGGACGTTTGTGTGTCTGCATTATACTGAATGCTGATCAGCTGAGTATAGGTCAGGTGGTGCATGGCTGGTTTGGGGATAGGTCACTTCACACTATATAATGGTGGATGTTAGGAGCTGTATTCACTCCTGGATGAAGGCGTAAGCCGAAACGTGCATGTAGAGTGCAGCAGAGTCTGTAGACACACCAGGCAATTACCCTCTGTTTTTGATCTTCACTATTTTGGCTTTTTATGTTGAATAGCCTCCTATGTGAGAGATAGGTAACTATTGCAAGTTTATCTGATGTTTTTGACACTTCTATTGATTAGGCTTTGAGACTTGTTTATAGGATTATCTGGGAAGATCACTTTTTAGTTTGTATGGTGTTTTCTACAGATCCTTTATACTTTGAGATTTCTATGTACACTTATTTTTGTTACTTTTATTACTTTTTCTTGGTATTTTTTGTACTCCTATTTAAACCTTTATAACAAAAAAAAAATTTTTTGTATGTACTATTTTAAACATTCAATAAAATTTATTTTTATTGCACAAATCACCTCCTTTCTTTCTGATATAATGGTATACCTACGTGACTCGGGTATGCTGTAGGGCTGTCTTATTCTTACTATAGGACTGGCAGGTTCACTGATTGCAGAATCCTCTGGTTCTGCTACAACAGGTGGTCCTTCTGGAACTTGAACAGGTTCTTCCAGTCTCTCTGGGACTTCTACTGGTTGCGGGAAAGAAATCAATGGTACTATTACGGCTCCATTGTACTGAGGCTAACTTTCAGGAAAATCTCCAACTACGGTATGTACTGTATCACCTTCTCTTTCTATTCCTCTTTTGGTTGTGGTGTACAAGAGATGACTTCTTTTGGCTTCAGTTGTTCAGGACATCTCTTAAGATGGTCTCTATAAACTGTTGCTGAGGTTTCTCCTTTGTCTTTGCTGATCAAGCAAGTTTTCGTATTTTCAAAGTTAGAGGACAATACGGTATAAGGTTCTGCTTCCCACTGGTCATCAAGTTTATTTGTTCTTCTTTTTCTCTTCAGAACCATTTCTCCAGGTATTAAGGGAGCAGCTTGTGCATTTCTGTTGTAATCCTTCTCTTGTTTTTCTCTAATTTGATTTAAGCTTCTCTCTACGCACTCTTGTACTTTATTGTACTGTTCTTGGCGCTTGGTATCCCAATTAGCATTAGGTGAGCTAGTTTCAGGAGCAACGATACCCATCTCTAAGTCAACTAGTAATTTCCCAGGTCTTGCACTCATCAAGTGTTCTGGCGTGCAATTGGTGGAACTTACAGGTATGTTGTTGTACATGTCCACTAAGTCAGGCAACCTTTCCGGCCACATATTTCTGACTCACCGTAGCCGGGTCCTGCACGTCGCAGGTGTTGACTCTCCTTGTCACAGAACCGCGCCTGTGGCTGTGGGGCCTGGTGGTCCAGATCAATAGGGGGAATGGCTGAACAGTAAGGGGTTGATTGTCTTTGTGACGCCACCTGCGGGCGTTCCGGTGACTTCACCGGCGCTGCTAGGCCTCCGGGGGATGTTAGGCAGCAAGATGGAACGCTCCCCACAGGATGAGCTGGAGTCCCCGGAGCCAGGAGCTGCACAAGATGTTTTGAGGCAGCTGCGGTAGCACTGCTGTTAGGCCCAAGGAGTCAGACACAGACACACCAAAGTCTTTTAAGTACCTTTACTGGTGGTTTTCAGGTACACCAGACCGGGTTAGTGAAGTTAACACTCCTGGAGGTTCACAGCAAGCAGTTTGTGTAGGCTTCCTTTCTCTGTCTTCTAGTGTTAAGGTCGGGTGGATGTGGAATCCAGCCGGACCGGGCAGTATGTTCAATAGAACGGATTTCACCTGGGTAGCTGCACTGAGGGCACTGTAAAAGGGTGATGATAATTCTATCTTCTTCCCTGGGCTCTCGCTGGTAGGTGCGGCAGGTGAACAGGGGGCTAGACTCCCTGTGAAGTATGCTGGTTCTTTGTGGTGGCTATGTAGTTTCCACAGCTTCGGTTCCAGTAACCGGTGGATAAGGGAGAGAGTTATGATCACTCTGGTGTCCCTGAGAGGTGCTTCTCCTTTTCCTCTAACCCCAATTGCAAGGGTTTCCTCACTTGCTGGATGGCTGGTTGGGCCTAGTGTGTGTCTCATAAGGTAGAGATTACACACAACCTGCAGGTTTCCTAGCGTCTGCACACTCTGGTGTTTCTCCCTCCAAGACCCTATTTATAGGGGGAACTGGCTCAAAGTGACCAGTGGAGCTCCCCCTAGAGGCTCGGGGTGAAACCAGGTGTCCTAAGGTGTTGTAGGTGTTGTTAGGTGTTTTGTGTGAGTGATGCTTGCTGTTAGCTCCATTCATGCCCCAAGGAGTTCTGTGGTGCCCAACAAGGTGCCAGGGTGCCACATTCCCCCTTAGTTAACCTCAGTTCTCCTGGCTGAGCAAAAAGTTCTTTTTACAACTTAACACTAAGCATTCTATAACATTGAATTACAAAGTCTGAAATAAAAATACAAAAACCACTAAAAAGGAAGGGAAAACATGAAAAAGGTGAAAAGCAGTCCATACGGCACTAGTCCATCTGCCGCAGGCTGAAAAGGTAACGTTTTGGTCACACAAGTCCTGTGACAATTGTCCAAAGTTTATGAGAAGGGAAAACAGGGTAAAGTCCACACATATTTAAACTTTATACATTCCCTACGGGTGTCTCTGCTTGGGAGGCCGGTACTAACCTTCTTTACCTTACCAGGCGCTTTCTGTCCCCAACTTAATATACTTGGGACAGAGCCCAGTTCCTCCACCCTTCTGTACACTACTTTTTACAGATTTTGAAAACAGTTACTATTTACAAACACTTACAGGTAATATGGTTCCACTACATTCTAAACCCATTCTCCAAGTTTGTTTGGGGGTTGTCCTAATGTACTACGTGTGGATCTGCGTAGTGTGGGTGTCTCAAAAGCTGTTGGTGTAGTGTACGAAGTGGTTCTTGTTCTACCTCTGCTTTGTGTAAGGCCATAGTAAGTGCGTAATCTATCTACTGGACTATCCTCTGAAGGTAGTTGTGTAGGAGTTTGGTCTCTTACTGTAGGACTAGCAGGTTCACCGATTACAGGAATCTCAGGTTCCAATATAACAGGCTGCATATCTTGCACTTGAACTTGTTGTGGTTGAACTTGTTGGATTGGTTGCTGATTTTCTATAGGCTGGTAAAAATGCATAACTGGTATGATGTATGCTCCATCGCATTGTGGCCAGTCAGCTGTTAAGTATCCAATGTCTGTATAGACTAGATTTTCTTTCTGTTCTTCATCTGTAGTTACAGTAGGGTAACTGGTTACTTGTGGGATTAACTGTGCTGGGCATTTCTTCAAATGGTCCCTTGAAACAGTTGCAAAAGTATTTCCATTGTCTTTGCTGATAACGCAAGTTTTGGAATTGTCATAGTGAGATGGCATAAAGGTGTAGGGTTCAGATTCCCAACTGTTATCCAATTTGTTGGTTTTCCTCTTTCTTTTTAGCACTAAGTCACCTGTTGCTAAAGGTTCAGCTGAGGCATGCTTGTTAATGTCTTTTTCTTGTTTGGTTCTGCTGATTTCTAGGTTTCTTCCGACACTTTCTTGTACTTTTCTGTACTGTTCTTGGCGTTGACTAACCCAAGCTTCATCAGAAGAATCTTCTGTGGGTTCGATGGTTCCCATCTGTAAGTCAATAGGTAATTTACCTGGCCTTGCTTGCATCAAGTAAGCAGGTGTGTAGTTGGTTGAACTGACAGGTATGTGGTTGTAGATGTCCACGAGATCTGGAAGTTTTTCGGCCATTGATTTCTCTCTTCCACTGGTAAGGTTTTGAGCATGTCAATGACAATGTGGTTCATCTTCTCACCTAAACCGTTCGTCTGAGGATGATAAGGTGTGGTGCGGATCTTTTTACACCCATATGGCCCTAAGAATTCTTGGAACAGAGCTGATTCAAAGGCTGGCCCTTGGTCAGTCAAGACTTGGTCTGGATACCCATGGGGGCAACAGAAGTAACTCTGGAACGCTTTGGCTGCTACCTCTGCAGTTAAGTCTTTAACTGGAACTACTACCAGGAACCTTGAATAGTGGTCAACAATGGTGAGAGCGTATGTGTACCCAGTGCGACTTGGGTTAAGCTTCACGTGGTCGAGAGCAACTATTTCAAGGGGTTTGGTGGTAACAATTGGCTGCAACGGAGCATTCTGAGTTAGATGGTCTTTCCTTCGAAGGTGACATGGTCCACAGTTTTTACACCACTTGTCAATTGAGCCTCGCATACCGACCCAGTAGAACCGATCCTTCAGGAGTCTCTCCAGCTTCTTCCATCCAAAGTGTCCAGCATCATCATGGTATGCTTCAAGGATCATTTGGACTTCAGTCTTGGAAACTACAATCTGCCAGATTAGTTCGTGTGTTCTGGGATTTAGGTATCTTCTGCATAGTTTACCTTGGTAGACAAACAACCTCCCCTTCTCTTTCCATAGACGTTTAGCATTTTGTGAGGCATCAGGGTCCATGCTGGCGTGTTCTTGAGTAATCAGCTCTCTTACTAGGCTGACGTCTGGATCGTTAGTTTGTACCTCCTTCCAGTCATGGTGGGGTAAAGGGTTCACGGTCCTCTCCACACGTTTCTGGTTCGCCTGATGACACTTTGCTGTTCCTGTACGGTGGAAAACAGGTAGTTCAATCTCTTCCAGGTCATCTATGTCTTCTCCCTCTTCAGGAAGGTTAGGCATTCTGGACAGGGCATCAGCATTGCTGTTCTTGTGACCTGCCCGGTACTTTACAGTGAAATCATAGTTTGAGAGTCTTGATAGCCAACGTTGTTCTAGGGCTCCCAGCTTTGCAGTCTCCAAATGGGTTAGAGGGTTGTTATCTGTGAAAGCTGTGAACGGGGCGGATGCCAGGTAATGCTTGAAACGCTCTGTGATTGCCCAGACCAGGGCCAGGAACTCTAGCTTGAAGGAGCTGTAGTTCTCCGGGTTCCTTTCCGTGGGACGGAGATTTCTGCTGGCGTAGGCTATCACCTTCTCCTTGCCCTGCTGGCGTTGAGCTAGGACGGCTCCTAGGCCTTCATTGCTTGCATCAGTGTACAATAAAAACGGGAGATTGTAATCAGGATAGGTCAGGATTTCTTCTCCAGTGAGAGCGTCTTTCAGCTTCTGGAAGGATTGTTCCTGTTCTGGTCCCCAGTGGAACGGGGGTCCCCTGATTTTGCCGTTTTTGGATTGACCTACTAAGAGATCTTGCATGGGTGCTGCTATCTTGGTATAGCCTTTGATGAATCGTCGGTAGTACCCGACCAGTCCTAGAAATTGACATACCTCTTTGTGAGAAGTTGGTGCTGGCCAGTCCTTGATAACGGTCACTTTATCCGGATCCAGTGCTACGCCTTCAGCGCTTACCACGTGTCCTAGGTATTGGACCTTGGGTTTCAGCAGGTGGCACTTGGGCGGTTTCAGTTTCATCCCGTACTTGGACAGTGACTCGAACACTTCACTCAGGTGTTGTAGGTGGTCTTCATAGGTCTGAGAGTATACAATGACATCATCAAGGTATAACAGGACAGTTTCAAAGTTCTTGTGGCCCAAACAACACTCCATCAGCCTCTGAAATGTTCCTGGGGCATTGCACAACCCGAATGGCATACTGTTGAACTCGCATAAGCCCATAGGTGTCGTGAAGGCTGTCTTCTCACGATCTTCCTTTGCAACGGCAACCTGCCAGTACCCACTAGTAAGATCTATTGTGGAGAAGTAGTTGGCAGATTTGAGTGCAGCTAGTGACTCTTCTATGCGGGGCAATGGGTATGCATCCTTGTGTGTGACTTTGTTGATTTGCCTGTAGTCTACGCACATCCTCATACTACCATCTTTCTTTTTAACCAGGACTAGTGGTGCTGCCCAGGGACTACAGCTATCCCTAATGACGCCTGCATTTTTCATGTCCTGAAGCATTTCTTTTGCTTTTTGGTAGTGTGTGGGTGGTATAGGTCTGTACCTTTCTTTGATAGGTGCATGGTTGCCTATGGGGATATGGTGTTGTACCCCTTTAATCCTCCCAAAGTCAAGTGGGTGTTTCTCTAACTGATCTTTGGAGTGAGGGGGTTCATCAGTGACTGTGCTGAGGATCTTACATCAATGATAGTATCATCTTTAACTTGGTACAATTTTGTGACAGTGGCATATCTAGGCACTCTTACTTCGTCATCACCATAATTTAATATGCGTACGGGGACTCTCCCTTTTCTCACATCAACCAACCCTCTGGCTGTCAAGAGCGTAGGACTACTATCGGACATTACAGGTTCTACTACAGCTTGGTAGTCCTGCCCTCTGAGGCCTATGGCTGCTCGACACCAGATCATCATTTCACTTCTGGGTGGTACCACAATTGGAATGGGATCTGTGACCCGTACTCTGCCAATTTCACCATTAGACAATATTACCTGTTGTTGATAAACCAGAGCTCGGATCTGCTTTTGGATAGCTCTCTTTTCTCTGGGTCTATCAGCTTCAACACTCTGTTGGAGTAAAAACAACACTTCATCGATGCATTTAACCATAACATTAGTACCCAGTATTACGTAGGGATCTTTGTTGTTTGGTTTATCCTGGCCAATAGGATACCCTGGTTTTTCAACTGCACCCTCCCCACCCTTACTGTAGCTTCCCATTGCCCCTCTATTGTAACTAATATACCATTAGTGGCTTCAATCGGGGTTTGGGGGTTCCAGCTTAACATCTGGCCAGAACCGCTTGTAAAGGATACTTGGGATGGTTGTCACCTGGGATCCAGTGTCTATCAAGGCAGATATAGCGATGCCATCGATGACGATTGGTAGATATGGACAGTCTCCTACATACTTGTGTTCCCAGCTGGTCGTTGGGCCTGGACAGTCTACTCCTGGGGTTGGCCCTTCTCGCCCAGGGGTTGCCCGTTTAAAGGACGGGACTGTTGAGTACGTCCTCCTAAGTCATTCTGCTGACTGGTGCGGCGTCTGTCAGGACTGCGGCGGTCTGCAGGTTTTCCTCGCGGACGGCTGTGTCTTTCTCTTCATCCACGGGACGTCGTCTGGGCTGTCGGCGAGCTGAATCTTGTCCGATGACCTTGCATCTGTCTTGGGTCTTCTCCCAGCTTGCAGCTTGGCCACTTCCTTCATCAGCTGTTCTACATTAGCACACAGTTGCTCAAACCGGTCAGGTGTTGCAGTCTGTGCACTAGACTGAACCGCAGCAATTGGAGATGCTGCTGCCGGCACGGAAGGGGTGTCAGTATGCTGCTGCTGTGAAGCGGGGTTAGGCACTGCGGCTAGCCGTTGTCCCCAAACTGTTAAGTCTCTCAAGGTGTCAAACTCTGCGCCAGGGTTTTGTATGGACCACCAGCTTGCTTGCTTTCTATCCTCAGATAGTCTAAGGCCCACAATAAACTGTCCAATCAACGCTTTGTTTTCATCTCTGACACCATCAGGATCAACTTGTCTCAATGCTTCTTGCAAGCGCAGTGAATAATCCAGGACACTTTCTTGCGCCCCTTGGTTGCAACGATAGAATGACAGTCTTAATTCAGCCTCAGTATGGCGTCCAAAAACCCGGGTTAATTTAGTGAATATCTGCTCCACAGATTCCTGAGTTTCTACAGGCCAGCAGCTGCGGCTCTGCAGCTCGGCTGCGCCCGTTAACTGTCCCATAATAACTGAAGCTCTTTGCTTACCGGTCATAGCATACATGTCCAGCGTTTGGCATATCTTCCTCTGGTGCTGGGTGTACCGCTGTACTTAGGTAACCAGGTCGCATTCAGAACGTAAGGCAGGGATATCGGCATAATCGGAGCGGGTTGCTGTGGCATACCGCCGGCTTGTTGCTGTCCATCAGGAGGTATATTTTGTTGTTGTGGGGGTACCGCGTTGTTAGGAGCCGGGTTACTCATGATCGGCCTATCTTTGCACCCTTTGCCAAGGAACGCCCCTTTTCCCGCCTTTCGCGCAGCAATGGCGGATCAAATTTACAGTTCGATATTTACAGTCATTAAATAGCACACAATACCCGTTGGAACGGGCCTGCTCGTATCCTGTTTGTGACGCCAAATTCTGACTCACCGTAGCCGGGTCCTGCACGTCGCAGGCATTGACTCTCCTTGTCACGGAACCGCGCCTACCGCTGTGGGGCCCGGTGGTCCAGATCAATAGGGGGGATGGCTGAACAGTAAGGGGTTGATTGTCTTCGTGACGCCACCTGCGGGCGTTCCGGTGACTTCACCGGCGCTGCTAGGCCTCCGGGGGATGTTAGGCAGCAAGATGGAACGCTCCCCACAGGATGAGCTGGAGTCCCCGGAACCAGGAGCTGCACAAAATGTTGTGAGGCAGCTGCGGTAGCACTGCTGTTAGGCCCAGGAGTCAGACACAGACACACCAAAGTCTTTTAAGTACCTTTACTGGTGGTTTTCAGGTACGCCAGACCGGGTTAGTGAAGTTAACACTCCTGGAGGTTCACAGCAAGCAGTTTGTGTAGGCTTCCTTTCTCTGTCTTCTAGTGTTAAGGTCGGGTGGATGTGGAATCCAGCCGGACCGGGCAGTATGTTCAATAGAACGGATTTCACCTGGGTAGCTGCACTGACAGCACTGTAAAAGGGTGATGATAATTCTATCTTCTTCCCTGGGCTCTCGCTGGTAGGTGCAGCAGGTGAACAGGGGGCTAGACTCCCTGTGAAGTATGCTGGTTCTCTGTGGTGGCTATGTAGTTCCCACAGCTTCGGTTCCAGTAACCGGTGGATAAGGGAGAGAGTTATGATCACTCTGGTGTCCCTGAGAGGGTGTACCGCTGTACTTAGGTAACCAGGTCGCATTCAGAACGTAAGGCAGGGATATCGGCATAATCGGAGCGGGTTGCTGTGGCATACTGCCGGCTTGTTGCTGTCCATCAGGAGGTATGTTTTGTTGTTGCGGGGGTACCGCGTTGTTAGGAGCCGGGTTACTCATGATCGCTCCCCCTTAGTTAAGCGTGGCCAGTCCTTTCGGTTTCAAACGGAAGTGTCGGCCTCGCGGTGAGGAGTGAGGCACCACGGGAGTTTCCGGTTCCTGCTGCGTACAGGGGAAGTCATCAGAGCGTAGGGGGCGGGGCCTATCTTTGCACCCTTTGCCAAGGAACGCCCCTTCTTTTCCCGCCTTTCGCGCAGCAATGGCGGATCAAATTTACAGTTCGATATTTACAGTCATTAAATAGCACACAATACCCGTTGGAACGGGCCTGCTCGTATCCTGTTCGTGACGCCAAATTCTGTTCTCTGTGGTGGCTATGTAGTTTCCACAGCTTCGGTTCCAGTAACCGGTGGATAAGGGAGAGAGTTATGATCACTCTGGTGTCCCTGAGAGGTGCTTCTCCTTTTCCTCTAACCCCAATTGCAAGGGTTTCCACACTTGCTGGATGACTGGTTGGGCCTAGTGTGTGTCTCATAAGGTAGAGATTACACACAGCCTGCAGCTCTGCTAGCGTCTGCACACTCTGGTGTTTCTCCCTCCAAGACCCTATTTATAGGGGGAACTGGCTCAAAGTGACCAGTGGAGCTCCCCCTAGAGGCTCGGCGAGCAACCAGGTGTCCTAAGGTGTTGTAGGTGTTGTTAGGTGTTTTGTGTGAGTGATGCTTGCTGTTAGCTCCATTCATGCCCCAAGGAGTTCTGTGGTGCCCAACAAGATGCCAGGGTGCCACATTTCTTTCTTCCAAGGGCAAAGTTTTTAACAGGTCTATGACCACCTGGTTCATTTTACTCACACATGCCGTTGGTCTGTGGGTGATATAGTGTGGTGCAGATTTTCTTACACCATACAAACTGCAAAACTCCTGGAACACTTCAGCTTCAAACACAGGACCTTGATCTGTCAATATCTGTTCTGGATACCCATGTGGTCTACAGAAGTAGGCTTGAAAGGTTCTTGCTGCGGTTCTTACTGTTAAGTCCTTTACAGGTATTATCACTAGAAATCGGGAATAGTGGTCCACCATTGTGAGGGCATACGTATAACCTGATCTGCTTGGTATCTGCTTCACATGATCCAAAGCTACAAGTTCCAGTGGCTGTTTGGTGATGATTGGCTGTAGTGAAGCTTTTTGACTGTCACAATCCTTTCTTCTTAAGTTGCATGGGCCACAGTTTCTGCACCAGTTCTCAATGGTGGTTCTCATGCCAACCCAATAGAATCTCTCGCGTAACAGTACCTCTAGCTTCTTCCACCAAAGTGTCTTGCTCTGTTGTGGTAGGCTTCTAGCACCATCTGGACATCTTTCATCAGTACCACTATCTGACACACCATCTCGTGGGTTCTGGGGTTGATGAAATGTCTACACAGCTTACCGTGATAGATGAACAACCTTTCTTTCCACAGAAGTTGCGCCTCAGGTGGAGCATCTTGGCTAAGACGGGAACCCGGTTGAGTTATCAACTCTTTGACTATGCTAACAGCCGGATCACTGTCTTGTGCCTCCTTCCACCCATGGTGAGGTAACGGGTTCAGCATGGCTTCTTGACGTTTGTCCTTACAACTTTGGTGACACTGTGATGCACTGTGGCATTGAAAGGCTGGCAGATCAATCTCTTCTAGCTCATCTAAGTCTTCTCCAAGTCTTCTCCCTCATCTAGTAGATGGGGCATTCTTGACAATGCATCAGCGTTGGCGTTTTTGCAGCCTGCCCGGTGTTTGATGGTGAAGTCATAATTTGACAATCGGCCCATCCATCGCTGCTCTAGTGCACCTAGCTTCACGGAGTCTGAGTCAGAGGATTGTTGACTGTGAAGACTGAACTTTGCAGCCGCCACGTAGTGCTTGAACCTTTTTGTCACAGCCCAGACCAAGGCTAGGAACTCCAGCTTGAATGAGCTGTTGTTTTTTGGGTTCCTCTCTGTAGGACGGAGCTTCCTGCTTGCATAGGCAATCACACGTTCATTGACCTTCTGCACCTGAGACAACACAGTTCCCAATCCCACATTGCTGGTATCTGTGTACAGCACAAACGGTAGGTTGTAATCAGGATAGGCCAGGATTTCTTCACCAGTCAGGGCCCACTTCATCTGCTTAAAAGAGTCTTCTTCTCTCTCACCTCATTCAAACGGAGGACCTGATGCCTTGCTCTTCTTGGCCTGGCCTACCAGATCTTGCAAGGGCTCTTCCATCTTTGTATAGTCCTTTATGAACCTCCTGTAGTATCCTACCAGCCCCAAGAACTAACATACCTCTCTGATGGTTGTCAGTCTTGACCAGTCCTTAATGACGATGACCTTTTCTGGGTCTAGTGCCACGCCTTCTGCACTGATCACATGTCCGAGATACTGAACCTTCGGCTTCAGCAAGTGGCACTTTGATGGCTTCAATTTCATACCAAACTTTGCCAATGCTTCAAATACCTCAACCAGGTACTCCAGATGTTCTTCATAGGTTTTAGAATACACAATGATGTCATTCAGGTATTATAGCACGGTCTCAAAGTTTCAATGCCCCAGGCAACACTCCATCAGCCTTTGGAATGTTCCTGGTGCATTGCAGAGTCCAAATGGCATGCTATTGAACTCACACAGACCCATCGGTGTTGTGAACACAGTCTTCTCCCGATCTTCTTCTACTATGGAGACCTGCCAATACCCTTTAGTAAGATCTAAGGTGGAAAAATAATTAGAAGCTTTCAGTGCTGCAAGTCATTCCTCGATACGGGGTAATGGTTAAGCATCATTTTGTGTTATGCGGTTTATTTGCCTATAATCAACACACATCCACATTGTGCCATCTTTCTTTCTGACTAGGACAAGTGGAGCTGCCCAGGGGCTACAAC
This sequence comes from Allobates femoralis, assembly GCA_033576535.1. Lineage (NCBI taxonomy): Eukaryota > Metazoa > Chordata > Amphibia > Anura > Aromobatidae > Allobates > Allobates femoralis. The sequence continues at coordinate 603,443,413 of JARQOC010000003.1, read as the reverse complement.
TTTCTCCAATAACCCCAGCCTTCATTCATTTCCCGTAACATATCTTTGGCACGCTGATAGTGAGCTGGTGGTACAGGCCTGTATCTCTCTTTTATGGGTGGATGGTTTCCTGTGGGTATGTGATGGTGTACCCCTTTTGCCCGCCCAAAATTTAATGTGTGTGGCACCCCTGCAGGGGATTGCCACAGGACCCACTAATGTAGGGAGGGATGTACACTTTGGCCACGCAGCACCGAACACCTTCCACCCCAGACCTGGAGGGGAAGCCCAACTGGCTGTCCTTAAGCCAGATCCCCTATAAAGATCCAGGCCTGAGGGGAGGAGTCAGTTAGTCAGTCTGCACTCAGAACTGAAGAGAGCAGTTAGTTCCAGGCGGATAGTACAGTGGAAGGACTAGAAGGAGCTGGTGTCACGGTGTAGTGAGAATACTGATAACAGAATGGCAGTTATGGGCAGGGTGACCAGGGAAGACTAGTCTGACCCTAGTCTAGGAACTCTAAATGGCCCTGATCCCGAAGGTAGGTAGGTTTCGGGCCTCCAGCCTCTTCCTAAAACTCCTCCACCAGCCCTGCGCTATTCCCTCCACACCTCCCTCCACAGAACTGGGATACAGCAACTCCAAAGGAAAGGACTTCAGCAACACAAACACACAGGTGAGCACGGCTGCCAGGCATAGAGTGAGACTCTATCAGCAGCACCACCTGGAGACGCTACTTAAAGGCCAGGGGGAGGGGAGCCCAGGTGAGTCACACATTAACCCCTCAACCAGCAGCTGAACCTCATAGTGAATGCAGTTCTGGAACACAACACAGGAGGCCCAGGACCTTCACAACCATCAACCATGCAGCTCTTAAAGACAAACACATGCACAGCAGCATCCAGCAAGGTCAGCGCCAACTAAGCGCGTGACAGCTAGTTGCTGGGACCAAGCCAGGCCCAGAACCAGGAAACCTGACCCAGCTGTGCTGCACCCTAGGGAGAGGGACGGAGGCCAGTGGGAGATGTAGGAAGAAGGGAACAGATCTGAGAACCCTTTAGCTACCCCGACACCGGAGTCCGAAACTGCTAATAATCTATTATAGCAGGAAACGCCCGGATAGACCAGGAGGATCTAGTCCCCCTGAAGTAAGGAACAGAAGACACCAAACCTGACCAAGCATAGGACCAGGGACCTAAGCAGAGAATAGGGATCCCACAGAAAGGTCCTCATTTGTCGGTTGTAGAACAGCACCCTGAGAGGCAGAAAGAGCGGCAGGTTCAGCTCCAGGCAGAACTTACCCCAAACACCGCACACGCTAATAGAGGAGGCCTCACAACTCTCCAAGGTGAACGTCCCAAGCTGCACTGAAACCTGGTTACCCTCCTGGACCATACCTGTTACCGGGCATCAGTAAAAAGGTACTGAAACAAAGACAATTGTGTGTGTGCCTTCTTCCCCGCCGCCGCCGCCTGCAGCGTTCACAGTAGAACCGCTACTACTACTCCCCTCATCCACCCCGCTGCCCTGAGGTAAAGCTCCACCTGTGGGGAGCTGTACTACCAAAGCTGCATTCCAATCACCGCAGCGGCCGGCCACAGCGCTGGTAACTCTATTACCAGGTACCACAGGTGGCGTCACGTTACAAATCCCCCATCATTATCACCCCCACTGAGGCTCCAGGGCACGGAATCGGGAACCGACCAGCAGTGATCCCCACTGAAGTTACCACCTGTCCCGGTATTCGAGTACCCCCTACCCTGTCGACCGGATCAGTTACATACTAAAGACCCATTCATAGACCCGTACTACTTAATAAACTCTGTGCTTTTGGTGAGAAGGGATGGCGGTCAGTGCCTACATGCAGCTTCTGACACAAGTCCTCCAGCTGTCCCTTGGAGCTGTTGTCCTCCGTCTGGTTAGACAGGGTCAAGGATTCCACTGCCTGGATTGAGTTGTTGCTGGCAGTGAACAGCTTGGCAATGGTAGCATATCTGGGCAGTTTGACCTCTTCTTCTCCACAGTTTAACAGTCGTACAGGTACCCTCCCCTTGTGTACATAAACTATTCCCCTGGCTGTCAGGAGCGTAGGCCTACTCTCTGAGTACATGGGCTCGACCATTGCCTGGTAATCCTGCCCTCTGAGGCCCATCGCTGCCCGACACCATATTATCATTTCACTTCTTGGAGGTAACACAATGGGGATTGGGTCACTCACCCGTACCCTGCCAATTTCCCCACCAGACAATTTTACCTGTTGCCTCTGCAGGAGGGCCTTGATTTCCTTCTGTAGGACCCTCTGATGCCCGGTACTGGCAGTTTCAGCAATTTCTTGAAGTAAGAAAGCACTTCACCTAGACAATTTTCAATCACATTAGTGCCTAGTATCATTTATGGATTTTCCTCACCATGATCAGTTTCAACCACAATAAGTCCTTGACCTTTTAACTCCACCTTCCCCACTTTTATTGTTACTTTCCTGAACCCTACTTGATTTACTGGTAGTCCATTAACAGCATATATAGTAAGGTCCGGGTATGGGCGGGTGAGCTCAGAATCGGGCCAAAATCTTTTGTAAAGGATATGCGGGATTGTTGTCACCTGCGAGCTGATGTTCAGTACTGCAGATGGGGGAATACCTTCTAGCACAATAGATAGGATTGGCCGTCCTCCCACATATCTATCGCACCAATCAGACGGGCCTGGTCATCTTATTCTTGGGGGTTGGCCCTCGGCCCCAGGGGTTGCCGATTTAAAGTACATGACCTGGCAAGGTGGCCCACTTCGTTGCAACGGTGGCAGATGGGTTGTCCTGATGAGTTGTAGCTGTCGATGGTTCTTTCTCTGGACGATGGGGTCCTCCTTTCTCACATCCACGGGACATCCTCGGGGCTGTCAGCCAGCTGGATCCTTCCTGATGACTTGGGCTCTGGTTTAAGCTGCATGACCTTTAAGATCAAGGCCACATCCTTGCTTAGCTGCTGCACCTGGGAGTGCAAGCTATCAGAAGCACAAGGTGTTACAGTCTGTCCACTAGTCTCTGCTGTGGTTAAGGAAGAGGGTGCCACCTCCAGGGGAGAGGTGACGGTTTGCCGTAGCTGAGGTGCGGGGTCTGGGGTAACAGGGGTTTGCAGCGCTCTAATGGCCTGGTCCTTCAAGATTACAAAGCCTGCGTCTGGATGTTCTAGGGCCCACAGGCGCAAATACGTACAATGGATTGGTGAATGCAACCCCTGCAAAAACTGTTCAGTCAGCATTTTGTCCTCCTCCCACACACTCTCAGGGTCTACCTGCTTTAAGGCTCGCATAGTCCCGTATGCTATTCTGCGGACTCTGTCTGGAATTGTAAAACCTTTTTCTCAACTCAGCCTCAGTGCGGGTTTCAAAGGCAAATTTTTGGTTAAGTAAATATTTGGTTTCTGCTTCTTAATCTGTGTCTGGTCAGGCCTCAACCTCACGCTCTGCTGCCCCCATTAACTGTCCTAGCACAACAGACGCTTTTTGCTTGCCAGTCATTGCATACATGTCCAACACATTGCATATCTTTTTCCTAAACCCAGCCAGGGTATCTGGTTTGCCATCATATTGCGGTAGCCACGCCGCTCCCGGGCCATACGGCACAGCTCCAGGTGCAGTGGCTTCTCCGCCGGCTGAGGTCCCGGCCCGCACTCCATCCCGTGGTAAATTTGGATTAGGCACCATGGCATCTGTATCCCTTTGCGCATCCATTCTCACTCTCCCCTAGTTAACTTCAGCCAGTCTCTCAAAAAGAAAAGCAGTTGGCGGCTCCTCCGGCAGTGAATCGGGCGCTTGGGTATTTCCAGATTGGGTCGCTGGGCTTTGTTGGCTTTCGGCAGAGGGCGGGGCCTGTCTTCGTGCCCTTTCAGCAGTTATGCCCCTTTCTTCACACTTTCCGTGTGGCACAGTTATGGCAGCTCAATTTAACAGTTCAACACAGTCAATACACAGTGCACAGTACCCGTCGGTAACAGGCACTGTATCCTGTTTGTGATGCCAGAAAGCTGACCTGCCCCAGGACCGTGGGGTACCCAGTCCCGGGCGTTTTGTTCGTGGTAGATGTCACAGGGGCCTGTTGCCCGGTCCCGTGGCCCTGGTGTTCACTTAAAAAGGGCAAAACAGTCAATAAAAATAAAATAAAAGTGTTTCCTGCTGCCACCTATGGTTCCGGTAATGTTACCGGCACTGTGAGACAGTCCTCTGGGGTGATGGTGGAGCAGCAAATGGTTACGCTCCCTGTAGCTGTAGCGGGATCCCCGAGGCAGTTGTGAATGTTATAGTTACAGGACAGTCTAGGATGGGAGCAGGAACAGGGGCCCCAAGAACAGTCGCACACAGGGTCTTTGTTTCCATACCTTTACTGATGTTGATGTGCAAGGTTAAGTCCAGGGTACCGTCCAGGTCGTCTGGAAGCAGTTCAAGATCTCCACACCCGATGAGTTATGAGGCATCCCTGTTGTGCTGTGGTTGCTATGGTCCTAGGCTGCCTGTAGCTAGGCCCTGACCCTCTCCTGCTGTCTTCACCTGTATGGCAAGCGGCGTGAACCCTGCTAGCGGGCACCGCTGTGTCAGCTGCGGTCCCCTGGCTCTATATGCGGCTGTGCCTCCAGGTACTGCTGCGGCTGGGAGACTTTGGTCCTCCCTGGCCCTCCGGTCTTTACTGCTGGGCTGTTAGATCTCTCACAGTCTCGGACTCCGGTGTCCGGGTTGTCAACGCTACTTCTCTGGGGTGAACCGGTATGGTTCCATTCCCCTAGCTAACTCGCCTTGTCTCCAGCCCTCACTCTTGGGTACCTCACACTGGTCAGTCTCCCTCACTGACAAGGGCCTAGCGTGGCCATGTTCGCCAGGATGTCTTCCTACTGAACTGCCTAATTCCACCCCCAGACCTGAATTTATATGGGGCCTTGCCTGAACTCAGCAAGTAGAGCTCCCCCTTCAGGTCTGGAGTGGAAGGTGTTGTGCATGAACTTACCTGATGTGGAAATCCCTCCTTGCTCCAGGTATTCCTGTGGCAACCAATCCGTGGGGTGCCACATGTGCACCTGAGAGCAACTCGGGTTTCTCCTCACCTAACAGGTTCTGAGGCCTCCTTGCTGCGCCTTGTCAGCGGGATCCTGCTGCTGCTTAAGCTGAGCTGCTGGCCCTCTCTCTCTCCTTCTTGGTGCCGGTATGGCATTCACCTTGAGTCCTCCTCTAGTCCCACGTCTCGGGCAGCTGTTCCTGGGCTCTTTATGCTGCTTTGCCTCCCTGCACAGTGTGGCTGGGGAACTTGGAATTCCCCACCTTCCAGTGTTGGCTGCCGGGTCATTAGGCCCTGCACAGCCTCAGACTCTGGTGTTCGTTTCCGTGACGCTTCTCCTCTGGAGTGAGCATGACACCGCTCCGCTCCCCAGGCTCTCCTCCACTTCCTTAGACCCCTGCCTTGGGTCACTCACGCTAGGCTTGGCTATCCTGAGACGAGCTTCGCACTGCTCCTAGTCCACAGGATGTTTACCTCAGTCCTCCTAGGAACTGAACCAACTAACTCCGCCCCAGACCAGAATTTATAGGGGAGCTTACCCTGAGCCTGGATTTAGATCTCCCCCTTCAGGCCTGGAGGCAGAAAGGTGTTGTGTGTGGTTTCTGTCTGGTGTGGATATGACCCAACCCAGGGCCATGGGGTACCCGGTTCCGGGTGTTGATTCACAGGGGATGTCAGTGGGGCCTGTGCCCGGTCCCGTGGCCCTGGTGGTCGCTGAAAAGATTCAATAAAAATGATAAAAATAGTTTGTGACGCCACCTACGGTTCAGGTAAGGTTACCGGCGCTGCAGGTCAGACGTCCGGGGTGATGGTAGGATAGCCAGATGGTTATACTCCCTATGAGTGGAGTGGTATCCCCAGGACAGTTGTAGCAGTTGTTTTTACACAGGGAGGCAGCTTACCACACGGCACAGTAACTTGTCCTTTTCACTGCAGCAAGTGTGCGGCTCATCAGGTGAGGGAAAATAAAGTAGGTCACACAGTCTTTAACTCTGAACGGGTTTACTTGCAGTACCTCAGGCAAAGTAACAGATGGTACTGTGGGGGAAATATGGTAATTTCCTATAGATTAATAGACTAATCATATGTTTTAGAATGTTTGTACTAACACTTGGAATATAATATTGAAGTTTTTCCATATTTACTCATAAATATATAATATAGATAGTTCTTCTGATACTCTCTTCTGATACTCTATCTTTCTGTTCTTATTTCTCTCTCTTTCTCTAATTTGTTCCTCTATTTCCTATTTTATCTTTATTCTCTCTTTCTATATATATTCTTCTTTGTCTGTTTATCTCACTTTAGCAAAAAGAAGTATCTTAATGCTTTTATTCTAACTTTCCTTCTCTCCTCCATCTTGTCTGCTTTCTATTGCTTCCATCTTGAATTTCTTTGCAGGTTTTGTTCTGTGTCATTTTATGTGTGTGAGATTAAATTACAGGGACATAGATACATCTGGAGACGTGGATCTGGTGAGAAAGGAAGAGATAAATCACGGACATAAAGGGCCCCATTGAGGATGTATCGGAACAAGGAATGTGGAGATGACCTTCGAGATGCTGGTGACTGGTCTGCAGATGGCAAGGAAGATGAAGGCGTGGACACCTGAGTATAGATACATACTAATTACAATTAACCAATCTATACGCGTATATTAGCATGCAGACCACCTAACACCCTAGTTAATACACCCAGTTTTGAATACTCCCGCCTAGTCTATTGGAAGTATAAAATGTGTTGTATCCCGGAAGCAAGGGAGTTGTTGCTGCTGAGGACTGTACTTTGTTATCACTCTGAACATAATATAAGTTTGAAACAGATCTCAGTCTGATTTATTCTTATAGTGGTACCATATGTTCATAGTCTAATTTGGAATGACTGGTGAATGAGCAAGACGCGAATGCCGTACTAAAGTGACCTCGGCAGTACAGTCACTCGGGTCTCTCTTTGGCCTGGGTAGTCACCATGGAACTGGGAAGTTTCACTTAGGATCCTTGGTGGTGTGCCTGCCGGTCCCTCACTGCGATCTCTTCTTCTACCGTGTAGTGTTCCCGCGTGCAGAGCCTTGAGCCAGCTCCCATGGGTCTTCGGTGGAGGACCCCCCTTTAGGTCCCGCTGATCCTAGTTTGGTTTGCCTTTTCAAGGGATGCGTCGGGTGTTTGGCCGTGACTTCCTACAGAAGCTTGGGGCCTCCGGTGAGAGATAAACACTCACACTGTGTCCAGAGCTGGTCCTGGGACCAGACCCCTCTGGTCGGTAGTCATACCGGGTCCAGATTCATCCGCACTGCAATGCCTGGTGCCCCTAAGGTCGCCTTCTCACTCGCTGTCTCCAGTCAACTGTTTAACTCACACTCACTGACTGCCTCTGACTGTCTAACTCTCCTCCCCCCATACACTTTTCTACTCCACCTGACTCCTGCCACAGGACTAGGGCTTCCCTACAGTGGATTCACCCACAGTCCTCTACCCTAAGGTGTGTATGAATGGGTGTCGTGAGGATGCTTTATGCACCATCCCAATTCCCCTGGTCACAGGAATACTACACACTGTTATTTGGGTGCAGTACCCCTACGTAGCGTCCCGACCAGTGGGGCGCCACAGATACCCTCTGTTGCTCTCAAGTGTGACACTACCACCCGGGGGCGATAATGCCTCTGTAGCACTTGGACTCTGGGGTGCCACATTCCCCCTTAGTGAAATTCAATACTCCGGGACTGCGATAATCTTTTTCATAAAGGAAAAACATAAACAATAGCAAGGTTAAATGACAATAAAAGAGTCTCAAAATCAGAAATGACAAACAAGTCATTTCAAAAAACAGTTACTCTGATGATTAGTTCTTCTACCATTGGCTGAATATACACTAAGGGTACTGTTACACTTCGCGATATCGCAATGCAACATCGACAAAAAGTCACGTGGTGTGGTCGTTGCAGTTGATATCGTAGGTGCGTTGTGTGGTGTAACAGGGCAATGCGACCGGAAAAAAACGCAGGTATGATATTGCAAGAAGATTGTGCAAGCCCTTCAACCGTACAATGTTGCATATGCAATCTGGCATGATCGTGCTGTATGACGGCGCAACTATGATCTTATTTGCGATTTCACCGGTTGCACAAGCAAGCCCGTAGACATGCCTGTGGGTTGTGTTTTCTGCGCCCCATCTACGTCGATTGGTGGCTAGTATTGTATGCCGATTGGATGGCCCTGGCAGAGGAGCCATATTAGATTATCGGTGCGTACGCCTCTTCATCCATTGACTTCTGCATCTCCTCAATGTTGCGAAAATGCATGTATACAAGGGGAATCATTATCAAACACGTCCTTTACTATTCATGATGACGTATAAGGCACCTATTGACGACGCTACAAACATAGCGTTGCCAAAAACATACAGTACTGGCCAAAAGTACCATGTCAGTATATGAAGGCCTCATTGATGCTAGCTATAATCTCCCATCCCATATGTCACACATATATTAAAATGTTAACACAAGTCTAGCCACTTCTTGCAATAATAGGCCACATATGTGTGACCATGTGCGACGCCTGAGCGTTGCGGTTTACTTATTATGTGACACCGTGGCATTTACTGTGATCACTATGTGTGGGCAACTCCTTTGCAAATGGAGAAGTTTACAAAGCGTCAATACTCTGCGTCATGACGTCATTATGTCGTTTTGCGGCGTGCCCTGCCTTCTAGGTGCTTTACAGTCCCCTGCATAAAGATGGCTGCCGCACAGCACTCTGCAGCATGGGGAGAGCCTGAGCTACTCCTGCTGTTTGATTATTTGGATAGGCTAGACTACTGGTGCAAGTTACCGCATCAGCACCCACGGCTGCATAAGATGCGCATTGTGTGTAAAGTACAGCGGGCCCTGCTTAGGAGACTGCAAGTGGTGCGGACATCTAAGCAGATCATAAAAAAGGTGGCGGACATGAAGTATAAGGTGAGGGACCGCATGGCCACCATCCGCGCCCGCATCCAGACTCTGTGTGGTGAGTATGATGTCATAACACATACACACATGTTCACTCACACCACAATATACATGATTTTGGCAAATGGAAGTGCACCCTGTCAGTGTGGCATAACTCCTGATGCTGATGGGTGTTCTTGTGTTGGCCCTGCAGATACATGCTTGAGGCCATCACACAGTAATGTGTGTAGCATGCCATACACTCAAGATTGTTGTGGCGAATTCACTAACAACACACATAGGTGTGACTCAAACCTTTAAGTCAGCATGTGCACATTGTCACTTATGTCATGGACCACAGCCCACAAAATGTCACATTGTCCCACAACCCCTACATCTCACAGCACATACCCTTCTAAGTCGACGCCCCATAACTCCGCGGTTGTGTGCCTTTGTGCCAACCACACACACACACACTGTAACGTCATGTTGTTAATATGTTGTGGTCCAATAAGAAATGATGGATTCCTATGTTGCCAAACATCCTGTCAGTGTGGGGCTGTGCTTGTCGGCCCATGTGTATGGTAAAGGGAATGTCCAAACGTGCTGCGGACAAAGTTTCATGACCCAATTGTGTGTCACATCAACTTAGTTTTCCAACATTCAAAAACTGTGTGTGGTGCTTGCCAAGGACACCTTTATTCATTTTTACATATACATATATGACGTTGCTACCATTGTGCAGAAGATCTTGCAGTCCCTTGTACCCCAGCTTCAAATGTCAGGCACATGATGTCATAGGTACACGAAGGCCATTAGCCAGACATCATTTTAGGTGCATATCACTTCATACATGCCACAATAATGCTCCCTTTTTAACCAACAGATGCTGATGAGCAAGCTGAGGCCTCCCCACCGGCTTCCCCTGCTGCATCAGCCTCCCCACCGGCATCCCCTGCAGCAACCCAAGCAGGGTCAAGAGCGGCCTCACCACCGGCCTCCCCAGCTCCATCCCAACCAGCCTCAACACTGGCCTCACAAACTGGCCTCCCCGGCTCCATCGCAAGCAGGGTCCAGAGCAGCCTCCCTGGCTGCATCCCAACCAACCTCAACACCAGCCTCCCCGGCTGCATCCCAACCAGCCTCAACACCGGCCTCACCCTCTGGGTTCGACTCTGTAATGGGTCACCACACCGCATCACCCACAGAGTCCCACATTGAGCATGCTGGCTTGGATCTGTCTGGTAAGTGTCCGAGGCCAAACAAAATTGCTTGGGATGTTAGTTTTTGGCTCATAAATGTGTCAAATAATACATACATCACACCTATGTTGTCCTATTCTGTATGTGTAGGCACAACAGCTCGAGCCCTGTGTTGGTCCCTAAGCCACTCTCCCTCCCCGGAGAATGGTGGCGCTGATGTAGTGGGTAAGTAATGTTGTGTCGCACAAACAAATCCTGCAACACACATGTGGTTGGTTTTTGGAATTATGCATTTCTTTCATCACTATAGGTGTTCCATCATTGAGTGACCTGATGCAGGCCCACCAAGAGGCCCACCGACAGCTGCGTCACGCCACGGCACAGCTACAGGTGCTTGGTGCCATGATCCAGAGGGTCTTTGAACACCAGCAATCCCATGGGCCTGGGGGCCAACATTACTGATTTGGCGGGACTCCAAATGTGTCATGTTGGCATACCATAAATTTGTTTTTGTCATGTTGACAATTTACTTGTTGTTGTATTGTTTCACAGCCTTGTTTTATGTTAGGGACACAATGTGTCCACGTTTAAGGGGATAAAATCCCTGATTTACGCTCAGGCCTTATACCTTTACCAAAAAAAAGCAAAGAAAAGCAAAAAAAATGTTTACGCCTTTAGGCACACTGAAAAAACAAAACAAGGGATGTTGCAAAATGAAAGTTGCAACAATCCCACAACATATTTAACACCATGAAGCACCCAAAAAGGAGTAAACTGTCTGTCTTGGGTCCCCAAAACTGACGTGTGTTGTGCATCCCTCAAAAGACACACAGGACAAACACAACACACTGCCTGCCTGCAGTCACACATACCCAATGGTCATTTTGGCTTTAGGCCGCCTAATGACCAAAGCTATGTGTACGCCACAGTTAAACAATGTACAAGGCCAAAATAATCGACTTTGCCCCGTGGTCGGGTTTTCAATTACATGACTCTTGTATTTTGCACGGAACGTCTCCCTTAACCTGTGAATGCAACACATGAATTCCAAATGAAACATCATTTATATACCTCACCATGTAGTAATGTGTATGTGCGGATAAAACGTGTGACACATCTGTCTCTTGCCTTCAACACACTGTTAAATTGTGGTGGAGATTTACCCATGAGTAGGTGGCCAATATCACGGAGTCTTCTTTGTGGCAAATATTTTATTAGAAAACCAAAACTAAAGTATAGCCAAAAAAAGGCCCTCTCCCCAAATACAACACGGGGCAAAAAAAACAGGCACATCACTATTGTTGGTAGCATCCCCAATACTGTTGGTATGCAGCTGCAGGATCTGACTTGGCTGGTTCACCCACATCCCTTGCGGGAAGTGGGTGTGGTCGATACCGAGGGAAAAGTCTTCCAGGATCCCTCGGCACCTCAGAATTAAGTCCAGGCACAAACATAGCCAGCGGCGGCTGATGGGACACTGACGGCTGCTGGGGGGCTGAGCCAAGATAGTCTGCGAGTTCAGTGTCCCATTCTCTGATGGCTCCAGGGCTAGGTAGATTACCCTCTTGAGGTCCATACGTTGTTGATGGCCCAGCCGGGACCCCCGTTTACTAACTAGCTGCCCAATCCCAGTGCATGGGATCCTCTCCATGTTAAGCAGCACCTTCTTAGCCCAATCGCCCAGCTGGGTAGGGGGTGGCAATGGCCTCCGATGCCTCACCCCCTCACTGGGCCGAGGGTGCTGCATGGCCGCAGTGGGATCTCTGGCATCTTAACTGTGTGTTGTAAATATTACTACATGGAGACTTTGCGCTAATGAGCACCAGGAGCTCCTGGGCCATTCGGCCACTCTTACCACTTCGTTTTAGGCTATAGGCTACATATTCGGTACTGTGTGGGTGGTTGCCACATGCTGTTTGGTGCGTAGTCAGTGATCATCCATTTTGTGTGGGTAACCTGATCTTGACAAGAAGAGTGTTGGTAAGGTAAAATATGGACTATATCCAAATGGCAGGAAATGTCAGACCACCGATTGGCCACACACATTGCATGCAAACTGATTCCAGGACATGCAGCCTTGTGGATTGTACATCTGTCAGATGAAGACACAATAATGCATCTGCAAGCATTACCCTCTTGTGATGTGTAATGTAGTTGACCCAATTCAGTGTTTTTGTGGCATGCAAAATACTTTATTTACATACATAATGATTGTTGGCAGCCATGGGACACTTCTTGGTCTTGTACTGCCTTTCTGGATGCCCATAATGTGACGGCTGTTCATGATGAGTAGTATGGGTTCACATATGTGTAGTATGTGTTATGTGAAATGTCATACTGTAGTGTATTCAATAAGCAAGGTCAACAAGCATTAGATGGTGTGTAACGTAACAGGCCAACCATGTAAGTGTGTATTGGAGGGGTATGACACGACTATGTACATGTGCTAGTTGATGAAGTTTGTTGTTAGGCCTCCATGTGCTTATACTTGTCATTTTTCCTTTCTCATTCGCAGACCCTGGCTAACAGAGATTGGACATCATGCATTGTTCCGCAATAGCAGTAGTGGCTGTGTCCATGGTTGAGGATGCCTTGTTGACGGATGAGAGGACTGACAGACTGCGGAGGCGTAGATGACGGCGTGTGTGGTCTCAGGATTGGCTCCTGCAAAGGCGCCACCTGAGTCACATGGGCCTTGTCCGTCAGCTAGAGTACAGGAATCTGCAGGACTTCAGGAACTATCTCAGGATGTCCGAGGACTCTTTCAAATTCCTCTTGGACTTGGTTACACCACATATTGCCTGTGAGGACACTGTAATGCGTCAAGCTGTTCCAGCTGAGGAGCAATTGGCTGTGACTCTGCATTTATTGTGAGGTGTCTCTTGCCAACCTATATGCGGTTTCCAACAAACCCCGCAGAATGGTTAGAAGTTGCCACTGGCTTCCAGGAGAGGTGGCATTGGATTGCAAGCATGTGAGGATCACACAACCACCAAACAGTGGGTCGTATTATTTTAACTACAAAGGTTATTTCAGTGTGGTCCTCATGGCCCTCGTCAATGCAAGCTATGAGTTCCTCCTTGTGGATGTGGGGATGAACGGGTGTGTGTCTGATGGGGGGCGTTTGACCCAGACCTCATTTGGTCGAGACTTTCTTAGCGGGCGGCTGAACTTACCCCCAAATGATGACACCACTGAACATCTCAACTTTGCCTTTGTGGGGGATGAGGCCTTCGCACTTCACACACACCTACAACGGCCATATCCCCAGATGACTCTGGCCCCTGAGCAACGCCTTTTCAATTATCGGCTATCCCGGGCACGTCATGTGGTTGAAAATGCATTCGGGATCATGGCCAATAGATTCCGCGTGTTTCATAGTGCTTTAAATATGTAACTAGAATCTATCCAAATGGTAGTGATGGCGTGTTGTGTGCTGCATAACTTTCTGCATCGTAGGGATACTCAATCATACACGCCAGCAAGTTATGTGGATAGTCTGGACCCCACAACTGGGGAACTCATGCCAGGTGAGTGGCGTGCAAACGACCCTGGCATAGCGCCACTCCAGCCGTTGGGTCAGGGCCGACATCAGCAGGATGCCAGGAGCAGCAGAGACAGCTACTGCTCATATTTCAGTGGCCCTGGAGCAGTGGCCTGTCAGGACCACCAGATGTAAGGGGTGTGTGATGGGTCCACACTGTACAATGTGTTTTTCTTTATGTTTTGGCATTACAGACATTGATTTCTAAGTTAGGGCAGAATTAAGGCCACGTTACACACACAGATATCTGTGACCAACATCTGAACAGATCTCTGGTTGCAGTGAAATCATGGACACATTGCTCTATTTTGTACACAGCCACACACATGGTCACTTCTATATTGTCTGATTGAGACATATGTACTGTACATATTTGGAAACACATACAGTTAGGGCCAGAAATATTTGGACAGTGACACAATTGTCGCGAGTTGGGCTCTGCATGCCACCACATTGGATTTGAAATGAAACCTCTACAACAGAATTCAAGTGCAGATTGTAACGTTTAATTTGAAGGGTTGAACAAAAATATCTGATAGAAAATGTAGGAATTGTACACATTTCTTTACAAACACTCCACATTTTAGGAGGTCAAAAGTAATTGGACAAATAAACATAACCCAAATAAAATATTTTTATTTTCAATATTTTGTTGCGAATCCTTTGGAGGCAATCACTGCCTTAAGTCTGGAACCCATGGACATCACCAAACGCTGGGTTTCCTCCTTAATGCTTTGCCAGGCCTTTACAGCCGCAGCCTTCAGGTCTTGCTTGTTTGTGGGTCTTTCCGTCTTAAGTCTGGATTTGAGCAAGTGAAATGCATGCTCAATTGGGTTAAGATCTGGTGATTGACTTGGCCATTGCAGAATGTTCCACTTTTCTGCACTCATGAACTCCTGGGTAGCTTTGGCTGTATGCTTGGGGTCATTGTCCATCTGTACTATGAAGCGCCGTCCAATCAACTTTGCAGCATTTGGCTGAATCTGGGCTGAAAGTATATCCCGGTACACTTCAGAATTCATCCGGCTACTCTTGTCTGCTGTTATGTCATCAATAAACACAAGTGACCCAGTGCCATTGAAAGCCATGCATGCCCATGCCATCACGTTGCCTCCACCATGTTTTACAGAGGATGTGGTGTGCCTTGGATCATGAGCCGTTCCCTTTCTTCTCCAAACTTTTTTCTTCCCATCATTCTGGTACAGGTTGATCTTTGTCTCATCTGTCCATAGAATACTTTTCCAGAACTGAGCTGGCTTCTTGAGGTGTTTTTCAGCAAATTTAACTCTGGCCTGTCTATTTTTGGAATTGATGAATGGTTTGCATCTAGATGTGAACCCTTTGTATTTACTGTCATGGAGTCTTCTCTTTACTGTTGACTTAGAGACAGATACACCTACTTCACTGAGAGTGTTCTGGACTTCAGTTGATGTTGTGAACGGGTTCTTCTTCACCAAATAAAGTATGCGGCGATCATCCACCACTGTTGTCATCCGTGGACGCCCAGGCCTTTTAGAG
Source organism: Allobates femoralis (assembly GCA_033576535.1). Classification (NCBI taxonomy): domain Eukaryota; kingdom Metazoa; phylum Chordata; class Amphibia; order Anura; family Aromobatidae; genus Allobates; species Allobates femoralis. Next base: position 603,428,206 of record JARQOC010000003.1, on the reverse strand, counting down.
TTCCCAAGCTCACCAGTCAATTCCTTTTTTCTCAGAATGTACCCAACTGTTGATTTTGCTACTCCAAGCATGTCTGCTATCTCTCTGATGGATTTTTTCTTTTTTTTCAGCCTCAGGATGTTCTGCTTCACCTCAATTGAGAGTTCCTTTGACCGCATGTTGTCTGGTCACAGCAACAGCTTCCAAATGCAAAACCACACACCTGGAATCCACCCCTGACCTTTTAACTACTTCACTGATTACAGGTTAACGAGGGAGATGCCTTCAGAGTTAATTGCAGCCCTTAGAGTCCATTGTCCAATTACTTTTGGTCCCTTGAAAAAGAGGAGGCTATGCATTACAGAGCTATGATTCCTAAACCCTTTCTCCGATTTGGATGTGGAAACTGTCATATTGCAGCTGGGAGTGTGCACTTTCAGCCCATATTATACCGTGTTTCCCCGAAAGTAAGGCCCTGTCTTACATTCTTTTGGGGGCCAAAAGTGGCCCCCGGCCTTACTTTCGGGGGGGGCCTTACATTGGGTGCCCCAGCAGTGTGGCCTACAGGCCCCCTCCTGCTGGGACACTGCGGGAGCGGGTCGCACGTCACGTGCGCCCGCTCATTACATATGCACTGCATCCCCCTGTCAATCAGCGACAGGGGGAGCAGTGCATTATACAGTATATATGGGCCCCCTATTGCTGGTACACTACCCCCTGTTCTGAGGCCCCCACCGCTGCTGCTGCTGAAGAGATCTTACCCTCCAGGGTCTTCTTGCAGCGCGTCCATCCGTCCTCTGTACTCGCTCGGCGGTCTCCCGGATCATGTGACCGGCCCGTCGCAGTCGCGATGACGTCATGCGCTGCGACGGGTCACATGATCCGGGAGACCGCCGAGCGAGTACAGAGGACGGATGGACGCGCTGCAAGAAGACCCTGGAGGGTAAGATCTCTTCAGCAGCAGCAGCGGTGGGGGCCTCATAACAGGGGGGAGTGTGCCAGCAATAGGGGGCCCATATATACTGTATAATGCACTGCTCCCCCTGTCGCTGATTGACAGGGGGATGCAGTGCATATGTAATGAGCGGGCGCACGTGACGTGCGACCCGCTCCCGCTCCCCCCCCCCTCCGCTAGCGGCCTTATATTGGCCCCCCCGATTGTAAGGCCTTATAATCGGGGGAGGCCTTACATTGGCAGGCCCCCCCTTTACCCCCAGGCGGCCTTACAATCGGGGGGGCCTTACTATCGGGGAAACACGGTATATATAATTGTATTTCTGAACATGTTTTTGTAAACAGCTAAAATAACAAAACTTGTGTCACTGTCCAAATATTTCTGGCCCTAACTGTACATACATTTGGCAGACACATAGTTTGGATAATGCTATCTGATGTGCATAGACATGTCCATACTTCCTGTGTGTAGCTTACCAACTTCTACAGTAGACGGACAGAATGTCCATACATTTGGCCCAAACACACTGCACTACACTAGCGTGCCTGTCTGCCAGTTTGGCGAAGCCGCAGTGTGTTGCTGGAGCTGATACTCATCACATATGACATCAGTTTCAAGTTGATATAATGTGCAAGAGCATCCATGTCGCCACCATGTTGTCTGAGATGGCTGACCAATGGTAACGCTCTTTCGCCTTTCAATCGGAGTGTTCTGGGCGCAGTTAAAAGTTAACTCAGGTACGCCTATGTCCTAAGCTGGGTGAAAAGTACGCCCGCATTGCTTATGTGGTTGTGCTGTATGACGCCGCAACTACAATCTCAAAAATCGGCTGCCCGATTTGCCAGACGACTTCCGGGACGCCGGATCGTCGGAGGTTGCAGGTGTAACATTTCCTATGCGATCTTGGACAAGTGCCAAAAACGTGCACGCTCATGTGAAATTGTATGCAATATCGGAATGATATTGCGACGTGTAACGGTACCCTAAGTCTTTACCACAACCAGTCCAGTGGTATTATGCTACATGTTTAATAAAAGTTCAAAGATATTCAAAAGTTTATACAGTAAAATCTCTGTTGGTGCTGTGAGATGGTGGCCTGGGTGATCTATGACGGCCGTTATGTGTCTCCCAGACTGTGCTCCATATACCTATAAGACCCCTTCACTCTGGGTCTTGGAGAATCCCCATGTCCAGGCATGGGTTTAAACGTGAACTGCAACAAAGGGTGTGGTCTCAGTTGAAGCCAAGAAGGCTGAGCAGCAGGAGCTGTGAAACAGGCTTTGTGCAGGAATACACAGTCCAGCTGTAGGGTTTTCTCTGTTTTGGACTATACCAGTGTATACAGGACTGTACCGGCTGAGATCCGGAAACCTAAAGATCTGTAATCGCCTAGTCTGGCAATAAACTGTGTGTGGTGTGAATAAGAGCCTGAGTCACTGCGTCCCGTCGTGGTTGCCTAACACTGCTACCTCTGAGTGCATATGCTTGGTGATTGCATAGTTACGTATTTACATCTTACATGAAAACAAGAAAAACATATTTACATTTTACTCTGGTTGAGCTGCACTTTTTAATCCCTGTAACGTGCTGGGATCTGACCCTGTGTACTGCGCTGTGACCTTCTTACTACAGGCGTGTCTTCTGACCTGTCTGGAGTGTCTGCTACAGGTATACTGGGTGTACTAAGCACTATGCTATGTGTAGTTCTATACAGTGCTGGTGCTTCTGAGTCTGAATGGGGTCTTAGTCTTACCATGGGACTGACAAGTTCTCTGTTGACAAGGGGTTGCTCTTCCTGTTCTTCTGCAGGTGCCACTTCTGATACCTCCACTTGTGGTGCTTCTTGTCTCACTGTTTCAGGTACCATTACTTGGGGAAAACCTAACATGGGAACTACAACTTCTCCATTGTACTGGGTCCAGGTCTTACGAATGTCCCCTAGAACCATATGGATTACTTCTTCAGGTTTTACTGGCACTGGAACTTCTGGTATTCTCTCTTGAAACGTCAATGCTTCAGGACATATTTTAAGATGGTTTCTTGACACTGCTGTTGATGTCTTCCCTTTGTCTTTACTCACTAAGCACACCTTGGTATTGTCAAAGTTTGATGGTAACACAATGTATGGCACTGCTTCCCACTGATCATCCAGTTTGTTGATACACCTCTTTCTCTTAAGAACTTGCTCACCTGATTTCAAAGGAGTTGCAAGAGCATGCTGGTCATATGCTCTTTCTTGTCTTTCTCTTGCTTGTGACAAACTTTTTTCAACACACTCTTGCACTTGGCGATACTTCTGTTGATGTTCTGCATTCCAATCTGTTTCTGGCGTATCTGCATCTGGCTTCCCAATTCCCATATCCAAGTCAATAGGCAGCTTATCAGGTTTTGCTCTCATTAGGTAGACTGGAGTACAGTTGGTGGAACTCACGGGGACATGGTTATAAAAGTCCACTATATCTGGCAACGTCTCTGGCCACATGTTCCTTTCTTCCACTGGCAATATCTTCAGCAGGCCTATGACTACCTGGTTCATCTTTTCACACATGCCATTGGTCTGTGAATGGTACGGTTTTGTTCTTATTTTCTTGCACCCGTACAAATTACAAAACTCCTGGATCGCCTCTGCTTCAAATGCTGGACCTTGATCTGTAAGGACTTGTTCTGGATACCCATGAGGTCTGCAAAAATGGGCTTGTTTTAATGCACCTAGCATCGTTGTCTGCAGGTGAGTCGACGGGTTATTATCCGTGAAGATGATGAATTTGGCTGCAGCCTGGTAATGCCTAAAACGTTCGGTAACTGCCCAAATGACGGCCAGGAACTCTAACTTGAATGAACTGTAGTACTCTGGGTTTCTTTCTGTAGGACGGAGCTTCCTGCTTGCATACACTATCACTCTTTCCTTGCCTCTTTACACCTGGAACAACACTGCTCCCAATCCCACGTTACTAGCATCAGTGTACAAGACAAATGGCTGACTGTAATCAGGATAGGCTAGGATCTCATCTCCCGTCAGGGCCCACTTCAAATGCTTGAAGGAGTCTTCTACTCTACTGCCCCACTCGAATGAAGGACTCGGGTTCTTAGCCTGTTTTGCCTGGTGTCCCCCTGCTGTGCCCCTCTCCTGTCCTCTCCTCCTGCCATTTCAACATAACAAATCTTTATTCTCACCTGCCAGCGCTCCCCCGACGTCTCCATCAGCTCCCGATCGGGTGTACAGGACCTGCGATGATGTCAGAAGTGTCATCGGGTCACATGAGCGGTCAACTAAGACTGTATGTCGAAACATGTTGGCTTAAGCACCATGTACCTCACTGTATTGATTGAAGTTTTTATATATGCACAATAAATTCTGCAACTGGAGATCCTCTCGCTGGAATCTTTTTCCTCTCATATCGTTTACTGGCCCCAGGACGGCGTCCGTGCGAGTGAGTATCCAAGCGGGGCAGGACTATACTATCAGCTGGAGAGCTGTCTTTCCCTCCCCCTTTTCCTGGTAAGGATGTAAGGTGCAGGATGGCGGGTGCATGTTGGTTCCTCAGTCCTTTTACTGGTGCAACAGGAATACCGACAGGTGTTGTTATGCTGAGTCCGTGCACGTGAGAGCAACTCGGGGTTCTCCTCACCCAACAGGTTCTGAGGCCTCCTTGCTGCTCCTTGTTAGTGGGTCCCTGCTGCTGCTTCAGCTGAGCTGCTGGCCCTCTCTCTCTCTCCTGCTTGGTGCCGGTATGGCAGGCAGCTCGAGTCCTCCTCTAGCCCCACGTCTCGGGAGACTGTTCTTGGGCTCTTTATGCTGCTTTGCCTCCGGACACAATGTGGCTGGGGAACTTGGAATTCCCCACCTTCCGGTGTTGGTAGCCTCGGACTCTGGTGTCCATTTCTGTGACGCTTCTCCTCTGGGGTGAGCACGACACAACTTGGCTCTCCTCCACTTCCTCAGACCCCTGCCTAGGGTCCCTCACGCTAGGCTTGGCTATCCTGGGACGAGCTTAGCACTACTCCTAGTCCACAGGATGTCTTTCTCAGTCCTCCTATTAACTGAACTAACTCAGACCAGAATTCATTGGGGAACTTACCCTGAACTCGGGTTTAGATCTCCCCCTTCAGGCCTGGAGGCAGAAAGGTGTTGTGTGCAGTTTCTGTCTGGTGTGGATACCTTCTGTTGCTCTCAAGTGTGACACTATCACCCGGGGCAATAATGACACTGTGGCACCTGGAATCTGGGGTGCAACACATGTTTTGTTATTCTTTTGGAGTGCTGCTTGTTTTTTGGTTTGTATATTCTATTTGCATTGGACACAGGCCTGGACTGACAGGCAGGAGCAGAGGGATTTTTCCTGGTGGGCCGGTGGTTGTGGAGTGTGGCCCCGCTCCTTGAGCTGCAGGTTGGCTTTAAATCATTTTGCAGCAGCCACCAACCCCAGGCATAACGGGGTCTGGGGAACAGCAGCGTCCAGACCGGCAATTTGCTGACACATCATTAATGAGCAGGGTCCGCCAGGGCATGACTGCTCTGCTCTGACAGCTGTGAGAAGCAGGACATGAGTAGAGTGACAGGAGATGGGTCGTAGGAGAGGTTAAGTGATAGGCCCCAATCTCCTCTGGGCCACGCACCACCACCTCTTCTGTGGGCCCCGTCTCCAGTCAATCTCCTTTGGGCCCCGTCCCCTCACCTTAGCCCTGGAAGTCCTTGCAAAGCACGGACGAAGTGCCCCCTATTGAGAAGTACCTGGTGGTCTAGTGGGGTGAAGATTACAGGTGTGGGTGTTAGCCTCTCACCTTATGAGGTTGTGCACCCTTGCACAACCTCGGTGTGTAGCAAAATATGAAGCATGGAGCTTCTGCAGCTGCTGCTGGTGGTAAGTATTGTGTGTGTCTCTGTTTCTGTGTGTGTGACTGGCTGCCTGTGTGTGTGTGGCTGGCTGTGTGTGGCTTGCTGTGTGTTTGGCTGTGTGTGGCTGACTGTGTGGCTGTGTGTGTTTGGCTGTTTGTGTGTAGCTGGCTGTGTGTCTATGTGACTGGCTGTGTGTGACTGGCTGTGTGTGGCTGGCTGATTGTGGATGGCTGTGTATGGCAGAATGTGTGTCTGTCTGTCTGTGGCTGATGGTGTGTCTGTGTGTGGCTGGCTGTGTGTCTGTGTGTGGCTGGCTGTGTGTCTGTGTGGCTGGCTGTGTGTCTGTTTGTGGCGGCTGTGTGTGTGGCTGGCTGTGTATGGCTGGCTGTGTGGCTGGCTGTGTGTTTGTGTGGCTGGATGTGTGTCTGTTTGTGGTCGGCTGTGTGTATGTGGTTGGCTGTGTATGGCTTGCTGTGTGTCTGTCCGTGGCTGACTGTGTGTTTGTATGGCTGGATGTGTATGCCTGGCTGTGTGTCTGTGTATGGCTGGCTGTGTCTCTTTGTGCGGCTGGCTGTGTGCATGTGGCTGGCTGTGTGTCTGTGTGGCTGGGTGTGTGTGTGTGTCTATGTGGCTGGCTGTCTCTACACAGTACTATACTGTATATACAGGTCTACAATACATTCTGTAATAGTGTGTCTGTATATACTGTATGTAGATAGGTTTGACCTGTATATACAGTATAGTGCTGTTTATGCAAGATAAAGGGCCAGCAGTCCCCAATGTGTTTACGGCTGGCAGTCTCTAATGTGTATATTGCCAGCAGTCTCTAATGTGTATATTGCCGGCAGTCTATAACACTGGTCAACAGCATTTTTGGTGCCAAAGATATTTCATTGAATTTAGGGTAACTTTGGGGTGCTGATTCTGAATATGTCATCAGTTTTGCCAGATTGGCTCAAGTTTTTGAGATTTTTCGTAAAATGTGTAACAAAAAAGACGTTTTTTGCTACTTTTTTAACGAAGTCTGTTATGTTTCTTCTATGTTTTGTCAGTGTATATTCACCACAAATGTAACAGAATGAGTCTGGATCGTTAAGACAACTTCTTCTTGATGAGTTCATGTGTGTGTGGCTGGCTGTGTATGGCTGGCTGTGTGGCTGGCTGTGTGTTTGTGTGGCTGGATGTGTGTCTGTTTGTGGTCGGCTGTGTGTATGTGGTTGGCTGTGTATGGCTTGCTGTGTGTCTGTCCGTGGCTGACTGTGTGTTTGTATGGCTGGATGTGTATGCCTGGCTGTGTGTCTGTGTATGGCTGGCTGTGTCTCTTTGTGCGGCTGGCTGTGTGCATGTGGCTGGCTGTGTGTCTGTGTGGCTGGGTGTGTGTGTGTCTATGTGGCTGGCTGTCTCTACACAGTACTATACTGTATATACAGGTCTACAATACATTCTGTAATAGTGTGTCTGTATATACTGTATGTAGATAGGTTTGACCTGTATATACAGTATAGTGCTGTTTATGCAAGATAAAGGGCCAGCAGTCCCCAATGTGTTTACGGCTGGCAGTCTCTAATGTGTATATTGCCAGCAGTCTCTAATGTGTATATTGCCGGCAGTCTATAACACTGGTCAACAGCATTTTTGGTGCCAAAGATATTTCATTGAATTTAGGGTAACTTTGGGGTGCTGATTCTGAATATGTCATCAGTTTTGCCAGATTGGCTCAAGTTTTTGAGATTTTTCGTAAAATGTGTAACAAAAAAGACGTTTTTTGCTACTTTTTTAACGAAGTCTGTTATGTTTCTTCTATGTTTTGTCAGTGTATATTCACCACAAATGTAACAGAATGAGTCTGGATCGTTAAGACAACTTCTTCTTGATGAGTTCATGCTTTTCACTGGACAACAGACAACAACATAAAGTTAGTGCCAAAAACCAAGCTATGAACAAACTTTTAGAACACTAATTAACACAAAACTATATTGAGAACTGCTCAGTTCAAGTACTAATCCAAAGAAATTAATGAGATGATGCGTCGCATTTACCAACAAGTGCTATAAATAAGATACCAAAAATCTCAAAAACTTGAGCCAATCTGGCAAAACTGATAGCATATTCAGAATCAGCACCCCAAAAATACCCCAAATTCATTAAAATATTTTGGGCACCAGAAAAAAAAATTTTTTTTGTTGACCTGTGTAATGTGTATATTGCCTGCAGTCTCTAATGTGTATACGACTGGCAGTCTCTAATGTGTGAATTGTCAGCAGTCTATAGTGCGTATATTTCCAGTGTTTGCTTTAAATAGTTCTCTTTACACTGTATTATGCTGTCTACAGGACACATCAGAAATATAAAAATACGTAGAGTTAGGACTACTCCAACGGAGACTTCCTTGACGCTGGGGGAGTAGCTCAGGAGATTCAATGCTGCAATCTCCTGCAAAATGTCTCTATTTTTGTGCAGTTTGGCATTAACAGGTGTAGATACACATATATTTTTTTTTGCAATTTCCGGCTGTGCTGGTGTCTTGTTTTTCTCTGGTTTGGTTTGAGTGGCTAACCACCACTCGCCGTGCACGCTAGAAATTGTCTGTTGCCATCTGCATTTGACTCCATTATTTTTGGCAGCTGTTCACATGAAGCTGCCTCCTCCAGCCTTCAGGTTTTTTTCACATCAGCTTCATTCACCCAGATTTGACATGCTTTACCCATAAGGACGGGATGGGCTAGTCGGGGTCAAACTGTGAAATAGCCCAGACACCTGTGGTGCAAGCTGCAGGTGTCTGGGCCTCAGTTGCTCTTCATCCACTAAACCTCCTGGCAGCATGGGAAGCAATGTCTGACATCTATGGGTGAGTGTTTGCTTTAAATGGTCCTCTTTACACTGTATTATGCTGTCTACAGGACACATCAGAAATATAAAAATACGTAGAGTTAGGACTACTCCAACGGAGACTTCCTTGACGCTGGGGGAGTAGCTAAGGAGATTCAATGCTGCAATCTCCTGCAAAATGTCTCTATTTTTGTGCAGTTTGGCATTAACAGGTGTAGATACACATATATATTTTTTTGCAATTTCCGGCTGTGCTGGCATCTTGTTTTTCTCTGGTTTGGTTTGAGTGGCTAACCACCACTCGCTGTGCACGCTAGAAATTGTCTGTTGCCATCTGCATTTGACTCCATTATTTTTGGTAGCTGTTCACTTGCAGCTGCCTCCTCCAGCCTTCAGGTTTTTTTCACATCAGCTTCATTCACCCAGACTTGACATGCTTTACCCATAAGGACGGGATGGGCTGGTGGGGGTTAAACTGTGAAATAGCCCAGACACCTGTGGTGCAAGCTGCAGGTGTCTGAGCCTCAGTTGCTCTTCATCCACTGGACCTCCTGGCAGCATGGGAAGCTATGTCTGACAAGTATAGGTGAGTGTTTGCTTTAAATGGTCCTCTTTACACTGTATTAAGCTGTCTACAGGACACATCAGAAATATAAAAATACGTAGAGTTAGGACTACTCCAACGGAGACTTCCTTGACGCTGTAAATGTAAAGTCATGCACTTGGGCAGAGGAAACAAAAGGTATAATTATGTGCTTAATTGTAAAACACTGGGCAAAACTGTCACTGAAAAAGACCTGGGTATATGGGTAGATGACAAACTCACATTTAGTGGCCAGTGTCAGGCAGCTGCTGCAAAGGCAAATAAAATAATGGGATGCATTAAAAGAGGCATAGATGTTCATGAGGAGAACATAATTTTACCTCTATACAAGTCACTAGTGCAACCACACTTAGAATACTGTGTACAATTCTGGTCTAATAATATTACCGGTCATATATACTAGATTCTTTGATAGGGCGTTGATCCAGGAAACTAGTCTGATTGCCATATCTGGAGTCAGGAAGGAATTTTTTTCCCCCAATGTGGAGCTTAGTGTTGCCACATGGTTTTTTTTTGCCTTCCTCTGGATCAACATGTTAGGCTATGGGTTGAACTAGATGGACGTAAAGTCTTCCTTCAACCTTAAAAACTATGTTACTATGTTACTATTTTACAATGTATTATGCTGTCTATAGGACACATCAGAATTATAAAAATACGTAGAGTTAGGACTACTCCAATTGAGACATTCCTTGACGTTTGGAGGAGTAGCTCAGGAGATTCAATGCTGCAATCTCCTGCTAAATGTCTCTATTTTTGTGCAGTATGGCATAAACAGGTGTAGATACACATATATATTTTTTTGCAATTTCCGGCTGTGCTGGCATCTTGTTTTTCTTTAGTGTAATCTTCAGTATCTGTGACACGCCCACTCCAGGGTCGGGGAAGACTCGGGAACTGGGTGGTTACTCGTTCTACTTCACCTCTCTTCGGTTCTTTTCACGGGGACAGACGGGGGTCAAGACCAGGACCCGTGACCCTGGCAGTGTCATTTTAATAAACAGGGGATGATGACAGGGAAAGTTGGAGGGAATAAGGGGGTAACGCCATGTTAGCACCATGTTAACGCTGCCAATGCTTACCATTACATAGATACAAAACAAGCATATTTTTTTTATTTCTTTATTTGAAAGGTGAAAAAAATAAATACATTTAAAAAACAATCTGAAATTTGGAATACAAAATTGTAAATAAAATAATTTTGCTTCTGTCGAAATTTTCCGAGACCTGTAACATGTTCAATTTTTGGTCTTGTTTTTTGCGCCTAGAGCTGACATTTTTATTGAGATTATTTTGGGATGACATACGATGTTTTTATCTCCTCTTATTGTAATATTGTGACTCCTGAAAAACGTAATTCTGGAATTTTGATTCTTCTTTTCTTAATATACCGTTTGCCAACCGGTTTAATCTATTCTATATTTTGATATATTGGATTTTTACATATGTAGAGAGTGACATCAAATATATATATTTTTAATTTTATTTTTAACAGGGGAAAATGGTGGTGTGAACTTATAGATGCGTTTGAACCTGCAATAATCTGATCGCTTGTATTATACACAGCAGTAATGTTGTGTATAGCAAAAATCACAGTCTCTTAAGACCATCAGCTGCAGAGTGGCCTCCACAGGAGTACAGTCATGACAGGTATGGGGGACTTCAGCAGACCCACAGCCATCTTGGCAACCCATTGGCAGTCAGGAAGTCGGCATATTGGTGTCAGTACAAAATGACTGAAATGACTGTTCTAACCAAGCACAGCAGCTTGTAGAGTATGTAAGGATGGTCTTTGTCTCTCTACAGGAAGTGGGGGTGTGGGTCTTTGCTTCTCTACAGTAAGTGGGGGTGGGTCTTTGACTCTCTACAGGAAGTGGGAGCGGGCCTTTGCCTCTCTATGGGAAGTGGGGTGTGTGTCTATGCTTGTCTATGGGAAGTAAGAAGGGTCTTTCCCTGTACAGGAAGTGTGGGCGGGTCTTTGCTCTTCTACAGGAAGTGGGGGTGATTCTTTGTCTCTCTACAGGAAGTGGGGCTTGGGCCTTTGCTTCACCAGGAAGTGGGAGGCAGAATTATGTCGCTCTACAGGAAATGGGGGGTGGGGCTTTGCCTCACTACAGGAAGTGAGGGGTTGTCCTTGCCTCGCTGCAGGAAGTGGGAGTGGGTCTTTGCCTCTCTGCAAGAAGTGGGGGTAGGTCTTTGCCTCTCTATGCGAGGTGGGGGGCCATTTTTGTCTCTTCACAGGAACTGGGGTGGGTCTTTGTCTCGCTACAGACAGTGGGTGTGGGTCTTTAACTTTAGGTCTTTGCTTATCTACAGTAAGTAGCGGGCAGGTCTTTGTCTCTCTACTGGAACAGGGGTGTGGACCTTTTCTGCCTCTACAGGAAGTGGGGGGCAGGATTTTGTCACTCTACAGGAGAGGGCAGGTCTTTGCCTCTCTACAGGAAGTGGGGTCAGGTCTTTGCCTCTCTACAGGAAGTGGGGGTGGGTCTTTGCCTCTCTATGGGATGTGGGGCTTTATCCTCTACAGGAAGTGGATCTGCTCTCCCATCGGCCAACCTGTGTACAGGCAGAACCTAAAAGCAGGAATTCAGTGCATGGCAGGAATTTCATTTGAAAATGGCAGGAGCAATACATGTTCGAAATTAAGGAAAAGAACAGTCCAGCATCTTTAGTACTGGCAGAATCATAATGAGGAACCCTCATTTCTTGATACACACACTCAATTTACAGAGGAGGAGAATCCAGACAGTTCCTACCCATATTAGATGAGTATGTGCCATATACTGTATGTTTCGCTTTATAAGATGCACCGGATTATAGAACACCTCCCCAAATTTGGTGAAGGAAAAAGGAAAAAAAAATCTTTAATGTTAAATGGGGTCTGTCTTATAATGTCAAAATCCGTCTTACAAATCATATAGGGTATATGTCCCTCATAGCCCCCTCATCCTGGTACATGGTCACTCATCCTGGGATATAGCTCCCCCATCCTAGATATGGCCCCCTTAATCTGGTTATGGCTGGCACACATTCCTCAGTGATGTCACACGTCCTCCAGTGATGGCACACGTCCTACAGTGATGGCACACATCCCCCAGGGCTGGCACACGTTCCCCAGGGCTGGCACACATCCCCCAGGGCTGGCACATGCCACCCAGGGCTGGCACACGTCCCCCAGGACTGGCACATGTCCCCCAGGGCTGGCACACGTCCCCCAAGGCTGGCACATCCCCCCATGCTAGATATGGCCCCCGATGCTGCTGCCCATGGGGGGATATGTGCCATCACAGGGGGGGGCACAGGCAATTTAATATGCGCTACTCCCCCAGTCCATCACCGCAATATGGTTTCAGCACTGCGGTGATGGACAGCGGGTGCAGTGCATATTAAATGAGCGGGAGCACGTGACGTCCCGCTGGCTCCTGCAGCATGCAGTCAGCCCGCTCCAGCCCCCAGACACACTCCAGACCTGACCCCACCCTCCCATGCACCCACCCTCTGTACATTCGGACTCTACGATGCACCCCCCACTTTCCCCCAAAGTTTGGGGGAACAAAAGTACGTCTTAGGCTGGCTTCACACCACAGATTTTTTTGATCCGGGGCTGTCCGGTGTAAACCAGACAGCCCCGGAGCATTTTTTGGCCCCATAGAAACCTATGGGGCCGGATGGAGCCGGATGTCAGCTCTCTACCATCCGGTTTCATCACTCCAGCACACTTCGGGGAATTCGGATTATTTTCTCCGGACACAAAAATGAAGGTTGCATCATTTTTTTGTCCGGGGAGAAAACTCTCCCCATTTGCCCTGGTCTTGAAAAATCAGCGGCTGCGGCTGCAATTAGCAGCATCCGGCTGCACAAAGGACCGGAGGGCACATTTGGCCCTCCGGTTCCGGTTCTGTGTGCTGATCCGGTCCGGGGCTGTCAGGGTCATCCTGGACAGCCCCGAACCGGATCACGCCGTGGTGTGAAGCCAGCCTTATAGTCCGAAAAATACGGTAATCAGCTTTCCCGTGGTGTGAGAGATGCTTGATCCAGAGTTTTTTGGTGAGAGGTTAGTGACGCTATAACTTCTCTTAACCCCCCTCAAGCATTAATGCAAGTAAAATTATGAATGGAATTAGGTCTGGGAACTTGCTATCAACCTTATGGAGACAGCGAAGTAGGTGAGGAGATTGTAAGCCACTTCCCTCCTCAATCGTCCAGCACTACAAAACCTTGACACTCGTGAAAAATGTGTAAAGTGCTTTACTCCACATCAGGTGCTGGCACAACAATAACCCTCACATGTCAGACATAAAATGATCACTCTGCTGACCTGTGTACACACTCATATGTATATATATACACTAGATGGGAGCCCGATGCTATCGCATCGGGTGGGTGGTGAGATCACGATGCGGGGTAGTGGGGTGTGAGCGGGGGCACTGGGGGTGAGTGGGGCATTGAGGGTTGAGCAGGAGCAGTTGGGTTGAACAGTGGAATAAAGTGGCTCCAGTCCCCCTCCTGCCCCCCTCCTCCCGCATCCTTCCCCCCTGCTCCCCCCCTCTCCTCCAGGCTGCAGTCCCCCTCCTGCCCCCCTGCTCCCCCCCTCTCCTCCAGGCTCCAGTCCCCCTCCTGCCCCCCTGTTCCACCTTTCTCCTCCAGGCTCCAGCCCCCCTTCTGCCACCCTGCTCCTCCTCTATCCTCCAGGCTCCAGTCCCCCTCCTGCCCTCCTCTCCTCCAGTCTCCAGTCCCCCTCCTGCCCTCCTCTCCTCCAGGCTCCAGTTTCCCCCCTGCTCCCCCCCTCTCCTCCAGGCTCCAGTCCCCCTCCTGCCCCCCTGTCCCCCCTCTCTCCTCTAGACTCCAGTCCCCCTTCTGCCCCCCCTCTCTCCTCCAGGCTCCAGTCCCCCTCCTGCCCCCCTGCTCCCCCTCTCTCTTCCAGGCTCCAGTCCCCCTCCTTCCCCCCTGCTCCCCCTCTCTCCTCCTGGCTCCAGTCCCCCTCCTGTTCCCCTGCTCCCCCTCCTCCAGGCTCCAGTCCCCCTCCTGCCCTCCTCTCCTCCAGGCTCCAGTTTCCCCCCTGCTCCCCCCTCTCCTCCAGGCTCCAGTCCCCCTCCTGCCCCCCTGTACCACCTCTCTCCTCCAGACTCCAGTCCCCCTTCTGCCCCCCCTCTCTCCTCCAGGCTCCAGTCCCCTCCTGCCCCCCTGCTCCCCCTCTCTCCTCCAGGCTCCAGTCCCCCTCCTTCCCCCCTGCCCCCCCTCTCCTCCAGGCTCCAGTCCCCCTCCTGCTCCTGCACTTAGTCACTATGGGCTTCTTATAAAATAAAAATTCGGTTGCGCCACACTGTTTACTAAAGGCAGAATCTCTGTTATATTAATTCCTCACTCACCTTGTCTGGTTGTGCCGTCTCTGCACAACCAGATAGTAGGCTCAGTGGTGAGGAAGGGATCCGAGACCTTTGCTCGCCGGTTCCTGGTTCCAGAATGAGCGCCCAGCTCCAGCTCGCTTCTCCGGGTCCAGTGATCAATCACGTGTCTATTGTGTCAGCCAGGTCCTTGTGTACAAAGCTGCTCTCTTCCACCACACTCCACATAGGGAGGATAAGGTAAGGAACAATGCAGAAATGGTGGTATTTAGATTATGAGCGCTATACAAGGACACTGCACTGATTAGTATTACCTTTAGGTCTTTATTGAATATTGACAAATGTGAGTCCTCGCCACAACATGTTTCGACACTAATGCGTCTTCCTCAAGTGGATCCATTTGAGGAAGACGCATTAGTGTCGAAACATGTTGTGGCGAGGACTCACATTTGTCAATATTCAATAAAGACCTAAAGGTAATACTAATCAGTGTAGTGTCCTTGTATAGCGCTCATAATCTAAATACCACCATTTCTGCATTGTTCCTTACTATGGGCTTCTTGTGACTAAGCCATGGTGCAGCAGGCTCCGGCCCCTCAGCCTGACCACCACCCCCCACACGCCCCGGGGACACTCACTGCTGACAGGTGGTCCACCTCCGTTATCCCCGGCGCCACTACAGTAACCTCCCGGGGTTTGGGCAGCACGAACAATGCTCCACATCTCCACCATTTTGGCTCCTGCGATGCCTAAACTCCGCCGCCGAGCTGTGAGGGAGTAGTGGGCAGGGCTTTCTGCAGCTAATTCTGTCTGTTTCTTATCCAGCGTCACTGATTTTCTGTTACAGAGAGACAGACAGAATTAGACGATTATATAGTAGACTACAGTGTTGGCCAAAAGTATTGACACCCCTGCAATTCTGTCAGATAATACTCAGTTTCTTCCTGAAAATGATTGCAATCACAAATTGTTTGGTATTATTATCTTCATTTAAGTTTCTTACAATACTCTGCTGGAATTGTGGACCATTCTTCTTTGGCAAACTGCTCCAGGTCCCTGATATTTGAAGGGTGCCTTCTCCAAACTGCCATTTTTAGATCTCTCCACAGGTGTTCTATGAGATTCAGGTCTGGACTCATTGCTGGCCACCTTAGAAGTCTCCAGTGCTTTCTCTCAAACCATTTTCTAGTGCTTTTTGAAGTGTGTTTTGGGTCATTGTCCTGCTGGAAGACCCATGACCTCTGAGGGAGACCCAGCTTTCTCACACTGGGCCCTACATTATGCTGCAAAATTTGTTGGTAGTCTTCAGACTTCATAATGCCATGCACACGGTCAAGCAGTCCAGTGCCAGAGGCAGCAAAGCAACCTCAAAACATCAGGGAACCTCCACCATGTTTGACTGTAGGGACCGTGTTCTTTTCTTTGAATGCCTCTTTTTTTCTCCTGTAAACTCTTTGTTGATGCCTTTGCCCAAAAAGAGAGAACATTCTTCCAAAACATTTTAGGCTTTCTCAGGTAAGTTTTGGCAAACTCCAGCCTGGCTTTTTTATGTCTCGGGGTAAGAAGTGGGGTCTTCCTGGGTCTCCTACTATACAGTCCCTTTTCATTCAGACACCGACGGATAGTACGGGTTGACACTGTTGTACCCTCGGACTGCAGGGCAGCTTGAACTTGTTTGGATGTTAGTCGAGGTTCTTTATCCACCATCCGCACAATCTTGCGTTGAAATCTCTCTTCAATTTTTCTTTTCCGTCCACATCTAGGGAGATTAGCCACAGTGCCATGGGCTTTAATCTTCTTGATGACACTGCGCACGGTAGACACAGGAACATTCAGGTCTTTAGAGATGGACTTGTAGCCTTGAGATTGCTCATGCTTCCTCACAATTTGGTTTCTCAAGTCCTCAGACAGTTCTTTGGTCTTCTTTCTTTTCTCCATGCTCAATGTGGTACACACAAGGACACAGGACAGAGGTTGAGTCAACTTTAATCCATGTCAACTGGCTGCAAGTGTGATTTAGTTATTGCCAACACCTGTTAGGTGCCACAGGTAAGTTACAGGTGCTGTTAATTAAACAAATTAGAGAAGCATCACATGATTTTTGTAAGGATGCCAATACTTTTGTCCACCCCCTTTTTTATGTTTGGTGTGGAATTATATCCAATTTGGCTTTAGGACAAATCTTTTTGTGTTTTTTTCATTGAAGACAAAATTAAATGAAGATAATAATACCAAAGAATTTGTTATTGCAATCATTTTCAGGAAGAAAACTGAGTATTATCTGACAGAATTGCAGGGGTGTCAATACTTTTGGCCATGACTGTAGATGGTGGCCCGATTCTAACGCATCAGGTATTCTAGATTTAAGAATAATGCAATGAATACATGATATCATCTACCTATGTGTCTATCGTCTATGTATGCTATATTTATTTCTCATCATCTCTCTATGCATGTTTTATGCATGAGACCTTGTAAACAGGAGTGAAGTATGTCACACTATGACTGACAGATCTTGTAAACAGAAATAACGTGCGTCACACTATGACTGACAGCCTTGTAAACAGGAGTGAAGTGCATCACACTATGACTGACAGCCTTGTAAACAGGAGTGAAGTGCGTCACACTATGACTGACAGCCTTGTAAACAGCAGTGAAGTGCGTCACACTATGAGCGGCAGCCTTGTAAACAGGAGTGAAGTGTGTCACACTATGATCGTCAGTTAAACTTGCACGCCAATATACCAAGCCGTGCTCCGCTTCTCTGATTGGTCGCCGCCAGCCGCAGCGACCAATCAGAGCACTTGGCGCGTGTTTCAAAACACGCTTCGCTGATTGGTCGCCGCGGCTGCCGGTGACCAATCAGCAAAGTGGAGCACGGCTTGGCAGGGGTTTTGACTCCCGCGCCACTGATTGGTCGCCGCTGAGAGCGGCGACCAATCAGCGCCGCGGGATTCATATTTCCCGAAAAGCCATACTGCTTCACTTGTTGGCCGCAGCCGGCCGCTTTGACCAATCAGCGAAGCGTGTTTTAAAACACGTGCCAAGTGCGCTGATTGGTCGTCGCGGCTGGCGGCGACCAATCAGCACTGGCGCGCGATTTTCTGGACAGACATGATTAGGCAATTAGGCTGGCTTCACACTGGCGTATGCAAATGCCGCGCACCAAACACAGCCAAACGCTTGCGCACATGCGTTCCTATGTTTAACATGGGAACACATGTGCCTGCGTTTGGCTGCATTCGGTTGCGTTTGCGTTCGGATGCGCATAATTTGTGCACCCTCCGAGCGCACTCCGAACGCAGCTTGTTGCATTTTTTGTGCGTTTGCGGGCGCTTGTTTTGTCTGCAAGTGCCCGCAAGCGCACAAACCATGCATTGAAGTGAATGGATCCGCAGTGTCCTCCGCATGACAGCGCAGGAGAACGCTGCGGATCACATTGAAATCTCTCCCGGTGGCCGAAGCTGATCGGCGGCAGCCACCAGGAGATCAGCTAGAGCCTCCACTGATCTCCCGCCGGTGTCGGCACGGGAGATTTGAAGAAACAGCTGATCTGACAGCTGTTTAAATCTCCCGCACCGACACCGAATAGGTGATGTCGGCGTGGGAGATTTGAAACAGCGATCCTGCACCGATATCACCTATTTGGTGTCAGCGCAGGAGATTTAAACAGCTGTCAGATCAGCTGTATCTTCAAATCTCCCGCGCCGACACCGGCGGCAGATCAGCTGTGGCTGTGAGGAGATCTCCACTGCTGATCTCCTCCTCCCGGCCGCCCCCGAGACAGCTGATTGGCTGGCCAGGCTGCATACTAATGTGAACGCATGCGGAGATTCTTCTCTGCGTTCACATCAGTATGGCTGCGTTTGCGCCTGCATGCCATACGCATGCAGACACAAATGCCAGTGTGAAGCTAGCCTTATATAGTAGATATAAGTATATGTACATTTACACTGTGTTCCAAATTATTATGCAAATGTTCTTTTTCTCTGATTTTTCTAAATGGTCAGTGCAAATGACAGTCAGTGTAATAAAAGTCATCACCCGTTAGAGTATACATCGAATTTTATTGAAGAAACCTCCCAATGATAACAGTATAATCTTAAAAATTAAAAAAATATGAATGCACTGTTCCAAATTATTAGGCACAGTAGAGTTTCTAAACATTTGATATGTTTTAAAGAACTGAAAATGCTCATTTGTTGAATTTGCAGCATTAGGAGGTCACATTCACTGAAATAAAATGCTATTTAACTCCAAAACATCCTAACAGGCCAAGTTACATGTTAACATAGGAACCCTTCTTTGATCTCACCTTCACAATTCTTGCATCCATTGAACTTGTGAGTTCCTGGAGAGTTTCTGCTTGTATTTCTTTGCATGATGTCAGAATAGCCTCCCAGAGCTGCTGTTTTGATGTGAACTGCCTCCCACCCTAATAGATCTTTTGCTTGATTATACTCCAAAGGCTCTCTATAGGGTTGAGGTCAGGGGAAGATGGTGGCCACACCATGAGTTTATCTCCTTTTATGCCCATAGACAGCCAATGACACAGAGTTATTCTTTGCAGCACGAGATGGTGCATTGTCATGCATGAAGATGATTTTGCTCCTGAAGGCACGTTTTTGCTTTTTGCACCATGGAAGAAAGTTCTCAGTCAGAAACTCTATATACTTTGCAGAGATCATTTTCACACCTTCAGGAACCTTAAGGGGGCCTACCAGCTGTTTCCCCATGATTCCAACCCAAAACATGACTCCTTCGCCTCCTTGCTGACGTCGCAGCCTTGTTGGGACATGGTGGCCATCCACCAACCATCCACTACTCCATCCATCTGGACCTTCCAGGGTTGCTCGGCACTCATCAGTAAACAAGACTGGTTGAAAATTAGTCTTCATGTATGTCTGGGCCCACTGCAACCGTTTCTGCTTGTGAGCACTGTTTAGGAGTGGCCAAATAGTAGGTTTATGCACGACAGTAAACCTTTGAAGGATCCTACACCTTGAGATTCGAGGGACTCCAGAGGCACCAGCAGCTTCAAATATCTGTTTGCTGGTTTGTAAGGCTTTTTTAGCAGCTGCTCTCTTAATCCGATGAACTTGCCTGGCAGAAACCTTCCTCATTCTGCCTTTATCTGCACGACCATGTCTGTGCTCAGAATCAGCCACAAATCTCTTCACAGTACGATGATCACGCTTACGTTTTCGTGAAATATCTAATGTTTTCATCCCTTGGTCAAGGCAGTGCACTATTTTTTGCTTTTTGGCAGCAGAGAGATACTTTTTCTTTCCCATGTTACTTGAAAACTGTGGCCTGCATAATATTGTGGAACACCCAATTTTCCTTTTATTGGGCTCACCTGCCAAACTAATTATCACAGGTATCTGAGATTGATTTCAGTGATCCAAAGAACTCTGATGGTGGGGTTACACATCCCGATATCGGGACGATATCGCATACAACGGCGCGGGAGCGCGCATTTTGGGAGCACTTTTCCCGATATCGCATCGCCGGTTTACACGCTGCGATATCGGGAAACAACGTCCCTCCGATGTGTACGCCCACCAACCCAGTAACGACCATTTAACATGGGAGTTAATGGGTGAGGTGCGAGTACGCATCGGAGTTGTGCTGTCACACGCAGCGATGCTGGTACAACGGCCTTGCGATATCGGGGAGTTGAATAGCTCTGCTATTCAACTCCGATATCGTTTTGGCATAGTTCCAGCATCGCGTTGTACGCTCAAACAGTACAACGCGCACCCGATATCGGCTCCAACTCGCGACCCACGTGACTTTTTGTCGGAGTTGGGTCGGAGTTGGACGCCGATATCGCGGCGTGTAAACCCACCATGAGACACAATACCATCAATGGGTTTCATTACAAAAAAAAAACAAAAAACAACTCTATGACACTTAAAACCAATTTGCACAATAATTTGGAACACAGTGTATATTCTCCAACCAAAACAAGTTACCTGTAAAGAAATACCTTTACAGCGATACAGTTATTAAAAAGTCTTTGACACAGATGCAATTTGAACAGGAATTTATACAAGTTACATAAAACTTAACATGCTAAGTAACAAAGATTATAAAGTCAGCTTGTTAAATTGAAATCCAGTAAAAGATAATATGAAGCAGTAAGGGATTTAAAAGAGAGGCATATCTAGGATACCATAAACATGTATGAACAGATTAAAAATGTACATAAAATAGGGCCCATTTTGGGAAAGAATACAAAAATGTATCTGAAATGTATTTGCATAGTCCTGTATTTCTTGTTAGAGGTATAACACCAGATAAAACTATCACTAACAAATCACTAGCTAAGTACAGGTATGTGCTTCTATGGCTGCATATTTAGCATAGCACCAGTTTACCTCACTGTGCAAACGATTGGCGGGTTAAAAACTCATTATTTTCTTTTAGAATAAAATAGCCTTTAAAAATATGAAAAATAGCTGCAGGAGTGTAGACTACTGAAATTAAAGTTTGTATCTCTACTATCCCTCCAGAAGCTACAATTTCCATCTCTCTCCTGAAAAATATGCCTTCATATAATTGGGCCAGATTAAGGCAGGCGTATTTCATGGACAGCAATGCTGTATAGATCATGGGTCTCCGGACTCAAACATACAACCTTATATATGTCTGTGGAGTTGAACATTTTGGTCAGTAGAGGGCATTGTATCCCAATACAGACCAAGCAATATGTAAAATGTCCATTTTAGGACATGGTCATAGATCAAAGTCAAACTTCAGAAATACTGTCTGATACCTGATTCTGATACCTGTGATACATAATTTTGATAAATGACTCTGATACCTGACTGTGATACATGATTCTGATAAATAACTCTGATGACTGTGATACAAGATTCTGATAAATGATTCTGATACCTGACTATGATGCATGATCCTTACACCTGGCTATGATACATGATTCTGATAAATGACTCTAATACCTGACCGTAATACATGATTCTGATACCTGACTTCTGTCATACATTGGTACCAGAAGGTTTTTCAGACACCTTGAATACTAAGGCTAGGATCACACTTTAAACTTGAATTGCGTTCACCGCATCCAGATCCTTATGCGGTGAACGCAATTGCGGTCCCACACATTTTTTAAGGCTAGGGTCACACTTTTTTTTTTTAAAACCTGTCTGGTTTTGCACTTTTAAAAAGCTCAAAACCGGAGCAGGGAACGCTCCTCATAGGAGCCTATTATAAAAACCGGATTGCTTGTAAAGCAATCCAGTTACCGCCTCCAGCTCTGCAACCTGCATGAAAAATCATGCAGGCTGCAGTTTTCGGAGCGGTTCTGTGACCCGGAATGCGGTAACTGGATTGCTCAGGATGTGTAATCCTGAGCAATGTGGCAACCATATATACTTTGCTTATCACCGCTGCCGCCGGGATAAGCAAAGTGTTGTCGCTGTTAAAAAATAATACATTTTATTAATAATTGTGGCCATAATGTCTCTTGGGGGTGCCCACCTCCCCTAGAGAAATACCACCCACTCAGCTGCGCATATAATGAGTTAATTGCTGATGTACAGTAAGCCGACTCCTGTCGGCGCTGTACATTTTTCTGAATGAAGCCGCCTGCTCCCCTGTGGATACCAGCCACACAGCGGACTGCGGGGAGTGCAATTTTCACCACGTACAGGGAAACACATCATGCTGTGTTTCCCTGTGCGTGGTGAGAATCGCACTCCCCGCAACCCACTGTGTGGCTGGTATCCATTATACACAGCGGATTGCTAGGGGCCGCGTTCTCCACTCTGCAGCCTGCGTGAAGGCTGCTGAGGGAGAAAAAAATTCTAAGTTCTCTGCAAAACACACAGGGGACTTAGAATTTGGCAAGTGTAACCCTAGCCTAATTCTGGGATTTGAACCCAAAACTCTGTCTGTAAGCCTGCACACTAGCTACATAGCTATAAACGTAATCACACAATAAAGGTCTTCTTTTGTTTATGTGGTTTTCATACTGGCATCCTCCAAGCCACATTGAAATGATGTCTGATTTCTATGGCTGATTCTGATACCTGACTATGATATTTGACTCGCGTCACACATCAAAATCAAATTGATTTTTGTACACGCAGTGAGTCCGTATTTTTAATCTCAAAGCCAAAGAAAATCCCTTCTCTGTATCACTTCAGCCAGTGGTACAATGGTAAGGCTTCCGTATATAGCAGGGGCAGGAAACATCTGGCCCGTGGGCCATATACGGCCTATGATGTCATCTGGTTTGGTTTGCACACCTATTTGGTGACCGTGGGCCCTTTAATACCTCAGAGGTGCATGCAGTATTATGTCCGATGTGCAGCACAGCAAGGGTCTGAGCGTTCTATGTGGGTGGAGGTGCTGTGCTGCACTCTCCAGCTCCCCTGCTAAATGCACTGAAGAGTGTAATCAGCTTCTGCTGAGACTGGATGGTCACAAGTCCTTCCACCTCTGGGAGGTCAGTAGATGTGTAGGTGACAAAATAAATAGATAAAAGCTATATTCTGTGCTGAATGACTGCACATGATTTCTGAGCAGTGCAGGAATGAGGACTGTGACAGTAGCAATGAGGAGATGCATCCAGCAACACATCCAAGGGAGGGAGATAAAACTCATGTTAAGCCATGTTAAATCATATATGACCATACTGATTTTTATCTACCTTCCCTTGGATTTGTTGCTGGATGCATCTACTTTTTGCTCAGACTCCTTGTACTCATGTGCAGTACACCTCTAGCCCCGTGTACCCATGTGCAGTATGCTACTGGCCCAGTGTTCCCATGTGCAGTATACCTTTGGCCACATATGTGACGACACAGCCTTTTTCAATGTGTCGTGCATTAATGTTCTTAATTTGACCACATGTATTGGTCTTGTGCTTGTTAACTCATGTTTGTTAAGTAATTGTTTCTCATCAGACTGCTTGAAGCCTCCATTGTCTGAGTTTATGGATTGCTAATTACATGTAAATTCCCTCTGCCCCCTCTGTCTACATTACTCAGAGGAAAATTATGCAGTCAGATTGAAATGGCAATCAATAAGCGAACAGCCTTATCCCACTAATCCTGTAAGAACACAATATACTCTATCGTGGAGGCTCAGACTATAAAAAGGATCTGCTTCAGTCACCAGTGTTTATATGCTACGTGGCCTCAGTCTAGGGTCAGCCCCAGCTAGAGGATCACATCGCGTTTTCATGACTTCAGCCTAGAAATTTCAGTTCTGACTGCCAGGATCACATCACGTCTTCATTTGCTACAGGACCAGCCTATGAACTTTGGTTCCGGCTGCCAGGATCATATTGTGTCTTCATACTCTACATGGCCTCATAGTATGTGAGAAATTCCATCATCTCATCCAGATTAATATGTAAAATCGAAAACTTTTATGAGTAAGGATGTCATAATCCGAATAGCGTAAGACAGTCACTATACCCCTGGGAATGGACCTATTTTAAAGCCTTTTTGATAATAATTTAATCTTGATCGAATAAAAGTTTTTGATTTTACATATTAATCTGAACGAGTTGCTGGAATTTCTCACATACTATGAAATCCAAGGATCTTCTGCATCTGCCTCAATGCACCACCCGGATTTGATTGAAGTCTATCGACTTGGTTCATCAGTCATGGAGGAGCTGACAAAAGGGTGAGCTGAAAACTTTTTTTCTGCATGGCCACAGTCCAGGATCCTAGGATTCATCTGGCAGAAGCTCAGGTTGGGACAATTGGGTCACCTGACTACAGACTTTGCTGTGCTCGATTACCATCCCAAGCTGGCACGCTATTCCTTTCTCAGTGGGTGCCCGCCAAAAGTGGGGTGCTGCTGGATTGGGGTAGTTGGTCTTGGAAGCCCTGAAGGCACCAATATTCTAAGCCCTGGTGAGCCAGCGGAAGGGTGAGACTTTGTTGTCTGTTACATTGTGTGTTCTTACTGAGTATGTGTTATATGCCTTTGACTGTAAGGGCCCCTTTACACGCGGCTACATTTCTTGGGTGGCTACAGGTAACTTACTGGTTGCAGTGAAATCATGGAGACAAGGTTCTATCTTGTTGCTGTGTACAAATGGAATAATCTCTCCATGATTTCACTGCAACCAGTAAGTTACCTGTAGCCACCCAAGAAATGTAGCCGCGTGTAAAGGGGCCCTTAGGGATTCAATAAAGTCTTACCATTATGTGGTTCCTTCACCCTGTGTTGTCTGAGTATTGTTCTTCCCACGGTTAAAGGGAACCTGACCCCTAAAAATCACCCCCTAGCTTTTCAATACATGTCCCTGCACATTAATTAACCTATTCTACCTATCCCCTTTTTTTTAAATTGTGTTTAGTGAAACTTTCAAAAAGTATTTTTATTACCTTATCATTTGCGGCTTCTGGGCTCTTGAGAAGTCATACAGGGCGTTCCCTGTGGCTTCCTGCCGCCACCTGTAGTGTAATTATTCACGGCCCGATGGGCGTGATAATCTTTTACATATTCTTTGGCCTTCTCCATTGCAGGATAAGCCGAGGACCTCGCGATGCGCATTGCATGCGCAAGGTTGCTTTACAGCAGCTTCTCTGTGATGAGCTGCCGTAAAGTAACCTCACGCACCACATCACATTTAAAGTCCCTTTGAGGGGTGTACATGACAGAAAACACCCAAAAGTGACACCATTCCAAAAACTGCACTCCTCAAGCTACTCAAAACTACATTCAAGAAAATGATTAACCCTTCAGGTGCTTCACAGGAACTAAAGCAACATGGAAGGAAAAAATGGACATTTTAATTTTTCCAACAAAAATGTTTTTTAGCCTCAATTATTTCATTTTCACAGGGGCAACAGGATAAAATGGATCCTAAAATGTGTTGGACAATTTCTCCTGAGTACACCAATACCTCATATGCGGTCATAAACCACTGTTTGGGCGCACGGCAGGGCTAAGAAGGGAAGGAGTGCAATTTGACTTTTGGAGCTAACTTTCCATTCAAAAAGTAAAATGGCGCTCCTTCACTTCTGAGCCCTGCGGTGCGCCCAAACAGTGGTTTATGACCATATATGAGGTATCGGTGTACTCAGGAGAAATTGCCCAACAAATTTTAGGATGCATTTTATCGTGTTGCCCATGTGAAAATGAAAACATTTAGGCTAAAAAATTTTGGGAAAAAATAAAAGGACAGTTGTGGCCAAAAGTATTGACACCCCTGCAATTCTGTCAGATAATACTCAGTTTCTTCCTGAAAATGATTGCAATCACAAATTCTTTGGTATTATTATCTTCATTTAATTTGTCTTCAATGAAAAAACACAAAAAGAATTGTCCTAAAGCCAAATTGGATATAATTCCACGGATCATTGCCATACAGTGCACCATAACTGTGACCCCAGAGACTACAACAAGGGTTCAAGTGTCCTCTTGTTGTAGTCTCTGGGGTCAGAGACATGGTGCACTGCATGGCACTGATCTGCCGTACCGTGCACCATGACTCTGACCCCAGTGACTACAACAAGAGGACACTTGATCCCTTGTTGCACCCATCCATCCACCCATGCACGCACCCATCCATCCACCTATGCATGCACCCATCCATCCACCCATGCAGGCACCCATCCACGCACACATCCATCCACCCATGCACCCATCCATCCACCCATGCGCCCATCCATCCACCCATGTACACACACAACTTTTTAGTAAATTGCTCGGGTTTCTAAATCACGAACTGAATCTTCAATGTTTGTGCTGAATTTGAAGTTGGTGAACATATTAGGAGTAGTACGGTCATCTAAACATGTAATACCATTCTGTGGTGACCAGAATCAGGGGTGCCACAACAGCAGGTGTCAGGAAACCTGAGTTTTGTGATGAGCCTCAGGTTGCCCTGACCTATATGTTTGGGAGAGACTGCTCTTACTCATACATTTGGGCGTTCCCTCCCTCATTATTATTAAGATAGTGGAATACATATTCCACAGCATTTAACAATGCCAGCTAAAACATGCCTGTTAGTATGTTGGGCGTTGCTCTCCTCCATGACCACTTCATTCTGTGGCCCTCAATTCAAATTTCGAGGGGTATAAGGTGGCATGAAATTTGAGTTTTGTGAGGGCATTCAGGTGGCCCTCTACCATACATTTTGGAGGACCCTCACTCACTTATTTGGAAAGTCCCACAGTGGGCCTCCTACAATAAATTGGGCCCCTCTCCTATTCCAGGCCCTCAGCCCACTCTGAATTACCCTCTCGATCAGTCTGAAGCTGGAAGCACTGCAGCAGTCCCAAACTAGAAGCACTGCAGCAATGTCACCATGAAGTGGCAACAGGCTCGGCTTGAAGTGATATCTACTTTACTTGATAAACTGCACACCCAGGCAATGGTGTCCACAGCTAATGTTGACAGTCACCTAAGTTTGGCAGGGGCACCAGCCGGCCTTCAACCTGAATTTTTTGGAGGGCCTTCAGGTGGGCAGAAACGGTCACAGTACATTGCAACCGAATGTGTATCCCCAAACTAAGTAACAGTGTGGGACAACCCAGAAATGGTGTTTGGTCAGCAGCAACCTTCAGTGAAGTCAACCGAGGCTTTGCACATGCGCGCTATTCCACTAGGTGAATTGCATATGAAGCCATGGCTGAACTTTGCAATTATAAAATTGAACCATCAAGCCCAGCTCTATACTGTGTTCTAACACATGCAAGGCTACATTCAAATACGTCTGCTGGTCGTATTACACTTATTTTAGTTCTAGTCTGCTCCAGACGTGTCTGCTTCAAAGTGTCTGATTAAAGTGTCCAAATTTAAAATAGACCTGAAATGATATGAAGCAACTGGGCTTCATCATCTGCCATCTATCATAATCTGTCTGCACTGCTCTGACCATCAACTAATCATCATGTTGATTTTGTGTGTCTCTACAGGTATGTTTAATTGTATGGCTCTGCACCCAACTTTGATGCTGTTCTGATGTATTTTCCCTGCTAAAAGTATCCTATTCTAGTATTAATGTAACTGTCTTTCCCCTGCCCCCCCAACCCCTGTTTATGATCCTTTGTCCAAATCTGCCTGGAAGCGACCATTTTGTACAGCCTTGCTTGCCAATGGGTTAATGGGATCCAGTTCCCTCCCCCTTAGGGTATGTGCACACTGGGCGGGTTTTCGGCGGTTTACCTGTGTAAACCGCCGTTTTGCATACATTAGTTTTATTTAAATTTATGTTAATCCAAACCGACGTTTGGATTAACATTGAAACTAATGTAACCCGCCCAAGCCTGTGCACATACCGGCGGTTACCCAGCGTCATCCGTTGCTAACCCGCAGGTTTCCCAGCGGGTTAGCAAAGAATGACCATGTTCTAAAAACCGGCCGGTTCTGCAGCGGCTGCAAGCAGAATCATGTGCTGCTTCCAGCCGCTGCAGAATCGCCGCCGAGAACCCGCTGGGCAGCCGCCGGATACCGCCCGGCTTCCGCAGCTCATACCCGCCAAGAAGCCGGTGCACGGCGCCGGAGCTTCCTAGCGGGTCCCGCCAGCAGCCGCCGACCGAACCGCCGGGTAAGTGTGCACTTACCCTTACTCCACGCCTGAAATCACTTTTTGTGAGCATATCTGGAACCGCTACTAGTCTGCTCCAGATGTGTCTGCTTCAAAGTGTCTGATTAAAGTGTCCAGATTTGAAATAAACCTGAATTGACTGGGATAGACTGGAAGGTAATGACATAGAGGGCCACTAAAACAATGTGTATAACTCTATTCACTACTAATCTTTACAATGTCTTTTATCTCATAGTTTGTTTTCCTATGTGCCTTCACCACCAACTTTCAGCACCCTAACCCCCTCCATCACCACTCATTCACATCAGCCCCTCTCTCCTGCCCTACCCTATATACAGCTCCCATGCTATCTTCAGTTTACTGAAGATTCTCAGCCTATCATATTCTAAAGTTTGTCATAATAAACCAAGTCCTAAATCCAAAAACTATTTGCTCATTCTCTTTTTGCTGCTGCTCTTGTCAGGTGATATCTCTCCCAACCATGGTCCGCCCTCTGCTAACTTCAACCCCTCTCCCACCTCACATAGAAACCCCACTAACCTTATTACCATTACGTGCACACCTTCATCTCTCTCTTTTAATTGCGCTCTCTGGAATCCACGGTCTGTATGCAACAAACTTCCCTTCATTCATAACTACTTTCTCACTAACTCTCTTAACCTGCTGGCCCTCACTGAAACCTGGATACAGGACTGAGACACGGTTTCCCTTGCTGCTATTTCTCATGGCGGCTTACATTTCTCCTATTCCCCAAGACCTGGGAACAGACATGGTGGTGGAGTTGGCTTACTCCCCACAATGTACTTTCCAGGTCATCCCTCCAGCCCCATCACTTTCATTCCCCTCCTTTGAGGTTCACACTATTAGGCTATTCCATCCCCTCCCTTTCAGAGTAGCGGTGGTATACCACCCCACAGGGTCCCCCACCCACTTTCTCGATCATTTCTCCATGTGGCTGCCGCATTTCATGTCCTCAGAATTACCCACCCTCATTTTGGGAGACTTTAACATTCCCATAAACAGCCCTATTTCCCCATCTGCATCCCAAGTCCTATCTCTAACCAACTTTCTTAGCCTCTCACAGCTCTCAACCTCTGAGACACACAAAGACAGTAACACCTGTGACGTAGCGATCACAGATCGGGTTGGGGTTCTCTCACTTGGCAGCGATATTCAAAAACAGCAACAGTCTCTCCATTTAAATAAGTTCATATCGGTTTATTGTCTCAGCATAAACCGCCCTCCAGCACATAAACAGGAGCTTTTCTGTGGCTCACAGAACATATTGCCCAGTATAGTCTGTCTTTACCTCACATACAGATGCATTGGTTTGAATATGCTTCTCTAGCCTCAGAGCACACTGCAGCCACAACATGTGCTCAGGCACAGCAGGATTTTCTAGCCTCCGGGACCTGAGCTGACATCACAGACCATGTGACCAGGAGGGAGTCAGCCTACGTGTGATCTGGCATACCCATGGGAGAAACCCAGTTCATCAGAAACTCCCATGGCCTCTCCAACCTGAGGTCCAGCACATGCAATGCATCATCTGCACCCGTGGAAGCTCCAGTCCCAGCATAGGTATGTGTAAGGCAGTCAGCCGCTGCACCACATATCCCCCCCCCTCATGTTCAAGCCCTCAGTATTGAACATATAATACACAGGCGCATTACAACCCCCAGGTTAAACAAGGTCCCTGCACCGGACCATGCGCTGCTCAGCTCCAAGAACAGGAGTCTTGTGCCGTAGCCTCTCCCTCGGGGACCTACAACCCATCAGCGTCGCTGCCTGTTTCCTTGTGCCGAACTCTTTATCAGACATTGCCAGGTCACTTGTCCAAGTCATCCACTTGTCAGACCTTCCCCGTCCTCAGCGTTCAATACAGTAGTGCAAGTCACTTGTCTCTGTATCTAGGGTCAGGTCTGACTCTGTCCTGTTTTGTACTCTATTGGGTCATCTGATTGGGCCTCTTAGACTCAGGGCACTGGAGAATTCACTACCTCTAAACCCACCTCACTATGCTCAGGACGTCTTTGGAGGTCTCTCCATTGGCGACTTTCTTCACTGCCTATTCTAACTAGAGAACTATTACACTCTTTGTGTCTTTTGGCTCTAGCTTCTGCTGTGACCATTCCATTATTTGGAGGGCCCCCTTCTTTGTTGGGTCTCACAATTTACAGGCAGTTGCCATCGTCTGCTGCTCAGGCGACGCGGTCTCTCAACTCGCAGTCTTGCAAGATTCAGCTGTTCTACATCTCACAGGTAGGCCACTCAGTATTCCATGAGCATCCGTAGGTAACCAAGACTTTCTTCCATTCCTATGGTGAAGAACGACACCATACCATTCTTGTCAGGTATCCAATCTTGGTGATCACGTGGTCCGCTCACTTTCACCACACTGGACTTCTTTACCATTAGTTGCATGGCTTGGCCATTTCTCCCAATGAGCTTTCTCACTAGAGCATGAAGGACCTGGATGACTTCTTCCCGCAGACTCTGAGCTCTCTTCATAAGCTCCAGCTGTCTAGCGGCTTCTTCAGTCTCCAACCTGATCATCCGCTTTGTGCGAATGCATCGTAAGTGCATGTCACTTAGGAAAGCCACTCACTTCATTGTGACGTCTGTTGTGGACAGGACAACCAGCTGTTTGGCTTCTGAAGTCCAGTACACCTTACAGGCTCCCACGGCCTTCTTGAACTCTTCATGCACCGACTCTCTGGTGCATTCTTCTCTCAAGTCCTCAGGTACATCTACGAGGCACTTGTATAGAGGAGTTTCTGTCATACTACTAGTCCCCTCCAGTTCCCTTGGCTTAGGTTTCAGGGCCAACGGACTTTCGGCTTCTTCAGCTCATTTGCCCGGGAGGAACACTGGGTTCTCTACCTTCGCCAAGGTGGCCTCGTTCCTCATCTGGCATGCGGCCAGGCGACTTTTGAGGTCAGAGACTTCCTCCTCTAGTTCAGCTACTCACCTCTCTGCAGCTCGTCTTCGAAGCCCTTCCTGCTTGAACTGCTCTTCTTCTAGCAGAATTCTCGGAACCTCTCCGTCTCCAAAGCACCCACTCGATTCTTGACAGCTTGTCTCCACAGTTTCTTTTGTCTCAAGTGGCCCTGGAGCATCTCCGTGAGCTCCCTTATCTTGGCTCCGACATCTACCGGTCCAGGTAAGTTCACAACACTCGAGGATATATTCACTTCATCCCTCACTTTCTCAGTGGCTTCTTCCACTTCTGCAGTTACCACCCCCTCTTGGGGTTTGGCAGCACCCCTGGCATCCTCGGCCACATCTCCATGTGCCTGTCCAGGGATCTCCAGTTCTTCACCCGTGACCTCTGCCACATCACGCAACTCTTTGGCATAGGCAGCCCCATCTGTCGCCCTCACCAGGGTCTCAACGGTATCAGCCTCCTCCTTCTTGTAGGTCTCGGCATCGATACCTTTGGCCCTCTCTTGGGTCTCCGTATTGTCATCTTCAGAGGTTTTGTTACCCTCCATCTCTTCAACCTTCTCCAAAACTCCATCCATCTCTGCTGTGGTGCTGTTTTCACTT
Source organism: Allobates femoralis (assembly GCA_033576535.1). Taxonomy (NCBI): domain Eukaryota; kingdom Metazoa; phylum Chordata; class Amphibia; order Anura; family Aromobatidae; genus Allobates; species Allobates femoralis. The sequence goes on along the minus strand of JARQOC010000003.1, from coordinate 603,396,559 downwards.
CCCGCCACCCAGAGGTGGGTCTATTATTGATTTGCTTTCCATGGCCATCAGGGACTCTTGCTCCACTAGCTCTTTACAGGATTTCTTCTCGTACAGCGCCACCAACTGACCGACCATCAGCTGCTTGTGCAGGCAAGGGAGCGGACACCCATACAGTGTTCCTGGGTGGCTCCTTCTCCTTGTCTTTCACTTGAAGGGTAGTGTCATCACACTGTGTCAGTTCTTCGGACAGCACAATATCGGTCTCAGCCCCAGCAGTTTCTACGAGCAATGACACTTCACTTTCCTTTCTGATCTTCTTGGTGTCTGGAAGAGAACTCACACATGGCATAGAAGCACATAACATTATATTGTCAGGTGGGGTCACCTGTGCAGCTTTTTTGTGGCGCTTGCTCCTTATATGATGGGAGGATTTGCCTTCCTTGCTGGGCCCTTCCTTACTGTACTCCTTTTCTTTCTCAGAGTCACAGGCACCCCTTGAGTCTGTGTCACACGCCACAGTCTGGTGAGCCCCCAAGTCACTCTCTAACTTCGTGTCAGCTCTATTCGTTTTAGCTACCACATTACTACCAGTCATCATGTGGTACACTTCAGGGGACATCAGGTCACTAAGTTGGCAGACGTATGACTTTCACGGGTCACCCCTACCTCAGAACTGTCACTTTTGGGAGGTGTTACTTCCTTACCGGACACAACCCCATCAGTAGAGAGCCCTTCATCCTCCTGCTGTAGAGGAACTCCATTCTCCCCCAAGTTTGAAAACAGCCTAGAGCAGTGATGGCGAACCTTTCTTCGGCCAAGTGCCCTAACTGCAAACCAAAACCAAATTATTTATGATGAAGTGCCAACACTGTAATTTAACCTAAATTACAGCAGTGATTATCTATCACAAGTGCTGCACAGGGGGGAGAGCCAGCAGATGCTAACTCTCTTCCCTGTACAGGGCATGTAGTCCTGAAACACTGATGATCAATTCAATTATTTTAACAATTAATTAATTTTAAACTTACCTTTGCTGTCTTCTCTTCAGGACTGGTCAGACAGCTCATGTGTACTGCACATTGAAGCTGAGCCGCTGCCACTGCCCTTTCTAGAAACAGCAGAGAGATTGATCTGTATGGAAAAACTCAGAATATTAGATAGAGCAAACAAATTTCATACTGAAATCTTGGTCCCTATCTTGTAGTAATATCTCCATCCTGACCCTCTCCTTGTAGCTATGTGCTCCATCCTGACCTTCTCCTTGTAGTAATGTGCTCCATCCTGACCTTCTCCTTGTAGTAATGTGCTTAATGCTGACCCTCTCCTTGAAGTAATGTCCTCCATTCTGACCTTCTCCTTGAAATAATGTGCTCCATTCTGGCCTTCTCTTTGTAGTAATGCACTCCATTCTATCCCTCTCCCTGTAGTAATGTGCTCCATCCTGACCTTTCCCTTCTAGCTATGTGCTCCATCCTGACCTTCCCCTTCTAGTAATGTTCTCCATCCTGACCTTCTCCTTGAAGTGATGTGCTCTATTCTGACCCTCTCCTTGAAGTAATGTGCTCTATTCTGATCTTCTCCTTGTAGTAATGCGCTCCATCCTGACCCTCTCCCTGTAGTAACGTGCTCCATCCTGACCTTCCCCTTCGAGCTATGTGCTCCATCCTGACCTTCCCCTTCTAGTAATGTGCTCCATTCTGACCTTCTCCTTGTAGTAATGCGCTCCATCCTGACCTTCTCCTTGTAGCTATGTGCTCCATCCTGACCCTCTCCTTGTAGTTATGTGCTCCATCCTGACCCTCTCCTTGTAGCTATGTGCTCCATCCTGACCTTCTCGTAGTAATGCTCTCCATCCTGTCCTTCCCCTTCTAGCTATGTGCTCCATCCTGACCCTCTCCTTGTTGTAATGCGCTCCATCCTGACCTTCTCCTTGTAGTAATGTGCTCCATCCTGACCTTCTCCTTGTAGCCATGTGCTCCATCCTGACCTTCTCCTTGTAGTAATGTGCTCCATCCTGACCTTCCCCTTCTAGCTATGTGCTCCATCCTGACCCTCTCCTTGTAGTAATGCACTCCATCCTGACCTTCCCCTTCTAGCTATGTGCTCCATCCTGACCCTCTCCTTGTAGTAATGCGCTCCATCCTGACCTTCTCCTTGTAGTAATGCGCTCCATCCTGACTCTCTCCGGGCAGTAAGGTGCTCCATCCTGACCCTCTCCTGGCAGTAATGTCCCTATCCTGACCCCCTTCTTGTAGTAATGTTTCCATCCTTATCCCCTAGTAGTATGCTAGATCCCGGTCCCCTTGTGTTAATGTCCCCATCCTGCCCCATCATGTACTAATGCCCCATCCTGCAGTAATGCCTTATCCTGCTGTAATATGCCCCCTCCTTGTAATAAAGCCACCATCATCCCCCTTCTTGTAATTATGTGACCATCATGCCCCCTCGTAATGGCACCATCATGCCCCCTCTTAATCTCACCATCATGCCCCCTCCTAATGTCACCATCATGCCCCCTCTTATTTGTCATCATCCTGCCCCCTCCTAATGTCACCATCATGCCCCTCTTATTTATCACCATCCTGCCCCTCTTGTCACCATCCTGCCCATCATGTCACCATCATGCCCCTCGTATTTGTCACCATCCTGCCCCTCTTGTCACCATCCTGCCCCTCTTGTCACCATCCTGCCCTTCTTGTCACCATCCTGCCCCTCTTGTCACCATCCTGCCCCCTCATTATACCGTAGCTTAAAATAAAAAAAATCATACTCACCTAGTAGTACTACCGCCTTCACCGCTGCTCTTCTCGCGTCTTCAGTCCCAGCGTCACATGACCGCGGTCATGTGACGCCGGGCGGAGCTTGGAGAGTGTCGGAGATGTGGAGGAAGGAGAATCCTCCGATCCGACACGGCTTTGAACTACGGGTGCCATCATGCCAGCAGTTCAAAGCTGCAGTGAGAGGCAACGTCGCGTGTCAGGGAAAATTGCTCTGCGTGCACTTCCTGGCACCCGTGCCGTAGGTTCGCCATCACTGGCCTAGAGTCCTGGCCTATTATCACTGGACGGGTTACGTTCAGAACTACAGTGACATCATGGCTTGCAATGTCCCTGGCCGTCTCAAGGACCACCTTGGACACCGGATAGTCTTTAGTGTTCCCATGAACATGAGGTGCCTTTAATCTTCCTTCCGGGTATCAGGTAGACATCAGGCACTGCCCTCACTAGGGTCACTAGGCTCCCAGAGTCTACAAGACCGATCACAAATTCTGCATTCACTTCCACGGAACATCTGCGTGGACCCTCTCCGGGTGGGTAGTCCATATGGCAGACTGGACACTTATAGTACATATGTTCACGGGAATAGCCTGTCTGCTCAGCTTGGGTTCGGGATGCTCCGCCCACTTTTGGGCAACTACTGCTTTTCGGGACCCCGCCCCCTTTTGGGCCATTACCCCCTTCAGGGACACCTTCCCCTTTTGGGACACCACCCCCCTTTGAGCAACCCAGCCTATAGGGGATCCTTTCCGGGGACTCCACAAAACAGGCTGTTGGCGCTGCTGCTGGCTCTGCAGCAGGTGCTCCAGGAGCTCCTCCTTGCTGCCAGGCATCTCTAGCTGCAACGAGACAAAAACAGGAGGGCGCTCCAATGGGTAATACCCGGTGTTCTTTGGTAGATTAGCACTAACCTTTCCTGGTTGTACCGCCCGTACAACCAGGATCTCCAGCCTGTGGTGTATTACTGCTCACCAAGCAGAGCCCACATCTCACAGCCAGTTGCTTGACTCCTCCCACTTGCACCTGGGTGGAGTGCGTTGTCTAACTTCGTGACCCCGCTGAGCCACCAGCCAGGTGCTTGTATCCCCGCTCGTCGTGTGGTTGCCTCTAGCAACCAGGCTGCACCGCTGCCACAATCCTGACACCTGAACCTGTGTTTTTGCCTCCAGCAACCGAGCTTGTAGGCCTCATCTCTTGCCCCCCAGAAACAAGGCTGCTACATTCTCCACCAAATGTGATGTAGCGATCACAGATCGGGTTAGGGTTCTCTCACTTGGCAGCGATATTCAAAAACAGCAACAGTCTCTCCATTTAAATAAGTTCATATTGGTTTATTGTCTCAGCATAAATCGCCCTCCAGCACATAAACAGGAGCCTTTCTGCGGCTCACAGAACATATTGCCCAGTATAGTCTGTCTTTACCTCACATACAGTGCCTACAAGTAGTATTCAACCCCCTGCAGATTTAGCTGGTTGACACATGCGGAATTAACTTGGCATTGTGACATTTGGACTGTAGATCAGCCTGGAAGTGGGAAATGCAGTGCCACAAAAAAATTTTTTTTTTTTTGTTTTGTTTTTTTTTGTAAAGCGTTAAAAGTTAATTCAGAGGGTCATTTATTATTCAACCCCTCAAACCACCAGAATTCTGTTTGGTCCCCCTAAAATATTAAGAAGTAGTTCAGGCACAAATAACAATGAGCTTCACATGTGTGGATTAATTATCTCTTTTGCCAGCCTTTTCTGACTATTTAAGACCCTCCCCAAACTTGTGAACAGCACTCATACATGGTCAACATGGGAAAGACAAAGGAGCATTCCAAGGCCATCAGAGACACGATCGTGGAGGGTCACAAGGCTGGCAAGGGGTACAAAACCCTTTCCAAGGAGTTGGGCCTACCTGTCTCCACTGTTGGGAGCATCATCCAGAAGTGGAAGGCTTATGAAACTACTGTTAGCCTTCCACGGCCTGGACAGCCTTTGAAAGTTTCCTCCCGTGCCGAGGCCAGGCTTGTCCGAAGAGTCAAGGCTAACCGAAGGACAACAAGGAAGGAGCTCCGGGAAGATCTCATGGCAGTGGGGACATTGGTTTCAGTCAATACCATAAGTAACGTACTCCACCGCAATGGTCTCCGTTCCAGACGAGACCGTAAGGTACCTTTACTTTCAAAGCGTCATGTCAAGGCTTCTATACAGTTTGCTCATGATCACTTGGAGGACTCTGAGACAGACTGGTTCAAGGTTCTATGGTCTGATGAGACCAAGATCGAGATCTTTGGTGCCAACCACACACGTGACGTTTGGAGACTGGATGGCACTGCATACGACCCCAAGAATACCATCCCTACAGTCAAGCATGGTGGTGGCAGCATCATGCTGTGGGGCTGTTTCTCAGCCAAGGGGCCTGGCCATCTGGTCCGCATCCATGGGAAGATGGATAGCACGGCCTACCTGGAGATTTTGGCCAAGAACCTCCGCTCCTCCATCAAGGATCTTAAGATGGGTCGTAATTTCATCTTCCAACAAGACAACGACCCAAAGCGCACAGCCAAGAAAACCAAGGCCTGGTTCAAGAGGGAAAAAATCAAGGTGTTGGAGTGGCCTAGTCAGTCTCCTGACCTTAACCCAATTGAAAACTTGTGGAAGGAGCTCAAGATTAAAGTCCACATGAGACACCCAAAGAACCTAGATAACTTGGAGAAGATCTGCATGGAGGAGTGGGCCAAGATAACTCCAGAGACATGTGCCGGCCTGATCAGGTCTTATAAAAGACGATTATTAGCTGTAATTGCAAACAAGGGTTATTCCACAAAATATTAAACATAGGGGTTGAATAATAATTGACCCACACTTTTATGTTTAAAATTTATAAAAATTCAACTGAGCAACATAACTTTTTGGTTTGTAAGATTTATGCTTCTGTTAATAAATCCTACTCTCGTTTGCAGTTTGAAGGCTCTAACTTATTGGCATCTTATCAAACCAGCTAAATCTGCAGTGGGTTGAATACTACTTGTAGGCACTGTACAGATGCACAGGTTTGGATATGCTTCTCCAGCCTCAGAGCACACTGCAGCCACAACATGTGCTCAGCCACAGCAGGATTTTCTAGCCTCCGGGACCTGAGCTGACATCCCAGACCATGTGACCAGGAGGGAGTCAGCCTATGTGTGATCTGACACACCCATGAGGAACCCAGTTCATCAGACACTCCCATGGCCTCTCCAACCTGAGGTCCAGCACATGCAACGCATCATCTGCACCCATGGAAGCTCCAGTCCCAGCATAGGTATGTGCAAGGCAGCCAGCCGCTGCACCACACACCCTTGACCCGGTCTTTACCCAGCTCTGCTCAACATCCTCCTCAGATAACTCACCTCTTCCCCTCTCTGACAACATTCTCTCCTTCACGCTCACCACAGCCATCCCCTACCTATCACACATCCAGAAATCTACAGGCCATTAAACCCTCATGCACTCACACAATCTCTCATCTCATCACTGTCCCCAATCTCTTCATTTTCCAGTCCAGATCTGATTAGTGAATCACTACAATGACACTTCTCAGATGCACCTTGGACCAAATAGCGCCATTCACCCTCAGAACCTCCAAACATAGAATAAAACAGCCTTGGCTCACATCACAAACTCGATTCCTCCACTGATGCTCTAGGAGTGCTGAACACCTATGGAGGAAAACTCACCAGAAGACTTTATCCATTATAAATTCATGCTAAAAACCTACAACTCTGCCCTTCACCTTGCCAAACAAACCTACTGCACCACCCTGATCTCCTCACTATCCAACAATCCAACAAAACTCTTTGACACCTTTCACACTCTCCTCAGTCCTAAAGTACAGGCCCCTATCACTGACCTCAGTGCTGATTATCTAGCCTCTTACTTTATGGAGAAAGTAGACAACATCCACCAGGAAATCAGCTCCCAGCCTCCAAGAGCTGTCACTCCCATTCTTCCCCACATTTCCTCCGACTCCCTCTCCAGATTTAACCCAGTCACAGAAGAAGTTGCCATGCTCCTCTCTTCCTCTCGTCCCACTACATGCACCACCGACCCCATTCCTTCACACCTCTCTCCAGTCGTCACCACTCACCTAACCAAAATCTTCAACCTCTCCCTCTCTTCTGGCATATTCCCCTCCTCCTTCAAATATTCTCTCATTACTCCATAATTAAAGAAAACCTCTCTTGACCCATCCTGTACAAATAACTACAGACCAGTCTCCAGTCTCCTCTTCATCTCTAAACTCCTGGAGCGCCTGGTCTACACCCTCTCCCGCGTTACCTCTCCACTCACTCTCTTCTAGATCCATTACAGTCTGGTTTCCGCCCTCTTCACTCTACAGAAACTGCCCTCATCAAAGTAACCAATGAGCTTCTGACGCCAAAATGTAATGGTGACCACTCTCTGCTTATTCTTCTTGACCTCTCTGCAGCTTTTGACACTGTTGACCACCATATACTACTCTCTATGCTGCACTCCATTGGCATAAAGGACACCGATCTCTCCTGGCTCTCTTCCTATCTTTCTGACCGTTCTTTCAGTGCATCATTCGCTGGTTCCACTTACTCCCCTCTTCCTGTCATTATTGGGGTCCTTCAGGGTTTAGTCCTTGGACCTCTTCTCTTCTCTCTTTATAGAGCCCTGATTGCACACACCATCAGCAAATTTGGCTTCCATTACCATATCTATGCTGATGACACACAATTATACACTTCAGCCCCTGACCTCACCCCTGTGGTTTTAAAGAACACCAATGACTGTCTAGCTGCCGTTTCCAACATCATGTCCGCTCTCTAGCTGAAACTCAACCTTTCCAAAACTGAACTTTTTCTGCTCCCGCCCTCCACTAACCTCCCTAAATCTGCCATTTCTCTCTGTGTGCGGCACCATGATAACGCCTAGGCAGCAGGCTCACTGTCTGGGTGTTATGTTTGACACCAATCTCTCCTTCTACTCCCATACACAATCTCTCATCCGCTCCTATCGCTTACACCTGAATAACATCTCTAGAGTCTGTCCCTTTCTCACCATGGAAACAACAAAAATCCTCACCGTGGCCCTAATCCATTCCTGCCTTGACTACTGCAATTCTCTATTAATTGGCCTCCCCCTCTCTAAACTTTCCCCTCTCCAGTCCATCCTTAATGCAGCAGTCAGGAACACCCATCTGGCCAATCGTTACTCAGATGTCTCCGCTCTGTGCCAGTCACTGCACTGGCTGCTCGTACACTACAGGATCAATTTCAAATTGCTTGTTCTCACCCACAAAGCTCTTCACAGGGCAGCACCTCCCTACATCTTTTCCCTCATCTCTGTCTATCACCCCACCCGTTCTTTACGGTCTACAAATGACCTTTGACTAACATCTGCACTAATCCAATCCTCCCACTCCGAACTCAAAGACTTCTCCTGAGCTGCACCAATTCTCTGGAATGCTCTACCCCAAGAAATTATGTAATTTGTAATTATGAAATTAAACCAGACTTCAAGCTCAGCTCTATATCGTGTTCCAATAGGTGTAAGGCTGCAACCAGAATAGGTCTGTAGAGCATATTACCCAAATTTCTCAGGCCTAGAAGAAATGTCCTGAAAATGGAGTAAACCCCAACCACCAAAATTTTTGACTAAATTTAAGGGAAGCGACGATTTTAGGGAAAGAGACAGTCATCTCATTTCAGCCCTTGGATAACCCAGAAATCTTTTTCTGCCACCAACAGTTACTGTAAATTGCTATCGAATATGTATCCCCTATATGAGTAACAATTTGGATCTACACATATATGAGTAAGAAGGAACAATGAACAATGCGCTGGGACAAAACAGTATACCTGGTTGCTGAATGTTTGTTGTGTACAGTACAGACCAAAAGTTTGAACACACCTTCTCATTCAAAGAGTTTTCTTTATTTTCATGACTGAAAATTGTAGATTCTCACTGAAGGCATCAAAACTATTAATTAACACATGTGGAATTATACTTAACAAAAAAGTGTGAAACAACTGAAAATATGTCTTATATTCTAGGTTCTTCAAAGTAGCCACCTTTTGCTTTGATTACTGCTTTGCACACTCTTGGCATTCTCCTGATGAGCTTCAAGAGGTAGTCACCGGAAATGGTCTTCCGAAAGTCTTGAAGGAATTCCCAGAGATGCTTAGCACTTGTTGTCCCTTTTGCCTACACTCTGCGGTCCAGCTCACCCCAAACCATCTCGATTGGATTTAGGTCTGGTGACTGGAGGCCAGGTCATCTGGCGTATCACCCCATCACTATCCTTCTTGGTCAAATAGCCCTTACACAGCCTGGAGGTGAATTTGGGGTCATTGTCCTGTTGACAAATAAATGATGGTCCCACTAAACACAAACCGGATTGAACAGCATGCCACTGCAAGATGCTGTGGTAGCCATGCTGGTTCAGTATGCCTTCAATTTTGAATAAGTCCCCAACAGTGTCACCAGCAAAGCACCCCCACACCATTCACACCTCCTCCTCCATGCTTCTCAGTGGTAACCAGGCATGTAGAGTCTATCGGTTCACCTTTTCTGCGTTGCACAAAGACACGGTGGTTGGAACCAAAGATCTCAAATTTGGACTCATCAGACCAAAGCACAGATTTCCACTGGTCTAATGTCCATTCCTTGTGTTCTTTAGCCCAAACAAGTCTCTTATGCTTGTTGCCTGTCCTTAGCAGTGGTTTACTAGCAGCTATGCTGCTTGAACTCTGTGTGGCATTGACCTGGTCTCTAATCTGAGCTGCTGTTAACCTGCGATTTCTGAGGCTGGTGACTTAGATGAACTTATCCTCTGCAGAAGAGGTGACTCTTGGTCTTCCTTTCCTGGGGCTGTCCTCATGTGAGCCAGTTTCTTTGTAGCGCTTTATGGTTTTTGCAACTGCACTTGGGGACACTTTCAAAGTTTTCCCAATTATTCGGACTGACTGACCTTCATTTCTTAAAGTAATGATAGCCACTCGTTTTTCTTTACTTAGCTGATTTTTTCTTGCCATAATACAAATTCTAACTGTCTATTCAGTAGGACTATCAGCTGTGTATTCACCAGACTTCTGCACAACACAACTGATGGTCCCAACTCCATTTACAAGGCAAGAAATCCCACTTATTAAACCTGACAGGGCACACCTGTGAAGTGAAAACCATTTCCAGTGACTACCTCTTGAAGCTCATCAAGAGAATGCCAAGAGTGTGCAAAGCAGTAATCAAAGCAAAGGGTGGCTACTTTGAAGAACCTAGAATATAATATATATTTTCAGTTGTTTCACACTTTTTTGTTAAGTATATAATTCCACATGTTTTAATTAATGGTTTTGAACACCTTCAGTGTGAATGTACAATTTTCATAGTCATGAAAATAAAGAACACTCTTTGAATGAGAAGGTGTGTCCAAACTTTTGGTCTGTACTGTATATGCAACTGCACATTTGGGCTAGGAGGTATCAGCGCTACTTCCTGCATATCATATTGTGAAGGACGTAACCCAGCGGAAGTGGCAGTGTCTTCACACTCAGACACAGTTTTGTTGCTGATGTGTTCCAACCACCTATTAGGGTGCTGTGTATGTCAGCAGTATTTGGTTTATGGTAACAGAGGTATTATGCAAAATTTTACTTTTTAAAGGTATGTGTGGTTAACATTTTCCAACAGCAGCATACATATAGATCATAACTCACTATTCATATTATTCATATTAATCTTCTGTGTAAGGCTGAGACCTGAAGAAGTGTGTGGAGCATATTGCTGAGGTGATGGGCACTGTTACAGAGTTTGAGTGAAGGACCTCATAGGCCACAGCATGCCAATTGTGCTTTTCCACACTGTCCAAGTACAGACAAAAATTTCAGAATCAGGCTTTCTGACATATGCTGAAAGAGGCCTTGCGTAAGGCCTCAGAAGTAAATTGTTTTTTAAAAAAATTGGTACACGGTGGGACAACTACAGTAGTCGAGTCAGTGCACTGAGTAGTCGGCGAGCACCAAGTAGCCTGAATACAGTAATATCCGTGTGAGTACTAAATAGTGATGAATAGATTCGCTCATCACTACTAATGATAAAATTATCTTATAGAAAAATTTTGTTTGCATACCAAGAAGTAGCTGCATGAGTTTACAGCTAGTTCTTGAGTGGATTCTAACAAAAATTTTCTATAAAATAATCTTGACTAGACTTTTTCCTAAAAAAATTAAACAAATGTACAGTCACTTGGAAATAGATATTCATGACAATGTCAGATATTAAAAAAGAAACATGACTGGAGGTTGTCTGGTAATTTCCTTAAAAAAAGGACCATATGTCAGATACAGGTTTTGAACCCAGAGAGTTCCATTCTATATATGGAAGCCTTACCATTGTACCACTGGCTAAAGTGATATTGTGAAGGGATTTTCTTTGGCTTTGAGATTAAAGGGAACCTGTCACCTAATCTATGGCCCCTAAACTATCACTACCTGCCCCTACAGACCCTAACTAGCTCCCTAACCATCCCTGCCTGACCTAATATGGCTTTATATAAGGTGAAATAAACAGTTTATAAACTTACATGATCAGTGGCAGTGGGGCGTTCCTGACAGTAGGGCGGGGTCCCCAGAGTCGCGCTCCCCCCGCCTCGCTCCCTTCCTAACGCCCTAATGGGCGTCATTGTGGATTTGAAGAGCGGGGAGCCCAGTGGAATCATCCCGCCCCGCTCTTCATGACGCGTCGGCCGGAGACCGCGTCATTTCCGGGTCCGCGCATGCCCAGTGCGTCGGGTGAAGCCGACGTGAGTCCCGGCGTTGCTAGGCAACGATCGGCGTCTTCGGAAGGTGAGTATCGGCGGCCCCCTCCCAAAACTGCACATATATATGTGTGTGTAATCCACATGTATATATGGATTACACACACACATATATACATTCACTTTGATTAGGCACATTTCATATGTGCATCTATATATATATATATATAAATGCACATATATATAGTTAGATTGTGCATGTGTGTGTGTATACATACGTGTGTGTGTGTGTGTATACATACGTGTGTGTGCATGTGTATACATACGTGTGTGTGTGCATGTGTATACTTACGTGTGTGTGTGTGCATGTGTGTATACTTATGTGTGTGTGTGTGTGTGCATGTGTGTGTATACATACACGTGTGTGTGTGTGCGTGCATGTGTGTATACATACTTGTGTGTGTGTGTGTGCGTGCATGTGTGTGTGTGTGCGTGCATGTGTGTGTATACATACATGTGTGTGTGTGTGTGCATGTGTGTGTATACTTACGTGTGTGTGTGTGCATGTGTGTGTATACATACACGTGTGTGTGTGTGTGTGTGCATGTGTGTATACATACTTGTGTGTGTGCGTGCATGTGTGTGTGTGCGTGCATGTGTGTGTATACATACTTGTGTGTGTATACTTACGTGTGTGTGCGTGCATGTGTGTGTGTGTGCATGTGTGTGTATACATACGTGTGTGTGCATGTGTGTGTATACATACGTTGTGTGTGTGCGTGTGTGTGTGCGTGTGTGTGTGCATGTGTGTGTATACTTACGTGTGTGTGTGTGCGTGCATGTGTGTGTATACATACTTGTGTGTGTGTGTGTGTGCATGTGTGTGTATACTTACGTGTGTGTGCGTGCGTGCATGTGTGTGTATACATACTTGTGTGTGTGTGTGTGCATGTGTGTGTATACTTACGTGTGTGTGCGTGCATGTGTGTGTGTGTGCATGTGTGTGTATACATACGTGTGTGTGTGCATGTGTGTGTATACATACGTGTGTGCGTGTGTGTGTGCGTGTGTGTGTGCATGTGTGTGTATACTTACGTGTGTGTGTGTGCGTGCATGTGTGTGTATACTTACGTGTGTGTGTGTGCGTGCATGTGTGTGTGTGTGTGTGTGTGCGTGCATGTGTGTGTATACATACTTGTGTGTGTGTGTGTGTGTGCGTGCATGTGTGTGTATACATACGTGTGTGTGTGCATGTGTGTGTATACATACTTGTGTGTGTGTGTGCATGTGTGTGTATACATACTTGTGTGTGTGTGTGTGTGGTGCATGTGTATATATATTTTGTAGAGAGAGAGACTGAGGGTGAGAGGGTCTGTGAGTTTTGTGTAACGCTGGGACCTGGGTGACGCAGTAAACTTCACCTGAGGTCAGAGTTAATCCTCGTCACTCTATCTGACCTCAGGTGATCTACACTGATGTCACCCTGTTCACATCGGTAACAGAAAACTCACTCTATGTGGGTCACGCTGTGAAGTGGGAAGTTTCACATGAGGTCAGAGAAACACATTGCTTTATCCGACCTCAGGTGACACAGACCATGAATGCTTCACTGCACGAGCCTTCAAATATAATTTTTAGGGAATCTTCACTAACGGACGGACCTCTACCAGGATCCTGGATGGGTATGTGGGAGTAATAAAGATGGAGTCAAAATACGTGTTTGTGTTTTTTGTTGTAATAAAAATTTTTTTCTCGGTGTTGTGTCTTCTTTACTACTAAATAGAGATTCATAATGGCCGTGTCTAACATTGGCATGACATTATAAATCTCGGGCTTAGTGCCAGCTGCTAAAAGAAAGGTGGCATTAACCCCTTATTACCCAGTCTGCCACCGCCACAGGGCAGCTGGAAGAGCTGGGTACAGCTCCAGAATATTGCGCTTCTATAAATGCGCAATTTTCTGGGGCGGCTGCGAGCTGCAATTCTCAGCGGGGGTGGCCCAGAACGCTTGGGCCTCCCTACGCTGGGGATTCCAGCCCTCAGCTGCCTAGTTGTACCTGGCTGGCAAAGAAAAATGCGGCGAAGCCCCACGCCGTTTTTTTTCTTGTCAGCCAGGTACACCTAGGTAGTTGGGGGTGGATGGCAGCTCCTAGCTGCCTAGTTGTACCTGGCTGGCAAAGAAAAATGTGGCGAAGCCCCACGCCGTTTTTTTTCTTGCCAGCCAGGTAGACCTAGACAGCTGTGGGCTGCCATCCACCCCCTACTACCTAGGTGTACCTGGCTTGCATGAAAAAACGGCATCTGTCTTCACCACATTTTTCTTTGCCAGCCAGGTTTAACTAGTCAGCTGGGGGTGGATGGCAGCTCCCAGCTGCCTAGTTGTACCTGGCTGGCAAAGAAAAATGTGGCGAAGCCCCACGCCGTTTTTTTTCTTGTCAGCCAGGTACACCTAGGTAGTTGGGGGTGAATGGCAGCTACCAGCGACCTAGTTGTACCTGGCTAGTAAAGGAAAATACAGCAAAGCCACATGCCATTTTTTTCTTGCCAGCCACATACAACTAGTCAGCTGGGAGCTGCCATTCACCCCCAACTACCTAGGTGTACCTGGCTGGCAAGAAAAAAAACGGCATGGGGCTTCGCCGCATTTTTCTTTGCCAGCCAGGTACAACTAGGCAGCTGGGAGCTGCCATCCACCCCCAGCTGACTAGCTGTACCTGGCTGACAAGAAAAAAAACGGCGTGGGGCTTCGCCACATTTTTCTTTGCCAGCCAGGTACAACTAGGCAGCTAGGAGCTGCCATCCACCCCCAACTACCTAGGTGTACCTGGCTGACAAGAAAAAAAACGGCGTGGGGCTTCGCCGCATTTTTCTTTGCCAGCCAGGTACAACTAGGCAGCTGAGGGCTGGAATCCCCAGCGTAGGGAGGCCCAAGCGTTCTGGGCCACCCCCGCTGAGAATTGCAGCTCGCAGCCGCCCCAGAAAATTGCGCATTTATAGAAGCGCAATATTCTGGAGCTGTACCCAGCTCTTCCAGCTGCCCTGTGGCGGTGGCAGACTGGGTAATAAGGGGTTAATGCCACCTTTCTTTTAGCAGCTGGCACTAAGCCCGAGATTTATAATGTCATGCCAATGTTAGACACGGCCATTATGAATCTCTATTTAGTAGTAAAGAAGACACAACACCGAGAAAATTTTTTTTATTACAACAAAAAACACAAACACGTATTTTGACTCCATCTTTATTACTCCCACATACCCATCCAGGATCCTGGTAGAGGTCCGTCCGTTAGTGAAGATTCCCTAAAAATTATATTTGAAGGCTCGTGCAGTGAAGCATTCATGGTCTGTGTCACCTGAGGTCGGATAAAGCAATGTGTTTCTCTGACCTCATGTGAAACTTCCCACTTCACAGCGTGACCCACATAGAGTGAGTTTTCTGTTACCGATGTGAACAGGGTGACATCAGTGTAGATCACCTGAGGTCAGATAGAGTGACGAGGATTAACTCTGACCTCAGGTGAAGTTTACTGCGTCACCCAGGTCCCAGCGTTACACAAAACTCACAGACCCTCTCACCCTCAGTCTCTCTCTCTACAAAATATATATACACATGCACACACACACACACACAAGTATGTATACACACACATGCACACACACACACACACAAGTATGTATACACACACATGCACACACACACACACACGTATGTATACACACACATGCACGCACACACACACACACACAAGTATGTATACACACACATGCACGCACACACACACACACACACATGCACGCACACACACACACGTAAGTATACACACACATGCACGCACACACACACACGTAAGTATACACACACATGCACACACACACGCACACACACACGCACACACACACACGTATGTATACACACACATGCACACACACACGTATGTATACACACACATGCACACACACACACATGCACGCACACACACGTAAGTATACACACACATGCACACACACACACACACAAGTATGTATACACACACATGCACGCACACACACACACGTAAGTATACACACACATGCACACACACACGCACACACACACGCACACACACACACGTATGTATACACACACATGCACACACACACGTATGTATACACACACATGCACACACACACACATGCACGCACACACACGTAAGTATACACACACATGCACACACACACACAAGTATGTATACACACACATGCACGCACACACACAAGTATGTATACACACATGCACACACACACACACGTGTATGTATACACACACATGCACACACACACGTAAGTATACACACACATGCACACACACACACACATGTATGTATACACACACATGCACGCACACACACACACATGCACGCACACACACACACAAGTATGTATACACACATGCACGCACACACACACACGTGTATGTATACACACACATGCACACACACACACACACATAAGTATACACACACATGCACACACACACACGTAAGTATACACATGCACACACACACGTATGTATACACATGCACACACACACACGTATGTATACACACACACACACACGTATGTATACACACACACATGCACAATCTAACTATATATATGTGCATTTATATATATATATATATATAGATGCACATATGAAATGTGCCTAATCAAAGTGAATGTATATATGTGTGTGTGTAATCCATATATACATGTGGATTACACACACATATATATGTGCAGTTTTGGGAGGGGGCCGCCGATACTCACCTTCCGAAGACGCCGATCGTTGCCTAGCAACGCCGGGACTCACGTCGGCTTCACCCGACGCACTGGGCATGCGCGGACCGGAAATGACGCGGTTTCCGGTCTCGCATCATGAAGAGCGGGGCGGGATGATTCCACTGGGCTCCCCGCTCTTCAAATCCACAATGACGCCCATTAGGGCGTTAGGAAGGGAGCGAGGCGGGGGGAGCGCGACTCTGGGGACCCCGCCCTACTGTCAGGAACGCCCCACTGCCACTGATCATGTAAGTTTATAAACTGTTTATTTCACCTTATATAAAGCCATATTAGGTCAGGCAGGGATGGTTAGGGAGCTAGTTAGGGTCTGTAGGGGCAGGTAGTGATAGTTTAGGGGCCATAGATTAGGTGACAGGTTCCCTTTAAACATGCAGACTCTCTGAATGTGCAAAAATCATTTTGATATTGATGTGTGACACGAATCAAGTATCATAGTCAGTTAACAGAATCAACCATTGAAGTCATACATCATTTCAATGTGGCTTGGAGGAGATAAGTATGAGAACCATGCAAACAAATAGACCTTTTTCATGTGATTAAGTGTATATCTTTGTGGTTAGTGTGCAGGTTTGCAGACAGATAGTTTTGGTTCACGACCCAATAGTGGGTAACATTTTTCTTTTAATTATCAGTATCCTTTTAATCCAAAACAATGTTAAAAAATTGTTCAAATGCGGGTTTTGAATCCAACAAGCTCCATGCTATCGACAGAATCCTTACAAATATAATCATACCACAGTCATACTGAAAGTGATTTTTTTTGGCGATGAAATGAAACTTGCAAACTGTCATTGTGTGCAAAAATCATTTTGATGTTCATTCTGAGTTTGTGTGCCAACATAATGTAATAAAATAGTTTTATGTCTTGGATCTTGAACTCAGGTATGCTACTCCTCAAACCAGATGCTTAACCACTCAGCCATTAGCTCTCTTGACAGCATCAGGCACCCTTTTCTTGACGTATGCAATGAAACATTCAAGTATTAAGGGTATCTGCAAAACCCTCTGGTACCAATGTGTCACAGATGTCAGGTTTCAGAATCATATATCAGAGTCAGGTATCAATGTCATTTATCAGAATCATGTGTCACAGTCAGTTATCACAGTCTTGTATCACAGTCAGGGATCAGAGTCATTTATCAGAATCATGTGTCACAGTCAGTTATCACAGTCTTGTATCACAGTCAGGGATCAGAGTCATTTATCAGAATCATGTATCACAGTCAGGTATCAGAGTATTTCTAATGTTTGACTTTGATATATGGCCATGTCCTAAAATGTACACTGTACATAAGACTATATGACCATTTGAAACTAGCATTAATTGTATAAAATACTTCTAGTATCAAATCTCTTTCTGCTTTAATGTTAATTTATGGTATGTTCCCACAGGTTGAAAATAGAGCTCTTGATTTTGGTGTAGAAATGCTTTGTATTTGCTGATCATTTCTTATCCCTTTGCATTGCAATTCATTTCCACAGTGAAGGTCAATTTATGGACTGTATTTTCTCCTTATTCACTGTGCAGCTAATGTAATACGGATCAGAGGGAAATCTACAAACTGTATGTAGTAAAGGCAGACACCCTCCTGCTCATAAACCTAACCTATGATAACCCTGCACAATGACCGTACAGACATAAATCCCTGACAACTTGGAGCCATAGATCTTTTCCTTTGCTTCTATAACTGGCATAGTCTAACTATACAATCCTTAGGTTTACTTAACGAAAAAAAATAAATAGAGCATAGTACAATAGTACAGTACAAACAGCCATAGTCAATATCAGCCACAACCTTTCAGACATTAACTAGTGCAGAACAAAATAATTACATGTAGTCTAAGAGGTTGCTAAGTGACTGCACATTTATGTCTCTTGTAACACAATATAAAAACTCAAAATGCAATTGTATAATATGGTCACCTTATAGACTTTATTGTGAAAGGAGAGCACGGCTTCCTAATGGATAAAGACATCTTATTGGGCTGTGTGTCATTGAAATTAGAAAAATGACTTCATTACTGAAAGTTGTCTTGGAGCTGGGGCCTCATACGTGAACGTAAAGATACACTATCCACCCCTCTCGTCAGAAAGTAAGAGCAATTCTAATTTTTTTTTATAAAGTCTATATTCATAAAATTCTCCCAGCTGTCCATGTGGCGTGACTCAGTCCGCGGCATTATGAATTAAAAGGAGTGCACAGTTAATGATTCTCTCAGTGTTTGATACAAATATACCCTGTTCAGAAGTTGTCTGGGATCCACAGTTTACACACCCTGCCGTGAAATACTGATTCTAGAAAAATACTTGAAAGGTTATGTATAACATGATATCACAAAGCTTTTACACTTTCTAGGATCCTGTTATCTTAGATACCAGCTTGCTTTTAGTCCATTTTCACATATACGGTCATCTGAAATACTGTGTGTAAGTCTCAGCACATGAATTCTTCCGCATCCACCGATTACCAGTTCAGCAGTGCCCGAATGTTACCCCATAGACGTGTGACCCATAAGTCTGCCCCCAGCCGACTCATGTACTGTATTTCAGGAGTCAGCATATTCCTACACATCTGCTTGTGCTTGTGTGAAATGTTTTTTCTGAGATTATAACCTTGGATAGACGTTTGTCCTATAGGTTGCCATGGCTGTAATCCAGATTCTTGAATTTTGTTGGCGTCTACTGGGCCACCTCCTGCAATACATTCTTGTTTCAGCTCTTCATTTCTCCTCCTTAATTCTATGACATCCTTTTGCATCCTCTCCACTCCATAAATTTCTACTTTTCTCCAGAATGTTGCATTGAAATGTTGGTAGATAAGTGTGTCTAGTGCATTCCATTCCTGTGCTAGTCGGTATATCTCCGGGCTCAAACGTGAGCCACTCATATCTTTCCGGGCATTCAATTTAAAGTAAAGTATGTCATCCATTTTCCAACACATTAAGTCACGCAACAGCAGCAAGGACTCATCAAAATATTCTAACAGCATCACCAAATGAAAGTGGCTATCAAGCTGATTTAGTAAGTCCAGTACTCTGGTGTCTACTATATCCATTTCATTGTCATAGCCCAGATCAAATGTCAACAAGTTATGTAGGTAGTGAGCATTGAATCCACCAGAGTCATAGTAGTTTCTTGGGCTCTGCAGAAAGATGTCCATCTTCTGTTCACTTGAATCACCTGGTAACTTCCAAGTTAAAGGCACAACATGTGAAAAGTAGTGAAATGAGGATTCAAAGAGCAGAGCTGAATTTCTCAGTACTGTGACAAACACCGTGTCTGGGGAATCAGCAGGTTCACCTCTGAATGGCGGTATCGCATGTGGTTGCAAATTATATTATAACATAATCCAGGATGGTATCCCTCCACTTGCCAACGCTGGAAATAGCTTGGGTAATCAAAATCATTACGTCCTCGTGGGAAGGCAAAGTGGAGCCTATGCTTCTCTCCATAACGGAACAGAATGTTAAGGATTGTACTGCTACCTGTCTTGTGAGTTTTAAGAAACATAAGATTATGGCGGGGGAGACAGTGCAATTCAGATTTTGCTGTGGAATTTGATTTGGTTAAAAGGGATTTACGTAGTGCAGACGGATGACACTGGAAAGACGTAGGATCTCTGAGAAGATAAAAAAAAAGTTATCAATGAAACAGATTTTTCACATTTTAAATATCTAGTCCAATTAATAGGCTGCCCTACTTCCTATTCCTCCCACAATTTTGTACATCCAGAGAGCAGGAGCACATGTTGGATTAACTTTAACCATGAAGATAGAATACTTTGTCCACAACATGTTAAAGTGGTTTTCCCATGAACAAGGTTTATTTTAATCAATACATCTTGGAATAATTATAATTTCCTCAATTGGATATGTTTTAAAAAATGCTTCTGTGCTGAGATAATATTATATGTGTGTCCCAGCTATGTACTCTGTAACGGCTGTTTCCAGTCATACAGGGACATAGTTGGATCATACCACATTTCCTGAACCAGTGGAGGAAGAAAAAAGAGTATCCATACATTACAGCACGGGATCACAAACTTTTGAGATAAATACAGTTGTGGCTAAAAGTATTGACACCCCTGAGATTCTGTCAGATAATACTCAGTTTCTTCCTGAAAATGATTGCAATCACAAATTCTTTGGCATTATTATCTTCATTTAATTTGTCTTCAATGAAAAAACACAAAAAGAATTGTCCTAAAGCCAAATTGGACCTAATTCCACACCAAACATAAGAAAGGGGGTGGACAAAAATATTGGCACTGTGGCACCTAACAGGTGTTGGCAATAACTAAATCATGTGATATTCAGCAAAACAGATAGATGGCAGCACTCACCGGTCTCCAGGATCAATCCTTTATTTTAAATAAAAACCATTAAAACAGCATAGATGCATGTTCAGGGGTGCAGGGGAAGGATGGATATTCCCGTAAAAAAAGCAACGGGCCATTTCACGCCGCTCTCGGGTGCTTCTCCAGGCAATGTACCATAGCGGCTTTTTTTAGGGGAATATCCTATATATATATATATAATGGTATTTATTTAAAATAAAGGATTGATCCTGGAGACCGGTGAGTGCTGCCATCTATCTGTTTTGCTGAATATCACAAGATACACTCTGTAACCTGGAAGTGCACCACACGTGACTAGGACGCTGACAGGAGTCAGAGGTAAATTATCAGCAGCAGTGTGAGCTCCAGCTGGAGAAAGGCCTGCAGAGAGGAGACTGAGTACAGCGAGCGGTGCCCGGCATCTACATAAAGTAAATGAATAACTAAATCACACTTGCAGCCAGTTGACATGGATTAAAGTTGACACAACCTCTGTCCTGTGTCCTTGTGTGTACAACCTTGAGCATGGAGAAAAGAAAGAAGACCAAAGAACTGTCTGAGGACTTGAGAAACCAAATTGTGAGGAAGCATGAGCAATCTCAAGGCTACAAGTCCATCTCCAAAGACCTGAATGTTCCTGTGTCTACTGTGCGCAGTGTCATCAAGAAGGTTAAAGCCCATGGCACTGTGGCTAACCTCCCTAGATGTGGACGGAAAAGAAAAATTGATGAGAGATTTCAACGCAAAATTGTGCGGATGGTGGATAAAGAACCTCGACTAACATCCAAACAAGTTCAAGCTGCGCTGCAGTCCGAGGGTACAACAGTGTAAACCCGTACTAACCGTTGGCGTCTGAATGAAAAGGGACTGTATGGTAGGATACCCAGGAAGACCCCACTTCTTACCTCGAGACATAAAAAAGCCAGGCTGGAGTTTGCCAAAACTTACCTGAGAAAGCCTAAAACGTTTTGGAAGAATGTTCTCTGGTCAGATGAGACAAAAGTAGAGTTTTTTGGGCAAAGGCATCAACATAGAGTTTACAGGAGAAAAAAAGAGGCATTCAAAGAAAAGAACACGGTCCCTACAGTCAAACATGGCGGAGGTTCCCTGATGTTTTGGGGTTGCTTTGCTGCCTCTGGCACTGGACTGCTTGACCGTGTGCATGGGATTATGAAGTCTGAAGACTACCAACAAATTTTGCAGCATAATGTAGGGCCCAGTGTGAGAAAGCTGGATCTCCCTCAGAGGTAATGGGTCTTGCAGCAGGACAATGACCCAAAACACACTTCAAAAAGCACTAGAAAATGGTTTGAGAGAAAGCACTGGAGACTTCTAAGGTGGCCAGCAATGAGTCCAGACCTGAATCCCATAGAACACCTGTAGAGAGATCTAAAAATGGCAGTTTGGAGAAGGCACCCTTCAAATATCAGGGACCTGGAGCAGTTTGCCAAAGAAGAATGGTCTAAAATTCCAGCAAAGCATTGTAAGGCTATGTGCACATCAGTCGGTTCTGCATTTCTGCAGACCGACCGGGAACCGGTGGACACTGGCAGAAACTGAGTTTTCTGTGCTCAGCAGTGTCCTAGTTTTTTGCTCGTTTTTT
The DNA here is from genome assembly GCA_033576535.1 of Allobates femoralis. Taxonomy (NCBI): domain Eukaryota; kingdom Metazoa; phylum Chordata; class Amphibia; order Anura; family Aromobatidae; genus Allobates; species Allobates femoralis. Next base: position 603,374,291 of record JARQOC010000003.1, on the reverse strand, counting down.
GCTCGTTTTCCGCCCAGTTTTACAGCGTTTTGTCGGCGGTTTTTCTGAGCGGTTTTAAAACTGAGTTTTTAGTGCACTTGTTCAGCTGAAACCGGTGGAAAAACGGAGGAAAGAAGTCACTTGCTCTATTTTTGGAAACCGGTGGAAAAACTCAGTTTTGACTGAAAACGACCAGAAGAAAAACGTTGTAATGTAGACAGAGTTTTCTAAAATCCATTGACTAGCATGTTAATCCAACCGGAGGGTAGGATTAACATAAATTAACATAAAACTGAGCGGAAAACGCCGACGGAAAACGTCCAAAAGCAGCCCACAAAACGACTGATGTGCACATACCCTAAGAAACTCATTGATGGTTACCAGAAGCGGTTGATCGCAGTTATTTTGGGTAAAGGTTGTGCAACCAAGTATTAGGCTGAGGGTGCCAATACTTTTGTCTGGCCCATTTTTGAAGTTTTGTATGAAATGATCAATGTTTTGCTTTTTGCTTCATTCTCTTTTGTGTTTTTTCATTGAAGACAAATTAAATGAAGATAATAATACCAAAGAATTTGTGATTGCAATCATTTTCAGGAAAAAACTGAGTATTATCTGACAGAATTGGAGGGGTGTCAATACTTTTGGGCACAACTTTACATCTACTATATAATTGTCTAAGGCGTCTGTCGGTCACAGAAATCGCGCGCCAGACAGAGGTCGCTCATTGGTGCAAATAGGCGCGCAAATGCAAAGTTCAAATTTCACGCCAATTTGCAGCTCGGTGTTAGCACCGCTGTCGCCGGGATACACGGGTCCGGCCGACGGTGGCCTGCCCGCGCTCCATACCCCGATCCTCTGCCCTGTTCGCACTTCCCCCCCCGCGCCTCCTGTTCTGCCTGTGCTCCATACCCCGATCCTCTGCCCTCTGCCCACGCTCCCCTCCCGCTCCTCCTGTCCTGCCCGCGCTCCATACCCCGCTCCTCTGCCCTGCCCGCGCTTCCCCCTCCCTGCTCCTCCTGTCCTGCCCGAGCTCCATACCCCGTTCCTCTGCCCTGTCTACGCTCCCGCTCCCTGCGGCCCCCTGCTTATTTAGTGATTTGATTTCGCAGTGCATTATACACTGCGAAATCAAATGTAACATAAAGACAAATGTATTAAAAATAATAAAGATTATTAGGGTATGTGCACATCAGTCGTTTCTGCATCTTTGCAGAACGACCGGGAACCGGTGGAGAATGGCAGAACTGAGTTTTCTGAACTCGCCAGTGTCCCTGGTTTTGTTAGCGTTTTGCTAACGATTTGCGATCGGGTTACTAGCGTTTGGACAGCGTGTTCTTGGCGATTTCCCCGGCGTTTTTCTTAGCGATTTCCAGACTGGTCTTTGGTGCACTTGTTCAGCTGGACCCGCTGGAAAAACGCTGAAAAGAATTCGCTTGCTCTATCTTTGACAACCGGTGGAAAACCGGTGAATAAACTGAAATCGTCAAGACAAAAATCGTTCTAATGTAGACAGCGTTTTCTAAACTCCATTGACTAGCATGTTAATCCAACCGGTGGCTAGGATTAACATAAATTAACATAAAACTCAGCAGAAACCGCCGACGGAAAACGTTCAAAAACAGCCCACAAAACGACTGATGTGCACATACCCTTATACTTCCTATCTGCAGAGTGTTCAGTAACCGGGAGCAGTAGCAGGCAGTGTTTTGCTAGGACCTTGCATGATGTCAGAATGACATCGGCGTTCGGTGCTGTGATTGGCTCGCTCACGGTCAAGTGATATGCGCGTCACATATCACATGACCGTGAGCGGGCCAATCACAGCGCCGAACGCCGATGTCATTCTGACATCATGCAAGGTCCTAGCAGGACACTACCTGCTACTGCTCCCAGTTACCGAGCACTCCATCCTGCCCACCCCCCGGCTCCATCCTGCCCCCCACCACCATCCTGCCCCGCTTGCTCCATCCTGCCCCCCCACCGGCTCCATCCTGTTCCCCCCGCCGGCTCCATCCTGCCCCCCCTCCCCCGGTTCAATCCTGCCCCCCGGATCCATTCTGCCCCGCAGGCTCCATCCTGCCCTGATCGCTCCAACCTTCCCCCCCCCGGCTCCATCCTGCCCCCCACCGGCTCCTTCCTGCCCCCCCATCGGCTCCATCCTGCCCCCCCCGGCGGCTCCATTCTGCCCCCCCTCCCCTGGCTCCTTCCTGCCCCGCTCGCTCCATCCTGCCCCGCTCGCTCCATGCTGCCCCCCCGCCACCATCCTGCCCCCCATGACCATCCTGCCCCCTCATCACCATCCTGCCCCCCCTGTCACCATCCTGCCCCCCTGCTCCATCCTGCTGCCCCAGCAGTTAGCGGTCATGTGACCGATCAGCTGTTCGGTTTCCCGGGCAATGACAGGTCCTAAAGGCCTGTAGGCCCTAGAAGACGGAGGTGGAGCGAGCCAGCAGACAGGTGAGTATCCTCACTGAGGACTTTTTTATTTTTACTTTTACTGTGGAGGAGCCAGGAGGAGCAGGGGGGCCGCGGGAAGCAGAGTATCGCCATATACCATAGTGCTGCTATACATGTACTGTAATGTACTGCCATATACTATAGTGCTGCTATACATGTGCTGTAATGTACCGCCATATACTATAGCGCTGCTATACATGTGCTGTAATGTACCGCCATATACTATACCGCTGCTATACATGTACTGTAATGTACCGCCATATACTATAATGCTGCTATACATGTACTATAATGTACCGTCATATATAGTGCTGCTATACATGTGCTGTAATGTACCGCCATATAGTATAGTGCTGCTATACATGTGCTGTAATGAACCGCTATATACTATAGAGCTGCTTTACATGTGCTGTAATGTACCACCATATATCATAGCGCTACTATACATGTACTGTAATATACCGCCATATAATATAGTGCTGCTATACATGTACTATAATGTACAGCAATATACTATAGTGCTGCTATACATATACTATAATGTACCGCCATATACTATAGTGCTGCTATACATGTGCTGCAATGTACCACCATATACCATAGCGCTGCTATATACATGTACTGTAATGTACCGCCATATACTATAGTGCTGCTATACAAGTGCTGTAATGTACCACCATATACCATAGCGCTGATATATATATATATATATATGTAGTTCACTCACATTAACTGAACAAGTTCTGTCAGTCACAGTATAAACTACATACATATTCTAGAATACCCGATGCGTTAGAATCTGGCCACCATCTAGTTTTTTTATAAACAGGCAGGGAAATATTTTAACTCACAAGAAGAATCAGCTGTCATCCCGTGCTGTAATGTCTATATACTTATTTGCATCCTCCACTGCCCAGATGTGGAATGATCAGACCATGTCCCTGTGCGGTCTGACACAGCCATTCCACAGAACATAGAATGGACACATATATAATCTCAGCACAGGAACAATGTTTTTAAACACATCTAATTGGGGAAATTATTAGGGCTGCTTTACACACACCAATGTCTATGTTTAACTTCTGAACAGATCTCTGGTTGCAGTGAAATCATGGACACATTGCTCCATTTTGTACACAGCCACAAAATGGAGCAATGTGTCCATGGTTTCACTGCAACCAGAGATCTGTTCAGAAGTTGGACACAGAAGTTGGTGTGTGTAAAGCGGCCCTTATTATTCCACAATCCATTGATTAATATAAACTTTTAAAATTAACTTTGTTCGTGGGAAAACCCCTTTAAATAAAATGGTATGATGTAAATGGAAAAATACACTTATTACTTTATTTGAATTTAGGTTGGGTATAGGTAGGTGAGCATGTCCTGTGAGATGCACTTATGTAGCCCACCTGACTTGTGAGTTTTGGCATCATTAATTGACTACAAATCAGACACTGTGCACCACACTCATCTGTGGCAAGATTCATTTGTGTGCATATTTAATGCTAATAGCCGCCCCCTTTCATCTTGGAGAGTTGTGAGTGACTGTGTCATGAGCATCTTGCATCTGAGCTACTCCCACCTTTATAATCGAGGCTTACTGCATCCTGCTTGTGCATTCAGTATTGGTTTTGGCTGTTCCTTGGTAAGTTTTTTGGGATTTTTGTGCTTTACTTTTGAATGACATCATTAATTTTACCATACAGTGCACTGAATAATGGGAAAAAAATCCAAGTGCAATGAAATTGCTAAAAAAAAGTGGAATTACACGTTTGTTTTTTTGTTTTTGTTTATTCACCATGTTCACTATATGATAGCACTGGCGTGTCAGTATGATGCTTAGGTCAGTACGAGTTCGAAGATACCAACATGTATACTTTTACTGTTATCCAAAGGTTGAAAAAAAATCATTTTTAAAGAAATAGAATTGCACTTTTGGCGCCATTTTCCGTGACCCATTGCATTCTCATTTTTTGGCATCTTGAGCTATGTGATAGCTTATTTTTTTGCGTCTTGAGTTGACATTTCGAATGATGCAATTTTTGGGTAGATGCGCTGTTTTGATCTTATGGTATTGCACTCAATTGCAATGTTGCGGCAGCAAAAAAAAATTAATTTTGGCGTTTGGACTTTTTTTTCGTTAGGCAGTTTATAGATCTGATTAAGGCTAGCTTCACACCATGGTTTTTGGGATCGGGTTCTGTGCGGTTTGAACTGGACAGAACCTGATCCGTTTTTGTCTCCCATGTATCCCTATGGTGCCGGATTGGTCATATTCGGCCGTCAGGTTTTGTGTATTCTGTGCCTGATCCAGTTTTGTCTGGTTTTTCACTGTGCATAAAATCTGAGCCTGCAGCGGTTTTGTGTTTCGGTGAAAAAAAATCGGACAAAATCTGACACTCCCGGATCCAGGGCAATCCGGCGCCATTAACATGGGAGTCTATGGGCGCTGGATCTGTGAAAAAAAATCGGATTGCTTCCTAGATCCGATTTATTGCATAGAGCATGCTCAGAAATCCTGCCGTCAAAATTTCAGCATCATGGACAGCAGTACTTCTAGTACAGGCTGTAAATTCAGCATCAAGGACAGCGGCAGAGCAGACACAGGCAGACTTCAGCACCATGGACAGCAGTAGAAAACGAATCCTGCAAAAAACAGGATCAGGAACCATATTGGGCCACACTTTGTGCACATCCTGTCCTGTCAGGTTCTGTCTGGTGAATTTAGCCAAAAACAAGATCCATCCTGACAGTCAAAAACTGTGGTGTGAAGCTAGCCTGATTGTATATTTTGATAGACTGGGCATTTCTGAACACAGCAATACCAAATATGTGTATTTTTTTAATAGTTTTATTTTCATTAAGGGCAAAAGGGAGGTGATTTGAACATTGTTTTTTTTTTATTTTTTTCATATTTTTTAAAACCTTTAAGTTTTTCTTTATTTTTCTCAGCCCCTTAAGGCTACTCAGCACTGCACAGTGTGATCGCTTGAGTTGTGCAGAGAGATGCTTCAACATCTGTCTGCACAGCACAAATGATCACTTTCTGCTGTCAGCGTCACTCGGGCATTACAGGTGAGAAGTAAGTCATGATAGCATCCAGGTTCATCAGCTGACCCTGCGCTGTCATAACAGTGCATCAAGACCCACTGATCGAATCACGCGGTGCTTTAAATTGCGCTATCAGTGATTGACAGCATGATCCAAAGGGTTAACAGTGCTGATCGGGTCGCTGATCCAATCGGTGCTGTTAGCTGCACATGTCAGATCACATGTCAGTCTGATCAGATCAGTTGACGGGTGGGGGATGATGCGAGCTCAGCATCTGAGCTCGCGTCAAAAGGAGGGAACACGGCTGCTGTCTCCCACTGTGCTCTTTACTTTGACCTGTCTCCCCTCCGTGCTCTGTCTTCTCCTCTCATGTGCTGTCTCCTTTGCCTGTGTGCTCTCTGTGCGCTGTCTGTCTCCTTGTGTGCTGTCTCTGTCCCTCTGTGCGCTCAACGCATCCCCAGTATGCTCTCTCTGCCCCCTCTGTACACTCTCTCTGCCCCCGTGCGTTCAGTCTGTCCCTCTGTGTGTGCTATCTCTGACCCTATGTGTGCTCAACCCGTCCCCAGTGCGCTCTCTGCCCCATCTGTGCACTCTCTCTCTGCCCACCTTTGTGCGTTGTTTCTCTGCCCACCCTTGTGCGCGCTCTCTCTGCCCCCCTGTGTGTGCTCTCTCTGCCCCCCCCTGTGTGGAGATCGGTACCAGGGCAGGAGAGTGGAGAGTGCAGAGACTGAGGAAGAGGAGTGGAGTGTGCAGAGACTGGGGGCAGGGAGAGAAGCGGCAGAGACCAGTAGAGGGGAGCAGAAAGTGCAGAGACCGGCGGAGGGGAGTGGAGCGTGCAGGGACCAAGGGAGGCGAGCAATGCATGCAGAGACCGGGGAAGGGGAGCGAGTGGAGAACGGGACCGGGCAGGGAGAGCGAGTGGACATCAGGACCGGGGGAGGGGAGCATGCAGAAACTAGGACCAGGGGAGGGGAGTATGTAGAGATCGGGGGAGGGGAGCATGCAGAGACCAGGACCGGGGAATGTGCAGAGACTGGGATCGGGGGATAGGAGCATGCAGAGACTGGGACCAGGGGAGAGGAGCATGTAGAGACAGGGACTGGGGAAGGGGAGCATGCAGAGATCCGGGACCGGGATGCGTGCAGAGACCAGGACCAGGGGAGGGGAGCATGCAGAGAGTGGGATGCAGCATGCAGAGATTGTGACTGGCGGCAGGGATCAGAAATCAGAACCGGGGAAGCAGAGTGAGCGGGGAGACCAGGATCGGGGAGCGTGCAGAAACTGGTACCGGGAGAGGAATGTGCAGAGATTGGGAGGGGAGCGTGCAGAGATTGGGACCGGGGGAGGGGAGCATGCAGATACTGGGACCGGGGGAGGGGAGTGTGCAGAGATTGGGAATGAGAGTGGGGAGCATGCAGAAACTGGGACCAGCGGAAGAGAGCATGCAGATATCAGGAACAGGGGAGGGGAATGAGTGGAGACCGGGAGTGGAGGAGCATGCAGGGACCGGAGGAGAGGAGAGGGCAGAGACTGGGACCAGGGAAGGAGAGCATGCAAAGACCGGATCCAGGGGATTGGAGCATGCAGAGAACGGGACAGGGGGAGGGGAGTGTACAGAGACTGGGACCGGGGAAGGAGAGCGTCTGGCGACCGTGACCAGAGCATGTGGAGACTGGGACCGTAGGAGGGGAGCATGCAGAGGCGGGGACTGGGACCAGGGGAGGAGAGCATGCAGAGACTGGGACCAGGGGAGGAGAGTTTGCAGAGACTTGGACCGAAGCATGGGATCGGAGCATGCGTAGATTAGGACCAGGGAGCAGAGCTCATATAAGACAGGAACTGAATCAACAATCATCTGCCTGTCGATCTGAGGCTCTGACTCTTACACTTTACATACTATGCCAGCAAACTTACTTAAAGACCTTAATAACATCACAGGTCATGTGCACTAAGGAGCCAATCACTGAGTGTAAGCTTCCATGTGGGAGGAGCCCCACAGGTCCTTGCCATTCCACATGTGCCATTGCAATTCCTGCTCTCCTATCAGACCCAGTCACCAGCAGTCGGAGGGTTAAAAAAAAAATCGTCTCAGCTCCCACTGGAGAGCCAGCTCCTGTCAGTCACAGCAGGGAGTTGGCTCTGTGTCGGATTTGTTGGTGGAGCACTGCAGGCATGTGGGGATGGGAGCAAGCCCATGTTGATGTCAGAGTGGGAGGGGCAGGCTCGGTTTTTCTGAGGGAGGAACGGTGGTCTTCTTCATTGTACAATACTATGGGGGCAGACTCATGGTGATGTCAGTGTGGAGCGGGCCATGAGCTCCTGGGGGCGGGGTGGGACAGTGGCCTCATTTATTGAACAACACTATGGAGGCAGACTCATGGTGATGTCAGTGTGGGGCGGGCTCCGTGCTGCAGGTAGCGGCGTGGGACAGTAGCATCATTCATTATACAATACTATGGGTGCAGGCTCATGGTGATGTCAGTGGGGGCGGGCTCTGTATGTGCTCTGTGCTGCTGGGGGTGGAGTGGTCATGTGGCCCAATCAAATGGCAAAGAAAAGGCAACATCTTGACTTCCGGTCCCAAGGCAATTATATAAGTAGACAGTTATACGGCCTTTACAATTGTGGCCAAAAGTATTGACACCCCTGCAATTCTGTCAGATAATACTCAGTTTCTTCCTGAAAATGATTGCAATCACAAATTCTTTGGTATTATTATCTTCATTTAATTTGTCTTAAATTAAAAAAACACAAAAGAGAATGAAGCAAAAAGCAAAACATTGATCATTTCACACAAAACTCCAAAAATGGGCCAGACAAAAATATTGACAACCTCAGCCTAATACTTGGTTGCACAACCTTTAGCCAAAATAACTGCGATCAACCGCTTCCGGTAACCATCAATGAGTTTCTTACAATGCTCTGCTGGAATTTTAGCCATTCTTATGTGGCAAACTGCTTCAGGTCCCTGATATTAGAAGGGTGCCTTCTCCAAACTGCCATTTTTAGATCTCTCCACAGGTTTTCTATGGGATTCAGGTCTGGACTCATTGCTGGCCACCTTAGAAGTCTCCAGTGCTTTCTCTCAAACCATTTTCTAGTGCCTTTTGAAGTGTGTTTTGGGTCATTGTCCTGCTGGAAGACCAATGACCTCTGAGGGAGACCCAGCTTTCTCACACTGGGCCCTACATTATGCTGCAAAATTTGTCGGTAGTCTTCAGACTTCATAATGCCATGCACACGGTCAAGCAGTCCAGTGCCAGAGGCAGCAAAGCAACCCCAAAACATCAGGGAACCTCCACCATGTTTGACTGTAGGGACCGTGTTCTTTTCTTTGAATGCATCTTTTTTTCTCCTGTAAACTCTATGTTGATGCCTTTGCCCAAAAAGCTCTACTTTTGTCTCATCTGACCAGAGATCATTCTTCTAAAATGTTTTAGGCTTTCTCAGGTAAGTTTTGGCAAACTCCAACCTGGCTTTTTTATTTCTGGGGGTAAGAAGTGGGGTCTTCCTGGGTATCCTTCCATACAGTCCCTTTTCATTCAGACGCCGACAGATAGTACGGGTTGACACTGTTGTACCCTCGGACTGCAGGGCAGCTTGAACTTGTTTGGATGTTAGTCGAGGTTCTTTATCCACCATCCGCACAATCTTGCGTTGAAATCTCTCGTCAATTTTTCTTTTCCTTTTCCATCCACATCTAGAGAGGTTAGCCACAGTGCCATGGGCTTTAAACTTGTTGATGACACTGCACACGGTAGACACAGGAACATTCAGGTCTTTGGAGATGGACTTGTAGCCTTGAGATTGGTCATGCTTCCTCACAATTTGGTTTCTCAAGTCCTCAGACAGTTCTTTGGTCTTCTTTCTTTTCTCCATGCTCAATGTGATACACACAAGGACACAGGACAGAGGTTGAGTCAAATTTAATCCATGTCAACTGGCTGCAGGTGTGATTTAGTTATTGCCAACACCTGTTAGGTGCCACTGATAAATTACAGGTGCTGTTAATTACACAAATTAGAGAAGCATCACATGATTTTTCTAACAGTGCCAATACTTTTGTCCACCCCCTTTTTATGTTTGGTGTGGAATTATATCCAATTTGGCTTTAGGACAATTCTTTTTGTGTTTTCTCATTGAAGACAAATTAATTGAAGATAATAATACCAAAGAATTTGTGATTGCAATCCTTTTCAGGAAGAAACTGAGTATTATCTGATAGAATTGCAGGGGTGTCAATACTTTTGGCCACAACTGTATACTGACATTAAAAGATCCTGATCTCTGCCCTGTTGCTGTTCAAGTAGTTTTGTCACTGGTAGTGATGGGTGATCCCGAACTGTAAAGTTCGGTTGTCATACCGAACACCTAGTGTTCGGGCACAGATCCTGAACACAGACTTCCTTGAGAAGTTCCTTTTACAGTTTGGGTTTGTGTTTTGGAGCTGTAAAAAAAAAAAAAAAAATGTAGAGATTGAACATAAGCATAATACTGTCCAGGTATAGAAAACAACTAGGCGGCACTCACCGTTTGTTCGTAGGTGCTTTCTTTATTGAAGAGGTGCGGGGAGGGGGTGCATGAAGGTACAGACAACAGGTCCTGTTTCGCGGTTTATCCGCTTCTACAGGTCCTGTAGCACCTACGAACAAATGGTGAGTGCCACCTAGTTGTTTTCTATACCTGGACTGTTATGTTTGACCGGCTTATGTAGGCGCAGCACAACCAGGTGGCTGGGGGAAAGACAGCGGTCTGTCTTTATGGAGCAATAAGAAGGACCAATAGCCCTGATGGTACCCAGTGCCCCTACCTTTCTATACACGTGATAAGCATAATACTTATCAGCGTCCAGCCACTTGTACTTCCGGGGTTGCTCATTAACGTCCTGCGCATTCACTACTGCAGGGGCGGAACAGCCAATCACAGACGCTGTCACAGAGAGTGGACGTCTGTGATTGGCAGTTGGCGTAACCTGCAAACAGCCCATACATCCTAGCGTCTACCAAGCAGGGTGATGCAGGAAAGTTTACCCGAGGCCAGAGAGCCGCATCGCTCTATCTAATCTCAGGTGACCCAGACTGTGACATCACCCCGTTCACTGCCACAGTCTTGGGTCTTGGCAGGAATGGACATCGCACAGGATCGTGGATGGGTATGTGGGAGAAATAAAGATGGAGGCGAAATATGCATTTGTTGTTTTTGTTGTAATAAAGATATTTTTCTCTGTGTGTTGTGTATTATTTAACATCTACTTAGAGGTTCCTAATAGCCGGTTATAACATTGGCCCGACATTAGGAACCTCGGGCTTAGTGCCAGCTGCCAATGCAAAGCTGGCAATAATCCCTTATTACCCAGTTTGCCACCCACACCAGTGCAAATCTGTATATGACTGGCGTCTACCACAAGCGTAGGTGCAGGCAGAAAAATATATACTTACATAAATGGTTATCTGCCGCGACACTACTTTTTATTAAGTATATTATACCTCAATCAGTGGCACTAGAAACAAGATCAGTGAATATAATGAGTATGTGTGTTGCAGAAACTGCCCTATGCTAAATAAGAAAACTGGAGATCTTAGTTTCAATAGTGGCCACTAGAGATTAAGCCTGACACCCACTTCACGGAGCCTCCACTGTCAGGTCCTGACACTATGCCCTAGTGAGATGTTGAAATGTAAGTGGGTCTGCAATACAAATACTCATTATATTTACTGATCTTCTTGTTTCTAGTGCCACTGATTGAGCTATAATATACCGTACTTAATAAAAAGTAGTGTCGCGGCAGATAACCATTTATGTACCCACACCAGTGCATCTGCAAGCATCGAGTACAGCCCCAGAAAATGGGACTTCTATGAATGCACCATTTTCTGGTGCAGCTGCGGGCTGCAATTTGCAGCAGCGGGGCCCAGAAAGTTGGGCCTCCCCATGCTGAGGACTCCAGCCCCTATCTGCCTAGTTGTACCTGGCTGAAAACCAAAAATGCGACTAAGCCACACGTCATTTTTTAAAATTATTTCATGAAATCATTTTAAAAAAGGGCTTCCCTATATTTTTGGTTTCCAGCCAGGTAAAACTAGGCAGCTGGGGGTAGGGGGCAGTCCATACCTGTCAGCTGTACCTTGGTGGCATTGAAAAATATTATTTATTGTTATTTCAAGCAATAATTTTATAAAAAGGCTCAACTGTGTCGCGGCTTTGGTGTTTTTTTTGCCAGGAGATGCAGATGAACACATGGAACACAATGCATGCAGTTTTGTGCCACAATTGCACTAAAAAAAAGCATGAAAACCGTGGCAAAAACTGTGTTGCAGCTATGGTGTTTTTTTTACCAGGAGAAGCAGATGAACACATTGAACACAATTCATACAGTTTTGTGCCAAAGTTGCACTTAAAAATTGCATGATATTCGCAGCAAAAACCACATTGTCGTTTCGGTACTTTTTTGGCTCGGAAATGCAGATGAATATATTGAACACACTGCGACACAGTTGAGCCCTTTTTATAAAATTATTCCTTGAAATAATTAAAAAAAAACAAAGTGGGACTTCGCTGTATTTTTGGATACCAGTCTGGTACAGCAGGCAGGTACGGGATGCCCCCTAAACCCAACTGCCTAGTTTTACCTGGCTGTAAACCGAAAATTTAAAGAAGCTCTCTCTTTTTAAGTAGTTCATGAAATAATTAAGAAAAACTATCACTTGAGGAATCCGGGCACTAGTCACTCATTAATGGCTTACTTATCCACCCAGAGCTTAGAGTCAGTGGTCGCACCAGTGTTGCTCAGCTGACAGCATTAGACAGCAACATAAAGTAAAGAAACAGCGGCACTCACTGGGCTTGCAGGCACATGTCAGGAATTTATTCCAGTATCACAGGGTACAAGTGCAGGGAGGGAGTGCAGGGTTGGAATAAATTCCTGACACGTGCCTGCAACCCCGGTGAGTGCCGATGTTTCTTTATTTTATAGAAAAACTATGTGGGGCTTCGCCGTATTTTTGGTTTCCAGACAGGTCCAACTAGGCAGCTGGGGCTGGAATCCTCAGCATGGGGTGGCCCAAGTGTTCTGCTACCACCTGCAGCGAATTGCAGCCTGCAGCAGCCTCAGAAAATGAAACATTCATAGCAGCGCCATTTTCTGGCACTGTACTCTAACTCTTCCAGTTACCCTGGTGCTGGTAGCAAAGTGGGTTATAAAGTGGTTTATACCATCTTTGTATTGGCAACTGGCACTGAGTTTGAGATTCATAATGTCGGTCCAATGTTAAACCTGCTCACTATGCATCTCTAGTAAACATTATAAAAACACAACACCAAGGAAAAATCTTTTAATTGCAATAAATCACAAAAGACCCATCTTTAACCCCATAACGACGGCCTAACGTCCAGAGACGTCGGGAAAAAAAGGGTACTTATGCCTGGCTGACGTCTGTAGACGTCAGCCAGGGAAAGTGCTCTAGCGCCCCCCAGTGGTCAAAAATCTCCGGGGTTTCAGCTACCGGGAGTAGCTGAGACCCTGCAGATTATGAATCGGGCCGGTTTTTACCGGTACCCGCCATGTGATCACGGTTATACACCGTTTACCGGAGTATAACCGTGATCACATGAATATACAGTGAATCGCCGGTAAATAAATGATTTCTCTGTCATGCCACAGGATCAAACCTGTGGCATGACAGAGAAATGTCCTTCCCTGTCCTCTGGTACCGGTACACAGCCCCCGGTACCGGTACCGGTACCCGGCCCCCACCCCCTCCTCTCCTCCTAACATGCAGCCGCAGCGCTTCACAAGCAGCGCTGCCGGCCGCCTGCAGCCCCATGCTGTGGATTCCTCACTGATGTGACATGTCACACATGTCACATCAGAGAGGAATAAGCCCCCTGCCTCCGGGTCCCCTCAGTTCCCCCCCCCCAGGTCCGGTCTTCAGATGCCCCCCCCCAGCTCTGGTCCTCAGCCGCCGCTTCTGCACCCGCCGCCGCCATCATCTCCCTCCCATCTGAGCTGTCAGATGGGAGGGAGATGATCGCTCCCTCGGTCACCCCCCTGTCACCCCCCTGTCACCCCCCCAGTCACCAGCGTCACCCCCCTGGTCACCGGTGCATACTTACCGGCCGGGATCTTCTTTCATCCTGCCCCCTGCGCCGACTTCCTGTTCTGTCAGGAGCATGCGCAGACAGAGCAGAAACTGCTCTGTCTGCCAGGGGAAACTGACAGCTCATGACCTCAGTGAGGTCATGGCAGGTCAGGATCCTTGGATCACAAAGGGTCAATTGTGATCCCATGATGGGACCACAATTAACCCTTTGTGAACCAAGGATCCTGACCTGACATGACCTCACTGCAATCATGAGCTGTCAGTCTATGCAGAGACTGCTCTATCTGCCCATAGACTGACAGCTCATGATCGCAGTGAGGTCATGTCAGGTCAGGATCCTTGGTTCACAAAGGGTCAATTGTGATCCCATGATGGGACCACAATTAACCCTTTGTGAACCAAGGATCCTGACCTGACATGACCTCACTGCAATCATGAGCTGTCAGTCTATGCAGAGACTGCTCTATCTGCCCATAGACTGACAGCTCATGATCGCAGTGAGGTCATATCAGGTCAGGATCCTTGGTTCACAAAGGGTCAATTGTGATCCCATGATGGGACCACAATTAACCCTTTGTGAACCAAGGATCCTGACCTGACATGACCTCACTGCAATCATGAGCTGTCAGTCTATGCAGAGACTGCTCTATCTGCCCATAGACTGACAGCTCATGATCGCAGTGAGGTCATGTCAGGTCAGGATCCTTGGTTCACAAAGGGTCAATTGTGATCCCATGATGGGACCACAATTAACCCTTTGTGAACCAAGGATCCTGACCTGACATGACCTCACTGCAATCATGAGCTGTCAGTCTATGCAGAGACTGCTCTATCTGCCCATAGACTGACAGCTCATGATCGCAGTGAGGTCATGTCAGGTCAGGATCCTTGGTTCACAAAGGGTCAATTGTGATCCCATGATGGGACCACAATTAACCCTTTGTGAACCAAGGATCCTGACCTGACATGACCTCACTGCAATCATGAGCTGTCAGTCTATGCAGAGACTGCTCTATCTGCCCATAGACTGACAGCTCATGATCGCAGTGAGGTCATGTCAGGTCAGGATCCTTGGTTCACAAAGGGTCAATTGTGATCCCATGATGGGACCACAATTAACCCTTTGTGAACCAAGGATCCTGACCTGACATGACCTCACTGCAATCATGAGCTGTCAGTCTATGCAGAGACTGCTCTATCTGCCCATAGACTGACAGCTCATGATCGCAGTGAGGTCATGTCAGGTCAGGATCCTTGGTTCACAAAGGGTCAATTGTGATCCCATGATGGGACCACAATTAACCCTTTGTGAACCAAGGATCCTGACCTGACATGACCCTACTGAGGTCATGACCTGTCATTCTCCTGGAAGAAATGCCAGCTTTTATAGCATATGGGGGACGCCCCCATATGCTGTAAAAGACTGGAAATCATCGAGGGACCTCCCACTGGACTACGTCGGACCTTCCTGCTGGACTACGTCGGACCTTCCTACTGGACTACGTCGGATGCCAAAGAATAATAAAGATGGGGTCTAAATAGTGTCTGTGTTTTTTTTCTAATAAAAATATTTTTTTCTGTCTTGTGTCTTCTTTACAATTTACTAGGGATTCTTAATGGCCCGGTCTAATATTGGCCAGACATTAAGAATCTCGGGCTTAGTGCCAGCTGCAAAAAAAGCTGGCATTAACCCCTTATTACCCAGTCTGCCACCGCTACACGGCAGCTGGAAGAGCTGGATACAGCGCCAGAAAATGGCGCTTCTATGAATGCGCCATTTTCTGGGGTGGCTGCGGACTGCAATTCGCAGCGGGGGGGGGGGCCCAGAAAGCTTGGGCCTCCCTACGCTGTGGATTCCAGCCCCCAGCTGCCTAGTTGTACCTGGTTGGCCCAAAAATATGGCGAAGCCCACGCCATTTTTTTTTAAATTATTTCATGAAATAATTTAAAAAAAAAGGTCTTCCCTATATCTTTGGTTTCCAGCCAGGTAAAACTAGGCAGAAGGGGTTGGTGGCAGTCCGTAGCTGCCTGCTGTACCTGGCTGGACCAAAAGTATGGCGAAGCCCCACGTCATTTTTTTTAAAAAATTTAATAAAGAAATACTAAAAAAAATGCAGGAGTGGAGACGCCCAGGACACGGTGTCTCCGAATCTTGTGCACATGCTCTAAAAGTGAGAAATTATGTGAAAAAAAGAAAATGTTCAGTATACTAAATGCTCACTATACCCCTAGATATAATCCTTGAGGCGTCTAGTTTCCAAAATGGGGTCACTTGTGCGGGAGCTCCAATGTTTAGGCACATAGGAGCCCTCCATACACAACATGGTGTCCGCTAACTATTGGAGCTAATTTTCCATTCAAATTGTTAGCGGACACCATGTCGCATGTGGAGAGCCTCTGTGTGCCTAAATATTGGAGCTCCCCCACAAGTGACCCCATTTTGGAAACTAGACCCCCCAAGGAACATATCTAGATGCATAATGAGTACTTTAAACCCCCAGGTGCTTCACAAATGAATCCATAAAAATGGAAAAAGAAAATTTTTGTGGACAGAAAGTACTTTTTCATTTTTATGGATCAATTTGTGAAGCACCTGGGGGTTCAAAGTGCTCACTATGCATCTAGATAAGCTCCTTGGGGCATATAGTTTACAAAATGGGGTCACTTGTGGGGGAGCCCCAATGTTTAGACACATAGGGGCTCTCCATACGTGACATGGTGTCCACTAAGAATTGGAATTGTAAGTTGATACTATGTTGTGTATGGCGATCCCCTGTGTGCCTAAACATTGGAGCTCCCCCACAAGTGACCCCATTTTGGAAACTAGACACCCCAAGGAATTTATTTAGATGCATAGGGAGCACTTTGAACCCCCAGGTGCTTCACAAATTGATCCATAAAAATGAAAAAGTACTTTTTTTCACAAAAATCTTCTTTTTTTTCCTTTTACGGACTAATTTGTGAAGCACCTGGAGTATGAAAGTGCTCACTATGCATCTAGATAAGTTCCTTGGGGGGTCTAGTTTCTAAAATGGGGTCACTTGTGGGGGAGCTCCAATGTTTAGGCACACAGGGGCTCCCCATATGCGACATGGTGTCCGCTAACAATTTGAATGGAAAATTAGCTCCAATAGTTAGCGGACACCATGTCGCGTATGGAGAGCCGCTGTGTGCCTAAACATTGGAGCTCCCCCACAAGTGACCCCATTTTGGAAACTAGACACCCCAAGGAATTTATTTAGATGCATAGTGAGCTCTTTGAACCCCCAGGTGCTTCACAAATTGATCCGTAAAAATGAAAATGTACTTTCTTTTCCACAAAAATTTTCTATTTTCATTTTTATGGTTTCATTTGTGAAGCACCTGGGGGTTCAAAGTGCTCATCACCCATCTAGATAAGTTCCTTGGGTGGTCTAGTTTCCAAAATGGGGTCACTTGTGAGGGAGCTCCAATGTTTATGCACACAGGGGCTCTCCATACGCAACATGGTCTCCGCTAACAATTGGAGCTAATTTTCCATTCAAATTGTTAGCGGACACCATGTCACGTATGGAGAGCCCCTGTGTGCCTAAACATTGGAGCTCCCCCACAAGTGACCCCATTTTGGAAACTAGACACCCCAAGGAATTAATTTAGATGCATACTGAGCTCTTTGAACCCCCAGGTGCTTCACAAATTGATCCGTAAAAATGAAAATGTACTTTCTTTTCCACAAATATTTTCTATTTTCATTTTTATGGTTTCATTTGTGAAGCACCTGGGGGTTCAAAGTGCTCACCACCCATCTAGATAAGTTCCTTGGGTGGTCTAGTTTTCAAAATGGGGTCACTTGTGAGGGAGCTCCAATGTTTAGGCATACAGGGGCTCTCCATACGCAACATGGTCTCCGCTAACAATTGGAGCTAATTTTCCATTCAAATTGTTAGCGGACACCATGTCGCGTATGGAGAGCCCCTGTGTGCCTAAACATTGGAGCTTCCCCACAAGTGACCCCATTTTGGAAACTAGGCCCCCCAAGGAACTTATCTAGATGCATAGTGAGCACTTTGAACCCTCTGGTGCTTGACAAATTGATCCGTACAAATGAAAAAGTACTTTTTTTTTCACAAAAACTTTCTTTTGTCCTCAATTTTTTCATTTTCACATGAGCAACAGGATAAAATGCATCCTAAAATTTGTTGGACAATTTCTCCTGAGTACACCAATACCTCATATGTGGTCATAAACCACTGTTTGGGCGCACGGCAGGACTCGAAAGGGAAGGAGCGCCATTTGATTTTTTGAATGGAAAATTAGCTCCAAAAATCAAATTGCGCTCCCTCCCTTCTGAGCCCTGCCGTGCGCCCAAACAGTGGTTTATGACCACATATGAGGTATCGGTGTACTCAGGAGAAATTGCCCAACAAATTTTAGGATGCATTTTATCCTGTTGCCCATGTGAAAATTAAAGAATTGAGGCTAAAAGAACATTTTTGTTGGAAAAATTAAAATGTCCATTTTTTGTTTCCACTTTGCTTTAGTTCCTGTAAAGCACCTGAAGGATTAATAATCTTCTTGAATATAGTTTTGAGTAGCTTGAGGGGTGCAGTTTTTGGAATGGTATCACTTTTGGGTGTTTTCTGTCATATATGCCCCTCAAAGGGACTTCAAATGTGATGTGGTCACTAAAAAAATGGTTTTGTAAATTTTGCTGGAAAAATTAGAAATTGCTGATGAACTTTGAACCCTTATAACGTCCTAACCCCAAAAATTTTTTTGCCCAAAATTGCGCTGATGTAAAGTAGACATGTGGGAAATGTTATTTATTAACTATTTTGTGTCACATAACGCTCCAGTTTAACAGAATTAAAATTCAAAATTTGAAAATTGTGAAATTTTCAAAATGTTTGCCAATTTTTTAATATTTTCACAAATAAACGCAAAAATTATCGACCTAAATTTACCACTAACATGAAGCCCAATATGTCACGAAAAAACAATCTCAGAATCGCTCGGATCCATTGAAGCGTTCCAGAGATATTACCTCATAAAGGGACACTGGTCAGAATTACAAAAAACGGTCTGGTCATTTAGGGGGAAATTGGCTGCGTCACTAAGGGGTTAATACCGCAAAACAAAACCCTCCGACGATAATCCACAGGCCGACACACAGGAACATCTGGTCATTGCACACACTTACAAGAAAATGACTTTGGATGTGCTCACTGTGACATCATGTGAATTCAGAGCTGATGCGTCAGCTATGAACTCGGATGACTCCGATGAACTGCATCACGGCACCCAGTAAACAGTTATACGTAAGCGAGAAGCGCTCACCTTACAGCTGGGATCCAGGTGCCATGATGTAGTTCATCAGGGTGGGTCATCTTGGGCTTAGTACCAGCTGCCAATACAAAAAGCTGGAATTAACCCCTTTATTACCCAATGTACCAACGCCACAAGGGCTCCTGGATGTGCAGGTAAAGTGCCTGAAAATGGGGCTACGAAAGAATGCGCCATTTTCAGGGGCAGCTGCAGGCTGTGATTTTCAGCTTGGGGGCCAGAATGCTTGGGCCTTACCACGCTGAGTATCCCAGCCCCCAGATGTCTTGGTTTTACATTGACTGTCAATCAAAGATAGGGTGAAGCCCACACATTTTTTTTGTTAATTAATTACTTAAATAATGAAAAAAAAAAATAATAGGCTTCCCTGTATTTTGATTGCCAGCCAGATAAAGCCAGGCAGCTCGGGGTGAGGCCCTATGTCATTTTTTATTTATTATCTACAGTGTTGGCCAAAAGTATTGACACCTCTGCAATTCTGTCAGATAATACTCAGTTTCTTCCTGAAAATGATTGCAATCACAAATTCTTTGGTATTATTATCTTCATTTAATTTGTCTTCAATGAAAAAAAACACAAAAAGAATTGTCCTAAAGCCAAATTGGATCTAATTCCACACCAAACATAAAAAAAGGGGTGGACAAAAGTATTGGCACTGTTAGAAAAATCATGTGATGCTTCTCTAATTTGTGTAATTAACAGCACCTGTAACTTACCTGTGGCACCTAACAGGTGTTGGCAATAACTAAATCACACTTGCAGCCAGTTGACATGGATTAAAGTTGACTCAACCTCTGTCCTGTGTCCTTGTGTGTACAACATTGAGCATGGAGAAAAGAAAGAAGACCAAAGAACTGTCTGAGGACTTGAGAAACCATATTGTGAGGAAGCATGAGCAATCTCAAGGCTACAAATCCATCTCCAAAGACCTGAATGTTCCTATGTCTACCGTGCGCAGTGTCATCAAGACGTTTAAAGCCCATGGCACTGTGGCTAACCTCCCTAGATGTGGACGGAAAAGAAAAATTGACAAGAGATTTCAACGCAAGATTGTGCGGATGGTGGATAAAGAACCTCGACTAACATCCAAACAAGTTCAAGCTGCCCTGCAGTCCGAGGGTACAACAGTGTCAACCTGTACTATCCGTTGGTGTTTGAATGAAAAGGGACTGTATGGTAGGATACCCAGGAAGACCCCACTTCTTACCCCGAGAAATAAAAAAGCCAGGCTGGAGTTTGCCAAAACTTACCTGAGAAAGCCTAAAACGTTTTGGAAGAATGTTCTCTCTTTTTGGGCAAAGGCATCAACATAGAGTTTGCAGGAGAAAAAAAGAGACATTCAAAGAAAAGAACACGGTCCCTACAGTCAAACATGGCGAAGGTTCCTTGATATTTTGGGGTTGCTTTGCTGCCTCTGGCACTGGACTGTTTGACCGTGTGCATGGCATTATGAAGTCTGAAGACTACCAACAAATTTTGCAGCATAATGTAGGGCCCAGTGTGAGAAAGCTGGGCTCCCTCAGAGGTCATGGGTCTTCCAGCAGGACAATGACCCAAAACACACTACAAAAAGCACTACAAAATGGTTTGAGAGAAATCACTGGAGACTTCTAAGGTGGCCAGCAATAAGTCCAGACCTGAATCCCATAGAACACCTGTGGAGAGATCTAAAAATGGCAGTTTGGAGAAGGCACCCTTCAAATATCAGGGACCTAGAGCAGTTTGCCGAAGAACAATGGTCTAAAATTCCAGCAGAGCATTGTAAGGAACTCATTGATGGTTACCGGAAGAGGTTGATCGCGGTTATTTTGGCTAAAGGTTGTGCAACCAAGTATTAGGCTGAGGGTGCCAATACTTTTGTCTGGCCCATTTTTGGAGTTTTATGTGAAATGATCAATGTTTTGCTTTTTGCTTCATTCTCTTTTGTGTTTTTTCATTGAAGACAAATTAAATGAAGATAATAATACCAAAGAATTTGTGATTGCAATCATTTTCAGGAAGAAACTGAGTATTATCTGACAGAATTGCAGGGGTGTCAATACTTTTGGCCAACACTGTATGTATTTTTACAGTACTATGATGTCAGTGAATGGGCCAGGGGCCCAACAGCCAATCACAGATGCTGTTACAGAGAATGGGCGTCTGTTATTTGCTGTTGGAGTAACTTGAAAACTGTCCATACATTCTAACATCTACCATGCTAGAATGTATGGGTGTTGGCAGCGGATCATTCAGGATACTCTCAAAGCGTGTTGACAACAGAACAGAGCTTTAATTAGCAATAAATAGGTACAGATATAATAGGCTTTGTGGAATCAGGAATATACATATCTTAAGCGTCTCTGTGCAGCATCAGTAGGCTGCTTCTCCTCTTATGCACAGACACAGGAAACTGGTTAAAGTCACATGGTCTTTCCCGTTTGTGAGCCTCTGGGAGTGTTTTTTTTCTAACTTTATAAACAATACACAAACCTAGCAATAGAACACTACAGTCATGGCCAAAGGTTTTGAGAATGACACCAAAATTATATTTTCACATGATCTGCTGCCCTCTGGTTTTTATTTGTGTTTGTTTGATGTTTATATCACATGCAGAAATATAATTGCAATCATATTATGAGTACCAAAAGGTTATATTGACAGTTAGAATGAGTTAATGCAGCAAGTCAATATTTGCAGTGTTGACCCTTCTTCTTCAGGACCTCTGCAATATTTCCTGGCATGCTCTCAATCAACTTCTGGACCAAATCCTGACTGATAGCAGTCTATTCTTGCATAATCAATGCTTGCATTTTGGCAGAATTTATTGGTTTTTGTTTGTCCACCCGTCTCTTGATGATTACCACAAGTTCTCAATGGGATTAAGATCTGGGGAGTTTCCAGGCCATGGACCCAAAATCTCTATGTTTTGTTCCTTAAGCCATTTACTTATCACCTTTGCTTTATGGCAAGGTGCTCCATCATGCTGGAAAAGGCATTGTTGGGCGCCAAACTGTTCTTGGACGGTTTAGAGAAGTTGCTCTTGGAGGACATTCTGGTACCATTCTTTATTCATGGCTGTGTTTTTAGGCAAGACTGTGAGTGAGCCGATTCCCTTGGCTGAGAAGCAACCCCACACATGAATGGTTTCAGGATGCTTTACAGTTGGCATGAGACAAGACTGGTGGTAGCGCTCACCTCTTCTTCTCCGAATAAGCTGTTTTCCAGATGTCCCAAACAATCGAAAAGGGGATTCATCAGAGAAAATTACTTTACCCCAGTCCTCAGAAGTCCACTCCCTGTAACTTTTGCAGAATATCAGTCGGTCCCTGATGTTTTTTCTGGAGAGAAGTGGCTTCTTTGCTGCCCTCCTTGAAACCAGGCCTTGCTCAAAGAGTCTCCGCCTCACAGTGCGTGCAGAAGCACTCACACCAGCCTGCTGCCATTCCTGAGCAAGCTCGGCACTGCTGGTAGTCCGATCCCGCAGCTGAAACAGTTTTAAGATACGGTCCTGGTGCTTGCTGGTCTTTCTTGGGTGCCCTGGAGCCTTTTTGACAACAATGGAAGCTCTCTCCTTGAAGTTCTTGATGATGCGATAGATTGTTGACTGAGGTGCAATCTTTCTAGCTGCGATACTCTTCCCAGTTAGGCCATTTTTGTGCAGTGCAATGATGGCTTCACGTGTTTCTTTAGAGATAACCATGGTTAACTGAAGAGAAACAATGATACCAAGCACCAGCCTCCTATAAAGTGTCCAGTGGTGTCATTCTTACTTAATCATGACTGATCGCCAGCCCTGTCCTCATCAAGACCCACACCTGTGTTGATGGAACAATCACTAAAACGATGTTAGCTGCTCCTTTTAAGGCAGGACTGCAATGATGTTGAAATCTGTTTTGGGGGTTAAAGTTCATATTCTAGCCAAATATTGACTTTGCAAGTAATTGCTGTTAAGCTGATCACTCTTTAAGACATTCTAGAGTATATGCAAATTGCCATTAGAAAAACTGAAGCAGTAGACTTTGTTAAAATTAATATTTGTATCATTCTCAAAACGTTTGGCCATGACTGTATACACTGGAATGGAGCTGCTGCACTAAACATATTCCAACACCCCCACTCAACAACTACGTATCCTGTTAGTCCCATTGCGGTTCTGAAGTCCTCAAACTTGGCTCTTGGCAATGGTTTTATCATACTGTCAGCTAACAGCTCGTCAGACTCACAATAGACAAACTCTAGTACACCACGTTCCACTAAGTCACGTAAGTGGTGATGTTAAACGTTGCTGTGCTTAGTCCTTGCAC
The DNA here is from genome assembly GCA_033576535.1 of Allobates femoralis. NCBI lineage: Eukaryota > Metazoa > Chordata > Amphibia > Anura > Aromobatidae > Allobates > Allobates femoralis. The sequence continues at coordinate 603,351,097 of JARQOC010000003.1, read as the reverse complement.
TAATCTTCTCACTGCTGGCAAGTACAAAACATCTTTGGTTGTCCTCATATACAGAAGTGCCAACACTGCTTGCTGTAACTCTTATTGCTGGAGTTTTGACGAACCTTTGGCTTCTGATAGTTCTTTTTCCTTGTGGTAGCTCCGTAATCTGCCATGTCTGGAGTTGGTGAAGGGACTCCATCTCTTCATTACCGACATTTATTCACTTCTGCTGGACAGGCAGTTTTTGCATCTTTTGTCATGACTGTGGCTCTGGTTCAGGAAGTGTTCTGACCATATAAGAAAGGCGTCTACCTTTATTTGGCATTTCTGATCTCCTGACAGGAGGTTGACTTTATTCTTCTGTTTCTTCCTTGCTGGCTTCATAGCTTATTCAGAATTCAGTGTTTTCTTTTTCAGTGTCTGGGTTTGTTGATTGAAATTCTTGTTCTTGTTTCTTGTCTTGAATGACTGGTGTAACTTCATGGAATCTGAGCGAAACAGAGTTCTCATCAATCACTACGTCTCTGCTGATTGTTACTGTGTTGGTCTCTGGGTGCAGGTTTCTGTATCCCTTTTGAGTTTCGCTATAGCCCACCAGGACTACTTGCTTTGCATGCGATTCCCACTTGGAACGTTTTTCTTTGGGAATATACACAAACGTTTTGCTTCCAAATATCCTGAGGTGCTTCAGGTTAGGCTTCTCGCAGTTCCATAGCTCATATGGAGTTTTATTTGTGGCTTTACCTGGTAGTCTGTTTTGAATATAGCAAGCTGTCATGATGGCTTCTCCCCAATACGTTGTAGGTAGATTTGCATCAAACAACATACTTCTTCCACTTTCACAGAGAGTGCGGTTCTTTCTCTCTGCAATGCCATTCTGTTCTGGGTTGTATGGAATGGTAGTCTGGAACACGATTCCATTCTTTTTCAAAATGGTTCGCACCTTACCACTTGTATATTCAGTCCCATTATCTGCACGCAAGGCTCTTATTTTTAGGAAAGTCCTGTGTTTTTAATGCAGTTTCTGCTCTGAATTCATTACCGCTGCTTACATTATGTGTATCAAATCCAGTGGCTGTGCAGATCTAGTGGTGTTTACTTTAGGAAAGGATTTTCTGGAGATTTTCCCTTTTAGACAGCTAGTGCACTTCATCATTTGACTACATTGCTTGATTTCAACACCATTTGCAAGTTGACCTAGCTTCCTTACTGCTTTTGGGTCTCTGTGCCCAAGACGTCTGTGACATACATGGATACAATTCTTATGCAGGTCTTTTCTAGCACTGTACACTCCTTCTGCTGTATCATCCTTGCTTTCCAACTTCTGCTGTCTGCATTAAGGTGGCCGGGCTTTTTACAGACAAAACATTCACTAGGTTCCCTTAGATTGCTCTTATTTTTAGGAAAGTCCTGTGTCTTTAATGCTGTTACTGCATCTGAATTCATTACCACTGCTTACATTATGTGTTTTTTCACTTGAATTAATCTACAAGCTTGCCTTTGACATATTCTAGTGTGAGCTCATCATCTGGCCGTGCATCTAGTGCAGTGACAAGTGTGTCATGACTTTCTGGAAGATCACTTAATAGTAGTTTAGCAACATGAAAGTCTTTAATTTCTTCTCCAATACCCCTGAGACGCTCCACAATCTCTAGGGGGTTTCTTATATAGCCCTGCATATTCCGGCTATCACTAAGCTTCGACTGGTACAGCTTTCTCATGAGATAAAGCTTATTGCTCAGATTTGATTTTTCATGCACTTTCTGTAATTCATCCCACATCTCTTTTGCAGTTGCACACTTGCATATATACACAATCTGATCATCAACTATACTGAGGGAGATAGTGCTTTGTGATTTCTGATCCTCCTCTAGCCAATCATCTGGTAATGGATGAGGCGCTTGTTCCTGCGTATATTTCCACGTACCTTCTCTTATGAGCAGCAGCTTCACCTTGAATTTTCAGGATTGATAATTCTGATTGGTGAGACTTTGCACTGAGAACCTGCAGTGATCCCTGCTTGTGGACATCTTCTCTGTTGCTCTGTGCTGCTTTTGCTTTGGGCTTCTGTTGCTGTATTACTTTTCTGTGTCACTCTGTGCTCTGTGTCACTGCTGGGGTTCTGTGTCACGCTAGGCCCATAACCTGTTGGCAGCGGATCATTCAGAATTCTATCAAAGCGTATTGACAACAGAACAGAGCTTTAATTAGCAATAAACAGATACCGATATGATAAGATATGTAAATTCCTGATTCCACAAAGCCTAAGTGTCTCTGTGCAGCATCAGCAGGCTGCTTCTCCTCTCATGCACAGACACAGGAAATTGGTTACAGTCACATGGTCTTTCCTGTGTGTGAGCCTCTGGGAGTGTTTTTTTTTAATCTAACTTTATAGCCAATACACAAACCTAGCAATAGAACACTTGCATACACAGGAATGGAGTTGTTGCACTAAACATATTCCAACAATGTGCTGATTCCAGATTACTCCAACAGCCAATCACAGACGTCCACTCTTTGTGACAGTGGCGGTGATTGGCTGTTGTGCCCAGATGCAGTGAATATCCAGGAAGTAAATGAGCAGCCCGGAAGTACAAGTGGCTGGATGCTGGTTAGTATAACGCTTATGTTCAATCACTATCTTCTTTCTTTTTATAGCCCCCCAGCTCCCATCTCATCTCACATCTGACCTCAGACTCGAACTTTAACAAAAGTATGCTCGGGTCCGCTGAACTCAAACGTAGGCAGGTTCACCAATCACTAGTCACTAGATTTCACAATACAAGCTACATTCATTATGAAAATAATCTTACACTTGATGAGGCTGATTTAGTTGCAATAAAAAAATGAATATCATAACGGCTGTCTAAAGGTTTAAACTCATTCTCTTATATACAAGAGAGTCCCGGGCACTAGTGGCGCTTGCTTAGTTTTTTTTTGCCAGCTTCTGCTCTAGGGTGTTGCTCAAGTCTTCAAACAGCGATTTATCATGAATAATAGAAGAAAAGACGGCACTCACCCTGTTTTTCCTTGAAGGAGATTGAGCTTTATTCCATAGACATGGAGTGGGTTACATGAGATAAGGGAGGGAGGGAGGTGCGGTGGAGGACGACGGGCGCACCGTTTCGCCTTGCTCAGGCTTCTACGGGTCCAATCCGTCTTTTCTTCTTTTATTCATGTTAAACTCATTCTCTGCCCACATAGCTTGAGTGACTGCTCCTTGGTATCTATCCTTCATGCTGCTGCTGAAATCTCACACTACTCAGTACAAGCTGCAGCTGTCAGGCTAGGTGGGTACAGATTGAATACAGCTGGACCAACAAGTTCTCTTGTCTCTTTAAATTGATTTATAAAATGCTCATTTTACTATTAATATTATATTGCCATTCTGGCATAGATTTTCAAAGTAAGCACAGCAGCCACAAGAAGTGTAAGAAAGCTATTTAACAATTTATATTGTGAAATCTGATCACAGATGTGCTTTCAGGATAATGAGTAATGGAGAGCATACTAATTTAGTCCACAGAACACATAGTGAGCTGTCAAGCTAGACTAGGTTCACACAATTACAGTGTCCTCTGCTAAGTACTAGTTTGTGGTTTCTGTTAAAATTCTCAGAAAAACATTAGTCCAATGGAAACCCAGACAAAGCCATTCACTTAAAAAAAACACGACACATTTTTGTACATGTCTGAAAAACACGACTACTGCAAGGATGGAGACCTGAAAGTGTCCAAAGTGACTCAATCAGGTTTATTGAAGTAAAAGGCTTCGTCTGATTCATGTTTTTCAGAGGTTCTGACAGAAATCTCAATGTAGTACTACTACTCAGTGAAGAGCATTGTATGTGTTTGAACCTAGCAAAGTCCTAATAATATCACTTACGGTACATTGAGAATTAATAAAATGTAAACCGTTTAGATTTAAATCAGATTACTTACTCTGTGCTGCTAAAACTAAGTGGAGGAGCTGCATATGAATACAGCAAAATCAAAAAAGTGGTAAGAAGAGTTCCCAAGACTAATCCTTTCCATACTGATCGGCAGATCTTTCCCTTGGTCTGTATACACATCATCTGCAAAAAAAAAGACACAGATGTTATGGATGACTATTATCTGATCCTTGTACTTACTAAATGAAAAATATATGCAGTATAGAAATTGTAACCAACTAGTAACATAATGAATTTCTATCCCTCTGCTACCTAAAGAAAATAATAGCATACCAAAGCACAATCATTAGCATTTAGGATATCAGTCTAAATAATTAATGGTTTTATGTCTAGACATTTATAATGAAGTCACAAAAGCCACATAATAATTGACCATGATGGTGGCCATTGAATAAAATTTGTCTAGTGGAGATTTGCTTTCAGTGGAGATGTTGACCTCTCACACACCTTGGTAACCGAAAAAAAATATTTTCCAAGGACGGTCTGAGGTGTTAATGATTCATCAGGGTAAACCCTAACAATAATGATTCTACAGGTTGTGCCTATTGATTTAATGAAGAATAGTTAAAATACTTGTACTCACTTTCCTGTGTATACATGCCCAATCACAAAATGCCTTCAAGAATATCTATGCAAATGCTAAACTCTATTGCAACTTTGTTACTTTTTAGTTGTCCTAAGGTGAAAGTTGAGGAGACCATGTATTGTATAATTCCCCCATGGTAATGAGGCCACAAAGAGCCTGAAGCAGATACTATAGCATAGAGCTGGCAATCACTTCTTGCTTAAGAGTGTCCACCGCTGCAGAGGAGTCTGGTAACCTACATAGAGAGCCAAATGTAATGTCTATCAGAGTCTGCATTCTCAAAAAGGCTACTTCAGACAGGCTTGGCATGAGCCACACCATCTGACAGATTCCAAAGGAATCCTGGCTTTCATCCTTGAACAGGATATATTCTTGTACAGCGATCTAGTCTTAGAACAGTGTCCACTGGATTACTTCAATGGAAGGGCTACTGGTCAGGGGAATGAACCAGAGGCAAGAGAATGGTCTTGTAATTGGTTTGGGTGAGAACAAGGAAGTTGGTGCAGGGGCAAACATGTAAGGCAGTGGAGTAGTTAAAAAACAAGTCAAAGTCAAAATGAGGAATGCCTACAAGGAATACGAATAACCCAAAATCTGGGGCAGCTGCGGACTGCTATTATTTAGCCTGGGGGGAGGCCCAATATGGGCTTCATCACGCTGATAATACCAGCTGCCTGGTATTACATTGGCTGACAATCAAAAATAGGGCGAAGCCCACACATTCTCTTTTGAAATATTTATTTAAATAATAATAAAAAAAATTGGTTTCCCTGTATTTCTGATTGCAAACCAAGATAAAGCAAGGTAGCTCAGGGCTGCATCCCGTCGCTGTCCACTTTATCGGCGCTGAGATCAAAGATGGAGCCAATCTTTACGACTTTTTTTTTTTTTTTAATCAAGCCTCTTTTGTTAATTATTACTCTTTACATATTATATTGTTACAGTAATTTGGATCACTTGAATCAATCACATCACATAGATCAACTGACCCTATCCCCCTGTTAAACTCCCCCCCTTCCCCAAACATCGATACGTCCTGGTATCGTCAGCTATTTAACCATTTTGCAGTCTAGCTTTAACTTCTGTCAATGTATATGTTTGCATTATTTATTTTTAGCCCATATCATATTTATATAAGCAGGCAGTTAAAGATTACAACTTTGGATAGTTCCTCTGAGACTACATTACTGCACCTTATCCATTTCCTCCATTGCTTTCTGAATGTAGGTATGGCCCCCTTTTTATGTATACCCTTTTTTCATTAAAATTGTATTATTTAGGTTCTGTACTATCTATTCTAATCCAGGAGGGTTGTTTGCCAATCAATGCTTAGCTATGGTCTTACTTGTCTGACAGAATAGCTTAGAAAAGGCAAGCTATATTAGGGAAGAACCAACACTCTCATTCACTGTCTCAGTGCACATAATTTGGGTGTGCATCATTATTTTTTTAATTATTTATTTTTACACTACTATGACGTCAGGTTTGTTGCCTATGGCAACAAATCATAGACGCCAGCACAATGGGTAAAGTGTGCTACAGCCAATCACAGACGCTGTCACAGAGAGTGGGCATCTGTGATTGTCTGTTGGAGTAAGTGCAGGAGCCCATACATTCTAGCATCTACCATGCAGGTAATAATAAGGACCATAATGAGCGGCTCCAGAAGTACAAGCATATGGACCCTGGTAAGAATCACGCTGATGTTTAATCACTGTTTTGTTTATTTTTACAGCCTAACCCAAACAGTAACACAGACTTCTCAGGGAAGTTCATGTTCGGGGTCTGTGCCCGTACAGTAGGTGTTCAGTACGGACCCCGAATTTTAGAGTTTGGGTTCGCCCATCACTACTCACAACCATACAATATAGCAAATAGAGATTTCCGAGAAGACTCTGAAACCTAGTTGTTTTTGGCGAATTCAGCCCAAGGAAGCAGATCTGGACAATTATCTTGGAAGTTAGAGAAAATTTGTATATACTGTTTTATGGACTCATTGATTTTCTCAGCTTATCTATTACTTTGCAGATGACAGGCTGAAAAGTTTTAAGAGATTTTTAAATTCTTGCAGGGTGGCCTCCAGAACCTGTGAACCAATTGAACACCACAGTCAGACTATGCGAGCTAGAACAACAGGGAACCATAAAATTTGTTTAAAAAATACTTGGGCCTGGAGCTTAGACTACATTTTTTACAGAAGGGTAAAAATACTACACTTAACATTTTAAAAGTTTTTTTTAGCCAAGGGTGCGCACATATGGTAATTTGTGGTAATTTAAATTTACAATAGCTACATGTAGCTAGTGGCATTACACAACAGATAAAACTTTATTTTAGAAGATACTTGTTAGTCTATTCTTGCTGCCCAAACAATATCTTGCATGTATCAGAGCCTGGCAGCATAGTTCCTGACTAGTATATTCTTCTCTGAAATGCTTCAGTGTTTCTGAGAACGTATGATTTAAAAACATCCCAAACTTGCAAGACACCTCCACTATGTGTCACATATTTATTTTTCAGTCCAGTGCACCTGCTGCCATTTTTCTGCGCTCAAGTTCCTTTATGTATAGTTGAATCGCTTGGATGGATTTCTGGATGCAATTTTACTATGAAGACTACTTTTGGTCATACTTCTCTGAGCAGAAGCTTGGTAAAGCTGGTTGCTCACAGTTCTGAACTGATGGCACTGCTAGACATCTTATGATTTTGAAGATCTCTTTCATGATCATTTTCTGCACAGTTTCCTTGGCAAATCACTGATTCTACAGTGCTTAAAAGAGAACCTATTATCACGATTTTGTAATGTAAAGTAAATATATGGCTGTAAGGGTGCTATAAAATTGATTATATCAATACCTTTGGTGAAGAAATACACTTAGATATTTTCTCTGATCACTATTTGACATTTCTGCTACTTAGATTTTGGTGCAAATGAGCGGACTTTATATTGGGTTTTCTCCTCCCTGTCTGTGATTCCCAGCTCCTCTGCATACGTCCAGTCTGTGAATGACATGCCTCCTCTGTTGAAATCTCAGCAGTGACCTGTTATTCACAGACCAGAGATTGGCAGATGAGTTTTTGAAGGGCTCTGAGTCCAAGATGTTGTGACCAATTCAAAATGACAGAACCTATTCCTTGATCCATACAGAGACCTCCAGATAAAAATACTTTTCAATTTCTATAGCTCCAACATATTCTGCAGCAGTTTACAGTTCAGGACGTGTACAGACATTATCATACATTACAGAGTAACACAGTTCAACAAATATATATTCAACAGGAATGAGGGCCCTGCTCACAATCTTACAACCTATGAGGAAATAGAGGAGGCACAAAAGGTAAATGGTAAAAACGGCTTGTATTATCTGGTTCAGCCATCAATATAATGAGTAGAGGATTCACATAACGCTGCATGAACTGATCACCAGCCAGTGTATGTACAAGTTCAGATAAAGTGATATTAAGTGCATGGAGGATGTGTAAACAGATTAGACAAGGCACAAATTTTGACGAAAATGATATAAAGACAACATAGGAATAGTTAGATAAGTGAGTGGAGGCAATAGATCAGTATAAAGAAATTAGTTTTGAGAGCACGCTTTAAACTGTGAGTATTAGGAATAAATCAAATTGTTCTTGGCAGTGCATTCCACAGAACTGGTGCAGCTCGTGAGAAGTTTTGGAGACGGGAGTGGGATGTTCAGATTATTGAGGATGTTAGTCTTAGGTCATTGGTGGAACAGAGGTCAAGAGTAAAAGGATAAACAGAGATAATGGAGAAGATGTAAGGCGGTGTAGAACTGTGGAGGGTTTTGTGAGCAAGGGTGCGTTCACACATTGCGTATTTGCTGCATATTTTTATGCAAGTGTTCTTGCAGTTTTTGTAGCCAAAACCAGCAGTGGGTGATAATTCCCTTGCAGCCCCATCATCCCTCTTGCAGCAGCCCCCAATAACCCCATCATCCTCTTGCAGCCCCCATCATCCCCTTGCAGCAGCCCCTAATAACTCCATCATCCCTCTTGCAGCAGCCCCAATAACCCTATTATTTCCTTGCAGCTGTGACGACCATCCGCTGTGAGGCTGAGCTGCTGGTAAGGCAGCACCCGAGAAACCCCGAGACCCTTAACCCCTATACAGGGATCTGGAATTACAGCAGAGCTCAGGGGGTAGCTACCTATTATGAGCAGCAGAGCAGGGAGGTCGTCAGGAGGGGAAAAATCAGTATCCGAAGAACGTAGTCAGGAGTCCGAGTCAAAACCGAGAGGGCAGCGAAGGTACAAAATCGTCAGGCAGTAACAGAGTCAAAAATCCAGGCAAAGGTCAGAGTCAAAACCAAACACACACTATATCACTGGGGAAACAAAACTATATCTGGCGGCCTGCAAGACAGGCTCCAATGTATTTGAAGGGTGCGGTTACCTCCCATAGGCTGGAGCTCACAGCCTGATGATCTCATCCGGACCGCCCCTAGAACCAGGCCAGATGGTGATGCACGACTGGCACCAACCACCCCACTTCTGACAGAAGAATGAAGGCTGTGCCTACCAGACACCTCTGTAGGGCCCGCTACTCTGCAACCAACATCACTCAAAGGAGAACCACGGCGGCGTTCAGCGACAGAGGCCGACGTCGAAGGAGCAGGTCCATATGAGGATAAGGCCCTCCTATCACCGGCACCATCAGCCGACGGAATCCAGCGCCTCCCAACGGCTGAGGCAGGAACACCAGCCACAGAGTCCAATGGCGATGTGACAGTACCCCCCCTCTACAAGGGGCCTCCGGACCCACAAAACCCGGTTTATTGGGATGAAGAAGATGAAACTTCCTGATCAAACCCTTGGCATGGATATTACTGGCAGGCACCCAGGACCTCTCCTCTGGACCATAGCCCTTCCAATGTACCAGATACTGCACGGATCCTCTCAATAAGCGGGAATCAAGTATCCGTTGAACTTTGTATTCCACGGCACCCCCGACCAAGACCGGAGGAGGAGGGGACCGGCAGAACGAATCGGAGATCGGTACAATTTGAGAAGGGATTTATGGAATACATTGGGCAGTTTGAATGATTGAGGGAGCTTCAGACGAAAGGCTACAGGGTTAATCACGTCAATAATTTCATACGGACCAATAAACTTGGGACCTAGTTTGGCAGACGGCACTTTGAGCTTGATATTTTTCGTAGACAACCAAACTTTGTCCCCAACTCCCAGATCCGGACCCTTGGAGCGCCATTTATTAGCAGAAGACGCCTGCCTAGTCTGAGCCCCCTTCAAGTTTTTGTAAACTTCAGACCAGATAGTCTTTAACTGATCTACGGACCTTTCTACCCCAGGGACGTCAGAAAGCCTAGAAGAAAATGAATCAAAGCGCGGGTGCAGCCCATGATTACAGTAGAAAGGGGTGGTCTTGATGGACTCCTGGTACTGGTTATTCATGGCGAATTCTGCTAGTGGCAGATGTTCCACCCAATCGGATTGATGCTCAGAGACATAACAACGTAGATACTGTTCGAGAGCTTGATTAGTGCGCTCGGTTTGACCATTGGTTTCAGGGTGATAGGCAGAAGAAAAGGAATAGTCAATTCCAATCCGTTTACAGAATGCCCTCCAAAACTTAGAAACTACTGGGTGCCCCTGTCAGAAACAATATTCACAGGAACACCATGCAATCGCACAACATTATTAATAAATAATTTGCTCAGGGTCTCGGAATTAGGTAACCCGGACAGTGGAACAAAATGACACTGCTTACTGAATCTGTCTACCACTACCCAGATACAAGTCTTCCCTTCTGAGAGTGGCAGGTCAGTAAAAAAATCCATGGAGATATGAGTCCAAGGACCCTTAGGGTACCTTTACACGCCGCTACGGCAGGATGGATGCATCCCGCTACTTCACGTGCACGAGCACGCTCAAACGGTTACAAACGCTCAACGCATCACCTTTACACGCCGCCATAAGGTGCGCTACGCTATGTGACATCTATAGCTAGATACATCGCCGGGTGTCTCAAGTAGCCATCTGTAGCTCATTTACACACCGCTATAACCAGCTACTATGGGCGTACCTGGTGCAGCAGGCCAGCACATAGGCGTGCCACAATTGTGGATTACGAGCCGTCCGTACGCTGATAGGACAAAGCAATAACATCCTGATTGGGCAGGCAACGCAGGAGGCTGAGTAATACAGCACGCTCGAGCGATTGTGTAGTGTGACTCGTCAGCTCCTTAAATATGCCTCCCTATGCAGCGACTACCAATCGTCATGCAGCAGCTTCCACCAATGATCGCACATGGGGCGCGGTAACACGGAGCTAGGGTCACGCCTTAGCTACATTGCAGCTACATCGCAGGGTGTCCAGAGTTCCCTTCCGTAACGTCTTTACACGCCGATGCATCTTGCTACCATCGGCTTTGTAGCTCTCTGTTTTCGAGCAGAGGTCGTAAACAGATGTATCTGTTGCCGGCTGTATCGTCACGTCTTCAGACGCCGCTACGACGGGCTATATTGGCGCTACAAGCTACATTTGTAGCCTGTAGCGGGATGCATCCATCCTGCCGTAGCGGCGTGTAAAGGTACCCTTAGGGTACCTTTACACGCGGCTACATTTCTAGGGTGGCTACAGGTAACTTACTGGTTGCAGTGAAATCATGGAGAGATTATTCCATTTGTACACAGCAACAAGATAGAACCTTGTCTCCATGATTTCACTGCAACCAGTAAGTTACATGTAGCCACCCTAGAAATGTAGCCGCGTGTAAAGGTACCCTTAGGGGTAGGCAAGAACTGGAGCAACCCGGCAGGGCGGTTGCGGGGAGACGTAGCGCGAGCACAGGTTTCACAAGCCAGTACATATTCCTTACAGTGCTTTACTATGGTTGGCCACCACAAATTCCTGGTTACAAGTCTGATGGTGTTATTGATACCAGGATGCCCTGCGAGGACGGAATCATGAGATTCCTTAAGGACTTGGAGGCGGAATTTGGCAGGGACGAATAGTTTCTGGGCAGGAGTAGTGTTAGGGGCCTGTTCTGGAGATTAACAAATCTCTTCCAGAAGATCCAAAGACACAGCCAAAACAACAATCCCCTTCGCTAAAATGGGAGTCGGTTCCATGTCCTCGACTTGTAAGGGGCAAAAACTTCGAGACAGGGCATCAGCCCTCACATTTTTAGTACCCGGTCGGAAAGTGATAATGAAATCAAATCTGGAGAAGAACAAAGCCCACCTAGCCTGTCTAGGATTCAGTCTTTTCGCTGACTCCAAGTAGGTCAGGTTTTTGTGGTCAGTAATTACGGTAATCTTGTGTTTAGCGCCTTCGAGGAAGTGGCGCCATTCCTCGAAGGCCCATTTGATTGCCAACAACTCCCGATTACCTATGTTATAATTCAACTCGGTAGATGAAAATTTTCAGGAAAAGAAGGCACACGGACGAAGCTGAGTGAGGGATGCAGTACCTTGTGATAGCACTGCTCCCACTCCAACTTCAGAGGCATCTACCTCTACAATGAAGGGGCGGTCCAGATCAGGCTGAACCAATATTGGGTCAGAGGAGAAACATTCTTTTAACTTAGAAAACGCATAAATTGCTTCAGGCTTCCAATTAACCACATCCGCCCCTTTACGTGTCAAATCAGTGAGTGGTTTGGCTATCTCTGAAAACCCTTTAATAAACTTGCGATAATAGTTAGCGAAAACCAAGAATCGCTGCAGTGCCTTTAGAAACTTGGGTTGTACCCATTCCTTAATGGGTTTAATTTTAGAAGGATCCATGCAAAAACCTTTGGCCGATATAATATATCCCAAAAAATGTATCTCTTCCTCCATGAAGACACATTTCTCTAATTTGGCGAATAAAGAATGCTCTCTGAGTCTCTGGAGTACAGTACGGACATATCGGATGTGTGACCAAAGACCAGGAGAAAAAAACTAAATGTCGTCCAAATAAACGACCACATATACATCACTGATATCTCTGAAAATATCATTGACAAAATTCTGATACACTGCAGGTGTGTTACTTAACCCTAACGGTATTACGAGATACTCAAAATGGACGAGAGGCGTGTTAAATGCAGTCTTCCACTCATCGCCTTCTTTTATACAGACAAGGTTATATGCTCCCCTGAGGTCCAGTTTGGTGAAATATTTGGCTCCCAACAGCTGATTATAAAGATCAGGGATGAGTGGAAGAGGATACTGGTTTTTCACAGTGATCGCGTTTAATTTGCGGTAATCAATGCAAGGTCTGAGGCCGCCATCTTTCTTTCCCACAAAAAAGAAACCGGCCCCTACTGGTGAGGTGGACGGTCTAATATACCATTTTCGCAGACTGTCTGCTATGTACTCTTTCATGGCCTGACGTTCTGGACCAGCGAGATTAAATATTCTCCCCTTTGGGAGACGAGAATCAGGTATCAAATCTATGGCGCAATCATACTCTCTGTGAGGGGGTAATTTCTCTGAGTCCTGAATATAAAATACATCCTCAAAATCTCTAAAGGCATATGGTACAAAGGGAGGAGGCTTGACCTTCACTTGGTTTACAGATAGCGAGATACAGTTATCCTGACACTTTGGGCTCCAGCGCACGATGTCACCCAAGTGCCAGTCTATGACTGGGTTATGTTTACGTAACCATGGCATGCCCAGGATTACTGCAGATGATAAATTACCAAATAGCAAAAAATGACATTTTCAGCATGTAAAGACCCCACCAGCATTGGCACTTCCTTAGTGACAAATTCCACTCCACCCTGGATGAGGAGCGTGCCATTAACTGCAGTGGTTCTTATGGGGGCATTAAGCCTTAGGAGTGGTATACCAAGAGTTCTTGCTACCTGGAGATCTATAAAATTCCCCTCTGAGCCACTGTCCACATAAGCCTCCAAACACACAGGTTTCTTAAGGTAAGATAAAGAAATAGGTAACAAAACTTTGGCCGCATCCGCGGGCAATACCTGGGCACCTGGGCAGGCAGAGCCAGAGCCCCCCAGGTGCTGACATCCAGGGTACGAGGCCTTCTGATCTCCAGGGTTCACACAGAGGACTCCAGATCGTGGCTTGTACAGCATGTTGGTATAGGATGATGGGAATGATCCTTCACATGCCTGTGAAGCAGGACACAGGTGCATTGAGGGAAGCGATCAGCAGCTGACACAGCTCAGAGTAAAGAAAAAAAACAGGAAAAACCATTGGGAAAAGGAGAGAGAAAAAAAAAAAAGGCAAGGGAATGCTTTTTATATATATAGTCGATATATATATATATATATATATATATATATATATATATATATAAAATGGTATGGCCAGATATAATGTGACGACCATCCGCTGTGAGGCTGAGCTGCTGGTAAGGCAGCAACCCGAGAAACCCCGGGACCCTTAACCCCTATACAGGGATCTGGAATTACAGCGGAGCCCAGGGGGTAGCTACCTATTATGAGCAGCAGAGCAGGGAGGTCGTCAGGAGGGGAAAAATCAGTATCCGAAGAAAGTAGTCAGGAGTCCGAGTCAAAACCGAGAGGGCAGCGAAGGTACAAAATCGTCAGGCGGTAACAGAGTCGAAAATCCAGGCAAAGGTCTGAGTCAAAACCAAACACACACTATATCACTGGGGAACCAAAACTATGTCTGGCGGCCTGCAAGACAGGCTCCAATGTATTTGAAGGGTGCGGTTACCTCCCATAGGCTGGAGCTCACAGCCTGATGATCTCATCCGGACCGCCCCTAGAACCAGGCCAGATGGTGATGCACGACTGGCACCAACCACCCCACTTCTGACAGAAGAATGAAGGCTGTGCCTACCAGACACCTCTGTAGGGCCCGCTACTCTGCAACCAACATCACTCAAAGGAGAACCACGGTGGCGTTCAGCGACAGAGGCCGACGTCGAAGGAGCAGGTCCATATGAGGATAAGGCCCTCCTATCACCGGCACCATCAGCCGACGGAATCCGGCGCCTCCCAGCGGCCGAGGCAGGAACACCAGCCACAGAGTCCAATGGCGATGTGACAGCAGCATCCCCCAATAATCCCATAATTCTCTTGTTGCAGCCGCCAATAACACACACTCTCACACTCTTTCCTTACCGGTCCTCCGGTGACTCGGAGCCCGCTTCCGCACCCTTAGTGACGTGGCTCCCAGCAGATGAGCCAGCAGCCAGTCAGAGACCCGCATGTAATGTCATCGCATGACATTAGATGCCAGACTCTGATTCACTGGAGACTTACCTGCTGTGAGCCTGTCACTGAGGGATGGGGAAGTGGGCTCTGAGCCACTGCATGCAGACCACATTTTCAGTTTGTAGTGCCAGTCTGTGGCGGCGGCGCCGCGGAACGGCACAGAGACCCCAACGGCCCATTCCAAGTCAAGTGGCCTGGTGGTTGGGAACCCCTGACTTAGAGGAATGATATACAGCCTGTAATAAGAGATGCTGGATCCTTATCTTCCCCGACAATCATCAGTTATAGCCCCCACACATTAGACTGTCCTCACAACCTGTTGATATTGGCAGTTTTAGCTAAGTTTAGTCTAATGTGTATGGAGGTCTTCACCAGGGCTGTGGAGTCGGTAAGACACAGTTGCGACTCCGACTCCTGGATTTTATCAGGTTCCGACTCCGACTCCGACTCCTTCATAAATGGCCACTTCGTAACAATAAATTTACTGTTGTAAAATATTAACATGGAGCTTATTCAGTTTCTCACCATCATATAAATAATCAGACCACTTAGAGCAAACACTATATTTATTAGATACAATTAGAATATACCAAATAACTTTTATAAACTTTTCAAAACTGTAAGTAAATTTCAATAAACCCTGTTATTCTGTTAATAAGAAATCTGTACATTTGTCCTCAGAAAAAGTATAGCCTCTGTCAGATCCTCCTTCATGGATGCCCTCAAGTCTGATCTAATTATTTTGAGAGCAGAGAACAACCTCTCTACACTAACTTGGGTTGGTGGCAAAGCAGTAACCACTCGGGCAACATCTCTGACAATGTCAGGATACAGGGGAATCGCTTGTTGCACTGTTATTTTTGATGAACGATCAAATTTCTCAATCTCTTTTAGTGCACATGAAAAATTCTGCTGAAATGTACTGGCTGTGTTCTTTGATGGGGATGACTCTTCCATGCGGGAACGCTTTGCACGGTCCTTCTGATCCAAATATTTTTCGATATTAAATTCTTCATCAGTTGATGATGAGGGTGAAGATGTGGCAGGACGATCAAATTCTTCTTGTTCCTCCTGACTGTTTTGCAATCCTTTCATCCTTACTGCTATTTCAAACAGAGCTTCTTTTCCTTTACTCAGCTGTTGATCATCTAGAAGAATCCGATGCATTGGGTCTACATAAACAGCTGCCAAAAGAATGTTATTTTGTAATAGTAGCTTCTCTCTCCGTTTCATTGATGTAGCAATGCCACTTGCAATTAACCCTCCTCTTTGGGACAGGCGAAGCATCAGGTTCCTCACTCCTTTAAGAAAATACCTGGAGTTAAGTCCTCTGCGTGTAATTTTTTAGTCACTGTAAATGGGTGCTCTAGCAATTTTTCCAGCTCAGTCACCTGATTCCACTGACTTTCATTTAGCGTCAGTTGAGGGTTAGCCATGTCTACAAGAAAGGTTTTCAGTTCAACCAAGCGCTGAATCATTAAGTAAGTACTGCCCCATCGTGTGGCTTGATCAATAATTGCCCCTTTTCCAGCACGTCTCTTCAAAATTGAGTCAACTTTAGGGGTTCTGGCAACAGTAGCCAATTTTCTCACCTTTCCAATCAGTGCAGCAGCATGTCCTTCTTGCAGACTGTCTCTTATAGCCAGCTGTAGCGTATGCACAACACAGCGCATGTGATGAATGAAAGATCGCATTGACACAGTTTCAACAAGATCATCTAAACTATCATGTAGCAGTTCATCTGAAGCAACTTCAGTTTGCTCCTCAGTTATACTGTGTTCCTCTATTTCAAACATTTCTGTGTCCGTGGACCCAGAATGTTCTTCTAGCTGCTGGTCACCATCATTACTCTCATTCATTAGCTTAATAGTACTTATCATATTTGAAGCATTGTCAGTTACGACAGAAAGAACTTGCTCTTTTTTAAGTTCATAGTCTTGCAGAACCTTTTCCAACAAGGCCTGGAGAAACTCACTGGTGTGATGAGCTTTGGTGTCTTTTACTGCCAATGTTTTGGTAATTATTTCATTTTTGTCACAAACAAACCGGACATTGATGGCAAAATAGTTCACTCTGTGACGTGTGTAGGCATCCATTTTAAGAAACACAAAGCGTCCCTTGAGAGTTTTTTTAAGTTCTTCCTATTGTTTAAAAGCTTCTTCGATTACTAATTTTCTAATACTCTTTCTCTCCAGAGAAACACCAAGCTTGCGGGCCATTTCTCCATTCAAACACATAAAAGCTGGTCGTGAAAATAATGAAATAGGCACACTATCCTTTACAACAAGCTCTATGATCTGTTTTTTAAATGTATCTACTGTCATTGTCACAGTAACTTTGTCACTGACAAAATATCTTGCAACTGATGGCTGCAAAGTTCTCTGCTCCTTTGCTTGACCGGAAGAGCTGGGCACTGGTTCTTTGGTTTGGATGCAGTCTTTCTCATCCACTGCTTTCAGTACTTCTGGATGGAAGCGCTGTAAATGTGTCTTTAGATTAGAAGCTCTGGTAGGAGCATTTTTATCTTTGCCTGAAAATGCACTTATCTTCGCTTCACAGCTTTTGTTTTCGTCTGGATCATTTGTCATACACTGACAGACATAATGTTTTCTATCTTGAGTGATGGTGAAATGTTCAAATACAGCTGATTTAATGTGATGCTTCTTTGACATTCTCAGGTTTTTAATTCTGCATTCACAATCCAAATGACAATTGTTTTTCCTAAAAACAATTGTACAAAATTATTGCCAGGTCGTACAACTGATATACTGGTCAGTAATACTGTTATTATTCCTCATGTACTCACAGTTAACTGATGCAAAGTTTGTGGATAATACTTCTTACAGTCTTCCTCTTCTTCTGAGTAGCAGGCAGCTGTGAGATGCTTGGAAGATACACACCGGCTAGTATGATCTAGTCTAGACGAGGAGGAGCCAAGTTACTACTAACAATTTGCAACACATTTTCACTTTCAGTTTCATACATTGTAAGTAGGGGGGTTGGGGCAGCATGAAGTTAACCAAGTATAAGAATAGATAAGGGCAGTGGAGAACAGTGACACACAAGAAGTAAGAAATATCTCTATCTCCAGCAGAGCTGCTTATCACTGTTGTTCATAGTTTGATAGAACATAAATATTTGAGTAACATTTATAAAATTAATATGAAAGTTCAATTATGAAATATTAATACATTTTTTTAAAGCTGGAGTCGGAGTCGGTACATTTCTACCGACTCCGACTCCGACTCCGATTCCGGCCAAAACTAGCTCCGACTCCACGACTCCGACTCCACAGCCCTGGTCTTCACTACTATCTGAAGGCTATGAGCACTTTCAGATGTCTGTGAGCCCCCTGAATACTGGAATTCAGACAAGCAATGCGTCAGGACACAAAGTTAAAAAAAACCCTCAAAAGACCAAACATGAACAGCAAGTTGTTTTTACATTGCTGTGCATAAGATCATTCCTTTTAGCATTTATTTGTTGCTTTTTCAGGTAGAATACTGAGCGGATCTGCCTGAAAAATAAAATGCTGTGTCTATGCTCATATGCTTAGTCCATAACATGTAAGAAAAAAAGGGAGAGAAGGGGCGCATGTGTAGGATCACTATAGCTCAGTTAATATGGCGTTATTACAGGTGGCCACTCACCTGTTTGGGTTGCGCACAACCTGCACAAACCGGTGTAATAGCCTCTGATATATGGGGGACCCCCAGCAATGTGCACGATCCGCTCCTTCGACCTCGCTGGTCCTCAGCTGTCTGTAAGGACCTTTCCGGTTACGTGGCGCCGGTCCCGGATGTGCGTCACTGCTTGTTATCTAGGGAACGCCAGATCCTTCACCACTGTGCCCTCGCTGTGCTGCTCCAGCCGCTGATCCCTCAGGGGGAATAGAAGCTTGCAAGAAAATGATTTAGCGGTCTTGTAGAAGCGCTACTAAAGCTCAGGCACCAGGATGATGAGGTTTATAAACAGCAATCTTTATTTTCCCCTCACAGCTCCACAACATGTTTCAACTGCTCAAGGCAGTCTTCCTCAGGTAGTGTAGGGGGTGAACTGTGACATCACATTATATAGAGAACAAAAAACTTTGATTGGTTCCCTAATTAACTATGTTTAACTCCTCATGCACTTCTACAAACATTGTCAATAAAAAACTACATAATTAAACTACAATTTATACAATTCCCCTAATTCCATATTGAATATTAAAACTGCATATCTATATAAACCAGCCATAGCTCATTAATAAAATCAAAAATATACATAAAAAATTATTAAAATTATTATACACATTATTATAAAAAAATATTAAAATGAAATTATTATAAAAATGATTATATGCAAGTAGTGAAACAAGGATTTTTTTTTTCTCCTTTTTCATTCCTTCCCTGAACTTTAAAGAGGATAAGTATTGGCACTGGAAGTAAGAGGAATAGCAGTTATAGTGACATCTGGTATATTTTGATCTAACTCGTTCTGTTTTGGCTCTTCATATATATCTAAATTTGTAAACTAATTCAACAGGAGAAGTATAATTTCAATACTTTCCATGTATATATGTAAAAAATTATTATTTTGTAAAAAATTATTATTTTGATACAATCACCCAAATGAACATTTGCATACCAACAGAATATTTTTAGAAATAAAATATAATTATTATATTAATGTTTTGTTACATTTTCTAAGGTTAAATTATGACCCTGTGGACTTAAAGTTCCCAACTTAAAGATCCAGTAACATTCTGTTTTAATAAGGGCCCCTAGACGATCATTTACATTATCTCTTATCTGATCAATGATTGTGAGCTTCAATTTCGTGGCATCTTTTTGGTGGCAGATGGTATAATGCCTTGATAGACTGTGGAATTGATATCCAATCTTGATGTTGTGTCTATGCTTATTAGGCCTAGCATGCATGGTCTGTATGGTCAATTGTTCATATCATCCCCTTTTATTAGTGCCCTATCTTCTGTTTTTTGGCACACATTACTAGGAGACAACATTTCTCTCAGGTTTTTGTTTCTCCTGTATATCTCGCTGATCATTTGCCTACTAAACCTAATGTGATATACGGGAGAAACAAAAACCTGCCTATGCTGCAAGGTCATTAAGAATGGGGAAAAAACTTTCATGTCAGCCACCAGATTTATCCTCACACACAACATTTTCTCTTTTTGTGAAGAACTGTATTTACAACGCACCGGAACTGCAATGAGAATCAAAATGGCCCCCCAGTATGCCAACCTCTTCATGGCTAAACTGGAAAATTACTTTTTAGCCTCCTGCCCCATCAAACCCTTGGCGTACTTCCGTTTCTTTGATGACATCTTAATAATCTGGACTGAGACTGAACATGAACTTCTAAAATTCCATGACAATTTCAACAAATGTCATCCCACCATAAACCAAACACTGGACCACTCAAAAACAGAAATCAACTTCCTGGATACTACCATAAAAATTCTAAATCGTTCATTCCAGACATCGGTGTATCGGAAACCGATTGACCGTCCCACATACCTTGAATGGGACAGTTTCCACCCGAAACACATTAAAAAGTCCATTGTCTACAGCAAGGCCCTCAGATATAACTGTATTTGCTCCAACCCAGCGAAAAGGGATGAACACTTAAACCAACTAAATTTTTAAACCAAGGCTACCACCCCACCTCCATTTAGGATCAGATCATTAAAGCCACAAGGATCCCTAGATGTCAAGCACTCCAATACAGAGAAAAGGAAGAGAACCATAGTGTTCCTCTAGTGGTGACCTACAACCCACAGCTTGAGGTACTAAGGAAAACTTCCAGGAAACTTCACCATATCCTACACAAGGATGACCAACTGAAAATAATATTAAATAATATTCAAAGACCCTCCCTTGCTGTGCTACAGCCTCCCAATTTAAGAAACATCATGGTCCAAAGTTCGATGCCCTCGGATACACCAAGAGGAACTTATCCATGCAATGTGAAGATCTGCAAGACCTGTGCTCACATAGAGAC
This sequence comes from Allobates femoralis, assembly GCA_033576535.1. Classification (NCBI taxonomy): domain Eukaryota; kingdom Metazoa; phylum Chordata; class Amphibia; order Anura; family Aromobatidae; genus Allobates; species Allobates femoralis. The sequence continues at coordinate 603,330,381 of JARQOC010000003.1, read as the reverse complement.
CAGATACAAGATTCAGATCCCCAACTCACAAAAGGATTATAAGATTCCTGGGACATTCACGTGCTCCTCTTCCAATGTTGTGTATTTAATTATGTGCACGATATGCCCAGTGGGGGCTTTTTATGTTGGTGAGACTGGACAACGTTTAAGACTAAGGATGAAGTCTCATCATCACACAATTACACACAAGAAAATCCATTTTCCAGTAGCCAAATATTTTTCTAGCCAAGGACATAACATTGAAAATATGAAAGTCTTCTTAATTTTGGGAGGTAATTTCAAATCTCAAAAACATTGAAGGATCTGTGAATCCAAACTCATTAGAACATTTGACTCTATCCAGGATGGTCTAAACCAAAGTGATGGTTTTATGGCTCATTATAACGTCTAAAGAATGCTGTTCAAAGACATTGACGTCTTAAGACACCATGTTTTCTTATAAATTAGTGTCATAAAAACTTACACATCACTAAGCCTGCCTGATTTAGGACCCTCTCCAGGCTATTTTGTTTACTTAGTTAAATGCCCAGGCTCTTTTTTGTTTATTCATTCTAGTTGTGCATGTATATATTTTGAGTTTCTTTCAATATTTTGTCATATTAGCCTGATGAAGGGACCTAAGACGTCTCAAAAGCTCGCCTTGTAACATCACTTATTTTATTTTTGTTAGACAGTAAAAGGTATCACAACTACAAGATTGTTATCTTGATTCTCCCACTGAGAGCAATCAACATTTTCTCAACTGGCTAACATGGTACCAAAACCTTTTCTTCTATACAAACAACTATCTCACCATCATATTCCATTTTTATTGGGGAACTTTGTGTGTGTGCAGTTTGGAGGGGATCCACCGTGGCAGTAAGCTCAGCCACCGTGAGGCAGATTTCTGGCCCGAGGGAGCCACCACATACGGTTACCACAGTGAGTGCATGTGCAGGGGCGTGACAAATGTTCCTTTTCAAGTCAGGGCTTATTTTATAGAGAGCATTCAAAACAAACCGTGGTTAAGCATTTCATTAACAGTTATTCTCACATATAGAAGCCTCTCAACGAAACATATTTATATCACACAAACTTAAGTGTAGGTGCATTAACCATGCGTCTTACTAACATTTTGTAAAAATCCTCTGCTATGTCATTTTTATTTAATAAATCAATAGCACACATGAAAATAAGGAACTTTGTAATATTTTTTATCAGACAAATTTGCTTCTTTCTATGCCAGAATTGATCAGTCATCAAAATTCTCAAGTCTGAGGTAGAATCTTTATTCAGTGAGCACGTTCACATTACTGAGATAGGAAATTGCAGATGTTACTGATTAAATTCTATGTAGACAGAAGAGGGAGGATCTAGAGGCAGAGGGAGGATCTAGAGGCAGAGGGAAGAGCTAGAGGCAGAAGGGTCATTCCATTACAAGTGATCCAAAACTGAATTTATTTACCCCATCTCTCTGGGGTGTTGTTTGAAGTGCTACTTTAGTGAATTATAACTCAAAAGTTTTGCATTTTTATCTTCATTAGTTAATTTTTTTTATACATTTCTAAAGTTTTGAAAGTCTGAATTTTGTGCTTTCATGATATTACATTTTTATCATACAGCTAAAATAACAAAGGAGTGGCTTGAGAACAACTCTGTGATCATTCTTCACTGGCCCAGCTGGAGCCCTGACCTAAACCCAAATGAGCATCTCTGGAGAGACCTAAAAATGGCTGTCCACCAACATTCTAAAGAACTAAATAAACAAGGAGATAGTATAAGGGTATGTGCCCACAGGAAGGTTTTGCTGCGTTTGAGATCAGGTTTTGCCTTGGTTTTATGTAAATCTATGCTAATCTAATCCTGAGTTTTTGGTTTCCATCAAAACCTATGTGATTAGGGAAAAGCTTTCACACACACACACTTTTTTTTTCTTTACAGAAAATGGAAATACCACGTGTTTCCACTTTAGCAAAAGTTCAGCAAAGAATTGACATGCTCATTCTTTCTAAAATACAGCAAAACCTGAGGTGTTTCCACTTTCTTTACCAAACAAAAACCAATGTGTTGGGACAGCTAATCCTAGAATCACATAGGTTTTGCTGGAAAACAAAAATGCAGTAAATCCTGTGGTGTTTACACTGTCTCCAGAGAACAAAAATCAATGTGTGTGAAAGCTTTTCCCTGATCACATAGGTTTTGCTGGAAACCAAATGGTGGGTTTACACGTCCCGATATCGACCCGATATCGGAGCCAACGACGCGGGAGCGCGCTTTTTGAGCGTGCTTTTCCCGCTATCGCATCGCCGGTTTAGACAGCCCGATATTGGGATACAATGTCCCGACGATGTGTACGCCCCCCAACCCAGGAACGACCAGTTAACATGGGAGTCAATGGGTGACGTGGGCGTACACATCGTAGTTGGGCTGTCACACGGGACGATGCGGCTACAACGGCCATACGATATCGGGCGGTTGAATAGCACGCTCATTCAACCCCGATATCGTTTTGGCATCGTTCCAGCATCGCATTGTACGTTCAAACCGTTCAACGCGCGAACGATATCGGGTCCAACTCCCGAACCACGTGACTTTTGGTCGGAGTTGGGTCGGAGTTGGACGCCGATATCGCGACGTGTAAACCCACCAAAAAACTCAGTATTAGATTAGCATAGATTTACATAAAACCAAGGCAAAACCTGATCTCAAACGCAGCAAAACCTTCCTGTGGGCACGTACCCTAAGGCAGTGTTCAGACAAACTCACTGATTGCAGCCAAATGAAATCTAGCAATGCACTTAGCAGGATGTGATCACACCCCATTAAATAATGCAGACACAGGTGCACAGAACCACCCTCAACCTGCCACATATGGGGGAGGTGATTAGAGATGAGCCGCCACCCTAGTATTCGAATTCGATTTGATTCATCAAATTGGGGGGTTGATCGTCAAATATTCGTCGAACACCGTCGAATACCATTGAAAAAAACGGCAGGCAAACACATACAAACACATAGAAAACACCTTCTAAAGTGTCCAAATGTGACAAACTACTCAGAAGATACAACAAAGACATGGAAAAGTGACAAGTACATATAAAAATGTGAAAAGAAAAGAGATAGACGAGTAAAAGGGGAGGAGACACAGATATAGGCATGTCATGCCCTTCAAAATCAGTTTTTACTACACTATTTGTAAGGCATCATGCACACGATGAGTATTTGGTGAGTTTAACTTCAGTATTTGTAAGGCCTGGTGCATAGGATGAGTATTTGGTGATGTTTTTCCTCACTATCTGTAAGTCCTCATACAGACGATGTTTATATGGTTCATTTTACTTCAGTATCTGTAAGACCACGTTCAGAAGATGAGTATTTGGTGATTTTTACTTCAGTATCAGTAAGGCCTTGTGCACATGCTGAGTATTTGGTGAGGTTTTTACCTCAGTATCTGTAAGGCCTCGTGCAGAGTAGGAGTACTTGGTGATGTTATTCCTCAGTATCTGGAAGGCCTTGTGCAGGCAATGAGTATTAGGTGCAGTTTTAACTGCAGTATGTGGAAGGCCTCGTGCAGGCACTGAGCATTTGGTGATGTTATTCCTCAGTATCTGTAAGACCTTGTGCAAGCGATGAGTATTTGGTGAGGTTTTTACCTCAGTATCTGTAAGGCCTTGTGCAGACGAGGAGTATTCTGTCACATTTAGGGGACTACAAGAAGAGTGTCCATTTTTTCCAAAAATTTGGGCACAGACACCACTTCAGTGGCATCAATTGCCCCACAGTTGCAAACTTAAAATGGTGACTTTTAGTCAAAAATCCACAAGGCTTTATTCTCCCCAGGATGACACAGGGGTAGGAAAATCCTTGGGGATCCATGCCTTGTTCATCTTTATGAACGTTAGTCTGTCCACATTCTGGGTGGACAGACGAGTGCGCTTTTCTGTCACCACACCACCAGCAGTGCTGAAGACACGTTCAGAGAGAACGCTGGCTGCGGGGCACGACAAGATCTCCAAGGCGTGAGTGGCGAGCTCAGGCCATTTTTCCAAATTGGAAGCCCAAAATGAGCAAGGCTCCAGTTCCCTTTTCATGGCATCGATGTTAAGTTGGAGATACTCATGTACCATCCACTCCAGGCGTTGACTATGTGTTAGACTTCTCGTGTTTTCAGGCCTTGCAAATAATGGTTGAAAAAAATAGTGAAACGAGGCCACAAAATTGCTGTTACCACCACCAGATACAGTGTTACTGGTACGGTGTGAGTGATGATGACTCGACAGTCCCACGGTTGCCAAGTTAGAACTGTGAGATTCACTCTGTGTACCACTGGTGTTTTGTGGAAAAGCCGATCTGCGATTATGTACCAGCTTCTGCTGATACTCCTGCATGCGTGTGTCCCTTTGTATGGCAGGAATTATTTCGGCAAATTTGGTCTTGTACCGGGAATCTAAGAGTGTGGCAACCCAGTAGTCGGCATTGCTTCTAATTCGGACAATCCGAGGGTCATGTTGCAGGTAGTGCAGTAAGAAGGCGCTCATGTGTGTTGCACATCCAGGAGGACCAAGTCCTTGTTGTGTTGGTGGTGGTAGGTGAGAATCATGCTTGCTTCCTCTTCTCTCTCCCCCCAACCTCGCACAACGTAAATGTTATCAAGGTGTCCCTCATCTGCTGACTCTTCCATGCCCATCGCCAGTTCGTCCTCCATTTCTTCCTGGGCTCCTGCACCTTCCTCAAGAGTTTGGTTGCTACCATGTGCCCTTGTTAATCCCTCTCCACCACCCTCCCATGCCTGCCGTATTGGTGCTGCCGACCGTGAAGACCTTGGAATGTTGTCATCCCTTCCGCATAGGACTCCTCCTGTATTTCCTCCACCTCCTCTTGTCCCACCAGCTGACTCAGAATATTGTTTAGAGTGTGCTCCAGCATGTAGATGACCGGAATAGTCATGCTGATAATGGCATCGTCAGCACTAAACATCTTCGTTGCGATCTCAAAACTGTGCAGAAGGGTGCATAGGTCCTTGATCTGTGACCACTCCTGCAGTGTGATCTGCCCCACCTCTGGATCTCGTTGGCCCAGGCTATATGCCATAACATATTGCACCAGGGCTCTGCGGTGCTGCCACAGTCGCTGCAACATGTGCAGAGTAGAATTCCAGCGTGTCGGCACATCGCATTTCAGCCGATGAACGAGCAAGCCGAAAGACTTCTGGAGCGAAGCAAGTCGTTGAGCGAATGAGCGAACGCCGGAAGTGAGCATACAGTGACCATGCCCTCTGCAGAAGCCCATCTAGGGCGGGATAGTGTCTCCAAAATTGCTGGACAATCAGATTCAACATGTGAGCCATACAAGGCACGTGTGTGATATTGCCCCGGCGAAGGGCCACACCCAGGCTTGCAGCATTGTCGCACACAGCCTTTCCTGGCTGCAGGTTGAGTGGAGACAACCATTGCTGAAACTCAGTCGCCAGAGCTGATCACAACTCCTCAGCTGCGTGACTCACATTTCCCAGGCATTTCAGGGTAAAAACCGCCTGATGGTGTTGAGCCCTGCTGCCAGCATAGTAAGGAGGTGTGCAGGATTCCTTCTGTGCAGTTACAATGCAGGTGACATTACCAGACAGGCTTTGGGTGGAGGTGGAGGACCGAGATGAGGTTGAGGAGGCATAAACAGTGGAGGAACATCTATCTACAGAGCATGGACGCACAACTCTTGGGGACGGCAAGACTTGGAAAGCATACCCTTCTCCAGCTCTCACCATAGTTAACCAGTGCCCAGTCAGCGACATGTAATGCCCCTGTCCATGCTTACTGGTCCAAGTGTCTGTGGTGAAATGCACCCTGTCACACACTAAGTTTGTCAAGGAAGCGGTGATGTTGTCTGCTGGTGTAGCACAGGCACACCTACCTTTCTTGGAAAAGTAGTGGCGACTGGGCATCTGGTACTGGGGCACTGTGACGGACATAAGGTCTCAAAAATACTCTGTGTCAACCAGGTGGAAAGGCAGCATTTCTGTAGCCAACAGCTTGCAGATAGTGAAATTCAAGCGTTTAGCCTTCTCATGGCTAGGAGGAAATTACATTACATATTACAAGTGGCCTACAGTAATGGTTTTGTGGACACTTGGCAAAAACTGACACGTTTGCTAGGTGCAGTTAATAATGGGAAACTACACTGAAGGTGTACTTGATTGTATTACAAGTAGCCTACAGCAATGGTTTTGTGGACACTGCTACTAGGCAAAAACTGACACCTGTGCTAGGTGCAGTTAAAAATGAGTAGGAACTACACAGGCGGTGAAGCTTCTTTCACAAGTGGGCTACACCACTGTGGAACACTGCTACTAGCCGGAACAAATTGCCTGGACTAGCTTCAGCAAAAAAAATGCATAATTCAGACAGGTGGTGTAGCTTTCTTCACAGTAGTGCTACACTACCTGCCCTAAAGGATTCAAGAAGCTAGATGTGGCCAGATGCTGTGAAAAACACTTGCACAGCACTGGCACACACCTGCCTGTCAAAAACTAATAGGGACTGCTCTAACCTAGCCCTCAAAAGGGCTGAAATTAAAACTAGCCCCTGCTTCTATGAAGCAACCCTGAAAAGGGCTGATATTCCTAAAATTCGCACCCTCCCTCCAGTCCCTACTCCCTAAACCTATCTATCTAACTTTGTATTCGCTCACTAGATGAATAAGAACAGAATTGACAGTTTGCACTACATAGCGCCCACAGCAGCAGCGGTGCCGTCTGACACAGAGCTGCAGCAATGAGCAAATGGCGGCGATGGGGAAAATGGCCGGGTCTTATAGGGCTAGGACATGTGACTTACATAGCCAATGATGCCTGACCTTGGTTGTGTGAAAAAATGCACTTTGCAGTGTGGGACTGTGATTGGCTGGCAGCCTGAACCGCTCCACTGTATATGCAGTTATTGCAGCAGCACTTGTACAACCCCCCTCTGCACACTGTACACAAAAACTGGATATTAACATCAATTTACAGTTTTAGGGCTAGGGTTAAGGTTACAGTTAAGCTTTTGGTGATCGAAGCCTTATCAAACATAACCTAGAACTGCCGAATTTCAAGCTAATTGTTCGAATTCGTCGAGTGACTCGAACACCGCCCAAAACAGCTCGAATTTGAGATGGGCGAACAATTCGAATCGAACACAGCTCATCTCTAGAAGTGATTTTACTATGCACGAGGTAATCTTTGCACATAGGACGCCATTCACACTGATATCAATGATGCAGAGTGTTTGTATGCCACCCACTGGTTCCTGCCATCGGACCAAATGGGCAGCCAGTACGATGCATCCGCACCAATAAATTAATGACGTCCAATGAGGCACAGCCACACCCTGCAACAAAGATAAAAAGTGAAAAAAATGTTTTTGATAAAAAAAATTTTTTGCGTGAGGTATTGGTAGATGTATTGGCCAAGACACATTAAGATCGTAATCCTCATCCTATGTGTGCAGATTACCTCATGTATAGTAAATTCATCTTCCCCATATGTGGCAGGTTGAGGGTTGTTCTGTGCATCTGCGTCTGCATTATTTAATTGGGCCTGATCACATCCTGCTAAGTGCATTGCTAGACTCCATTTGGCTGGAATCGGTGAGTTTGTCTAAACACTGCCTTATACTAATCTCCTTGTTTATTCAGTTCTTCAACATTTTTGATAGGGACTCGTAAGCGTGAGGATCCGTGACAAGGATTACGAGTTTAACATGTCTTGGCCAATACATTTACCAATACCCCACACAAAACATTTTTTATCAAAAAACATTTTTGCACTTTTTTATCTTTTTTTGCAGGGTGTGACTGGGCCTCATGGGGCGTCATTCATCTGGTGGTGCCGATGCATCGTACTGGCCGCCCATTTGGTCTGGTGGCTGGGACCAGTGGGTAGCATACAGACACTCTGCATCATGGATATCAGTGTGAATGGTGTGCTATGTGTGCAGATTACCACGTGCATAGTAAAATCACCTCCCCCATATGCGGCAGGTTGAGGGTGGTTTTGTGCACCTGCGTCTGCATTATTTAATGAGGTCTGATCACATCCTGCTAAGGGCATTGCTAGATTTCATTTGGCTGCAGTCAGTGAGTTTGTCTGTCCACCAACATTCACCATCTAACCTGACGGAATTGGAGAGGATCTGCAAGGAAGAATGGCAGAGAATCCCCAAATCAAGGTGTGAAAAACTTGTTGCATCATTCCAAAGAAGATTCATGGCTGTAGAAGTTCAAAAGGTGCTTCTACTCAATACTGAGCAAAGGGTCTGAATACTTATGACCATGTGATATTTCAGGTTTTCCTTTTTAAAAAATTTGCACAAATATCTACATTTCTGTTTTTTTCAGTCAAGATGGGGTGCAGAGTGTACATTAATGAGAATAAAATGAACTTTTTTGAATTTTCCAAATGGCTGCAATGAAACAAATAGTGAAAAATTCAAAGGGGTCTGAATACTTTCCATACCCACTGTAAGGGTACCGTTACATGTCGCAACATTGCATGCAATTTAACTTGCAATTTGCTGGTTGCAGTGAAATCATGGATTGTTCTATTTTGTTGCAGTGTACAAATAGAACAATGTGTCCATGATTTCACTGCAAATAGCAAATTGCTAGTGAAATTGCCTAGCAATATTGCCGGGTGTGACGGTACCTTTAGATAAAGAGATGGGAGAGGCAACGTTTTGTTCAGAACGGTACAGGCTTTGGTTTGATATGTCACAAGATTATGTTTGTTGATACTATGTTTTTGAGAGGTCAAATTCAAAATTTTGATGTGCGATTTTAGAAAAAACAATGTTTTATAATTTAAAAAAAAAATGCATAAGTAGTACTTCTGTTGTTGGTTACATGTATACAGGGATTCAAGTTGGGATCATATTTTGAAGTGTAATTTTCTAAATACAGTCTCATCCTAATCACAAGTTTAATACGAAATTAAAAGAAACAATATTTTTAACACCTATTTAAATATACTTGTATCAAAAAAAAACCAAAAAAACGAAGAACCTACCTGAGGATAGCATGCTGTATAAAAGTGTGCGATTGCAGTTATTCAATCTGAACTGTATTATTGTTATAAAATTGAGATTTTTGGCAAAATTGTATTATTTCTTTGCGCCACCCTGCAATGTAAGAGCAATCTCATCAAGGCGGTCCTACTCTAAATATTCTATTGTTTAATTTTAAATTGTGCCATATGGCCTCCGCAATATAAAAAATAAAACTGCCAAAAGCAGCATTCACTGACCTGGAGTGTTTCAGAACCGCTTCTATCTTTCCAGATAGACGCATGTGAATTAGGGTAGAACAGGCCCAGTGCCTGCAGCAGATGTCACATGCTCCCAGACTTCTTGGAACTGACATTCACTGCACCAAGCTGGCAAATCTTAGGGTGCATTCACACACTGCGAATTTTCAGCGTATTTTTATGGGAGTGCTGTTGCAGTTTTTGTAGCCAAAACCAGGAGTGAAACAATAAGGCTGAAGGCACACTGTGATGAGAGTGCTATGCGTGTTTTGGGTGTGTGTGGTGCGAGTGTAGTGCGTGTGGTGAGTGTGGCTGGCTGTATGTATGTAAGTGTGCTGTGATTGTGAGGTGTGAGTGCGTGATTGTGATGCTGTCCTGAAGGACCACGGGCAGCATTTATCCACATATTCAAACTCCGTGGCTTTCAAAGCCGTAGAGTATGAATGTGCCGGTATCCCGCTACAGTAATGAATCATCTTGCACCACTGTGTCAGCATTGCAAGATGATTATGATAAACCCAGCTGCTGGGCACCTCTTTTAAATTTACGGGGTTAAACTGCATATGCAGCATCTGTGCGGCATATGAGCACAGATGCTGCATATGCGGTAGTTAACCCGGTTAATAAAGGGTTAATATATGTATAATATGTTGGCACCATGTCTCTAGGGAGTGACCACCATCCCTAGAGACATGGTGCCTAAATTCATTGGTAGTTCAGGGGTTCATTTAATATATTTCTGATTTGCCAGCATTTGTCGGCTTTTTGTAATCATTGCTGAAAGCCGGCGGCTCCTGGCTGTCAGTGTGCGGTATGCTACGCAATTAGCGTAAGCACATTGCTGGGCAGCATCCTCAATGAGGAGCTGTCCCAGGTACTGTACCCGCTGCTCTCCATGGTGCTGAAGAATTCAGCATCAGCTCCATGGCCAGCGCACATTGAAACTCCGGTGCCTTAACAGAAAACATGAAGAAAGCCAGCACTATCTGAGGATAGAATGCAGTATAAGGCTGGTTTCACATTGCAGTTTGTTCTCTGATCAGGTTCGATCAGGTTTGTGTGCCAAAACCAGGAGTGTCTCCAAAACTCAGAACAGGTGTCAATCTTTCAATTAGGGCTCGGACACACATCAGTGAAACTCGTTTGAGTTTACTGTGCGGAAAAATCGCATTGCTCTCGGACCAATTTTAACTAATGTCGGAGAGAACATTTCCGAGTCTCATACACTTTTTCTTTTCCCCATCCGATTCTCGGATTGTGAGTCAATCGCGACATGTTGCGATTCTATGCGAGTCACAGACGAGACTCGCCAATGCAACTCTATGGGTCCGACAAAAAACACGGATTGCACTCAGACCACACTCGCACCATCCGAGTCTGATGCGAGTTTTAATCGATACATTACCATTCTGTAGCTCAGAGAACTGTACAAAATGCACCTCTAAATGATTATACAGTAACTAGCCGCTGAGGGATAAAACGGAATGCACTCGGACAGAACTCGCAAGCCACAATGACCAAAAGTCAGATGATACTCGTCCGACTCTCGGATCCAAGAATCGGAGCATTTTTAACCTCGGATGTGTGTCCATGCCCTTAGGGCTTGGACACACTTTCCAAGTTACATCCGAATTTGACTGACGAGACTCTGAAAGGGCTGGAGCAGTGACCCTGAATGGCCTCTCCCTCTCTGGACGGGGAGTCTGGAGCTGCACAAAAACACAATCAGCAGACAGCCCTGTCCAGATAGGGAGAAGCCGTTCAGGGTCACCGCTCCAGCCCTTTCAGAGTCTCCTCAGTCAAACGCTGATGAGTGAGTCTGAGCCCTTATAGTTTTTCTCTGCAAGTTCCTCTCCTGGTTTTGACACACAAACCTGATCGAACCTGATCAGGGAAAAAACTGCATTGTGAAACCAGCCTTAGGCTAGGTTCACATTGCGGCGTCATCCGGTCCGGGGCTGTCAGGTGTGACAGCCTGGACCGGAGTTTTGCTCCATAGGAGAGTATCGGGCTGAACGGAGGAGGATGGAGCCGGGTGGCAGTTATCTGCCATCCGGCTGCTATCTCGCCGGATGTATCCTGGACAAGTGGGGGTTTTTTTCCGATTCCAAAAACGTTGCATGCAACGTTTTTGGATTCGGCAGAAACATCCCGCTTCTCCAGGATACATCCGGCGAGATAGCAGCCAGATGGCAGATAAGTGCCACCCGGCTCCATCCAGCTCCGTTCAGCCCGATAGTCTCCTATGGAGCAAAACTCCGGTCCAGGCTGTCACCCCTGACAGCCCCGGACCGGATGACGCCGCAATGTGAACCCAGCCTTAGGCTACATTCACACTGTGCATTTTTTGATCTGTTTTTTGCAGTGCACTACAGAAATCGGATCACTCAAATGACACCCCAGCAAAGTCTATGGGTTTTAATTTTTGCCATTCAAACTGTGCTCTTAGGCTACATTCAGACTGTGCTTTTTATTCTCTTCTGTTCTTCTGCAATTTTAGCTCTAAAACAGGAGCTGTTCAAAAAACGCATCCAAAAAAAGGATCAATTTTTTGATGCCCTTTTTGATCCGTTTTTGACTGCTGCGTTTTTCTTCCCATTTTGTAGGGCTCCTATGGGAAAAACGCTGGAGAGAAATGCAGCACAAATTGACATGTCATTTTCAAAAACGGAGCCTCCTAAAGTGAAAAAACAGATCAGTTTAGAACAGCACAGTCTGAATGGCAAAAATGAAAACCCATAAACTTTGCTGGGGTGTCATTATGTGTTGTCCCTGCTGCACCAGGTCCGCCCATATTACCTTGTTGTAGTGGCTTGTAAATGGGGTAAGGTGCTCTGCAGAAGGTAACTTTAGGCACCCGGCGGTGCATCCAGAGATAGATTCAACCTTCTGTAAAGCACCTTGTAGCGGCGTGTAAAGACGGTATCGGGTACCGTTTGTAACCGTTGGTGCGTGCTCGTGCACGTGAAGCACCCGGTTGTTTCCACCCTGTTGTAGCGGCGTGTAAAGGTGCCCTAACTGCTATAATTTTCTAATTTCTCCCTCTTAACTTTTGTATTTCTTTTATTTATATTTCCCTCCTATCTTCTGTAAACTTCAATTAAAGAGATTAATTCCATCTGTCACTCACAGTGAATGATCCACTTAGTTCTCTGCTGTCCACTCCCCATCAATGAATATGGATGTCACCAGTGCTGTATTTAGTGTTCATGCTGCTATAGGCACTTTTAGGTGTGCTGCCCCCTATTGATAATTCATACTAAGAGTATGGCTTGGGTCACATTTAGAAGGCTCATTGCGATTACCGCATCCAGATCCAGATGCAGTAATCGCATGTGCCTTCAGACACATCTTGGCTTCAAAATGTGTCTTTAAAGGGAACCTGACCCCTAAAAATGAGCCCCAGCCTTTTAAGACCTGTCCCTGCACCATCCTAATCGATTTCTAGCCATCCCTTTGTCGGAAAAATGGCTATTTGTAAAGTTTATAAAAGTTAGTTTTTTACCTGCAGAACTGCGGCTTCTCATTTCTTGAGAAGTCACACAGGGCTTCTTATCGCCGCCTGCAATGTAATTATTCACGCCCCTATGGGCGTGCTAAACAATTCAGTGCCTCCTCGTCACTTTAGATGGGTGGTATAGCCGCTATAATGCTAATCGTGTCATATCCGGCTATACTGATGTCGGTATACCCAATGGGTGTACTGCTTACTTCGCGATGCGCATTGCGCATGCGCGAGCTTGGTTTGTGGCAGCTTATCTGTGATTACATGTGATTTTACCCCCTCAGTATGCTGTTTAAAAGACAGAGGAGATCATGGACGATGATTGATCCAGAACTGTAAATGTAAATAGTTGAGCACACCCGTGTGCTTCCTAATGGTTTTATAGTGGCACTTTAATAATTGTGTGACTTTGAAGTTCTTGAGAAAGTAAATGTGAATAAACCCGGTAAATTTAGTGTACAGAAGGGTGGAGGAACTGGACTAACCACCATGCATATTAAGTTAGGGACAGAAAGTGCCTGGAGTGGTAAGAGTAAAGCCAGGCCTCCTAAGCCGAGACACCCGTAGGGACCATGTTTATAAATGTGTGTAATATATGTAGACATTGGACTCTTTTTGCATTTTTATAGTGATAAGGAATGGTTTTTGTTAGCAACATTTAAACAAGCACCTCCCGGACGGGAAGACCCAAAAATTCTTGTGTTGTTGTTGTTTATGCATAAAAAAAATGAGCTTATCACAGGTACGCTCAGCGCAAGGACATGCTGAGGTTTTGCTCTGGGGGAATGTGGCGCCCCTGCGACCAGGGCGGCCACAGGGTGAACTGCAGCCAGGCGTGGAAGACATTGTCCTTAGGAACACCCACACACCGACACACTGACCCTACACCTAGGACTCTAGGTTAGGCAAGGGATAGCAGGGGTTAAGAGCAGTGTGGGAGGAGAAAGAGTAGCTGAACAAGTGGGTGGAGAGACCCCAGATAAAACACAGGAACACTCATAAGAAGTTGAGGCAGACATTCCCAGGAGGAGAGGTTCCCTGGAGGACGTAGAATCTTTGAGGCAGAATACCCAAGAGAGAAAGCTTGCTCCATAGCCGGAGGCAAGGGGAAGGAAGACAAAAGCAGTGACACTCCACAGTGAGACAGAAGGAGCCTGGTGAGCCCACATTATACCTGGGTCACTGGAGGACTAGGGCAAGTACAGCCAGAGAGCCGGCTCTGTAGAGGTGACCAGGGAGACTCTAAGACCCCAATCACGAGACACACCGGCGTGGGACAGGTACTCTATGACCTGCAGCCTACCTACCACCATAGTCTAGGAACACAACCATTGAACTAGGGCTAGTGAACCTAGGATAGAGGGAATCATCACACAAAAGCCCGTGATGGCCAGACCGTGAGTGAAGACAGAGAAAGAGACAAGCAGGGCCTGAAAGGAACTTTGAGGGAAGCAATGCAGAGGATCCTTCTGAGCTGCAGTAGAACCCGGGTGCCCAGAACAGTACTAACTTGTAAGAACTGAGACTGTGAGAACTGTGACTTGTAACATGCTGCTAAAAGAACTTCAGTAAAGTACCCGGTAAGCTTATCATTGCCTGAGACTGTTCTTTCCAGTGCCACTGCAGAGATCTCTACCTGTGGAGCCGCATCCTTGCTGTCCCTGCGTGCTGACTGGAGAAGCTGCAGCACCAAAGTAAGTGAAGCATCCAGAGTACGCAGCCCCTTACACTACACCTGTCCTGGGGACACTCAGCCCTCTCCCAGGAGGGCTTACTATCCACGCTGCCCTAAGTCACTATCCCCAGCAGGAATATGGCAGCGGTAGTCCCCACTGACCACATACCCCGGGTGGCGTCACAACAAAATCCCCTGTAAATAGCCCCTTCCTTTTTGGACTGAGCCCAGGCCATGGGACCGGGTCACAACTACCGCGATATCCCAGAGAGACAGCATCGGCCCGGCCCCGAGTACCCCACGGCCTGGAGCCACCTCACAAACACAGTCCTGCATCCTTATAGCACAGGAGGAAGCACCGATTGCCAACCTATGACCTCTGGCGCATGCCTACTATGGGCAGCTCCAATGCGGCTGCTGCCTGGTACTGACTAGTCAGACATGTCAACCATGCAGCACCATCCACACACCACATGCAAAGAACTGCAGTCTGAGCATCAACAAGCAGCCACTACGCTAAGCTAGTAAAATGGCACGTCTTTCCCAACAGACTCCGCCTTCTTCTCCCAAATTCTTTAGCCAGTCACAAGCGCCGCACATGGGGCTGTCCGGAGCGAATAGCAGGGGCCTTCCTATTGGGTTGAGCAAAGGATGTGAGAACGAGAAGGGGGATGAGCATCACCAACCAACCACAGCTCGGGAGAAACATGGCTGGATGCCTGTAAGTACTGAGGGGGCAGCACGGGACTCATGTGTATAAGTTATGGCCAATCAGTCCTGCAGCAGAGAGACAATGCATCCTACACCAGGGGCGTTCCCCATAGCAGAAGGGCTAATTGCCCCCCCGTCCAAAAAAAAAGAATATGTGGCTGGGTCACATAGATACATGTCTCACAACTTTTCAGCCCTTGCAAAGTAATTTTCCTCCTATTGAAGTCCCTAGATTCCCCTTTCATTGCCCCATAAAGTATGAGGCCAACAGAAGTGCCCCACAAACACTGTTTGATCCCCCCCAGTGAATCCCTCCACAGTACCCTCCACATGCACAGTATGATGACCCTACTGTATCCCCATCAAATATCCTAGCACAGTAGGATCCCCAACTATGACCCCCGCCCAGCCCTCCGTGTAGTATTATCGACCTACATACATTATAATGGCCCCCAACACAGCCCTCAAATAGCCCTTCGTAAAGTATAAAGGCTCCCTCATAGCCCTGCAAGTATTATCATGCCCCTCACAGAGCCTTCCAAATATTATAATGGGTTTCATATAGTATAATTGGTTCTATATCGTATAATGCACCCCTATAGTCTTCCACATAGTATATTGGACCCCCAAATTCCTCCATATATTATGCACCCACACAGTCCTCCATATAGAATGCACCCCCATAGTCCTCCATATAGCATATTGCACCCCACAGTCCTCCATATAGTATAATGTACCCCACAGTCCTCCATATAGAATCAAGCACCCCCACAGTCTTTCATATAGAATAATGCACCCCCACAGTCCTCCTTATAGTATATTGCACGTTCAAAGTCTGCCATATAGTATATTACTCCCCCAAACTCCTCCATAAAGAATAATGCATACCCACAGTCCTCCATATAGTATATTGCACCCCCACAGTCCTTTATATAGCATATAGCCCCCTACAGTCCTTATACTATACTGCACCCTCAAAGTCTGCCATATAGTACAATATACCCCCATAGTCCTCTATATAGTATAATGCACTCCTAAACTCCTCCATATAGTGTAATGCACCTCCAAACTCCTCCATATAGTATAGTGCACTCCAAAAGTCCTCCATATTGTATATTGCACTCCAAACTCCTCCATAAAGTATATTACACCCCCAAACGCCTCCATATAGTATGATACACCTTCAAACTCCTCCATATAGTATGATTCACCCCCAAACTCCTATAAAGTCCTATATTTTTTATGGATCAGGAAAATCACTGCACTCTCAGAGAATATGGGCGGCACGGTGGCTCAAGTGGTTAGCACTGAAGCCTTTGCAGCGCTGGGGTCCTGAGGTCCTGGGTTCAATTCCCACTAAGGACACTAAGACAACATCTGCAAGGAGTTTGTATGTTCTCCCCGTGTTTGCGTGGGTTTCCTCTGGGCACTCTGGTTTTCTCCCACATTGTAAAGACATACTGATAGGATGTTTAGATTGTGAGCTCCAAGAGAGACAGCATTGCTCATGTATGTAAAGCACTATGGAATTAATAGTGCTATATAAATGAATAAATATTATTAATATATGATGCAAGGTGAAAAAGTTTTATTGGATTGAACAACAAGCGACCACTGACGCCGTTTCGGTCCAAAACATCGGACCTTTTTCAAAGTGTCGCTGGAATTAAAACAAATGAAACACAAGTGTAAAAAAAGTGAACAGGGATTTTAAGTGACTATACATATGTACAATATGATACACATCATCATCAGAGTCATGCTGATTATGGTTGGTTCAGAACATAGAGGCATGGTTTCAAAACTAGATCATTATTTTTCAATAGAGAACAAACAAGACTAGTAAACCGAGATGGAAGAGAGATAAGATTGTAGTTCAGAGTCAGATTTAGGGAGAAAAGGGTTTACTGGAAATGGTATGTATTCACTGGTAATAAAGTCTAGGATGTTTGAAAGTGGAAAAAATAGCTACTGTTGGTGTTGTAACAACCTAGAATAGTAGTCTTACAAGGGAAAGATATGGCTTTATAGTGTGAGATTCAGTGTCTTGAGGCAATGTCCCCCAATGTGGAGGGGGGGGGTTGCAGTGTTGCTGCCTAAAGATATCCAAGTCATTCTCGTTGAGAGCAGGAACCCCAACTCGGTCCATATATGATCTAATTTTGTTCCTCAACAAGGAGGGATCTAAGTCAGCAAACTTACCCCTGATATCGTAAAGAGATTGGTAGTATTTATGAAAGACCATTAAGATCTCCTCATTACTATGAACTAATTGGCCCTTGTCATTTTTAATTGATGATACGAAGGTGGGACCCGTCCTGGGGTGCAATAGCCTCGCTAGTGGGCGTCCGCATGTGTTGGCTCTTTTGTAAAAAAAACAAGCAGTTCTCTCTCTGTGCCGAAGGAACTGCCTGTCTAATCTATCTTTGAGTTAAAGTAGTTTGGTAGTGAGCTCAATTAGGGTTTCAGGCAAGTTCGACCGTTTATGCTTGCTCTCAAGGTATTGAATACGCGTCACAAGGGAGTTGATTTCTTCCGTGGATATTTTTTTGATCCTGGCACCGTGCTTAATTAAAGTGCCTCTCAAAATGCATTTTAATGCTTCTCATTTTGTAGCCTGTGGAGTCGGATCTGTCATATGAGTCAGGGAAAACGTCTCTTATCGGCCTTCAACTCCCTCATGCAAACTGCATCTTTTAATAGATTGCCATTTCATCTCCAGGAAAACTTCCTCTCTGCCAGCCCAGGGATCTCAACTGAGAGAAAAATAGGACAATGGTCCGATAATGTAATATTACCTATCTTGGCTTCTGGTTTCCAAGATAATATCCCCCGACTGACCAGGAAAAGGTCAATTCTGCTGTAGGAGTTATGCGGGCTGGAATAGAAAGTATAGTCCTTACCTCTGGGGTTTGGAATTCTCCAGACGTCAATCAGGTGTAGCTTGATTAAGAATCTTTGCAAGGCTCTCACTCGTCTCGATGGGACTGCCCCTCGACCAGACGAAGTATCTAGTACAGGGTCAAAAACAAAATTAAAGTCCCCGCCAATCACAGTCTGGCCCTCTGCAAACTTTGATAGTTTCAACAAGACGGATCTGCAGACTTTAGGTTGATCCCGATTCGGGAGATACCAGTTAACTAGAGTCAAGATCTTGTCAGCAATCTTAATTTTCATAAAGATAAAGCGTCCCCCTTCATCAGTGATAGTATCAATTAAACAAAATTGAAAATTTTTGTGGAAGGCTATTGAGACTCCTTTTGTCCTTGCGTCAGGGTTTGAGCTATGAGTCCATCTGTCAAAAAGTCTGCCCCCTATAACTGGAATCCTGTCAGATCTGAAATGGGTTTCTTGGAGGAACAAAATATGGACCCCCAGTTTGTGCATATCTTTTAAAATATGGCATCTTTTTTGGGAAATATTAAACCCCCTTACATTTAGGGATCCAATTTTTAAATGCCCCATAGTATTACTTGAGGCTGGGTAAACCTGTGAGCCTGGGAATGGGTTAACCTGTTACGTGGACGATATGGGCCGATAGAAAGACCAGTAAGTGTGGAAAAACGGGGTTGAATAAAGAGAAAAAAAGAAAAAACAGGGGGGGGGGAGAAGCTTAAAAGAGATAAAAAAGCTTTCTCTCGTTTATAATAAAGGGTATAAACTTGTTGTAAATATCACAGTCAAACTGACCATGACACCCCTTAGTAGGACGTAACCTTTCCACTGAGGAAAAGAAGAAAGTCAACAGTCAAAACAATTCTAAATAACAATTAACATAGACCAAAGAACTCAGTGTAAGATGTACTTTACAAATACACTATGTTCCCCGGCCAGAATCCCTGTATGAAGCATATAGCACCACATTACCCATATATACCGTATGTTGGGAAAAAGAGAGAAGGAAGAGAAAAGAAGGGTGGGGGGGGGGGAGAGGAAGATGAAAAGAAGGGATGGAGAAGGTATATGAGGAGGGGAGAGGTGTAAGAAAGTACCAGTAAAGGAGCGTGGAGATAGATGAAGAAAAAGCAATAGACATCAGGGTTAAACAGTTGTTTTCATATCCGGCTTTATCCAGATATAGATCGAAGACCAATTGGTCTAGGGTTAGCAATCAAGAGAACAGCACAGTCCCCACTTATCCGTCCTCCGACTGATCATTACGCCTCCCTCCTCTGCCGCGGGAACCTGCACGGCCTCGACCTCTGTTACGACGTGCTCTCTTTTGACGCTGAGGCATAGGGCCCACACCCTGGCTAGCAGGATAAGGCCAATCAGGGAAATGAAGACCCGGATCCTCCAGGCCCAAAGAGTGCAAAAAGGCCTGAATTTCCCTAGGGTGCGATAGGGTCATCATCTGGGAACCCCGCCGCACCTGAAGATGAAACGGATATCCCCAGGAATAAGACATCTGTGTTGCCTAAAGAGGTCCAGTAGGGGCCTTAGCGCTCTTCTCTTTTGTAGGGTTCTCCTACAGGTCTGAGAGGAGCTGCAACTGATAGTCCTGAAAACGGATCTTATTGCTTTTCCTAGAGTAATTGAGGATTTCCTCCTTAACCTGGTAACGGTGAAAACGGCAAATTACGTCCCTAGGCATCCCGCCATCCACTGGCGGAGGACCCAGGGACCTGTGGGCTCTGTCGAACTCAATCTTAGTCTCTGGGGCAGAGTTCCTGACTGAATTAAACAAAATCTAAAGAGTTGCGGCAAGCTCGCTGGCAGGGACCGACTCAGGCAGACCCCTCACCCTCAGCTTCTGGCGTCTCTCACGATTTTCTAAATCTTCCATGTGGTCAAGAAAGTTCTCAAAAGTGGAGGCCTGGGCCATCAATTTGTCCTCGAGGGCCAATATCTTACTGGAGAGTATTTCTACTGTAGCATCAGTCTGATTGACCCTGTCAGAGATGGCCGATACCTCCACTCTCAGGGCCGCTGTTTCAACTTTGAAGGAGTTCTCTATCTTAGAGACAAAGCCTTCCAACTCTTCTTTAGTTGGGACAGTGCTTATACGGGCCTTAAAAGCTGCCCACATGTCTGCATCAGGGCTGTCCCGGGATCTCCCTGAGTGGAAAGGAGAGGAGTTGTCAGGGACCCCGTTGTTAGAAAGTCCCAAAGGCCTTCCACCCCCACAGGCTTCACCCTGTGCCTCAGAAGTGAGTGGGTCATCACCAGCATCGCTGGTTATTGATGTAGGGTAAGATAACAGCGCCCCCTCAGTCGATGGATGTGACCAGGGCTGCATGCCTGAAAGAGTAGTGCGGGGTTGTGAACAGTCATTCCCCAGAGATGGCCACTCGTTGCAAGGGAGGGAGAACTCCACGTTCTGCGCCCATGGCCCTCCCGCATCTTCACTCACCGCCTCAGGCCCCTGCACGGATCTCCCGCCTTCTCCTTTACTCCCCCCGTTACCTCCGCGGCCGGATCCAAACGCTGTGTCCTCCGGGTGACTAGGAGGGGTGAGCAGCCCTGCTTCAATTGCTCCCGGGTCCGCTGTGACTGTCAGCGCCGTCGCCGACATTTCCTGGGAGCCTCCTGCAACTTGCTCCATGTTGTAGTGCTGGATGGCGGGCGCCGCCATCTTAGGATCCACGCAGCTCCTAGGCGCCTTCCCTGAGCTCCTCAAATACCGGGTAATAAGCCTGGAGCGGTCTCCTGGGGGTCTAGGCAGGGCGGCTAGAAGTGTGGCTCTCCATTTCGCCGGCATGGGCTCCGGTGCAGATGGTTATGGGGCTGTTTTCAAGGGTTATTGTGGCCGGGGAAGCAGGAGCTCAGGGATCAGCAACCCTCTTCCCTCATGGCCAGGCCACGCCCCACTACCTCCTATTGTTTTTTTTCACATTCTTGATGCATATAAATTTTAGTTCTTTCATAACTCTGTTGTGGCAGGTTATAAAGCAAATCGTTCTCAGTAGCTACAAGAAAATGTTACCCCATTAATTCCTTTATCAACTGCTACACTTCCGGTGTTATCTATTTGAGGCAATGCATGTATTGTAATGTAGAATATGTGAGGTCTACAGTAGGTCCTCTGAAAAAATGGATCAGAAGGCATTTATCCGATACTGTGAACCCTGAGGCTTTAGAAGTGCCAGCAGTTTCCAAGCACCTTACATCCTGCCACAATAGAGATATGAAAAATATAAAACTTATAGGCATCGAGACAGTGAAAAAAACAATAAGAGGTGTGAATACAGACCCCAATAGACAGCAGGAGGCCATACACAGCCCCCAGTATACAGCAGGAGGCCATAACAGGAGGCCCACACATAGCCCCTGTATTACACTTGAAGCCTGTGCCTCCCTTAGCCTCTGTATTAATTACACCAAGAGCCCAAACATAGCCTCAGTATTACACTAGGAACTCACACATAGACCCTGTATTACACTTACAGCCTTTGCCTCACATAGCCCTTGTATTATTATTATGCCCCACAGGCCCTGTATTACAGCCTGTGCCCACACATAGCCCATGTATTGCAGCCTGAGCCCAAACATATTGATTTAAAGAAGGATTGCTCTACGGACAATAGGGTGCTCAGATTTAATTGTAATATACTATTAATATGAATCTGGCACACGAAAAGGAATACAAGAGTCTTCCTTTTGGTGAGCCCACACATAGCCCCTGTATTACACCAGGAGCCCACACAGAGCTCTTGTATTATACTTGCAGCCTTTAAATCTCAGAAAAGAAAAGCAAAACTTTGTTAACCCATTCTATTTTGTTATAGCTAAGAACAGTTATTTACAATCCCGGGCAACACCGGGGACTACAGCTAGTTACCTATAATCATGATTCTCAGATCAGTGCGATTTCGTTGAAACAAAATTTGCATCAAAATTTTTTTATATGTGGTGAAATAAATTCAGAAGCTTCTAAAAAAAACTAATGATGCAATTGTCTGAGACCCATAATGTCTTATTTTTCCTGCAATGGAGCTGTATGAAGGCTTTTCTTTTGCATCGTGAGCTGTCATTTTGTATCGATACCAGTTTGGGGTACCTCTGAAATTTTTATTGTTTTTTTGTTACATTTTTATAAGGAGGAGAGATTACAAAAAAAATGCAATCCAAGCACAGAAACAGCAGCATTTAGAGCTATGACAACAGTTTTAAGATATGAATGCTAGCTGTGTGACACAACCAATAGCTATCCTGTGGAGAAGTCTTAACTCCTGAAAGCGCTCCACAAACTCTTACCCACACTGCGGTGCTACATTAGGCTGGAAACACACTGTCCTACTTACATGTGATGGAATAAATGATGTTTGGGTGAGCGCTGGGATATGAAGACAGCTACAGTTCAACAAGTATTTTACCTGTAAGTTTATTGTTCAAATCACACTAGGTCCTCTCCCACAACATGTTTCGACGCTCAGGGCGTCTTCCTCAAGTGGATCCACTTGAGGAAGACGCCCTGAGCGTCGAAACATGTTGTGGGAGAGGACCTAGTGTGATTTGAACAATAAACTTACAGGTAAAATACTTGTTGAAGTGTAGCTGTCTTCATATCCCAGCGCTCACCCAAACATCATTTTATTCCATTGCCTGCATATCCATCTCCCTATGGGGAGAGCGGTGGAGCAGCTCCGGAGGAGAAGACAAACCTAACAGAGGAGAGGAAAACACATGAGGGATCACGTGCAATTGCACAGGCGGACACCGAGGAAAAAGGGAAAGAATTCCACACCGCATAGAGAGAGACCCCGTGCACTCACTACGTGAGCCCCCTGTTGTGCGGACAGCACAACAGGAAAAGGTGAGTGTAACGGTGACTTAACAGAGGGTGGATATAAAACATAAAGCAGCGTGGCGCAACCAATTTCTATATCTCATTACTACTTACATGTGAGTCTCTTGGACGAGACTCAGATTAGTGACCATGAACGGCCTCTCCCTCTCTGGACGGGAGTGTGATGCTGCACAAAAACACAAGCAGCTGACACTTCCGTCCAGAGAGGGAGAGGCTGTTCAGGGTCACTGATCCAGGTCTCATCCAAGAGACTCACATGTAAGTAGAATAGTGTGTTTCCACCCTTATAGTGTGTATCTAAAGGTACCATCACACGCTGCAATTTTGCAAGCAATTTCACTGGCAATTTGCTGGTTGCAGTGAAATCATGGACACATTGTTCTATTTGTACACGGCAACAAAATAGAACAAAGTGTCCATGATTTCACTGCAACCAGCAAATTGCCAGTGAAATTGCTAGCAAAATTGCCGCGTGTGACTGTACCTTAAGGGAAGGCATGTTGCTGCCCAGAGAGACACCTCAGACTGCTGCTTAAGGCTGGAAACAAACTCTCCTGCTTACTTCCGAGTCTCTCAGATGAGACTCAGATGAGACTGGATCAGTGACCCTGAATGGCTTCTCCCCTCTGGACGGGGAGTGTGAAGCTGCACAAAAACACAAGCAGCTGACAATCCGATTCAGAAAGGGAGAGGCCGTTCACGGTCACTGATCCAGTCTCATCCGAGTCTCGTCCGAGAGACTCGCAGATAAGTAGGAGAGTGTGTTTCCAGACTAAGGCTGGCTTTGCACCACGCTTTTCGGCATCAGGTTCTGTCCGGTTTGAACCGAACAGAACCTGATCCGATTTTGTCTCCCATGTATCCCTATGGTGCCAGATTGGTCCTATTTGGCCATCTGATTTTGTGTATTCTGTGCCAGATTCATTTTTGTCGGGTTTTTCAATGTGCCCAAAATCGGAGCCTGCAGCATTTTTGGGCTCCGGTGAAAAAATCAGACAAAATCGGACAGAAACAGATCCGGGGCGATCCGGCACCCATAACATGGGAGTCTATGGGCTCCGGATCCGTGAAAAAATAGGATCAGATTTTTTGCACAGCGCAAGCTCAGAAATCCTGCTGTTCTAACTTCAGCACAATGGACAGCAGTATTTCATGCACAGGCTGTGAATTAAGCACCTTGGGCAGTGGCAGAGCAGACACAGGCAGACTTCAGGACCCCAATGGACTACAGCAGAAAATGAATCCTGCAAAAAAAAAAATCCAAGGCCCTATTTGCCCACACTTTCTGCACTTCCTGTCCTCTCAGGTTCTGTCCGCTGGATCCTGCAAAAAACAGGATCAACCCTGAGAGGCAAAAACCGTGGTGTGAAGCCAGCCTAAGGCGAGGTGCCCATTTTGCCTAATGGCAGAAGCAACCCTGTCTATAAGTCACAGGAGTACCCAAAGTGCATTTATGAGGGACTTTAGCAGATCCCAAGCTGCTATGTTAATCTATTGAGGTCTAATGATCATATTGGCGATGGGAACCAGTGTATCTACACATAACAGTAATTGATCGATTTAAATGCCACTCTGAAATTGACAGCAGTAACAAACTGTCTATATGTTTAGTAATACTGGGTAACATATATCTATTGGTGTTGTGTACATCAGACAAATAGCAAAAAAATTGCACAATCTTTTGCGAACTGCACACTTACTGCATTTAAAACTTTAACGACAGATGATGTATATAAAATGCCGGAAATTAAAACACCAGAAATACAGATTAAGTGTATTTATTTGGAGGACACAACAGTTCAATAAAATACAATAAGAGGCGATCAAAACATATCTATCAGAAAATTTCTAAAAAAAAAAATTCAATACTTAAAAAAAAAAAAACAACTATACATATTTGTTATCTACATACTCATACATACCTGAGGCATCTGTCATGAATAAAAATTCCATATGGTTTACAAAGCAAATATTTGAGCCAGAGGGAATATTTTTACCACATACAGCTCATAGCAACTCCACTACACTAGAACATTCAACAAAAAACCAAGACAATTGGAGTTTTCTTTGCTTACAAACAGGTGATTAAACTTTTATTTAGTTTTAAAGTGCAACCCATAAAATATGGTGCAAAATGAAAGATGAGGTCAATACCAGAAGCACCGTGCAGATTTATATTAAGCACAGATAGGTATTGCACATCAGCATGATCATGTACTCCAAAAGGGAATAACAAGTATTACACCATTGTAATCAGTGTTACAGTCATTCAATTGTTGATTGCTCTCAGTGTGAGAAACAAGATACAAATCTTGTAGTTGTGATACCTTTTAATGGCTAACAAAAATAAAATAAATGATGTTATAAGGCGAGCTTTCGAGACGACTCAGGTCTCTTCATCAGGCATGGTATGAAAAGATATTGAATGAAACTCAAAATATATGCATGCACAACTAAAATTATTGAATATTTGACTAAATAAACATTACAGGGACTGGGCATTTGGCAAAATAAACAAAGCGGCCTTGGAGAGGATCTTAAATCAGGCAGGCCTAGTGGTCATAAAGTCTTTAGGACACTAAATTATAAGAAAGCTTGGTGTCTAAGATTTCCATGTCTTTGAACAACATTGTTTAGACGTGGTAATGAGCCATAAAACCATCAGCGATGTTCAGTCCATTCTGTATACAATTGAAACTTCTAATTAGCTTGGATTCACAGGATGTTTTTGGGATTTTAAATTACCTCTCAAAATTAAAACCTTCATATTATCAATGTTATGTCCCTGGCCAGAAAAATGCTCCGCTACTGGAAAATTGAATTTTTTCGTGTGTAGTTGTGTGACGATGAGACCTCATCCTTGCTCTTAGTCTCACCAACATAGAAAGAACCTACTGGGCAAATGGTGCACATAATTAAATATACCACATTGGAAGAGGAGCATGTAAAGGTCCCAGGAATCTTATAATCCTGCTGTGTGTTGGGGAGTTGTATCCTGTCTCTGGTCTCTATGTGAGCACAGGTCTTGCAGCTCTTCACATTATTATTATTATTATTTATTTATATAGCGCCATTAGGTTCCATGGCGCTTTACATGAGGATGAGGGAGACAAGAACAAGTATACTAAATTTAGGCGATCAGGACGTACAGGTACAGGAGGGGCAGGGACCCTGTCCACGAGGGCTCACAGTCTAAGAGGGGCGGGTTAGGATACAGTAGGATGGGGGAATGTCAGGTATGGGGTGGTCGCCTGGGTCTCATGGCAGGTTGTAGGCTTGACGGAATAGGTGAGTCTTCAGGTGACACTTGAAGCTACTCAGGGTAGGAGAGTGTCTGACGTGTTCGGGCAGAGAGTTCCAGAGTAAGGCAGATGCCCGGGAGAAGTCCTGGACTCGGTTGTGCGAAGAGGTGATGAGGGGGGAGCAGAGGAGGAGTTCTTGGGAGGAGCGGAGGTTGCGTGAGGGTAGGTATCGGGAGACCAGGTCGGAGATGTATGGTGGGGCCAGGTTGTGTATGGCTTTGTACGCTATGGTTAGTGTTTTGAATTGGGATCTCTTGGAGACGGGGAGCCAGTGAAGGGCTTGGCAGAGGGGGGAGACAGGGAAGTAGCGTGAGGACAGGTAGATTAGTCAGGCAGCGGAGTTGAGGATAGACTGGAGAGGTGTAAGGGAGTTAGCCGGGAGGCCATTGAGAAGGAGGTTGCAGTAGTCAAGGCGGGAGATGATAAGAGCATGGATGAGTGTTTTAGCGGTGTCGTGGGTGAGGAATGAGCGGATCCGTGAGATGTTCTTGAGCTGGAGCCGGAGGGATGTGGTGAGGGCCTCAATGTGGGGCTTGAAGGATAGGGAGGAGTCAAGGATTACCCCGAGGCACTTGACTTGGGGGAATGGGGAGAGGGCGCAGTCGTTGATGCAGATGGATAGGTTGGGAGGTGGGGTGGAATTTCTTGGTGGGAAGACTATGAATTCAGTTTTGTCCATGTTGAGTTTAAGGAAGCGAGCAGAGAAGAAGGATGAGATGGCGGAAAGGCATTGTGGGATTTTCGAGAGTAGGGAGGTGATGTCAGGGCCGGACAGGTAGATTTGGGTGTCGTCGGCGTAGAGGTGGTACTGGAGGCCGTGGGATGCAATGAGTTGCCCAAGGCCGAGAGTGTAAATGGAGAAAAGTAGGGGTCCCAGGACCGAACCTTGGGGGACTCCGACAGAAAGGGGGTAGGGCGAGGAGGAGGTGTGGAAGTGGGAGACGCTGAAGGTCTGGTCCGCTAGGTATGAGGAGATCCAGGAGAGGGCAAGGTGGGTGATGCCAAGGGATTCCAGGATCCGGAGAAGAAAGGAGTGGTCAACCTGCAGACAGGTCAAGGAGGAGGAGGATGGAGTAGTGGTGTTTGTTCTTGGCGGTCAGTAGGTTGTTGGTGAGTTTGGTCAGGGCTGTTTCGGTGGAATGGAGGGGTCGGAAACCGGACTGTAGGCGGTCGAAGTGGGAGCACGAGGAGAGGTGAGAGGACAGTTCGGACTGGACGTGCTGTTCAAGTAGCTTAGAGGCGAATGGGAGAAGAGATATGGGGCAATAGTTAGAGACAGAGGTAGGGTCAAGTGAGAGTTTTTTTAGGATGGGCGTGATTAGGGCGTGTTTTAAGGCCGAGGGGAAGGTACCAGTGCTAAGTGAAAGGTTAAAGAGGTGGGTGAGGGCTGGGATGAAAATGGAGGTGTGGTTGGGAATGAGGTGGGATGGGAGTGGGTCGTGGGCGCTGGTGGTGAGGTGTGATTTTGACAGGAGGGAGGAGAGTTGGTCTTCAGCTATGGGGGGAAGTGGCTGATGGAGGAGGAGGGCAGTGTAGGTGGGAAGGGGAGTTGTGGGGGTAGTGGACCGAAGCTGCTTCTGATCTTTTCGATCTTCTCCTTGAAGAAGGTCGCAAAGTCTTCAGCAGAGATGAGGGGAGAAGGGGGAGGAGCAGACGGGCGAAGTAAGGAGTTGAAAGTTTTGAAGAGCTGTTTGGGGTTGCGGAACAGAGAGGTTATAAGGGATGAGAAGAACACTTGCTTGGCGGTAGCAAGTGCCGTCTTGAAGTCAGTGATGGATTGCTTGAACAGAGCAAAGTGCTCGGAGGTGTGGGACTTTTTCCATCTCCTCTCGGCGACCCTGGACGCCCGTCTCAGGTTTTTAGTGAGGGTGGTGTGCCAGGGTTGCCTTTTAATGCGTGGAGCATGGAGAGTGAGGGGGGCGGCTAGGTCGAGAGCGTTCGTTATGGTGGTGTTGTATAGGGTGGTGGCAATGTCAATGTCGTCAGCGCAGGGAATGTCGGTGAGAGGGAGGAGTGATTCAGAGAATAAAGGAAGATCAAGATCTTTTAGGTTTCGGCGAGGGTGATCAAGTTTGCGGAGAGGGGGTAGTGTGGCAGGGGAGGAGAGGGCGGAGAAGGTCAAGAGATGGTGGTCAGACAGTGTGAGTTCTGAGGTTGTGAGGTTAGAGAGGGAGCAAAGGCGGGTAAAGATGAGGTCAAGCGTGTGGCCTTGTTCGTGGGTGGGAGAGGAGGACCATTGGGAGAGCCCTAGGGAAGTGGTCAAGGAAAGAAGGTTGGAGGTGGCTGAGGAGGGAGTGTCAACAGGGATATTGAAGTCGCCCATGATGATGGAGGGGATGTCAGTGGAGAGGAAGTGAAGTAGCCAGGTGGTGAAGTGGTCAAGGAAGGAGGCGGTGGGTCCAGGGGGGCGGTAGATGATGGCTATTTGGAGGTTACAGGGGGAGAAGATTCGGACTGAGTGGGCTTCGAAGGAGGTGACAGTGACGGATGGGGGCTGGGGGATAGGGCTGAAGGTGCAGGAGTTGGACAGCAGTATGCCGACTCCACCGCCGTGTTTGCCAGAGGGACAGGGGGTGTGGGACAGGCTGAGGCCGCCGTAGGATAGTGTAGCAGGGGAGGCCGTGTCAGAGGGGGTGAGCCAGGTCTCGGTGAGGCCAAGGAATGACAGTTTCCTGGAGATAAAGAGATCATGGATGTCGGGGAGTTTGTTGCACACTGAGCGGGCATTCCAGAGTGCGCCGGGTAGGGCGGTAGGTGGGGCATGGGTTGGGGGAATGGGTCTGATGTTGGTGGGGTTGCGAGGGCTAGTGGTGGTGAGGTTGCGAGGGTTGGCAGTGGGTCGTGGGATGAAGGTTGTTGTGGGGATGTTGCGGGGGGGGGAACCAGGGTTGGGGGAGATGTCACCGGCAAGGAGGAGGAGTAGGCAGAGGGTTAGCAGGTGGGAGCATGAGAGCTTGTGAGGCGGGCGTGCTTGTTTGGTGATTGAGGATTGAAAGTGAATGAAAAGGTTGGTGAAGTGGGTGAGGTGGTTCGGCAGGATGGAGGGTGAGAGCAGTATTTTGTTGCTGGGAGGGGGGATAAGTGGGGGTAGTAGGAAGTGGAGAAGGATGGGAGTGAGAGTGAGGAGTAGCGGGAACATTGCATATGGAGAACAGGGAGTGAGTGTGGCAGTAGGGGTCAGAAGCAGAGTGGGGAAAGTTGTGGTAGTGGGTGAATGGTCATCAGTGGGGAGTGGTCACGGGATGAGGTGATGACTGAGGATGAGATGCAAGGTGGGGGGTCGGATGGATGGGTCAGATGGGGAAGTTGGGGGATCAGTCGAGGCGGTCGGGGTTGACAGAGGCGATTGCGGGGTTGGCTGATGGAGCAGCTGTGGGACAGGTGAGGCATCCAGGGTTCAGTCCGGGGTGGAATGCCATCAAGGTATGAGCTACAGTCCAGGGGAGATGTGGCTGGGGATGAGATCTAGCAGTCCGGGACAGGATGGTGGAGCCGAGGACAAGGTGATGCAGCCAGTATGGGGAGAAGTAGTAGTCAAGAGGAGGTAAGAGGGCTGGGGAGGAAGGGTGGACTGATAACTAGTTCCTTATTTGTGGAAGGGATTTAAGCAGTTAATATGAAAAGAAGTAGTAAGGGTGGTAGAGATTAGAAGGGAAACATTGTGGGGGATTTATATTCCTTTACCTGACAGTCTCTTCCAGTCCATTTCTAGCCTATTTCTAAGTATTGTACTTAGAAAATGTACTTTGAAATGGATACGTTCCTTTTGGTGTATCCGAGGGCATCAAACTTCGGACCATGATGTTTCTTAAATTGGGAGGCTGCCTGTAGCACAGCAGGGGAGGGTCTTTGAATATTATTTTAAGTCGGTCATCCTTGTGTAGGATGTGATGAAGTTTCCTGGCAGTTTTCCTTAGTACCTCAAGCTGTGGGTTGTAGGTCACCACCAGGGGAACACGTTGGTTCTCTTCTTTTTCTCTGTATTGGAGTGCTTGACTTCTAGGGATCCTTGTGGCTTTAATGATCTGATCCTCAATGGAGGTGGGGTAGTAGCCCTGGTTTAAAAATGTCTTTTTTAGCTGGTTTAAGTGTTCATCCCTTTCCACTGGGTTGGAGCAAATACGGTTATATCTGAGGGCCTGGCTGTAGACAATCGATTTTTTTATGTATTTTGGGTGGAAACTGTCCCATCTGAGGTATGTGGGACGGTCAATCGGTTTCCGATATACTGATGTCTGGAATGAACCATTTAGAATTTTTATGGTGGTATCCAGAAAGTTGATTTCTGTTTTTGAGTGCTCCAGTGTCAGGTTTATGCTGGGATGAAATTGGTTGAACTTGTCATGGAATTTTAGAAGTTCATGTTCAGTTCCAGTCCAGATTATTAAGATGTCATCAATGAAACAGAATTATGCCAAGGGTTTGATGGGGCAGGAGGCTAAAAAGTCATTTTCCAGTTTAGCCATGAAGAGGTTGGCATACTCGGGGCCATTTTGCTTCCCATGGCAGTTCCGGTGCGTTGTAAATACAGTTCTTCACCAAAAGAGAAAATGTAGTGGGTGAGGATAAATCTGGTGAGCTTTAGAACTGATTCTGAAGGGATCCCATTGGCTTCAAGAAACAGTCGCAGGCAGTAAGTCCATCTTCGTGTGGGATGTTAGAATATAAGGACTCCACATCCATGGTGGCTAAGATGGTACTCTCGGGGACTATTGTAGAGAGCTTATTTAGAAGGTCAGTTGTGTCCTGTATATAGCTGTCTGTCCTCCTTACCAGCGGTTTAAGGACATTTTCCACCCACCCAGAGATTCTTTCAGTGAGTGTTCCCACCCCTGAGATGATGGGTCTCCCTGGGTTACCTGGTTTATGAATCTTGGGAAGCATATTATTAATAAGTATTTATATAGCGCTATTAGGATACATGGCGCTTTACAATTTAAAGGGTAGACATAGAAAAGTGGTCGAAGACGACGACCACAAACAGCGACAAACGATGACAGATCACAAGTAGTAATACAGGTACAATGGGGCCGGGGATCTATAGAAAACTCCCATCCTTGGATCCTCAGGAATTAAGTCCAGAAGGTTTGTGGAATCTGTACCTAAACATTTGATGAGTCTTCTCAACTCCCTCATATATTTTGGAGTTGGGTCCTCGTCCAGTTTGGTGTAGTATTGTACATCCATCAGCTGTCTGTGTGCTTCTTTGACGTAGTCCTTTGTATCCAGGAGAACAATAGCCCCACCTTTGTCTGCAGGCTTAATAGTGATCTCCCTGTTGTTCTTCAGGCTGTAAATTGCCCTTCTCTCTTGCACAGTAATATTAGATATTTCTGTAGTTTTATCTAATATTGTGGATTGTACCAAATGTCTGAATGACTCAATATATTGGTCCAAACTGGTGTTGCGGCCAGGGTCAGGTGTCCAGTCAGAGGTTTTCTTTTTCTTTTGTTGCATTTGTGTTTGGCTGCTTAGAGGCCTCGAGTTCTCTTTATCATCAAAGAACTCCTTCAGTCTCAACCTCCTGAAATATTCTTCCATGTCACTACACAGTTCAGTTTTGTCTAGGGACTTTGTAGGACAAAGTGTGAGACCTCTAGAAAGCACACTGAGTTCTAGATTAGTGGGTTTGTGAGATGACAAATTAATAACACAGCTGACAGTGCCTGTGTCCTTCCGGCAGTTCTGCTCCATGCTGTTGTGGTTATGAGGAACGTGACTGAACATCACTGATGGTTTTATGGCTCATTACCACGTCTAAACAATGTTGTTCAAAGACATGGAAATCTTAGACACCAAGCTTTCTTATAATTTAGTGTCCTAAAGACTTTATTACCACTTGGCCTGACTGATTGAAGATCCTCTCCAAGGCTGCTTTGTTTATTTTGCCAAATGTCCAGTCCCTGTAATGTTTATTTAGTCAAATGTTCAATCATTTTAGTTGTGCATGCACATATTTTGAGTTTCATTCAATATCTTGTCATACCATGCCTGATGAAGAGACCTGAGTCGTCTCGAAAGCTCGCCTTATAACATCATTTTATTTTATTTTTGTTAGCCATTAAAAGGTATCACAACTACAAGATTTGTATCTTGTTTCTCACACTGAGAGCAATCAACATTTTCTCAACTGGCTAACACGGTACCAAACCTTTTTCTTCTAGTCAATCAATTTACATATCACAAATGAAGTACAGAACAATGGATTACATCATCAAATTACAAAGGCATATCTAAAATGCAAGTGCCTGTAAGGTGCTGACGGAATAGAGAAGAATAAGACTCCCTCTGGTAACAGCCCCAACGCACGTTTTGCGTGTTTACGGGATACCTGTGATCAGCGGCGTAACTTCAGGCCCTGGGGCCCCAATGTGTAAGCTCCAATGGGGCCCCAAATTATTGCAAATCTTTAATAGTATTAGTCTTTTTCTATGGGCCAAAGGGAGTTTTGGTGCCCCCCTAGGCTGCAGGGCTCAGGTGCGATCGCAACCCCTGCACCTGTTGTAATTACGCCCCTAACTATAATAAAGCGATAATACCATAAACATGCAAAACGTGTGTTGGGGCTGTTAGCGGAGGGGCTCTTATCCTTCCCAATTCTGTCAGCAACCTACAGGCACTTGCACTGTACTTCCTCTGTGCTATGTAAATTGATTGACTGTAACACTGATTACTGCATAATATTTGTTATTCCTTTTTGGAGTACATGATCATGTTTATGGGCTTATGTGCAATATCTATCTGTGCTTGATGTAAATCTGCACAATGCTTCAGATATTCATCTCATCTTTAATTTTGCACCATATTTTAAGGGTTGCAATTTAAAACTAAATAAAAGTTTAATCACCTGTTTCAGCAAAGAAAACTCCAATTGTCTGGGTTTTTTGTTGAATACCTGAAGCATCATAGTGCCAGGTCAATTTTACCATATATTGAACATGGTAAATTAAAAAAAACAATTGTGGAATTGCACTTTTTTTCTGCAATTTCACCACACCTGAATTTTTTTCCCCTTTTGCCGGACGCTATTTGGCAGAAAAAATGGTGTCAATCAAAAGTACAATTTGTCCTGAAAAAAACAAGCCCTCATATTATATTGTGTTGAAAATAAAGAAGTTATAGCTCTCAGAAGAACTGGAGGAAAAAACGGAAAATTAAAAACAGAAAATTACGGTAACTGGGGTGAAGGGGTTAAATAATTTTCTCTCCCGAAAACAGCAACATGAGGGTAAGTTTCGGAGTTCAAGTTCTATAAATGAAGTGTTGAAAGAGGCTGTTTTATAGCCATTAAAAAATCAAGAAAACCACTTTCCACTAACACTACATAAGCTACAAATAGTATCCTGTTGATGCTATCAAGGTAAAGCAGGTACAGTGAATTCCACACTTTAGATGATAGAATATGCAGAAATGTAATATGAATTAATGTAAATGCAATTACCTCATATATGAACAATAATGAAAACAGTTGTGTGAAGCAAGCATTGGGTAAGAGGGCATCCTGCAGTCCTGTTGATGGATTGTCCTGTGTCCAGGGCCGTATTTGCCCTTAGGCACTTGTAGGCACGTGCCTAGGGCGGCGGCATGCAGGGGGCGGCGCCTGAGCGTGTTTTATTTATTTACTTTTTTTTTTCCGGGCACCGGCCGTGTCGGGGCGTTTTGCTCCGCCCCCCCTCCTGTCATCAGGCCCGCCATCGCTCCCGCCCACCCACATCAGCCTGCTGCTCATACTGCATCCAGCGGGCGCTGAAAGGACGAGGAGGAGGACTAGTGCAGGGAT
This sequence comes from Allobates femoralis, assembly GCA_033576535.1. Taxonomy (NCBI): domain Eukaryota; kingdom Metazoa; phylum Chordata; class Amphibia; order Anura; family Aromobatidae; genus Allobates; species Allobates femoralis. The sequence goes on along the minus strand of JARQOC010000003.1, from coordinate 603,296,405 downwards.
CAGCGATGCAATCTGTATTGCGGTCTGCTGCTCAGACATCGGGCAGTCACTGCTGGGCTGAGCACTCAGGTGGAGAGGGGGTGGGGGCTCATTCATATCACTGCTGCCTGACATCATGTACTGTACTACTGTTACCTTATATGCGGGCTCAAGTCTGCAGGGGGCTGTCAGCTGAGGACACGGCTGACAGATAGTTACATAGTGTAGGATAAGAGTCAGAAGAAGGGTTAAATGTGTTTGGCATGAGATGGGTTAACTTTTGTACGGACGGAAGTACACTGCTCTGTCCTTACAGGACCTGTGATGATGTCACATGTGGGGAGGAGTCAGGGTCACATGATCAGCTCCTCAGTGTATGCAGGACTCTGCTGTGCTGGTTGTCATGGTGATGGATGAGGTAAAGTTTATGTGTGGGGTCAGGAGGGATTTACAGTGTGGATGTAGCAGAGCCAAGTGTGTACGAGGTGTACGGAACAGAGCCGAGTGTGTACGAGGTGTACGGAGCTGAGCCGCATGTGAACGAGGTGTACAAAGCAGAGCTCAGAGTGTACAAGGTGTACGGAGCATAGCCGAGTGTGTACGAGTGTACGGAGCAGAGCCACGTGTGTACGAGGTGTACGGAGCGGAGCCGCGTGTGTACGAGGTGTACGGAGCGGAGCCGAGTGTGTACGAGGTTTATAGAGCTGAGCCGTGTGTGTACGAGATGTAGGGAGCAGAGCCGAGTGTGTACAAGGTGTACGGAGCATAGCCGTGTGTGCACAAGGTGTACGGAGCAGAGCCGAGTGTGTACGAGGTGTACGGAGCAGAGCTGAGAGTGTATGAGGTGTACGGAGCAGAGCCGAGTGTGTACGAGGTGTACGGAGTGGAGCCGAGTGTGTACGAGGTGTACAAAGCAGAGCCGAGTGTGTACGAGGTGTACGGAGCGGAGCCGAGTGTGTACGAGGTGTACGGAGTGGAGCCGAGTGTGTACGAGGTGTACGGAGCAGAGCCGAGTGTGTACGAGGTGTACGGAGCGGAGCTGAGAGTGTATGAGGTGTACGAGGTGTACGGAGTGGAGCCCAGTGTGTACGAGGTGTACGGAGCAGAGCCGAGTGTGTACGAGGTGTACGGAGCAGAGCCGAGTGTGTACGAGGTGTACGGAGCGGAGCCGAGTGTGTACGAGGTGTACGGAGCGGAGCTGAGAGTGTATGAGGTGTACAAAGCAGAGCTGAGAGTGTATGAGGTGTGCTGAGCAGAGCCGCTTGTCTACGGAGCAGAGCTGGGAGTGTACTAGGTGTATGGAGCAGAGCTGCATGTGTATAGGTCATACAAAGCAGAGCTGCGTGTGTACATGTCGTGCGGAGCAGATCTGCGTGTGTACTAGGTGGAGAACTCTGTGGGGGGCATGATAATACTTGGAGGGGTGTGAGGAGCCTTTATACTTTATGCAGGGCTGTTTGAGGGTTGTGCTAGGGGCCATTATACAGTGTGAAGAAGTGTAGGGGCCATTGTACTGTATGTAGGTCCATTACACTGCAAGGGGGGCTATATGGGGGTCACAGTTGGAGATTATACTGTGCCAGTATAGTTGAGGGGCTTACAGTAGGGTCATCCTACTGTGCGTATGGAGGAATTCACTGTGGGGGCATCATACAGTGTTTGGGGGGTACTTTTGATGGCATCACACTTTATGGCTGTAACAAAAGGGGAATCCAGGGGCTTCAATAGGAGGAAAATTACTTTGTAAGGGCAGCAGTTGTGAGATATGCTATTATGTGACCCAGACAAATATTTTTTAGGGGGGCAATAAGAACTTCTACTAAGGTGTCCCATTATTTCTCTGTAGGCCCCTGGTGCAAGATGCATTGTCTCTCTGCTGCAGGACTGATTGACATGCAATACTGGGGAGGGGCAGCCCATAGAGCTGCAGCATGCCAAATGGGAGGGGGGCGGCCCACAGACCTGCAGCATGGACTGTGGAGTCGGAGTTGGAGCCCATTTTGGTGGAGCCAAAATGGACCGACTCCTAAAATATATAACAAATTGGGTACAGTCATCTGTTTTTTGCTCCATTTTGCATGCAAGTGCTATGCGAGTGTCCGACATTTTTCTCAGATCACATCCGTATGCCATCAGTTTTTTTTCTCAGCAGCTTTTACTGTACAACTATTTACAGGAACATTTTTTCCAGTTGTCTGAGCTGCAGAATGAGAATATATCAGTGAAAATAATGGATGCCTCTCGGATGGTCCGTTGGTGGTCCATGATTTTGTCGGACCCATAGACTTGCATTGACGAGTCTCACGCGTGAATCGCAGACTGTCGCAGCATATTGCGACTTTTTTCTCATCCAAACTCTGGATGAGAAAAAAGCATCCGACACTCGTCAGTGTGCTCTCAGACATTGAATACCATTGGTCCGAGTGCAATACGATGAAATCACAAATTGCACTTATCCGAGTTTCACGCCAGTGAGTCCGTACCCTAATACTAAAATCCGTATCGTAATCCTATGTTTATGGCTCAGTTAGTACACTCCATACTTCTTGTTATTAACCAGTTAATGCTCTCTTGTCCATCACACTGCAGTGTCAAAAGAGGAAGACAACGAGACAGGCAGCAACACGGCGTCAGAGCCCCTGACCTCAAATAGAAGATCCTCAGATCCTGGTATTGTGACATAATATTAAGAACAATATCCTTTGCACTTATATTACACTATGAACTCCACAGCACTTTACATACATCATCAACACTGTCCCCATTGGTTCTCATAATGTAAATATCCTATCAGTATGTCTCTGTAGTGTGGTTGGGCAAGACTACAAACCTTTTATATGTGCTACATGGAATGTGGAGGGAGAAGCTGCAAGGATGAGGAGAGAAGCTACATGAAACTTTGGGGGATTGTCCGAGATGTGGGGGGCGGGCCGCGACGGGGGGGGGAGGGGCACATACGCTGACAGTGCCTAGGGCAGCAGGAACTGCAAATACGGCCCTGCCTGTGTCCCTTATATAAATTCTCTTTAACTGCTGCAATTTCTGTAGCTTTCGATGTATTCTGGCTATTGCTGCCTTTTGTGGAATACTGTATTAGCGCTACAGGACAAACCTTTTCTAGCTGTTTACTTGCTGATTCATAGAATGGGTAGCCTTGTAAATGTTTATGCTTACAGAAGACATTTTTGTACAGATGTGTTCATGTAAACCAGCCTTACATGCACAGAGCTTTTTTATGTGACTTAATTTTTACTTGGTTTTAATGGTAAATTCTTTTCATTATACATATTTTCAATGGTTAATATAATTTTATTATATAGTTACAATATTTCTCATATGGGTTTGGTGTATTCCTGCATGTGACTACTAACCCTTTAAAGTGTAAACATTATTTCATTGAAAAAAACAAAAACCCAATACTGCAGTGGTTGTTAATCATGGATCACATAGCAGCTAAGATAATGCTTTTTTGTGCCATGTGACTTTTTTCTCACATTTTTCTGTGCTGTTTTAAAAACTACATTTTATGTCTGTGTGGGCGTGGCCAGAGACTGTCAGCTCTGTGTGTGTATTTTCACAGCTTCTGAGAGCAGAGTAATAGGGAGCAGTGAGGGGAGCCAGAAGACAAGGGTTTAACAGAGATTGTGACTGAGCTGTGTGGAGCCAGATGACAGATTTTTCCTTGGCACAAGCTTCTAAGGTGTTTGCAGTGATCCTGACATTCAGACATCGTTCAGCAACTGTGCTGTAGGCTAAGTTAATCTGATACATTGTTCCCTCATGAGCTGCACTCAGCAATTAAGGCCACACCCCCTTTCACTTATATGAATACATGCCCTGTCTTCACTGAAGACAGATCTGACTGATAATAAACATATGGCTGCTTCACACACAGTGCAGTGGGGACACCTTGTGGAAAGTATATGAAGGGTTTTCAACCAGAATTTTCTTATGAAGTATACTTGAAAGTTTATTATAATCACTTGCTCTACATTATTATTAGATAAAAATTTAAACATTGGTTATGCTTTAAGGACTGAGCCACTCTGTACGCTAATGACCAGGCCTCATTTTTTAAAACTCACCAGTGTCAATTCATGATATTAAAACTCTGGAAGGCTTCACCAGATCTCAGTGATTCTAAGAATGCTTTTTGACGACATACTAGACTTCACGTTAGTGGTAAACTTAGGGTGATATTTTTTGCATTTATTTGTGAAAAAATCTGAAACTTGACGAAAATTTCGCAATTTTCAAACTTTGATTTTTTTTTTTTTTTACATAATTAAACTAGAGTTGAAAAACGATATACAGTGAAATTCATTGTCCAATTTCTCCTGAGTACGTTGATACCACATATACGGCAGGGCTCAGACGGAAGGGAGTGCCATTTGACTTTTCAAATGCAAAACTGTCTGGAATCGTTAGCGGATGACATGTCGTGTTTAGAGAGCCCCTGATGTGCCTAAACAGTGGCACCCCCCACAAGCAAACCTATGTATATGTGTGGTAAGTACATTGAACCCCCACATGCTTCACAGTTTGGCCATGAAAATAAATCATATCACATTTTCTCCATAAAAATGTTCTATCAGGTCAATTTTTTTTCACAAGATAACAGAAAAAATTGCACCTTAGAATTTGTTGTGCAATTTCTCCTGAGTATGCTGATATCCCATGTGTTGTGGAAAACCACTGTTTAGGCGCACAGCAGGACTCAGAAGAGAAGGAGCGCCATTTGACTTTTCATATGCAAATTTATAATAGTTTGACTGAACTATCGGGCCCAAATGGGGAGAGGCACCCATGCCTCTTAGGTCATAAATTCAGATATACTGTGTGTGTAGATATATATATATATATATATACAGTACAGACCAAACGTTTTGACACACTTTCTCATTCAAAGAGTTTTCTTTATTTTCATGACTATGAAAATTGTAGATTCACACTGAAGGCATCAAAACTATGTATTAACACATGTGGAATTAAATACTCAACAAAAAAGTGTGAAACAACTGAAAATATGTTTTATATTCTAGGTTCTTCAAAGTAGCCACCTTTTGCTTTGATTAGTGCTTTGCACACTCTTGGTATTCTCTTGATGAGCTTCAAGAGGTAGTCACCAGAAATGGTTTTCACTTTACAGGTGTGCCCTGTCAGGTTTAATAAGTGGGATTTCTTGCCTTAGAAACGGGGTTGGGACCATCAGTTGTGTTGTGCAGACGTCTGGTGGATACACAGCTGATAGTCCTACTGAACAGACTGTTAGAATTTGTATTATGGCAAAAAAAAAGCAGCTAAGTAAAGAAAAACGAGTGGCCAATATTACTTTAAGAAATGAAGATCAGTCAGTCTGAAAAATTGGGAAAAATTTAAAAGTGTCCCCAAGTGCAGTTGGAAAAACCATCAAGTGCTACAAAGAAACTCACATGAAGACCGCCCCAGGAAAAGAAGACCAAGAGTCACCTCTGCTGCGGAGGATAAGTTCATCCAAGTCACCAGCCTCATAAATCGCAGGTTATCAGCAGCTCAGATAAGAGACCAGGTCAATGCCACACAGAGTTCAAGCAGCAGACACATATCTACAACAACTATTAAGAGGAGACTTTGTGCAGCAGGCCTTCATGGTAAAATAGCTGCTTGGAAACCACTGCTAAGGACAGGCAACAAGCAGAAGAGACTTGTTTGGGCTAAAGAACACAAGGAATGGACATTAGACTAGTGGAAATCTGTGATTTGGTCTGATGAGTCGAAATTTGAGATCTTTGGTTCCAACCACCGTGTCTTTGTGGGATGCAGAAAAAGTGAAAGAATGGACTCTACATGCCTGGTTCCAACCATGAAGCATGGAGGAGGAGGTGTGATGGTGTGGGGATGCTTTGCTTGTGACAATGTTGGGGATTTATTCAAAATTGAAGGCATACTGAACCAGCATGGCTACCACAGCATCTTGCAGCAGCATGCTATACCATCCAGTTTGCATTTAGTTGGGCCATCATTTATTTTTCAACAGGACAATGACCCCAAACACACCTCCAGGCTGTGTAAGGGCTATTTGACCAAGAAGGAGAGTGATGGGGTGCTACAATGGTTTGGGGTGAACTGGACCGCAGAGTCAAGGCAAAAGGGCCAACAAGTGCTAAGTATCTCTGGGAACTCCTTCAAGACTGTTGGAAGACCATTTCCAGTGACTACCTCTTGAAGCTCATCAAGAGAATGCCAAGAGTGTGGAAAGCAATCAAAGCAAAAGGTGGCTACTTTGAAGAACCTAGAATATAAGACATATTTTCAGTTGTTTCACACTTTTTTGTTAAGTATTTAATGCCACATGTGTTAATTCATAGTTTTGATGCCTTCAGTATGAATCTACAATTTTCATAGTCATGAAAATAATGAAAACACTTTGAATGAGAAGGTGTGTCAAACATCTGGTCTGTACTGTATATATCTAGGTCTGGGGGACTAGCTATTCTCCTCATGGAGAGGAATCTGCCTGGCGGCATAAGGAGACAGATAAGCTGATAAGGAGACTTATAGCCTCAATGCTCCTCTTGGAAATATGCAAATTGTCACTTCAGTGAGGAAGTGAAAAACTCTAATGCCACTCAATAAGAGTAGCAAATCCTTAAAGTCATAATCGACTCTTTAACAAGCCTATTAATATGACATAGGATTTGTGCCAGATCAGAACCCCAAACTGCAGGTGCTGTGTTTCAGGGTGATTGCCTATCATCAGTGCAGTGTGTGGGAATTCTGATCTGGCTGTATGAGCTCTCATACATGTTTATTAAGTTTTAAAGGCAGTAAAAAAATTTCAACGGATGTACAATGCGAATGTTCAAAACAAAACAACAAGCTTATTTAAGCAAGTGTAGAAGTTGGAAGCAAGCATAATCGCCCTCTCACCCCACTTAAACAACGGGACCTGGTGAGAAGGCTAAAGTGAGGCTATTAAATCCTAGTAAAAGCTTTGTGATCCATAACAACTGTAATAAGAACAAAAGTAGATGTAGAAGTAACAAGAGCTATTTATGACAAACAGAGACAAGACAAGAGAGGGTGGTGAAGGTGGAGAGAGGGTAGGGAAGGAGGGGGGAGGAGAAGAGGGAGTAAGAGCAGGGGAAAAGCTCCAATAGACCTGGCCTCTAAAGATCCTCGCCCGCTGCAAAGTAATCCCATGTGGACCAAACCGCCTGAAAGTGGTCTACAACGTCTCTATAGCACAATTAATCACCAGTAAGCGGTCTACCGAGGCATTCAGCAATGGGGTGAGATGTCCCATCCTTTTAACGTCTAATCTACTCATGAGACTCTGGAGCGATGGGGCATTTGCTTGTCTCTATCTGTGTGCAATCAGGCACCTAGCTGCCATAAGGATGTGGCTCATTAGTCTGGATGGCAATTTACCAATGCCCCGCACCCCAGAGCCCAGGAGGTACACCAGTGGGTCAAGGTGCATGTCCACACACAGAACGTTATTGATCAAGACTTTGACCTGACCCAAAAGTGTCTTCTCTCCGGGTAGGACCAAAACATGTGGAAAAGAGTCACCGTGTCACCCCCGCACCTCCAGCAGGTAGCAGGAATAGAGGGATCTAACCCATGTAGGAAATCTGGGGTAAGATACCAAAACATCAGAATTTTGTAGATGTTCTCCTTATATAACGTGCAGACTGATGACCTGGCAGCAACCCTCCAAATGGTCAACCACTCCTGAGGAGAGATCCGCCTACCCAGGGAAGACTCCCACCTGTGCATATACGAGAAAACCCCACCAGACTCACCCTGTGGTTCACAAATCAATCTATATATTTCAGATATCAGGCCCCTGGTGGCCGTGCCCCTCCTACAGAGCTTCTCAAACTCTGTGGGCATAGAGGCTTCCGCTCGACCAAATAGAGTGCTGGCGAGATCTCTAATTTGCAAATATTGGTAGAACTCACGATTAGTAAGGGAAAAATGACTTTTAAGATAATCAAAGGAATGGATCTGCATGGTGTTCCCGTCTATTATGTCCGCAAATCTAAACAAACCTGCTCTAAGCCACCATAGCAGATTCTAAGCTACTTGGGAGCAACGGTTGGTAAGTAAAAGACTCCAAGGGGAACAAGGGGACGTTAAGGCACATCTCTGTGTGCATGAAAGTGAGAGATCCCATGTAAACTGCATGGGGCCCAAGAGAGGGGGGGAAAGATTCACACTGAGCTGGTGACCACAGGAGAGAATTGGGGTGTATTGGGGCAAGCCAAAGTTTCTCCAATTCTGTCCACTTATTGTAGGCCCAAAGGGACGCCCAACAAGGGATCCGCCTAAGATGGGTAGCCCAATAATATTTCATCACATCTGGGACGGACATTCTCCCCTAAGTTTATTGGCTGTCAGAACCTCCCTGGCCACTCTGTGGCGCTTGTTACACCAAATGAACTGTACAATGGCTGCCAGGAGGGATTTCAATTCTTTCAGCGGGATCCTGACTGGGAGGGTTTCAAAGAAGTAAATCAACTTGGGGAGTAAGCTCATCTTTACCGCCGCCATCCTCCCCATCCAGGATAGGGGAAGTGGTAGCCACTTATTCAGGAGGGTTCTCAGGTCTCTAAAAAGGGTACGAAAGTTCACTTTGTAGAGGGTGCCATAGGAAAATGTTATACTGACCTCCAAGTATTTCACAGCATCCATCTTCCACCTGAATTTAAAATGCAGGTGCAAGTGGTCTAACAACTCGGGGGAAGGTTTAATGGCTGGCCTCTGTTTTGCTCAAATTAATTTTATAAGCTGAAAGACTTACATACTCCGTCAGGGTTCGCATCAGGTTTGGAAGAGACACATGAAGATTGGTAAGAGTAAGGAGAACTTTGTCTGCAAATAGCGAGATCTTAAATGGCTTGTTCCACACCATAACCCCCGAGATGTCAGGGTTACGCCGAACCGCCGATGCAAAGGGTTCAATACATAAAGCAAACAGAAGGGGGTATAGGGGGAAACCCCTGCCTGGTGCCATTCAAGATAGAAAAAGGCCTGGAAGTGTGAAGGGGGAGCTTAACAGCTGCTGTAGGGTCGTTATATAGGAATTTCAAAGCTGTCATGATTTTGCCAAAAGACCTTCGTCGTCCCAAAAAAGAAAGGTCAAGAAAGGCGATCAAAGGCCTTCTCCGCATCTAGGCTCAGCACCAACATCTGCTGTTTCCTCCGACTCAAGACATATACCAAATCTATTACTTTCCTGGTGTTGTCTCCTCCCTGACTGCAAGGGAAAAAGCCCACTTGGTCTTTTTTATTATTTTGACGATTTCTCATTTGCTGCAAATAAATACGAAATTTTTAGCTTTGAATTTCAGAAACATGTTGTCAGTAGTTTACAGAATAAAACAACAAATTACAGAGAAACTGAAAATTTTGCAGTGGTCTCTTAATTTTTGCCAGAGCTGTATATGTATGTATATATATATACTGGATAGATAGAGAGAGAGATAAATAGATACTTTTTTTTTTTTTTATATAAAACAAAGCCCCTAAACCTGTACTTGACGCTAATTCCCATACTTTAACACTAGCCATGGTCAACCATTTCTGTATATAAAAAACGTTTTACATTTTTTTTAAACTTTTTTACTTTTCAGATTTTTTTTTTAAATGAAGTTCCTAAGCCTGTACCTAATGATAATTCACATATCCCAATGCTAGCCCTAAACTAATTGCCCCCTAACTAACGCCCTACATGTAACTTAACCTATCTAATGACGGATGGATGGCCAGACGGCCTGACAATAACAAATATAAAAAGTGAAGAAAAATAATATATATATATATATATAATATATATATATATATGTATACATATACAGTCATATGAAAAAGTTTGGGCACCCCTCTTAATCTTACACTTTTTTTGTTTGTTTAAAATTGTTTTTTTGCAACACCTATTTCAGTGTGATATATGTAATAACTGATGGACACAGTAATATTTCAGGTTTGAAATGAGGTTTATTGTAGTAACCAAAAATGTGAAATATGCATTATTTAAAAATTTGACAGGTGCCAAAGTATGGGCACCCTTCTGATTTTCATGATTTGAATACTCCTAACTACTTTTTACTGACTTACTTAAGCACTAAATTGGTTTGGTAACCTCATTGAGCTTTGTACTTCATAGCCCGGTGTATCCAATCATGAGAAAAGCTATTTCAGGTGTCCACTTGCAAGTTGTTCTCCTAGTTGCATCTTCTCTGAGGAGTGGCATCATGGGCTCCTCAAAACAGCTCTCAAATGATCTGAAAAAAAAAAAGATTGTTCAACATAGTTGTTCAGGGGAAGGATACAAAAAGTTGTCTCTGAGATTTAACCTGTCCGTTTCCACTGTGAGGAACATAGTAAGGAAATGGAAGACCACAGGGACAGCTCTTGTAAAGGCCAGAAGTGGCAGGCCAACAAAAATATCAGAAAGGCAGAGAAGAAGAATGGTGAGAACAGTCAAGAACAATACACAGACCACCTCAAAAGACCTGCAGCATCATCTTGCTGCAGATGGTGTCACTGTGCATTGGTCAACAATACAGTGCACACTGCACAAGGAGAAGCTATATGGGAGAGTGATGCGAAAGAAGCCGTTTCTGCATGCACGCCACAAACAGAGTCGCCTGAGGTATGCAAAAGCACATTTAGACAAGCCAGTCATTTTGGAAGAAGGTCCTGTGGACTGATGAAACAAAGATTGAGTTGTTTGGTCATACAACAAGGCGTTATGCATGGCGCCACAAAAACACAGCATTCCAAGAAAAATACTTGCTACCCACTGTCAAATTTGGGGGAGGGTCCATCATGCTTTGGGGCTGTGTGGCCAATGACGGCACTGGGAATCTTGTTAAAGTTGAGGGTCACATGGATTCCACTCAGTATCAGCAGATTCTTAAGAATAATGTTTAAAGGGAACCAACCACCTCAGATGACGACTATAAGCAGTTAATACATGTCCCTGCACCCTACCTACACCGTTCCAGCTATGTTTTTGCTAAGAATATTGATAAATGCAAACCGAAATATGCACTTTGTAAACTTACATTCCTGCGTACTTGAGGGCGTCTCCCTGTGTGTGCTGGCACTTGTGGGCTGTGCTCGTCATGCCTGCTCTCCCCCTCCCTTATGCACGCCCCCTCTCAGCCTGCTATAGTGATGTGAGGCTGATTGCGTCATAAAGGGGCGGGGCTACGGGATGCCGCGATTAGCCCTGCCCCTTTATGACGCAATCAGCCTCACACAGTATAGCAGGCTGAGAGGGGGCGTGCATAAGGGAGGGGGAGAGCAGGCATGATGAGCACAGCCCTCTCGTACCAGAGCCCGAGGGAGACGCCCTCAAGTACGCAGGAATGTAAGTTTACAAAGTGCATATTTCGGTTTGCATTTATCAATATTCTTAGCAAAAACATAGCTGGAACGGTGTAGGTAGGGTGCAGGGACATGTATTAACTGCTTATAGTCGTCATCTGAGGTGGTTGGTTCCCTTTAAGAATCAGTGTCAAAGTTGAAGTTACGCCGGGGATGGATCTTTCAGCAAGACAATGATCCAAAACACCGCTCCAAATCTACTCAGGCATTCATGCAGAGGAACAATTACAATGTTCTGGAATGGCCATCCCAGTCCCCAGACCTGAATATTATTTTTTTTTTTTTTAAATCATTTAGTTTTTATTAAACATTTGACAAGTATACAACATAGGGGTATACCCCGTATAAGAGATGAGAATGAACAATCGTACAAAAAGAAAATAACAATGGGAAGGGGAGGGTGGTGGGGGGAATGGGGGAAAGGTCCAATCAGTTATGATGAGAGAAATTTTATATAAAAATTCCTATGAAGGTGTAGGATATCAAATGTACAATACCATTATAAGTATATGAGACAGTAAATAGTAAATAAAGGTAGACAGATGAAATGTTAATAAATTAAAGGTAACAAATAAGTCAGTAATGTCCTCTAAAGAGTCCTTGCATTCCCAAAGGGGTCCTGGTTATACAGGATTAAGGCCTAGCGGTGGAGGTCAACCAAGGGTCCCACCAGCATAATCTTTTAGTTTTTATGGCCAAGTCATGGGCTAGGTTAGATTCATGTTGGAAGTGGAGTTCAATTCTAGATACTAGTTCCGCTCTTGAGGGAGTCGTGGTCAGTTTCCAGTGTTTGGTTAGACATATTCTGGCTGCTATTATTATATTGGTTACAATAGGGCGTACTAGTCTGGGAATATTTTCCAGACCCAGGCCAAGTAGTGCCGTAGGACCATCTAACGTAAGTGGGAGCCCGACCACCTCCACTATCAGTAATTCAACCATACTCCAAAACCTCCGAACCCTGGGGCAGAGCCACCACACATGTTCCATAGAACCGGTCTCCTGGCCGCACTTCCAGCATAATGAGTCAGAGGATCGCTGAATTTGTGCGAGCCTGAGAGGAGACAGGTACCAATTCATTTGGATTTTCTTTGCCTGTTCTAGATGTAAGACACAGGATGAATATTTGGAAGTGTGGACTGCGGCCCTGAGCCATGAGTCCAGAGGGGCCGAGAAGGTGAGCCTGCGCTCCCAGATCTTCATATATGGGAGTTTATGTTGATCCGTTGAGACCAGTAGTGCCCTGTAAATGATAGAGACTCCGTGAGTGGCGGAACATTGGGGTTTAAAGTACCTTTGTAGGTGTTCATGTAGGTGGAGGCTGTCCCAAGATGGAACACGACACTGAGTTAGGAAATGTCGAATCTGTAGATATTGGTAAAATACCCTATTCGGGAGATTGAATAGGCTGTGTAGTTCAGAGAAGGGACGAAGTCCCGACTCGTTATAAAGGTCATACAGTGTTCGTATATTTAGAGTTTTCCACCTAAGTAGGGATAGATCAGGTATAGCATGTTCTAGAGCATCAAGAGAGATGTATCTAAGTAAAAAGGTGAAATAAGGGTGGCCCATGGAAGACCATATTTTTAATAGGGTAATCATGGATCTCAAAAGGCCGCCAAGGGGAGAGGGCCGGAGTAGTCCCAGTTCCAACAGGATGCGAAGAGATCCAGAAGGGGCATAAGATGCCTCAATCTGGAGCCAAGGTATCGGGGACACTGTCCCGGACCACCAGATCTTCGCATACTCCAGATGGGTAGCTCTATAATATGTTAGTATATCCGGGACTCCCAGACCCCCCGCAGCACTCGGGAGAACCATCACTTTGTGGGCTATACGTGGGGGCTTCTTGTTCCAAATAAATGAATTGATTAAACGTTGAAAGCTGGAAATACACGCATGTGGAAATAGGATGGGTAGACAGCGGAAGAGGTATATTATTTTTGGTAAGATTGTCATTTTAATGATGTGTATGCGGGCAATCCAGGAGAGGACCAGCGGGGAGATCCTGTCCAGCTCCTGTGAGATTTGTCTATATAATCTGTCAAAGTTTTGCTTAACTATAGAGTGTAGGTGGGAGACATAAATCCCAAGATAAATAAAGCCATTAGGGGACCAGGAGAATGCAAATTGTTGTTGAAGTTGGGCCTGGACACAGGCTGGTATATTAACAGGGAACAGCATGGATTTGGACATGTTTAGCTTGTAGAAGGACACCTCGGAAAACTCTTTAAGCAGGGCCATAATTTCGCCCAGGGAGTCCGAGACGTCAGTGCACGAGAAAACCACGTCATCCGCATATAATCCAATTTTATGTTCCTGTCCTCCTATGTTGATACCATGAATATTTGGATTGGCCCTTACAGCTGCAGCCAGGGGTTCCATTGCAAGCGCAAATATCAGGGGGGATAGAGGGCAACCCTGCCGGGTCCCATTAGTGATGTTAAAGTTGCTGGAAAGAAAACCTGAGGCTCGGACGGAAGCAGAGGGAAGAGAGTATAGGGCCATAATGGCTGTCTTGACTTGGCCCGTTATGCCAAATTTGTCAAGCACCTCTCCAATGTACCCCCAGTGAATCCTGTCGAATGCCTTTTCGGCATCTAGCGACAGGAGAACACCGGGGGCCCCGGACCTCTCCAGTACGTCCAGGATATTGATTAAGCGTCTGGTTCCGTCGCGATACTGCCTGCCCGGGACAAAACCAACCTGGTCGGGATCTATGAGGTTTGGTAGTATTTCCATAAGCCTATTTGCCCATATTTTGGCATAAATTTTTGTGTCGCAATTTAGTAGCGCTATTGGGCGGAAATTTCCGGGGGTGTCGGGGGACTTCCCCGGTTTAGGTATTGTGGAAATAATCGCCTCTAGACCCTCCCGACCCACCTCTCCCCCGGACCTCCAGCACTCAAAGAGTCTGAGTAAAAATGGTGACAGGACGGTGGCAAATTGTGCGTAGTAGGAAAATGGATAACCGTCAGGACCTGGGGCAGAATGTTTTTTGGCAGTTTTTATTATTTGCATTATTTCTGTGATGGTTATGGGGGAGTCTAGAAGAGCCAGGTGCTGTTGTGATAGCTTAGGTAGAGTTATCTTATCAAGAAATGTTGTAATATTTTCAAGGTTGGGTTGTGGTGTATTGGGGTCTGATTTCAAGTTATACAGTGATTTATAGTAGTGACCGAATTCTTCAGCTATCTTAATGGGGTGTTGGATCCGACGGCCTGAAGGGGCGGTAAGATGAGATATCCTGGACCGTGCTACTTTCTTCCTCACCCTCCTGGCCAGCAGTGCCCCGGCCCTGTCGCCCATACCATAAAATTTTGCATGAAGGGACTTAAGGTGGTTTTCAGTTTTGTGTAGGAGTAAGGTGCGTAAACGACTCCTCGCCTCCAGAAGTGATGACAAGGCTGCGGGGGAAGGACATTGTTTGTGTCGTTCCTCCAGGGACCGTAATGAGCGGAGAGCAGCATCCAATTCCGCTGTGCGTTGTTTCTTTACAAAGGAAGCTGTTTTAATTAGTAGGCCCCGGAGCACAGCCTTGTGAGAGAACCAGAGGGAGTCATCTCGCACCGCCCCGTTATCATTCAGGGAGAAAAACTCGGTCAGTTGGTTGGTAATGTCCTCTGATATTTGAGGGTCAGCTAGGAGGTGGGGATTAAGCTTCCAGATAAAGGGAGATTTGACCGCCATGGGGTCTGTTAGCTGTAGGGAGATGGGTGCATGGTCTGACCAGGTGATGTTATCGATGGAGGCGGCAGTGCAATCTTGTAATAAGGCATCATTAACCAATATATAATCAATCCTGCTGTATGTTCTGTAGCGAGGGGATAGAAATGTATAATCGCGTTCTCCACCGTGGAAGTAACGCCAGATATCATGGAAGCCGTATTCCATCACCAGCGAGCCCATCTCGCCCCTTGGGGTGGACACATCAGAGCAGTCTAGGGACTTGTTCATGGGCATGTTAAAGTCGCCACTTATTATTGTGCGGCAGCAGCCAGAAAGTTCAGGTCGATCCAGGAGTGAGGATAGAAATGATTTTTGTCCCACATTAGGAGCATACATGGAAACTAGAACATAAGGAACCCCATTAATCTGGCATGAGAGGATTAGGTATCTCCCTTCCGTATCTGAGCAGGAGCTGATCAGCTGAAAGGAGACCGTATGCTTAATGAGGATCGCCACTCCTGCCTTTTTCAAAGGGCCGTTGGCAAAAAATTGGGTGGGAAAAGTTTTATTCTGCAATCTAAAATTGTCTGCTGCAAGCAGGTGAGTTTCTTGGATAAAGATTACATCACTCCCGGATCTACCGAACTGCCGCAAGGCCATTGATCGCTTAACGGGCGAGTTAAGGCCGTTGACATTCAATGATAAAACGTTAATACTCATGATATCAGATAACATTTACAGTAGAAACAATCAGGAACACAACAGTTAGCCATAGGAAATGCAGTAATAAAGGGACCTGAAGGTTGGAAGGGGAAGAGGGGTGGGAGGGAGAGGGAAGTGGGTAAAATAGGTGGTACCCTTGCCATAAAATTTGGAGTATGGCAGGGCCGAAAAATGAGGTTAAAAGGAAGAGGGGAAAAAGGGGGAGAAAAAACATGAAGAATCAAAAAATCCCATACGAGGGAAAATCCAAACATTGGTGTCCAAAGGTTTTAACACCTTTGAAGAGTGACTAAAACACACTCAGGGGGCAGAGTTCTCGAACCGCCGGCGATCCGAAAAAGAGCAATAACAGGGAACCAGCGAAGTCCGAACCAAGGACCAAAACCGGGCCCTAAAAGCCACAACCACCGGGCAGTGCAGTTTAGTCAAAGTCACACAGCTTTTTTCCACTCCTTGGAGATCGTACGTGGAGTCTTGTTAGAGCTGGGGCTGGAGCGAGGGGGTGTAGAGCTGGAATCCTGGGAAAGTCCCCACTCCTTAAGAGCCCTCCTCAGGTGGCTAGGAGAGCGGAAAATCTGCGTCGCACCTTTGTAGCGGAATCGGACGTGTACCGGCGTGCCCCAGGAGTACATAATGCCGCGATCTCGTAGGGTTTTGCAGTAAGGGGCAAATTCACGTCGTCTAGCCAGTGTACCAGCGGACAGATCCGGGAAAATGGAGATTCCTGTGAAAGGAGGATTTAATGTAGGATTCTTTCTCATGGCCTGTAGGACCACATCAGCCACAGCCGGTTTAGCGAGTTGAACCAGGATGTCTCTGGGGAGCGCCTTGTTTACATGCGCTGGCTTGGGGATCCTGTATGCCCTGTCGAAGGCCATCTCCTCCTTCTGTATATCTGGCAGCAGTTGGGGCAGTAGGTTATGAATTACCTCCTGTATGTCTTCCTGGTCTTGCGCCTCAGGGATCCCACGGAGCCTGACGTTTCCTCTCCGAGATTTATCCTCCAAACTGCAGATCCTCAGTTGGGCCTGTTTTAGTTCATCTGCTATCAAGCCGTAGTCAGTCGCCAGTTCGTTATGGGCATCTGCGTACTCCGCCATTTTGTCTTCTATGTGGTCTGTTCGCTCTCCTAATGAGGAGAGATCTCTACGCATTTCCTCCATCATGCCCCTCATGTCTTCTTGAAGGGAACGCCTGAGCGATCCCAAAAGGTCTCTAAGCTCTCTCCACGACGCCGGGGCGTCATCGTCGGCGTCGCTGTCTGCGTTCACATCGCAGCTGCGATGCACGCGGGAGCGGGAGGGAGGAGAGCTGGGAGCCGGCGCCATTTTGGGTTGTGAGTGCTGGGGCTGATCAGGGCCGAAAAAGTCTGTGACTTTTTTTGCAGCAGTCCGCTGCTTAGAGGAATTCCTGGGCATACCTGGGGGGTCTGGAGAGGTTCCGCCACTGGATTTGATAGGTTTGAAGGCTGTGGGAGATCTGTAGTGTGCCGTTAGCCCGGTAAGTTGCAGGAGCTCAGAGAGACACGTCTGGCTTCATGAGCTCCCAGGCCACGCCCCCCCAGACCTGAATATTATTGAACATCTGTGGGATGTTTTGAAGCGGGCTGTCCATGCTCCGCGACCATCAAACTTGACTGAACTTGAATTGTTTTGTAAAGAGGAATGGTCAAAAATATCTTCATCCAGGATCCAGGAACTCATTAACATCTACAGGAAGCGACTAGAGGCTGTTATTTTTGCAAAAGGTGGATCTACTAAATATTAATGTCACTTTACTGTTGAGATGCCCATACTTTTGCACCTGTCAATTTTTGAAATAATGCATATTTCACATTTTTGGTAAGTGCAATAAACCTCATTTCAATCCTGAAATATTACTGTGTCCATCAGATATTACATACGAGTATCACAGTGAAATAGCTGTTGCAAAAAAAAAATTTTAAACAAAAAAAAAAATATATATATACAGTACAGACCAAACGTTTGGACACACCTCCTCATTCAAAGAGTCTTCTGTATTTTCATGACTATGAAAATAGTAGATTCACATTGAAGGCATCAAAACTATGAATTAACACATGTGGAATAATATACTTAACAAAAAAGTGTGAAACAACTAAAAATATGTCTTATATTCTAGGTTCTTGCAAGCAGTATATCTCTGTGTGTAACGGTACCTTTAGAATTGCAATTTTTGGTCCCCCACCTCCCTACTCCCCCCAAAAAAAGTGATTAAAATACCAAATGTTCTTCCAAAATTCTATCAATAAAAACATTTTCTCAGTGGATAACAAAACAAGCCTTCCCATACTTAAGAAAAAAAATAACAGGTCTTAAAAATTGGCAAAACAAGTACTGTATATACTCGTGTATAAGCTGACCCGTGTATAAGCCGACCCCCCTACTTTTGCCCCCAAAACCTGGGAAAACCTATTGACTCGTGTATAAGCCGAGGGTGGACCCCAGCACAGGTATACAGCCCCCAGCAGTGTGGTATACAACAGCCTCCCCAGTGGTAGTATACAGCAGAAGCCCCAGTGGTATATACAGCAGCAGCCCCAGTGGTAGTATACAGCAGCCCCAGAGGTATATACAGCAGCCCCAGTGGTAGTATACAGCAGCCCCAGAGGTATATACAGCAGCCCCAGTGGTAGTATACAGCAGCAGCCCCAGTGGTATATACAGCAGCCCCAGTGGTAGTATACAGCAGCCCCAGAGGTATATACAGCAGCCCCAGTGGTAGAATACAGCAGCAGCCCCAGAGGTATATACAGCAGCCCCAGTGGTAGTATACAGCAGCCCCAGAGGTAATATACAGAGGTAATATACAGCAGCCCCAGTGGTAGTATACAGCAGCCCCAGAGGTAGTATACAGCAGCCCCAGAGGTAGTATACAGCAGCCCCAGAGGTAGTATACAGCAGCCCCAGAGGAATATACAGCAGCCCCCCCCCATATCAGTATACAGGCCCCCCCTTGTGCAGCAATCCTGAAAAGGAAAACATTATCATACTTATCCCTGCCGCTGTCCCGCTGCTGCCGCCGCCGCCTTCATCCTGCGTCTTCCGGCTTCCTCCTCTGGCGCGCAGACAATCACGTCATTGCCTGCGCCGACCTGAGGAAGCCGGAAGAAAACGGATGAAGCCGGAGGAGCGCGATAACGGCGGCGGCAGCGGGACAGCGGCAGCGGGATAAGTATGATAATGTTTTCCTTTTCAGGATTGCTGCACAAGGGGGGGGGCTGTATACTGATATGGGGGGGGGCTGCTGTATACTGTATACACTGTATACAGTGACTCGCGTATAAGCCGTGGGGGGGACTTTTCAGCCCAATTTTTGGGCTGAAAAACTCGGCTTATACGCGAGTATATACGGTAGTTTCTTACTCACTAAAATATATAAAGAAAAAAACATTAAGTTTGATACTTCTATAATCATATTGACTTTGAGAACCATATTCTCTGGTCTTTTTTTTTTTTACTACAGTATGAACTCCAAAAAAACAAACAAAAAATAACAATAGAAGAATAGTATTTTTATACCGTTTCACATCTTTTTCACATTCACAGGTCTGACCTACTTGCCTGTTAGTTCATAGGCACATAGCAAAAACAACTAGTAATATATAATACCTTTAAAGGGTTAATTTTATTGATTTGTTTGCAATAGGTTTGAATAATCCTTCAAACTATTTATTACCACAATCAGCAAGTATACAAAGAATTAGGCAGGAATATACTATTTTGCAAACTTCAGACGTTCAGTGGAAGCTATTTATGATACTGGTTCATAATTCTTCTGGAGGGCACATGTGCAACAGAGAGCAGAACACTAGTTTGAATTTAGCATGCCACCATGGAGAGGAATCTGAGCAACAAATTAATATTAATGGGTAAGTGTGACCTGACTGCCCCAATATGAATGAAACATGAGTTTTTCAAGGTGACCCTCTCTCCTCTCTATATATATTCATACATATGCTAACCTCAAAGTAAACCAACTTTCTGATTTTGTTCAGTAACTGGAATGTGTATTTCTAACCATATAAGTTTTAAATACTATATTGAAAACATTTTCTCTTAAGACTGTTCTATTCATAGAAGATGTAATCGGCAGTGATGAGTTAACTTTGCTCGAACATGTTTGCCAATTTAAAATCAGCATGAACATGGCCTGTTAAGAAGAACTGGGTGTATTGTAGTAGAGCCCTTTGGTCAGGGCAGCCAAAAATTGGGAGGTTCAACAATGACCCATGCATACAGACATGTAGTAGGGCCTGTAACCTTCAAGTGGGTGTATTGTAGTATAGCCCTTAGGTCAGGGCAGCCAAAAATTGTGAGGCTCCTCTTTGTCCCTGGATGGAGACGTGCAGGAGGGCCTGTTAAGAAGAACTGGGTGTATTGTAGTGTAGCCCTTTGGTCAGGGCAGCCAAAAATTGGGAGGTTCAACAATGACCCATGCATACAGACATGTAGTAGGGCCTGTAACCCTCAAGTGGGTGTATTGTAGTATAGCCCTTAGGTCAGGGCAGCCAAAAATTGTGAGGCTCCTCTTTGTCCCTGGATGGAGACGTGCAGGAGGGCCTGTAAAGAAGAACTGGGTGTATTGTAGTAGAGCCCTTTTGTCAGGGCAGCCAAACATTGGGAGGTTCAACAATGACCCATGCATACAGACATGTAGTAGGGCCTGTAACCCTCAAGTGGGTGTATTGTAGTATAGCCCTTAAGTCAGGGCAGCCAAAAATTGTGAGGCTCCTCTTTGTCCCTGGATGGAGACGTGCAGGAGGGCCTGTTAAGAAGAACTGGGTGTATTGTAGTGTAGCCCTTTGGTCAGGGCAGCCAAAAATTGGGAGGTTCAACAATGACCCATGCATACAGACATGTAGTAGGGCCTGTAACCCTCAAGTGGGTGTATTGTAGTATAGCCCTTAGGTCAGGGCAGCCAAAAATTGTGAGGCTCCTCTTTGTCCCTGGATGGAGACGTGCAGGAGGGCCTGTTAAGAAGAACTGGGTGTATTGTAGTAGAGCCCTTTGGTCAGGGCAGCCAAAAATTGTGAGGCTCCTCTTTGTCCCTGGATGGAGACGTGCAGGAGGGCCTGTAAAGAAGAACTGGGTGTATTGTAGTAGAGCCCTTTGGTCAGGGCAGCCAAAAATTGGGAGGTTCAACAATGACCCATGCATACAGACATGTAGTAGGGCCTGTAACCCTCAAGTGGGTGTATTGTAGTATAGCCCTTAGGTCAGGGCAGCCAAAAATTGTGAGGCTCCTCTTTGTCCCTGGATGGAGACGTGCAGGAGGGCCTGTTAAGAAGAACTGGGTGTATTGTAGTAGAGCCCTTTGGTCAGGGCAGCCAAAAATTGTGAGGCTCCTCTTTGTCCCCGGATGGAGACGTGCAGGAGGGCCTGTAAAGAAGAACTGGGTGTATTGTAGTAGAGCCCTTTGGTCAGGGCAGCCAAAAATTGGGAGGTTCAACAATGACCCATGCATACAGACATGTAGTAGGGCCTGTAACCCTCAAGTGGGTGTATTGTAGTATAGCCCTTAGGTCAGGGCAGCCAAAAATTGTGAGGCTCCTCTTTGTCCCTGGATGGAGACGTGCAGGAGGGCCTGTTAAGAAGAACTGGGTGTATTGTAGTATAGCCCTTAGGTCAGGGCAGCCAAAAATTGGGAGGCTCCTCTTTGTCCCTGGATAGAGACGTGCAGGAGGGCCTGTTAAGAACTGGGTGTATTGTAGTAAAGCCCTTTTGTCAGGGCAGCCAAAAATTGGGAGGCTCCTCTTTGTCCCTGGATTGAGACGTGCAGGAGGGCCTGTTAAGAAGAACAGGGTGTATTGTAGTATAGCCCTTTTGTCAGGGCAGCCAAAAATGGGGAGGCTCCTCTTTGTCCCTGGATAGAGACGTGTAGGAGTACCTAAAAACATTTTTCCCATTGAAAAGGAGCGGGTCTCCTGTCGTTGTAATGCCCATTCTAACAGAATGGGCTAAAAAATTTACCACTGCGGGTATACCTCAAACAAGAGCCTAACTATTCTAACGCTCATCATGGTGTCACATGAGGAGAAGGAGTAGCAGTCCAGCGATTAGCCAAAGTACGGAAGTGTGTACCCATGGGTGAGTGGAGGTACATGTCAAATTCAAATAACAAAATAAAATTCAGTTGTCATTTGCTGGTGGTGTGGTGAAGTCTGGCCCAATCCAACCCTTGTTCATCTTGATCAGAGTGAGCCTGTCCGCATTTTCAGTTGACAGGTGGGTGCGTTTATCAGTGATGATTCCACCTGCTGCACTGAAAACACGCTCTGATAAAACGCTAGCGGCAGGGCAGGCCAGGACTTCCAAGGCGTAGAGAGCCAATTCATGCCACGTGTCGAGCTTGGAGACCCAATAATTGAAAGGCACCGATGAATCTCGCAGTACAGTTGTTCGATCTGCAAGGTACTCCTTCAGCATCTGCCCGAACTTAGCATTTCTGGTGGCACTACCCCGCACCTCAGGGGCTGTGGTACGTGAGGGGCTGAGAAAACTGTCCCACATCGTAAAGACAGTTCCCCTGCCTCTGGCGGATTGGACTTGTGCTCCTCTCGGCCGTACGCCTTGGTTGTCCATCGAATCCTGACCTATGCCGCTAGCGTTTTGTGAGGGGAAGGATTTCACAACTTCCGCGACTATGGCCCTCTGGAACTGCAGCATTTTGGCTGACCTCTCCGCCTCAGGAATGAGAGACATAAAGTTCTCCTTGTAGCGTGGGTCTAAGAGTGTTGCCAACCAGTACTGATTGTCGGCCAAGATGTTCTGAACGCGAGGGTCACGAGACAGGCAGCTTACCATAAAGTCAGCCATGTGCGCCAGACTCTTAACAGCCATCACATCAGTATCCAGACCAACACGATGACTGAACATGCTGTCCTCCTCCTCCTCCTCATCTCCCCTGTCCTCTGGCCAGCCACGCTGAATCGAGGGTATGACTGGTGTGCATGTCATATCCCCAATTTGGCCTGAGAGTTGCTCCATGTCTTCATCCTCCTCCTCCTCGTCATAGTCCTCCACTACACGTTGTGATGACATGAGGCTGGGCTGTGTGTTTTCACCCACACCCACTACAGTTTCTTGCTCTAAGTCATCGCGCTCTGCCTGCAATGCATCCTCTTTTATTTTCAGCAGAGACCGTTTTAGAAGGCAGAGTAGTGGTATGGTGACGCTAATAATGGCGTCATCACCGCTCACCATCTTGGTGGAGTCCTCAAAGTTTTGGAGGACGGTGCATAGGTCCGACATCCATCTCCACTCCTCAGGTGTTATGTGTGGAGTTTGACCCATTTCCCGACGGCTTAGGTGATGCAGGTAGTCCACAACTGCCCTCTTCTGCTCACATATCCTGACCAACATGTGCAGCGTTGAATTCCAACGCGTGGGGACATCACACACCAGTCTGTGGGCCGGAAGACGCAAACGGCGCTGAAAGCTTGCAAGGCCGGCTGAAGCAGCAGGTGACTTGCGAAAATGTGCAAACAGACGCCGAACTTTTACCAGCAGGTCAGACACCTCCGGGTATGACTTCACAACCACCAGGTTGAGCACATGGGCCACGCATGGAACATGCGTCAGCTGCCCTCGCCTCAAAGCTGCCACCAGTTTCCGGCCATTGTCACACATGACCTTTCCTGGCTTTAGGTTCAGAGGTGTGAGTCAGTGATCTGCCTGCTGTTTCAGAGCTGTCCACACCTCTTCTGCATTGTGGGGTTTGTCACCTATGCAGACTAGCTTCAGCACAGCCTGTTGCCGCTTTGCAGAGGCAGTGCTGCAGTGCTTCCAGCTTGGGACTGGTGTGGAGGGTACAGTGGATGAGGATGCGCAGGTGGAGGAGGAGGAGGCTGAAGAGCATGACATTCCGGAGCTGTAGAGTGTCGGTGAAACCATGACAGAGGTAGGGCCTGCTATCCTTGGTGTGGGAAGGACGTGTTCCGTCCCTCGCTCAGACTGGGTCCCAGCCTCCACAATATTAATCCAGTGTGCCGTCAAGGAGATGTAGCGGCCTTGCCCACAAGCACTTGTCCACGTGTCTGTGGTTAGGTGGACTTTGGCTGAAACAGCATTGTTCAGGGCACGTGTGATGGTGTTGGACACGTGGTTATGCAATGCGGGGACGGCACATCTGGAGAAATAGTGTCGGCTGGGGACCGAGTAACGTGGGACAGCAGCCGCCATCAGGTCGCGGAATGCGTCCGTCTCCACCAGACGGAAAGGCAACATTTCTAGCGCTATGAGTCGCGAAATGTGAGCATTGAGGACTGTGGCATGTGGGGCATTGGCAGCGTATTTGCGCCTGCGTTCAAATGTTTGCTGAATGGATAATTGAACGCTGCGCTGGGACAAGGACGTGCTTGATGGTGCCGTAATTTGTGCTTCAGCAACTTCAGGTGCAGGACCGGAGGCTTGTTCGCAGCCAGCATGGACAGGGGATTGGCTTGCATGCACAACAGCCGAAGACGTAGCAGTGACATCAGCACGCACCGCTCCTCGACTCTGTGGTACTTCCCACAAAGTCGGGTGCTTGGCTGACATGTGCCTGATCATGCTGGTGGTGGTCAGGCTGCTAGTTTTCGTACCCCTGCTGATAGTGGCATGGCAGGTGTGGCAAATGGCCTTTTTAGAGTCTTCTGGAGCCAACTTAAAAAACTCCCAGACTCAGGAAGACCGAACATTTGCACAGGCACCTTGAGTCGTGTTGTTGTTCCGGGGAACGGTTGCCTGCCTTCTGCCTGCGGACGCACCCCTGCTTCGTACTGGCTGTTGTGATGCTACGCCTCCCTCCCCCTGTGCACTGCTGTCCTCGCTCTGCATATCCTCCTGCCATGTAGGGTCAGCTACTGGATCATCCACCACGTCGTCTTCCTCTTCCGCACCCTGATCCTCCTCCTGACTTCCTGGCAATTGTGTCTCATCATCGTCCACCCCTTGTTGAGACACTTTGACAACATTCCGTTCGTCATAACGCGGCTGCTCAAATATTTGGGCATCTGTACATACCATCTCCTCATGACCCACTTCAAGAGGAGGTGGCGACAGGCCAGATTCTGCGAATGGATACGTGAACAGCTCTTCCGAGTGTCTCAGTGTGGGATCTGTAATGTCCGTGGACGTGTAATCGGCCAGGTGGTAGGAAGGAGGATCAGGTTGGGAAATGTGCGGTGCAGTATCACGGCTACTGACAGTTGACCGTGCGGAAGACAGGGTGTTTGTGGAGGTGCCCATCTGACTTGAAGCATTATCCGCTATCCAAGTAACAACCTGTTGACACTGGTCTTGGTTCAACAGTGGTGTACTGCTGCGGGCCCCAAGAATTTGGGACAGGACGTGCGAGCGAGGAGATGTGGCCCTTTGTTGTTGCGAAATGAGTGCTTGCACACGACCTCGGCCTCTGCCTGCACCACCATCACGTACACTTCCTTGTTCCTTGCCAACGCCTTTGCCAACGCCTTTGCGCATTTTGCCTGTATAGAGCGACAACTGCCTGGTGACTGTGGAGGTCACAGGAGATTAGGATTTTAGTTCCCTAACCTGTATAAAGGTATGACGTACAACAGTGTGGTGACTGTTGAGATGACAATAGTTAGGATTTTTGTTCCCTAACTTGTAGAAACTTATGACGTACAACAGTGTGGTGACTGTTGAGATGACAAGAGTTAGGATTTTAGTTCCCTAACTTGTAGAAACTTATGACGTACAACAGTGTGGTGACTGTTGAGATGACAAGAGTTAGGATTTTAGTTCCCTAACCTGTAGAAACGTATGACGTACAACAGTGTGGTGACTGTTGAGATGACAAGAGTTAGGATTTTTGTTCCCTAACTTGTAGAAACTTATGACGTACAACAGTGTGGTGACTGTTGAGATGACAAGAGTTAGGATTTTTGTTCCCTAACTTGTACAAACTTATGACGTACAACAGTGTGGTGACTGTTGAGATGACAAGAGTTAGGATTTTAGTTCCCTAACCTGTAGAAACGTATGACGTACAACAGTGTGGTGACTGTTGAGATGACAAGAGTTAGGATTTTTGTTCCCTAACTTGTAGAAACTTATGACGTACAACAGTGTGGTGACTGTTGAGATGACAAGAGTTAGGATTTTAGTTCCCTAACTTGTAGAAACCTATGACGTACAACAGTGTGGTGACAGTTGAGATGACAAGAGTTAGTATTTTAGTTCC
Source organism: Allobates femoralis (assembly GCA_033576535.1). NCBI lineage: Eukaryota > Metazoa > Chordata > Amphibia > Anura > Aromobatidae > Allobates > Allobates femoralis. Next base: position 603,270,443 of record JARQOC010000003.1, on the reverse strand, counting down.
CTAACCTGTAGAAACGTATGACGTACAACAGTGTGGTGACTGTTGAGATGACAAGAGTTAGGATTTTTGTTCCCTAACTTGTACAAACTTATGACGTACAACAGTGTGGTGACTGTTGAGATGACAAGAGTTAGGATTTTAGTTCCCTAACTTGTAGAAACATATGACGTACAACAGTGTGGTGACTGTTGAGATGACAATAGTTAGGATTTTAGTTCCCTAACTTGTAGAAACTTATGACGTACAACAGTGTGGTGACTGTTGAGATGACAAGAGTTAGGATTTTAGTTCCCTAACCTGTAGAAACGTATGACGTACAACAGTGTGGTGACTGTTGAGATGACAAGAGTTAGGATTTTAGTTCCCTAACCTGTAGAAACGTATGACGTACAACAGTGTGGTGACTGTTGAGATGACAAGAGTTAGGATTTTTGTTCCCTAACTTGTAGAAACTTATGACGTACAACAGTGTGGTGACTGTTGAGATGACAAGAGTTAGGATTTTAGTTCCCTAACTTGTAGAAACCTATGACGTACAACAGTGTGGTGACAGTTGAGATGACAAGAGTTAGGATTTTAGTTCCCTAACCTGTAGAAACGTATGACGTACAACAGTGTGGTGACTGTTGAGATGACAAGAGTTAGGATTTTTGTTCCCTAACTTGTACAAACTTATGACGTACAACAGTGTGGTGACTGTTGAGATGACAAGAGTTAGGATTTTAGTTCCCTAACTTGTAGAAACGTATGACGTACAACAGTGTGGTGACTGTTGAGATGACAATAGTTAGGATTTTAGTTCCCTAACCTGTAGAAACGTATGACGTACAACAGTGTGGTGACTGTAATGGTTTGAAGAGAGGATTTTAGTCCCTAACCTGTATTAAGGTAGTACGTACACCTGTCTGGTGACTGTTTTGATGACAAGAGTTAGGATTTTAGTTCCCTAACCTGTATTAAGGTAGTACGTACACCTGTCTGGTGACTGTAATGGTTTAAAGAGAGGATTTTAGTCCCTAACCTGTATTAAGGCAGTACGTACACCTGTCTGGTGACTGTTTTGATGACAAGAGTTAGGATTTTAGTTCCCTAACCTGTATTAAGGTAGTACGTACACCTGTCTGGTGACTGTAATGGTTTGAAGAGAGGATTGTAATCCCTAACCTGTATTAAGGTAGTACGTACACCTGTCTGCTGACTGTTTTGATGACAAGAGTTAGGATTTTAGTTCCCTAACCTGTATTAAGGTACTACGTACACCTGTCTGGTGACTGTAATGGTTTGAAGAGAGGATTTTAGTCCCTAACCTGTATTAAGGTAGTACGTACACCTGTCTGGTGACTGTTTTGATGACAAGAGTTAGGATTTTAGTTCCCTAACCTGTATTAAGGAAGTACGTACACCTGTCTGGTGACTGTAATGGTTTGAAGAGAGAATTTTAGTCCCTAACCTGTATTAAGGTACTAAGTACAAGAGTGTGGTGACTCTAATGGTCACAGAAAAGCTTGGATCCCAATCTGTATCACCCTGCCTATATCCTCCTATATTAGTCCTGAGAAGGACTGTTCTGGTCACTGGAAATCTTGGACTCCGATCTGGATCACCCTGCCTATGTCCTCCTAGATTAGTCCTGAGAAGGACTGTTGTGGTCAGCAGCAGTTTGCAGCCCTGATCCGGATCTACCTATGAGGGCCGCAAATCTGTCCCTAATCAGCAGCAGACACTCTCCCTACACTTACTGTCTGGAAGGCTGTGTGCCGAGCACAGCGCGCCGGGACTTATAAAGGCTCGGTGACGCTGTGCAGGCCGGCCAATCACTGCTATACCACAACTAACAGGGCTGTGGCATTGCAGTGGTCTGTCAGCCAATCCCTGCACGTGGGCTGGCTCTCAAAAGAGCGCCAACATGGAGAGATGACGACCACGAGCACAGCACGAGTATCGCGAGATTACTCGGTGCTCGGCGAGTCGCCCGAGTACAGTGATACTCGTGCGAGTAACGAGTAGTGCCGAGCATGTTCGCTCAACACTAGTCAGAGGGTCACATGATCAGCTCCTCAGTATGCAGCCAGGACTCCACAGTGCATGGTGCTGGATGAGGTGTGGGGATGAGGGATTTACAGTATGGATGTAGCAGAGCAGAGTGTGTACTAGATGTATGAAGCAGAGCCATGTGTGTATGAGGTGTACGGCGAGGAGCCATGTGTGTACAAGGTGTACGGAGCGGAGCCGCATGTGTATGAGGTGTACAGAGCGGAGCCACGTGTGTATAAGGTGTACGGAGTGGAGCCACGTATATGAGGTGTACGGAGCGGAGCCGCGTGTACACAAAGTGTATGAAGCAGAGCTGAGTGTGTACGAGGTCATGTTTGGAGAGTCTTTGTGTGCCTAAACACTGGAGCTCCCCCACAAGTGACCCAATTTTGGAAATTAGACCCCCCAAGGAACTTATCTAGATGAATAGTGAGCACTTTGAACCCCCAGGAGCTTCACAAACTGATCCGTAAATATGAAATAGTACTTTTTTTTCCACAAAAATTTTCTTTTTTCATTTTTATGGATTAATTTGTGAAACATCTGGGGGTTTAAAGTGCTCACCACCCATCTAGATAAGTTTCCTGGGGGGGTCTAGTTTCCAAAATGGGGTCACTTGTTGGGGAGCTCCGATGTTTAGGCACACAGGGAATCTCCAAACACGACATGGTGTCCACTAATAATTTGAGCTAATTTTCCATTCTAATTGTTAGCGGACACCATGTCACGTTTGGAGAGTCCCTGTGTGCCTAAACATTGGAGCTCCCCCACAAGTAACCCCATTTTGGAAACTAAACGCCCCATGGAACGTATCTAGATGCATACTGAGCAATTTGAACATCCAGGTGCTTCACAAATTGATCCGTAAAAATGAAAAAAGAAAATTTGTGTAAAAACTAAGTACTTTATCCTTATTACAGATCAATTTGTGAAGCACGTGGGGGGATCAAAGTGCTCACTATGCATCTAGATAAGTTCCCTGGGGGGTCTTGTTTCCAAAATGGGGTCATTTGTGGGGGAGCACTTGAATATGAAGAGCCCCTGTGTGTGTCTAAACATTGGAGCTCCCCCACAAGTGACCCCATTTTGGAAACAAGACGTCCCAGGGAACTTATCTAGATGCATAGTGAGCACTTTAATCCCTTAGGTGCTTCACAAATTGATCCGTAAAAATGAAAAATTACTTTTTTTTCACAAAAATTTTCTTTTTCCCTTTTACGGACTAATTTGTGAAGCACCTGGGGGTTCAAACTGCTCACTATACATCTAGATAAGTTTCTTGGGGGATCTAGTTTCCAAAATGTGGTCACTTGTGGGGGAGCTGCAATGTTTAGGCACACAGAGGCTCTCCAAACGTGACATGGTGTCCGCTAACAATTTGAGCTAATTTTCCATTGAAATTGTTAGCGGACACCATGTCTCATTTGGAGAACCCGTGTGCCACCATCACAAGGGCAACTGGAAGAGTTGGGGTACAGCATCAGAAAATGGCGCCTCTGATGAATGCGCTATTTTCTGGGGTGGCTGTGAGTTTCAATTTGCAACGTGGGTGTCCCACAACGTTTGGGTCTCTCCACGCTGAGGAGTCCAGCCCCACAGCTACCGAGTTGTACCTGGCTGGCTACCAAAAATACAGGGAAGGCTTTTTTTTATTTTTAGAACTGATCTTAGGAAAAAAAAATGACGTGGGGCTTCGCCATATTATTGGTCCAACCAGGTACAACTTGACAGCTACAGAGTGCCAGCAACCCCCAGCTGCCTCGTTGTACCTGGCTGGCAACCAAAAATACAGCAAAGCCCATTTTTTTTAAATTCTAGAACTAATTCTAGAAAAAAAATGATGCAGGGCTCCGCCATATTTTTTGGTCCAGCTGGGTACAACTTGGCAGCTAAGGACTGCCACCAACCCCTAGCTGCCTCGTTGTACCTGGCTTGCAACCAAAAATACAGCGAAGCCCTTTTTTATTTATTCGTAGAACTATTTATAGAAAAAAAAATTACGTGGGGCTCCGCCATATTTTTTGTACAGCCAGATACAACTTGGCAGCTGGGGGCTGGAATCCTCAACATGGAGAGGCCCAAGCGTTCTGGGCCCCCCATGCTATGAATTGCAGCTCGTAGCCGCCCCAGAAAATTATGCATTCATTGAAGAGCCATTTTCTGGCGCTGTACTCTTCCAGTTGCCCTGGTGCCAGTGGCAAACTGGGTAATAAAGGGGTTAATGTCAGCTTTTTTATTGGAAGCTGGCACTAAGCCCGAGATTCATAATGTCGGGCCAATGTTAGACCCGGCCACTAGGAATCTCTAGTAAATAGTCAAGAAATACACCACACAGAGAAAAATCTTTTTATTTGAAACAAAAACAAAATTTGGACTCCATCTTTATTATAAAGATCCGACGTAGTCCACAACGAAGGTCCCACGACGCTCGATCGCCTCCGAAGTAGTCTACAACGAAGGTCCCACAACGCTCGATCGCCTCTGCTACATCCAGAGATTGCAGCAAGGGATCAAGTGTCCTCTTCCTACAGTCTCTGGGGTCAGCGTTATGGTGCACTGTGTGGCAATGATATGTCATACAGTGCACCATGACTATGATCCCAGAGACTACAACAAGAGGACACTTGATCCCTTGTTGCACCCATCCATCCACCCATGCATCCATCCATCCATCCATGCACCCATCCATCCACCCATGCACCCATCAATCCATGCACACATCCACGCATGCACCCATCCATCCATGCTCACATCCACGCATGCACCCATCCATGAACGCACACATCCACAAACATCCACGCATGCACACATCCACGCACGTACACATCCACACATGCACACACACATCCACTCACACATCCATGCACGCACACATCCACGCACGCACACCTCCACGCATGCAGAGACATCCACACACACAGAGACATCCACGCATGCAGACATCCATGCACACATTCATGCATGCACGCACACATCCACACACGCAGACATCCACGCACGCAGAGACATCCACGCATGCAGACATCCATCCACACACACATCCATCCATGCATGCATGCATACACAGATCCATGCATGCACACATCCATGCACGCACACATCCATCCATGCATGCACACATCCATGCACGCAGAGACATCCACGCATGCAGAGACATCCCCGCACGCAGAGACATCCCCGCACGCAGAGACATCCACGCATACACACATCCTCGCACGCACACATCCATGCATGCACACATCAATCCATGCACAAATCCATGCACGCACACATCCACTAATGCATGCACCCATGCATGCATCCATCCATCCAGCCATACATGCACCCATCCATCCACCCATGCATGCACCCATCCATCCACCCATGCATCGACGTATGCACCCATCCATCCATTCATTCATTCATACTTACTTCACTCACGATCCACCGATGAGGAGGGGGAGCCCAGGAGAGGAGGAGGGGCCCACACGGAGCAGAGAAGGGTACTCCCTGCAGCGCCACGGGACAGCCATGGGGTCCAATGTGGCCCCAACTTATGCTAACATCTACATGGCTGTCCTGGAGGGTGAATACAGTTAGGGCCAGAAATATTTGGACAGTGACACAAGTTTTGTTATTTTAGCTGTTTACAAAAAACATGTTCAGAAATACAATTATATATATAATATGGGCTGAAAGTGCACACTCCCAGCTGCAATATGAGAGTTTCCACATCCAAATCGGAGAAAGGGTTTAGGAATCATAGCTCTGTAATGCATAGCCTCCTCTTTTTCAAGGGACCAAAAGTAATTGGACAATGGACCCTAAGGGCTGCAATTAACTCTGAAGGCGTCTCCCTCGTTAACCTGTAATCAATGAAGTAGTTAAAAGGTATGGGGTGGCTTCCAGGTGTGTGGTTTTGCATTTGGAAGCTGTTGCTGTGACCAGACAACATGCGGTCAAAGGAACTCTCAATTGAGGTGAAGCAGAACATCCTGAGGCTGAAAAAAAAGAAAAAATCCATCAGAGAGATAGCAGACATGCTTGGAGTAGCAAAATCAACAGTTGGGTACATTCTGAGAAAAAAGGAATTGACTGGTGAACTGTAAAAGGCCTGGGTGTCCACGGATGACAACAGTGGTGGATGATCGCCGCATACTTTATTTGGTGAAGAAGAACCCGTTCACAACATCAACTGAAGTCCAGAACACTCTCAGTGAAGTAGGTGTATCTGTCTCTAAGTCAACAGTAAAGAGAAGACTCCATGACAGTAAATACAAAGGGTTCACATCTAGATGCAAACCATTCATAAATTCCAAAAATAGACAGGCCAGAGTTAAATTTGCTGAAAAACACCTCAAGAAGCCAGCTCAGTTCTGGAAAAGTATTCTACGGACAGATGAGACAAAGATCAACCTGTACCAGAATGATGGGAAGAAAAAAGTTTGGAGAAGAAAGGGAACGGCACATGATCCAAGGCACACCACATCCTCTGTAAAACATGGTGGAGGCAACGTGATGGCATGGGCATGCATGGCTTTCAATGGCACTGGGTCACTTGTGTTTATTGATGACATAACAGCAGACAAGAGTAGCCGGATGAATTCTGAAGTGTATTGGGATATACTTTCAGCCCAGATTCAGCCAAATGCTGCAAAGTTGATTGGACGGCGCTTCATAGTACAGATGGACAATGACCCCAAGCATACAGCCAAAGCTACCCAGGAGTTCATGAGTGCAAAAAAGTGGAACATTCTGCAATGGCCAAGTCAATCACCAGATCTTAACCCAATTGAGCATGCATTTCACTTGCTCAAATCCAGACTTAAGACGGAAAGACCCACAAACAAGTAAGACCTGAAGGCTGCGGCTGTAAAGGCCTGGCAAAGCATTAAGAAGGATGAAACCCAGCGTTTGGTGATGTCCATGGGTTCCAGACTTAAGGCAGTGATTGCCTCCAAAGGATTCGCAACAAAATATTGAAAATAAAAATATTTTGTTTGGGTTATGTTTATTTGTCCAATTACTTTTGACCTCCTAAAATGTGGAGTGTTTGTAAAGAAATGTGTACAATTCCTACATTTTCTATCAGATATTTTTGTTCAACCCTTCAAATTAAACGTTACAATCTGCACTTGAATTCTGTTGTAGAGGTTTCATTTCAAATCCAATGTGGTGGCATGCAGAGCCCAACTCGCGAAAATTGTGTCACTGTCCAAATATTTCTGGCCCTAACTGTATGTGTACAAATCCCATCACTGGCGCCATGTCAGAGGTTGGCGGCGTTACATCGACGACATTTTCTTTATTGGGACGGGAGTAAGGAGGAGCTTGATTTGTTTTTTGAGTAATTGAACAACATCTATCCGGAATTGAAATTCACCATGGATTGCTCGCTGGAGAAGATGCAATTTTTGGATACACTTGTTTATAAGTGCAACGGTACTTTGAGTACCGATCTTTTTGTGAAAGCAACGGACTGCAATAGTACATTGCACTTCTCCAGCGAGCATCCAAGAAGGATGGTGGAATCGCTACCATGGAGCCAACTCCACAGAGTGAGACGGATAGTCTTGGATTAGACAATAATTGATCAGAGATTGCAAGAAATGTGCAATAAGTTTCTTAAAAGAGGTTATCCCAGGGATAAGTTATTGGAGTATAAGGAACGGGCTGAGTTTGGATCGTGTGGAATTATTAGATGGACAGAACAAAATTACACCAGAAAAACATATACCGTTTGTCACCATTTACAATGGGATGAGTTCTAAAATATCTGGAATTGTTAGGAGGGATTGGTCAATTTTAAACAGGGGACATGCAAACGTTGGAGAATTTAGTAGACCGCCTCTCTTCTCATTCAGGAGAGGGCGTAATTTCAAAGATGGCCTTGTGAAATCAGATGTAGGAACCTCAAAGATAGATCTACAACAGATATTTAGCCAACCAAGTTTGGGGAATTTCCCCTGCTTGGGGTGTGCCAGTTGTGGCAATATGGTTAAGGGCCGGGAGTTCCACCACCCCCGCTCTTGAAAAAAAGTATATGAGTCGTAGGAGATACACTTGCTCAAGCAGTTTTGTAATATACACGATTTGCTGTCCATGTGGTCTCCTCTATGTAGGGGAGATGACAATGGAAGCATGAGCGAGGATCAGTAAACATAAAAGCACGATCCGAACGGGGAGGGTGGAGCTGCCGGTACCAAAGCATTTTAAAGGAGCAGGACATACTGTAAATCAGCTGAGATACAGGATCATCGATGACGTTCCCCCATGAGACGGGAAGGTGATAGGGTGGCGTTACTTAAGATGAAATAACTTAGATGGATCTTTGAGTTAGAGACATTGAGCCCAAAAAGGGCTAAACATTGAATATGATCAACGTGGCTGTCTTTTGAAATGAATTATGACCATACTATGATCACTTGCTGCTATTTCTCTTTTTTGTATTGTTTTTAAAGGTGTTTTTAATTTACCCCAGATTGTCACCCGAGGACTCTACAGTCATGGCCAAAAGTTTGGAAATGATACAAATATTAATTTTTACAAAGTCTACTGCTTCAGTTTTTCTAATGGCAATTTGCATATACTCCAGAATGTCATAAAGAGTGATCAGCTTAACAGCAATTACTTGCAAAGTCAATATTTGCCTAGGAAATGAACTTTAACCCCCAAAACACATTTCAACATCATTGCAGTCCTGCCTGAAAAGGAGCAGCTAACATCGTTTTAGTGATTGTTCCATTAACACAGGTGTGGGTGTTGATGAGGACAGGGCTGGCGATCAATCAGTCATGATTAAGTAAGAATGATACCACTGGACACTTTAAAAGGAGTCTGGTGCTTGGTATCATTGTTTCTCTTCAGTTAACCATCGTTATCTCTAAAGAAACACTAGCAGCCATCATTGCACTGCACAAAAATGGCCTAACAGGGAAGAGTATCGCAGCTACAAAGATTGCACCGCAGTCAACAATCTATTGCATCATCAAGAACTTCAAGGAGAGAGCTTCCATTGTTGTCAAAAAGGCTCCAGGGCGCCCAAGAAAGACCAGCAAGCGCCAGGACCGTATCTTAAAACTGTTTCAGCTGCGGGATCGGACTACCAGCAGTGCCGAGCTTGCTCAGGAATGGCAGCAGGCTGGTGTGAGTGCTTCTGCACGCACTGTGAGGCGGAGACTCTTTGAGCAAGGCCTGGTTTCAAGGAGGGCAGCAAAGAAGCCACTTCTCTCCAGAAAAAACATAAGGGACCGACTGATATTCTGCAAAAGGTACAGGAAGTGGACTGCTGAGGACTGGGGTAAAGTAATTTTCTCTGATGAATCCCCTTTTCGATTGTTTGGGACATCTGGAAAACAGCTTATTCGGAGAAGAAGAGGTGAGCGCTACCACCAGTCTTGTCTCATGCCAACTGTAAAGCATCCTGAAACCATTCATGTGTGGGGTTGCTTCTCAGCCAGGGGAATCGGCTCACTCACAGTCTTGCCTAAAAACACAGCCTTGAATAAAGAATGGTACCAGAATGTCCTCCAAGAGCAACTTCTCCCAACCGTCCAAGAGCAGTTTGGCGCCCAACAATGCCTTTTCCAGCATGATGGAGCACCTTGCCATAAAGCAAAGGTGATAACTAAATGGCTCAGGGAACAAAACAGAGATTTTGGGTCCATGGCCTGGAAACTCCCCAGATCTTAATCCCATTGAGAATTTCTGGTCAATCATGAAGAGACGGGTGGACAAACAAAACCAACAAATTCTGGCAAAATGCAAGCATTGATTATGCAAGAATGGACTGCTATCAGTCATGTGAGAATTGTAAAGAGTTAACACAGAACTGAATAATACTTTGACTTTAAGAAATGTTGTTGTAGAAAATGATGCTATACTCAATGTCATTATAAGTCTAAAGAGTTTTGTAAGACACAGTGGTATTGTTCTACATTCCTTATCTATATTTCGGGGAACAAGGCCAAATGCCAGTAACATTTTATTTTGCTAGTTTCTGCATCTTTTCCTCCTGAGAAAGCAAATCTTCTCAAGGATTTATGTATCTTAATTTCTGTGCTTTCTCTTTGTTCATTATTGTCTAAATATATTACATTGTACTGATTGGTTGAATCACTAGGTGTAACTGACACCTCCCTCTCTTTCTGTAAATATTAGATTGATTTTTGATAATAATAAACTAGTTGAGTTCTGGAGCGCGCACTCCTAGCTTTGTGCGTGTCAATCAGTGCCTGGTCTGATTCTGTACTAAGCGGGGAGCTTAGAGGGGAGGGCACCGGTACCCCCTCTTATTTGGTCATCACTAGCAACAGCTGTGACTGCTTGAGTCAACCTAACATTTCTGGCGCCCGACCTACAGGGACCTGCGCCTACTTCAGGACCCAGTGGACTATCTTGCCACACTGAGGACGAGGAGACCAGACTTGGGGACCAAAACACCTGGCCAGGTAAGAATTGGAACTTTCTTCTACTCTTTGCTCCCCATCTCTGTCCTCCTCTGGCCTCACCGCTGCAAGAAGAACACGGGGTAAGAAACCTGGGGTAATTGGCGGGTCACCACTGAACTCTGAAACGAGAAAGCTCTTGCTAGTAGATGTTTTTCTTCCTGTCTTGTCTTTGTCCTCCTCTCTTATTAACCACAAGTTAGAGAAGGTTGAAAATAACTGGTTCCTCCAGGCTAAAACTGTAACCCAGGGCCAGGCCGGTCACCTTCGGGTTCCTGAGCGAGTGCAGTGGGAGCAGTGCCGGTGCTAAAACCACTTTGGGATGAACCAGTAAAATCAACCTGATCAGTCCTCATATACGTGAGTGTTGCTGAAGGGACCATAAGAACTAACTTAAATGTTTACTGTATTGGTAATTCTGGGAGTAGCACTTTTTGCCATAGTCATAGGGTACAGAATATACCTCCACCACCGAAGAGGTAATTCAGGACCATTCTCAATACTCAGCCCTCTCTAAGCACGAACAGTACAGAAGGGAGCCATCTCCAGGTACTTCTAAGACAGAAGAGAGTAGTCTCCAGACGGGTATTTGCAAAAATATCAAAGGGAGCAATTTCTGTCAATTCCAATCTAAGTGACCCTTGAGGAAAAATATCAAAGAGAAGTAGTCTCCAGACGGGTATTTGGAGAAATATCAGAGGGAGCAATTTTCCAGACGGGTATGAGTAGCAATACCAGAGGGAGCAGTCTCGGGGTCCAAGTTTGGTACCCACGTCTAAGAGAAATTGAAGGACCTAAAAATGCTGAGAAAACATCCGTGGAGGAGAATGGATCAAGGAAACTCGAAGAATGGAGAAGTAAGCTCTTTATCACACCTCATTATGTGCTACTACGGAAAAGCTACGGTTAAACAATCTAAAGATATCTTTAAAGCATTCGGTTTAAATGGAGAAGACAAATTAAACTCAACCAAGTGGGAAAAGATAATGAACACCAGATCGAGGATAATAAAAGACAAGTTATGGAGTGACACCGTTCAAAACCTCACGCAACTGGCAAAAATAGCCCAGAGAGAGAAGTGGAAATATCATAAAGATACCAATAAATGGGAAATAAACGGTTGTGGCACCACAATCACCAGCAAAGATGACCAAGAAACAGGACAACTGGAAGGAGGTAAGGTGCCCCCTCCATATGAAGGACCAGCAGGATGGACTTGTACTAACTGTGGCCAACAGAACCCCAACTGGAGAGACCCCTACTTGGCATGTGGGGGACCAAGATATGACGCCCACCATCCGAGCGCTCCAGCTCCTCTGAATCCAGTGGTGGAAAGAACAGCAGTTCTGACACCCCCTGTGGATCCTGCTAACCCAGATGCACCACGAAATCCAGTAACCAGACACTATGATGTATGTGTGCCATGGACCCCAGCGGAACAAATGGCTTTCTTACAGAACGCTCCAGATCCCGTAAGGAGCCCTGTTAGTTTCTCCCGATATCTCAGCCATATCCAGACATCGTACAGAGGTACATGGTTGGACATGGAAAGTCTCTGCAGGACAAAGATGACCCCTGAAGGTTATACCAAACTGATGGCCTCTGTGGGAGTTATACCACAGGAAAGTAGAAGTGTACCTTCTGGGATGGAGTTTATGAAACTTTTAACCCTATTCTGCACCCAAGACCAAAGGAACAAAGGCACCATGGGACCGGTACAACAGAATCCATCGGAGACAGTGAGCAGTTTCTATTACAGACTCACACAATCATTTGCAGATGAAGGTTTGCATTTGGATGAAGCACCCATTAAACGTCTACTAGTTCGAGCCTTTATGGATGGGGTACATGCGCCTCTGGCTGAAAGATTGAAAGCGTGCTTCCCTGAATGGAGGAATATGGAAGACATAGATCTTCTAGCAAGTAAGGCAAATGGTCTGGAAACAGACGCAAGAGATAAGAAGCCCAAGAAAGTTGTTATAGCAGCAGAAAATGGCCAACCGAAAGGTCAACGACAAAGAGGACCAATCTGCAACTACTGTCGAATAAAAGGACATGTGTCCAGAGACTGTAGAAAGAACAAGAAGGACCGTCAAAAAACCACCTGGAAACCAGGTGGACGTGTCAGATGAAACGATAAAATTTCTTTCGTTGAGGTGCCACAAAGACAGATCAGTAGAAAGTGATGTTAAGTTAATTGATTCAGAATGTATAAAGTACGTCGATAAGCAGGAACAGAGGTTGGATTTCAAAGGAACACTCAATTTGAGTCAGTGTGAGATGTTAGAAGCGTAAATTAGTAAGTCTGATGAGAAAAGCAAAAGAAGGAATAGTTTAGAAAGTGCAGGAACACGATTACAAGTGGCACAAAGCAGAGAGCTTTCCCCTACTCCTATAGCATTTCAGTTAGGTCATGTGTCAGAAGAACAGTTGGACACTCAAGCAGATCCTTGTTGTTCAGGGTCTCTTAAAATTGAGGCACCTGGAAGAATGATTAATGTTCTGAGTGCCCAAGGGAAAATAATACAGGTACTGAAATTATGGGGAAATGGGAAATTATTAGACAAAAATATCTACCGACAAACAGATACTAAATAAATGTGTATTTTTGCTTACAGTTATCAAATCATTTTTTTAATTTAGAAAACCCTAACAAAGGTATTAATGCCCTTTAGTTTCTCCCCAAAGTTTGTCTTTTCTAAGGTGTTACCATAATAATTCAGTATAGTCCAGAGGATGCAGGTATGGGTACTTTGTGGCTAAAACCAAGATAATATCTATCAAATTTGCCAGTGTTTGAATTTTATGTGTGTATTTTGAGATGAATATGTTTCAATGTGTTTTTAGATATATAGCTATATGTGACTGGTCTTGTCAGTAGGTTTCAGAGACTAGAAGGATATGTTCCTGATGAAGCTTTATTGATACTATGTTAAAATCATGTGTGTGAGACCAACAGTGAGTCTATTAAATGTAGTGAGCAGTACTTAGATTGATACGTGTGAACCCGTGTTTGCAAGTTATCTTACAGATGTTTATGTGAACTGTAATATACTGAGATTTAGATTGATTGTTACCATTATGTGAGTATACGCTTCATATCATTTGAGGTGCGAGCAGGTTGCAAGTATAATAAGCTGCCCCTTAATGTTTTACATTTAAAAATATGCTTTTTGTGTCATTTATGCTGCTAAGTAAGCCCCTAGGGAAGCATTACCTTATGATGCGTATGTTCCCCTTTATTTGTTGAAATGAATGTATTGTGTTTTAAATTGCGTTGAAAGATACTAATGATGACTGTAGCTGAGAAAATTTTTCATGTAAAAATTCTAGTTAACTTTGCAGTACTCAAGCAGTTTTGGTTACTCTGTGTTTCTGCGGGAGTGTAAAGACAAAGGTGCAGAATGGGGTATCATTTCTCCCAACATCCAGACATTTTATAGATCAGGGGCTACATGGGATAGTAACATAAATGTAGAATGGGATGTTAATTTAACTTTTATTTGGATTGTGTATTACAGGTGCTTTTGTGAATTTCATGGAGTCATGGCACAGTGGAGAAGTGGCTATTGAGTTTGGGGATGACCATCCTGCACTCGGTGTGCCTTGGTGGGGAAAGTGCATCAGATTCTAATGTAGTCTTTACCATTTCACACTGTATGACTTTTGAAGTTTTTATTATCACCTGTATAGAGGTTACATTTTTTAAAGGGTTACAATAGAGTCTATGATCCCATTTCTAATTTTATTGTTACCTTGACTACATCTGGCCATGGAGAAAGGTATTATGTTAAACCAATCCATGCTTGTCTGTATTTTGGGATGAAAACCTATATACCTATTTTAGTTTAATCTGTGAAAATACCACTAATATATGTCTACATTGGCTATTGTTTAATGTAAATTAACAATATTGCTTAAATATTGGATACAACAATAGGTATCCTGGTTAGCCTTTTATATATTTTCTGTATTGAGATTTTTACTGATTTATATGAGTAAATAGTGTTAGTACAATGAATATTTGTCTTAGAAGAGAATGTAGGACAGTTGATACTGTTACTTATGTGTGTGATAAATCTTTAGTTTAATTTTATTTACTAAGTATGAATGTACTGAATGTACTGTATGTTAAATAGCGCTAATGAAAATCTTGATAATGGAGAGCACAATGTACTTATTCAAGGTCAGGATATGTACAAAGCAAAAAGAGTTATCCCTCCTACTGCATCTGGCAGTTTATCTGTATAAAAAAATGTTGTGGGGATATTTCTGATTCCCTCATACGAGGGAAGGGGGAGTCAAGGACTGAGTCCAAATGGCTCTATTATTGAGCATGATTACAGTTATGATATATATTTTAAATATATGGCGCCAACACACTAGTATTCTATTCTTATTGTATTTAGTGTATGAATATAAGATTTTTGTTGAATAAGTATTTTCTGACTTTTGAAATTAATACAAATTCTTTAGTATTCCATTTCAGATGTATGTATAGGTGAGAAAATACAAATTCTTTAGTATTCTATTTCAGATGTATGTATAGGTGAGAAAGTGATCTTACATTGGACGCCGGTAGAATCCTCGCATGAGGTAATCAGAGCAATTGATTCTGAGTTTTGCAATTTTTGTGAACAACTGGAGCGGTCTTGGGTTGATGAACTCTTACAACACGGTAAGCATATCAAATGCAGAATTGGTAAGTCATGGTGAGGTAGACACCATGTTACCAGTCTAGGATGGTATAATCATGCTGACAATCACTACAGGTGACCTTCTAAAGGTAGAGGGCAAAGTACAATTTGAAGCTAAAATAAAGTTAGAATAGGTAGTGGCGGGAGGTCATCCATCCTAGCCTTGTTGCGTCTGGCTGCCTGCGCACCCTCTCAGTATCGGACTGTCTGGATAGGACTGATCAAATACTAAAGAAAATAATTTGGTAGCCGTGTTATGAGATGGGAAAAGGGCTGGCCATGATGTCTCAGTCTCTCATCAGCAAAAGTTAAAATAGTTTCTGCTTGGCCCCGCTTACGCCTCAACAGGTCACAAGTGAAATCAGATGAATAACTCCTGGATTGTTCCTGGTTTCAGGTAAAGCCTTGTGTACAATCCTGCATTATTCCTACACACAACACAACTTAGAAAGGTAAGAAGTTCAAAGCAGCAGCCGTTCCACAGGTTTTTTAAAATTGCAAATAGAGTGCGGACAAGGAAACAAAGAAAAATTGTATAAAATGTCCTAGTAGGTGTGGATCTCTCTTTCCTATACAAAGTATCATAAAATGTCAAACACATTGGTTATAATGTTCTGAAGTAGAGTGAATATATAAGTAAGTAGATAAATGAGTAAATAATATGATTTTTGCCACTTAATCAGATATTAATCATACTATGGTAAATAAATAGTTGTATGTTCTTTTCTATGCTATTTTGCTATTCTTTTTTACCTGTTTTTTCAGGAAAACTGAAAGACCATTGATAAGTATAGTTCCATTGTCTAATATTATTATATCTTTTTTACTCTATTTTGTTATATTGCTTCTATTTGTTCTTTGACAAGGTTGCTATGACCTGCTTCTATTACAGACTATTGACTGTGTATGCACCTGGTGACCCTTATATATATATATGTAAGATCAGGGAAAGGTTAGGGATAGATAGGGTGAGTCGACGTGGAGCGGGGGCACCACAAGCGTTCAGAAGGGTGCCGACATTATTAGGGAACTATTAGGAGTGGTCAGGTCAATTATCAAAAGGCTGTAAATTTCATGTCTTTGTTCTTATGTACTATTTTGGGTGATTATTTTCTGATATTACAAATCAATGAAATATGATTTTTTTTATTGTGTATCTCTTCTCTTGTGGAATAATTGTGCTTATATGCAGATACTTCAAAAGTTTCATATCCTTTTGTATGCTCTCCCTAATGATAGTGGTATATATGATATAAGTTGATTTCCCAGACTGCTTCTAACATATTTTGCTTCTCTTCAATATAAAGGTTTTGTGGATTAGAGATGCTCCCCATAGTCTGGGGACTGAGTTATGGTACTGTGCCTTACTTTTGGTTGTTCTATATTCCTTTATTTTCTTGCTGTTTAAAGAAATGCAAAGGTATGAGTTATTCAGCTCCTATATAAGTTACTAAAACCCTTTTGTTGATTCTTTTTCTTTTAGAAATGTCATGGCGTTTAATGATATGACTCTTGTCGGGAAGTATGCAGACTCATTAGCCGGAGGATGGATGTGAATTTGAAGACTTCATGTCCCTGAGCAAACCCGCGGCTTGGATAGTATCCGGTGACCAGCCTGCTATTCTAGCTTCTCCACAGGACCCAGTCCATCATTAACGCCATAGGGAGTATTGAGTTGTAGTATTTCTGCATTATTACAAGTTTCATATTTACAGATTGCTGTTTATTTTTCTATGCTTGCTGCAGTTAACTCTTTTAAGGACTCTTTCATGCCACTATGATCGGGACTTATATTTTTTCCTGGATATAGACTTTGCCAAAGACTTTTACTGAGGATTTCCCTAAAAAGACACTGTTTTGGTGTTGAAGAATATAGACATTCAGCCCTATGCCATTAAGTTGATCTTTTTCTTATTCTTTATCAAAGACTGTGTTTACCTCTTTTTCCATGAAAGAACTATTCTGGCGCATCATAATGTGACTTTTGCTGAGAGGTATGTAAGCTCACTAGTTGGAGGATGGATTCCAGCTTCTCTACAGGACCCAGCCCCATCACTAGCGCCAGAGGGGGGACTGTGAGTATTGTAAAGAGTTAACACAGAACTGAATAATACTTTGACTTTAAGAAATGTTGTTGTAGAAAATTATGCTATACTCAATGTCATTATAAGTCTGAAGAGTTTTGTAAGACACAGTGGTATTGTTCTACATTCCTTATCTATATTTCGGGGAACAAGGCCAAATGCCAGTAACATTTTATTTTGCTAGTTTCTGCATCTTTTCCTCCTGAGAAAGCAAATCTTTTCAAGGATTTATGTATCTTAATTTCTGTGCCTTCTCTTTGTTCATTATTGTCTAAATATATTGCATTGTACTGATTGGTTGAATCACTAGGTGTAACTGACACCTCCCTCTCTTTCTGTAAATATTAGATTGATTTTTGATAATAATAAACTAGTTGAGTTCTAGATCGCGCACTTCTAGCTTTGAACGTGTTAATCAGCACCTGGTCTGATTCTGTACTAAGCGGGGAGCTTAGAGGGGAGGGCACCGGTACCCCCTTATTTGGTCATCATTAGCAACAGATGTGACTGCTTGAGTCAACCTAACAGTCAGGATTTGGTCCAGAAGTTGATTGAGAGCATGCCAGGGAGAATTGCAGAGGTCCTGAAGAAGGGTCAACACTGCAAATATTGACTTGCTGCATTAACTCATTCTGTCAATATAACCTTTTGGTACTCATAATATGATTGCAATTATATTTCTGTATGTGAGATAAACATCAGACAAACACAAATAAAAAGCAGACGGCAGCAGATCATGTGAAAATATAATTTTGGTGTCATTCTCAAAACTTTTGGCCATGACTGTATACGGAAAATGATGCGTATCTTTTCAGTGTCATCCTCTTCCCTAATTTAGGATGTATTTATGGGTGGAACATGAAGGTAGTATGTAACCTGTAGTGTAGAACTTTTTGGGTTGTATTGCCTATGTGTTTCTTTTAGATGAAAAAAAAAACCTTGTCCCTTCCCCTTCTGGTTTGCCCTTTTTTCCCCTCTCTTTCCCTTTTTTTTCCCTTTTTCTTCTCTTCCTCTTTTCTTACCTCCCTTTTTCCTCTATTCATTGATGTATAAATGATGGATATATGCTGGATAATACATGGGCATATTTTCTATATGTAGATATTCCTAATGTGATAAGAGGAGGGGTTGAATTCTATGTATGCTGAATGTAAAAATCGGGGAACACCTGTATATTCCTATTATAAATTCCCCTTGGGGGTTAATTCGCCCCATAGGTAATGTGGTGAGAGTTTTATATGAGAACCAGGACAATGGTGTAGGAATTATAGCATATTCAGATACTCCTAGGTTGGATTCCTTATATGTTTGGGTAAATTTGCCCTTGTAGTCATTCACTGGGAACAAATGTGGCTTATATTGAGGTACATTTAATGAGGAATAACCGGTGTGCGGAGATTTACAGGATCCTGGAAGGATCGAATACATGTATGGCATGAAGGGTTCTATGTGATTATTATATGTCAAGTCATATGGATTAACATGACAATATGTTAACATGGGAATATGCCAACATTATCATTGCAATATGGATATACTGTTGCTGTGACTGTTTATATGTTATTTTCATGTATTATATAGCGATTACGCTATTTTGCTGTGACCATAACTAGTATGCTATGCAGCTTGATGTATAGCGAGTACGCGGTTTATGTAACTGGGACTGTGCCTATAATGCTGGTAAGCTTACGCTATGGATGCAGAGCGATTGGAGGATGTGACGTTGCAGCCACATGATTGGAGTTATCGAATGAATGGAGGACGCTGGCGCCTGCGCAGTGGAAGACCGCTGGATGTTCAATCATATTAAAGAGGCCAGCGCATGTGCAGTGCAGGAGGAACCCGATTGGAGGAAGAAAGAGGGGAGTGGACTTTTTCTATGATGACACAGTGAGATCGCTATGGAAACTGGAAACAAAGATCTCTATTGGCTATAGTATGTGCTATGGGACGGTGGGAGGTAAATGTAAACAAATGGAGGATCGTGGATATGGAGACTTTGATGGGGGATCGGTTTACATATGGGGCAGGATGATAGTGGGGATATAATTATTATTATTTTTATTATTTATTTATATAGCGCAATAATATTCCATGGCGCTTTACATGCTAAAAGGGGCAGACTAGGACAAGTAACATAGTAACAATACAAGTAACAATAAATGTGGACAATTCGGTCGTACAGATACAAGAGGGGAGAAATTAAGGTATGGAGTCCTCTGAGGTATTTTTAATGTATGGAAAAGAGGTTTATTAGATTATGTTAACACATGATATTGATTGGTGATAACTACTGAGGGGGAGGTGTTTTCACTATTTAAGACAATGTGTGTAATGGTGTTTGATGCTTGATAAAGAACATTTAGTTCGAAACGTCGCATGAGGACGGAATAAAAAGGTATTTGGAAGATATCACCACCTTGTGAGGCACTGTCATTTCTTGATATTTTTACCTGGTCAGTCCAAGTCCGTGCTTTCTAGAATATTGCACCTTTAACACATCAAAAAGTCTTTCAAGTCCCCTAAGAAGGCTGGTCACTGTTCAAAGACAAACGCAAGAGAGGACAGGATAATGCTGCGAATGTCCATGGGTAATCATTTCAACTCTGCAGCTGTAATGGCTCAAATGTTTTCTGCTGCAAGGTTTGCTCCTCTCATAAAGATCATGGCTGTAGAGGTGATGAATGCAAAGATCAAGATCCGCGGTTATTTTTTGGAAGTCCTGGTCAGTAGAGGCCCATTCACAGATTGCCTATGCTTGCAGGAACCTGGAAAATGGTGCTGCCACTGCACATTGCGGCGAAATCCCTACAACTCTGGTCCAGCAGCTTTATCCCACTGCCCACATCTTCCGTGGACTCTGCCTCTTGCATCCTCGATCCACCATTGCAACCTCCAAGGTGAGTTAAAAAAATATAAATACAAGATTAGGATTATAAAATGCACCCCCATTTTCCCCCCAATTTTGGGGGAAAAAGTGTGTTTTATCATTCAAAAAATACAGTATACACCGACAAGCAAATGGATCACAATGTATTGAACTTTTCACTTTCAGGCTCCTTATTTCACCATCCACTAGAGCTTTGAGTGTAAGACTACCACCATTTTATAGACAATCATCTTGGCTATTTCATACATAAATTTGACTTGCAGCTATTTAGCATATTAATTTCGCAGATTTTTGTCATATTACTACATTGTTACTATTTTACTCCTAGTGTTTCAATAGCAGTCTGTAGGCCAAAAAAAAATTGCCAAGCTACATTATGTGAATGACCTGATGGTTGGAAGAATAAAAAATGAAGTCCATCCAACCATTCAAAAGCCACAAACAATCACAAACGTCCATGCAAGCAGCGTGTGGTGCAGGATACACAAGTCTGGAATGGTGGCCCGAAAAAAAGTAAAGAAGCATTGACTTCAATATCATCATAAGGCGGCCGTCACACGCATCAATTTCCTGCACGATATCGCTTAAGCGATCTGCTTTTGGATCGCTTAAGCGATATCGTTTGTGCATCGCTGCGTGTAATCAAGCGATTTTATACTGTAAAATCGCTTGATTGTTAGATCGCAGATTTGTGAGCCGGAGCTCATATCAAGCGATAATCGCTTGATCAATCTGCCTCATCGTGGTGTGTGACACCACGATGAACGATCTCCCAGCGGCAGAGCCTATGCTAGGAGATGTTAGATGGTATCTATGGTAAACGTCGGGTTACTAAGCGCCGCGCGGCGCCTAGTAACCCGATGTATACCATAGTTACCAGCGATCTCGCTGCTCCACATCGCTGGTGAGTCAGTCTGTGTGACAGCTCACCAACAATGTGAACGATATTGTTAGCGATCGCGCGTGCATGAGATCGCTAACAATATCGTTCTGCAAATTGAACCGTGTGACGGCCGCCTAAGAAGCATTTGCTCAGGTTTTCAAAGAAGTACAAAAAGTGAAAATTGGCAATGCGTGAAGTGGAGTGATGGGGCAAAAGTCAATAGACTAGCACTGATAGGGGTATATTGATCTGGAAGAAACATTAGAAAACAGGGCTAATAGATTGAGAAATTAAAGGGAACCTGTCACCCAAAATAACCTTCCTAACTAGTGATGAGCGAGCACTAAAATGCTCGGGTGCTCGGTGCTCTGGCCGAGCATCTCAAGATACTCTTGTACTCGGCCAGAGCACCGAGCCCAATGTAAGTCAATGAGTGACAGGCTCCGCCCACAGACTTCCGGTTATAAAAAGAGTAACTCCGGAAAAGGGCGGGAGGGTGGGCTTTTTCAAATCGCTGCAGCATATAACACCTTGCTGTGGCCCCCAGAGGGATCCTATCAATTAATCTGCTCCCTGTATGGTGCCAGCTCACTGTGTGCACTGAAGGGAGCTGTGTACATGTATCAGATTGCTATTTATTACCGAGCGGTCCGAGCATCTCGGCAGTACTCGGTGCTCGCCGAGCACCCCGAGTACCGAGATACTCGTGCGAGTACCGAGTAGCGCCGAGCATACTCGCTCATCACTATTCCTAACCTGTTAATACCTGTCCCTGCAGCCTTACAATACTTCCTAAGCCATCCCTATCTGACCTATTGTAGTAATCTTGGATTAGAATAAAGTAGAATAAAGTAGTTAGCAAACTTACTAAATCCATGACAGCGGGGCTTTCCTCGCTGCGTTTGTGACGAGTAGGTGGGTCCCCTGGTCTCACACAGGCCGACTTCAGCGTGCAATCTGCGCATGCACTTAGTCGGCCTGTGAGACTTGCGGCGACCGGAAGTGACGCAACCCCAGAGTCACGTGACCGCGTTGCAGCGGTGACATTGCGGGCGCGAGATTTAAATCGTGCTCAAGCTCTGCAGGCTGAAATGACACCCATTAGGTCACAATAGAGCGGCGAGGTGGGGGTAGCGCGGCACAGGGGACCACCTTCCCGTCACAAACGCAGCGAGGAGCGCCCCGCTGTCATGGTATTTGTAAGTTTGCTAACTACTTTATTCTACTCCTAGATTACTAAAATAGGTCAGATAGGGATGGCTTAGAAAGTATTGTAAGGCTGCAGGGACAGGTATTAACAGGTTAGGAAGGTTATTTTGGGTGACAGATTCCCTTTAAATACGAATGATAAAAGGAGCGGTGTTAGAATGCGGCGCTAGGTAACACAAGATCAAGCCTTCATAGATTTACCTTAGGTTTATTAAACAAAGCTGCAGGGTGCGACCACAACGCGTTTCGACACACAAATCGGCGTCTTTCTCATCCACTTGAGAAAGACGCCGATTTGTGTGTCGAAACGCGTTGTGGTCGCACCTTGCAGCTTTGTTTAATAAACCTAAGGTAAATCTATGAAGGCTTGATCTTGTGTTACCTAGCGCCGCATTCTAACACCGCTCCTTTTATCATTCGTACTTATTCTCCCTTCGGGGAGCGCGGTGCAGCGAGCTGCTTGGACAAGTCCACAGGACTTGGCAGTACATCATCCAAAGTCCACCTGTGTCCATCACATGATCAGCCGGCTCTGAGGAGAGAAGCAAGTGATTCTACCAACTCAAGGAGCGTAAAATATCTTCTCTTCACACAGAGGACTGATGATTATCAACCTTATGGACCCTAGAAGAGGTGCTGAAATGGCCCCCACAGTCCCCAGACCTCAACCCAATCGAACACTTGTGGTTAGAGTTGAATAAAAAGCTGTATACATACCAAGGTGAGTCAACCAGTATGCATCAACATTTTGACCGTTGTAGCAGGGCGACTCACTTGCGGCGACAGGAAGTATGAGGAGGCAGCGTCTTCACACGTGATAACCAGAATAGTTTATTTTCCTTCATAAGCCATTGCACAGCAAACTGACAATGAAACACACAGACCCGCCCAGTGCTAACACCAGGCTCTACTATATGGGCCTGTCACCAAGCCCCTTGATGAGGTATGTGGTTCCTGGACCCGCCCGTCTCTCACACAACCCATAAGCCGGCCCCTTTTGGACTAAGAAAACTCCCAGTGCTCACATGCATTAAGGACAATACTCCGACTTATGTCACAGACAACAGGTATCTCTGTGACACATACCTCCGATCAATTATGCGACCCCTTGCCCCCTTACATACCTCCCCCCTATGCCGAAAACCGTGGGGCTTGGCACTTCAGACAACCAGACAGGGGACACGAGAAAGGGCATCGGCATTTCAATGGAGCTCCATCCAGAAACTAAAGTCCTGCAGGGCCAGAAACCAGCAAGAGACCCTGGCATTTTTCCCCTTTGAGTCCCTCAACCACCTGAGCGGGGCATGGTCAGACACCAACCTGAACTGTCGCCCCAATAGATTGTAGCATAACGTGTCCACCGCCCACTTAATGGCCAAGCATTCCTTTTCGATTACTGAACAGTTTTTCTCACACGGGGACAGCTTCCTTCTCAGGAAGAGGACTGGGTGTTCCTCTCCCCCGTATCTCCTGGGACAGGACTGCCCCCAAACCGGTATCTGAGGCATCCGTTTGTAGGACAAATTCCCTTCTGAAGTCGGGGTCAATCAGGACCGGTTGCCTACAGAGAGACCCTTTCAATTCCGTAAAGGCCGCTTCCGCCTGGCCATAGTCGATTTGGTCCCCTTTAAGAGGTCAGTCAGAGGTGCAGCCACCACAGTGAAGTCGGGAATGAACCACCTGTAGTATCCAACGATTCCCAGGAAGGCTCGAACTTGTCTCTTGGACAGGGGTCGTGGCCAGTGTTGGATCGCTTCGACCTTCGTAATTTGGGGTTTAATCACACCTCTGCCGACGACATAACCCAGGCATTTAGCCTCGGACTTCCCCAGGGCACATTTCGTCAGGTTGATTGTAAACCTGCCAACCTCAGGGCATCCAACACCGCCTGGACCTTTACCAGATGACTCTGCCAGTCAAGGCTGAAAACCACGATGTCGTCCAGGTATGCTGCGGCGTATTCTTTATGAGGAGTACGGATGTGATCTATGGCTCTCTGAAAAGTGGCAGAAGACCCCTGCAGTCCAAAAGGCATTCGGACATATTGAAAACACCCATCAGGCGTGGAGAATGCGGTCTTTTCTTTGGCTCCCGGTGCCATAGGGATCTGCCAATACCCTTTTGTCAGGTCCAAGGTAGTGATGTACCTGGCTGGTCCCAGTCGCTCAATCAGCTCATCGACGTGCGGCATGGGATACACATCGAAGTTGGAGACCTCATTCAGTCTCCGATAATCGTTGCAGAATCTCCATTCTCCATTCGGTTTTGGGACCAACACAATCGGGCTTGACCAACCACTCTTAGATTCCTCTATCACACCAAGTTCCAGCATCCGGGCCACCTCCTTGGAGATCACCTCCTGTCGGGCCTCGGGTATCCAATAGGGCTTCAGGTTCACCCGCACCTGTGGCTCTGTCAGAATGTCGTGTTCTACCACGCTGGTGCATCCTGGCAGCTCTGAGAACAAGCTCCTGTTCCTCTGTAGCAGTTCCCGACATTGCTGCTTCTGGCTTTCGGTGACGGTTTTCGCTATGGTGACCGCTCCAATGTCGTTTGCCGGTAGGTCCACCAAGCACGGTGCGTCCCGGGTCTCTCTGTCTTGCCATGGCTTAAGGAGGTTGACATGGTATATTTGGTATAGCTTCCTTCGTCCCGGTTGGTGAACCTTGTAGTTTTCTTCGCCATGTTTCTCGACCACCTCATACGCCCCTTGCCATTTGGCGAGAAACTTGCTTTCGACCGTGGTTATCAGGACCAGGACTCTGTCTCCGGGATGGAACTGTCGGACTCTGGCGGAGCGGTTTTAGACTCGGGCCTGGGCCTCCTGGGCCTGGAGGAGATGTTCCTTCAGGATTGGCATCACTTTCTCAATCCTCTCCTGCATCATTGCGACATGCTCGATGACACTCCGGTGAGGTGTAACTTCGGCTTCCCAAGTTTCCTTTGCCACATCTAGGAGGCTGCGCGGATGTCGTCCATATAGGAGCTCGAATGGTGAGAAGCCCGTAGAAGCCTGTGGAACTTCCCGAATAGAAAACAACAGATACGGTAGGAGAAAGTCCCAGTCCCTTCCATCCTACTCTACAACTTTCCTCAACATGCCTTTGAGGGTTTTATTAAACCTCTCGACAAGGCCATCTGTCTGAGGATGGTATACGGAAGTCCTCAGCTGGGTGATGTGTAGGACCCTGCACAACTCCTTTATCACCTTACTCATAAAGGGGGTACCCTGATCAGTCAGGATTTCTTTTGGTAAACCCGTTTGGTAAAACACGTGAACCAACTCTCGAGCTATACTCTTCGCCGAGGAGTTTCGTAAGGGAATTGCTTCAGGGTAACGGGTGGTGTAGTCCAGGATAACCAATATATACTGATGGCCCCGAGCTAATTTTACCAGGGGCCAACTAAGTCCATGGCTACTCTCTCAAAGGGTATTTCAATGATGGGCAAGGGTACCAGGGGACTACGAAGGTGACTGGTAGGAGCGGATATCTGACATGTAGGGCCGGATCTGTAGTATCTTGCTATGCCCCGATGACACCCAGGCCAGTAGAATGGCTGCAGTATCCGGTCCTGCTTTTTTTCTACCCTAGATGCCCTCCTAAGATATGGGAATGGCCATGTCTATATGGCCCCGGCACCAACAACTGCTCCACCC
Source organism: Allobates femoralis (assembly GCA_033576535.1). Taxonomy (NCBI): domain Eukaryota; kingdom Metazoa; phylum Chordata; class Amphibia; order Anura; family Aromobatidae; genus Allobates; species Allobates femoralis. Next base: position 603,244,562 of record JARQOC010000003.1, on the reverse strand, counting down.
GGTCCTCCTTTGCTTTTGTCACCCGGTACAACAATTCCTCACTCAGCATAAAATGGGGGAATCTGGTGTCACCCCCAGGTTCCTGCGCGATCCCATTTATGACAGTTACGTTGTTGAAGGCTTCCCTCAGAGTCAGGTCCCTATGATGGGCTGTCCCAAAGTTCCCCCTAGTCACCCCCAAGTCGGGTACGTCTGTCTCGGGCGACACATCCTCCTCGTCCCCTACAAGGACACAAAACGGGAATTCAGCTATGTCTGGGTGGGGGGAGGTCATTTCCGGGGTACCCCTTCCTCGACCCTGCCCCCACAGCTCCCAAAACAAGCCAAAGTCCCGGCCTATGATGATGGGGTGCAGCAAGTCCTGAACGACCCCAACCTCGTGAATCCTAGTACCGTGGGCCGTCTCAAGGTCCACTCAGGCCACGGGGTAGTCCTTGGCATCCCCATGGATGCACCGTACTCCAACCTTTTTCCCCGGGATCAGGTGACGGGACGAGGAAGCCCTCACCAGGGTCACGAGGCTCCCGGAGTCCAGCAGCCCGACTACTTTTCTCCCATTCAACGTCACGGGACATGCTGGTGGCCCCTCACTTTGTAAACTGTTCACACTGCAGACTGAGTACGCATAATAGGAACAGCGACGACCCATGCTGCAGTCCATCTGTTCAGGGGTCAGGGGGCAACGTGCCGCAATGTGGCCGCCTCCCCCGCCCGTAGGGACCGTGGACACCTCACCCCCTTCTGGGCCTCTGCCCCCTGCTGGAACCCCCAGTAAGGAGTGGGCAACCTGATCCTGGGACCTTCCATCCCCTGGTATCTTTCCACTAGCTCAATGAGGTCGTCAGCGTTCTGCGGATCACCCTGGGGAACCGAGGAGGTCTGTCCCGATGATACGGCCATCGGTGAACCCGCTGTGCCCTCACAGTCATTGTCACCCCCAAGTGTGCCAATGTTTCCGTTTTCAATTTGCCGTATTCTTTGGCGTCTTGCAGCGCTAAATCATAGTAGGCCTTCTGAGGTTCCCGTCAGATATGGCGCCAGCACTTCCGCCCACTGTGCTGGTGGGAGACCCTCTCTCTCCGCCACACGTTCAAAGACTGTCAGAAAGGCCTGTATATCATCCCCTGGAGTCATTTTCTGCATGGCTCCTCTTACAGCCTTTCGGATGGAAAACTCGCCCACTGACCTTGTTGCTGCTGTCGCTTTGCTTCAGACCGCTTTAGCCAGTATGTCGATCTGCTGCTGCTGGTCTTGTTGCTGCTGTCACTGGAGCTGGATCTGCTGCGTCAGCAGTTTGGTGGTCTCTTGTTGCGCCATCTGCTGCTGCTGTAGCAGTTGCGGGTGCTGTGCTTGTTGCATTTATTGAGCTTGTAACAGGTGTTTCAGCAGGTCCTCCATGATCCCCGGAGTCTGTGGCTGGGTGATTGCAGACTTCATCCAAGACATAGGATCCTATTACCACCTGTCTCACGTGTCTGCTGGGATTTCTGCCCGCATTCACCACCAATTGTAGCAGGGAGACTCACTTGCAGCGACATGAAGTACGAGGAGGCAGCATCTTCACACGTGATAACCAGAATGGTTTATTTTCCTTCATAAGCCATTGCACAGCAAACTGACAATGAAACACACAGACCCGCCGAGTGCTAACACCAGGCTCTACTATATGGGCCTGTCACCACGCCCCTTGGTGAGATATGTGTGTCCTGGACCCGGCCGTCTCTCACAGGACCCATAAGCCGGCCCCTTTTGGACTAAGAAAACTCCCAGTGCTCACATGCACTAAGGACAATACTCAGACTTATGTCACAGACAACAGGTATCTCTGTGACACATTCCTCCCATCAAGTATACGACCCCTCGCCCTCTTACACCGTGTAGAAGAGATCCAGGATCAGAGTTTGGTTGAGACATGCTTGAATCTGATTGAGAGTAATGACAGTGGTATTCTGCCCCATGTGTGAGGAAATGTAAAGCTATAGATTGAAGGTGAAGCACCTGACTGTGCTCAGGGGCTATGTGGGGAGGGATGACCCCACACGTATTGTTACCTTGTGTAATCTTGTGGGCACTACTCTTTTACCCCGAGAAAGTTACACAAGGTAACGATACACGTGGGGTCCTCCCTGCACATAGGCCCCCCGGGCACAGTCAGGTGCTCACCTTCAATCTATAGCTTTGCGTTTCCCCACACGTGGGGCTGCATCTTAGACAGTCTTTTTACCTCATAGCTTGACTTTGACAGATTTCTACTTGATTTATGTGCAACTGGCTTTTTGTCTTAGGTGTTACTGTTTTCATGGTAACCAAGTCTAGCCTGGTTTGATTTGGAGGTGTGCACACATTTAGGTATTCTTTGTGGTGTAGAATTTTGGTACAGTAACGTATTAATTCATTATATAAGTATGGTTTGCCATTTTTTTGTACCATATATCTGCATCTTTTACCTCTACTGTGGCAATTAGTAGGGTTCCAAGTGCTATATTCTGCTTTTTAAGAAATATCTATGCAAAAGCCGGGTTTTTCTCTGCGCTGCCAAGGATAACCCGGATTGCTTGCAAATCTGTTTATTCATGTTGACGCGTTTTGGAGCTATGCGACTTCATCAGGGCCATTGACAGGAGGAGTATGGAAGTGCGCCCCATCCCCTCCTGACCCCGACCAACCCCCCCACCCCTCCGAAAAGACAACTGATTTCCTGGATTGTCTAACGGAGGGGAGGTTTAATAAAAAAAATCTACTTCTCTGTGTTGGTGCCGCCCCCTGCAGCCCGGTGTCCTAGGCACGTGCCCTCCATCCAATCCATTCTGCTGTTGGATAGTTGTGACACAGGGTGACACATGGGTAATTGGGGTGCCACCTCTGAGAACTGTACTGTTTGTGATGTTGAGGTGGAGTAACAGGAGGACAGGCAACTTGATGCAGCAGTTTCCAAGAGCTGTAGCAAAAGCTGGGCCTCATCCACAACTTGTATCGCTCTGCTGCTAGCAAACAAAGAGAACAGAGGAGGATGTCCAGTAACAGAAGTTGTCACTTCACTTAGGATATGATGATGAGCCAAGGTTTGGTTACTATAGCTTTTAGTAACATTAGAAGTAGCACCTATCCCACGTACACCTCCAACACTAAGCCTACTGTCTTTTCCAACAACCTTTTTCCAGTTCCCCTTTCCACCACAACCTTTCAAAGTAAAAAAATAGGGGGGGGAACAAGAGGCGCAATAGTGCCCTATCACTAGTGACACTAATGTATGCGGTGGGTATGAATTCACTCACCTAGCACAGTTGTGAGACCCACAACTGGTGTAAAAGCATTTGGCATTAAATGCAGCTGCAGGACTTCCACCTTCCACATGCACGTGGGAATCATCCAGAAGTTACCTCAGGGGAAATGGTGTATCAGTGTCCGCGCTGCTGAAATCCCAAGAAAACGATCCGAAAAACCATATGTAGGTTGCATCAATCATCCATTTATTCCTTTCCTACGCGTTTCAACACTGTCCTAGTGTCTTCCTCAGGGATGCAACCTACATATGGTTTCCGGATCGTTTTCTTGGGATTTCAGCAGCGCGGACACTGATACACCACAACCTTTGGATTTCCCACTCACCTTTTATGTACACAAATTTGGAAAGCACTTGTTTGAGGCCAAACAGAGCCTTCTTTGGGGAAACTAAAGGATTTGAGAATCACAGGTTACATGTCAAACAGAACCTTTTTAGGGGAAACTGAAGGATTTGAGAATAACAGGTTACAGGCCAAACAGAGTCTTTTTAGTGGAAACTGAAGGATTTGGCAATCCCTTCCTGTATGTGAAAAATGCGGCTTTGGCAATGCACACAGGTTTAGGAATTACACTTGTTCTCAGTACAAAATGGCTATATCCAGATGGACACACTCGCCCTCCTATTCTAACTAACAAGCGATGGAGTAAGTAGCTATCTAATTAACGTAAATAACTGACGTAAGGAGCGTCACGGAGAGGCAGTAGTACTGTCCCTAGCATTAACAATCTGAAAATGGCCACTTCTTATATCCCTAGGGACATGTGACTTTGGCAGCCAATGAAAAAAAGCCAGCCAATGACAGAAGCACTTGGATGTTTTAAGCACCCTGATTGGCTGCAGACGAGGAACATCCACACAAAAAATGCTGGAAAAAAAATGGAGTCCGACACTACTCTGACCTCTCCACACTCTCCACCACTCATAAAACACGTCCCGCCCACTATCCTAAAGGTATAAGTTAGGAGAAAAGCATCACTTAAACGCAGTAATGCTTTTTCAAGCCTATCACTCGCTGAACAAATCCACATTCACTTACTTTTTGGAAAATTGCTTGGGTTTCTGAACTTGAACCGAATCTACCATGTTCGTGAAAAATTTAAAATTGGCGAACATGTTCAGGGAAGGTTCGCTCATCTCTAGCCGTGGATGCTATCAGAAGACAGAGCAGCTATTCAACTAAGCATTTCAGGTTTCCTGCTGCTGCCGCTCAAGCCGACAACAGCTGATTGGCGGGGGTTCCAGATGTCAGACTTCGGCTGATCAGACATTGATGACCTACTCTAAGAATAAAACATTAAAGTTAAAGTAGTAGAGAACCTCTTTAAGAGAAACTGATGTCAAAGTCTGGGACATGACCAAAGACGTATAGGTACATTGTTGGTCCTGAAGGGGTGAAAATGAGTATTTTACTACAGCTGGACTCTAAAGAACAGCTATATACCAGCAGCTCTTCTCATATCAACCAGTATAGGAGATATCTCACGTAAGGTGCGGTGCACAGAAAATTAAGGGAATGGTTAGGAGGCTATTTAAATTTTGTGTTCAATCTTAGTTTATTAGCTTCTTAAAACATTAACATAACAAAACATATCAAATTATCGTAACATTTTGTCATAGAAATATAAATGTCACATGTATACAAATTTTGCATGTATCATATCTGTTGAGACGTCCCTGTCTCAGTCCGGTGCTAAGTGTAATACCCATTATCAGCTTAACAAAACTATTCCAAGCTACAATTCAACATATTCTTGTACCGATAGTCAGTATTAATATTCCATATAACCTTTTGTGTTGTAGATGTGTAGGCAACCTGGCCTATTCCCTGAGCTACTACACAAATACAACTAAGTAACGTATCTTTCAGAACCGATGGGTCCCCTCTCGTCTAAGATTATCCAAGTAGGGAAAGGGGAAAGAAAGGGGATAAAAGAAGAAAGAAGAGAGAAGAGACAAAAAGAATAAAAGAGAAAAAAGGGGAGGGGAAAGCGAGCAAAGCCGTAAGGAAGAAGAAATTGAAGCAGAGAAGAAGAAAGGACCATCTTATAATACGTAGATAAGATTTTCCTCTACTGCCATAAAGATTCCTGCATGAATTCCTGAGTTTATCAATCCCCTCTGACTTACTCTGTGAAAGCATTTTTGAATGCCGGACAGTCTAAAAACAACACCCAAGAGCTCCATACCCGTAAGAATCCATCCCTGGCATCAGTGACTTCTGCCGCAAGTTCCTCCATGCGGTACAACTTACTCATATCCCCCAACCAATCCGCCATCTGAGGAGAATGCATCATTTTCCAGTATCTAGGAACAACCGATCGTGCTGCCGTAAGGCAGAATCGCAAAATATCAGATTTTTGGGATTTTATGGATCCAGGCAAGATAGACAGGAGGGCTACTGAAGGTGACTTCTCGGCTTCCCGACCACTTATTTTCGTATAAGTGTCAAAAACCGATCCCCAAAATGGTTTGATTTTATCGAACTCCCACCAAATGTGTAACATAGATCCACCGCTCACCCCACACCTCCAACAGTTATCCGGAACGGAAGGGAAGACCGCGTGTATATTAACTGGGCACTGGTACCACCAAGTCAGTATCTTGTAGTTCCTCTATTGAGCCAAGCACGCCATTGAGAGGTTATGGGTAAATAAGCATGCCCTCCCCGGATATACGAATACCCAATTCCTCTCAACATTTGCCAAAAAATTTGGGTCCAACATCAACCCTGTCATTGTTGGGAATGAAGTATAATGAAGTTCTGCTCCACTGCCCAATACCTCCAGACTCCCAGGCTTCCGGATAGATGGGAGGCAACCATCCAGGATTAGTATAAAAAGAATAATTCCGGTGCCACCGATGCGGTTTCTGTCCTTTATTCAATAAAAATAGTGATACAAGTGCCCCCTAAGGGGAAAAACACAAGACGCGTTTCAGAGTAAAAACTCCTTAATCGTTAGATTGTTGAGAATGCTATACATGCGCGAGATTAGATGCATGGGTGGGGAGTCTAAGAGAAACAGCTCCTCAAACTGAGTTGGGGTCGCTAGGAAATTATTGTCGGCTCTGTCTCTATATAGGTACGATTGCAATTGGGCGTGCTCCAACCAGGAAACACCCGGATCCTCGCCACCTCTCGGATGGGGAGGAATTACCCTTCCAGTTTTCAGTACATGGAACATACGTGGATCATTCCAACTGTGCCATCTCAAAAATGTGCCAGCCTGCAATGCCGGAGGGAAGGAAGGGTTATGGAATAGCGGAGTAAGGGGCCCCTCGCACAAGACAACAAGGACAATTTTGAGTACTCACTGTAAATTCCTTTTCTCTTAGCCTCTAATTGGGGGACACAGAACCATGGGTGTTATGCTGCTGTCCACTAGGAGGAGACACTATGCAGAATCTGTAAAAGAGTTAAAAGGCTCCTCCTCTGCAGTATACACCTCTGGAGCAGGAAGTGCTTTACCAGTTTTGTGCTAAAGCAGTAGGAGAGTTAACCGATAATAACAGAAAAACAAGCTGTGTAACCACACAGGCAACCTGTGTACACAGTTATAGCTAACAAAGTAATCACTGTGTAACCAGATATGTAACTAAACAGGCACATGTGTTAGCAATTAGGAGTTATCATAGTAATAATAGTACCACAAGGCCTGTCTAACCAGGCACCTGTGCAACCAATGAAGTATTAACAGAGCAATAATTAACTAAAAGGGCTGACCTAAAACAGGCTTACAGTACTACAAGGTCTGTAACCAAACAGTTACCAGTTTAAACTGTCACCGTCAACAGATTGCGAATTGTCACACAGGCGTAACTATGTTAACCAAGTAACTGCTGACAAGCCATGTGAGAACTGTAGCAAAGGCCCACCAGGGCAATAGGGCGGGTGCTGTGTCCCCCAATTAGAGGCTAAGAGAAAAGGAATTTACGGTGAGTATACAAAATTCTCCTTTTCTCCTTCGCCTCATTGGGGGACACAGGACCATGGGATGTCCTAAAGCAGTCCCTGGGTGGGAAAATGGCAATGGAACTAGTAATACTGAGCATGGACAGTGAAGAACTATGTACCGACAGGCGGACCACTGGCGCCTGGAGGCCACGTCTACCTATACATGCATTTGCTGAGAACTGATTGTAAATACTGTATTGGCTTGAGTATGTGTGTGGGCTGACCGTTTGGCTGCCTTACACACTGGTTGCGCTGACCCCTGGTGTTGAACGGCCGAGGAAGCTTCCACGAATGTGCTGTGACACTGATATAATGGGTGGAATGGGTGAGTTATCAATGTTGGAAGAGCCTTTGATAGTTAGACGAATCTATTTGAATAGAGTAGCCTTAGAGGCTGACATGTTCTTATCTTTGTCCTGTGGAAGAAGGAAGAAAGATAATTCAACCTCTACAACGGACACTGTCATGGATACTTAGCTGCGTAGGTCCTTGACTAGCAATTGTATCTGTAGGTTCTTTGAGACCTGCTGGACTGGAGGCAGGCGCAACCATGACCGTGAGATGTCTTGCGTTAGGTGGTATGATATACTGTTCTTAGACTAAGAATGCAACCAGCTATAGGGGAAACTCAGCCTGGATGGATGAGCATGCTACGGGTAATATTCTATAGAGTATAGAAATGTGTTTCCTGTAGGTCCGTGAAGACAAAGTTTCAGCCATGCTTGTGTAGACCTGTTGTCTGAAGACTCTACATGGCCGACCCTGTGAAGGACAAAGTTTGTATAAGTCTGTTGGCAATACGTTTTTGGAACAAGATGAAAGTGGCTGAACCTTGCCGCGTGAGAGACTCTAAGGACAGGCCTGATTCTAGGGCTGTGTGGAAGTTATGAAATAAGGCTAAGCGAAATGACCCTTAGGGACTACTCAAGGAATCAAACAACACGACTACCTGTGTGCTGGTATGTCGTTGACTAGTCTGGTTTCCCCGCTGTGAGTATAGTTGGTATCATATTCTGGGCAAAACCCCCTTGGTTAAGCTCTAGATTTTAAGTGCTACGCTATTAAGTTACCAATTGAGTAACTCTGAGGGCTAACTGGCAAGAAAAATGCGGGTGGTGGCCTTTTGTTAGTTGTCATGGCACTGCTGCCACGGTGTGCATGAATTCTGTGTATTAAACGTATTTGTGCAAGTCCGCGGCTACAAGAATGATTAGGCAACATTTTTGTTTGATATTTTTTACTACCATGGTAGTGGGGGACGAATATAGAGGAGACGAAGACGGGTCCAGTCTTGGACTAGTGCGTCAGTCTTATTGACCTTGGGTCTTGGGACATTGTGAAGCAGGATGGAACCTAGTCATTGAGGCGTGACTTCGTGAAGTCTACCCCTGTGGTTTCCTGGCGCTGGCCGCCTTGACTAAGGCTTTCTGGATGAAGAGATCGCCTTCCTAAGCCTATCTGGTGGCATGTTAGGCAACTCCGTTTTCGAAATGGTTACACTTGTTATGAGACAAGCTGACCTCATTGTGTCGGGACCTTACCTAGTGATAGCTATAGCGAACGTTTGTTTCACTTGGCGACTACTGTGTTATGCATTGTGATGGGGGTACCTCACACCACCTCCTGCTGATGTGCTGTGTCTGAGCATGTATAATTGCACCCACCATAGCTCCCTGAGCCTATGGCACTGCGTCCTATGTTGTCACTACCCTGACTAGGCTTGTCATGTCAGGTGTGCATTATTGAGGAGACCGCTGAAGGAGACTGCGGATTACCAGACGACGATGGTAGACTTGTGGGTATTGATCCGCCCCTGAAGTCTTCTAACGTGCACAGTGAGAGTGAGAATGTGTTCGCGATGTTTGAAAGTACTGCTTTGATGACTAAGTCATCCCAATCTTGGAAAGTGCTAGCAAGCAGTATAGCTAATGCTAACTTTAGTCTGGGAAAATTCTGCCTGTAGGTGCTTCAATTCTTAAGGAATTGCCTTTATCCACCTAAGTCGAGAATGTCCTGGCTGCGCGCAATAAGGTTCAGGCTACGACTAGACATGGCACCAGAAGCCCATACATTGGGTTAATGCTGATAGGCGTCTGCTAGGTCCTGCTTCGGAGCAGACTGTGTAAAATGCTTGCATTTAGTATCTGCCTACTAGTACCTAATATAGGTGTAGTGATGAGATTAGCAGCTGGTGCTCCATGCTCTGCGACCCAGAGGTTAGTTTTTTGTTGTATGGTGAGAGCGGCCAATTAGGCCTTGGTCCTTTGCAACTTCAACCCGAGTACCCAACAGTGGGGAGTCGAGAAAGTAATATGACATATAGCAATCTTGTCTACGACCCAGTGCCCCCAACAATGGGTAGCTGAGGAGGGATATGCTATGGGTCGTGTAGTTCAGAGACCTTTGTAAATTTAGCAGTACAGCTGCGGATTACAGTGTCTCAGCCTGCCTGTTTTGAGACTTGGCTATCCTCTCCGCCCTCCAGAACTCCAGCTGTGGGGTCTGGATGGGATAGTAACCCGTCCTGGAACGCCGTACATTCGTCGGGTAATTGCAGGTTACGTTAACTTTCCCTGGTGTCTGCAACAGTGATGGGCCGAGGAATGCACCTGTTAGTTAAATGTATAGTAAGCCCACCAGATGCTATTTGTCTTAGCTGTGTGGTGACCCGGGTAGGGATATGTTTGCCGAGTATTCTTAGCTAACGTTGCAGGATCAATGAAACACAACTTTGTTTTTCTTCTCGGAACCAGCTCCCATCTATGTTCAAGCTCTAAGTGTGGATAGGTGCATCCACGTGTACCCACATGCGGCCCTGCGTTCCGGGCTGAATGTATCAGGCAAGCAGTTATGATGTCTGCTTGAGTTGTCTGGGTCCCATGCATTAGCTATGTCGTGATGTATTTTGCTGTGAAGCAAAGAGCGAATGTAGGAGCTAGACACAGACTTCAACACTGCCTACTATAATTTGGTGAATTGTGTACGACGTCGGTCAGTCCGCGCAACTGCCCGACGGAGAAAAAAAGTGTCTATAACCTTAAGGTTGCTAAACCGGTTTTCAGGTTGAGAGCGGTGTTCTTGAGAATGACGCTATTAAGGACAATATGCAAGCTACCTGAGTGCTTTACTTGGCTGAGGAAATTGGCCTGCATGTATACTGCGTGACTATTCAATGTTGTATTGTTTGTACCGACAGGTATGTTGTTTGTCTGTACAACCCTGAATAACGGGTTGTTATTACCGGTGTAGCTTGATCCTGTGCCAGAGTATCTGACGAGGCTGCACTGCTGTTCGTAGTATATGTTGTTCCATGCATCACCGCGTGAGGATGCTAAGCTGTATCTGGATATAACACTTTAGTTTTTCCTGCGATAGCCATGTTAGGCTATAGTCTAGGGAGGTTTGGTTACTGTACTACCGGAGGCCCTATTGTAGTATCCTGCACTAGTGGCCGACCGGTTCGGTATTCCGTGAAGTTACCGACCGGCGCCACCTTACATAGGGAGGTTGGGGGGACCTTGTTGCGCTCCCTATTTTCTGTGCTATATACTCCCGATCGTGCTTGTACATAATATATGTGCGGCATGTGATGCTCAACATCCATATGGAGGTCCTGGTCCTAGTAATGCTGTTCTCGACATCATGGATGGAGGATTTTTGGGAATAACTTGACTTCAACCCAGAATCTACAAGGGGTATGGGGAAGGAGGACAGCATATGACTTGGACTCTCATCCTCACTGTGCGACCCCTGCACAGCCGACGCTGCGATAGCTCCTCTGCTAGTGGTGTGTGTGGCACTGAGGACCCTGCGGACCGGTCTTATATTGTCAGGCCACTGCCTAGTTCCTGATCTATTACTTGATTTTTGCCGCAGGGAGGCTGCCCTGTGGGGTTACTAGACATAGAGCTGTGGCAGAGTGTTTAGCCCTGCACTTGTCTGTAAAGTGCAGGGTCTATCCAGTGACTGTAGGTGGCGCTATGGTGGCTATTCATTGCCTGTAATGGCCGCTGTGATAGTACTTTATTTGCTCAAGGAGGAGGGCGGAGCGTGCAGGGGACTATAAGCCCATAGCTTAGCTCCAGACGTGGAGTAAGCTTCCCCCAGAGGCGTCACAGCACCAACAGACATCAGGAATGGATGGGTAAAGCTTTGGAGCTCCTGTGGACAACGATACCATCTCGTTAACAGTTTAAAATTTGTTTCCTGTACCTTACAGGGCAGTGACATTTTGTGTGTACACAGGAATGATTTATCCCAATCCAGATCCGATGCCACTAGTTCCAGCTCCCGCTCCCAGGCTGCCACATACCATACTGGATCTAGATCAGGAGAGCAAGTCAGAATATTGTAGATCTGCGAGATGACGTGCGACGGTGTTGTGGATTGTAATAATAGAGCTTCAAAGGCGGTTCGTCCTCTGGTCAGTTCAGACGATGAGCCAAGGGATGCTAAGAATGAGTAACTGGAGATAGGCAAACCACTGGAGTCGAAAACCTGGAAATTTGTCGCGAAGGACCGTTAGAGCAGGCAGAGTGAGCTCCCATAAGGGTCTCACAGATTCCGATTTTCTGTTTGGGGGACCAACCCGTGAACCTTTCTACATCGACCGCTAGCGGGAAGTCAGGGTTGCCAAAAGGTGGGGTCAAAGGTCCCACCATAGTGGAGAGGTTGAATCTGGCACGCACTCCATCCCAGACCTTAAGGAGATCTTGCATAAGCAGCGAGTCCAAAATGCCCCTGGGATGCTTGGAAGCCACCACCCATGGCAGAGATGTTATAAGCAAGTCGGAGATATCTGCCTCCATGGTCAGCCAGTGTTTGGCTTCAGCTCCACTGAACCAGTCTACCATTCTGGTTAAAACAGTCGCTGTGTGATATAGATGGAGATCTGGTAGGCCTGCCCCCCCGGGACTTACTTTGCGTCAAAAGTGTGTGTGCTAGACGGGGCTTCCTCTTCCGCCAGACGAAGGATATTGAGAGTGCCCTGAGCTGAGAGAAGAAAGATTTAGGGATAGAGATAGGCACAGCTTGGAAAATGTGTAACAGTTTGGGCAAAACGTCCATTTTCAGGACGTTGATCCTGCCAAACTAGGTCAAGGTCTTTACACCATACGTCTGGAGGTCATTAGATAAACGTTGTAGCATAGGTTTATGATTCAGCGCATAGAGGAGCGAGAGGTCCACACATAAGTAAACCCCTAGATATTTCAAGGAGCCTGAACACCAGTGGAAGGGAAAAGCGTCTCTTAACCGATTCTTGCGGTCCGATGAGAGAGAAATATTCAAAATCTCAGATTTTGAAACATTGACTTTAAAATTGCTGACCTGGCTATATCGGTCAAATTCTTTCAGGACTGACGGAAGGGAAGTCTCAGGGTCAGTAATGTATAGCAACAGGTCGTAAGCATACAAGGCCAATTTGTAGGATTTGTCGGTAATCTGTATCCCATGAACGTCCGGGTTCTGCCGAATGGCGACTACTAGGTGCTCCATTACAAGTGCATACAGCAGAGGGAACAAAGGGCAGCCCTGGCGCGTCCCGTTTCGAATATCAAAGGGTTTAGAGAAGGTCCCATTGCACTGGACTTTGGCTGTCGGAGTAGTGTACAATGCCATCACCTTTTCCCAGAACCACCGACCAATCCCTGCTCACTCAAGCACCGCTCCGAGGAAGGACCAGCTCACCCTGTTGAAGGCCTTCTCTGCATCGACCGATAACACAAGGGCCAGGATTTTTTATTTATTAATGTGAGAAATTGCAAGGATTGTTTTAATAGTATTATCCCTGGCCTCTCTCCCAGGTACAAAGCCGACCTGGTCATTGTGGATCAGTCGAGGCAGAGAAGGCCCAAGTTAGCAGCCAGTAGCTTCGCATATAACTTCACATCTACATTGATAAAAGAAATCGGGCGGTAACTCGCGCAAAGCTGGGAATCCTACCCGGACTTAGGGATTACCATGATGGTCAGTGATGCCGTCTGGGCCAGGGCTTTTATTAGGCGGGGATGAAGAAATAGCATGGGTCATCTCTTCCAGGGAGAACGGGGCATCTAGTTCAGCACTGATAGCGGGCGTAAGCGATGGGAGGGGAGTGTCAGAAAGGTACTGGTCTATCTTCTGCAGTAGACGGGGCTGGCACGGTGCAGTTGGGCTACCATGTATATTATAAAGTGATTTATAATAATGCTCGAAGGGAAACGCTATGTCAGATAGGTGATACACAGTATTTTTGTCAGCTGTCTTCATAGAAGGGATGTATGTGGTCATCAATCTTGGATGTATAAGACGCGCCAAGGGGCTGTCACACTTGTCGGCGAACTCATAGTAAAACTGATGAGAGCGTTCCCGAAACCGGGTGTATGCGATGATAAGGGATGCCCGAAGGTCCTCTCTGAGTTTTGTCAAGGTCAAAAGTGCGTCACGGTCGAGGGAAGACTTATGTTGTAATTCAAGTTCCTGTATACGAGATAATAGGTCATCGATATGCTTGGATTTCTCTCGTTTGATTATCGACCCCTCCCATATGTAAACTCCTCGTAGAACACATTTGAAGGCCTCCCATTGGGTCGGAAGCAGAGTAGGAGGTGATTGGGGTTTAATCTCCAGTTCCAGACCTTAGTGGAGCTATCTGGAGGGAGGAGCATCACAAACACGGGGGCGTGGTCAGACCATGTTACAGATCCTATTGTGGCCGAAGGCGACCAGTTCAGCAGGGAGTGACTCAAAAGGAAGTAATCAATACAGCTGTAAGATGAATGGACTTGAGAGAAGTGTGTAAAGTCCCTGTCAGTAGGGTGGAGTACACGCCAGATATCAACAACTCTGAGGGAGTGCAAGGCAGACTTAAAAGCACTGATGTGAGAATGAGGAATCACCGACTTACCCGCCAACGTATCAAGTTTTCTGTCTAAGGGCATGTTAAAGTCTCCCCCGATGATCAGGTGCCTGTGGGCGATCGACGACAGCTTTCGAAGGTATCGTGTACCCGTGGTGGCCTGATCCCTATTAGGGAGTTAAACATTTACAACAGTGTAGTCTTGACCAAAGAGTGAAAAATTGACAAACAGATATCTGCCATTTGGGTCGATCTCCACCTCTGCCGTAGCTCAGGGAAAATTTTTATGAAAAGCATACTCAAGAGATCCCAATTCAAAACACTAACCATGGCGTACAAAGCCATACACAACCTGGCCCCACCATACATCTCCGACCTGGTCTCCCGAAACCTACCCTCACGCAACCTCCGCTCCTCCCAAGAACTCCTCCTCTGCTCACCCCTCATCACCTCTTCGCACAACCGAGTCCAGGACTTCTCCCGGGCATCTGCCTTACTCTGGAACTCCCTGCCCAAACACGTCAGACACTCGCCTATCCTGAGAAGCTTCAAGTGTCACCTGAAGACTCACCTGTTCCGTCAAGCCTACAACCTGCCATGAGACCCAGGCGACCGCCCCATACCTGACATTCCCCCATCCTACTGTATCCTAACCCGCCCCTCTTAGACTGTGAGCCCTTGTGGACAGGGTCCCTGCCGCTCCTGTACCTGTACGTCCTGATCGCCTAGATTTAGTGTACTTGTTCTTGTCTCCCTCATCCTCATGTAAAGCGCCATGGAACCTAATGGCGCTATATAAATAAATAATAATAATAATAAAATACTCACGCCCTTCGACCTAGAAACAGGGTTGGGAGCATGAAACCACTGAGTGTAGTACTTGTTACGGATATCAGGAACATGGTCCAGTTTAAAATGGGTTTCTTGAAGTAATAGCACCTGAACACCCATCTTAGACATGCCATATAGAACCTGGTTGCGCTTCTGAGGAGTATTGAAACCCCGCACATTCATGGAGGCAAACTTTATGGAGGACATGGCAATTGACTCTCCGTAAGGTTAGGGAAGGGTTAAGGGACAGAATATAGGGTAAAAATAATAAATTAAAAAAAAGTGTGTGGGGGGGGGGGGGTGGGTAAAGATGTGGGGAAGAGAAGAAGGAAAATAGCAGAGAGAAAGTTTAAACAAAAGTAGGAGTAGTGAAAGTAAATATAAGCCTACCAGCAGGATAGGCTACGCCACGTTCCTAGGACGAGGCGGAAGGACTGTTGTATATTCTGAAAAAGATGGAACAGTACAGTCAAACTTGTAACGCATGTTCCCTATGTGGGTAGTGGCCAGCAATGAGACCTCCTATGGGGATCCCTAGCCAGGCACCCCCCAGGGAACCGGCTCTATAATATCAACTGAAAGATACAGATTAAGAAAAGAACTGCAAGTAAAGGCGAATGCTATACATTTAAAACATGCATACACATCTTAATTTCACCGACATGTTAATAATAAGTAAACAAACGAAGAGAAAGGCCTTTTGTGGCTCAGAGAAAGAGGGGGCAACCAGAGGAGCCAAGCCCAAAGGCCACCCCTAGTCGAGACCCGGAACTCGGAGTCGTTGAGGGTTATCCATTTGTTCCCTTACTATCCGGCCCCTATGCTTTGAAAATGGGACAGGATGGGAGAGAAAGGAAGGATCAACAGCGGGGGGGGGGGGGAGGGAAAGAAGCAGGGGGGGGAGGAGGAGGGTAGGACAATATAAAGAATATGTCAAATTCACATCTGGGAGAAATTGCACGAAAGGCCAAGTGGGCAGAGACCCATCAGGTAGAACATCCCAACATATTTAATGCACAATCTGTCCCCTCTAAAAGACAGAAGTGGAGGGAGATAACAGCAAGGAGAACATCCAGAGATAAAGAATCCTAGAAAAAAAATGGAGTCCTCTCGCCTCCCGTACGGATCGGGAGGTATGGGTTAGAAGGCCAGTCCGGAATGGAGATCGTTGGTAGATTTAATCCCTCCAAGAAGATTGCCAGATCTGTAGGTCCATGGAGTAGGAAGAGGTTGCCAAGGTGACGCACCTGGAGTTGAAAGGGGAAACCCCATGAGTATGGGATTTCTCGCTCCCGAAGGGCCTCATTAACTGGGTGGAGGGCTCTATGTTTCAACAGGGTAGCCCTGGACAGGTCAGCCATGAATTGAATTGTTGCCCCGTCAAAGTCCATTGGGCCCTTAATTCTGGCCTGTTTCATGATATCCTCCTTAAGATAATAATAATGGAGGCGACAGATGACGCCACGAGGGTTATTCGGGTCACATGACCTGTGTCTGAGGGCTCTGTGAGCTCTGTCGAAAACTATGGCGGTATCCACGGGCCTGTCCAGGAGGGTGTTAAACAAAGATTGCAAAGTAGGCACAAGCTCCAACAGACCCGTCGCCTATGTGAGACTGCGTATCCTAATATTGTTACAGCAGTCTCTGTTTTCAGAGTCCTCGAAGAGATCAAATAAACAGGCTAGTTGTTCAGAGTGCCAATGTAAAATCTGTTGATGTTCCGTCAATGTAAGTGCATGGGCTGCAGATTGTGTCTCCACCACCGCCACCCGCTCCAAAGCCTGAACAACTGCAATGTTAAGTCCTCCAGGTCTAACTTAGTAGGTATATCAGACATACGTGAGCGCAAATCTTTAAAGTCCTCTAGGACAGATTGGGGCGGTTGAGCCACTACTGACGGGTGTCCTGTATGTATGAGGCAGAGGTTGACATGGCTGAGGCCCCTTCACTTATAAGACTAGGCTGATCCTCTAGGGGGTCTGGAACATCAGAAAGTGTCCCTTCAGTTTGATCTGCAAGGTAGCGTTGGATGTTGCCATCCTATGTTTTGAGCTTGGACGCCCCCGGGATTGCAGATGTAGATTGGGTAGGTTTTTTTGGTCCCATACTGTCTACAATGCTATCAAAATATAGGAAAAGGATGGTCTCTATGGGTAATCGATCTGAGGCCAGTGGTGTTGCAATGGGGGGATGGGTGATGCAATACCTCACTAATATAGTCCCTCAGGTCCAAGGGGGGGACACTTCAGTGGAGTGCCGAACAATGCTTCCTTATATTAGGGCTAGATAGACAGTCAATGAGAGTGCAATAGGATTTGCAAAAGCTCGTTTACTTATCTGGTGTGGTGCAGCAGGAATAGAGACCGCTGAAACACAGTCTATATTCTCTAGGAAGCAGAGCAACACAGGTGATGATAGTGGAGCTGCTGGTAAGGCAGCTGTGCCGCAGCACGATGACTCCCCTCCTGAGATCCCTCTCCCCACCAGCCGCTAGTCCTCCAATCTCCCCTCAGTTTCAGAGAAGGAACACCTCAGTATAATACAGGGCAATGCCCCCTTGTGGTAGGGTTAAAGTGGCAGTCAGTGAGGGTGTAATAGTGGCTGCAGTGCCTCTTTACTTATCTGGTTCGGTTCAGCAGGGATGGAGACCGCTGAGATGAAGTCAGTGGTCTTCAGGAAAGCAATGCAGCTGAAACAGGACGAGGCAGTTGAGTTGCCGCCGATCCTTCAGATCTCTCCCACCACACTGCAACAAGACAGGAGGTCGCGTGCCAAGAGCCCAGCTAGTCCGTTGGCGGTATAGCATGCAAGGGCAGTCGGCTGATACCGCTCCACGCCAGCCGCAGGGTCTTGTCGCGCACAAGATTCCCGCCAAGCAGGGGCTCCAGGCCAGAGCACTATGGCGGCGTGTCTTCTCGGTCCCCGCTCTTGTCCCGCAGATGGTAGCTGAGATGGAGGGAGGATCTCCAATCACCTCCCAGGTGCTCTGGTGTGCTTAGGAAGTAGATCTGTGGTGCAGTTCAATGTTAGGCGCCGATTCCCGGGCCAGGGCAAGCCAGGGTCCTCAGGAGCAGTTAATGTGCATGTCCAGCCGGCGCCATTGCTAGGCCACGCCCCATAATCATCTATTTTTGTTCGGTGGAGATTGCGGGGATGCCCAACTGTGGGACAACATTGATAAGAGCCGGCCATCTTGTGAAATGTGACACAGTGCCCGCGGAGGGTAAAGTACCCTATCTTTTAAACAAGGATGATGTACCTTATGTTCTTCTTCTTATTTTAAATTTCCCCTGACCGGTCCAATGAGTTAGTTAGGGTCAGTTAGGTGTTTAGACCAACCTAAATGACTAGTCTCTATGGGACGGTATCAGTGGAATACGAACTGTGTTCATCTTGTCATCGACAACTCCGTGGTAACATAGTAACATAGCAACATAGTATTTAAGGTTGAAGGAAGACCTTAAATCCATCTAGTTCGACCCATAGCCTAACATGTTGATCCAGAGGAAGCCAAAAAAAACTCATGTGGCAACACTAAGCTCCACATGGGGGAAAAAAAATTCCTTCCTGACTCCACATACGGCAATCAGACTAGTTCCCTGGATCAACGCCCTATCAAAGAATCTAGTATATATAATCGGTAATATTATATTTTTCAAGAAAGGCATCCAGGCCACTCTTAAATTTTCTATAGATTAAAATAAGACCCAGCGCTAACAGAAACACCTGAAAACCATAGTCCTTGATTAAGAGTAAATATTGAAAATAAAATAAAATAGAATAGTAGTGGGGGGATTTTTTGTAAAAGTTCCTCAGTTTATTTAATCCAATAAGACTAACAATGTACATACATATTAAAAGTATACATTAAACACAATTATTTAGGTTAAAAAAATTGACTGGGGACATATTTATAGTGTTTGGGCTTTTAAAACTATTTCTTTATATTGATTCTTTGATCAGCTGTCAAACGTATGTTCATATCCTAAAGAGTCTTGGGGCTTTTCATTGTCTGGATGTGATATGGTTATGAAAGCCTTCTGTGAGATCTTTCTGTATAAAAAAGGAAGGTATTTAGTTTTCAATCTTAACAAGGGTTAGGCAGACAAGGAGTTAAATTGGTGTACCTGCAAACAGTCAGATGTGATAATGACTGTAAACCTTCTGTGAGACCCTTCTGTATAAACAGAATGATAACAGTTACTTCTCAGTCTGATTATGGATTAGGCAGACACGAGGTTAAAGTAATTTACCTGCAGTAAGTCTGAGAGAAAGGGGAACTGCTTCTTTTTACTCCTATGTCTTCAGCTAGCTGCCCTAAACAGACTTTTAAAAGGATTCTGCTGATCTGTGTCTCGTCAGGATTGCTAACATGTGGAAAGACAAATCAGTCAAGCACTTAAGCTGCAGTGGGCTTGTAAAACTGTATATAAGAGCTCTACTTACTAAGATTCATGTCCTGCTGTCACGGACTCACGCCGTCCGAGGTCCTCTGGATTGACACCGTGGCCAGCGGCGTACAATCCGTCTCGTGTGGCCGCGTCACCGGATGTTGACACCGGATGTGACGTATCGGCATACACGGAGGCAATGCTTCCTCGCAGCGTCAATGTCAAAAGGGTGCTGTGTTGTGTCAGTCTGGGAGGTTTGCAATGCTGAAGCACAGGGTGGGTGGGATCGACGTGTTTCGTTGATCTCGGTCAACTTCCTCAAGAAGTCTTGAGGAAGTTGACCGAGATCAATGAAACGCGTAGATCCCGCCCACCCTGTGCTTCACCATTGCAAACCTCCCAGACTGACACAACGCAGCACCCTTTTGACATTGACGCTGCGAGGAAGCATTGCCTCCGTGTATGCCGATACGTCACATCCGGTGTCAACATCCGGTGACGCGACCACACGAGACGGAGGAGACGGATTGTACGCCGCTGGCCACGGTGTCAATCCAGAGGACCTCGGACGGCGTGAGTCCGTGACAGCAGGACATGAATCTTAGTAAGTAGAGCTCTTATATACAGTTTTACAAGCCCACTGCAGCTTAAGTGCTTGACTGATTTGTCTTTCCACATGTTAGCAATCCTGATGAGACACAGATCAGCAGAATCCTTTTAAAAGTCTGTTTAGGGCAGCTAGCTGAAGACATAGGCGTACAAAGAAGCAGTTCCCCTTTCTCTCAGACTTATTGCAGGTAAATTACTTTAACCTCGTGTCTGCCTAATCCATAATCAGACTGAGAAGTAACTGTTATCATTCTGTTTATACAGAAGGGTCTCACAGAAGGTTTACAGTCATTATCACATCTGACTGTTTGCAGGTACACCAATTTAACTCCTTGTCTGCCTAACCCTTGTTAAGTTTCTGTCTAGAGGGCGTGCACTCTGAGGCTTTTTTCATATGTTGAGGTGCTGATTGAGGGGTCTGGTTAACCCACGTAAACCATTTGAGAAAGAAACAATCGCACACTCGTGTGTAAGTTTGCAAAGAATGTGGTCTTTTTTATTCAGGAGCAGCGAGAAACCAACGTTTCGGTCCTTCCCGGACCTTGATCACGGTAGTTGCTGCAAGTTATAAAATATATACAAGGCATGATCAGTATATCCAAGCGATATTTACAGTTTATACAGTTCACAATGATACTCCCATAACAGGTGTCACCTGTGTATTATCAAAGATTATGGGTTTGTATAATATACATATACATAGCATAGCAAGGGAGAGAGGGAGAGTGTTCTCAAGAGAGATATTGGGTGACCCTTCAGGAGTTAGTATAATATATATAGTATAAGGAACCTAGGTGTGGATGGTTTGGAAAGGTAGAGAAATAAACAGTATATAGATTAAATTACCCTCTTTTTTCATATATGCTCCTATCCTGTTTAGAGTAGATGTCCCACTGGGCTTCACAGCTGTTATAAATCATAGACATTAATTTAATTACCAAAGTATTAGAACGGTATTTATCTTTATATTTCACTGTTTCAAGTTACCTTATGGGGGTAGTATTAGAACAAAGGTGCTTCTTTGACCCTGTTCCAAGGTGCCTGGAAGTGGGAGAAGATGGAATATATCAGGAGGATTTTAACAAATATATATATATATATATGTGATATATGTGAGGAGGGCTTTTTATATATGTAGGCATGGAGCCCTGGTAAGGACATTAATGCACAGATATACCAATAGGTTCAGTCTTGTTGTCTATACCTATATATGAATAGTTAGTATGGACAGTGCCCGATCTCATTATTATGGCAGAGGCTCATGTTAAGGGATATTTTATATGGATGTGCTCACCTTAATTCTTATCCTTTGGTGTCCCGTTCCGGGTGTTTCATGTTTGTTGCGCTCCTGCCGCCGGTCCGGCCGCTCTATAAAGGAGCAGACCGGATCTGAACGCGGACGCCGGCGCCTGCGCATTACAGGCGGAAGTGCGTCACCGGAAGTGACCGCACCTGTCAATCAGTTCGTACCCATGGTGATGATGCTCAGAAGGGCGGAAGTGTGTCACAAACAGTGACTACACTGCCCGCTCGCCTTGTTGTAGGAGGAATGTAGGGAAAAGGATATAGGGAAGTAATAGTATTCTTGCTATATCCCATAACAGTTGTTTTTGGGCCATATATCTGTTTCTATCGGTTCTCTAATAGGAAGGTGACTGGATTGTTCTAAAATTATGTATTAAAGATATTAATATAATGGTGTGCATGTATTAATGGGAGGATTTTTTGATCCATGGTTCTGGGTTGGTTAGTAGCACTAGGAGGATAAAGGACCCACAGGATATATGTACATACAGATTAGACACATATACATCAAGGAATCACATATATATATATATATATACTGGGCCCCTGGGGAAGCTCAGTATATATACATGTCATGCCTGTTTTGTTTTGCAATTTTACAATCTTCTTATGGGAAGACAGGTACGTGGATACATTCTTGCTCCCACTTAGTATGGAGGATGTTTCACGGAGAGATGAGTCCTGTAGGGAAATAGTGCCAGCAGAAACACAGGGGGTCCCAACCCGTAGCCACAGAAATATTATGCATTATCTATACATCTATGCAAAAACGTCCACCGTAAGACTAACATGCACTACAATTTCTTACCCTCCTGGTGCACGACTATAGACAGACAAGATGGTGCGAAAATCACGTTTCCTTAGTACATCTAGAAGAAGGGGGTTATAGAAAAAGAACATTAGTGTCAGGTCAAGCCAGCCAGTCTATTTCCCTGTTTAGCCCTTTCGGATGTAAGGTTTGTAGTGTATAGATCCAGAAGCTTTCCCTCGTTTTTAGGAGTTGTATATGTTTGCCACCCCTGCGGGGTCTGGTAACCTGTTCAATTACCTGGTATCTCAGCTGAGAGACTGAATGTTTTGCCTCATTGAAGTGGTGTGGGATAGGTAGCCAGTTCTTCTCACATCTTATTGTAGATTTATGACTCGCTATTCTGTCTTTGATGTGTTGAGTGGTCTCACCGACATATAATAGGCCGCAGGGGCATTTGATTAGGTAAACCACATAGTTAGAGTTGCATGTGTGGTATCCCTTTATCGGGTATGATTTACCTGTCTGTGGGTGTGTGAAGTGGTCCCCTTTAATTACGTTTGAGCATGCTGCACAGCTTAGACAAGGAAACGTACCTTTTCGTTGTGTGTGTAAGAACGTTTGTGTTGGTAGTTTTGTGTTGCTACCAATGTCTGCTCTGATCAGAGAATTTTTCAGGTTGGGGGGTCTCCTTTTGCACATTAGTGGAGGATGTTCGAAAATATTAATTGTTGGGTATGCCTTTTTCAGGAGAGGCCAATGTTTTTTTATGATATTGTATATTTTGGGCATTGTTGGGTGGTGAGTATGTACAAAGGGTACTCTGTCCGCTTTGACTGCAGGGGATGTCGACATTTCATGATTTAAGATTCGTGTAGTCTCCGATTGGATAAGATCCTCAGGATATTTTCTTTCGCGGAATTTATCACCCATCTCTCGCAGTCTCAGCGGAAGGGAGTCACCCTCTGACACGAGTCTAGCTACCCTCTGGAATTGTGATCTTGGCAGGCTAATTTTGGTCGAGCTGGGGTGACAACTGTCAAAATGCAGTAGGCCGTTGCGATCAGTAGGTTTTTTGTAGATATCTGTGCCTAGGCTGCCATCCATTTTTTTAAAAACTTTGGCATCTAGGAAGTTGATTTCATTTGGGTCATGCTGCATGGTAAAGGTGAGTTCTGGTCTTACCTTATTAATGTCTGTAAAGAACAGCTCCAACTCAATGGAGCTTCCCTTCCAGATACAAAAAATGTCATCAATATAACGAATCCAAACGGTAGCATTTTTTTGGAACAGTGGATGGGAATAGATGTATGTCCTTTCGAAATTATCCATATATAAATTTGCGTAGGCCGGAGCCATATTGGCCCCCATCGCGGTCCCACGCGTTTGCAGGAAAAAATCGTCTTGGAACAGAAAAAAGTTTTCTTTTAAAACTGTTGCTAATAGGTCTAAACATAGTTGGATCTCATCCTGAGAGAAGTCTGATTCTAAAAGAGCCTCTTTGGCTGCAAGGATACCTTTTTCATGATCTATAGAGGTGTAAAGGCTATTTACATCTAAGGTAAGTAAGATACAGTCAATAGGTACCTTACCCAACGTATTAAGTTTGGCTAGGAAGCTGTTTGTATCTAGGATGAAAGATTTTATTTTATGTGCCAAGGGGGTGAGAATTTTTTCAAGAAAAATTGAAAGTGGAGAGAGAATAGATTCTGTGGATGCAACTATAGGTCGTCCTGGTGGGTTGTTTAGATTTTTGTGGATTTTTGGTAGTATATATATTACCGGTGTTACAGGGTCTGATTTGGTTAGGAATGTAGCTGTTTTCTCATCTATGGTGTTTTTTCTCATATATAATTGTAAGATTGTCTGGATTTTGTTCTTGATTTTACCTGTAGGGTCACTATTGATTCTTTTGTATGTGTCTGAATCACCAAGTTGTCTACGAACTTCCTTTATGTAGTCTGAGGTATTCATAACCACAATTGCATTGCCTTTATCCGCCGGTTTGATAGTAATGTCTTTGTTATGCTGGAGTGCGTGTAGGGCTTGACGTTCAATGTGCGTGATGTTGTTGCGAATGGGGAAGAAGCCTAGTTTGTGTTCATGTAAATGTTCTTTTACATCTTGTTCCACTAGTGAGATAAATGTCTCCGTTGCATTATATGTCCTTGGTGGCATAAAGTTACTTTTGTTGCGTAAGCCTAGGGATGTTATGCTGACTGCCTTTTGTGTCACAGGTGTTCCAGTACTCTGGCTCGTCTGACCTGACACTGACACTTTAAATTCTATTGGAGAAAGAGTATAATGAGAGATATTTACTATCGTATAGTAAATATCTCTCATTATACTCTTTCTCCAATAGAATTTAAAGTGTTGAATAAGGGTTTAAGTTTTTGCCCGACACCCAAATGGGACTCCTTTAACCTTGAAAGGGATCTACAAAACTTCTACAGAACTGTTAGATTAAAGACACATTTTGAGTCAGGTCAGACGAGCCAGAGTACTGGAACACCTGTGACACAAAAGGCAGTCAGCATAACATCCCTAGGCTTACGCAACAAAAGTAACTTTATGCCACCAAGGACATATAATGCAACGGAGACATTTATCTCACTAGTGGAAACAAGATGTAAAAGAACATTTACATGAACACAAACTAGGCTTCTTCCCCATTCGCAACAACATCACGCACATTGAACGTCAAGCCCTACACGCACTCCAGCATAACAAAGACATTACTATCAAACCGGCGGATAAAGGCAATGCAATTGTGGTTATGAATACCTCAGACTACATAAAGGAAGTTCGTAGACAACTTGGTGATTCAGACACATACAAAAGAATCAATAGTGACCCTACAGGTAAAATCAAGAACAAAATCCAGACAATCTTACAATTATATATGAGAAAAAACACCATAGATGAGAAAACAGCTACATTCCTAACCAAATCAGACCCTGTAACACCGGTAATATATATACTACCAAAAATCCACAAAAATCTAAACAACCCACCAGGACGACCTATAGTTGCATCCACAGAATCTATTCTCTCTCCACTTTCAATTTTTCTTGAAAAAATTCTCACCCCCTTGGCACATAAAATAAAATCTTTCATCCTAGATACAAACAGCTTCCTAGCCAAACTTAATACGTTGGGTAAGGTACCTATTGACTGTATCTTACTTACCTTAGATGTAAATAGCCTTTACACCTCTATAGATCATGAAAAAGGTATCCTTGCAGCCAAAGAGGCTCTTTTAGAATCAGACTTCTCTCAGGATGAGATCCAACTATGTTTAGACCTATTAGCAACAGTTTTAAAAGAAAACTTTTTTCTGTTCCAAGACGATTTTTTCCTGCAAACGCGTGGGACCGCGATGGGGGCCAATATGGCTCCGGCCTACGCAAATTTATATATGGATAATTTCGAAAGGACATACATCTATTCCCATCCACTGTTCCAAAAAAATGCTACCGTTTGGATTCGTTATATTGATGACATTTTTTGTATCTGGAAGGGAAGCTCCATTGAGTTGGAGCTGTTCTTTACAGACATTAATAAGGTAAGACCAGAACTCACCTTTACCATGCAGCATGACCCAAATGAAATCAACTTCCTAGATGCCAAAGTTTTTAAAAAATGGATGGCAGCCTAGGCACAGATATCTACAAAAAACCTACTGATCGCAACGGCCTACTGCATTTTGACAGTTGTCACCCCAGCTCGACCAAAATTAGCCTGCCAAGATCACAATTCCAGAGGGTAGCTAGACTCGTGTCAGAGGGTGACTCCCTTCCGCTGAGACTGCGAGAGATGGGTGATAAATTCCGCGAAAGAAAATATCCTGAGGATCTTATCCAATCGGAGACTACACGAATCTTAAATCATGAAATGTCGACATCCCCTGCAGTCAAAGCGGACAGAGTACCCTTTGTACATACTCACCACCCAACAATGCCCAAAATATACAATATCATAAAAAAACATTGGCCTCTCCTGAAAAAGGCATACCCAACAATTAATATTTTCGAACATCCTCCACTAATGTGCAAAAGGAGACCCCCCAACCTGAAAAATTCTCTGATCAGAGCAGACATTGGTAGCAACACAAAACTACCAACACAAACGTTCTTACACACACAACGAAAAGGTACGTTTCCTTGTCTAAGCTGTGCAGCATGCTCAAACGTAATTAAAGGGGACCACTTCACACACCCACAGACAGGTAAATCATACCCGATAAAGGGATACCACACATGCAACTCTAACTATGTGGTTTACCTAATCAAATGCCCCTGCGGCCTATTATATGTCGGTGAGACCACTCAACACATCAAAGACAGAATAGCGAGTCATAAATCTACAATAAGATGTGAGAAGAACTGGCTACCTATCCCACACCACTTCAATGAGGCAAAACATTCAGTCTCTCAGCTGAGATACCAGGTAATTGAACAGGTTACCAGACCCCGCAGGGGTGGCAAACATATACAACTCCTAAAAACGAGGGAAAGCTTCTGGATCTATACACTACAAACCTTACATCCGAAAGGGCTAAACAGGGAAATAGACTGGCTGGCTTGACCTGACACTAATGTTCTTTTTCTATAACCCCCTTCTTCTAGATGTACTAAGGAAACGTGATTTTCGCACCATCTTGTCTGTCTATAGTCGTGCACCAGGAGGGTAAGAAATTGTAGTGCATGTTAGTCTTACGGTGGACGTTTTTGCATAGATGTATAGATAATGCATAATATTTCTGTGGCTACGGGTTGGGACCCCCTGTGTTTCTGCTGGCACTATTTCCCTACAGGACTCATCTCTCCGTGAAACATCCTCCATACTAAGTGGGAGCAAGAATGTATCCACGTACCTGTCTTCCCATAAGAAGATTGTAAAATTGCAAAACAAAACAGGCATGACATGTATATATACTGAGCTTCCCCAGGGGCCCAGTATATATATATATATATATGTGATTCCTTGATGTATATGTGTCTAATCTGTATGTACATATATCCTGTGGGTCCTTTATCCTCCTAGTGCTACTAACCAACCCAGAACCATGGATCAAAAAAATCCTCCCATTAATACATGCACACCATTATATTAATATCTTTAATACATAATTTTAGAACAATCCAGTCACCTTCCTATTAGAGAACCGATAGAAACAGATATATGGCCCAAAAACAACTGTTATGGGATATAGCAAGAATACTATTACTTCCCTATATCCTTTTCCCTACATTCCTCCTACAACAAGGCGAGCGGGCAGTGTAGTCACTGTTTGTGACACACTTCCGCCCTTCTGAGCATCATCACCATGGGTACGAACTGATTGACAGGTGCGGTCACTTCCGGTGACGCACTTCCGCCTGTAATGCGCAGGCGCCGGCGTCCGCGTTCAGATCCGGTCTGCTCCTTTATAGAGCGGCCGGACCGGCGGCAGGAGCGCAACAAACATGAAACACCCGGAACGGGACACCAAAGGATAAGAATTAAGGTGAGCACATCCATATAAAATATCCCTTAACATGAGCCTCTGCCATAATAATGAGATCGGGCACTGTCCATACTAACTATTCATATATAGGTATAGACAACAAGACTGAACCTATTGGTATATCTGTGCATTAATGTCCTTACCAGGGCTCCATGCCTACATATATAAAAAGCCCTCCTCACATATATCACATATATATATATATATATTTGTTAAAATCCTCCTGATATATTCCATCTTCTCCCACTTCCAGGCACCTTGGAACAGGGTCAAAGAAGCACCTTTGTTCTAATACTACCCCCATAAGGTAACTTGAAACAGTGAAATATAAAGATAAATACCGTTCTAATACTTTGGTAATTAAATTAATGTCTATGATTTATAACAGCTGTGAAGCCCAGTGGGACATCTACCCTAAACAGGATAGGAGCATATATGAAAAAAGAGGGTAATTTAATCTATATACTGTTTATTTCTCTACCTTTCCAAACCATCCACACCTAGGTTCCTTATACTATATATATTATACTAACTCCTGAAGGGTCACCCAATATCTCTCTAGAGAACACTCTCCCTCTCTCCCTTGCTATGCTATGTATATGTATATTATACAAACCCATAATCTTTGATAATACACAGGTGACACCTGTTATGGGAGTATCATTGTGAACTGTATAAACTGTAAATATCGCTTGGATATACTGATCATGCCTTGTATATATTTTATAACTTGCAGCAACTACCGTGATCAAGGTCCGGGAAGGACCGAAACGTTGGTTTCTCGCTGCTCCTGAATAAAAAAGACCACATTCTTTGCAAACTTACACACGAGTGTGCGATTGTTTCTTTCTCAAATAACCCTTGTTAAGATTGAGAACTAAATACCTTCCTTTTTTATACAGAAAGATCTCACAGAAGGCTTTCATAACCATATCACATCCAGACAATGAAAAGCCCCAAGACTCTTTAGGATATGAACATTCGTTTGACAGCTGATCAAAGAATCAATATAAAGAAATAGTTTTAAAAGCCCAAACACTATAAATATGTCCCCAGTCAATTTTTTTAACCTAAATAATTGTGTTTAATGTATACTTTTAATATGTATGTACATTGTTAGTCTTATTGGATTAAATAAACTGAGGAACGTTTACAAAAAATCCCCCCACTACTATTCTATTTTATTTTATTTTCAATATTTACTCTTAATCAAGGACTATGGTTTTCAGGTGTTTCTGTTAGCGCTGGGTCTTATTTTAATCTATAGTAAATTCATAGCCATTAGGGCACATGAGCACAGGTGCACCTAGGACCTTTCAGCAGCAACAACTGTTGGGATCAGTACCTCCTGATTCCCATACTCCCTTTAGGGAAGGCTTGCTCCATTGTGAAAATGTATCTCTTATAAATAGTCACTCTTAAATTTTAGTAGTGAGTCACTCATTACAACATCATGTGCAGAGAGTTCCATAGTCTCACTGCTCTTACAGTAAAGAATCTACATCTGTGATTATGATTAAACCTTCTTTCCTCCAGACATAGAGGATTCCCCCTTGTCCCCGTCTCAGGCCTAAGAGTAAAAAGATGATTAAAAAGGTCTCCGTACTGTCCCCTCATATATTTATACATTATTATAAGATCACCCCTAAGCCTTCGCTTTTCCAAACTAAATAACCCCAAGTTTAATAACCTGTCTTGGTATTGCAGACCCCTCAGTCCTCTAATGACTTTGGTTGCTCTTCTCTGGACCCACTCTAGTTCAGCTATGTCTTTCTTATACACCGGAGACCAGAATTGTACACAGTATTCTAAGTGTGAATGCACTAGTGACCTAAATAGAGGTAAAATTATGTTCTCCTCATGGGCATCTATGCCTCTTTTAATGCATCCCATTTTATTTGCCTTTGCAGCAGCTGCCTGACACTGGCCACTAAATGTGAGTTTATAATCTACCCATACACCCAAGTCTTTTTCAGTGGTAGTTTAGCCCAGTGTTTTACAATTAAGAACATAATTATACATTTTATTCCTCTGCCCAAGTGCATGACATTACATTTATCCCCATTAAAGCTCATTTGCCATTTATCAGCCCAAGCTTCTTGTTTACATAAATCCTCCTGTAATATAAAATTGTCCTCCTCTGTATTGATTACCCTGCAGAGTTTAGTGTCATCTGCAAATATTGAGATTCTACTCTGTATGCCCCCTGCAAGATCATTAATATGTTAAAAAGAAGCGGGCCCAATACTGACCCCTGTGGTACCCCACTGTTAACTGTGACCCATTCTGAGTGTGTTCCATTAATAACCACCCTTTGCTTCCTATCACTGAGCCGGTTCTTAACCCACTTACAAATACTTTCCCCTATCCCCATTGCTCTCATTTTATGTATCAACCTTTGGTGTGGCTCCGTATCAAAAGCGTTTGAAAAGTCCATATACACCACGTCCACTGCATTTCTTTGGTCCAGTCCAGAACTTACCTCTTCATAGAAGCTTATTAAATTAGTTTGACAGGAACGGTCCCTCGTAAACCCATGTTGATATGGGGTCATGAGGTTATTTTCATTCAGATACTCCAGTATAGCATCTCTTAGAAAACCCTCTAGGATTTTTCCCACAGTATAGGTTAAGCTTACTGGCCTATAATTTCCAAGTTCAGTTTTTGTCCCCTTTTTGAATATTGGCACCACATTTGCTATATGCCAGTCCTGTGGCACAGACCCTGTCATTATGGCATCTTTAAAGATTAAAAATAATGGTTTATCTATGACGGTACTTAATTCCTGCAGTACTCTGGGGTGTATCCCATCCGGGCCTGGGGATTTGTCAACTTTAGTGATTTTTAGACAATGCCGTACTTCCTGTTGGGTTAAGCAGGTTACATTTAATGGAGAGTTTTTGTTATCACTGATCATGTTGTCTATTATGGGATATTCTTGTGTAAATACTGTTGCAAAAAAGTCATTTAGCATATTGGCTTATTCCTCATCCTCATCCACCATTCACCCAGACTATTTTCAAGGGGAACAACACAATCATTTTTTAGTTTCTTACTATTTATGTAGTTAAAGAATATTTTGGGATTTTTTTTTACTTTCTCTGGCAATGAGTCTCTCTGTCTCAATCTTTGCTGCCTTGATTTGCTTTTTACAGATGTTATTTAATTTCCTGTATTTATTTAATGCCTCATCACTACCTACTTGCTTTAATTCCATAAATGCTTTCTTTTTGTCACTTATTGCACCCCTTACAGCCTCATTTAGCCATAGTGGTTTCCTCCTATTTCTAGCATGTTTATTCCCATAGGGTGCACAGGTCCTATTCAGGATGCTAATAAACGTCTCCCATTTGCTTTGTGTACTTTTATGCCTCAGGACATTGTCTCAGTTGAAGCTCCCAAGGCACCCACCTGTCTGGATTGGATTTTCCCAAAGAGCATGCTAATTAAATGAATTTGCTATCATCTGTATTCTTGTAAATGGGAATTTAATATGGTTGTTTATTTTATATGTTATTCTTGTTAGATGAACTTGGATTGTAATCCACCTAGCTGTACAGCTGAGTTTGGTCATATTGGGATCCCAGAAAGTTTAATGATTGGGAATAGTGTTAAGATTGTGAACCAGGAGAAAAGACACATATTATGGCTGCCCCTTTAGAAGTAACCCTATTTAAATCCAGACACATTTAGGGGAGGGGGGTGGCATTATTGGCCCAAGGGAAGACATCCCCTTACTGGGACATGGGATATGTGGCTGTTCTCCTGGTAGGAAAAATAAAACACAATTCTTTTGTAAGAGTTGTTGGGTTAAAATTTCACTGTCTATTTAATTCACTTTTCTTCCCCATACAAACAGGGGCGAGTTCTGTTACAATACATCTTGTTATTGTTTTACTAAAGTTTTGGAAGCTCATTTTTCCTGTCAGTGGCATCACTGTATCAAAACGGAATCTTATCCCCGCCGTTGCCGGGGGTCTTTACAGAAACACTACTAATGTGAAATTACACAGGAACAGAGCAGTTTTAGTGTACGGAACATGCTCATTACACTAACATCGGATCCGGGAAACAATCGTGTTTTTTCCCGGATCCGTGCTCCATAGGCCCCTATGTTATTTGCCGGGGACCGCGCCAGATCCGATTCTGTCCGATTTGGTCCGCTGTGCCTAAAATCGGAGCAGTCTCCAATTCTGGGTACATCAAAAAATCGGACACAATCGGATCTCTGACAATTTGGATACAATCGGATGGCCATATAGGACCCATCCGTGCCCATAGGGATACATGGGGGCCAAATCGGATCCGTGGCTATCCATTTTACAACGGATAGCCACGGATCCCAAAAAATCGTGATGTGAAGGCGATCTAAGAAACTCAAGGCAATTGTACATGTGATAGCAGATAAATCCACTTACAAGAGCGGCAACCAATGCAACACTAAAGATGCTAAATAATTAAGCACTATAAATATTTTACCTTTTGGAGTGAATTCTGCAGAATCTAGGTGGTTGATAGAAGCTCTTAATGCTATAATTTGGCTGTATTCTGAATGAATTAAAGGATGTTAAATGGAACAAGATTAGTTACACTGTAAGTATATCCCTATTGTGTCCCTTATTATCGGTATCTACCTTGTATACTGTTTGTGGTATCCGATAAGGAGTACAGAAAGTAAAGTAGGATTTTGATAGGAGAGTTTTGTCGCAGGTACCTGACCCACAATATACCAATATACTAAAATTGTGATGCAGACAAAAAATGGTAATCTTAATGTTTAAACACAAGTAATGTTGATTAATAATTGTTCAGTAATAAAAGGTCAGTACCGACAAGGTATCCATCAGTGGTATATTCATTATTATTATTATTTATTTATATAGCGCCATTGGTTCCATGGCGCTTTACATGTGTAAGGGCAGAACAAGGACAAAAACATAAATAACGATGAATAAATCATACAGGTACAATAGGGCAGAGATCCTGTCCACGAGGGCTCACAGTCTATAGGGGATGGGTGGGTATCAGTAGGAGGGGGAGAGGTGGCATGGTGCAGCGGATTAGGTCTCAGTGTGGGTTATAGGCTTGAAGGAAGCGGTGGGTCTTCAGGTTTTTCTTGAAGGTTCCCAGGGTAGGGGAGTGTCTGATGTGGTGTGGAAGATTGTTCCAGAGTATGGCGGATGCACGAGAGAAGTCTTGTATGAGGTTGTGGGAGGTGGAGATGTGGGGGGAGAAGAGAAGGAGTTCTTGAGAGGAGCGCAGATTGCGTGAGGGGTGGTATCGGGAGACCAATTCAGAGATGTATGGAGGGGACAGGTTGTGGATGGCCTTGTATGTCAGGGTTAGGGTTTTGAACTGAGATCTCTGGGAAGTAGGGAGCCAGTGGAGGGCTTGGCAGTGGGGGGTGACGGGGGAGTAACAGGGCGACAGGTGGATGAGTCGGGCAGCGGAGGTGAGGATGGTTCGGAGGGGTGCAAGGTAGGAATCGGGAAGGACGGTGAACAGGAAGTTGCAGTAGTCGAGACTGGAGATAATGAAGGTGTGGACAAGCGTTTTGGCAGAGTCATGGTCAAGGAAGGAGCGGATCCGTGAGATGTTTTTAAGCTGGAGGTGGCGAGGGCTTGGATGTGTGGCTTGAAGGAGAGGGCAGAGTCGAGGATTACACCGAGGCACTTGGTATGGGGGACGGGTGAGAGTGTGCAGTCGTTGACAGTGATGGTTAGGTCGGGTAGGGGGGGAAGAGCGACTTGGGGGGAAGACAATGAACTCGGTTTTGTCCATGTTTAGTTTGAGGAAACGAGCGGAGAAGAAGGATGAGATGGCGGACAGGCAATGTGGGATTTTGGATAGCAGGGAGGTGATGTCTGGGCCGGAGAGGTAGAGCTGGGTGTCGTCGGCAAAGAGGTGGTGTTGGAGGCCGTGAGACTTGATGAGTTAGCCTAGGCCGAGGGAGTAGATGGAGAAGAGTAAGGGTCTCAGGACTGAGCCCTGAGGAACTCCAACAGATAGGGGGTAGGGTGAGGAGGTGTGGGAGTGGGTGACGCTGAAGGTCCAGTCTGTTAGGTACAAGAAGATCCAGGAGAGGACTAGGTTAGTGATGCCAAGGGATTCTAGAATTTGAACCAGGAGAGAGTGGTCGACTGTGTCGAAGGCAGCAGAGAGGTCGAGGTTCATTCAGAATGCAGCCAAATTATAGCATTAAGAGCTTCTATCAACCGCCTCAATTCCTGCAGAATTCACACCAAATGGTAATATATTTATAGTACTTCATTATTTAGCATCTATAGTGTTGTATTGGTTGTCACTCTTGTAAGTGGATTTATCTGCTTTCACATGTACAAATGCCTTGAGTTCCTTAACTGTGGTAATAGCGCATTTTATTTCAAATATACCTGCATTGAAAATTCCCTACTGTTCTCTACACTAGCCAGAATCCTGCGCCACACTGATGAGGGGCAACAACCCCGAAACAGCTGTCTGTGGTTGGATACCTAGTCCATGGTAAACCCTGGCCATATCTTCAAGCTCGCAAGGGCTGGATAGTGACTTAAGGGCTACTAATACCCTGGGCTAGGTCCTTCCCTGGTGGGATAACTGGCTGGTGTCCATGTTGTAGACTCTTAACCGAGGCTCCATGGACTTCATCTGCATATTCAAATTCTAGGGAGCAATGCACCTTGGGTTTCACTGTGTTTGAGTGCTTTAACTGGTGCCCACAGTGTTATCCTCTGCTGGTCTCCACAAGGTCAGTGGGTGCTTTGTGATGTCTGTCTATCAAGCATTGCTCCCACCCAGCCAGAATCCTGCACCACACTGATGAGGGGCAACAACCCCGAAACAGCTGTCTGTGGTTGGATACCTAGTCCATGGTAAACCCCTGGCCATATCTTCAAGCTCGCAAGGGCTGGAGAGTGACTTAAGGGCTACTAATACCCTGGGCTAGGTCCTTCCCTGGTGGGATAACTGGCTGGTGTCCATGTTGTAGACTCTTAACCGAGGCTCCATGGACTTCATCTGCATGTTCTCTACAATAGCGTATATTGATTTGTTTCCCCTACTTCCTGTGTATGGCATTTTGTTTGAGAATTCTAGTGCATGCTCAGATACTCAAACGAAGTGTCATTGGGGGCAAAGAATGCAGTCACAGACACAGCCCTTGACCCCTCCCAGAAATGAAGGCTGCTGTGGTCCCTGCACACTGTCATTGTGCTACATACCACTCTTCCATAAAGATTTGTGGACTACTGGTCAAAAGTAAATGAATCGAGTTTACTGAATAGGTGTGTCAGTTATAAACTATACCATGATCCATGATACTAGTGAAATTTAACCTGAATTAGTACAGACCAGTAGCAGTAGTTATGACACAAAACCAATGAGAACTGTATTTTGGGGAAGTTCAAAAGCTTTTCCTGAGGTCAATGTACTCTGGGTGATTGATTAGTATTCCATGAGTTCAGTGTACCAAGAGATCATGCTCATGATGTCATATTTACTATCCAAGCTCACCAGTGTAGTTTTCTGCTGTGAACTCTCTCACTAAAGGCAAATAAAGTTCACTAAATATTCAGCATGGTTAAATGGTTTAGGCAGTTCAAATTTTTTGGTGTCTGTTCTTGCACCGAGAAAGATGGGGATTCAAATTGGTCAATTTAAAGTTAAGGGCCCGTTACACGCTACGATATCATTAACGATATCTTTGGTATGTCACGGCTTTTGGGGCGGTGCAGCAACGTCGTAACAACGTTGTTGCGTGTGACACGTACATACGACCAACGATAAGTCGGCTGATCGTTGATCGCAGGTTTATGAACAGGACCATAAATCAGTCGTCCGTCGTTCGTTCAACCTGCAACATCGTTCTGTGTGACACATTTCCAACGATCTTGTTTACGACTTTGCCTATTCAGAAATGAAGGACGTAGGCGATCAAATGACCGCAAGTATCGTTCGCTTGTCGCGAAATCATTGCTGCGTCATTCAATATATCTGTACGTGTGACACCTCAGCAGCGATCACTAAAAGATGTCCCAGCGATCTCGGCTAAGTCGGATCGTTGGTCAGATCGCTAAGACATTGAAGCGTGTAACGGGCCCTTAAGACTATCCATTGGCTAATTCGCTTATCACTTGGATGATGTTTCACTTCCACACTGGATGACGTTTGAGTAGCAGGGATGGAGAAGTGACGGTCAATTCTCTCATGCTACCCTGAATCTTCAGTGCCCACTTCTTCTGTCCATGCCATCTCAGCCACTGAAAAGAATCATTATTAGGCAGTAATGCTGCTGTCACTCACACTGCTTCTATCACCACCCCAGATGATAATTCTTTTGAAGGCAATGTCAGAAGCTCTAGGGAATTGCTACTGTCATTCACACTTCTTCTATCACCACCCCCTGATGACAACTCATTTCAGCAAACGAGGCATAGAGGAGGTGTGAAATGAAGATACAGGTAGGTGGCGTGAGATAAACTGTAGTCATGTCTCCTTCATTACAACTGAAATAGGACTTTATCAAGAAAAGAAGGTGACAAAGATGTGGTAAGTGGTCGCAGCACTGCCCAAACTGTAAGCTGCAAGACTCAAATGAATTGTCATTGGAATTAAAAACGAAAAGCAGAGACAAAACGTTAGAGCAGAGAAGTAATGGAAGGAAATAATTTTAAACTGAAATACATTAGGAAAGTGGTTAGATTATTAAACTAAATTGTTTGACATGTAGTATAAAATCTATATAGATAATCAGCAGTTCTGTGCTTCCGGCCACTGTGCTGCTATCACACACTGCGAGCGATGGCACGCATGCGCCATTGTGAGCCGCCGACACTGCCCAGAAGCACAAAAAGGCTGTCACCGGACACCACCTACCCCCACCAATGCCCGCCGCTCCCCCGCCCCATGTTCTCGCTCCCCCGCCGCCAGGGCCGCACCGTCCATTGGACAGTGTCAGCCCTGAGTCCCCAGCGGCAGCAGCCAGGGGGAGCGGCATTACAAAAGGGGGCGGCGCCAGCATCACCGCCTGGCTTCCTGAGAGACGCCAGCCGCCCCAGCCTCCCTAGGTAAGATGGCGGCGGCGCTCTGTAATTGTAGGCTGCAGGGGCGGCGGGGCTGCAGCCTGCTATCACCTCCCCCTCGCGCCTCAACTAAGGCACCAGCCGCCTCTATCATCTGCTCCCCGCACAGCCCCCTGTACACTCTGCTCCCCGCACAGCCCCCCTGTACACTCTGCTCCCCGCACAGCCCCCTGTACACTCTGCTCCCCGCACAGCCCCCTGTACACTATGCTCCCCGCATTCCGCCTGTATACACAGCCACCTGTATACTCTGCTCCCCACACAGCCATCTGTATACTCTGCTCCCCGCACAGCGGCCTGTATACTCTGGTCCCCGCACAGCCGCCTGTATGCTCTGCTCCCCGCACAGCCGCCTGTATACTCTGCTCCCCGCACAGCCCCCTGTATACTCTGCTCCCCGCACAGCCCCCTGTATACTCTGCTCCCCGCACAGCCCCCTGTATACACAGCCGCCTGTATACTCTGCTCCCCGCACAGCCGCCTGTATACTCTGCTCCCTGCACAGCCGTACAGTCGCCTGTATACTCTGCTCCCCGCACAGCCGTACAGCCGCCTGTATACTCTGCTCCCCGCGCATCCGCCTGTATACACAGCCACCTGTATACTCTGCTCCCCGCGCATCCGCCTGTATACACAGCCGCCTGTATACTCTGCTCCCCACGCAGCCGCCTGTATACTCTGCTCCCCGCGCAGCCGTCTGTATACTCTGCTCCCCGCGCAGCCGCCTGTATACACACCCGCCTGTATACTCTGCTCCCCGCGCAGCCCCTGTATACTCTGCTCCCCATGCAGCCGCCTGTATACTCTGCTCCCCGCACAGCCGCCTGTATACACAGCCGCCTGTATACTCTGCTCCCCGCACAGCCGCCTGTATACACAGCCGCCTGTATACTCTGCTCCCCGCACAGCCGCCTGCATACTCTGCTCCCCGCACAGCCGCCTGCATACTCTGCCCCCCGCACAGCCGCCTGCATACTCTGCTCTCCCCCCACAGCCGCCTGCATACTCTGCTCTCCCCCCACAGCCGCCTGCATACTCTGCTCTCCCCCCACAGCCGCCTGCATACTCTGCTCTCACCCCACAGCCGCGTGCATACACAGCCACCTGCATACTCTGCTCTCCCCCCACAGCCGCCTGCATACACAGCCGCTTGCATACTCTGCTCTCCCCCCACAGCCGCCTGCATACACAGCCGCTTGCATACTCTGCTCTCCCCCCACAGCCGCCTGCATACACAGCCGCCTGCATACTCTGCTCTCCCCCCACAGCCGCCTGCATACACAGCCGCCTGCATACTCTGCTCTCCCCCCACAGCCGCCTGCATACACAGCCGCCTGCATACTCTGCTCTCCCCCCACAGCCGCCTGCATACACAGCCGCCTGCATACTCTGCTCCCCACAGAGCCCCCTGCATACTCTGCTACCCACAGAGCCCCCTGCATACTCTGCTACCCACAGAGCCCCCTGCATACTCTGCTACCCACAGAGCCCCCTGCATACTCTGCAACCCACAGAGCCCCCTGCATACTCTGCTACCCACAGAGCCCCCTGCATACTCTGCTACCCACAGAGCCCCCTGCATACTCTGCTACCCACAGAGCCCCTGCATACTCTGCTACCCACAGAGCCCCCTGCATATCTCTGCATACCACCACTGACCCGCCTGTATACACACAATTCATTTCACCGCGCTCCCGATGCAATTGCATCGGGCCTTTTTACTAGTTCACATATAAAATTCACTTAGTTTCGGGAAAACCCCTTACCACTGAAGCCTGTTTTCACATTCCTGAGAAAGCCAATATTACAATTCTGACCATTGTCACTTTATGCTCTAAGGCCGGCTTCACACTACGGCTGGGATCCGAACCGTGGCTGTCTGCTTGAGGCAGACAGCTGTGGACCGGGGATCAGCACATAGAACTGGAGGGCTAATTTGCCCTCCGGTCCGGTGTGAAGCCACACGCAGCTGCCGCCGCTGATAACTCAGGACGGCGGCTCACAAGGAGCGAGCCGCGGTCCTGATCTGTCAGAGGGGACAGCTCCATGGTGCTGAAGCTCAGCGCTGGCCCCTCCTGACAGTTCAGGACCACGGCTAGCTCCCTGTCCTATCAGCGGTGGCAGCTGCGTGCGGCTGCACACCGGACTGGAGGACAAATTAGCCCTCCAGTTGTGTGTGCTGATCGGGTCCGCGGCTGTCTGCCTCAAGCGGACAGCCACGGATCGGATCCCAGCCGTAGTGTGAAGCCAGCCTTATGGTGGGTTTACACACACCAATTTATCTGTTCAATCTCTGAACCAATCTCTGGTTGTAGTGAAATCATGGATACATAGTTCCATTTTGTGGCTGTGTACAACATGGAGCAATGTATCCATGATTTCACTGCAACCAGAGATTGGTTCAGAGATTGAACAGATAAATTGGTGTGTGTAAACCCACCATTAGAACTCTGGAATGCTTAAATGGATCCCATTAATTCTGACATTATTTTTTAGTGACACATTGTATTTCATGTTAGTGGTTAATTTAGGTTGACTTTTTTATGCTTATATGTGAAAATATCGGAATTTTGGTGTAAATTTTTCAATTTTCAAACTTTTAATTTGTATGCCCTTAAACCAGAGTTATATCACACATAATAGTTATTAATAATATTTCCCACTTGTCTAATTTACATCAACATAATTTTTGAAAGTTATTTTTGTTAGAAGGGATAAAAGATGAACAGCAATTTCTCATTTTTCCAACAAAATTTACAAAAACAATTTTGTTCACGGACCACATCATATTTGAAGTGACTTTGAGGGGCCTATATGACAGAAAATACAAAAAAGGTGACACCATTTTATAAACTGTACCCCTCAACGTGATCAAAACCACATTCAAGATGTTTATTAACCCCTTAGGTGTTTTACAGGAACTAAAGCAATGTAGGTGGAAAAATATAAAAAATTTACTATTTCCCACAATAATGTTGATTTAACCCTAAGTTTTTCATTTTCACAAGGGTAACAGGAGAAATTGGACCTTACAGATACCCCAATGTGGTGGAAAACTACTGTTTGAGTGAACGGCAGGGCTTCAAAGGGAAGGAGCACCATTTAACTTTTGGAATGCAAAATTGTCTGGAATAAATAGCGGACGCCATGTCACATGTGCAAAGCCCCTGGATGTGGCTAAACAGTGGAAATCTCCACTAGTGACATAATTTTGGAAACTACAACCCTCATTAAATTTTTTTTCAGATATGTGATGAACTCCTTTAAGTCACAAGTGTTTCACAGAATTTAATAACATTAAGCATTGAAAATGAAAAAAGTTTTTTTTTTCAACAAACGTTACTTCTGCCCCATATTTTTTTATTTCATGAGAGTAACAGGAGAAAATGAACCATGCAAGTTGTTGTGCAATTTTTCCTGAGTACTAAAATACCTCACCATATGTGGTGGAAAACTACGTTTTGGGTGGAGTGCAGAGTCCATAAGGGAAAGAGTGCTATTTGAATTTTGGAAGGCCATTTTGCCTGGAATTCCTGGAATAGATTGCAGACATCATGTCACATTTGAAGCGTCCCTGACATGCTAAAACGGCAGAAATTCCCACAAGTAACCCCATTTTGGAAACACCTCTTGAAAAATGAATCTAAGGGTGTAGTTAGTATTTTTAACAATCAGGCGATTCACAGAATTGTATAACATTGGTCTGAGTAAATTAAAATTTCCCATATTTTTCAATAAAATTATTCTTTGGCCCCAAGTTTTTACATTTTCAAAAGGGTTAAAAGGAGAAAACAAATAGTACAATTTATTACGCAATTTCTCTTGAGTACACCTATACCCATATGTGTTTGAAAACTACTTTTGAGGCGTTTGAGGCAGAGTGCAAAGCTTAGAAGGTAAGGATTGCCATATTGGAGTGCAGGTTTTGATGAAATGGTTTGAGCTTGCCATGTCACATTGTCAGAGCCCTTGAAGTGCCAGAAAACCAGACCTTTTCATATGTTACTCAACTTTACAAACTACACCCCTCAATGAATTCAACCAGGAGTGAACTGAGGATGTTGACACCACATGTGCCTCACAGACGTTTATACCATTGGCAGGTAAAAAAAGAATACTTACGGTACATTTTTGCCCACTTACATGTTGCTTTAGGTCCAAGTTTTTAATTTGTATAATGGTTAACAGTAAAAAAATGGACCACAGTTTGTTATGCAATTTCTTTTGAGTGTGCTCATACCCTAGCAGTAATTAGGAATTACTTTTCAGGCACAGTACAAAGCTCAGAATGGATAGAGCACCATATTATAGAGTAGATTTTGGTGTCATGGTTTGCGGTTGCCCTTTCACATTGGCAGAGTTCCATCTCTGTACATTTTTGTGTAAGTGGTACACCATGCCACTATAACAGTGTTTTCCAAAGTAACCAAAGTTTATTAACGTAAAACCTTTATTTTACACGACATGTGATAATCATAATTAAAGAACAGTAATGACTGTAGTACAGAGAAAGATTAAAATAAATTTTTGTGAAGGTTACAACAGTCACCAATTAGTTGGAAGTGTACAGGCCTCTGCTTTGTACAGGCCTTTGCTTTAAATGACTTCAGCACATCTTCAGCCACAGGATATCACTAGTCTCTCACACTGCTCTTGGGTGATATTGGTACACTCTTCTTCCAGTCTCTTCCATAGTTCTATGACTATTGTGAGTTCTTGGCCATAACTTTGTCACCAATGATTTCCCAGTGGGTTTCTATTGAGCTTAGATTAGGACTCTGGCCTGGCTATTTCATTGTTTCAATGTTTTCTGTTTCAAGGAAGTGCTTTACCCGTTTTGCTGTGTGACTGGGGCATTGTCCTGCATGAACATTGCTGTCTGATTAAGTGCTGAGCTTAAGTAAGGAACCACATGTTGTTGAAGAAGGTTCTGATACACACTTACGATCAATCTGCCATGTAGCTGGATGAGGGGTCCAAACCCTGCAGCAGAAAACATTCCACAAACCATGACACTTCCTCCACCACATTTCACTGACTTCTTTGCATACTTTGGGTTTGTCGACAAACATAATGATTCCCATTATACCCAAGTAAATTAAACTTGCTTTCATCACTAAAATGAACTGTGGACCACTTCTCTCCTCATCAGTGGTGAGTCTAGCCTTTTGATTCCTTCTGCTAATGAGAAGTTTGGACACTGCAGAGTGGGCTTTCAGTCCAAATGCTCTTAAACGTTGTGACACTGTATCACGAGACAGATCTTTACCCTAATCAGTGTTGAACTGACAAGCTAGTCACAAGGTCTTTTGCTTTTGCTCTTGGCTTAATATGCACATGTGGAACTAAAGCACATTCATCTCTAGGACACAGAACCCATCTCCTTCCTGAGTGGTCTGATGGCTGGACATTCCCATCTTGTTTGTACTTGCATATAATTGCTTATACAGATGAACAAGGCACCTTCAGGTTTCTGGAAATTGCACCCACAGATGAACAGACTTGTGCAAGTCCACAATTCTCTTCCGGATATCTTGGCTGATTTCTTTAGAGTTTCCCATTATGCTACACAAAGATGCAGTGTGTTTAGGGTGTGTATTAAAATACATCCACAGGTGTGTCACTAATTAACTGAGATGTTGTCAATAAACAGAAGCTTCAAAACACATGACATCATCATATGGGCTGTCCC
Source organism: Allobates femoralis (assembly GCA_033576535.1). Taxonomy (NCBI): domain Eukaryota; kingdom Metazoa; phylum Chordata; class Amphibia; order Anura; family Aromobatidae; genus Allobates; species Allobates femoralis. Next base: position 603,202,324 of record JARQOC010000003.1, on the reverse strand, counting down.
AATTTGTTTGAAGGGAACCTGTCACCTCCTAAAAGCCACCTAACCTATCAATACATGTCCCTGCACCTTCCTATTACCATTATAACTATCCCTCTCTCTGCTAAATGCTTGCTTTCAATCTGCTAAAAAATGTTTTTATATTTACTAATTAGGATGATAATGAAGCGGGGTCTATATGCAATAGTCCCCCTGGGCGTGTTGGTTTGCAGACTGAATGATTGTTTATCACGCCCCGATGGGCGTGATCTTGAAATTAAATTTTGCGCCCCCAGCCTGGCTCCCTCCACTCTGCTATGCAGCCTTCCTGTGGTAAAGACGCTGAATGGGTCATTTCCGTAAGTGCGGGCCCCATAGCAACCCAATATTTACCTTAGCAGCACATAGTGGCTGCTAAGCGGGGCTCCATAGAACCCCGCTTAGAAGCGCTAAGTGCTGCTAAGGTAAATATGGGGTTGCTATGGGGCCCGCACTTCCGGAAATGACACGTTCAGCATCATTACCACAGGAAGGCTGCAGAGAACGGAGGGAGGCAGGCTGGGGGCGCGAAATTTAATTTCAAGATCCCGCTGATTGGGGTGTGATAAACGATCATTCAAACTGCAAACCAACACGCCCAGGGGGACTATTGCATATAGCCCTCGTTTCATTATCATGCTAATTGGTAAGTATAAAAACTTTTTTTAGCAGATTGAAAGCAAGCATTTAGCAGCGAGAGGGATAGTTATAATGGCAATAAGAAGGTGCAGGGACATGTATTGATAGGTTAGGTGGTTCTTAGGAGGTGACAGGTTCCCTTTAAAGCCATAGTAATGTTAGTGTATGTAAACTTGTGACTTTGCAGAAAGTAATAAAAATTCTTGTTACTCCTCTGCATTGCACGATTACATCATCTTTGTGGCTTGATTTTTACTTAAAAATAATTATTTTGTCTTTATAGGGAAATTTCTTTTTGCAGATACGAGGTCAATAGGGCTAAATGTAGCACCTCATTAGAAAATAATTTTATGAATTGGTGTGAAGAACAATACATTGATAACAAACTAAATTTCTTTCTGACAATATTGTGATTTTCTTTATGCTACATAGACAATGTTTTTGTAATCTGTAGAGGTACTCAGGAAACTGCTAATCATTTTGTCACTCATTTGAATAATAATGCATTCAAACAAACTTTTTACATATAATTTTGATGCTACAGAAATTTCCTTTATAGATCTGTGGCATGAGGGTAATATTGATTGACAACATTGAATGTAGACTCTGTAGAAAACCTGTATCTGGCAATTCTTTGCTTTTTGCCACCAGTAGAGATGGGTGAACCTGCCGATGTTCGAGTTCAGCGGATCTGAACAGACTTGACCTTAACTTGAGCTCAAACCCGGACTTAAAAGTTAAAAATGGTGGCTAGGGGGGTTGGAGGGCAAAACAATGATTACACATCAGCGGTGTATTTACAGAGGAAAGCACGCTTGTACTTCCGGGCCACTCATTAACTTCTTGATTACTCACTACACTGGCTCCACTCTCTCTGACAGCGATTGTGAAGTTTTTACATCACTCACCCATTGTGCCGGCGTCTGTGATTGTTTGCCATTGGCAACGAAGCTGCTGTTATAGGGTTGTAAAAAGAAATAATTAAAAAAAGTTGTGTAGGGTTCACTGTATTTTTTATTTTCAGCACAGGTAAAGCGGACATTTCCTGTCTCCCTGAGCTGCCAGGCCTTACGTTGGTTGGCAATCAAAAATACAGTGGAGCCCATAATTTTTTTTTGCAATTATTTAAAAAAAAAAAAAAAAATGTAAAAATGTGTGGGCTTCTCCCTATTTGTGATTGTCAGCCAAGGTGAAAACGAACGGAGGGTATATTTGGGGTTAATAAATGGGAAAATTAGTTATCTGTGTGTTTTATTTCAAACAAAGAATTTTCTGTGTGTGTGTTTCTTAACTATATCCTAACAGGATTGATAATGTAATGAACAGGTCTCATTGAAGCATGGATATTATTAATCTAGGGCTTAATGGTAAGCTGTCAATACTCAGCTGTCATTAACCCCTTCTATTACCCCGATGCCACCGCACCAGGGCATCAGGAGGAGCCAGGTAATGCACCAGGAATTGGAGCTTCTAATTAATGTCCCAATTTCTGGGGTGGCTGCGGGCTGCTGTCCTATAGCCTGAAGGGTCCAATAACTATGGGCCACACCATGCTGAGCATACCAGCCCCCAGATGTATGATTTTTACCTTGGCTAGCAATCAAAAATAGGGCAGAGCCCATACATTTTTTTTTAAATTATTTATTTATATATAAAAAAAATGGGCTCCCCTGTATTCAAAAATATGGTGAAGCCATGCATAAATTTGTTAAAATTATTTATTTTTACAACCCTATGACGGCAGGTTCAATGCCAATGGCAACCAATCAGAGTCTCTGTTACAATGGATGAGGGGCGCAACAGCCAATTGCAGTCTCTGTTACAGAAAGTGGGCATTGTCTGTGATTGGCTGTTGGAGCCAGTGCAGTGAATAATCAGGAGGTTAAAGAGCAGAAGTACAAGTGTGCGGTCCTTGGTAAGTATAACGCTGATGTTTAACTGAACCCGGACAGTAACACAAACTTCTCAGGAATTTCGTTTTTTGGGGTCCGTGTCCGGTACAGACCCCGAACTTTCCAGTTCGGGTTCGCCCATCAATAGCCATGAATAATCACCCCAAGCACATTATGAATAACATACCAAATGGGGAATATATTAGAGCCAAACGCTATTTTACTAATGATGCCTTTTACAAAAAAGAATGTGACATAATAGATTGCTATTTTTTAAATAGGGGCTATAAAATCATTATTAAACAAAGCAAAAATGACAGTAAATAAAAATAAAGATTAAGGAACAATATAGAAATGGTGGTATTTAAAATATCAGCGCTACACAAGGACACTGCACTGATCGGTATTACCTTTAGGTCTTTATTGAAAATTAACAAATGTGAGTCCTCGCCACAACATGTTTCGACACAAATGCGTCTTCCTCAAGGTCTCGGATCCCTTCCTCACCACTGAGCCTACAATCTGGTTGTGCAGAGGCGGCACAACCAGAAAAGGTGAGTGAGGAATTAATATAACGGAGAATTTAATCTGCCTTTAGCAAACAGTGTGGCGCAACCGAAAAAAAAAAAAAAAAAAAAAATTTTTGTTTTATAGTAAATAAAAATAATGAGGATGAGCAGTTGGTACAGAAAAATGTAAATGAATCTACTACGAACAGTCTCTCTGTAGTTTTTTCTACAATGTATAGCAATCAATACAATCAAATTACTGCTATTATTAAGACATAGCTCCCTATCTGATACACAAATGATAAGAGTTTTAGATAAAGGAGTAAAATTAATATCTAAAGGAGGAATGACTAGTGAAAATATGCTATCCCCTAGTGCTTAGAGAATCTGATGGACATGGAAATGTACCAAATTGGCTTTCCACAACAGACTCCTATCGCTACAATCATAAAGCATGCAGTTTATGTACTTATATGATTAATGCAAATAAATGTAATTCTTTCTAAATAAAATTTACTTACAATATTAAAACCTTCATGAATTACAGGAGTACACACCTTTATACTGTATCTGATATCGTGCGAGAAAATCTAAGTTAATAACATGAATTGCTCAAAAAAAGAGGTTTTTGGGATATTCATGTTGGATACCACACTGTGTGCAGAATTATTAGGCAAATGAGTATTTTGATCACATGATACTTTTTATACATGTCGTCCTACTCCAAGCTGTATAGGCTTAAGAGCCAGCTACCACTAAGTAAATCAGGTGATGTGCATCTCTGTAATGAGGAGGGGTGTGGTGTAATGACATCAATACCCTATATAAGGTGTGAATAATTATTAGGCCAATGCCTTTCCTTAGGCAAAATGGGTCAGAAGAGAGATTTGACAGGCTCTGACAAGTCCAAAATTGTGAGATGTCTTGCAGAGGGATGCAACAGTGTTGAAATTGCCAAACTTTTGAAGCGTGATCACCGAACAATCAAGAGTTTCATGGCAAATAGCCAACAGGGTCGCAAGAAGCGTGTTGGGGGAAAAAAGGCGCAAAATAACTGCTCATAAATTAAGGAAAATCAAGTGTGAAGCTGCCAAGATGCCATTTGCCACCAGTTTTGCCATATTTCAGAGCTGCAACGTTACTGGAGTATCAAAAAGCACAAGGTGTGCTTTACTCAGGGACATGGCCAAGGTAAGGAAGGCTGAAAAACGAGAACCTTTGAATAAGAAACATAAGATAAAACGTCAAGACTGGGCCAAGAAATATCTTAAGACTGATTTTTTTTTGGGTTGATGATGGAGTGAAGCTCAACTTCCGGACCTACTGTCAGTTTCTGGAAGACAACTTCTTCAAGCAGTGGTACAGGAAGAAGTCAGTATCGTTCAAGAAAAACATGATTTTCATGCAGGACAATGCTCCATCACATGCATCCAAGTACTCCACAGCATGGCTGGCCAGTAAAGGTCTAAAAGAAGAAAAAATGATATGGCCCCCTTGTTCACCTGATCTGAACCCCAAAGAGAACCTGTGGTCCATCCTAAAATGTGAGATCTACAGGGAGGGAAAACAGTACACCTCTCGGAACAGTGTCTGGGAGTCTGTGGTGGCTGCTACATGCAATGTTGATCGTAAACAGATCAAGCAACTATGGATGAAAGGCTGTTGAGTGCCATCATAAAGAAAGGTGGCTATATTGGTCACTCATTTTTTATTGGTGCTTTGTTTTTGCATGTCACAAATGTTTTTTTCTAAATTTTGTGCAGTTATATTGGTTTACCTGGTGAAAATAAACAAGTGAGATGGGAATATATTAGGTATTTATTAAGTTGCCTAATAATTCTGCACAGTAATAGTTACCTGCACAAACAGATATCCTCCTAAGATAGTCAAATCTAAAAAAAACACTCCAACTTCCAAAAATATTAAGCTTTGATATTTATGAGTCTTTTGGGCTGATTGAGAATATAGTTGTTAATCAATACTAAAAATAATCCTCTAAAATACAACTTGCCTAATAATTCTGCATACAGTGTAGAATTCCGCAAGGACTGAACTCAAGAACAGATTTTTATTCTTATTAATTTTTTCCCTTTATTTAGAGCCATTTAATTAAGTTTCTTTTTTCCTAAGCTTTTCCACATGAATCTACATTTACTTGTTAGCTGTTAGGTGTGCTTTGGTTTCCAGCATTAGAACTTTGTAATTTTCACCTGCGATTTCACTAAAGGTACCGCTACACAACGCAATATCATTGCAATATCGCCTCAAAGTCATGTGGTGTGGTCAATTGCAATTGATATCGTGAGTGCGTCATGTCGTGTAACAGGGCGATGTGACTGCAATTTATCGTTGGATCGACATCGCCTGATTTATGTGCAGACAATTAAATCAGGCGATATTGCATAAGCGATGTGGTAGGATCGCTCGGTGTGACACCACAATTGCGATGTTGCAAGCAATTTTCCATATTCATTAGATTGCAAAATATCGCTCGCTGGATTGCTCATACCCAGCGAACGAAAGTTGCTTTTACCATCCTGCTTGCGTTGCCTACGATATCTCCCCGTGTGATATCTACAAGGCAATCTTGGAAAAGTGCCAAAAATGTGCTCACTCCCGTGAAATTGCAGGCGATATCGAATCGATATTGCGTCGTGTAATGGTACCTTAAGTCAAAACCAGAAGTGTCTCTAAAGGTACCGTTACACGACGCAATATCGATTGCAATATCGCCTCTAAGTCACGTGATGTGGTCAATTGCAATTGATATCGTGAGTGCGTCGTGTTGCGTAACAGGGCGATGTGACTGCAATTTATTGCCCCTGATGTACTATGTCTATATATATGTAATCAACTAAAAGGAAGTTCAGTGGGGTTAGTGAATGACTAGATAAGCGGCTGTGCAATCAATGCTGGTGCTATGCTGTTAACCCTTAAGTAAACTGCCAGGGTAGTGAGAGAGATATATATAAAAGGCTCTGTGTTGTGGTAATAAGTACCGTGATAAGTCACCCCTGTTGGATTGACAATCTTGTTGATTTGGGCAAAGTGCAAATATTAGTACCGTATATACTCGTGTATAAGCCGAGTTTTTCAGCACAAAAAATGTGCTGAAAAGTCCCCCCTCGGCTTATACACGGGTCATATTACGGTACTTAGTGGTATACAGCCCCCCCCCCCCCGTGTTATACAGGGCCCCCCCTTGCTTGTGGCAACCTGTAAAAGAAGATATCATTATACTTATCGTGTCGCCGCCTCCGGCTCTCTGTCACCGTCACCGCGCTATTCCGGGTCTTCATGCTTCTTTCACCGGCGCACAGGAAATGACGTCATTGTCTGTGCGCCGGAGAAGGAAGCTTGAAGACCCGGAATAGCGCAGTGACGGTGACAGAGCGGCGGCGGTGACACGATAAATATAATGATATCTTCTTTTACAGGTTGCCACAAGCAAGGGGGGGGCCCTGTATAACACGGGGGGGGAGGCTGTATACCACTGGGTACCGCTGTATACAGCTGGGGCTGCTGTATACCCCTCTGGGGCTGCTGTATACGCCTCTGGGGCTGCTATAAACCCTCTGGGGCTGCTGTATACCCCTCTGGGGCTGCTGTATACCCCTCTGGGGCTGCTGTATACCTCTCTGGAGCTGCTGTATACCTATGGGTCTGCTATATACCTCTGGGGCTGCTGTATACCTCTGGGGCTGCTGTATACCTATGGGGCTGCTATATACCTATGCGGCTGCTGTATACCTCTGGGGCTGCTGTATACCCCTCTGGGGCTGCTGTATACCTATGGGGCTGCTGTATACCTCTGGGGCTGCTGTATACCTCTGGGGCTGCTGTATACCCCTCTGGGGCTGCTGTATACCCCTCTGGGGCTGCTGTATACCCCTCTGGGGCTGCTGTATACCTCTCTGGGGCTGCTGTATACAGCTCTGGGGCTGCTGTATACCCCTGTGGGGCAGCTGTATATACCACTGGGGCAGCTGTATATACCACTGGGGAGGCTGCTGTATACTACCACTGGGGAGGCTGCTGTATACTACCACTGGGGAGGCTGCTGTATACCACTGAGGGGGCCTGTATACCACACTGCTGGGGGCTGTATACTCGTGCTGGGGTCCACCCTCGGCTTATACACGAGTCAATAGGTTTTCCCAGGTTTTGGGGGCAAAAGTAGGGGGGTCGGCTTATACAAGGGTCGGCTTATACACGAGTATATACGGTATATTAATTTATATAACTAATAATAACTACAGGGCTAATGCAATATAAAGATTGATTGGAGGAACTTTACAATACATAAAACTGTGAACCAGTGGATCTGCAAAGAGAGATATACAGTTGTGGCCAAAAGTATTGACACCCCTGCAATTCTGTCAGATAATACTCAGCTTCTTCCTGAAAATGATTGCAATCACTAATTCTTTGCAATTATTATCTTCATTTAATTTGTCTTCAATGAAAAAACACAAAAGAGAATGAAGCAAAAAGCAAAACATTGATCATTTCACACAAAACTCCAAAAATGGGCCAGACAAAAGTATTGGCACCCCCAGCCTAATACTTGGTTGCACAAACTTTAGCCAAAATAACTGCGATCAACCGCTTCCAGTAACCATCAATGAGTTTCTTACAATGCTCTGCTGGAATTTGAGACCATTCTTCTTTGGCAAACTGCTCCAGGTCCCTGATATTTGAGGGGTGCCTTCTCCAAACTGCCATTTTTAGATCTCTCCACAGGTGTTCTATGGGATTCAGGTCTGGGCTCATTGCTGGCCACCTTAGAAGTCTCCAGTGCTTTCTCTCAAACCATTTTCTAGTGCTTTTTGAAGTGTGTTTTGGGTCATTGTCCTGCTGGAAGACCCATGACCTCTGAGGGAGACCCAGCTTTCTCATACTGGGCCCTACATTATGCTGCAAAATTTGTTGGTAGTCTTCAGACTTCATAATGCCATGCACACGGTCAAGCAGGCCAGTGCCAGAGGCAGCAAAGCAACCCCAAAACATCAGGGAACCTCCGCCATGTTTGACTGTAGGGACCATGTTCTTTTCTTTGAATGGCTCTTTTTTTCTCATGTAAACTCTATGTTGATGCCTTTGCCCAAAAAGCTCTACTTATGTCTCATCTGACCAGAGAACATTCTTCCAAAACGCTTTAGGCTTTCTCAGGTAAGTTTTGGCAAACTCCAGCCTGGCTTTTTTATGTCTCGGGGTAAGAAGTGGGGTGTTCCTGGGTATCCTACCATACAGTCCCTTTTCATTCAGACGCTGACGGATAGTACCGGTTGACACTGTTGTACCCTCGGACTGCAGGGCAGCTTGAACTTGTTTGGATGTTAGTCGAGGTTGTTTATCCACCATCCGCACAATCTTGCGTTGAAATCTCTCGTCAATTTTTCTTTTTCGTCCACATCTAGGGAGGTTGGCCACAGTGCCATGGGTTTAAACGTCTTGATGACACTGCGCACGGTAGACACAGGAACATTCAGGTCTTTGGAGATGGACTTGTAGCCTTGAGATTGCTCATGCTTTCTCACAATTTGGTTTCTTAAGTCCTCAGACAGTTCTTTAGTCTTCTTTTTTTTCTCCATGCTAAATGTGGTACACACAAGTACACAGGACAGTGGTTGAGTCAACTTTAATCCATGTCAACTGGCTGCAAGTGTGATTTAGTTATTGCCAACACCTGTTAGGTGCCACAGGTAAGTTACAGGTGCTGTTAATTACACAAATTAGAGAAGGATCACATGATTTTTCTAACAGTGTCAATACTTTTGTCCACCCCCTTTTTATGTTTGGTGTGGAATTATATCCAATTTGGCTTTAGGACAATTCTTTTTGTGTTTTTTCATTGAAGACAAATTAAATGAAGATAATAATACCAAAGAATTTGTGATTGCAAACATTTTCAGGAAGAAACTGAGTATTATCTGACAGAATTGCAGGGGTGTCAATACTTTTGGCCACAACTGTATATAAAAATGTGTTTTCCTTCTTGTTGTATATATATATATACTCTATGTGAGACCTGTTTTTTTATATATAATGGTACAATGGTTGTTATAACCTTACTCCCACCTCTTGTCTAGCACATCAAATATAAATAAAATAAATTTGCACTTTTAATAAAATCAGACCATTGTATCATGTTTTCTTTCGCCCCGGGGAAACTGTTAACTCTTAATCCAAGTTCAGCAGGTGTCTCTGTTATATCTAAAAGGGGAGGGAGGGAAAGGATGACGACATTCAAAAATTACATGATCTATGGAGACCTATTATACCCTCAGGAGTTAGTGCAAAAAAGCAGGGAAAATATCAGTAATGGTACCTTTACACGCGGCAACATTTCTAGGGTGTCAACAGGTAACTTACAGGTTGCAGTGGAATCATGGAGACATTATTCCATTTGTACACAGCAACAAGATAGAACCTTGTCTCTATGATTTCACTGCAGCCAGTAAGTTACCTGTTGACACCCTAGAAATGTTGCGGCGTGTAAAAGTACCATTAGGGCCACGTCACACACACAGATATCTGTGCAGATATTGTTCACAGATCTCTGGTTGCAGTGAAATCATGGACACATTGTTCCATTTTCTGGCTGTGTACAATGGAACAATGTGTCCATGATTTCACTGCAACCAGAGATATGTGAACAATATCTGCACAGATATCTGTGTGTGTGACGTGGCCCTAAGACTTATGATCAAAATTAAGTATTATATACAGAGTGGGCCATTTATATGAATGCACCTAAATATAATAGGAATTGTTGGTGATATCAGCTTCCTGTTTGTGGCACATTAGTATATGGGAGAGGGAAAAGATTTCCAGATGGGTGGTGACTATGGCGGTCATTTTAAAGTCGGCCATTTTGGATCCAACTTTATTTTTTCAATGGGAAGAGGGTCATGTGACACCTCAAACATATTGAGAATTTCATAAGAAAAACAATTGTGTGCTTGATTTTAATGTAACTTTATTCTTTTATGAGTTATTTACAAGTTTATGACCACTTATAAAATGTGTTCAAAGTGCTGCCCATTGTGTTGGATTGTCAATGTATGGTATGTTATATGGGGTACAAAGATATTGGGGCCATTCTGCATCAATGGAAACCGCAATGCCACTGGATATCTGAATCATGTAGCAATTTCAGATATCTAGTGGCATTGAGGTTTCCATTGATGAAGAATGTCCCCACTATCTTTGTACCCCATATACCACACCATAACATAAATTTTTGTGTTCCAACAGTCTTGGAGGGATCTATCCACTGTGGGTTAGTGTCAGACCAATAGTGGTGGTTTTATTTGTTAACTTCACCATTCACAAAAAAGTTTGCCTCATCACTCATCTGAAGGCAATTGTCTATGCTGTGAAGATACGAGATGTGCAGCATCTAAAACAACAGATACTGAAAGCCTGTGCTAGCATTTCTTCTGCGGTGTTCCTATCAGTGTGTCAAGAGTGGGAGAAGAGGGTTGCATTGACAATCCAACACAATGGGCAGCACTTTGAACACATTTTAGAAGTGGTCATAAACTTGTAAATAACTCATGAAACTTCTCCCTTCTGTCACGTTCACACCTCACCACCTGTGCCCTCGACCCACTCGCTTCCCATCTCATCCCAAACCTCACCGCTGTCCTCATCCCTGCCCTAATCCATCTCTTCAACTTATCACTCACTAACCGGCGTCTTCCCCTCATCTCTCAAACATGCTCTGATCATACCCATCGTCAAAAAAACCTCCCTCGACCCTTCATCTGTCTCCAACTATTGCCCCATATCTCTTCTTCCCTTTGCCTCAAAACTACTTGAACAACACGTTCATTCCGAACTGTCCTCCTGCTCCCTCTTCAACCGCCTACAATCTGGTTTCTGACCCCACCACTCCACTGAAACAGCCCTACCCAAAGTCACCAATAACCTACTCACCGCCAAGAGAAAACGACACTACTCCATCCTCCTCCTCCTTGACCTACAAGGCTCCTTCGACACCGTTGACCATTCCCTCCTACTTCAGATTCTGGAATCTCTTGGCATCACTGACCTCGCCCTCTCCTGGATCTTCTCGTACCTAACAGACCGGACTTTCAGCATCACCAACTCCCATACCTCCTCTTCACTCTACCCTGTATCTGTCGGTGTCCCCCAAGGTTCGGTTCTGGAGCCACTCTCGGTTCTGGAGCCACTTGATCTAAACCCTCGGCCTAGGACAAATCATTGAGTCCCAGGGCTTCAATACTACCACTACACTGACGACACCCAGATCTATCTGTGTGGGCCTGACATCACCTCCCTACTTTCCAAAATTCCACAATGCCTGTCTGCCATCTCATCCTTCTTCTCTGTTCGCTTCCTAAAATTGAACATAGACAAAACCGAGTTCTTTGTCTTCCCCCCAAATCACTCTCCCCCTCTACCAGACCTATCCATCACTGTGAACGACTGCTCACTCTCCCCAGTCCCCCAAGCCAAGTGCCTCGGGGTAATCCTCGACTCTTCCCTCTCCTTCAAGCCTCACATCCAAGTCTTCGCCACCTCCTGCCGACTACAGTTCAAAAACATTTCCCGGACCATGACACTGCTAAAACACTTATTCACGCTCTCATCATCTCCCGCCTTGACTACTGCAACCTCCTACTCAGTGGCTTCCCCACTACTTCCCACTACATCACAGCAGAAGCTGCACAGAGAGGGCTGGATCATTCAGGCTGCAAAACAACACTCCCTAAGGCTGGGTTCACACTTGCGGACCCCTCCGCAGCGTCCTGTGGATGGGATCTGCAAGCTGAGCGCAGCCACCGCAAGCCCCTATGTTTATAATGGGGACGCACGGTGCTGCACTTGACTGCACATGACCATGCGCTCCCATTCATTTGCCTGTGTGATTTGTACGCAGGCGGATGCCTGCGCACAAATCACACACTCTCGTCCACGCCCTGAATGCGACATGTTGCATTCCTGGTGCGGACGAGAGTGTGTGATTTGTGCGCAGGCATACGCCTGCGTACAAATCACACAGGCAAATGAATGGGAGCGCACGGTCATGCGCAGTCAAGCGCAGCACCGTGCGTCCCCATTATAAACATAGGGGCTTGCGGTGGCTGCGCTCACATGGCGGTTCCCCTCCGCAGAACGCTGTGGAGGGGTCCGCAAGTGTGAACCCAGCCTTAGGGCTAAAGAATATAGCCCCTGCTAATTATAATCCCTAATGAGTGTTAAAACGTTTTTATGCACTTTCACAGGATGCTTTTAGGAGACAAAAGGAGTGTGAGATTAGTGATAATATGCTGCAGGGGCATGTTTTGGTAGCTTAGGTGACGTTTTAGAGGTGACCGGATCCCTTTAAATTGTTTGTACATGTTTTGTGCACTATAGATGCGTGGGATTTTTATTTGTTATCCTTCCTTTTGGTGTGGCTGTAAATATATAGATTTATAGGCAAATTAATTATGTCTGATGGTTACGCCCTAAAACTTCACCTAATTTAAAGAACCAAATACCTTTCTTGTTTGTTTGCAGGGTTTTTGTTTTTTTTGTTTTCATTTAATCCCCAAGGGTTTTGCTGATTCAGAATTTATACTATTTGCTATTTAAAGATTATAGGTAGAACAATGGGTGTCCTAAATTAATCTGTGATCCACTCTGAGTGGACATTTTTCACTTAATTTTAAATCTATATATTTACAGCCACACCAAAAGGAAGGATAACAATAATAGTAATTATAAAAATAAGCCCAAACACGGCATTCCATATTATAAGCCATTGGGAGGGGTATAGATGTTGTGCTATTAGACACAACTTCATATAAGAGAGAAATATTAACAATGTTGAACAATGAAAGTACTTATGTGAAGCTTAAACAAGATCCTACTAAAGTTGTAAAGGAATCTCTTCTTTAATTACTGATTGAGGAAGTTTGCCAAGGGGTGATCAATCAAAAACAATTGGAGTTTATAGACCCAGACTGACCAAGAAATCCCCTCTTCCATGCCTTACCCAAAATGCACAAAAGGGGTTCCCCCTCCCCTCCCTCCCCCTCAAAGAGAGAATCGGGGTGGCTAGACTAGAGGTTGAAACCTACTTCTCAATGTCCATTGAGCCATAGGACAGCAAACATGTTTTGAATGTAATCAGCAAAGTTAAATGGTCAGAAAAATACTACTGGCTAATATGTGATATACAAATATTGTATTCTTCAATTCCTCATGACGTGACCTTATGGTAGTGAAAGACAAGATGAACAAATTTTCTGACTATTCACAAACCTTGCAGAACTTTATTGATATCACATACTTTTTATTGAAAAATACCTACATCTCTCTTTTGAGTGACTTTTACCTCCAGAAGCAAGGTTGCTCGATGGGGGCAAAGTTCTTCCCTTCACTGGCGAACACATTCATGAACTGGTGGGAAGATGTCTATGTGTACAGTGAACTGAATCAATTTAAAGAATATCTCCACTGTTACATGCATTTTAGAGACAAGATTTTAATTGTTTGGTAGGGTCCTACAGAGAAAATCACTGATTTTATGATGTACATGAACATCAAGCCCTGCAACATGAGATTTTCATATCAATGCCATCCTGAGACTACATCATTCTTGGATATACAACTAATAGGTAACAGTGCAGATGAGAAAGTAGACAGAACGATCTACCGCAAACCCTCAGTGGGCAATTCACTACCGTGTGCACAAAGCTCCCATCCACGACATGTCATATCCAACATTCCACTAAGGGAGTTCACAAGAGCCAAACCTTGTTGTAGTAATGACGTTTATCATGAAAAGGAATGTGACACCATTAAACTGAAGTTAAGCAATCATGGCTATTATGATCATATGATAATAAGGGCAAAAAACCTGGCTGACTGCAAAACCTGAGACCAATATCTCGGTCAGGAAAGTGAATCTATTTCAGACAAGAGAATTCCTTACATTTTTTTCTACAAATTATAGCAATGAATTCTTCTTCATCGTGAACACTATAAAGAAATACAAACCAATCCTGCATGCTGATAATACTCTTAAATATTGAAGGAAGTAAATGTGTACCGACGAAAAACATCAATATCGGCAACTTGTTTTTTCCCAGTTATCATATCTCCATTACCTCCAAAATAAGCAGGAATAAAAATTGGTTCTCAACACCGGGATCATTTAAGTGCGGTCAGAAGATCTGTAGACTCTGTCCTTATTTAAAAAAAATGCAAAAGCTTCTCAGTATATTCCAGTCCTAGGATTTTCAATATTAAGAATGTTAATAATTGCAGCAGCAACAATGTGATATACCGTATATACTCGTGTATAAGCCGACCCGTGTATAAGCCGACCCCCTACTTTTGCCCCCAAAACCTGGGAAAACCTATTGACTCGTGTATAAGCCGAGGGTGGACCCCAGCACAAGTATACAGCCCCCAGCAGTGTGGTATACAGCAGCCTCCCCAGTGGTAGTATACAGCAGCAGCCCCAGTGGTATATACAGCAGCAGCCTCAGTGTTAGTATACAGCAGCCCCAGAGGTATATACAGCAGCCCCAGAGGTATATACAGCAGCCCCAGTGGTAGTATGCAGCAGCCCCAGAGGTATATACAGCAGCCCCAGTGGTATATACAGCAGCAGCCCCAGTGGTAGTATACAGAAGCCCCAGAGGTATATACAGCAGCCCCAGTGGTAGTATACAGCAGCAACCCCAGTGGTAGTATACAGCAGCCCCAGAGGTATATACAGCAGCCCCAGTGGTAGTATACAGGTGGCAAATGGCATCTTGGCAGCTTCACGCTTGATTTTCCTCAATTCATGGGCAGTTATTTTGTGCCTTTTTTGCCCAACATGCTTCTTGCGACCCTGTTGGCTATTTGCCATGAAACGCTTGATTGTATGGTGATCACTCTTCAAAAGTTTGGCAATTTCAAGACTGCTGCATCCCTCTGCAAGACATCTCACAATTTTGATAAAGAAAAATTGAGGCCTGGCTAACCTATAGTGCTGGTGCCATGGGGAAAACGAAGTTCAATATAATAGAAAACCCCTGCACACAGAGGTTAGAGAGAAAAAAAATGATGGTATAGATTAGCTGTGTTTTTATTTTCTTGCAGTCAAGCACAATGGTTTTTTATCAATGTTGGTTACGTTTCGGCTTGGATAGCCTTCATCAGACCCATTGATTTTTAACTGAATAAAGTAAACAAATGTCAGAAAAACAATTGTCACAAACGGATTCAAATAACATGCTCTTTTACATACTGTAGCTTTGCACAAGAAAAATAAATAAGCACAGATCCTTCATATAAGTGAAAAGAAAACGTATACTGTAACTACTCAAGCATAAGCCGAGTTTTTTAGCCCAATTTTTCTGCTGAAAAGTACTCCCCTCGGCTTATACTCGAGTCAGTGTCAGTGGTGGGGGCGCTGACCGGGAGTTGGAGGAGGCAGGAGGAGGTGGGGGAGGCTGTAAAAGGAGCGTGAGGTCACGTGACCCCGCTCATTAGTCTAACGTAATATGCACTGGATCCCCCTGTCCATCATCCAGCGGGGGAAGCAGTGAATATTGCATTAGACTGCTCCCCATCACAGTTTATGGCCCCCATGCTGGCGCTCATTATAAAATTACAAAGCATTGAATTCATCCCTCCAACAATTCTCTCCTGGCTCCTTTCATCCTCCCTCCGGTCTTCCTGCTTCTAAGATCATGTGACCGGGCGCCGCAGTGACGTCATCGCTATAAGACCCGGTCACATGATTAGAAGCAAGAAGACCGGAGGGAGGATAAAAGGAGGCGGGAGAGAATCGTCGGAGGGGTGAATTCAGTGCTTTGTTATTTTATAATGAGCGCGAGCATGGGGGCCATAAGCTGTGATGGGGGGGTGTACAATGATGGGGGAGGGGCGTACAATGATGGGGGCCATAAGCTGTGATGGGGGAGTATTCAGTGATGGGGTTGGGGTGTACAACGATGGGGGCCATAAACTGTGATGGGGGTGGGTGTACAGTGATGGGGGCATATAATGATGGGAAGCCATAAACTGTGATGGGGGGGTGCACAGTGATGAGGGGGGTGAAGCCATAAACTGTGATATAGGTGCACAGTGATGAGGGGGGTGTACAATGATGAGGAGCCATAAACTGTGATGGGGGTGTACAGTGATAAGGGGGGTGCACAATGATGGGAAGCCATAAACTGTGATGAGGGGTGCACAGTGATGAGGGGGGTGAAGCCATAAACTGTGATGGGGGGTGTACAGTGATAAGGGGGGTGTACAATTATGGGGAGCCATAAACTGTGATGTGGGGGTGCACAGTGATGAGGGGTGTGTACGATGGGGAGCCATAAACTGTGATGGGGGTGTACAATGATGGGGGTTGTACAATGATGGGGGTCTATAAACCAGTGATGGGGGCTATATATCAGTGATGGAGGTGCTGTATACAGTTATGGGGACTATAACCAGTGATAGGTACATATACCAGTGATAGGGGCGCTATATGCAAGTGATGGGGGCTATATACTGTAATGGAAGCTAAATACAATCATGATTGCCATATATCATTGATGGGGGGGCTATATAACAATGATGAGGGTCAATATACCAGGATGGGGGGCTGCTGCATTTCCCACCCTAGGTAAAATTGGGGGCTTCGGCTTATACTCGGGTTGGCTTATACTCGAGTATATACGGTTCATTCATATTTAGAACATGTGATAACGCAGAACGTCCCGTACCTAAATGCGATTGTGCTTAATAGGGAAACTGCAAAGCAGATATATGAAGCTAATGTCAAAATTCTGAGTGCAAAAACAAACAATTATTTGTAGTAGCCTACATTAAACCTCTCCCCCTTTTTTTCTTCCCTTTTGCTTCCCCTACTACTAGTGATATTTCGTTTATACCAATCGTGACGCCGAACTCCCTACAGATCATACGTACTTGTGATATGTTAAACTACTACATGAACATACATACAATTATGCTGTAATAATTGTTTGTTTTTGCACACAGAATTTTGACATTGGCTCCATATATCTGCGTTGCAGTTTCCCTATTAAGGCTACTTTCACACTACGATTTTTCTAAATCCGATGCTGTCCAATGAAAATCGGACAGCATCGGATCCAAACTGATCTCTGCAATCGGATGCCAAATAGGCATCCGAATCCTACTTTTTGCAGGATCAGTTTGGGCTGTCACGTAGCTCCCCCTCCTATCACCCTCCTGTCATCTTGCTGTCTCCCTGCTATCCCCCTGTTTTGCCCTAGTGTCCCCCTACTGTCCCCCTACTCTCTCCCTACTGTCCCCCCTCCTGTCCCCTCTCATGTCCCCCTCCTGTCCCCTCTCATGTCCCCTCTCCTGTCCCCCTTCATGTCCCCTCTCATGTCCCCTCTCATGTCCCCTCTCATGTCTCATGCCTATGGGCATCGGACTGAATCGGATGTGCACTAAATGCCATCCGATTTGGTCCGATCTGATTTTGTCCGATTTTATTTTCGGTGCAAAAATCGGAGCATGCCCCGATTTTTGCACCGATAAAAACATCGGATAGAATCGGATCGGACCAAATCGGATGGCATTTAGTGCACATCCGATTCGATCCGATGCCCATAGGGCTGCACGGGGCCAAATTCGGATCCGATGCTGTCCGATTTTTATCGGACAGCATCGGATTTGCAAATATCGTAGTGTGAAACCAGCCTAAGCACAATAGCATTTAGGTACGGGACGTTCTGCTTTATCACATGTTTTAAATATGAATGTATACGTTTTCTTTTCACTTATATGAAGGATCTGTGCTTATTTATTTTTGCTTGTGAAAAGCTACAGTATGTAACAGAGCATGTTATTTGAATCCGTTTGTGACAATTGTTTTTCTGTCATTTGCTTACTTTATTCAGTTAAAATTCAGTGGGGCTGATGAAGGCTATCCAAGCCGAAACGTAACCAACACTGATAAAAAAAGTTGTGCTTGACTGCAAGAAAATAAAAACACAGCTAATCAGTCTATACCATCTGGTGTACTTTCATTTTTTTCTCTCTAACCTCTGTGTGCCGGGGTTTTCTATTATATCTCACAATTTTAGACTTTTCAGAGCCTGTCAAATCTCTCTTCTGACCCATTTTGCCAAAGGAAAGGCATTTGCCTAATAATTAAGCACACCTTATAGGGTGTTGATGTCATTGGACCACACCCCTCCTCATTACAGAGATGCACATCACCTGATTTACTTAATTGGTAGTTGGCTCTCAAGCCTATACAGCTTGGAGTAGGACAACATGTATAAAAAGTATTGTGCTCAAAATACTCATTTGTCTAATAATTCTGCACACAGTATGTACGGTTTAATTTTTATTTCTGACCGTGCACGGAACACGGTCTGATCATACCACATCTCCTGGGTAGGGAAGGAAGGAAAGAGAATATACAGACATTAAAGACCGGGATCACAACTGATTCTTTTCATGAGGTAAAACATTTTTCTGCCTGTTTGTAAAAAATATTTTACCTCAAAGAAAGAATTATTTGTGATCCCATGCTGTAATGTCTGTATACTCTATTTTGTCCTTCCCTGCCCAGGATCGATGCCATGCTCTGTGCACAGTCAGAAACAAAAATGAAACTGTACATAGTAGGGACACATATACTTTTATCTCAGCACAGGAACATTTTTTTAAACACATCCAATTGTGGAAATTATTATTATTCCCAGATTTATTGATTAAAATGAACTTTTAAATTAACTTTGTTCGTGGGAAAACCCCTTTAACCCCTTCAGGACCCAGCCTATTTTGACCGTAAAGACCTTGCCATTTTTTGGAATTCTAACCAATGTCCCTTTATGAGGTAATAACTCGGGAACGATCCGAGCGATTCTGAGATTGTTTTTTTGTGACATATTGGGCTTCATGTTAGTAATACATTTAGGTTGATAATTTTTGCGTTTACTTGTGAAAAATCAAAAATTTGGCATAAAGTTTTCGCAATTTTCAAATTTTGAATTTTTATTCTGTTAAACCAGAGAGTTATGTGACATAAAATAGTTAATAAATAACATTTCCCACATGTCTACTTTACATCAGCACAATTTTGGAAAAATAATTTTTTTTGTTAGGAAGTTATAAGGGTTCAAAGCAAATTCTCATTTTTCCAGCAAAATTTACAAAACCATTATTTTACACGTGTATAGAAAGGTAGGGGCACCGGGCACCTTCAGGGCTATTGGTCTTTCTTATTTCTCCATAAAGACAGACCGCTGTCTTATCCCCAGCCACCTGGTGGTGCTACGCCTGCATCAGCCAGTCAAGCATTTACAGTCCAAGTATAGAAGCGGGCAAACCGCGAAACAGGACCTGTCGTCTGTACCTTCATGCACCCCCTCCCCGCACCTCTTCAATAAAGAAAGCACCTACGAACACACGGTGAGTGCCGCCTATTTGTTTTCTATACTTGGACTGTAAAAACCATTATTTTAGTGACCACATCACATTTGAAATCCCTTTGAGGGGCCGATGTGACAGAAAACACCCAAAAGTGACACCATTCCAAAAAGTGCACCCCTCAAAACTACATTCAAGAAGATTATTAACCCTTCAGGTGCTTCACAGAACTAAAGCATTGAAAAAATGGACATTTAATTTTTCCAACAAAAATGTTCTTTTAGCCTCAATTTTTTCATTTTCACATGGGTAACAGGATAAAATGGATCCTAAAATGTGTTGGGCAATTTCTCCTGAGTACACCGATACCTCATATGTGGTCATAAACCACTGTATGGGCGCACAGCAGGGCTCGGAAGGGAAGGAGCGCTATTTGACTTTGAGCTAATTTTCCATTCAAAAAGTGAAATAGCGCTCCTTCACTTCTGAGCCCTGACGTGCGCCTAAACAATGGTTTATGACCACATATGAGGTATCGGTGTACTCAGGAGAAATTGCCCAACAAATTTTAGGATCCATTTTATCGCGTAGCCCATGTGAAAATGAAAATATTGAGGCAAAAAGAGCATTTTTGTGGAAAAAAAAAGTACTTTTTCATTTGTACGGATCAATTTGTGAAGCACCTGGGGGTTCAAAGTGCTCACTATGGATCTAGATAAGTTCCTTGGGGGGTCTAATTTCCAAAATAAGGTCACTTGTGGGGGAGCTCCAATGTTTAGGCACACAGGAGCTCTCCATACACGACATGGAGTCCACTAACAATTGGAGCTAATTTTCCATTCAAGTTGTTAGTGGACACCATGTCGCGTATGGAGAGCTCCTGTGTGCCTAAACATTTGAGCTCCCCCACAAGTGACCCCATTTTGGAAACTAGGTCAGGTCTTTCGGACGAAGTACAGTCCCTGCAGCAGCTGCATTGTTTTAGAGCGATTATGCTGGTTGTGTGCTACACAACCGGACCAGGTGAGCAAATCTGATTTTTTTCTACATTTAAAGGATAAGACCCTATAAAGGATAAGACCCTATGTGCGCATTCTCAACCCTCTAGATATTAATTTTGGAAACTAGACCACCCAAGGAACTTATCTAGATGCATAGTCAGCACTTTGAACCCAAGGTGCTTCACAAATTGATCCGTAAAAATGAAGAAAGTACTTTTTTTCCTCACAAATTTCCTTTTTTCATTTTTACGGATTCATTTATGATGCACACAGGGGTTCAAAGTGGTCACCATCCATCTAGATAAGTTCCTTGGGGGATCTAGTTTCCAAAATGGGGTCACTTGCGCAGGAGTTCCAATGTTTAGGCTTACAGGGGCTCTCCATATGCGACATGGTGTCCGCTAATTTAAATGGAAAATTTGCTCCAATTGTTAGCGGACACCATGTCGCATATGAAGAGCCCCTGTGTGCCTAAACACTGGAGCTCCCCCACAAGTGACCCCATTTTGGAAACTAGACCCTCCAAGGAACGTATCTAGATGCATAGTGAGCACTTTGAACCCCTAGGTGCTTCACAAATTGATCCGTAAAAATGAAAAAGTACTTTGTTAGCGGACACCATGTCAATGGTAAACTTTTCTTACAAAAGCAAGGTTGCTCCATGGGCACTAAATTCAGCCCTTCTTTAGAAAACACTTTCATGAACTGGTGGGAGGAGCAATACTTCTACAATACATTAAATTCATTTTCGGATGATATTGTTCATTACTTTAGGTATTTGGATGATGTCCTAATTGTGTGGAGGGGAGGCGGGGATACTGTAACATCGTTTGTGGAATATTTGAATAATAATCCCTGTAACATTAATTTTTCACATGAATACAATAGTACAGATATTTTGTTCGTTGACATCAAACTATATGGGAATACACATGAGAATGCAGTTGACACAGTTCTATATCGCAAATCAATATCAGGGAATATGGTTTTGCATGCCACAAGCAACCATCCATCACATGTAGTAGCCAATATTCCCGTAGGGTAGTTGATCAGGGCTAAAAGGTGTTGCACTCAGAATGAAATCTATGAGACTGAGTGCAAATCCCTCAAAAGCGGCCGTCACACGCTACCATCTCGCTAGCGATATTGTAAGCGATCACGTGCACGCGCGATCGCTTACAATATCGCTCACATCGCTGGTGAGATGTCACACAGACAGACTCACCAGCGATGTGGACCAGCGAGATCGCTGGTAACTATGGTACACATCGGGTTACTAGGCGCCGCGCGTCGCTTAGTAACCCGACGTGTACCATAGTTACCATCTCCCAGCATAGGCTCTGCCGCTGGGAGATCGTTCATCGTGGTGTCATACACCACGATGAAGCAGATCGTGAAATCGTTCATCGCTAGATCTGAGCTCCGGAGCTCAGATCTCGATTTTGCAATTTCATCAATTCTCGCTCGTCGTATCTTGCCGTCACACGCACAGACATCGTTCAAGCGATGTTAAATCTGGCGCGTTCAAGCGATATCTTTCAAGATATCGTAGCGTGTGACGGCCGCTAATCAGAGATTTTTGAAAAGAGGCTATACACATGGCAGCTTGATAAGGGCTAAAGGAATTGCGCACACTAAGACCAGAGATTATTATCTGCAACAAAAGAAGAGGTGTGGAGTTAATAACAAACAAGTGGTGTTTTCCACGAACTATAGTAGTCAATACACTAGGATTGTGGGCATCATTAAAAAGTAACTACCAATCCTACTTGCTGACGATAATACCAAGGCTGTCTTGGACAAAGGTGTTAGGGAACCGTCACATTTGGTGACGCACCAGCGATCCCGACAACGATACGACCTGGTAGGGATCGCTGGTGCGTCGTTATGTGGTCACTGGTGAGATGTAAAACAGTCAGATCTCACCAGCGACGCAGCAACGATCCGGAATGATACGGAGGTCATTGGGTCCCTGTTTCTCAGACCTGTAGTATTGAGGTCGTTGGTTGTTGTCCCTGTCAAACACACCGATGCATGCTGCCCAGCGGGACCCCAACGATCAAAAAATGGTCCAGGCGACTCTGAAACGACCAGCAATCTCACAGCAGGGGCCTGGTCGCTGCTAAGTGTCAAACATAGCAAAATCGCTGGCGAGGTCGCTGTTGCGTTACCAAACTTGTGACTTAGCAGCGATCTCGCTAGCGATCTCGCTTAGTGTGACAGGGGCTTTAGATTTGTAACAGTGTGTAACAGTGGGGAATGGCATCTTACCAAGTGATATTACAACTAGGTTGGAAAAAAATGACAACAAAAATTGGTTGCATACTGTAGGTTCTTACAGGGGCAACCAGAAATCTCGTAATTTATGTGGTTACACTCAGAGTTTTTCATCTTCAAAAACTCAGAAAAATTATAAGATTTGCCATTTTATGAATTTTGGCACTGAAAATGTTGTATACAAGATTGTGTGTACCGCATGTAAAATAGATCGTATTGGTTCCACCAATAGAACGTTATGGCACAGAATCGCAGAACATGTATAGTAAGTGTTTAAGACTGTGCGCTAACCCTAAAAATTATGGCTATAGGTCACTTATATATTAATAATGACTTACGGTAATGGTGAATTTGATCTTACTCACACCTGCTTTGTCTTTACCCTTTTTTGGGATATTTATTTTAAGGCTAAATCATTAACCTACATATATTTACTTTCTTTATTTCTTAGTATCTACAAAATCTTCTATGTTATTTCATCAGTACATTAAAATATGTTAATTTTTAACATTTTGCTAATAAAAGCAATAAATGACATAAAAAGTGCTAACATTTTTTAAAAAATGTAATATATCAGCTCTCCTTGTTTGAAACAGGTATAGCTACATCTGTTTTACACTTTTGCCACTTTATTTTCTATAGAGTTCTGCAGGTACAAAACTAACTTTTATAAACTTTAGAAATCGCCATTTTTGAGACAAAGGGATGGCTAGAAATAGATTATGATGGTGCAGGAACAGGTCTTAAAAGGCTGGGGGCTGATTTTTAGGGGTCAGGTTCCCTTTAAAGAGGACCTGTCACCTCCCTGGTGCTTAGCAAACTGAATGCAGCACTGAATATAGCATGACATTAATTATGCAGGTGCACCACAGCCAAAATAATTTGTGGTCAAAAGAAAAGGGGTGCTAAATGTCAACATCATACACTATTCATAATAAAGAGAAAGCATTGACGTAACCAAAGCACACCACAAAGTCAAGCAAATTGTAAGATTATATAAACTTTATTAGACACATAGAAACACAGTTAAGGCTGCGTTCACACATTGCATATTTTGCCGCGTTTTTTTACGCGCGCTTTTCAAAATACGCAATGTGCCTTTTGTCTGCCTGCAAAGTGAATGGGAAATTCACTTTGCAGTGCAGACATTGCGTAAAAATACGCAGTGCGTTTTCCGGGAGAAAACGCAGCTCCGTAAACAATTGATATGTCAATTGTTTACGCAGCTACTACTGCGTATTCTCCCAGAGGGGAGGAAGAATCCAGCTTCCTCCTCCCCTCTGTGACAGCTGTGGCCGCCCATTAGACTTCACAGTGTTAATACACACTGTGAAGTCTAAATTAAACAAAAGCAAGTGTGTGAAAAATAAAAAAGAATGAATACATCACCTTCCGACGCCTTCTCCCGGTGTCTGGTGCCTTCTGCCGCTCTCCGGTATCCTATTCTAAGTCAGATCTATTCTGACAAGACCTGTGGTGACGTCAGAGGGGGGCGTTCCCGGGCACTCGCGGTCATGTGATACCACATGACCGCGAGCAGCCAATCAGCGATGGGACCGCCCCGGGAACGCCCCCCTCTGACATCACCACAGGTCCTGTGGGAATAGATCTGACTTAGAATCGGACACCGGAGAGCGGCAGAAGGCACCAGACACCGG
Source organism: Allobates femoralis (assembly GCA_033576535.1). NCBI lineage: Eukaryota > Metazoa > Chordata > Amphibia > Anura > Aromobatidae > Allobates > Allobates femoralis. Next base: position 603,177,947 of record JARQOC010000003.1, on the reverse strand, counting down.
GAGAAGGCGTCGGAGAGGTGAAGTATTGATTCTTTTTTATTTTTCACACACTTGCTTTTGTTTAATTTAGATTTCACAGTGTTTATTAACACTGTGAAGTCTAATGGGGCGGTCACACATGTCACAGAGGGGAGGAGGAAGCAGGATTCTTCCTCCCCTCTGTGACATCACTGCGCTTTCTGGAGTAAAGAAAGCGCAGTGTGTGAAAGCCCCTGCGTATTTTGCTGCGCTTTTTTGCGCGGCCGAAAAACGCGGCAAAAAGCGCGCGCAAAAAAGCGCAGCAAAATACGCAAATGTGTGAACGTAGCCTAAAACCAATTAAAAACAATGCACAGATACACAACCACAGAAGTATCAGACATAATAGTAGTAAGAGTAACCCTCCAGCGTCCAGATAACCGTAGTAGCAAGCTAAACCAGGAAAATCATAGATGCAGGTACAAGGTGGTTAAAAAAAAAAAAAAGAAAAAGTGTAATGACAATGACTTCCACAATAAAGGAGGTAAATAGAGGTCCCTAGGTAACCCTGGGGACCAGAATGGTCTGAAATGAGCTCACCAAAGGCAAGAGTCGGTCAAAAACTGACAGGCTAGCAGGATGCCGTGGTTGAATATGCAAGGGACAGCTGGGGGTCCTCAGACCTACGCGTATCGCCGTGACGTGCGGCTTCTTCCCTGAAGAGCTCATTTCAGACCATTCTGCCAGGGCGTCTCTCATTTAATTGGGGGTTGTTAGTTTGCTGCTATCCCGGCATTTACTATTGGACTAAGTTATACATGGTCAAGGTTGTGTCTGCACTTAGGCTGCCTTCACACTTGCGTTTGTGTCTGCATGCGTATGGCATGGAGACGCGAACGCAGTGCAATGCAGCACATACTTATGTGAACGCAGTGGAGAATCTAGGCATGCGTTCACATAAGTATGGTGCCCGGGCAGCCAATCAGCGGCCGAGAGGAGGAGATCAGCGTCAGAGATCTCCTCTTCCCGGCCACAGCTGATCTCCCGCTGGTGTCAGAGCGGGAGATTTGAAGAAACAGCTGATCTGACAGCTGTTTAAATCTCCCGCGCCGACACCGAATAGGGTGATATCAGTGCAGGAGATAAGAAACAGCTGATCGCTGCTTCAAATCTCCCTGTCAGATCTCAGCTGTCAGATCAGCTGTTTCTCCCCGCTAACATCGGCGGGAGATCAGCTGTGGCTCTGATCAGCGGCGGCCACAGGGAGAGATTTCAATGTGATCCGCAGCGTTCTCCTGCGCTGTCATGCGGAGGGCACTGCGGATCCATTGAGATCAATGCATTTTTTGTGCGCTTGCGGGCGCTTGTGGATAGAACAAGAGCCCGCGAATGCACAAAAAAATGCAACATGCTGCCTTTGGAGTGCGGTCGGAGGGCGCATAAATTATGCGCATCCGTACAAAACTGCGGCCTATATTAAACATAGGAACGCATGTGCGCAAGCGTTTGACTGCGTTTGGTGCGCTGCATTCAAAACGCAAGTGTGAAGGCACCCTTAGACAGGGGTACTATATGCTCTGGGACCCTGTAGATTGTGGGTTACATAGGGACCTCTATTTACCTCCTTTATTGTGGAAGTTATTGTCATTACACTTTTTTTTTTTTTTTTAACCACCTTGTTACTACTACGGTTATCTGGACACTGGAGGGTTCCTCTTACTACTATTATGTCTGATACTTCTGTGGCTGTGTATCTGTCCATTATTTTTAATAGGTTTTAAATGTGTTTCTATGTGCCTAATAAAGTTGATATAATCTTAAAATTTGCTTGACTATGTGGTGTGCTTTGGTTACGTCAACGCTTTCTCTTTATTATGAACTGAATATAGCATGTCTGCTGCATTCAGAGAATGGGTCCCCCATGTCTCTAGCCCCCTGTAGGCTTTAAACAAGACTTTAGAAACCTGACAATCCTTCCTGCAATGGTAAGGGCAATGGTACTAAATACAATGAAATGTATGTAAACTTGGGCAGAAAGTAATAAAATTGTCTTAAAACATTCTCTCTCTCATTATTCTGCCATTTGGCAAATATTAATAATTATGGTAATTCTAATTTACCTAAAACGGGAAAGGTTTATTCTGTTTCAAGTCAGATAGTGAGAAAAACATGCATATGTGTCTTTTTATATAGTGTATTTAAACTTCTGGTTTCAACTGCACAGTACCACTTTCCTGTCCTGTATACTGAGTCTAATCCTCCGTACCTCTATTATTTGGTAGATATACACTGCACAGTACCACTTCTTCTCTTCTGTCCACTGGGTTTAATTTTTAATATCTGTAAAGGCCCAGTTACACACACAGATAATTGTGCAGAGGTTGTTCACAGATCTCTGGTTGCAGTCAGTGGTGCAGCAACTGTTTGTGGCGCCCGGGGCGGTCGAAAAATTTGCCGCAGCTGCCGCCCCTAAGTATTGGGCCAAATGGCCACTCACCTATTGAGGTTGTCACTGTGCACCGCCACCTCTGCACAACCCCAGTGTATGGCAACAAGCAGGACTCAAGGACCTCTTTCCCCCACCACCCAACACTCTCCATCCCCCTGCACACACCATCCTCCTACACTCTCCATTCTCCCTGCATCCTCTATCACCCCCCTGCACCCTCCATCCACCGACTCTCCATACCCCTGCAGTCTCAATCCTCCTGTAGTCTCCATCCTCCATCCTCCTGCACTCTCCATCCCCTTGGGTTCTCCATCCTCCATCCCCCTGCAGTTTCCATCTTCCCTACATCCTCCATCCTCCTGCACTCTCCATCCTCTGACACTCTCCATCCTCTGACACTCTCCATCCTCTGACACTCTCCATCCTCCTGAACTCCCCATCCTACTGCACTCCTCATCCTCCTGCACTCCCCATCCTCCATCCTCCTGCACTCCCCATCCTCCATCCTCCTGCACTCCACATCCTCCATCCTCCTGCACTCCACATCCTCCATCCTCCTGCACTCCACATCCTCCTGCATTCCACATCCTCCTGCACTCCCCATCCTCCTGTACTCCACATCCTCCATCCTTCTGCATTCCACATCCTCCTGCACTCCACATCCTCCTGCACTCCACATCCTCCATCCTCCTGCACTCCACATCGTCCTGCACTCCCCATCCTCCTGCACTCCCCATATTCCATCCTCCTTCACTCCCCATCCTCCAGCGCTCCCCATCCTCCATCCTCCTGCACTCCCCATCCTCCTACACTGCCCATCCTCCTGAACTCTCCTTCCTCTATTCCCTGCAGTTCCATCCTCCACCCCCCCTGCATCCTTCATCCCCGTGCACAGCCAGCCGCCCTCGGCACCCCTCTCTCACACACATCTTGTACCCTTGTTTATTTGGTCCCATCTTCTCTCCAGCTTCTTGTATGTTATTTTGCTCTTTCACACTGGGTATACTCCATGGCTCCGCCCACCCAGGTCACATGCCTGTGACATCATCGCAGGTCCTGATCTGCTGCTCCCTGGTATAGTCTCTTCTGCTGGGCCCCGAGTGACACTGCCAGCAATCAGAGGCTGTGCCCATCACCACAGGGCCCCGGGATGCAGGGTCTCTAATGCAGCCGCCATCCACCGCGACCCCGGTGACTGAGGTGAACATTCTGCAGGCTGCTGCTGCCCCCACACGTGCCGCCTGGGGCTGACCGCCCCCTCCACCCCCTCACACTACGCCACTGGTTGCAGTGATATCATAGACACATTGTAAGGCTGGTTTCACACTGCAGTTTTTTCACTGATCAGTGTCCATCCAGTTTTTGTGCCAAAACCAGGAGTGTCTCCAAAACTCAGAACAGGTGTGGCCATGTAATCTATGCACAATTATCTGTGTGTAACTGGGCCTTAATATTCTGTATATATACAGTGCATAGTACCACTTCTGTCCTTTATACTGCGTGTAATCCTCAGTATCTGTATTATTCTGTATATATACACTGCACAGTACCACTTCTGCTTTCCTGTATTCTGGGTGTAATTCTCAGTGTCTGTAATATTCTGCACAGTACAGGCCCCGTGTAACAATGTTGGCTGCGATCTAGTGAATGTGCGGTTGTTTTTTGAGATCCATTCAACATCGCTGGTGAGATGTCACACGTGTAGATATCGTGGACAACTCACCAACAATGATGTGAGCAGGGATCATTCACAAACCCCGCGAACGATCCCTGCTCATTGCTGGGAATGGGCGAAGTCGTCCGTAACATCGTTATCCCGGTGTCACACAGTACAATGCAGCAGGTTGGTTGAATTGAAGTTGTCAGGTTTTTGAACATGTTCATAAACCTGTCAACTTCAACTTGACTAATTATCGTAGTTGAATTGTTCGGTTACACGCAACAACGCACTAACGATGTCGTTTCAACATCGTTGAACATGTCACTTTTGAACGATGTTGAGCCGTGTAACGGGGCCAGTGCTTTTTTTGTGGGGGTACGTAGTGGTACAGCGTACCGGAAGATATGCAGAGGGGGCGGAGCTATATGGGGATTGCCGTCCACAGGATCTCCCGTCTGAAAGACAGCACCCCCCCTTCTCAATCACGGCCGCAGGCGCCAGATAGCTCCATAACTCCCTCCGCTCCTCAAGCTGCAGGCGCCTGACAGCACCCTCCCCCCCGCTCCTCAAGTCGCCAGTGCCTGACAGCACCCGCCTACCCTGCTCCTCAAGCCGCCGGCCTGACAGCACAGCCGTCCCCAGCTCCTCAAGTCGCCGGGGCCTGACAGCAACCCCCCCCCCGCTCCTCGTCTCAGTGCTGGCAAATATTCTTTTAGGCCAGGTTCACATCACGATTTTCGGTCATCCGAGTGTATCCGTTTCAAAGCGGATACACTCGGATCCGAAATCCGATCCCATGTATCCCTATGGGGCTCGGATCAGATCGGATGTGTGCCTTTTGCCATCCGATTTTGGCACCATCCGATCCTGTCCGATTTCAGCACGGACACAAAAACGCAGCCTGCTGCGTTTTTGTGTCCGAGAATGAAACTGAACAGCTTCGGATCAGAGCCGATCCGACCCCCGATAGCATAGGAGCCTATTGACATCGGATCCGATCCAATGTCAGCTCCGTGCTTATGTACTGAGCATGCCCAGAGGCAGTGCGCAGTACATAATTAACCCTGTCTGTCCCTGTCACTCCCTGTCTGTCCCTGCCTGTCCCTCTTCTATCTCTGCTCTCCTCTATCCTCCCCCTCCTTCTTCCCCCTGTCCTCTCCCCTCCGGAATGTGAAAAAAAAAAATCCTCCCAAAGGATACTTTACATTCCGCCGGCTGCAGGGATGTGACAGTCTCCTGATCTTCTGGTGGCTGAAGAGCCTGTGGTGATGTCACAGAGCCGGTCACCTTACACATCAGGTGACCGGCTCTGTGACATCACGAGAGGTCCTTCAGCCACCAGAAGATCAGGAGACTGTCACATCTCTGCAGCAGGTGGAAGGTAAAGTATCCTCTGGGAGGATTTTTTTTTTTCACATTCCAGAGGGGAGAGGACAGGGGAAAGGACGATGGGGGGGGGGGATAGAGGAGAGGGACAGCCTAGATAGAAGAGAGACAGGCAGGGAGAGACAGGGATTGACAGGGACAGATAGAGAAGAAGCAGGGAGAACAGGATCCACACGGATCCTGCATAGACACGGATCGGATGGCTATTTGCCATCCAAGTGCAGGGATCCATGTGGATCCGTGCCTGTTCGTGGGATCCTCCTTCAAACTCGGATCCCACGGACAGGCACAAAATCGTGATGTGAACCCGGCCTTACAAAAAAACACTGACGGGGCCTTACTACTTATTCTGTCCTGTATACTGGGTGTAATCCTCAGTACCTGTATTGTTTGGTATATATACACTGCACAGTACCACTAAGGGCCACTTTACACACACCAACTTCTGTGTCCAACTTCTGAACAGATCTCTAGTTGCAGTGAAATCATGGACACATTGTTACATTTTGTGGCTGTGTACAAAATAGAGCAATGTGTCCATGATTTCACTGCAACCAGAGATCTGTTCAGAAGTTGGTCACAGAAGTTGGTGTGTGTAAAGCGGCCCTTATCCTGTCCTGTATACTGGGTGTAATTATCAGACATTCAGAAAGATCTGGCCACAATTGTAAGGTTTTTCCATAAAAAATTATTCTTTTTTAGAAAAGCATAAAATTTGTCATGTACATCTTATGCCATGGAAACAGCAAGATAGGTGTCAAACAGAGAGGTCTTTCGATATCAAAGCCATCTTAATCATTGATTTCGTTTTATCATATGATGTAATGGTAAGCGGGAAAAAAATTCCAAATGTGGCAAAATAGAAAAAAAGGTGGAATTCTGTAATAGCTTTTTTTTTAATTTACAGCATTTATTTGGTACCATAAATCTGACCTGTAAGTATGATTCTCCAGGTCAGTTACCATTATGTAGATACCAAACATGTAGAGTTTTCATTTTATTTAAAGGGAACCTGACCTCTAAAAATGAGCCCCCAGGCTCTTTTAACCTGTCCCTGCACCATGTTAATACATTTCTAGGCATCCCTTTATGTTATTAATGCGCTATAGTAAAGTTTATAAAACTTGTTTTAATACCTGTAGATCTGCGGCTTCTCATTATTTGAGAAGCCGCAAAAGGCAGTCTTTTGTGCATCTCCCCGGCGCCTGCTGGTAAATTATTCATGCCCAGATGGGCATGCTATAGAGCAGAGAGGCTGTGGTTGGGCTGCAAGGGGCGGTAAAGCCGACATGACGCAAATGGCGTCATATCCGGCTTTACCACGTCAGTACACTCATTAGGTGTACAGTGAACAGACCTCGCGCATGCACAATCGGCAGCGCGAGGTCGGCAGTGTACTGACGTGGTAAAGCCGGATATGACGCCATTTGCGTCATATCGGCTTTACCGCCCCTTGCAACCCAACCACAGCCTCTCTGCTCCATAGGACGCCCATCTGGGAGTGAATAATTTACCAGCAGGCGGCGGGGTGAAGCACAAAAGATCGCCTTTTGCGGCTTCTCAAATAATGAGAAGCCACAGATCTACAGGTATTAAAACAAGTTTTATAAACTTTACTATAGCGCATTAATAACATAAAGGGATGCCTAGAAATGTATTAACATGGTGCAGGGACAGGTTAAAAGAGCCTGGGGGCTCATTTTTAGAGGTCAGGTTCCCTTTAAGTGGTGAAGAAAAATTCAGAAATTAAAAAAAAAAAAGATCTTGCTTGTGTCACAACTTTCCAAGGCGGCCGTCACACGCTTCAATTTAAAGCATGATATCACTTAAGCGATCTGCTTTTTGATCGCTTAAGCGATATCGTTTGTGCATCGCTGCGTGCAATCAAGCGATTTTACAATGTAAAATCGCTTGATCGTTACATCGCAGATATGGGATCCGGAGCTCATATCAAGCGATAATCGCTTGATCAATCTGCCTCATCATGGTGTGTGACACCACGATGAACGATCTCCCAGCGGCAGAGCGGCAGAGCGGCAGAGCCTATGCTGGGAGATGGTATCTATGGTAAACATCGGGTTACTAAGCGAAGCGTGGCGCCTAGTAACCCGATGTGTACCATAGTTACCAGCGATCTCGCTGCTCCACATCGCTGGTAAGTCTGCCTGTGTGACAGCTCACCAGCGATGTGAGCGATATTGTTAGCGATCGCGCGTGCACGACAATATTGCTAGCGATATTGATGCGTGTGACGGCCGCCCAAGAGTCATAATGTTTTCAATGTTTGGGATCTGGAGCTGTATGAGGTTTGTTTTTTCTGCGCCTAAAGTTGTTTTTTTTTTTTGTTTTTTTTAATCAGATAGTTTTTATTATACAATAAATTTATACATATCCAAAATTTGCAACAATTTTTTACACATTTTTATAATTCCTGAAAGCCCCCTCTCAATTCTCAACAGAGACCCCTTCCCTTCCCTCCCTTATCCCCCCCTTATCCTCCCCCCCTCTAGACGGCAGATACAGCCCCCTTATACTTGTATAAGAGATACTAAGTATGTTACATAACAAGTGCAAAATTACTCTCTCGTACATTGGTCCGTTTAAATTTCACACTACATTCTTAGGTTTAGGCATCATATCTATCCCACTCCATAGTTGTGCCAGGGAGACCAAATCCTGTCATAAAGATCCATCTTTCCCCTTTTACGGTATATTCCTTTCTCCAAAAGTGAAATGTAATTAGCTTGCGTCACAAATTCCCTCCTCGATGGCGGTTCCTCCCCAATCCAGTGTCTTGCAATCAGCTTGCGTGCAACATACAGCAATCGTGCAATGGCCGTTTTAGCTGCCTCGTCTACCTGTATCTCATCCACAAACCCCAGCAGACACACCACCGGATCGCGAGGTATATTACACCCGTACGCGCCTCCCACTCTAGCAAGCACCATGATCCAGAACGCTGACAACCGTGGACAGAGCCACAACATATGCATCAGACCAGCCGACTCCATTCGACACCTTGCACACTCAGAGTTTGATCTTAGTTTAATTTTGTATAAGAATTCAGGCGTTCTATATACCCTGTGCAGGATGTAAAGTTGTGAAAGCCTGCCTGGTTCGCTCAATAATAGTTTCGGGATCCACTCCAATATCGCTTCCCATTTGTCATCCTCTAGAACTCCCACCTCCATCTCCCACCGATTCCTGGCCCTAAGAGGATATGAGATCAGAAAAGTATGTAATATGTCTCGGTACGTTGTTGCTATCACCCCTCTCGTGGGTCCCCCTTCGCATACATAGTCAAGAACCAAATCCCTCTGTATCGTCAGCACTCCACTTCCTGCCTGTGTCTGAATTGCATGTTTCATTTGTAAGTACTGATAGGTCCCCCTCTCGTGTAGGCCAAATTATTCCCTCAGCTTATGAAAGGGTTTAAGTCCCCGTTCCTCCAATACCTGTTGTGCCAACACAATTCCCTTCTCCCTCCACTCAGTCAGACATCCCATTTTTACAATTTCCGGAAGTTTGGTGTTATTCCACAGGGGAGAGTGGTTTGTCAATCCCTTCACACCCCTAATCGTTTTCAATTTCTCCCAAATTTCTTGCATCAGTAACATAGTAGGACATTGTTTCCCCATTCTTCCCATTGACCCATCTTCTACACTCATTATCAATGGCCTCCTATTGGTCACTTTTTCCATAATTTTTTTAATAGGATAGCTTCCCGTCCCATGTGCCCTCACATGCTGACACTGTGCTGCAATGTAGTACAGGTAGGGATTAGGCAGAGCCAATCCTCCCTCGTCCTTGGGTCTTTGGAGAAGTTCCAGTCTCAGTCTAGCCTGTTTTTTGCCCCAAATTAAGCTTCGGAGCAGGGAGTTAATCTGCCGAAACCTAGCCCAAGAAATGGGCAATGGAGCATTATGAAAAACATAAAGCAGTTTAGGCATTAGCACCATTTTAATCTAGTTTATCTGGCCAACGACTGAGAGATGCAACTTATTCCATGCTTTCATTTTGTCTTTAATGGTCTCTAATACTGGCGTTAAATTCAGATCTAGGAATTTTGTAAAGGGAGTCGACACCCCGATTCCAAGGTATTTAAATTTATCCACTACTCTAAGGCCCCCGCTCTCCATCACAGATGACAGTTCCTCGTCCAATGGGAACAATGTGGACTTATGCCAATTTATTCTAAGTCCTGACATATTTCCATATTGGTCAATAATATTCATAGCTCTTGTCAATGAGGCACCGGAGTTTTCAAGGAACAGCATAACATCATCCGCCTAGAGTGCCACCCTCTCTTCCATCTCCCCATATCTAAACCCAAAAGTTGATTTTTTTTAAATAATATTCTTTAGGGTGTATACAATGTTTTGATTGTCTATTATTACATTTTTTTTGTTGCTATGGCGGCCGAAAAAATGCATTCTGGAGTTTTGATTTTTTTTTTTTTCTTTTTACACTGTTTACCGATCAGATTAATTTATTTTATATTTTGATTAAGTACACTTTTCTAAAAGCAGCAACCAAATATGTTTATATTTTATTTTTTTTAATAGTTTTTCTCTTAATGGGACAAAAAGGGGGTTACTGTAAGTGAACTTTTGTATCTTTTTTCATATTTAAAAAAAGATTGACAGCGGCATTTTACTGGTTAACACATCTCGCTCCACCTGCTGTTGTAAAGGTACACGCTTCAATGTTGAAACGATATCACTAACGATCTCGGGGGGCGCAGTCATTAGGACAACATTTTGACATCGTTGGTGAGATGTCACAAGTGTAGATATCGTGGACGATGCACCAACGATGTAGTGAGCAGGTATCTTTCGCACAACCACGCGAACGATACTTGTTCACTGATGTGAATGGGCGAAGTCATGAATGACATCGTTATCGCGGTGTCACACATAACGATGCAGCAGGTTGGCTGATCGTGGATCGTCTGATTTGAGAACATGTTCTCAAATCTGCGATCAACGACCCAATGATGTATCGTAACCATGTCTCAGAGTCACACACAACGAGGAAGTAACAATGTCACTTGAACGACTCCAAACCCTTGACATTTAAGCGATATCGTTCACGATCTCGTACCGTGTAACGGTACCTTTAGAGGCACATGGCTGTTCAGATCAGCCAACATGTGCAGGGAAATATTCGGGATTTGAGTGCGAGGCAAGGACACCACCCATGACGGACATAGTACGTCATGGGCGTAGATGTATTAGACCAAATAGTCCATGGGATTCACATGAACCTCACACGGATGTAAAAAACAGACAAACAGATGGCACACAGGTGAAAATTAGATGAAATTTGAAAGTTTTTTGGATGAAACTCACGATTTTTCAACATTCGTCTGCAGCAGACCTTAGTCTGATATATCCAAATATGTATAGAAACATATTTAGCTAGTACCATACTGATTTTTCTTTTTAACTATTGAAGTGAAATTCTCAACAACATAAGTACTACAATCTAGTGTGGAACTGTTCTATTAATGTAGAATGGGATTCCTATATTGGCCCTGGACTAGACACAAAATAGGTCACATACATCCAGAAAGACCATCTTTGTTGAGCATCACATGCTTTAGGGTCTTATTTATTATGGGATGATTCACAAATAACTTATTTGACCTTATAATGCAGGTAAAACTTGACATGCCAACGTGGTGCAAGCGTAGCTTGAGGGTGTGGGGTGGCTAAAGTATAGTCTAAGATAGAGGGTGGCTCAAAGATAGTCAAAGAGTGGAGGGTGGCTAAAGGGTAGTCTAAGATAGTCTAAGATAGAGGGTGGACCAAAGGTAGCCAGAGAGTGGAGCATGGCTAAAGGATAGTCTAAGACGGAGGGTGTCGCAATAGTAGCAGGAGAGTGGAGGATAGCTATAAGGTACACAGATACACTGAGGGAGGAAGTGGCTTGAGTGTGGACCCAAGACAGCTCAGTATAACATTGCCGAAACTGATAAAGCTTCGGCTATGGCTGAGTATACTGGAAATATTTTGCAAGGCTATATTCAGGCTGCTTACATGGATCCTCACTGTTTAAATGAGTTGAAGATTTTATTTTTGGTGAAAATGATTAACTTGTTAATAAATTCCAGTCATGAAGTGACTGTCTATTTTACCAGATTTATAATAATTTATATCATATCAAGCAAACGAAGATGGATCAGACATAACACAATATATCGCTAGATTTTGCTCCCCAATCAATATCAGCCTCTAACTTTAATAATGGCCACAGACACTTAACTACTACTAAAAGCAACATATTAGCTTTTAGGCAAATCAATGCCACAACTTCTGTAATATTTCTATGTAACAAAAAATGATAAATTCTTCATAAATCTCAATTTCATATATTGAAAGTGCAGAAGTTAGTGAAGGTTGTTGTCTGAGCTCAGAAGGTCACTCATTGAAGGCTGAGGGTCGAGCGGCCAGTGAATGGTGAGGGGTCGGGCGGCCAGTGAAGGATGGGGGTCGGGCAGCCAGTGAAGGATGGGGGTCGGGTGGTCTGTGAAGTCTGAGGATGGGAAGCCAGTGAAGGCTGAGGGTTGGGCAGCCAGTGAAGGCTGAGTGTCGGGCAGCCAGTGAAAGCTGAGGGTCGGGAGGCCAGTGAAGGCTGAGGGTCGGGAGGCCAGTGAAGGCTGAGGGTCAGGCAGCCAGTGAAGGCTGAGGGTCGGGCAGCCAGTGAAGGCTGAGGGTCGGGCAGGCAAGTGAAGGCTGAGGGTCGGGCAGTCAGTGAGGGCTGAAGGTCGGGCAGCCAGTGAAGGCTGAGGGTCGGGCAGCCAGTGAAGGCTGAGGGTCAGGCGGGGCGGTCACTGAAGGAAGAGGGTCGGGGTGCCTGTGAAGACTGAGGTCAGGTGGCTGATGAAGGCTGAGGGTCGAGCGTCCAGTGAAGGCTAAGGGTCGGGGGCCAGTGAAGGCTGAGAGTTGGGCGGTCAGTGAAGCATGAGGGTTGGGCGCTCAGTGAAGCATGAGGGGTCGGGGGCCAGTGAAGTCTGAGGGTTGGGCGGTCAGTGAAGGCAGAGGTCAGGTGGTCAGTAAAGGATGAGGGCCAGGCGGCCAGTGAAGACTGAGGGTCAGGTGGTCAGTAAAGGATGAGGGTTGGTTGGCCGGTAAAGGCTGAGGTCGGCTGGTCAATGAAGGCTGAGGTCAGCCAGCCAGTTAAGGCTCAGGGTTGTGTGGCCAGTGAAGGCTGAGGTCGGGCGGCCAGTGAAGGCTGAGGATCGGGTGGTCAGTGAAGGCTGAGGTAGGGGGTCAGTGAAGGTTGAGGTCGGGCAGCCAGTGAAGCCTGAGGTCATGCAGTCAGTGAAGAATAAGGGGTTGGAGGCCAGTGAAGGCTGAGGGTTGGGTGGTCAATGAAGGCTGAGGGCTGAGTGGTCAGTGAAGGCTGAGGTCTGGCGGCCAGTGGAGGCTGAGGTCGGGCAGTCAGTGAAGAATGAGGGTTGGGCGGTCAGTGAAGCATGAGTGGTAAGGGGCCAGTGAAGGCTGAGGTCAGGCAGTCAGTGAAGAATGAGGGTCGGGGGCCAGTGAAGGCTGAGGTCGGGCGGACAGTGAAGGCTGAGGTCGGGCAGTCAGTGAAGAATGAGGGTTGGGTGGTCAGTGAAGGCTGAGGTCGGGTGGCCAGTGAAGAATTAGGGTTGGGTGGCCAGTGAAAGCTGAGGGTCGGGTGGTCAGTCAAGGAAGAGGGTCGAGCGGTTAGTGAAGAATGAGGGGTCGGTGGGCCAAGGAAGGCTGAGGATTGGGTGGTCAGTGAAGACTGAGGGTAGGGCGGTCGGTGAAGAATGAGGGGTTAGGGGGCCAGGAAAGGCTTAGGATTGGGTGGTCAGTGAAGGCTGAGGATTGGGTGGTCAGTGAAGGCTGGGGGTCGGGTGGTCAGTGAAGGCTGAGGGTTGGGTGGTCAGTGAAGCCTAGGGTCCGGTGGTCAGTGAAGGCTGGGGGTTGGGTGGTCAGTGAAGGCTGGGGGTTGGGTGGGAAGTGAAGGCTGGGGGTCGGGTGGTCAGTGAAGGCTGAGGGTTGGGTGGTCAGTGAAGGCTGAGGGTTGGGTGGTCAGTGAAGGCTGAGGGTTGGGTGGTCAGTGAAGGCTGAGGGTCGGGTGGTCAGTGAAGGCTGAGGGTTGGGTGGTCAGTGAAGCCTGGGGTCCGGTGGTCAGTGAAGGCTGAGGATTGGGTGGTCAGTGAAGCCTGGGGATCTGGTGGTCAGTGAAGGCTGAGGATTGGGTGGTCAGTGAAGGCTGGGGGTCGGGTGGTCAGTGAAGGCTGAGGGTCCGGTGGTCAGTGAAGGCTGAGGGTTGGGTGATCAGTGAAGCCTGGTGGTCCGGTGGTCAGTGAAGGCTGGGGGTCCGGTGGTCAGTGAAGGCTGAGGTTGGACGGCCCTGCACCTGCCGCTCTGCACTCACCTCGGCGCTGGCTTTGTATCTGTGAGGTAAAAGCTCCGTCTTACTGCCCAATGTCGCTGGGTGCCGTTCCTCAGAAAGTTCCCACAGTCCGGACCCGGGGAGCCATGTCGTGTCACAGCATTGTCCACCAGGCTGTCCGCCTCTCCTCTGGCAGGACTCTGTCTCTGCCCCTCACCGTCTCTTCCTCCCTCAGACGGTCTCAGTGTTCATGACTCCATTAGTGAGGTTCAGAACTTGAAGTCATTTCAATCCTGCCGCTCTATCTATCCGGTATCACTTTCTTCCTGGCTAATGTACAATTAATAAGTGTCGGCTCCCCACCACCCTCATAACTCTCCGTCTCCTCCCTTTTTCTTCCTCGGCACAGAGAGTCCATTCAGCGTCCAGCGAGAACAAGGCTGCTCTTATCTGCTGACAGAACAAATAGCAGTCTGAGTCTCCATTCTCTGGGGTCTCAGTGTCACAAGGAGGGGAGACTGGGACCTACAGGTGGGTGTCACACATAGTGTTGGCATTATGCAGCATGTAGCAGAGCTGTGCTCATACAGGGCATTGGCTTCATCACTGTGAAATAAAACATAAATCTATCAAGTATCAAGTGTATAAAAAGTTGCTTTTTATTGGATATTACAAATAGGCAAAGGAGATCTGACCTGACACCAAACCTAGGATTAAGATGATACCATGTGGGGACATCATTTATTAATGGGAGTCTGGGGTCACACGTAGCTTTTGGCACATGGCCAAGGGGTGTCTGCTCAGATGCCATCTCATACTGCACCATTAGTTTTTCCTATTGTTGAAGAGGTTCTACACAAAAAAAGATAAAAACATCCTAAAAATTACATTTTAAATGCTAACACTTGATGATATCAGACAGACAGTAATGCCATTTAAAAATTCTGAGTGGTATGCATAATGCATTACAAGACCTACAAGGCTCGCTAGGGAGATTGAAACTTTGACATTTTGTTACCTCCCATGTCTGTCCCTTGGATTGATTGATTGATTGATTGATTGATTGATTGATCCGAAAGAGTGAGGTGACCACCATTATTCATCTCAGAGTGGGGTTGGGGCAAAGGTTATCTTTTAGGGCCTCTTTACACACAACAACTTCTGTGACCAACTTCTGAACAGATCTCTGGTTGCAATGAAATCATGGACACATTGTTCCATTTTGTGGCTGTGTACAAAATGGAGCAATGTGTCCATGATTTCACTGCAACCAGAGGTCTGTTCAGAAGTTGGTCACAGAAGTTGGTGTGTAAAGCGGCCCTAATGGGCCCGTCACACAGGGAGATATCACCGGCGATGTCGCCGAGATCTTCCTGTTCAGGCGATGTTGAAGCGACATCGCCTGTGTGTCGCCGCGTGTAATGAGGCAACTGAACGGCGATTAATCTCTGTTTCTGAGTTCAGAGATTTCCCAACAGTGTCGGGAAATCAGGCGATGTAGCTTGAGCGATCTGTATGGCTACTGCCGTGTGACGCGGCGATAGCAATGGCACAGGCGATGTCTGTGTTCAGGCAATCCATTCTGTAGGCCACATTGACGGTGAGGTGGTGCTGTGTGACACGGCGATCTGAAAAGCCAACATCGCTTCAAGGTTGATTCAGGCGATTCCTGAATCGCCGGTTCAACCTGGGTTGACAGTAAGATTGCTACGTGTGACGTCTCACGAGCGACGCTGCAGCGATGTGCGTGTTCATGAGATCGCCGCAACATCGCCGCCGAGATCTCCCTGTGTGACGGTACCATTAGGAATTACTACATCTGTACAATAAGTTTGAATATGCTTATAATGTCAATAGCTGGGTGTCAACTGTTGACTATATCAAGGTTCTTGTTTTTCTTTTTCGTTGGCAACGTTTGAAAAACTTCAATAAAAATTATTTTGAAAAAAAAATGTTTTTAAAAAACTATAAAAATCAATCCCAATATTTTTTTAATTTACTAATCCTCACTAAATTGGGATGTTGTGTAATACAATACCCACAGATTGCTGTATTCCTCAGTTTTCAGCACCACTCCGATCCTGTCCTAATTTATGTATTGGAAACTTCGACTCGCATGATTACACTGGGGATTATGTATCAAATGGAAGTTGTTTTGTGGCACCCCATGGGTTAATGTGCCACAATAACATCACATGGGTTCTCTCCCCCACTACACACTGACAAACACTACCACCTCTGGGCCAAGAGGGGGAGCACCACCTGCTTCCTTATATACTCTTGCTCATGAGGGAGAGTTCAGTTCAGCTCGGAGCAGGGCTGTGAAGAGCACACAGAGAGCAGAGTTAGCTCAGTGCAGACCTAGTGAGGGTCAGAGGAACAGGAGAACTACAGACAGAGAAACACGTCTGGGAGCTGGAGTGATACCTTCACTTGCCCCAGAAGAACACACAGAAACGGACACCGGATCCGGTACTGTGTCTGGCACCCACAGCACAGTGAATCCCGGAACAGTGGGATCTCTAGATGCCCCTAGTACCAGAGCAAAGCAACACGGAGGGGTCAGCACAGCACAGAGGACTCAAGTTGCCTAGCCAAGTGGTACCAGCAGAATACAGAGAGAGAGACGTGAGGAATCCCAGCAGCTCAGCTAATAGCAGCAGCCAGGACACACACACAGTGCAGCATAAGGACGCTGACGACCCCGGACAGGGTGGGAAGAGAGCTCAGCCCCATTACAGACTCCGTGGACTATAATCTGCAGTAACATCAGTAGTAAAGCTTTGGAAAACAGCAAAACTGTGAGTCTGTGTATTGATTGCGACCTTTACTCCAGATTCAGCACAGAGAGCTTCCCCCTGCTACAAGCCTGTCAGCTCTGCAACCTCAGGAGAGAAGGAGAAGTGCACCAGTGTCTACCAAACGTGAGTGTGTGTCCTTTAACCCCGTCTCCACCATCTATAACCCCAATAGACTTTAACCCTTACTGCCCCGGGGGATACAGTTCTTCCCACTGGAACTACACCATCTCCGCTGCCATCACATCACCCCCGGAGGTTTTGCGGCAGCGGCGGCCCCATCACTGGCCGCACCAAGTGGGTGGCATCACCCGTGACAAATCCCCTTGTAAATATTCCCCATCTTATTGTGCAGGCCCAGGGACACGGTCCGGACCAAGCCACCCGTGACTTCCCCGGCACCGACCGGTCCGGTACCGAGTACCCCCTTCCCGTGGGGGCTCCACAGTTTTACAATTAAATCTCTCTTCATAGACTTACATTATAAAAGTGACACACACAAACCCCAGTGTTAGGCTGGTTTCACATCGCGTTTTTCTGCAATCTGATGGTGTCCGTTGAAAATCGGACAGCATCGGATCCGAATTTGGCTCCATGTAATCCTATGGTGACGGATCGGATCAGATTTGCCCTAAGGCTGGTTTCACACTACGATTTTGTGAAATTCGACGCTGTCCGATATAAATCAGACAGCATCGGATCCGAATTTGGCCCCATGTGATCCTATGGGGATCGGACCGATTCGGATGTGCACTAAGTGGCATCCGAATCACGTCCGATCCGATTTTGTCCAATTTCTTTAAGGTGCAAAAATCGAAGACTGCTCCGATTTTTGCATCCGAATCAAAAATCGGAAAAAATCGGATCTGACAGATCGGATGGCAATTATGCCAAATCCGATCGGATCCGATTCCTTTAACATGGGGCCCTATGGAGCAGGGTCCGAGGAAACATCTGATGTCTCCTCGGACTCGATTTTAGTGTACTGAGCATGCTCAGTACACTAAAACTGCTCCTAACCATCTAATTTTACTTCCACAATGTATATACATACATTGCTGAAGTAAAATTAAGTAAGGCAGGGGTTAAAAATAATAAACCATCTATTCTCACCTGTCCACGAGTCCCCCAGCGTCTCCAGCACATCCTGCCTGTAGGACCTGCCGTGATGTCACAGTTACATGACCGGTTACCACGGTAACTGGTCATGGTACTGTGACATCACGCGAGGTCCTAGGATCAGAAAATACAGCTGGAGACGCCGGGGGACTCGTGGACAGGTGAGAATAAAGATGGTTTATTATTTTTTATTCCAGAGGAGAGGGAAACACAGGGGAAAAGCGGGCAGCACCAGGGGAGAGGTGGGAGTACCGGGGGAGAAGCGGGGAGCACCAGGGGAGAAGCGGGGAGCACCAGGGCAGAAGAGGGGAGCACCAGGGGAGAAGCGGGGAGCACCAGGGGAGAAGAGGGGAGCACCAGGGGAGAAGCGGGGAGAGCAGGGGAGAACGGGTGACAGGAGGCAGAGAGGAGCAGATGACAGGAGGAGCCGGGCAAACTGATCCTGCAAAATGTCGGAATTGGATGCCTATTTGGCATCCGATTGCAGGGATCAGTTTGGATCCGATGCTGTCCGATTTCTATCGGACAGCGTCGGATTGCAAAAAATCGTAGCATGAAAGCAGCCTTGATGGCATCCAATTTGCATCCAATCCTGTCCGATTTTTTGCAGCAGCCAAAATCGTAGACTGCTGCGATTTTGGAGTCCGCTGCAAAAATCAGATCGAATCAGATCCGATACGATCCGATTAAAATAATATGGGAGTCTATGGGGATCGGGTCGGATGGAAAATCGGATCCGATATCAGATCCGATTTTCTGTATTGAGCATGCTCAAACTCAAAGACCACTCCCAAAACCTCCCACAGCCCTGCCCCAGCTCTTTTCCGACGGCATATTGGAAGGGAGTGTGCTTTCTGAAGCATCAGCACCTGTGTGCCACATGGACAGTAGGTGAGTGCTGTGCTGTGTACAGGTACAAAAGGTGCATGTAGGGACCAGGGGTGGTTAGAGAGACCAGGGGTGCGTACATGGACCAGAGGTGGGTAGAGGGACCAGGGGTGCGTACATGGACCAGAGGTGGGTAGAGGGACCAGTGGTGCGTACATGCACCAGAGGTGGGTAGAGGGAACAGGGGTGTGTACATGGACCAGAGGTGGGTAGAGGGACCAGGGGTGCGTGCATAGACCAGAGGTGGGTAGAGGACCAGGGGTGCGTGCATGGACCAGAGGTGGGTAGAGGGACCAGGGGTGCGTACATGGACCAGAAGTGGGTAGAGGGGACAGGGGTGCGTACATGGACCTGGGGTGCGTACATGGACCAGAGGTGGGTAGAGGGACCAGGGATGAGTACATGGGCCAGAGGTTGGTAGAGGGACCAGGGGTGCGTACATAGACCAGAGGTGGGTAGAAGGAACAGGGGTGCAAACAGGGGCCTGGGGTGGGTAGAGGGATTGGCAGCGTGTGTTTGTGTGTGTGTGATGAAGTGTTGCTTGTGGGTTCCGGGGTTGCTTGTGTAAAAATGCAGCACTACATACTTTCAGATTCTGATCGTGAGAATTGTGAGTGTGTGTGTTGCTATTTGATTTTGCTTCTTTTGTTTTATTTTTTTATTTCTTTTCTATCACTTAAATCATGACAGTATTTAATCCATTTATCTTTGATTTGTCTTTTTCCGGTTCCTTCTGGCTTTGGCCTTGCGACCTCTCCGAACGTCAGGACATACTGCTGTCCACAGCCATCTTGTGATGTAACTATCTGTGGAAAATTCTTTGTGGTGGTACACGTGTTGCACACATTAATCCGTGTGGCAGTGTGGGATTGGCAGCTTGTGTGTGTGTGTGATGAAGTGTTGCTTGTGGGTTCCAGGCTTGCGTGTGTAAAAATGCTGCACTACATACTTTCAGATTCTGAAAATGAGAATTGTGAGTGTGTGTGTGGGTGTGTTACTGTTTGATTTTGCTTCTTTTGTTCTATTTTTTTCTTTCTTTTCTATCACTTAAATCATGACAGTATTTAATACATTTATCTTTGATTTGTCTTTTTCCAGTTTTTCCGGTTCCTTCTGGCTTTGACCTTGCGACCTCTCCGAACGTCAGGACATACTGCTGTCCACAGCCATCTTGTGATGTGAGTATCTGTGGAAAATTCTTTGTGGTGGTACACGTGTTGCACACATTAATCCGTGTGGCAGTGTGGGATTGGCAGCTTGTGTGTGTGTGTCTCTGTGTGTAGGGTGCAGCTATGTTTAAGTGTGTCTGTGTATGCATATGTGTATATATTCATTCATACACATATGTATGTGTGTGTGTATCAGGGGTGCACTAAACCTCCCTGCCGCCTGAGGCGAAGAATGTGGGGGAAGCTGTCAGTTTGGCGGCAGGAGTGAGGACCTGGGGGTGGGTTGCTATCGCTGGTGGCAGGAGTGAGGACCGGGGGGGTGGATGGACCTTGAGACAGGCGGCGGTGGCGACAAACAGCGGCAAGAGACAGGAAGCCGCTATGTGCAAGGCGCCGTCCCCCTGCAGCACTGCCGCTCCCCTGCCTCCTTGCCGCCTGAGCAAAAGGTTGTCCAGTGGATGGTGTGGCCCTGGTGTGTATATATCTATGTATATAATCTCTCTCTCTCTATGTATGTATGTATGTATGTATGTATTATTAAAAAACTCCAACCAGTACACATACACGTTGGGTATATACAATAATACCATTCACATTGATATATGGTTCCCAATCATGTACTTGGACAAACAATATTCGGTGGTCGCTATTCCTATAACAACATTAACAGCAACAACTTTTGCGACACAACTCCTGAATACTTTTTTTTAACAATTCAGCTTTATTAAAGTGCAAGATAAGGTGCAACAGTGCATTTATAGTCACGGTTCTACAGGGTTAATAGGACTGTACACAATTATATTACAAAGGTCACATAATTATATAAAATATACACGTCGTATCATCATATCATTATATCTGTGAAGTCTGTCAACTTATATATGGTAACGGTCTTTCATATAAAGAGGTTGCACAGTACAGTGACCTTAACAGTCCTAGATTGTACAGGACTCTCCGTTTATTTATTTACCGCCCTCCATTATCACAATATTTTAACCTTCTACATACTCATATCATTTCACTTATAATGTGGTAAGGATTACTAGCCCCCTGATGAAGGAGTGACCGACATGCGCATCGGGGCGCACGGCCAAGGGTGCTAGAATTTGGACACTGGTATCTCTCCATCCACCTCCAAGGTAAATAAGCCAATGAACTATACACTTTAACCCATTACCAAGGTAGCCCTTGGTTATAACATACAAGGAACTAGTATTCCTTACCACATTATAAGTGAAATGATATGAGTATGTAGAGGGTTAAAATATTGTGATAATAGAGGGCGGTAAATAAATAAACGGAGAGTCCAGTACAATCTAGGACTGTTAAGGTCACTGTACTGTGTAACCTCTTTATATGAAAGACCGTTACCATATATAAGTTGATAGATTTCACAGATATAATGATATGATGTATATGACATATATATGTTTATATAACAATGTGACCTTTGTAATATAATTGTGTACAGTCCTATTAACCCTGTAGAACCATGACTGTAAATGCACTGTTGCACCTTATCTTGCACTTTAATAAAGCTGAATTGTTAAAAAGAAGTATTCAGGAGTTGTGTTGCAAAAGTTGTTGTTGTTAATGTATGTATGTATGTATATGTATATATTATACAGTATGCCTTTATATCTATTTATCGATAGAGAGATAGATAGCGATTGTTCTTGGTTTTGGTTATTCATTTTGTTCTAATGTTTTATGTGTATTTTCTTTACAATTGCCTATCTTCAGTAGAAAAATGTCTGACCCATCTTCAGACAGGCGTGAGGACCATGCGCCAGAGCGGATGGGAATAGGGGAAATGGAGCATGTAAGTACACATTCTTCAAGTGGTATTTTTGTTTATATTTTTTTTGGGTAATTTTTTTAAATGTATATTTCAATTTTGCTATTTATTTACAGAGACATGAGGCAGCAAGAGGAGTGGCATCAGACGAGTCCCAGGGTCGTCGGCGTGTTTTAGGTCGTGGTAGGGCCCGTGTAAGTACAGTTTTTCTTTTCATGTACCAAAGCAATTACATAAATTAGATGCTCATTTGTCTATATTTACCGTATTTTTCGCTTTATAAGACGCACCGGATTATAAGACGCACCCCCAAATTTGGTGAAGGAAATGAGAAAAAAATAGTTTTTAATGTTAAATGGGGTCCGTCTTATAATGCCAGTGTCCGTCTTACAATCATTATATATGTTCCTCATCCTGGTACATAAACCCCCCAATCCTGGTATATATATCCCTCATCCTGGCATATATGTCTCTCATCCTCGTATACATGTCCCCATCCTGTATAAATGCCCCCATCCTGGTATGTATATTGCTCATCCTGGTATATATGCCCCCATCCTGGAACATATGCCCCCAGCATGGCATACGGTATGTCCCTCATCCTGGTATACATGTGCCCATCATGTATATATGGCCCCCATCCTGTATATGTTCCCCCGTCCTATATACATGCCCCCCCATCCTGTATATATGCCCCCCATCCTGTATATGCCCCCCATCCTGTATACATGCCCCCCATCCTATATACATGTCCCCCATCCTGTATACATGCCCCCCCATCCTGTATATATGCCCCCATCCTGTATATATGCCCCCATCCTGTATATGCCCCCCATCATGTATACATGCCCCCCATCCTATATACATGTCCCCCATCCTGTATACATGCCCCCCCATCCTGTATATATGCCCCACCATCCTGTATATGCCCCCCATCCTATATATATGTCCCCCATCCTGTATATATGCCCCCCATGATGTATATATGTCCCCATCCTGTGTATATGCCCCCATGCTGTATATATGCCCCCCATCCTCTGTATATGCCCCATCCACAATTATTGATTATGATGATATATGGCCCCCATCTTCCCCCCAGACCCCCATGGCTCACCGAGGAGGGTGTAGCTGCTCAGCCGGGGTGCCGGGGGGCAGGTTCTCGTGGGTGGGGGGACACAGCTGCAGGACCAGGGAGCGGAGATGTACCGGCGGCAGTAAGCAGTGGGCGCCGCCATGTTTTTGTGGCTGGCTGCATTCATTAACACTGCAGCCAGCGGTAGAGGCTTCAACAAAATGGCCGCGGCCATAATGGAGACCCGCGGCCATTTTGAAGCCTCTACCTCTACCGGCCGACTGCCACAATAAACATGGCGGCGCCCACCGCTTGCTGCTGCCGGTAAATCTCCGCTGCTCCGGTCCTGCAGCGGTTCTCCACACCCACCGGAACTTGCCTCCGGCACTCACACTGGGCAGCTGCACCCCTCGCCCCCCTTATCTGGTACTATTTGAATTTTTTATGTTTTTTTTTTTTTACATACGCTTTTTAAGACGCACCCCCGTTCCCCCCAAAGTTTGGGGGGAACAAAAGTGCGTCTTAAAAAGCGAAAAATACGGTATATTCCAGGGTTCCAGGAGGGGTACGGTGCGGATGAGGAGTTTAACATTGACACTGAGCTACTCATCCATCTGGTAGAGTCAGGCTAGCTCTCTGGGACCAACGGGACCCACAACACGCAAATATCGTACACACCCGACAACCCTGGGAAAAGATCTGCGCAGGGGTGCTTAGAGGTTGGGAGACTCTGAACATCCGCGGCCAGGATCGTAAGTATATTTTATTTATTTGTTTTTTAGAGTAAACAAATATGTTACAGCTGTAATGTAAATATAAAAGAAATTCTTGGGTTAAAAATCAAAATTACCGTAGTTCTAAGCACAATTTTTATTAGCTATGTATTTTGCAAATTTTACTTTGGGGGGGGAGGGAAGGGGTTTAGTTGAAAGTCTCAACTTCATCTTCAATACAGGTTGTCGCAAACATAATCTTGTTGATTTTTGAGCAGATAGGGTTGATTTTTTTCTATTGACGTCCTGAAAATCAACTTTTGGAAATGGATCTTAGTATAAACAAGAATAGATCGTCAATATGCAAACATAAATGTTAATTATTATTTATTAATTTTATTTCCTTTTTGTTTGTTTTTCAGGTGACATAGTGTCCAAGAACTGGAGGTTCTTGAGGGACAACTATAGGAGGCAGTTCAATGAAGACCAGCGGGCTCCCAGTGGGTCAGGCTCCCGGAAAACACCTTATCGTTACTCCCGTGCGTTAGATTTCGTGCGGCCCAGCTTGCTTGCAAGAGAGTATGTATACATTTTTTTAATCCTCAAATGTTTTATGGCAAGAGGAATAAGTGTACAATAAATGTAAAATTTATTTATTTATTTTTTCTACGCAGAACGCTCGGGAGTACACTGGAGGCCGCAAGACCCACATCCGAACAGCCTCCTAGAGTTGTCCCTACGGATGACACCGGTGACATCTTGGCTGCTTCCGTTGGCCCATCTGCACAACATCAAGGCTGTGCTGCATCTGTTTCCTCGGAGGCCCCAGGTACTGCGGAAGACAATGCGACCGGTTTTCCCCTATCTCAGCCCTCTGACGCTTCCGAGAAAACTCCACCTTATCATCGCCCTGCTCGACAGCGCCAGAGGGCGGAAGATAGGAATGTTATCCCTGAATTTTTGCATCTTTCGCAGCTGCAGCAGGAGATGTGGAGACAACTGTCCCAAAAAGTGACAGATGGGTTTGAACGTCTCCACATCGACCTGATGGAGATGAAGGGAGATTTTAAAGATAACACCACCCTCTATTTTAGGTCGGTTGTCAGGGAGATGGAAAACTTGTCTACTGATCAGCAGTAGTATATATTACGGGG
The DNA here is from genome assembly GCA_033576535.1 of Allobates femoralis. Classification (NCBI taxonomy): domain Eukaryota; kingdom Metazoa; phylum Chordata; class Amphibia; order Anura; family Aromobatidae; genus Allobates; species Allobates femoralis. The sequence continues at coordinate 603,153,410 of JARQOC010000003.1, read as the reverse complement.
CTGCCAGGAACTGGTGGAGCGTTCCAGGCAGATGGGCCCAAATATACGGACATCAAAACCAACTCTGGCCCCCCAACTTCATCCAGACTATAATCCTCCTGATGCTGGTCATGCTCCATTTCCCCCACATGGCGACAGAACGCTGGACACTTTACAGCAAAATGTGCCAACTCAGGCTGCCCATGCAACCACTCGGCACATTCCCAATTTGGGTCACACCAGCTATGTTCATCCTTCCCACCACCGTATGCCCTGTACTCAGCCTACACAATCATTCCAGCCTCTTGTCTACGACCAACGTCCTTCCTACCTTCTTTCACCTCTGTATCACAACCTTCATACCCCTCTTCAGCTTCCTGCACCCATACTCAACATTCATCTGTGGCACCCCTGCTGGGGATTGCCACAGGACCCATCCGATGCAAGGAGGCATTTACACTTTGGTACACACAGCACACAACATCTTCCACCCCAGACCTGGAGGGGGAGCTCTACTTGCTGCTTTAAGCCGGTTCCCTTATAAGGATCCAGGCCTGAGAGGAGGAGTCAGTTAATCTGCTCTGAGCAGTGAAGAGAGCAGTTTAGTCCAGTGAAGCAGCCTAGAGAAGGTGCTGGAAAGACCCGGTTGCTGGGCAAAGCAAGGCCCAGAACCAAGGGAGACTGACCCACTGTGGGGCACCCCAGCGAGAGGACGGAGGCAGTGAAAGCAGTAGGTCATAACAAGGGACCAGATATAGTATCCCTTTAGCTCACCCAGACACCGGAGTCCGAACCTGCAGAACATATACTGAAGCAGGAAAAAGCCGGAGAAACCAGGAGGATCTATTCCCCTGAGGTACTAAATTAATAGAGACACTCAAACCTGACCAAGCACAGGACCAGGGGCCCAAGAGGAGAGTAGGGACCCCATAGAAGGCCCTCCTTGTCGGTTAAAGAGTAAACCCCTGAGAGGGAAGGAAGCGGCGAGTTCAGTTATAGGCAGAACTTACCCCAAACCACCGTACACAGTAGCAGAGGAGGCCTCACAACTCTCAAGGTGAAAATCCAAAAATTGCACCAAGAATCTGGTATCCCTCTTGGACTGTACCTGTTACTGGACTTCAGTAAAAGGTACCGTAACAAAGACTATTGTGTGTGTGTGAGTCTGCTTCCCCGCCGCTGCCCACAGCGTCCCCAGCAAGCCGTTACTACGACTCCCCTCATCCACCCTCGCTGCCCTGAGGTAAAGCTCCACCTGTGGGGAGCTGTACTACACTGAGCTGCACCACCATCACCTCAACGCCCGGCCGCAGAGCTGGTATCCACCATTACCAGGAGCCACAGGTGGCATCACAACACTACTACCCCCATCCTCATCACCATTCCTGCTAATCCCCGCCACTGATGGTCCAGGGCACGGAACTGGGAACCGACCAGCCATGATCTCCCATCGAAGCAGTCGTCCTGGCCTGGGAACCGAGTACCCCCTACCCTGTCGACCGCCTCACATCCTCTCTCCAACCCCATTCCTCCACATTTTGGCCTCCCAGCACTAACCTGTCAGCCCAACCCGATTTTGTAAATGTCACCACCGCTTCCTCCGTCCATGTTCACTCCACTTTCTCCCGCTTCTCTACTCCCTACTCCCCTGTACACTTTCCCACCACCCCCATTGTAGTTTGTAGTCCCCAAGATACAACCCTTGATCTGCACATCCCTTCTTTGTCATCTCTATCTTCCCCTCTTCACCCCCCCTCCAGGGACGGTACTCTGCACACACACCCTGTCCCCCAGTAGTGTACCCCCCCGAACAACATACAGCAACTTTTAACACCCCCCTCCCCCACCTCTTGCTATTTTTTTGTTAAAAAATAAAATTGTGTTGTACCATTAACTTTTGTTTTTTATTATTGTTATTTTCTGTAGGGTGTCTGGTAATAATTAAACCCTTGAAATGCTAATGTGTACATGTATGCATATTCATGTTGACATATACATACATATATACATGACATGGTTTTGATAAGTTAAGATTGACAACATATATCTGTTTTTGTGCACAATACGATACATGTTGTGTGTATTTGTTGACTTGTGCCTAAATATGTATATGTGTGGTTATGTAGGGGTTTGTTTGTGGCAAGACCCAACAGGGGAAGACACAGGGGGAGAGACACAGGGGTCCACAGTTGGATAGATGGCACACAGGGGGGAAAAGGCATGGGGGGAGGAGGGGGCATGGTACACAGGGGGAAATGGGAGTCCAGACGGCACAGAGTACACAGCACATAGGTGGAGAGACGTCACTGAAGCTTTATGGCCCGGACTACCTGAGGTGTATACATTATCGGTGTACATTAGAGTTCACATCTATGGTGATATCAGTACACAAAAGGTGATAATACATATACTACATGAATTAAAACAAGACTAGTTTTGTTAGGAATATTTTTTATTGGAAACATTGGAAACTAAATAATGTTTAACAATATAAAAATGCAAAAATATATTTATAAGAACTATATACAGGAAAAAATAAATAAAAGGGACTTATTGAATGTAAAACCAAAGGCACGCTATATCATCTGATCTTGCCATGGGACTCGTCCCACATCTGAAACGAAATAATTAGCAAATCGATCCCTCATTTGTGACACAGCGACAGTTGACCGCAAAGAAGGGAGACTTACATTGTCCAAAGGGCTATTGACGATCTCCTCTGGGTCAAAAATTGGTCTCTCCAGTTTCAATATAAAATTGTGAAGGACGACACATGATTTGACTACCTCGTCAATAGTCTCTGTCTTGAGGTTGACCGCAGTGCCGAGTAGGGCTGTGGAATCGGAGTCGCTGCCCATTTTGGTGGAGTTGGAGTTGGAGTCAGTAGAAAATGTTCCGACTCCGACTCCTAAAATATGTAATAAATTGGGTCCAGTCGTTCAATGCAGAATGTGCTGAATATTATTATTATGAATTATTATGTTCTATCTAAATATCTTGATTTTTATGTCATTATAATGATTAAAGCCTAATGTTACCATTGACCTACAATAATTTTATCACTTAAAAACGAGCCATGAATGAAGGAGTCGGAGACCGAAAGCACACTCTACCATTCTTCTGGCCCAAGTTAGTCTATAGTTGTAAATCTTTTTAGTATGACTTAAACCCTGACTTCCATATGGCTTAATTAAATTCGGACACATCTGGAACGCGTCGTCAGCCAATATAACGTATGGCATTGGAGGGTCCACAGTCCCAGGAAGCGGTGTTGGTGTGGGGAAGTCGAAGTCGTTGTTGTATACACGCAGGCCCATGTTGGACTGCTTGAAGTTTTGTGAGTCGTTTCCCCGTCCAAAGGCACCAACATCCACAGCCACAAAGTTATATTCCGCATCGACTATTGCCAATAATACGATGGAGAAATATTTTTTGTAGTTGAAAAATTCTGAGCCAGTTCCAGCCGGCTTCATAATGCGCACATGTTTTCCATCGAGCGCTCCGATACAATGTGGAAATTGGCACAGTTCTTCGTATTTGGAGGCTATTTGTAGCTATTGTTGTGTTGTGGGATGCGGGATAAACTCAGCATGTAAAACTTCCCACAGTGCCCAGCAAGTTTCTTCAATAATTCCAGATATTGTTGATATTTCCATCCTGAATTGGTAATGGAGCGACGTTAGGCTTTCACCTATTGCCAGGTATCTGCACAAAAAAAAATAAATAAATAAATAAAATTGAATAGAATTAACAAGCCTTCAAAACTTACAGCATGAGGTGGCATTATTGAAATATCTTAAAACATTGGGTACATTAATGCCTGGACATGAGTGCTACATTGGTTAATAAACGGGAACAGTATGGCTAGATAAAAGGCATGAGGATGGTTGGCATTACCACAACAACAAATGGACCGTGAGGAGTCCAATACTGCGTGGGCTTGACTAAGAGGGCTACATTGTTTAAAAAATGGGAGCAGCACATTTCCACTATAACAATGGCACAAACATCACTATATTAGTTAAAAAAGATGATGAGGATCGCTCACAACACTACATAGTACGTACCTAAAAATGCCACCCTCCAATATAAAATTTCTGTGTTTGGCAGATAAGAGACGGTCAAACCATAGATATACACATACCGAAGGTTTACCATCAGCCGCTCTTCTGTAGTAATTGCACGCCGGAAATGGCTGTCCCGTCTGTAGATGTAGCCTCGTACTCCATCCACCAACTCGTCAAATCTGGAAGATGTCATCCGCATATAGCTATGGAACTTTTGTGGATCTTGACGCAGTTCAGGGTATAATAGGGCGACAACTCCAGTAGTCTCCCTATGAAAATTAATGGGGTGTGGCCAGAAACGACGACATTGACATCTTTGTCTTCTTCGTTGCGCATCAGAGGCAACCGCAAAAGCACGGGCAGCGTCATATGCGAGATCCAGGTACCTGCAAAACTCCTCATGTGAAGACGCCATTTCAACAAGAAAAAGGTTGAAGGAATGAAGTGGACACTCTACATATCTACATAGAGACCCTAAGTGGGTGGAGTTCCATTTTAATCGGATCAGTTAAAAAATCGGATCAGGGAGATCCAAGATGGCCGCTGACCAGGGAGGTTGCATCTGACACAGCTCCCTGCCACACTTCACCATCTGAGCCATCCAGCCTCAGAGAACACATAATCTGCCATCAAAGATACACCAGCTGCAGTCCACAACACCAGGGACTCGGAGGATCTGGATCTTAAAGCCTGCAGAGCCTCTAAACTCTCTTCTCAGGTTGGTGAATGCTGCACTCCCCTTCCTCTCTGCTTCAGACTGTCTGAATTCCTCCCTGCTCCTGGACACCTATCACTGCCAGCCTGCAAATCCCTGTTACATACTATGATATCATCGGGGCTCTGTGAGGAGACTCCATCAAATCAGCAGGGAGAAGAGATAAGAGAAGTGTGGGAACCAGAGAGAGGAGCTCATTTCTGCCCACGCAGCCATTAATGAGGGACACAGCATACAGACTTCACCTCTGCAGCTGCTTGGAAAAGAGCCCCTATTGTCATCTAAGGAGCCTTGCTGAAACTATCAGGATGGACTGCTCTGGAGTTGAACGGTGCTGATGCACTGAAGGAGACAAGCTCTGCTTCATATAATCTCCTGACAATTATAAAATCTCCTAGCACAAGCATCTCTGAAGAACCTGATTAATACATCTCACCGGTCTATCAGTTTACTCAGAATATGAACTATTGGGATATACTCTCCAAAATAATCTGTCTTCTGGATCTCTATTTAAAACAACATCGACTTCCGGTTTCCGGCCTGATGGGTGAGGACGCAAGGGGATGAGCTCCCAAAGCCTGTGGCCGCTAACCTGCTAAAAAGGCATGCAAACCGCCGACAACCAGTACCGGAGGCATACTTACCAGTCACTACATCATCCTTGCATGCGCCGGTGGCTCCGGAGCACCGGCGGCGGACAGGGTGCGGCGGAGATGGCGACGAGGCAGACCGGGCCCTCCTCCTCCAAGGTGGCACCGAGTGGGGCAAACAACAGAGGCAAGGAGGCAGCAAACAAATTACAGCCCCAATCACAAGGGAGAGAAGCTGGAGGACACCCAGGACGATGCAGCGGCGGGGGAGGTGAGACGCTGGAGGGAGCGGAGGGGCGCAGGCCTGGGTCCTCTATAGACTATAAGCTCCTGGCCACTGAGGTCTCCTCTCAACTAGCAGGGGAGCTGAGGCATCTGTTCAAGAATATGATAAAGGAGCTGCTGCAGGAATCCCTCAGAGACGTTAAAGCAGATGCTGCTGCACAGGAATCCAGGCTTACAGTTCTGGAGCAAAGACTGTCAGACACCGAAGATAAGGTAGTCTGGCTGGAACAACAAGTCTCTTCCTATAAAGAGAGGGAGGAACGTACAGTCAATAAGCTGGAGGACTTAGAAAATCGTTCCCGCCGCAACAATCTGCGCCTGGTGGGGCTTCCCGAGACCATTGCCCCCTCTGCATTGCTGGACATATTTGAGACTGACCTCCCGCGGATTTTGGGGAGTAGGGGCCCTTGCATGATAGAAAGAGCTCACCGCATAGGCCCCCCGCCAGACCACATAATCAAACCAGGCTCTCCATCCCAGGGGAGAGGGAAGCCCAGACAAACTATTGCTCGCTATCTAAATTATCGGGACAAGGAGAATCTCCTACGCTCCTACAAGAGCTTGCGGACCCCTCTAACCATCAGAGGACACAAGATCCTACTGTTCGGAGACTACTCTCCTGAGGTCGCGAGAAAGCGGAGAGCCTTTGGGGAGGCGTGCAGTATTTTGTACAATCGCAATGTACGATTCCAACTCCTGTATCCGGCCATTCTGAAATATAGGGGTCCGGATGGCTCCATCAAGGTGCATCATAGTCCTGAGGAGGCCCTTAGGAGCTTGACCCAACGGAACCTGGCTGGGAGCCACCATGGAGGACAACGGGAGCACCACATTGGAACCCAAGGAGGGGGCAAGAACTCATGTCCGGAGACCCCTGGGCCACGAGAAGGCTCTCCTCGGGGGTCTGAGAGGGAGACTAGCACTGGGCCCCGCTCGCCAAACGAACAGAGGTCCAAGCGATGTGACGGAAGTGGAGGGAGACGTCGTACGGACTCTGAGCTTGGACCGAGGGATGCGGAGGTCCATAACGGGACTTGAATGGAACATATGGTGACTCTTTTCCCTTTCTTGTTTTTCCTTATTTTTGCGCCAGGAGGGACCGAAGTCACGTCTTACGGATCTCGTATCCTGATCTGCGTTATCTGGGCAATTGCACACTAGATGCCTTAATCGACTTTTGGGAAGTGTTAATGTTATTGATAATGACAACAATGCGGTTATACTACTGTTAATAGGTATCGATTGACTCCAGTGCACGGTGCTGACTATCTCGACTTACACTATGGCCGCAGGGCGGGAGTGTTGGAGAGGTGTACCCTTCAGAATATGGAAGTCCATATCCTTTATATGAATAGTTTTGGGGAGGGGAGAAGATGGGAGGGGGAGGGATTTTGTTCTATTGGATTGTTCGGTACGCGGTCACTAGACTGCTTGTTGAGGGGTTACAGGGGGGGTGGGGGGCGTGAATTTATGTTGTTACAGCCATCTTGTACAGTATGCTTATTTTTCAGCGATCTACTCGAAACATCCCTGGACAAAGCGGGGGTTGACATATCCCATCGACTGTTTCTTGATCATGGTTAATCTGCTGTCCTGGAATGTTAAGGGCCTCAGGTCACCCGAGAAACGCTCGATGGTACTCAAACATCTCAAGAGATTGAAAACAGATGTGGCTCTCCTACAAGAGACGCATCTTCAAGACACGGAATTTTTTAGAATGCACAGGTTATGGGTGGGGACGGTACACGGCTCTGGATCGGTGGGGAGGAAGGCAGGGGTACTGATACTTATCCATAAAAATTTCCCCTGTACAATTATTTCTGAAGCTAAAGATGATGAGGGAAGGTATGTGCGGCTGGTTTTAGATAGCCCGGCGGACGTCTTAGTATCACGAATATATATGCCCCTAACCAGTCGCAAGATGCCTTCTTCTCCCACCTGCAGGAGGAGCTGCTAGGAGATACAGAGCATCTCCGGATCGTGGGAGGGGACTTCAATAGTGTCTTCTTTGGGGGCGAAGATAGGTGACGCGACCAGTTGAATACTGCTTCCACCCCTGACGACCGACCGTTGAGCCTGCTACATACACTGACGAGGGGACTGGCATTGCATGATGTGTGGCGGATACACCACCCCCTAGACTGGGAATTCACTCATTACTCCCATGCCCACGGGTCCTGGTCTCATATTGATTTCTTTCTACTCAGCAACCACTTATTGGCTAGAGTGGTCAGAGTGGGTATTGAAAATATGGTAATTTCCGACCATAGCCCCGTGGCCCTGGAACTAAGAGACGTGCACATTAGGGGCACTGACTTTATATGGCGCTTTCCATCACATCTTAGAAGGGACGCCAATTTTGACAGACTCCTGGGGGAGTGGTGGTCTGACTTCGTCTTCCACAATGCAGACCATGAGACGGGCTCTCGGTTATACTGGGAAACGAATAAGGTGGTCATGAGGGGTAAAATAATGGCATACACCAGCACTCAAAAAAAGAAAACATTTCAACAGTTCCATCTAGCTAGTTCAAAGGTAAGAAGCACATATGAGGAATTTAAAAACAACCCTTCACCGCTAACAAAGGAGAAATGGGTGGGAGCAAAGAGAGTATGACGTCTGGGCTAAACGAAGGGAACAGTGGAGTAAGGAACAATGGGAGGTAGATCTCTATAAGTATGGAGACAAGGCGGGGAGGATCCTAGCGAACTTGGACAGGGGTAAAACTAAGCCCACGACGTTTGCCTCTTTGGTGGACTCCGAGGGTAACATCCTTCATGCACCAAAAGATATCAACTCTCATTTAGGCAAATTCTTTGCAAAACTATATGCACAGGATACAGTGCAGAATGCAAGGGAGGTGGGAGGGGACTGGCTTGAGAAGGTCTCACTACCTACCATAGCTGAGGACGGCTTGGCCACCTTGAACGCTGAGATTTCCTTGGCTGAAGTTCAAATGACTATCAAAAACCTGAGTGCCCATAAAGCTCCGGGTCCAGATGGTTTTACCGGCGACTATTACAAGTCTTTATGTGACAAGGTGGCTCCTTGCTTAGTCTCTCTTTTCAATGAAATTCTAGCGGGGGACAAGATCTCGAACCACACTAACACGGCACACATTAAATTGTTGCCAAAGGGGAATGTGAGCTCCACTGACCCGGCCGGATATCGCCCCATCTCACTGATAAATCAAGACCTGAAAATTCTGGCCAAGATTATGGCGGACACAACAGGCGGGATTTGTTAGGGGTAGATCGGCGGTGGGTAATATCAGACAGACTATGTTAGTGCTGGATTCAGTGGGGCATCGAGAGAATCTACGTGATGATCGTCCGGCATTGGTCTTGTTGGACGCCGAAAAGGCGTTCGACAATGTCAATCTGTCCTGGTTGAACTTAGTATTGGACAAGATAGGCCTACAAGGCCCGTTCAGGACATTCCTAAAAACATTATACGAGAACCCGAGCGCTAGAATATGCACCCCCGGTTTTCTGTCCGCCCCTTTCCCTCTGGAAAAGGGAACGCGGCAAGGCTGCCCTCTCTCGCCATTGCTCTTCAATCTGGCCATCGAACCTCTTGCCAGATATTTGAACGGCAATGATTCACACGAGGGCATCAACATTGGAGGGGTGACGGTGAAGTCAGCGCTATTTGCTGATGATGTCATCATCTATATGAATAGACCGGAGAGGGAATTAAGGGAACTGCTTCAACAACTCACGGTTTTTGGCACATTCTCGGGCTTTAAGCTCAATAAAGCTAAATGCGAGATCTTGCAACTGGGAAAGCCTCGTCGCCGTCCTGGGAAAGGGGGGGCCAGGGGAGGGGCGGAGATGGAGGGCATACAAGTAAAAACTCACCACATCAAATACCTGGGCATCATACTCAGCAGCGACACTAGCCAAATTTACCCCCTGAACCATGGCCCTTTAATTACCAAAATCATGCGGGAATTGGAAAGATGGAGGGACCTGCCGCTGACTCTTCTGGGGAGTTGCCATCTACTTAAGATGGTTAGCTTCGCCAGGTTACTATATCCGCTGCAGACCATACCACTGCTACTGCGAAGGGCGGATGTGCATAGACTCAACACAGCTTTCTCCAGCTTTCTTTGGAGGGGACAGAAGGCCAGAATAGCCAGTCGCACCTTAATGCTCCCAAAACTTGGAGGGGGGCTAAATCTCCCTGACATCAGGGGATATAATTTGGTGTGCTTATTACGTCACGTTATAGACTGGCTCAAAAAGTCCAACAGATACTCTAATTATACCATGGAAGCGGCGCTATGCAGACCCTGGGAACCGGCCAGCTTACTGCACTCGCCATGGCCAGCCGTGCCTAAACACCTGAAAAACATGATCATCTATAGGGATACGGCTATGTGCTGGAAAGCGGTTCGAAAGAAGTTAATGATGACCTGGAAAACGTCGAAATACCTTAATCTTTGGGCCCATGCAGGATTCAGATTAGGGCGTGAGAACGTCTTATTCGCACCATGGCAAGAAAAGGGGATTCACACATTGGGGGATTTGTTACACAAACCTGACAGAAGGTGGTTAACGGAGTCAGAAGTCTTGGAAAAGTTCCAATTGAGCCCGTACCATATCATCCAATACAGGCAGCTACACCATCACGTCCTTCGACACCTTCAAAATGTATCACAGGAATGCAGATTGACTATCTGGGATACCTGGTTGGGAGTGGACCCTCTGACTGTCAACGTATCTTACCTTTATGGTAGTTTACAAGACACGACTCTGGCCTTAAGGGAGGATAACATCTTTCGCGGGTGGCTAAAGTACATACCTCGGACTGATATAGTGGACACGATTCTGAGGGGCTGGGAGGTACTGAGGAAAAATATAATCAGCGAAAAATGGAGGGATGTACAATATAGGATCATACACAGGGCAATCTACGGATTCACCCTACCCCCGAATGCTAGGTTCCCTAATAGACGACAACAATGCCCGAAATGCGGACAACCAAAAACAGATATGGTGCATGGTATATGGCTGTGTGGGGAGGTGCAGAAACTATGGAAGCGGGTGGAAGCCTTAGCGAGGGAGGTGACCGGCAAAACCGTTACATTGGATATGCTTGCCTGGTTGTTTCATTTCCCGGTATCTGGAGTGTGGGAAGGCAAACCTGCTAGAATACTCCATATGCTGGCAATGGTTACTAAAAGGCTAATCCTGAGGGACTGGCTATCTGGGCACAACCCTGGCATGACTGGTATACTCAACGAATTGAAGGCAGTAATGCACGTGGAATGCCTGGAAGCGGCAAGGGATAAAGACGGGTTGACGGGGAAGTTTTTTGAGACTTGGAGAGGGTTCATAACCACTAAGCTATCGTCAGCAGAACTGCACTCAGTAGTCCTACCGTTTGTGCAATCGTCCTGGTATCTGCTGGAGGAGTTACAAGGGTCCTTGGGAAGGCTACGGGTATCCCCTGCTCCAGGCGACTCGGGGCAGGCATAACACTTTTTCCATTTCATTTCTTATGACTGTTAGGAGATGTGACTATGGTGTAGTTTTGGTATTGAATATCGATTATAATCAATGTCCGACCTTGTATGTCTTGGGAGATTGTTGGATGTATTTTCGCTGTAACTATTGACAGGGGTGTATCTAAGGGGGTGCAGCCGGACCTTTTGCCCCGGGCGCAACTCAGCGGGGGGCACCGCCGCCATCATCAGGTCAGGCGTCCGGCGGTGGCACTGCAGCGCCGCCACTAATCTCCTCCGCGCCGCCCTGCATATTGTGCACGGGCGGCGCTGCGCGTGCACAATCCCTGCTGCTGGTCCGCCCCCTGGCAGCAGTTCCCACCCCCCTCAGGTCACGTCGCGGCCGTGCCTGCCTCCTCCCGAGTCCTGACTGAGTCGTCTGGTCCATCCTGACTAGGTACTACTCTACTCGTGTAATTAAATTGTAATAAGGTAACCTAAAGAGGCGGGAAGGGGGGTTGCCTGTCCTGTCCTGGGAGTCGGGAGAGAGAGTTATGAGGTGTATATATATATGTATACATCAGGCGCAGGTACCCACTATGAGTTATTATACCTCATAGTATAGTATGTGCCTGCCTGGTGATGTATACATATATATACCTCATAGTATGTGCCTGCCTGATGTACACATATATATACCTCATAGTATGTGCCTGCCTGGTGATGTATACATATATACACCTCATAGTGTGCCTGCCTGATGTATACATATATATACCTCATAGTATGTGCCTGCCTGATGTATACATATATACACCTCATAGTGTGCCTGCCTGATGTATACATATATATACCTCAGGTATATATATGCATACATACATCAGGCAGGCACACTATGAGGTGTATATATGTATACATCACCAGGCAGGCACACTATGAGGTGTATATATGTATACATCACCAGGCAGGCACATACTATGAGGTACAATAACTTCCCCCCACCCACCCCCCGGCTCCTCACCTACTCTGGGGGGGAAGGGCGCCGAAATTGATCTGTGCCCCGGGCGCCATAAACCCTAGTTACACCTCTGACTATTGATGGCTAGGGGGGGTATGGGGGTTGGATTGTTTTTCTTCTTTTCCTTGTTATTAAAAATGAAAACTCAATAAAAATATTTTATAAAAAAAAAAAAATCGGATCAGATGCTCAAAATTGGATGCCATCGGATGCCAGCGGTCCTATTTTTTATCGGATCCGATCAATGGATCCGATAAGAAATCGGACCGCTGGCATCCAATTTTGAGCAATCGATCCGATTTACAACGGACAGCATCGTATTGAAGAAAATCGCAATGTGAAAGCAGCCTTACCTGTCAAGTCAGAATTTCATGTGAGTGAGAAGAGGACCGGAGCGGTGCTGTATATCCAGGAAGACGCCAATCAGTAAGTATTTTTTTGCACTTACTCTACACCTATTTAGGAAGGATTAGAAATCAGTACCACCTGGTATCTCCCGCATGAATTCATAAAGACAGGGTGAACAGCAGCAGGGTTGGCAGCAGTGTGACGTGCAAGCAGCCTCTTTTTACCCCAACAACCCTGGTATTTCCAGTATTAGGTCAGAAAGAAAGGGTGGAAAGCAGAGTGAGCAGCCTCTTATAGCAGTATTCCTGGTATTACACAAACATGATGGAAGGTATTGCGAACAGGCTCTACTTAACTCAGCAACTATAATAACTGCAGTATTAGATCAGACAGACAAGGTGGGCATTAATGTGAGCAGTCTCTTCTTATCTCAGCACGTCTGGTATCTTGAGCATTAGATTAAAAAGACAAGGTGATCAGCAGTGTGAGCAGTGTCTTCTTACATTAGCACTTCTGATATCTAGAGTTTTAGATCAGGCAAACATGGTGGAAGATACTGTGAGCATCCTCTTTTTGTCTTAGCAAACCCTGCATCTCCATTACTTTAGAAAAACAGGATAGACCACTGTGTGAAAAGCATATTGTTAATTTAGCATCCCTGCTAACTCCAGTATTAGATAATAAAGACACGGTGAACAGCAGTGTAAACAGCCTCTTCTTGCTTCATCACTTCTAGTATCTCCAAAATTAGATAAAAAAAAAACACAAGGTGGACAGTAGTGTGAGCAGCCTCTTCTTACCTCGTCATTCCTGGTGTCTCCAGTATAAGCTAACAAATATAGCTTAGACAACTGTGTGAGTAGTCTCTTCTTTCCTCAGCACCCTGGTATCTCCAGTATTAAACCAGATAGACTGGACAGACAGAAGTGAGCAGCTTCTTTTTACCACAGCACTTCTGATATCCAGAGGATTAGATCAGACAAACATAGTGGAAGGTAGTGTGAGGAACCTCTTAACCCTGTACCTATGGTAACACCAATGTTAGATCAGAAAAAAAGGTTGGACAGCAGTGTGGGCAGCATCTTCCTAAGTCAGCATCTATGATATCTTAAGTGTTACTGTAGATCTGAAAGAAAGTGTGGGCATAAATGCGAGTGACTTTTCTAACTTCAGCATCTCTGGTAGCTTCACTATTAGAACAGAAAGATATCATGTGCAGCAGTGTTAACAGCCTCTTCTTACCTCAACACCCCTGGTATCTCCAGTATTAGATCAGAAATACAGGGCAGGCAGCAGTGTAAGCTGCCTTTTCTACATCAGCACCACTGGTATCTTAGTATAAGATCAGAAAATCCACTGGCACCAGTGGCGTAACTTCAGGCCCAGGGGCCCCGATGCGAAAGCTCCAATGGAGCCCCCAATTATTGCAAATCTTTAATAGTATTAGTCTTTTCTATAGCCCAAAGGAACTTATGGGGCCCCCCTAGGCTACAGGGCCCGGGTGCAATCGCAACCCCTGCACCTGTTGTAGTTACGCCCCTGACTGGAAGCAAATTAGTTTCAGATGAAGCTGGGGCAGAGCTTTTTACTGTAAGTGCTCACCAGCACTTGTCCTAACATTCTAAAAAGTTTTCTGTCAGTGTCAAAAGGCTGCAGATATTTTCATTCTTTAGTTATTACCTCCCCAGACAAAACTACGGTGTTTTAATTTTATAATTAAAAGTATTTAGGAATTTATTATCATAGTAAATGTGGGCCTGATGCTATCGCATCAAGAGGGCAGTGACATCATAATGGCGGTGAACACTGAGGGTGGCACCCATCTCTCCCCCCTGTATACTGTCTGTCTCCCCCCCCAGTGCTCTCTCCCAATGTATGTAAATTAATGTATTTTTAGTTAAAAATCTGTTTCTGTGTTTTTTTAATATTAAAGTGTTTAAAGTGATCCTAAACCCAGAAACTGACCCCCCCTTATCTTTAGACCTGTCCCTGCACCCCCTCTTACCATTTCTAGCCATCCCTTTTGCAGAAAAAAAATCGCTCATGAAAGGGGGCGGGGCTCCGGCATGACGCGATTTAGCCCCGCCCCTTTCATGACGCGAACAGGCTCTTAGTAGCAGAGAGGGGCGTTCATAATTACCAGGCAGCAGCAGACAGGCCCGTCCCATCTCGGCTTCCACAGAAAGAGAGAACTCACACAGGTCAAAGTATTATAACCTTTTCTCTTTCTTTACAAAAGCGATTTTTTTCTGCAAAAGGGATGGCTATAAATGGTAAGAGGGGGTGCAGGGACAGGTCTAAAGATAAGGGGGGGTCAGTTTCTGGGTTTAGGATCACTTTAATTTCCTGGTAAAAAATGTGTAGGTATTTTGCCGTATTTTCTCTTGCCAATCGCAGTTAAGTCAAGCAGCTACTGGCTGCCAACCACCGCAGCCTGGCATTACCTTTGCTGGCAATGAAAAATACAGGGGAGACCTTTTTTTTTAAATTATTTAAATAAATAACTAAAAAAAAGTTGACGTGGCTTTGCCATATTTTCTGTTGCCAGCTAAGGTAACCCAGGCAGCCTGGGGCTGTAATTCTCAGCGTGGTAAGGCGGTCTGGATGCCCCAGATAAATTTCAGCCAGCAGCCACCCCAGAATTGGCGCATCCATGAGAAACACCTAAACTGGCGGTTACCCCGCTCTTTCAGCTGCCGTGTAGCAGTGGCAGACTGAGTAATAAAGAGGTTGATGTCAGCTTATTTTGGCATCTGACATCAAGCCCTATAGCTAATGTCAGCCATCAGAGTGACAGCCGGCCTTTAGAAATATTTTCAGTAAAATTTTTTAAAAAACACACAGCGAGATCCTTTATTACATACAAAGTAGACAGCGACACCTCGTAATCCACTTTATTAGCTCCCACCAATTTCCCGTCCGATGTAATCCTGTAATTACTGTAATCTTGCGGTGGAGCGGTGTGATGCGTCACGCCACCGCCAGTTTTCTATACCCATGTGTCCAAAGATGGCAGCCACGTGTGTATGTGTGCGTTTGTGTGTATGTATTGTGTGTGTGCATGTGATTGTGTGTGTCTGTATGTGCGTGCATGTGTGTGTTCATGTGTGTATGCATGTGTGTGTATATGCGTGCATGTATATGTGTGCGTATATGCATGTATGTTTGTATACAGTATGTGTGTGCATGTGTGCTTGTGTATGTGTCTGTATGTGTGTGTATGCATGTATACATGTGTGTGGGTGTGTGTAAGTGCATGTATGTGTGTATATGTGTATGTGCATGAGCGTATATATATGTGTATAAGCTTGCATGTGTGTATGCATGCATGCATGCATGTGTGCGTGTGCATGTATGTGTATGAATGTGTGTGCATGTGTAAGCGTGTATGTATATGTATGTGTCTATATGTGTATGTATATGCATTTATGCGCATGTGTGTACATGTGTGTATGTGCATGTATGTGCTTGTGTGAGTACGCATGTGTGAGCGTATGTGTGTGTGTATATGTGTCTCTGTGTGTATGTATATGTGTGTGCATATGTGTGTGTGTATGTGCATGTCTCTATGTGCAGGTGTGTGTTCCCACACCATTTACCGCTTAGCCACCAGAGGGCGCCCGCACGCACCTCATCTCCTCTACAGGCCGCAAACAAAGCCTCAGACTATACTAGCGACGGTAAGCGGTGTGGTGGGGATGTTGGGCAGCGGCGAAGTCGAACATGTGTGCAGTCGGGTGGCTGGGTGTATGGTCAGATGGCTGGGTGTGCGTGCAGCCGTGTGAACAGCGGGGTTTGAGGCATCGGTGACCAGCGCTATATTGGGTCACTCATCACTTGGGCGTCCCAATATGGCTTTCAGCGTACTTCCAGGTAGCACATTGGTTTGTGGGATTCAGCCTCATTCAGATGGAATTGAATGACGGACATAACTAGGTGAGTATTATAATAGATTTCCTTTAGTTATTCATTTTTTCTATATCCAGAGAACACTTTAATACTTTCAAGCAATATCACATACTGTATGAAGAGAGCTGAGCTCTCTTCATAGGTGGCGGATGCTGGCAATATTACATAGTTGACCAAGCTGAGCTCCAGTAACTGTTACCATTTAAATTCCACTAGCAGCGATATTGAAATGAACTGGTTGTGGCACATTGGTTCCCACTTACCCCCCTACAATGCAACTGTGGGGCACCAATGAGTTTCCATAGTAGCCAGGCGCCTGCTGAAGGCTCCCATCACTGCCATTATTATTACCCTTGTGAAGCTCTGTCTATGGATGAGCTTTATAGGAAACAGTGATTTTCACTATGTACCTCAAAACCCTTAACAGGTTCAACTGCAGATGAAGGACTTGGAAAAAAAAAAATGAAAATGAAAATATAAAGAAAGTATAAAAAATTTTGAATCACCAATCTTTATCCCCATTTAAAAAAAGGGTAATGCTGCATCTTAAAAATCCAGTCTATGAAAATCTAAATTACTGTAACTCATACAGTAAGGCTACGTTCTCATGCTACGCTTTTATTTTATTATTTTGCGCAGGCGTTTATTCCCGCATTAATTCCTGTGCCTTTTAGCATGGGTAAAAAAATGTGTGGTGTTCACACGCCGCATTTTTGTTATGGGCACATTTTAGAGCAGGAGGCACAGGAGGAAGTGATGTCACACGGGGGCAAGAATAAAATCCTGTTCCCGTGTGACATGTATGTACTTTCGCTTTAGCAGGGTATGCACATACACTGCTAAAACTAAATAAAAGAAAGCAATGTGTTAAAAAATAAAAAACTTAAATAATCACCTTTCCGCAGACTGTCCCCGGACGTCTGATCGCTGCCAGGACCTGAATCAGCTGACCACCAGCAAATCGATCAGCTGATGTGTCACCTGACAGCATCAGCTGAGAGTTTAAACCGCCTGCCCAAACCAATCGGTTTTGGCAGGCGGTTTAAATGCTTGCTGATGATGTCACGTGACACATCAACAGAGCGGTTCGCCCGGAGTTCATCGGAGTTCATGCTTGACGCAGCTCTTGCCTGCTACATCTCTACCAGCAGACGTGTGTGTGTCAGCTGGTAGAGATATAGCAGAGCTGAAGAAGAATATCTCCTCTGTACTACGTCAGAGGGGGGATTTTTTTTCTTCAATAAAGATGAAGTCACTAATTGTGATTGTGATTGTGTGTAATTACTAACAACAGTCTTTAAAAATCTGGCTATTTTATATTTTAATCGAGCTGGCATTTCTGAATGCAGCCATATCAAATATATGTATTTTATATATAGTTTTATTATCAATGGGGCAAAAGGGGGTGATTTAAACTCTGTGTTTTTTTTTTCTTTTTTCATATTTTTTACGTTTTTTTTAACTTTTATTTTATTTTACATGCCCCCTTAGGGCGCCTCAACACTGCACAGTTCAATCGCTTGTGTAATGATCGCTGTGTGATGATCCACAGCTCTGCACAGCACACATGATCACTTTCTGTGGATGTAGGTGCTCAGTGGGCATCCACAGGAAGTGAGTCATCACAGCATCTGGGGTCTTCACAGGACCCCTGGCTGTCATGGCAACAGATCAAGGCACCATGATCGCATCATAGGGCCATCAATGCCAGTGGGGAATAGTGCAATCCCTGCCGCGCCACTATAGATCGCACCGTCAGCATGATCTAAGGGGTTAAAAGTGGCGGGTGGATCGATGATCAGCTCGCATCTGTTACCTGCACATGCTGGTTGATGAGATCATCCAGCATGCACAGCAAATGATGTGAACTCAGCGTGTAAGCTCGCATCATGGAAGGGAGGCGACCAAGGACAAATCACTATGTTCTTGGTCTTGAAGGAGTTGAGAGAAAAAAAAAAAAACTTAATGAGTGCTTCTTAAATTATGGTTACATACAAGGAAACATGTGCATAATTTCTTTGCATCAAAAGAACTTTACAGGCAAGAACTATACTGCTGGTAAGAATACCCCTAAATCAACCATTTATCAGAACAACTACTTCAAAAGACAGATTAATTTCCTGTGAAGAAGGTTCACAAGTACCAGGACTGACCTCTGTTTTAATTTTCTTTTTAAAAGAAAGGGGGTGGCTACAATTCAGATTAAGCAGTACATAAACAAATCTGTCTTTATGTAAACCATGTGCCAAATTATTATGTAAATTGGTTTTAAGTGTCATAGGGTTTGTTTTTTTTGTTTTTTTCAGTGAAACACATTGATGGTATTGTGCCTCACGGTTCTTTGGATCATTGAAATCAATCTCAGATACCTGTGATAATTAGTTTGACAGGTGAGCCCAATAAAAGGAAAACTGGATGTTCCACAATATTGAGCAGGCCACAGTTTTCAAGTAACATTGGAAAGAAAAAAGATCTCTCTGCTGCTGAAAATCAACAAATAGTGCATTGCCTTGGACAAGGGATGAAAACATTAGATATTGCACGAAAACGTAAGCGTGATCATCGTATTGTGAAGAGATGTGTGGCTGATTCTAAACACAGACGTGTTCGTGCAGATAAAGGCAGAATGAGGAAGGTTTCTGCCAGGTAAATTCATCGGATTAAGAGAGCAGCTGCTAAAAAGACCTTACAAACCAGCAAACAGATGTTTGAAGCTGCTAGTGCCTGTGGAGTCCCTCGAACCTCAAGGTGTAGGATCCTTCAAAGGCTTGCTGTGGTGCATAAACCTACTATTTGGCCACCCCTAAACAGTGCTCACAAGCAGAAACAGTTGCAGGGGGCCCAGACATACATGAAGACTAATTTTCAAACAATTTTGGTTACTGATGAGTGCTGAGCAACCCTAGATTGTCCAGATGGATGGAGTAGTGGATGGTTGGTGGATGGCCACCATGTCCCAACAAGGCTGCGACGTCAGCAAGAAGGTGGAGTCATGTTTTGGGCTGGAATCATTGGGAAACAGCTGGTAGGCCCCTTTAAGGTTCCTGAAAGTGTGAAAATGACCTCTGCAAAGTATATAGAGTTTCTGACTGAGAACTTTCCTGCATGGTACAAAAAGGAAAAACGTGCCTCCAGGAGCAAAATCATCTTCGTGCATGACAATGCACCATCTCATGCTGCAAAGAATACCTCTGTGTCATTGGCTGCTATGGGCATAAAAGGAGATAAACTCACGGTGGGGCCACCATCTTCCCCTGACCTCAACCCTATAGAGAACCTTTGGAGTATAATCAAGCAAAAGATCTATGAAGGTGGGAGCAGTTCACATCAAAACAGCAGCTCTGGGAGGCTATTCTGATATCATGCAAAGAAATACCAGCAGAAACCCTCCAGACACGCACAAGTTCAATGGATGCAAGGATTGTGAAGGTGATATCAAAGAAGGGTTCCTATTAGAGATGAGCCACCACCCTGGTGTTCGAATTCAATTCGATTCGTCGAATCGGATGTGTGTTCATCGAATGTTCATCGAATTTTCATCGAACACCGTCGAACACATATAAAACATCTTTTTCTAACTTAGGACCGGCAGGGGGAGCAGCTCCAGGGAGCAGCTCCAGGGAGCGGGGAGCGAAAGACCCAGGCGGGAAAACCGGCGGTGAGAAGACTTCACCGCCGGCTTTCCTGCTCTGTGCTGCACTCCCCACTCACTGATGCCTCCTCCCCGCTTCCTGGAGCTGCTCCCTGGAGCTGCTCCCCCTGCCGGTCCTAAGTTAGAAGAAGATGTTTTATATGTGTTCGACGGTGTTCGATGAAAATTCGACGAACATTCGATGAACACACATCCGATTCGACTAATCGAATTGTCCTAACTTAGGATCAGGCGGGGAGGTGGAAGGGGGAGCGATGAGAGGGCATCAGGGAGCGGGGAGCGCAGCACAGAGCAGGAAAGCCGTCGGTGAAGTCCTCTCACCGCTGGCTTTCCCGCCGGTTATTTCAAATGATCAGCTGATGCAGATCAGCTGTTCATTTGAAGTAGCCGCAGTGCTGTCAGGGTTCATGTGAGTTCATGTAGGATGAACTCATATGAACTTTCCTACGGCCACCCAGTGCACAGCTCAGCTACATCTCTGGTAGAGGTTTTCTACCAGAGATGTAGCTGAGCTAAAGAAGAAAACTGGATTGGATTACGTCAGACGGAAGATAATTTTTTTAATAAAGATGGAGTCTAAGTGTTGTTTTGTTATTTTTTCTAATAAAGAATTTTTTCTCTGTGTTTATTTTTTTTATTTTTTTATTTTTTTTTTGTAAATCAATTTTTATTGGGTTTTAAGCATAGGTAATTAAACAATCAGGCGGGTACATTCCCTTTTCAAAAATACAAACAACATGTCGTAATATCAACAAATATATAGAGTTGGCAAATAGCATGGTATTGGCAGACAATGAGTAGAATACCCTATTTTAGGGAACAGGATAACGGTGAGACATTGTTAACCGTATATATTCAGGGCAGTACATATAATGTCTGAAAAAGAAAAATAAAAAAAAATTCTTCCTTTAATATTAATAGAAGAATTCTGAATACCCTTCAGCCAATTGTCTATTAATTCAACAATAGTGAGTGGATAGGAAAATCAGATATAAGAGAGAGAGGAAATATGAAAGTTAGAAAAGAAAAGAAAGAAAAGAAAGAAAGCGACAGCGCAGTTTAGAAAAATACTAGCTCTTCAGGACACCTAAATGTCCAATCATTTGGACTTCACCAGATAAGGGCTGGCTAACCGGGTGTTCTCCGGGGTGAACCAGTGTCTCCAATGCATACAGCAGTCACTCCCGGGACAACCAGGACTCCAGGTCCGAAGACTCTCTATACATCAGCCAAGGGGCCCATGTGTTGTGATGACGGTCCATACCCCCCGGGTCTAGTATGTTGAGATTTACGAGTTCCTCCATACGGCATATATGATTTATCTCATTTACCACCTCCTGTCTCCTCGGACACTCCACCACTCTCCAGTGCTTAGCTATGAGATGTCTCGCCGCCGTCAGAAAGTGGCGAAGCAATGATTTTTTAAATTTAGCGATGGACATAGGGACGAGATTTAATAATGCCAATTCAGGAGTAGGGGAGAACTCTATGGAAGTGACCCGACTGTATAGGTCAAATATCTCCTTCCAGAATGATCCGACAGCAGGACATCCCCACCAGATGTGGAGGTAGGAGCCTTTCGCACCACATCCCCTCCAGCAAGTCTCCGGGGTCTCAGGGTGGAAAGTGTGGATGTCTGCAGGGCACCTGTACCATCTCCCAACCACCTTATAGTTACGTTCTTGAGCTGTGGCCGATATGGAAGCCTTGTTGGTGCACATAAAAATCCTCTCCCACTCCAGAGGGGAAAACTTTCTCTCAAGGTCGGACTCCCACCGTCGGACAAACACAGGAAGAGTATCCACCTCCCCCAATTCCGCATCAGCGAATTCCCTATATAAAGAGGATACCGCGTGGTCCAGAGGCTCCCCCCTCATGCATCTCCGCTCAAAAGCTGACAGTGGTCGAAACAGCACCCCTCTCGGGATAGAGCTGATGTAGCTTTTGAGCCTGGCGTACATCAGCCATGAATCCGGGGGTGGGTTTCCCCCCGGAAACAATTCAGATATCGATCTCAAATCCTCCTGAGTGAGGTAATTTTTAAGGATAGGGTAATCCCTCCTATCAATGCCTAGGAAGTGGGATCTTCCCGACTCCACAGGGAATTGTGTGTTTCCGTAAATGGGGGTTAAAGGTCCAGGGCAGGACGTGAGGCCAATTTTAATTCCCCTATGATGCATGAAGGATCTAAGGTGCGACGAGACAAACGGTAGATCCATTGGCCCCGGAGAACCAGACGACCAGACCACTGCCCTTGGGGGAATAGGTGAGAACATAACCTCAGCTTCCACCCATTGCTTCCTATCCTTCTCTACAAATAGGTCTAGGATACAGCGTCCCATGTTGGCCGAATGGTACATCTGGATATCCGGTAGCCCTAGACCACCTCTGGATATTGGCCTATACAAAGTGCGGATCGCCACCCTAGGGGGCCTATGGGACCAGATAAATTTTGTAAATATCGTCTTCAACCGGGAGAAAAATGAGGCAGGCAGCATAATTGGTATGGTTTGGAAGTAATATAGCAGCCGGGGCAAAAGATCCATGCCCAGCACGTGAATCCTACCCAACCAGGAGATGGTAAGCCTATTCCATGCAGTCAGTTCTTTCTCTACCCTTTGGAGTAGGGGTTGAAAATTCGCTTTATACAGGTCTGCCGTGTCTCCCGTCAGTTGTACACCCAAGTATCGCATGGCGTCAAGTCTCCACTTGAAAGGAAAGCTATCTTTCAGCATTTGAACCACCAGCCGCGGCATAGAAACGTTCAGCAACTCAGATTTGGACATATTGATTTTGAGGTTGCTCAGGTGTCCATACATCTGGAGTTCTGTGAGAATGTTAGGGATGCTTATCAAGGGGTTGGTGATATAGAGGAGGAGGTCATCGGCAAAAAGGGCAAGTTTATGGTGTCCTCCAGATCCCTCTAAACCCCGAATTGCCGAGTTGCCACGGATTGACGCGGCTAGGGATTCCATGCAAAGAATGTATATGAAGGGAGACAGAGGGCACCCCTGGCGCGTGCCATTGCGTATTGTGAATTGCTCCGATAGGGAACCATTAACTCGTACGCGAGCAGAGGGACATGAGTATAGAGCCTCTATGCCATGAATGGTTGAGTCTTGCAAGCCCAGATGACGTAATGTCTCTGTCATGAACACCCAGTGCACCCTGTCGAACGCCTTTTCCGCGTCTAGTGACAGGATGCACATGGGTAGTCCCTTACGTTTGGCCCCATCAATCAGAGCAATTGTCCTAATCGTATTGTCCCTGGCCTCGCGACCAGGCACAAACCCCACTTGGTCAGTGTTTATGATGGCGGGGAGAAAGACCTTGAGTCTGTTTGCTATCAGTTTTGCATAAATTTTCACATCTATGTTTATTAAAGAAATGGGACGGTAGCTTCCATATATGGATGGATCCTTGCCCTGCTTTGGTAAAACTACGATATGCGCCATTAGGGCTTGAGGTGGGAAAGCTCCCCCCCCCCCCCGCCACTGCATTGCATACGTCTAGAAATCTAGGGGATAACTCGGATTGGAAAGTTTTAAAAAATTTGGCAGAAAAGCCGTCGGGGCCCGGACTCTTGCCTATTTTAAGAGACTGCCAGCACTCAGTGATCTCCTCGGCTGAAAAGTTTCCAGCCATGGCATCTACGGCCTCTGGTGGTAAGGCGGGAAGGCCACATTTCTTTAAGTATGCCCCAACTTTTTCTCTCAGTTGAGGAATGGGCATATTGTCAAAATGGCCTTTGATGTTGTACAGGGAGGAGTAATATCGGCGGAATCCCGCCAAGATTTCACTGGTTTTGTATACTTTGCGGCCTCCCTCCTCCTGCATATGGAGGATTGAGGTCCGAGGGCTTCTCTTATGGAGAGCCCTCGCCAGCAACTTGCCTCTCTTGTTACCCAAATAATAAAAACGAGAATGGATTTTGGCCTGAAGGCTTCTATCGCTCTCGTCTAATATTGCCAGGAGTTTATGCCTAGTCGTAGATAACTGGGAGTACGTCGCTGGCAAGGAGTCTGCTTTATGCATACTCTCTAGTTTAGAGATTTCTGATAGTAGAGAGGTGATGTTAGCGGCCCTGACCTTCTTAAGGCGAGCACCATGGGAGATAAGCAAACCACGCAGCACGCTCTTCAGGGCCTCCCATTTGACGGGCAGGGGGGTGAGATCAAACTCGTGGTCTTTGAAAAAGTCATGTATGGTCTTTTCCACGTCAGCCCTGCAATCAGGGTCTTTTAATAGATTATCATTGAGGCGCCAGGTAAATTCTCTGCGAGTCCTCGGGCATAGACGAACAGAGAGAAACACCGGGGCGTGATCCGAGTAAATAATATTTCCTATATCTGCGGACAGGTGGGAGTCGAGAAGGGAGTGTGAAACATAGATCCTGTCTATTCTGGAGTAGGAGAGGTGCACCGGGGAATAAAACGTATAATCTCGAACGTCTGGATGTAAAGTACGCCAGGCGTCTACTAGGGACAAACCCTCCCATAGCTTCCTAAGGTGGCTGAGAGATGGCCCAGGTCTGCTGGACTTACCCGTAGAGACGTCCATGGCCGGATCAGCCGGGAAGTTGAAGTCTCCCCCCAACACGATTGGATCGTTCTCTGCAAAGTCCTCCAGTCTCTTCCTGATAAAGGAGCCATAAATCTCGGTTTTCCTGTTGGGAAAATATACATTGGCAAGGATTATGTTTCTGGAGGCTATGGATATCCGAAGAAACAAGAAGCGTCCCAAAGGATCCACCAACTGTTTCAGTATCGTTGGAGAGAAAGACTTGTGGAAACCTATGGAAACCCCCTTAGATTTGGAGTCAGGATTAGGGCAGTGAACCCATATCGGGTACAATGGACTTTCACATTTAGGAACATTATCTGATCTAAAATGAGTTTCCTGAAACATCACTACATGTACACGTTTCTTGTGAGCATTGTATAAGATTTGTCTCCTTTTGTTGGGGATGTTGAGTCCCTTGACGTTAAATGAACATATATTTATGTCATCCATATTTAAGCATAAACCATGATATCCTGAAGTTGCGAATAGAGCCCCGTCTAGTGAGGAGAGAGGTAGAATAGAAGAGCGTAGTTAGAAGAAAGAGAGAAGAAATGAAGGATGAGAAAGATGAGTACATCTTAGAGGTTTAAACAAGTAAATTTACACGTTACTAAATACGTCAGTAGTGCAACTAAGGATTGAATTAACTATCCTGCACTCCCGGGGGTAGGGTGGAAGCCGGAGCGGAGGGCAGGTCCGCTCCCATAATTATCCCCAATATTATTAACAATCTATGTTTGAAATTCTCTACCGCCTGCAAAGAAAAGAGGGCAATTTATGTAGCATAAACACAACATGAGCAGGCACAGACTTTAAATTAGGCATTAATATGGGGTGGGGAACGGAGAAAATGGAAGAACGAGGGAGAAACAAGGAGAAGGCAACAAGGGGAGATCATCTGGGGCGAGCACGGATCTCTCCCCTACATGACAGGAGTGTCCCAAACAAACAAAAGAGCAAACCAGGTGTCTTCAAGTAGCCGAGTCCAGTGATCTGCGGTCACGTCTCCTCTCTTGCCATCTTGTCGGAGGGGGGGGCAGATGGTGGATCACAGGCCAGTCCGGGAGAGACATCTGGGGGAGATCAAACGTGGCAAGGAAGGTCGGCAGGTCTCCAATCCTCCGGAAAGTGGCTGACCTCCCATCCTTGTGAGCAAACAATTGAAAGGGGAAACCCCATCTGTAGGGGATATTGTTATTTTGAAGAGCAGTTAGTAGGGGACGCAAACCTCTTCTCTGAAGCAGCGTGCGTCTAGCCAGATCAGGGAATAAAGATATTTCAGTGTCCAGAAACGTAATATTGCCCTTCTGTCTGGCTCCTTGCATAATTGCTTCCTTTACTGAAAAATAATGGATTCTGCAGATGACATCACGTGCTCTGGAATCTCCTGCCGGCTTAGGGCCAGGGCTCTATGTACCCTGTCCATAATGATGACCGAGTCCAGTGGGTCTCCCAGGATGATATTGAAGAGGTCCTGGACCTTCTGTCTGAGATCCACTGCAGACACACTCTCAGGAAGACCCCTAATCCGAATATTATTCCTTCTATTTCTGTTTTCAATGTCCTCCTGACTATACATGATGTCCTCCAGCATAGAGGAGTGCAGCTGTATCATCTCCCTGTGTGCCTGGAGCTCGTCTAGGAGGCCATTCTGGGTGGACTCCACATCCTCCACCCTGGCTGTGAATTCTGTTTTCAGGCTCTGGAGCTCCCTCCTGTAAGAACCCTCCAGCCTGTTTGCCAGTCTTTCTAGGTCCCTCTTGGTGGGCAGCATTTTAAGCACTTTACTTAACTCAGCCGGTGGGAGAGTAGCCAGGTCCTCAAGACTCTCCTGGTCCCGATCGTCCTCGCTTGCTCCTTGCAGGGCACTGTATCTGTTGCCTCGCTCTCCCCTTTCCCGCGCTCCCGCCCCGTGCTGTTGTGAGGGCGCCGCCATCTTGGATGGCCCGGGTGTCTGAGGAGCTGGCGTGGAAGATCGCAAAAAGCGATCTAGATTGCCGCTGGAGCCGGTCTCTGTAGTTCCGGTGCCTCCCTGCGACCTCTTAGGCTTGCCCATGGGGTTTTAGTACCGGCGGTGAGAAGCTGATGATAGCTGTAAGGGGATATCAGGAGCGGAGCGGCACCAGTGCACGTCCTATCCCTCCATCAGCAAGCCACGCCCCATTTTTTTTATTTTTTAAACTTTACTAGAAATTCATGGCGGTCATGTCTAATATTGGCGTGATCCCCCATGAATTTCGGGCTTAGGGCCAGCTGATAATAAAAAAGCTGGCTCTAACCCCTTTATTACCCAGTGAGCCACTGCACCAGGGCACTGGATGAGCTGGATACAGCGCCAGCAGATGGCGCTTCTATGAACATGCCATTTTCTGGGGTGGCTACGGGCTGCAATTCACAGTGGGGGGGGGGCCAGAAAGCTTGGGCCTCCCTGCACTGCGGATTCCAGCCCCCAGCTGCCTAGTTGTACCTGGCTGGACATAGAAATAGCGCGAAGCCCCACGCATAACTATTTCATTTACTCGTCTTCTGATGATTTACGTGATTATGGGGTAGAATTCACTCACAGGTAATAAAGTGTATGGACGTATACAATTGAAAACAGGGACCCGTAGCGGTGACTATAAGTGGACATTAAGCATCATGAATAAAGACCCCATAATCACGTAAATCATCAGAGAACGGGTAAATGAAATAGTAATATTAATATAAAACCTAATAGAACAAAGAGAACCTTGCAAAGTGTCACAGCTAAAAAAAGGGACAATTGTATATTTCAGAACGAGAGGAAGACAGGAAATAGAATTCTTTACAGAGGAAGAGGCGATTCAATCTACAGTAAAGGGACAATAAGGGTAAGAAACCATATAAAATAAAGAAAAGTACAGAATGTTAATCACTAAATATTAACTAGTTTCTCCATTAAAATTATCTATTACAGAACTCATATACTCAGAATACAAGACTCAATGATAGGAACAGGAAAGGCAGAAGAATCATAGAAGCATGAAAGAAAGAAATATATGCAAATAAATTTTAATCTTTTAACCTTTTTATGTGAATTTGAATGAGATTGTGTAAATAAACATTATTTTTATTTTTTTTTAAATCTTGACAGATTGGCATTCCATATATGATAGTATAAAATAGGTGTTAGTGAGCGCTGGAGCCCAAAACAACATATTAACTAAGTCCAAATATCAAAATAGAGCGATCTAATGCAGAGATCCTCTGGAGCTCTACAGCAGCATAACAAGGGACCTAACGGGCCCCCCAGAGCCAGCTCTGGTGCCAAGATATTTTATAAGAAATAATCTTTGAATATCATAGTCTTCAAATGTAATATTGTATTTGCTTTTCACCTTACAATATCTATAATCCCCTTTAATCTATAATGGTGGTGATTTCTGCGACCTTTTTATGGATTTGTGTCTTTCTTTTCCGTCTATGTTTATGCTTTTTTCTTCCCTCTGAAGTGGACATTGTCCATATACGGTATACACTTTTCCACGCTATAAGCCTTTTATCTATTAACTGGTGTTTTAAACAGTTTAATTACTGCCACATGCCTAGTTATAATTGTATAGTGTCAAGACTTCCTCACCTAACTACTTCCACACGCTTACTTGCTAATTTCTCACTCTGCTTACTTTCTGTGCATCCACTGGCATCATAAATAGCTTAATTACTACCACGCACTTATTTGCAAAACTGTAATACAAAAATGTTCACATTTAATCACTACCACGCGCCAATCTGCTATTTTCTCCCTGTTGTTGCTTTCCATCTTTTGAAGTTGATTACTGCCACGCGCCCACATACACCATTGTAACACTATCTCATCAATCCGGTTCCCTGATCGTATAGCACTTTCCCGGTTTAGCCCGGACCGATTTTCCCTCACACATTGAACAACATAGAATACAGGACCTGTGTTAACCAGATCGGTTGAATCCGGTTCTAGTCTAGCATCATACATAGCTTAATTACTGCCATGCGCTTATTTGTAATACAGTAATACTAAAATTTTCACATGTAATCATTGCCACGTGCCAATCTACAATTTTCTCCCTCTGGTTGCTTTCCATCTTTTGAAGTTGATTACTGCCACGCACACGCATACAACATTGTAACATCATTTAATCAATCCGGTTCCTTGATCGGATAACACTTTCCCGGTTTAGCCCAGACCGATTTTCCCTCACCCATTGATCAGCATAGAATACGGGACTTGTATTAACCGGACCAGTTGAATCCAGTTCTAGTCCTATCAATGCCCTCCTAAAAACATTTTGCATATAAATATACATCTTTTAGATAACATATGATGCAGGTAGTACGATATATTCTTATCCAATAATTTAGAACACACATTTGTTTGTAAAATACTCTTATTATTTTTATTTATCCAGTTCTTGATAGATTATTAATTACCCGTATATACTCGTGTATAAGCTGACCCGTGTATAAGCCGACCCCCCTACTTTTGCCCCCAAATCTGGGAAAACCTATTGACTCATGTATAAGCCGAGAATGGACCCCAGCACAGGTATACAGCCCCCAGCAGTGTGGTATACAGCAGCCTCCCCAGTGGTATATACAGGCCCCAGCAGTGTTACAGCAGCCTCCCCAGTGGTATATACAGCAGCAGCCCCAGTGGTAGTATACAGCAGCCCCAGTGGTAGTATACAGCAGCCCCAGTGGTAGTATACAGCATCCCCAGAGGTATAAACAGCCCCAGTGGTAGTATACAGCAGCCCCAGTGGTAGTATACAGCAGCCCCAGTGGTAGTATACAGCAGCCCCAGAGGTATAAACAGCCCCAGTGGTAGTATACAGCAGCCCCAGTGGTAGTATACAGCAGCCCCAGAGGTATATACAGCCCCAGTGGTAGTATACAGCCGCCCGCCCGCCACCCCCATCAGTATTCAGGCCCCCCCATCAGGATCCAGGGCCCCCCCTCCTTGCTCCGCAAAACCTGCAAAGTAAAATCCTTATACTTATCACTGTCCTGTCGCTGCCGTCCCCGCCGCTGCCATCGCGCTCCCCGTCTTCTTCCAGCGTCTTCCGATTTCCTGTGGTCGGCGCAGGCAATGACGTCATTACCTGCGACCACAGGAAGCCGGAAGAAGACGGATGAAGCCAGGGATTGCGATGGTAGCGTCGGGGACGGCAGCGACAGGACAGTGATAAGTATAAGGATTTTACTTTGCAGGTTTTGCGGAGCAAGGAGGGGGGGCCCTGGATCCTGATGGGGGGGCCTGTATACTGATGGGGGTGGCGGGCGGGCGGCTGTATACTACCACTGGGTATATACTCGTGTATAAGCCGAGGGGAGACTTTTCAGCCCAATTTTTGGGCTGAAAAACTCGTCTTATACGCGAGTATATACGGTAGATATTTTATTCATTTTTTATTAATTAATTTATCGATTTTATTCATTTATTTTAAATATTCAGGTCTAAATAAATTATTTTTAATAGTTTTTTAAGTAAATATAATTAAATTATTGATTTTTATATTTGATACATATGTTTATAGATATTAAAGGGAACCTGACCCCTCCAAATGAACCCCAACTCTATTAATACCTGTCCCTGCACCCTTAAAGATGATTAGGAGCTGTCCTTTTGTGTAAAAAAAGCGTTTAGTAACATTGAGAAAAGCGCTATTATTCACTTACATTTCAGGGACTTCTTCACACTGAATAAGTCTCACTGGGTGTTCCCTGTGAGACTCTAGCCCTCCTGACTCGCTCATTATCACGCCTCGATGGGCGTGATAACTAATCCTAATCCTCCTCACCCTGCAGAAAGGGCGTAATAGCCGGTGTGACGCTATTTGCGTCACATCCGGTCCTTGTGACGTCTGTACACCCTTTTGGTGTAAGCCGACCTCACCATGCGCATTGCTCATGTGCGGCTTGTCGGCTTACACCAAAAGGGTGTACAGACGTCACAAGCACCGGATGTGACGCAAATAGCGTCACACCAGCTATTACGCCCTTTCTGCAGGGCGAGGAGGATTAGGATTAGTTATCATGCCCATCGAGGCGTGATAATGAGCGCGTCAGGAGGGCTAGAGTCTCACAGGGCGTGAGAAGTGTGAAGAAGTCCCTGAGATGTAAGTGAATAATAGCGTTTTTCTCAATGTTACTAAACGCTTTTTTTACACAAATGGACAGCTGCTAATCATCTTTAAGGGTGCAGGGACAGGTATTTATAGAGTTGGGGGTCATTTGGAGGGGTCAGGTTCCCTTTAATTCCAATCTCTGATGACTGTTTTTTTGACTTCATCATCTCCTTCATCTGTTTTTTTTTTGTCTTTTCAGTAATTCTGTAACGTTTTGATACCTATAAAGAGAAAAATCATTATGAATTCATAATAACTTCTAGTAATATTGATACCAAAAATATTAGTAATATTCATACCCCCTTTTTTTCCCTGATCTAGATCTAGTACTGACAGATTAGCACATAACATTTACCAAGTGCACCATTTCAGCACACTGATTACGGTACTCAATCTTTCACTATAAGTTCAATTCCTATTTTTTACCCCTATATCCCGACATATTTAATACACAATTTTCACCTATACACAGCTTTCATTTTTTATCACACAGGATATTTACTCTTTATTATAATTGCGATCTTTTTTATTCAACTTTCTTTCCTTCCTGACATATTTATTTTCTGTTCTTTCTATCTGGATAATACACAGATCTATAGCACAACAGGCAGAACGCCTGCACAATTCATAATATAGATCACTATTCTCTATTTATATTTTATTCCATACTACGCCTGATTTTTTTCTATATAGTCTGTCTTTTACTTTTTATTAATTCAGCTCATAGAGATGTGAGTGACACCAAATGGCTGTACTCTATGTACCCACTATATTGAGATATTTATACTTATAATAATTGCAGTTTTTACGAGGTTTTGTTGTCAAACACTGTGAAGTCATGTTTGGATCCACCCTGCTTGCTGATGTCATCACAATCATGTCTGCATCATCTTTTTTTTCCTTGTTAAATATGATTGTTTTCAGTATGATCTTGATGTTCCCTGAGGAAGGAGCTCAGTATGTGGCTCTGAAACGCGTCGGAAAATAAACTAGTCATCACCATACCCAGACATCCCGTTGTCTCTGGTGCTTTATATCCATTGTGGCAGCAGCACGGATTTCGAGGTACTTTGTCCAGAAGGTTTGTTGAAACCGCACTGACCTGTGGAAGTACAGTCTCAGCAACAGCTGCATTTTCTGAGCGATTAAGCTGGTTGTGTGCTACACAACCCTACCAGCAGGCAGCAACGGGCTGCCACCAACCCCCAGCTGCCTATTTGTACCTGCCTGGAAACAGAAATATAGGAAAGCCCTTTTTTTATATTATTTCATGAATTTCATGAAATAATAACAAAAAAAGTGCGTGGGGCTTTGCGCTATTTCTGTGTCCAGCCAAGTACAACTAGGCAGCTGGGTGCTGGAATCCGCAGCACAGGGAGGCCCAAGCTTTCTTGGCCCCCCCCGCTGCCAATTGTAGCCCGCAGCCACCCCAGAAAATGGCGCGTTCATAGAAGCGCCATCTTCTGGCGCTGTATGCAGCTCATCCAGGGCCCTGGTGCAGTGGCTCACTGGGTAATAAAGGGGCAAGAGCCAGCTTTGTATTATCAGCTGGCCCTAAGCCTGAAATTCATGGGGTCATGCCAATATTAGACATGACCGCCATGAGTTTCTAGTAAAGTTTAAAAAAAAAAAAAAAACACCACAGAGAAAAACTTCTTTATTAGAAAAAATAACAAAACAACACTTAGACTCCATCTTTGTTAAAAATGTATCTTCCGTCCGACATAGTCCAATCCAATTTTCTTCTTTAGCTCAGCTACATCTCTGGTAGAGAACCTCTACCAGAGATGTAGCTGAGCTGTGCGCTGGGTGGCTGTGGGAAAGTTCATGTGAGTTCGTGCTGCATGAACTCACATGAATCCTGACAGCACCGCAGCTACTTCAAATGAACAGCTGATCTGCAT
Source organism: Allobates femoralis (assembly GCA_033576535.1). Taxonomy (NCBI): domain Eukaryota; kingdom Metazoa; phylum Chordata; class Amphibia; order Anura; family Aromobatidae; genus Allobates; species Allobates femoralis. Next base: position 603,120,803 of record JARQOC010000003.1, on the reverse strand, counting down.
CATTTGAAATAACCGGCGGGAAAGCCAGCGGTGAGAAGACTTCACCATCGGCTTTCCTGCTCTGTGCTGCGCTCCCCGCTCCCTGATGCCCCTTCATTGCTCCCCCCGCCGCCTCCCCGCCTGATCCTAAGTGAGGACCGGGCTAGGAGAGCAGCTCCAGGGAGCGGGGAGGGGGCATCAGGGAGCAGGGAGTGCAGCACAGAGAAGGAAAGTCGGCGGTGAAGTCTTCTCACCACTGCCAGCTTCCCCGCCCTGGTCCTTCGCTCCCCGCTCCCTGGTTCTGCGCTCCCCGCCCAGTCCTAACTCAAGATCGGAATGGGAGGTGGCGGGGGGAGCGGAGGATTGGGATGGGAGGCTGCAGGGGGCAGAGGATCGGGCTGAATGATTGTTTAAAAGCCGGCGGCTTTTAAACAATCATGCCCCCATTTCAACCTTTTCCTCTGCCCCCAGACAACTTTATAGGGTCCTTTTGGTGAAAGTACTGTTATCGAACATAACCTCGAACTGCCGAATTTCAAGCTAATTGTTCACATTCGACGAATGACTCGAACATCGAACAAAACAGCTCAAATTTGAGATTGGCGAACATTTTGAATCGAACATCGCTCATCTCTAGTACCTATGTTAACATGTAACTTGGCCTGTTAGGATGTTTTGGAGTTAAATTGCTTTTTATTCCAGTGAATGTGACCTCCTAAAGCTGCAAATTCAACAAATTAGCATTTTCAGTTCTTTCAAACATATCAAAAGTTTAGAAACTCTACTGTGCCTAATAATTTGGAACAGTGCATTTAGAGTTTTTTTATTTTTTATTTTGAAGATTATACTGTTATCATTTCGAGGTTTCTTTGATAAAATTTGATGCATACTCTAACGTGTGATGACTTTTATTACACTGACTGTCATTTGCACCAACCATTTAGGAAAATCAGAGAAAAAGAACATTTGCATAATAATTTGGAACATGGTGTATATACAAATATGTGACATTAAATTTAAAGTCAGGACAGTAAGTCCTTTTTCCATGGTTTCCTGAAATAGTTCTTTAGTCATGCTTGTAATGGATATATTCAGGTTCAATTATTTTAATGGCCATGCAGAAGTTCATGGAAATGTTGTAAAAAAATTGAAATCAACTTTAAAACAATATGAAGGTGTAGTTCCCAAAACAGAGAATCTGAGAGTAAAAAAATCCCTGGTCTGTGGAGCGCTAGGGCTAGAGATAAATGGCACTAGGGTTATTTTAGAAAAAGTTTCTTTATTAACCTCTTACAGGCCACTACGCGTTTCTGCAGCAGAGCGCTGCCGCTCTGCTGCAGAAACGCGTAGTGGCCTGTAAGAGGTTAATAAAGAAACTTTTTCTAAAATAACCCTAGTGCCATTTATCTCTAGCCCTAGTGCTCCACAGACCAGGGATTTTTTTACTCTCAGCTTCTTGCACTTGTGCACACCTGGCAAGAGCAGCTCTGGACAAGAGATACCATTAATCCTAGATCCTGAGTTCCATGACCTAGCAATACAACACGGTCACCGTTGTAGGACCTGTGGTGACATCAATCCGGTCATTGATCGCGGCAGGAGTTGGAGCTCCCGGAGCAACTTTCGGTGCCTCCACTATACCTCCAGGCGGAGGTGGATTCACAGGCGTAAGACCGCAGTTGTGCAGGGTTGCACAACCACCTCTGGTGAGTGGCTACACAGCCCTGGGCCTAAATCCACTTCAAAAACTTTCTTCACATGTGCTCCCACCCCCTCCCCCCTCTTTGTCTTCCAAAACAGAAAATGACTCTTGGGCTTGGGGATGGGGAAGGGGAAGGGAGGAAGGGAAAGGGACAGGTGTTTACTTGACAAGGATGTCTGCAAGATAAATAAAGCTTCTGGATGATGAGGTGAAGAAGTCCTGATATCAACTATTTTGGCAGGTAGATTAGAGGTGGGTGTAATTGGTGAGGATAACTCTAGAGTGGATTGAAATAGAAAAGAAAGGAGAGTAGAAGGAGTGTAAGCTTACATGCAATTATTTCTTTAGGGACAAATATAAGATGTTATGTTTTTCTTTTCATCTGATTAGTGGGAGGTTTGGTCTTTTATGTTTCTCATTCTGTTTCCGATGTAAGGTGTATATTCAGGGTGGGACTTGGGTGTCTGGGGCCCACCAGGGAAATTGATTTCAGGGGCCCACCCTTCAGCTATACGTAAATACCTGGTAGCTGTTATACCCATTATATTGGCGGCTCCTTCACATCACTCTGTGCTCAGCAGAACTGCGATGTACAATTATTGTACTTTATATTAAAGAGACTCTTTGGTGAAAACAAGTTATCAGTGATCCACAGGTTCAATAGGTGATCACTTATTTATTGGTGGAATCTGACCTGCGGAAACTGTATCATCAGAAGAATGTGGGACTTATATCCCAATTATTAAAGGGGTTTTCCCATAAACAAAATTAATTTTAAAGTTCATTTTAATCAATAGATTTTGGAATAATAATTTGCATAATTTGAGGTGTTTAAAAATAATGTTCCTGTGTCGAGAGAATCCCTGTACGGTCAAACACATCCATTACACAGTACACAGCAGGGACACATATATAAGTTTATCTCAGCCCAGGAACATTTTATTTTAAACACATCCAATTGTGGAAATTATTATCATTACAGGGTCTACTTATTATTAAGATGAACTTTAAATTAACCTTGTTCGTGGGAAAGGCCTTTAAAATGCAGCTGCTGGTAATGATGTAAGTATTGCGCATGCATGAGGTGTACTTTACCACAGCTCATCACATGAGCTGCCGTAAAGTATACCTCACGCATGCGCAATGCGCAGCTTGAGGTCTGTCGATACACTGAAAGGGTGTATCGATGTCAGCAGCGCCTGAAATGATGCGATTAGCGTCATATCGGCTAATCCGCCCATGGAGGAGGGCGAGGAGGATTCAAATGGTTTATCACGCCCATTGGGGTGTGAATACAAGCACTAAAGGCGGCGAAAAGAAGTCACAGGGAACGCCCTGTGCGACTTCTCAGGAGACAAGAAGCCGTAGTTGTAGAGGTATCAAAATCACTTTTTGAAAGTTTCAAACTACACAATTTTTACACAAAGGGATAGGTAGAATAGCATAATGATGGTGCAGGGACAGATATTAATAGGATGGGGGGTGATTTTTAGGGGTCAGGTTCCCTTTAAAGATTACAGCATCCACATGACTACATCATCAGAACCACCGTCAATACAATTACATATCACTAGAACCACTGTCAATACAATAATACCTCACCAGAACCATTGTCAATACAGTAATACATCACCAAAAACAATCAATACATCACCAGAAACCCCATCAATACAATAATACATTACTATAACCCCTGTCAGTACATAACCAGAACCATCAGCAATACAATAATACTAATAATCAGAACCACCGTCACTACATCACCAGAACAGTACGTTCCCTATATAAATGTGTATGCAGATTAAATGTCCCATACTGTTCATACTCCTTCCACATGTCCCATACTGCTCATCCTCCTCCCACATGTCCCATACTGTTCACCCCCGATGTGTCCCATGCAGCTCATCTTACATCCATATGTTGCATACAGCTCATCCTCACCCCATCCCTTCCCTGAATCCAATGTTGCTTATCCTCCTACAAAATGTCTCATGCAGCTCATCCTTCCCCACCATCCCCCTTCCAGGTTACACGCAGCCTCTCACCTCCCATGTTCCACGCAGCCTCTCCCCTCCTATGCACTACGCAGCCTCTCCCCTCCCTTGTTCCACGTGGCTTCTCCCCTCTCCCATGTTCCATGTAGCTTCTCCCCCACATTCCATGTAGCTTCTCCCCCCACGTTCCATGTAGCTTCTCCCCCATCCCCCATGCATCCATGTACCTTCTCCCCCATCCACCAAACCATCCATGTACCTTCTCCCCATCCCCCCTCCATCCATGTACCTTCTCCCCCATCCATCCATTTTCTCCCCCTTTTTCCATGCCGGCCCCCATCCATCCATCCATCCAGCTACTCCCACCTTTCTATGCCGCCCCTATCCATTCATCCATCCCGTTCTCCCCCCTTTTCTATGCCACCCCCCTATCCATCCATCACGTTCTCTCCCCTTTTCCATAATGCCCCCCACACATCCATCCCATTCTGCCCCCTTTGCCAGGCCACACCATCCATCTATCCATCCATCTATCCCACTCTGTTCCCCCCAGGCTACTATCTTTGGCTGTAACAGCGCCTTACCTGACTCCACGTTTCTGATCTCTGCAGCGCTCGGTCTCTCGGTCACCGGCACCAGGAACCCGGCACCAGGCAGCTTCTTCCTCTGCAGCTCCCGATCTTCGGCACCAGCCAGCTTCTTCCTCTGCGGCTCCCGGTCTCTGGCACCAGGCAGCTTCTTCCTCTGTGACTCTCGGTCTCCCGCTCGCCGGCACCAGGCAGCTTCTTCCTCTGCGGCTCCCAGTCTCCCACTCGCTGGCACCAGGAACCCGGCATCAGGCACCCGGCAGCCTCTTCCTCTGCAGCTCCTGGTCTCCAGCACCAGGCTATGGGGGGCAAAAACACGCTGATGCTATGGGGGGTCACAGACATACTGCTACTGCTGCGGGTGGGGGAGCACAGACACACTGTTACTGTTGGGGGGCACACACATATTGCTGCTGGGGGGCACACTGATTGCTGCTGCTGGGGGGCACATATTGCTGATGCTGCTGGGGGTCACACATATTGCTTATGCTGTTGGGAGGGGCACACATATTGCTGCTGGGGGGCACACATTTTGCTGCTGCTGTTGGGGGAGCACACATATTGCTGTTGCTGGGGGGGGCACACATTTTGCTGCTGCTGGGGTGCACACTTTATGCTGTTGCTGGTGGAGACATATTGCTGCTGGGGGCATGGCCGGCTCCAGTTTTCTGCGGGCCCCGGGCGAAAGAGTCTCAGTGGGCCCCCTTTAGGACATACTGCTGCATCATGTATGTATATTATATTATATATATATATATATATATATATATATAGAGAGAGAGAGAGAGAGAGAGAGAGAGAGTCCGCAACCTATATATATGTATATATAAATATATCCCTCGCAAATGTATTCCCTACCATGCTGTCTCTCCAATCCTGTGCATATCTCTCCCCTTGTGCGGTCTCTTCTCTCTATGTGCAGTCTCTCTCCCCTGTGCGGTCTCTCCTCTCTATGTGCAGTCTCTCTCCCCTGTGCGCTGTCTGTCCCTTGAGCCTGTCTCTTACCTGTGCTTGTTCCCCTCCCTGTGCACTGTGTATCTCCCCTACACTTGTCTCCCCCTGTGCCTGTCCCTTCCCCTGTACGCTGTGTCTCCTCCCTGTGCCTGTCTCCCCCGCTGATGTAATTTGCCCCTGACAGGGCCCCGAGTGCTGCCCCACACCGCACCCTCGTGGGCCCTGCGCTGCCCCACACCTCACCCTCGGGGCCCCTGAGTGCTGCCCCCACACCGGGGGGCCCCAAGTGCTTCCCCCAACACCAGGGGGCCCCTGAGCGCATCCCCCACACCAGGGGGCCCCTCAGCACTTCCCCCCCAACACCGTGGGGCCCCTGAGTGCTGCCCCCACACTGGGGGGGCCCCTGAGCACTTCCCCCACATCAGGAGGCCCCTGAGTGCATCCACCACACCAGGGGGCCCCTGAGCGCTTCCCCCCAACACTGGGGGGGGCCCCTGAGCACTGCCCCCACTCTGGGGGGCACCTGCGCACTGCCCCCACACCAGGAGGCCCCTGAGTGCATCCACCACACCAGGGGGCCCCTAAGCACTTCCCCCAACACCTGGGGGCCCTTGAGCACTGCCCCCACACCGGGGAACCCCTGAGTGCTTCCCCCAATACCAGGGGGCTCCTGAGCACATCCCCCACACCAGGGGGGCGGCCCTGAGCACTTCCCCCAAAACTGGGGGGCCCCTGAGCGCTGCTCCCACTCTGGGGGGCCCCTGAGTGCTGCCCCCACACTCGAGAGCCACTGAGTGCTGCCCCCACACTGGGAGCCCCTGAGCGCTGCTCCCACACTGGGGGGCCCCTGAGTGCTGCACTTACACTGGGGGGGCCCTGATTGCTGCACCCACACCAGGGGGGCCCCTGAGTGCTGCACCCACACTGGGGGACCCTGAGTGCTGCACTTACACTGGGGGGGCCCTGAGCGCTGCACCCACACCAGGGGGGCCCTTGAGTGCTGCACCCACACTGGGGGCCCCTGAGTGCTGCCCCCTCACTGGGGGGCCCCTGAGCGCTGCACTTACACTGGGGGGCCCTGAGCGCTGCACCCACACCAGGGGGACCCTCAGGGGCCCCTAAGAGCTGCCTCCCTTCCTCCCTTCTAACCTTAAGGCTGCAGCCAGTGTTCTCTCAGACCTCTCCTTTCATATAGTCTGAGCTGCCTGCAGCTGCTCTATTTCCTGTGTGCGGAGATACAGGAAATAGACGGCTGCAGTGATCTCACTACAAGTGAGGACAGGCTGTCTGCGGGGGCAGTGCTCAGGGGCCCCCTGAGGGTGAGCTTTAGGGGCAGTGCTCAGGGGCCCCTGAGGGTGAGCTTTAGGGGCAGTGCTCAGGGGCCCCTGAGGGTGAGCTTTAGGGGCAGTGCTCAGGGGCCCCTGAGGGCTAGGGTCACACTTGCTTTGTGACCCTAGCCTGATGCCAGTATTTTCGGCTGCAGTGCATAGCATGTAATGCTATGAGCTGGAGCCCATAGAAACCTGATGTTTACCTTGCCAACCACTGGTTGGCAATGTAAACATAGGGTTTCTATGGGCTCCGTTGCTGGCAGCGCATAGCATTAAACGCTCTGTGCTGCAGCAGACAATACTGGCATCAGGCTAGGGTCACAAAGCAAGTGTGACCCTGGCCTTTCTAAGCAGTCTGGGCCCCGGGCCCGGCACTTGCCTGGGTGCTGTCGCCGGCCCTGCCGCTGGGCCCCGCTCTTTTCAGCAGGGGGTAATGAGAGGCGGGGCTAGATGGGCGGGGCCTCTAGACCTGAGGGCCTCCCATGAGTTTTACCCGGTTACCCGCCAGAGCAGTCTGAGGCTGTGTACATTTGATTCTCTAATGACTATCCACGGGGCCCAAGTACTCTGAAATCTCAAATGTGATACGTGAAGCGCTGCCAATTGCCATATCCTCAGTATGGTATGGATGATCCAATTTTATCAGGCACTGTGTAATGGTGGGCACTTGGGTTGATCGCTAGAGAAGTGGGATAAGGAGCTGAACTGCTGCTAGGTAAAACAGCAGCAATCTATTTGGTATATTTCCCGGTCCTGTTGAAAAATTCAGGAATACCATGACTGGTTTCAGGGTTGTTGGTAGAGAACAGATTTGAGTGAATAATTTCAGGACTCCCAGCCAGAAAGGCTTCAATGCCCTGCATTTCCACCAGATATGTATAAATGTTCCTACTTCCTCTCCGCATCTCCAGCAAGACACCGACATAGATGGAAACCATTTATAAATTTTAATTGGGGTTGTATACCAGCGGGTAATAATTTTATACGAATTCACCTGGACCTTAACGCACTGCGAAAGACCAAAGGATCCCTTGTAGATCTGTAGTATCTCTTCCTTTTAAAACTTGGTTCTAAGATCCTTTTCCCAAAGGGATATATAAGCTCTCTTTTGGGGTACAGCATCAGTGATCAGAAGTCAATACATTTTAGATAAGATTTGTATAGCTTGAAAGTATGTGGAAACTGCTGTCTTAAGACTGCCGTATTGTAGGAAGTTGAGAGTATCAGGTGCAATGATATTATTTAGTTGTGAGATAGGGGCTAATGAACCTTCTTCGAGTATCTTTTCAACTGGGGTTTTTAGGGTATGCAATAGATCCTGTGTCTGTGCTTTTGCGGCCCCTGAATACAACCCTGGCAAATCTTTAATGTTGGTTAGCTGGAAGGCGAAGGCAATAGAGCCTTAAGAGTGGCAAAACCTTCTAAGAAACAATTGTTTTAACATTATATTTTGAGGTAATACAGTTCTGAGTTTGAGTGGTGTTGACTGAACTGCTGCTTTTAGAGGAGTCGGGAGCATATACTCTGCTAATGAAGTCCATAATTTATGTTTAGGCTCCCTTGCCCAGTCTATTATTGTCGATGTAGTGTAAGCCTCGTGATATTTTTTCATGCCTTCTAGTGACCTTGGTAAAACTAGTGTATTAAAATTTAACCTGGGGCATTTTCCCTGCAAAATATAGTTGTTAAACAGAGCTCTAACGTTGTGGGAAAAAAATTGTGGTACCCAGATTGGTAACATCTGAAAGGCATAACAAAATTTAGGTTGGATAAAGTTCTTCAATACATTTTTTCAGACCTTCTATGAAATAAAAGGAGAGGACCATGGCTTCATCACCTTTTTGGATAAACTGATAAGTGGTAAAAATGTTAATTTCTCTAGTGAGGGTGGGTGGTGGCATAGTTAATACCCAAATATGTGATGTATTTTAGCTTGTTTTGTGGTATATTAATACCTAGAGCTTCTGACATTTCTAAATTAATTTTAACCCGATAGTGACGGCCTTCTGACTTTAGACATCTGAAAATTAGGGTACATCATGCTGCTGTCTTTCAACATCAGCAAGGAATAAGCCTGTAGTATCTTCCCCCCCCAGTGCCCGAAAATGTCCGGGCTTTCAGCAACAAGGGTAGCGAAGACCCTGCAGATTGTAACTTGGGCAGTTTTTTTGCCGGTAATTGTAATGTGATGACTGGTAAACAGTGTTTACCAGTCATCACTTTACAAAAAAGTAATCGCCAGTAAAAATGCTTTCTCTTTCATCTGACATGGTGACACATGTCAGATGAAAGAGAAATGTGAATCCCTAGGGCCCTCAAGTCCCCTGGTACCATCCCAAAATGTCCACGGTGCACGTAAAAACCCGGTGCCTCCCCTGCATCTCTATGCAATCTGGACAAGTGAGTGGGATTCAGCCACCAATATAGAGAATTTATTGCAGACTTTGACAGACTTAGTCTGCCTTCTACATGCCCCTTCAAGGTCGTGCCTGCTGCCAGCACCTCGTGTTGAAGAGTTGTTCAAGTGAAACTGTGCCCACATAACTGCCGGGATACAGGAGGTCAGGGACAAAGCCCCTCATAAGTATAGGTCCGGATTGGCCACCACTCTGCTCACTTTGTCCAGTATAGTGTGTACTTTGTCTTCTGGCAGGAAACATTGTTCGGCAACTGAGTCCAATTGAAGACCCAGAAAGCTTTGCACCCTGGTGTTAGTCTTGACATTGTCCAGTTTATTATCCAGCCTAATTCCTGTAAGGACAACAGTACATGATTCAGTCGAGACGTGCACTGAGCTGCAGAATTCCCCGCAATCAAAAAATCGTCCAAATATGGAGCAATAAGAACGTCACTGTATCTGACATAAGCCAGTACATCAGCCATGACCTTGGTAAAGATGTGAGGAGCCATAGAGAGCTCGAATAGCATGGCAGCAAACTGGAGATGTCTTACGTGGCTGTCGAGACAAATGGCCACTCTTAAAACCGCTGATGATCTGGATGAACTGGCAGATGATAGTATGCATCTTTGAGATGTAACACCACCATAAAACACCTGGGGAACAGGAGCCGAATTGTGGATTGGATGGATTCCATTATAAAGGATTGAAATCTGAGTTCAATTTTTTCAGATTAATAATAGTCCTAAAGGTACCATCTGGCTTCAGAACCAGGAACAAAGGGGAATAAAACCCGCTCCTGGTCCCTAGGCACTTCTACCAGTACCCATTTCCTCAACAAGTCTCCAAACTCCGATTCCAATGCCTGTTGGCGAACTGGGTCAGACAAGGCAGTTTGAAGAAAGGAATCCCTGGGGATCCTCTCGAAGTCTAGCTTCAACCCAGATGAAATCAGGTCGAGGATCCAGTGGTTAGATATAATTTGGGACTATTTGCTGAAAAAAATATGACAGGCTACCCCCTACTGGTGGGACAAAACTAGCAGTACCGGGGTTTTTGCATAGAGGTGGAGGGACCCCCATAGTAGGCACCTTTCTGCTTCTTCCCTGCCGGTTCCCATCTGGAGTCCGACTTCTGGTGAGAAAACTGCCGCTTCATGAAAGCTTGCCTATAATTGGGAAGAGTAGGTTTAGGGAACCCCTTTTTAACATCCCCTGCTTTAGTTAAGATGTCGTCAAGGATAGGGCTGAAGAGGTACTCACCCCGACAAGGGATGGCACAGAGTTTGCTCTTAGCATGCGCATCCCCCTTCCACTCCTTCAAACATAAGGATCGACGCACCGTATTAGACAGACCTGCAGACCTGGCTGCTAAGCGGAGTGAATCTGCAGATGCATCAGCTATACAAGCGGAACCATTCCGTAATTGAGGGATGAAGGCCAGTAATCTATCCCGTGGAACACCCGACCTAATCTACTCCTCCAACTGGTCAATCCAGACTAATTGAGAACGGGCTACACATGTACAGGCAATAGCTGTCTTAAAAGCACCAATCGAAGCTTCCCAGTTCTTTTTTAACAAAGTCTCTGCCTTACGGTCTGATGGGTCCCTAAGCAGACTCCCGTCCTCAAGTGGTAACACGTTGTTTTTGGAAGACGTGGCTACGACCGCGTCTACTTTAGGAATCTTAGTCCATTACAGCAATTGGGCGTCATCAAAAGGATATCTCCTCTTGGAAGAGGAAGGCAAGAATCCCCTAGACTCTTGCTTCTCCCATTCCCTCTCAACCAGATCTTTGATGAAATCAATCACTGGGAAGGAGCAACGCTTTCTTTGAGACAGGCCCGCAAACATTACTTCCTGGGCCGTTTTAGCTTCCCTACTGTCGGTGATACCCATGGTGGAATGGACAGATTTCACCAAAGCGTCCATCTCCTGAATGGGAAATAGGAACCACCGTCATCATCGGACGAAGAACCCGAATGGGAAGTGTGCATCAATCCTTCTTCCTGAGAAGTACTGTCAGACCCACATCCAGAATGATGCACAACCTGTACTGGTAAGGTCATACTAGGCTGTTGAAGGTGGCTAAGGGAGTGCCAAATCTCATCCTGTATAAAGGATTTGAGGTCGGAAGTGCGAACCGGAGCTTCCTCATTAAGGGTCTGGGTGATGCATGACTGACAAAGACGCTTACTATAGTCATCTGGCAGGGGCTGTACACACAACGCACACTCCTTATGTTTTGATTTTGCCATTTCTTTTTACCCTGGCCATCAGAAGAGAGAGAGAGAGAGAAAAAAAACAGGAATCAGTCTACTAGGTGATCCTATAGAGTCAACTCACCCTGGTACCGGTTCTGGAGGTGGAGGCACACTACTGGATTTGGAAGCCTTCTCATCCTTCAGTTTCCCAGCAGAGCTGACATCCCTAGTGGCCCTCCTGTTGCTACTGCCACTACTGAGGCTGCCACTACCATGCTGTTTAGCACCACCGGGGGTGCTCCTCTGTCTCCTTAGGAGAAGACATGCTGCACATACCTCTGTGGAGTCGCCGCCATTTCAAAGCCTCCCGCACTTGGATCCTCCCCGGTAGCTCGGAAGTCATCTGCGTCACTTGCGATTCACGCGTGTGTCATCAGGCCTCGCAATCCCGGGAGATGGTCAGCACGAGGCACAGGGCAGCCGACCTGCGCCTCCGGACCTGGAACAGAGCCTCCTGGCATGCACCCACGACCCATGACAGTGCCACCTGGACCATGGGTTGTGGTAAACATCCAGCAGAGGGGGGAGACTGATGTGACAGGGCTCCCCCGACGTCACCACTGCCAACCCTGCAGTCACCAAAAGAACCGCACAGAAGAGTCAGGCTGCAGGTAATCCTCTTCATCTGTGGGTTCCCCATAAGGACAGGAAAACAACTGAGGAGAGGGGGACCGCCCCTTTTTATCTGTAGGTTTCCTGTCCTTGTGGGCAGATCCCATTTCTCAGTGGGTGCTGTCATGGCAATAGGAAAATATAAAATAAACTACTTCAAGATTTTTGGCCAAATATCAATAAAAAAGTTCAAATAATAAACCAGACTACTTAGAGTGTGAAACAGCAACAGTGCCAGTATGACGCCGTTAAAAAAGCTAAAACAGTATTCACCTTGGGGTCTTTTGGCCCCTCGATTAAAAAATTGATTCAAACTTCTCTTCATTCAAGTTCTGATTGGAAAAATAAACCACACGAATTACGTACGAGAATCTAGTAAACAAACTCCAAAAACGCTAGCACGTCAAACAAAGTAGCCCAAAAGTAACCCAAGAGTATATACATGTGGGGCCTGAACAGATCCCAGCTGGTGGGATTAAGGTTAAATGTAAGCCTTCAGCACACTCTCATATACTCATTGTCTGGCGTTTTCATACTGTATAGACCTCGCTCCTGTCCCACAGTTACATCTGGTTCCCGTAGCTTCTGACTGGCCTGCAATCAGAAGCTATGCCACAGGCACTCAATGCATCTATAAGAAAGCCAGAATAAGACTCCTATAGAGGTGTATTGAAAAGTGACTTGCGGCGCACTCCATGAAACACCGGAGCAATCACTAGTCACTTATCAACGCAGACCAACTGGGAAAAGATGAAGACGGCGGAACGTGTGGGTAAGACCAGGTGCAGTAGACTGACTTTTAAAACACTGCTCCATTTCCAATTTCATCCCTTCAGTCATGTCCGACTAGTGGATACCATGTGAACCATTTTCCTCTAAGCCTCTGTTTGTCACAGCATCAGTTCTGATGTTCATTCCCGTGTCTGCCATGATGGTGTCCAGCCAACAGGTCTTCCACGACCTATACTGCCACTGACCATACCCAAGCATCATGTCCTTCTCGAGGGAATTTGCTCTTATCACATGGTCGAAGAGAGAATTTTATGTTTTATGACTTTTCCTACCAGGGACGTCTGTGGATTGACACTTTCCAAAACAGCCCTATTTGTGATTTTGGCTGTCCACAGGATTTGCAGAAGTCTCCTCCCGCACCACAGTTCGAAGAAATCTTTTTTTGATCATCATTTGCCAATGTCCATGTCTCACACACATACGCTATTGGGAATGCAATGGCTGTAACCACTCGTCGTTTGGTGATGATCTAGATGTCCTTGCACTTCCACAGTTTCTCCATGTTCATCATTGCTGCACGAACCATAGGAAGCCGCCGCTTGATTTCAGCTGTAGAGATGCTGTTACAATCAATGAGGGACCCCTGGAAGGTGAAACTGTCTACCATTTCATTTTTTAACTCAGATAAATTTTTATTGAGAATAAAGCCATAAAACAACAGCATACACATAATATACAATTTTCCTCCCCACCAAATGTTGAACCAATCCCTTCCCTTACCCCACTCCTAGACAGCTTACCCCACCCCAGGTACAAGAAATGTCATATATTATATAATCAAAACATAACAATATTCCTATGACCTTAAACTCCCAATGAATTGTAATGTGAATATCGCATATGCACCCCATCAGTCCGACACACATCTATGCCTCGATTAAGGTATCAAAAATATGATAATAAAAAAAAAAAGAGACAAAAAGATTTATAAATATCTCATATTCACAGCCATTATACCCAAAGATATTTTATATACTTTGCATCCAGGGATTCCAGAGCCTTTCAAACACCTCTCTCTCATATATACCTCTCTCCAACTTAATGACCGAATCCACCTGTCGAGTGAATTCCCTCCTTATGGGAGGATTGTCAGCGATCCAGTTCCTGGCAATAACCTTCCTTGCAATATATAATAATCTGGCAAATGCTACTTTAGCAGCATTTTTCACTCCAACCTCCTCTACGTACCCCAGGAGGCACACCAATGGGATCTTGGGAATGATACAACTATATGCCCTCTCTATTTTAAGAATTATAGTATTCCAATAATGGCGCAACACTGGACAAGTCCACATCATGTGGTATATTCCAGCCTCATTATCCCCACATCTCGGACAATCTGATGTGGACCTCAGTCCTATCTTGAACAACATTAAAGGAGATCTGTACACCCGATGGATCACATACAGTTGTGACAGCCTATATGGCTCACTCAGAGATAGCTTAGGTATATAAATCAATACAGTATCCCACTCCTCCTCCGAGATATTCCCAATTTCCTTTTCCCACTTTATTTTACTTTTAGATTGATAGTCCAGTAAGTAAGCATGCAAAATATCCTTATACAAAGAGGAAATTACCCCTCTTGTCACCCGTCCTCCACTACAAACGTACTCCAGCACCAGATCCGGCTGTACCACCATACTCTTTGTATTTTTTTGGACCTTCAAAGCATGTTTTAGTTGAATATGACGGTACCACTCAGATACCGGTAATCGGTACTCCTCCTGTAATCGCCTAAAAGACTTCAATTGTCCCCCCTCTACAATTTGATACATATATACCAGTCCTAAGTCCCTACATGTCTTAAAACAAACCAATTTTTGGAGTTACGGAAGATTAATATTATCCCAAATAGGCGTAAATCTATTTAGACCAGTCACCCCTTTTAATTTCTTTATTTTATCCCAGACCTTGCTTATCCATAATACCACTTTCTATCCCAACTATCAGCGGGCGCTTTCCCAGAACTCTCGCCAATATTCTCTTGTTTGATCCACCCCTCTCCTCACTAGACCAGCCCCTCAGATGCTGACTTTGTGCTGCTATGAAATATAGCACCGGGTTAGGTACTGCCAGACCCCCAGCATCCTTTGGCCATTGTAGAGTTTCTAGCTTGATTCTAGCCATTTTTTTCTCTCAAATCCAATCCCTAAATATGGAATTGATCACCTTGAACAATTTCCTCGGTATCCAAACAGGCGCATTGTGGAGCAAGTATAGAAGCTTAGGCATCAGCACCATCTTCAGCAGATTGGACCTACCAACTACTGACATATGCAATTTGTTCCATGCTGTTGTCTGCCCTTAGCGTCTTCAACAAAGGCGTTAAGTTCAAGGCCACATATGTTGTCACCGGCAATGCCACCTGTATACCAAGGTATTTAAACTCCCCAACACATTGCAATCTACTAGCCCCTTTGTCCTCTTGTGTCAAAGTAACCCCACTATCAACTTTAAAAAGAATAGATTTGGTCCAATTAATTCTCAGCCCTGATATTTTCTTAAACTTCTCAAGAATCCGCATGGCATGGTCCAATGAGGCACCAGGGTCTTCCAGGAACAGCAATAAATCATCAGCATACAGAGCTATCTTGTCTTCTATGTTCCCATAGCTGAATCCTGTAACCTCCAGTGCTTTCCTAATTACTGCGGCCAATGGTTCTATCACCACCGCAAAAAGCAATGGCGACAGAGGACAGCCCTGTCTCGTTCCTCTCTGTAAGTTAATCTGTTGGGACATCCCCCCATTAACTCTCAGTCTAGCTGAAGGTTGTGAGTACAACAACTGCACCCTTCCAATAATTTGAAGTCCGAAACCCATCCTCTTCAGAACTTGCCAAAGGTATCCCCACTCGATGCTATCAAATGCCTTATGGGCATCAAGCGAGACAATCACCCTCCGGCCAGAGTTGTCAGATGGTAGCTGCTGATTCAAATACAGTCTCTATATGTTAGTGGCTGTAGATCTGTTGGACATAAACCCAGACTGATCCGGGTGGATCAAGTCATGTATGATACTAGTCAGCCTATTTGACAACACCTTGGCCAGAAGCTTCACGTCCGCTGTCAGCAGAGAAATCGGTTGATACGAGTCTGCAATCTGTGGATCCTTTCCTTCCTTAGGGAGCACGACTATGGCAGCTTCTCTCATAGAGACAGGTAAAATCCCTCCATCCCTTGCCTTTTCCAATACCATCAGTAGGCGGGGCAACAGTGTCTCCTGTAAGTTTTTATAAATCTCAACTGGCAACCCATCCGACCCTGATGCCTTGTCATGACCCATGCCACGCATTGCTTCTTCCAACTCTTCAACAGTGATAGGTTTTTCTAATTCCTCTCTATCTCTGTCTGACAATACTTGCAGCTATCCCCTTGCGAGAAACGTATCCACTGCCCGCAAATCTGTCTCACCCCCTGACTTGTATAGAGTCTCATAAATGTCAACAAAGACCCCAAGTACATCTGCCATTCCCGTAACCACCGCTCCCTCTGCATTAACCATACTATGTACAGAGAAATTCTCTCTCTGAGCAGCCGCTATAACTGATAGTAAGTGGCCTACTTTCTCCCCCTTTTCATAGAAATTGAGTTTTTGAAACTCCCGTTTTTTTGCAGCTTTATCTATCAATATCTTGCTGATCTCATCATGAGCCTCTTTAAGAGCCTGTTTAGCTGCCATCGTGTTATTCTGAGCCGCCATCATCTCCGCTCTATCCAAGGCTACCATTTTGTCTTTCTCAATTTGTTTTGTCTGGGTCTTGCGTCTACTAATATCGCGGAATAACAACCCCCTAAGGTACGCTTTCATCGCATCCCACACTACCAATAGGTCGGCACTGCCCACACCATTGACGAAGAATTCTTCAAATCCAAAGCTATACCTTTCAGATTGACATGGCGCAACCAATTAGGGTGTAATTTCCATCCACTCCTCATCCCCCCCATTTGATCTTTTCTTCTTATGGACACAAGTAAGGGACAATGGTCAGATATGATCCTAGTCAAATATTGCACATCCCCAATCCAATCTAATTCATTAAACCATTAGCTAGAGCCAAATCAATTCGGGATAAATTATTATGAGATGCAGAATAACACGAAAAACTACCAATTCCAACATTCCTCACTCTCCAAGCATCTACCATTCCCATTTCCCGGACCAGATTGCCAAACGGAGTAAGACAGGCATTCATATTCCCTGTAGGACGCTTGCTTCTGTCCAAATAAGCATCAATTACATATGAAAGTCCCCTACTAACAGAAAGGGAAGAGTCTCCTCCCTCACAGAGAATTCCCACATCTCCCTTATTTTAATACTGGCATATGGAGGAGGGATGTAGATTGCAATAATGCACATTAGTTGACCAAAAAGTCTACACTTTACTGCCGCATACTGGCCCTCTCTATCCACGTATGACTTCACCTCCTCATACTGCACCGATTTATGAATTAGTCAAGAGACGCCCCTTGTATATGTAGAGAATGTGGAGTGATAGGCTTTCGGTATACATCTATTCAAGACATGCGTCGTTTGCCTCACTAGATGAGTCTCCAACAAACATATCATTGATATGTTCTGATCTTATATATGTTTAAGAATTGCACCTCTCATCGTGCCATCCGACAATCCTCTAACTTTCCAACTCAATAATCTAATTCCCTCCCCCATGACTCCCGCCAAACAACCGAATATACACCTTGTACCCATCCCTTGCAGGGCCGTATTTGCCCTTAGGCACTTGTGGGCATGTGCCTAGGGAACCAGGATGAGGGGGGCGGCGCCTGAGCAACTTTTTTTTTTCATTAAAAAGAAAAACCTCAAAAGACTGAGCATATGAACAGCAGGTAATTTTTACTTGCCGTGCATGAGATCATTCCCTTTAGCATTTTTTTGTTGCTTTTTCAGGTGGAAAACAGTGGATCTGCCTGAAAAATACAATGCTGTGTGCACATGCGCTTAGTCTGACTGATAAGTAAGGGGGGGAGGGGGCGCAGCCACTGAAAGTGCCTAGGGAGGCAGGAACTCTAAATACGGCCCTGATCCCTTGCTGTCATTTTCCCACCCCTTACCACCCCTCCCCCTCACTCTTTCCCTTACTATTTTCCTTCCCTCTCCTCTTTTCCATCCTTACCAAAAGGTGGCTGGGTACTCTATCCTGAACTGCAACTCTTAACCAACCCCCTCAAACCAGATCCCGTTCCCTCCCCTCCAACAGGATTATAAACCTACATAAAGCACATTCTGTACATTAACGTATCACTAATTATTCAATATAGTCACCATCTCTTTGTCAAAAAAAGAAAAAAAAAGGCCACTTCACGGTAAAGGTCCCACATTGTCCCTCTTGCCTCTCCTTCTCCCCGACTCAGTCCTGTAAGGGAGAATACTAGAAAAGGCATAATAAAAGGAAAAAATAAAAATAAAAGAGGTTAGTGAAAAACGCCGCATCAACCAGAACAAAAATTTGTCCCAACAACACCAAGCAACAGAAACCATGGAAGTCCGGTCTCTTACATAGTCCTTTTCCTCATGGAGCGCCACCATAGAATTAGAACAATTCTTCAAGATCTCAGCCGACCGACTTTACAGCCTCCGACTAGATCTAGGCTCCATTCAGTCCTTTATACCTTACAAAATATCGCCATAGATACAAGATCTATATTGATATGTTCCCGTGAATAAGCACATCAAATATTTATGGCAAAAAAATTATCACTTTATTAATTAAAATTAATTTATATTAAATATTGACTGTACATAACATGTATAAAACGGGCCAACAATCCCAATCATGCACAATATCATAGGGTGGGCACAAAAATACACAAATAGCAACGATTATTTATAGGGGAACAGGAAAAATACCTATAGCACCATCACACTTGTAATGTTCTCAATCCCTCTCTTATATCTAGAAGAATTTCCTGCAGACCAGTTGTCATTGAATAAATATAGATTAGATATTAGAGTATGTGTAATACCTGGTGCCAAAAAAGATCCTCGTGATGCAATCACTCCTTTGGCAGGAGCACAGTGGCAGCAGGGGTTCAAGGAGTGATTGCATCACGAAGATCTTTTTTGGCACCAGGTATTACACATACTCTAATATCTAATCTATATTTATTCAATGGCAACTGGTCTGCAGGAAATTCTTTTAGATATAAGGGCGCCTTCACACTAGCATTCTCCTCCGCAGCGTTCTGCGGAAGGGAATCACCATGTGTGCGCAGCGGCCGCCAGCTCCTATCTTTAGAATGGGAGCGCACGGTGCGGCGCTTGACAGCGCATGACCGTGCGCACCCATTCACTCCCATATGTGATCTGTGCGCTGGCGGATGCCGGCGCACAGATCCCACACTCCCGCCCGCACCAGGGACGCAACATGTCGCGTCCTGGTGCTGGCGGGAGTGTGTGATTTGTGCGCCGGCATCCGCCTGCGCACAGATCACATATGGGAGTGAATGGGTGCGCACGGTCATCCGCTGTCAAGCACAGCACCGTGCGCTCCCATTCCCTGCGCACACATGGTGATTCCCCTCCGCAGAACGCTGCGGAGGGGAACTCCAGTGTGAAGGCGCCCTAAGAGAGGGATTGAGAACATTACAAGTGTGATGGTGCTATAGGTATTTTTCCTGTTCCCCTATAAATAATCATTGCTATTTGTGTATTTTTGTGCCCACCCTATGATATTGTGCATGATTGGGATTGTTGGCCCGTTTTATACATGTTATGTACGGTCAATATTTTAATATAAATTAATTTTAATGAATAAAGTAATAATTTTTTTACCATAAATATTTGATGTGCTTATTCACGGGAAAATATTAATATAGATCTTGTATCTATGGCGATATTTTGTAAGGTATAATGTGTTAAGGTGAAGCACTTTTAGTTGAGGGGGACCCTTTTATGTGTTTCCATTCAGTCCTTTGTCTGGAGCCGTTTGGTGTTTATCTCCAGCCACTGCATGGCCTCCTCTGGTTCCCTAAAAAAAGTGTCTTCTCCAAGGCTATTACTCTCAATTTTGCTGGGAAAAATCATGTAGTACTGCACATTCAGTTCTCTCAGGCGCCGTTCGACTCCAGAGAATCTCATGCACTGCTTTTGTACCACTATGGAGTAGTCCGTATAAATCCCAATTCTTTGACCATCTAGCATGAGATCTTCAGCCTCCCTTGCCTTACGCAGTATAGTGTATCTGTCTCTATAATTAAGCAGTTTTGCAATCATAGTGCGGGGTCCTTTACCAGGTTGCTGCGGCTGCATTGGGACCCTATGGGCTCGTTCAACAGCATATAATTTGGAAAGGTTTTTCTGCTCCAAATTTATCCTTGAGCCAATTTTCCACAAACTCAGTGGGAGTTCTCCCCTCAGACTTTTCAGGAATGCCAACAATTCTAACATTATTTCTTCTGGAGCGGTTCTCCAGATAATCATTTTTTGCGGCTATCCCAGCCAGTTGCTGTGCCATTCTGTGTTCAGACTTTTGCAGCTTAACAATATAGTCTTCAGTTGTCCCCACTTGCTCCTCCACAGCACTGGTTCTAATGTCACCCTTTTTAATGTCTTTTTTAATGCTAACCACCTCTTTCTGTGTCCCTTGGCACTGCTTTGTTAGTGTAGTCAGGGCTTGCTTGCAGTATGATACCACCTCAAATATATCTTTTAATGTGGGCTCCTCCACACTCCCCTCTGCATCCTGGGGCTCATGAGTCTCCCCCCTCCTCAGCGCCATCTGCCTGGGACCTCACCATCTTCTCCTGTTCTGTGGGACTCCCATCCTTCACCTCTTCCTCCTCCTCACCTTCCATGTCCAGCTGCTGCGGATTCTCCACATCCCTCCTTGCAAACTTTTCCAGCTTTGCAGCCGTCTGCATGCGCCTCTGGCAGGCCACATTCTCTCTCTCCGCCTCCACTCTGGCCACGGCGCCATCTTGAAGGCATGCTGTTTCTCCTCCGCATCTTTCTGGCGGCGGCGAGTCATGGTGGCTTTCCCGGCGGCTTAAATTACTTCCAGCAGTGTCCCGCTTCACCTGCGCTCCCTGCGACTGGCTGAGACTGCTGTAGCAGCGGTGGATGAACGGATACCAGCGGGATTCAGTGGAGGATCTCCGGTACACGTCCTCCTACATTGCCAGTCGGGCCACGCCCCCTCCTGTCTACCATTTCTACTTATTCATTGTCAATCTTCAAATTCACCTTCTCGCTCGTGGTAGTCATTATCTTGGTCTTCTTCACATTCAGATGCAAACCAAACTTCACTGAGTTTTAAGGTTAGCTTTATCAGATCATTGCCATTTTCGGCCAAAAGGGTGGGTGGGTCATCTGCGTATCTCAGGTTGTTATTGAACCTTCTGCCTATCTTACCATCTATGCCAAAAACATGGTAAGGTTTTTTTGATGCTGCTTTTTCTAGTAGTTTTTTGTACCTTCTGCCTATCCCCACGCCAACTGATGATTCATTAAAGTCAAGCTTCCTCATGATCACTTCCGTGTAGAAGTTGAAGAGGAAACGTGAGAGGATACAGCCTTATCTTGTGCCCTTTATGATCTTTAAATACTATGTGCCCTCAAATCTGGTTCATACTGTAGCTTCCTGGCTTTCGTAGAGTGACAATCAATTTTATCATGTGTGCAGGTACTCCTAGCTAATACAACAATTTCCAGAGCTTGTCATGTTCAATGCAGTTGAACGCCTTGGCGTAATCAGTGAAGCACAGATAGAGCTCCTTCTGATACTCCTTCGCCTTCTACATGATCCATTTTATGTTGGCAATGTGGTCTCACGTTCTCCTGCCTTCCTGCCTCTGCGGAAGCCAGCTTGAATGTCTGTAAGTTTGCAGTCAAGGATGTTGCTTCATCTCTTTTGGATGATTTTCAGAAGCACCTTATTGTCGTGTGAGATCAGGCAATGGTTCTGTAGTTGGCACAGTCTCAGTTCACCTTTCTTACAGCGGTGCAATAACAACAAAAAAAGGCTGTAGTGGTGCTTTAGAAAATGTGACTGCAATGCACTGTCCATCCTTGACGCCATTTTTTTTCTTTGTTCACATATAAGTTCAGCTTTTTTTCCCCTTGGGCTGTACATGAGGAACAGTTTAGAGCTCAACCTGAATGGTGAGAAGTTGCATGTATTGATGGGCAGCTCCTTTTTTTTCATCATGAAAAATTCCATCCCATTGAAATATTTTGATAATTTGAATCTTGATATTCTGCTTGATAAAATAATATAACGACACACCTGAAAGTCATTTCTACGTCAAACAATTTTTTTTTTTTTAATCAGACTTTATTGAATAAAAAAATTTGAAACATTACATCTTATACCAATTATCATATAACTTAGACATTTATAATTCCCTAGCAATGAAGCACAGGATCAACCCCGCCAATAGACAGTAATTATTGTATCCGCCTTCCTGTAGATAACTAATGTCAGTAACAGCGATTACATTAACATCACATTGGACAATCATTGCAGGAGTCAGAAAGATGTTTAAACCAGTCATGTATTTGTCATCAGCTTCCACAATACCATTTTTTACGTCAACCTCAGCCATAACTCCCATACTTTTCCAAACATTTTCATAGCATTCCTTCTCCGATAGAAACATTCTTCTATACGTACTGTATAGTCTACTTGTTGCAGATACCCTGTCCTAGAGGGCGCCTCAGCCCTGATCCAGCATCTAGCAATCAATTTTCTGTCCATAAACAATAATCTAGCCACTACTATCTTCTGCAAATTTGTAACCCAAATTTCTTCCACATACCCCAACACGCACACTATCGGCGTTCTGGGCACAAAACATTCATACCGTCCTTCAATTAAGCGCCATCATCCAAAAAGCCTGCAGCCTCATTCATACATCTCGGACATTCAGAAGTGCTTCTCACACCAATCCTATATAGAAACTCCGGGGATCTATATGCTCTATGGATAAGATAAAGTTGTGATAACCTACTCGGCTCACTCAAAGAAAACCTCTGACCATACTCTAATATAGAGTTCCAAACTTCATCATCTAGCACCCCCAATTCTTCCTCACATGTCCCGCGCATGAATAGAGTGCCGCAACAAAAAGGTATGCAGTAGATCCTTATAAATGGTAGCAATAACCCCTTGTGTGGTCCCCTCCATACATATATAATTAAAACAATATCTTTATGTGCCTTCAGACCACCTGCCCTTTTCTGCCGCCTAGAAGCATGCTGAATTCTGAGATACAGAGATCTGTCCATCACTGGTATCTGAAATTCTTCCCTTAAGGAGTCAAATGACTTCAATGCCTGATTCACCAGGATTTGTGATATACATCCTATTCCCTTACATAACCATGTCCTCTGTTCCCTAATTTATAGAATTCACCCAGGTTTTCATTCTTCCATTTAGGTGTATAAATTGTCACTCCAGAAACCTCTCAGTTTTTTGATCTAGGACCAGATCTTATGCACCAGACACAGGATGGGGAACATCCTACCCAGTTGACCTAAATCTCCAACCTCTAAACCTTGTACCAAGGGAGCCCTTCGCATCATATATTCCAATATTGCCTTCATTCAACTCGCACCCTCTCTTGATGCCCAACCTCTGATATGCTCAACTTTGAGATGCCAGGAAGTAAATCCAATTGCTGGAATGCCCGCGCTACCACCAAGAATCACCAGGAAACGAAGAGTTAACTGGGCAAATTTTTCATTATTCAATCCTACGCGTTTCGGAGCCACTAACCGAGCTCCTTCCTCAGGGAACATCATTCATTGATGTCCCTGAGGAAGGAGCTCGGTTAGTGGCTCCTAAACGCGTAGGATTGAATAAAGAAAAATTTGCCCAGTTAACTCTTCGTTTCCTGGTGATTCCTGGTGGCAGCGCGGACATTCCGGCATTTGGTCCTATTACAGCATTCCTGTTTCCACGTTTATCGTGACGGTGCGGCCCTGCAGCAGCCATCTTATAAGCTATCTTACAGGCGATTATACTGGTTGTGGGTGACACAACTGAATCAGGTGAGCAGTTCTTAATTTACACCGATATAACCCTTTAAAAAAAGGATAAGACCCTATGCGCATTTATCTCACATTTCCAGGAAGTAAATCCAGGGATTTGCCAGAGCAAGTCCCCCTTCTTTCGGTCTCTGCAAGATTTCCAATTTATCCTGGGTTGACACACGCCCCAAACCAAATCTCAGAATAGGGAATTACCGTATATACTCGCGTATAAGCCGAGTTTTTCAGCCCAAAAATTGGGCTGAAAAGTACCCCCCTCGGCTTATACGCGAGTCAGTGCTGTATACCGATGTATACATCGGTACATACCGATGTATACATCGGTATACAGCAGCCCCCGCATCCCCAGTAATCCAGGGCCCCCCCAGCGTCTCTCCGGTCACCTGAAAAGCAAACTATACTTATCAGTGTCCGCTGTCCGCGCCCGCTCGCCTCTGCCGTCTGCGATCCTCCATCTTCATGCGGCATCTTCCGGGTTCCTGTGCTCGTCGCAGGGAATGACGTCATTCCCTGCGACGAGCACAGGAAACCGGAAGACGCCGCATGAAGATGGAGGATCGCAGACGGCAGAGGCGAGCGGGCGCGGACACTGATAAGTATAGTTTGCTTTTCAGGTGACCGGAGAGAGGCTGGGGGGGCCCTGGATTACTGGGGCCCTGTATACTACCGCTGGGGCTGCTATATACTGCTGGGGCCCTGTATACTACCGCTGGGGCTGCAATCTATTACCACTGGGGCTGTATATACTACCATTGGGGCTGTATATACCACTGGGGCTGTATATACTGCTGGGGCCCTGTATACTACCGCTGGGGCTGCAATCTACTACCACTGGGGCTGTATATACTACCACTGGGGCTGTATATACCACTGGGGCTGTATATACTGCTGGGGCCCTGTATACTACCGCTGGGGCTGCAATCTACTACCACTGGGGCTGTATATACTACCACTGGGCTGTATATACCACTGGGGCTGTATATACTGCTGGGGCCCTGTATACTACCGCTGGGGCTGCAATCTACTACCACTGGGGCTGTATATACTACCACTGGGCTGTATATACTGCTGGGGCCCTGTATACTACTGCTGGGGCTGCAATCTACTACCACTGGGGCTGTATATACTACCACTGGGGCTGTATATACCACTGGGGCTATATATACCACTGGGGCTGTATATATTGCTGGGGCCCTGTATACTACCACTGGGGCTATATATACTACCACTGGGGCTGCTGTATACTACCACTGGGGCTGTATATACCACTGGGGCTGTATATACTACTGGGGCTGCGTGTATACTACCACTGGGGCTGCTGTATACTACCACTGGGGCTGTATATACCACTGGGGCTGTATATACTACTGGGGCTGCGTGTATACTACCACTGGGGCTGCTGTATCTACCTCTGGGACTGCTGTATACCACACTGCTGGGGGCTGTATACTTGTGCTAGGGTCCACCCTCGGCTTATACACGAGTCAATAGATTTTCCCAGGTTTTGGGGGCAAAAGTAGGGGGGTCGGCTTATACACGGGTCGGCTTATACACGAGTATATACGGTAAGTCTCTAGAATAAACCCCATGGAAGCCACACCGGTGAGTTATGGAGCCCATATAGGAGCTTTGGCATAAGTATCATTTTAGAAAAGTTCGTCCTACCCACCACTGAGAGACACAGTTTGCACCAAGTCTTAGCCTTGTCCTTAGGTTTAACCAAGAGCGGTACCACACTTAAGGCCCTATTACACAGCACAACATCATTAAAGACATAGCTGATTGTGGCCAGGACGGCGATGTGAGCAGCTGCATGAGAGGAGAGCTCCCGCGGTGTGCCCGTCTAATCATCCTGTAAACAGCCCGCAAATCACTCCCGCTGGGCTGTAACAGTGCCCGGAGGTGTCGGGAGCGGCGAGCAGCATCTGGATCCGGGGAGAGGAGACCAAAATGACCCGCCGCCAACAAAAAGAGCTGGGGGCTGGAGAGGGATGCAGCCTCCAAGATGGCGCCGAGGCAAGAGAGGAGGCGGAGAGAGCTAATGCAGCCTGTCAGCGGCGCATGGCTGCGGCTGCAAAGCTGGAAAGATTTGCCCGCTCTGAAGATAAACACTCTGGGGATCCTAATGATGAAGGTGAGGAGACTGGGCAGGAGGCTGAGACCCACAGGAAGGTGGGGGAAGGAGCGATGGGCCCAGATCAGACTGAGGAGGGGGAGGCAGCTGGACAGAGTCAGGGTGATGTGTATACTGTGGTCTCCTATTGTAAAGAGGCCTTAAAGACACTGACACAACAAGTCATGGGAATGCAGGGAGAGATATCAACAATTAAAAAGGATTTGAAGAAGGTGGATGTAAGGACAGGAGCGGTGGAGGAGAGAGTGAGCTCAGCAGAAGATAGTATTGATAAACTGGAGAGAGCAGAAAGGAAATATATACAGAGAATTTCTGCATTGGAGGCAAAAACAGACGATCTAGAAAACCGCTCTAGACGCAACAATCTGCGCATAGTAGGGGTCCCAGAGAAGTCAGAAGGGAGGAATCCCACAGAATATATCGAGGACTGGCTTAAGGAAAAGATTGGCTCGGATACCCTGTCCAGATTATTTGCAGTAGAGAGGGCTCACAGAGTCCCTATGCAGCCGCAGCCACCAGGAAAGGGCCCCCGCACGATACTTGCAAAAATCCTCAATTACAGAGATAGAGATACAATTCTGCAAAAAGCCAGGAATATGGAAGATCTTTCCATCAACGGACAGAGGATCTCCATATACCCAGACTATTCGGTGGTGGTACAGAAGCAAAGAATACAATTTGCAGGCATAGACGCTTGAGAGACCTTGGGGTCAAGTATTCGATGATATTTCCAGCAAAGTTGCGGGTGGCGGCATTGGGAAAGGTTTACTTTTTTGTGGATCCTGAGGACGCAGTGCAATGGCTGCATCTCAATGCCGCTCGAATTAAGGAAGCTGAAAGAGATACATGAACCATGGTGGGACTGTTTGGAACTTTAGCATGCTGCTGGAGCTCACTCTTGGGGTCAGTCAAGGGTTCAGAGACTGCGGTTTGTTTAAACTTTTCATCTGGAAGAATTCTGACCAGTATTGGTTGGATATACATTTTTGGGGAAATTTTGTTCTCCTTTCCCATTTTTTTTTCTTTTTTTCTAGCTTTAATATGAAGGGAGAGGGGGGGAACTTCTCTCCTCTTCCTCGCTATATAAGTCTATAGTTTGTGTTTCCTTATGCAGAAGATATCTTTCCCAATTTTATATTGTCTAAGGTTTTACAGGTTGGACTTTGGGAAGAACGTGATTACGTTGGAGACACCACGAAATCAAGAAGTCCTTAAAGTGGTGACGGATGGGGCTGTTTATATTTATATTACTGTTATTGCCTTTCTAATGTGAGAGTATTTAAGATTTAGAGAATTTAATTGTTTCCAGGGCTGATGTTACATGTTACATGTTAAGGTGAGGGACAAGACGGGTACGGAGGGGAGGGTTAAGGCGGACGAACACTGCGGATTGGTAAAAGTCCTAGAGTCCCAGGATCGGGACGACAGCACATGTGTAGTGCCCATTTAGCTTTGGGACGTGGTTTCTGGGCTCCCACTCTCGTTGAGAGTATTGCAATTATAAGTTGGGTTGGGAAGAGGGTTGGGGGGGGGTTGGGGAGGAAAGGGGGGCGTTGGAGGTGGGGCTGGGAAGACAGCAAATTGCAGGAACAGGGCCGTATACCTGGAACTTTAATGAGTATTATGGGGATAGGACTAAAATCGTCTGTTGGAATGTGCAGGGGTTATCGGGAAAGGCAAAGAGAGTAGCGGTTTCCAATATCTGATGGATCATAAGCCAGCAGTTCTATGTTTTCTGGAAACTCACTTAACAAAAGATACAGTTGACGTCTTGAACAAAAGGTGGGCTTAGAGGGCATATCACTCTACCTTTTCCTCATATGCTAGGGGAGTGTCGATCCTGATCCATTCATCTGCACACTATGAGGAGCTGGAGGTCCACATTGACAAGGAGGGGCACTATGTATTGGTGGTTTGTAGACTGGCTGGACAGTTACTGTGTATTGGGGCTATATACAGTGCCTACAAGTAGTATTCAACCCCCTGCAGATTTAGGTGGTTTGATAAGATGCAAATAAGTTAGAGCCTTCAAACTGCAAACGAGAGTAGGATTTAACAGAAGCATAAATCTTACAAACCAAAAAGTTATGTTGCTCAGTTGAATTTTAATAAATTTTAAACATAAAAGTGTGGGTCAATTATTATTCAACCCCTCAAACCACCAGCATTCTGTTTGGTCCCCTAAAGTATTAAGAAGTAGTTCAGGCACAAAGAACAATGAGCTTCACATGTGTGGATTAATTATCTCTTTTGCCAGCCTTTTCTGACTATTTAAGACCCTCCCCAAACTTGTGAACAGCACTCATACATGGTCAACATGGGAAAGACAAAGGAGCATTACAAGGCTATCAGAGACAAGATCGTGGAGGGTCACAAGGCTGGCAAGGGGTACAAAACCCTTTCCAAGGAGTTGGGCCTACCTGTCTCCATTGTTGGGAGCATCATCCGGAAGTGGAAGGCTTATGGAACTACTGTTAGCCTTCCACGGCCTGGACATCCTTTGAAGGTTCCCTCCCGTGCCGAGGCCAGGCTTGTCCGAAGAGTCAAGGCTAACCCAAGGACAACAAGGAAGGAGCTCCGGGAAGATCTCATGGCAGTGGGGACATTGGTTTCAGTCAATAGCATAAGTAACGTACACCACCGCAATGGTCTCCGTTCCAGACGAGCCCGTAAGGTACCTTTACTTTCAAAGCGTCATGTCAAGGCTCGTCTACAGTTTGCTCATGATCACTTGGAGGACTCTGAGACAGACTGGTTCAAGGTTCTATGGTCTAATGAGACCAAGATCGAGATCTTCGGTGCCAACCACACACGTGACGTTTGGAGACTGGATGGCACTGCATACGGCCCCAAGAATACCATCCCTACAGTCAAGCATGGTGGTGGCAGCATCATGCTGTGGGGCTGTTTCTCAGCCAAGAGGCCTGGCCATCTGGTCCGCATCCATGGGAAGATGGATAGCACGGCCTACCTGGAGATTTTGGCCAAGAACCTCCGCTCCTCCATCAAGGATCTTAAGATGGGTAGTAATTTCATCTTCAAACAAGACAACGACCCAAAGCACACAGCCAAGAAAACCAAGGCCTGGTTCAAGAGGGAAAAAATCAAGGTGTTGGTGTGGCCTAGTCAGTCTCCTGACCTTAACCCGATTGAAAACTTGGGAAGGAGCTGAAGATTAAAGTCCACATGAGACACCCAAAGAACCTAGATAACTTGGAGAAGATCTGCATGGAGGAGTGGGCCAAGATAACTCCAGCGACCTGTGCCGGCCTGATCAGGTCTTATAAAAGACGATTATTAGCTGTAATTGCAAACAAGGGTTATTCCACAAAATATTAAACATAGGGGTTGAATAATAATTGACCCACACTTTTATGTTTAAAATGTATTAAAATTCAACTGAGCAACATAACTTTTTGGTTTGTAAGATTTATGCTTCTGTTAATAAATCCTACTCTCGTTTGCAGTTTGAAGGCTCTAACTTATTGGCATCTTATCAAACCACCTAAATCTGCAGGGGGTTGAATACTACTTGTAGGCACTGTATATCCCGCCACAGTACTCCAGTATTAAATTACGGGAAATTAGGGGACTGGCGGAGAAAAAGGGGGCAATGCCATTCCTGTTAATTGGAGACTTTAACAATGTGATGGATACACAATGGGATAGAAGCAGTATATCTGGAGAGGAACGGAGGGGCACTGTGACTCCTTTTGGTACTTTAGTACAAGAAATAGGTCTGAGAGATCTCTGGAGAGCTAGAAATATTGGGAGAAAATGCTTTTCGTGTTTCTCTACTTCGCATGACTCACTATCCCGCAGAGATATGGCCCTTGGAAATGATTTGTTTGATGAGCTGGTAGAAGATGTGGAATATTTGACCAGAGCCGTGTCAGATCATTGCCCAGTCCTTGTTTCTGTCCGCCGGCCAAGATCACAGGGGGCGCTGCAAGAGAATGGAAGATTCATCCGGTATGGTTGCGTTCCATTGATATGGCTAAGATAGGGGAGGAACTGGAGGAATTTTATAAGATAAATGAAGGGAGTGCTGACTCATTGGTGGTGTGGGAGACCATGAAGGCATTTCTAAGGGGACTCCTGTTTCGGGATATATGTAGATGTAAATCTACACGCAGACGACGTGTTATTGTTTTTGGAAGATCAGGGGAGCTCGCTGAGCCATGCCATGCAAACCATTAAGAGGTTTGGGTCACTGTCAGGAGTTTGTATAAATTGGCTTAAATCAAGTTTGTTTGAGGTTGATGAGAGTGGAGATGGGGTTGAGATACCGACAGAAGCACAACGGTTACAAAGAGTGAGGCAATTTAAGTATTTGGGTATTCAGGTGGCTTTGCCCGTCACGGATTTCCTGCGGCTCAACCTTGCCCCTTTGTTGTTGATACTGAGGCGTAAGGTTAATGCTTGGAGCAAGCTGTGTTTATCGGTGGTGGGGAGAGTTAATCAAATCAAAATGATATTAATGCCCAAGGTACTATATGTGCTACATAACTCCCCCTTATGGATCTCACAGCGGAAACTTAAGCCAATTAGCGACATATTTCGGACTTAATATGGGGAAAGAGACAACCCAGGATACGACTGGAGACGTTGCAGAGACCAAAAGATGAGGGCAGGTTGGCGTTACCTCACCCTGGGATTTTCTACCTTGCAGCGCAGTGTCAGCATTTGCGGGGTTGGGCAGGTGTAGCGGACCACACTTCCATTAGGAGAGTTTTGGAGGACATGACGGGTAGATCACCCTTGGTGGCTGGACTTGAGGATGGGTCAATGGGGGTTTTGGGAAAGAGATATCCAACTCTTGACCTTGCTCACAAACTCTGGGAACGTATTAAACAATTGAGAGGAGCGACGGGCCTGACGAAATATACACCGGTGTGGAACAACGGGAGATTTCCGGGCTTGAAATCTATGGACGGACTGCCAGAGTGGATACATGGAGGTATTCTTTATATATACCAATTGTTGGACAGACAAGGACTGAAATCCTTTCAAAAGTTGAGATTGGAGTTTGGCCTGTCCAACAAGGATTGGTATCACTATTTGAGGGTCCGACATGCGCTTAGAGCAGAAGGCATTGGGAAGACTCTCTGTATACACTCTGATATTGTTCTAGATTATATCTGTCACGAGGGGATGACGAGGGGAGTGATTTCCTGCATATATAGGGATTTACTGTATACATTCCTCCTTTCAGTTCCTATTAAGTCCCGTCTGAAGTGGGAAGAGGATGTGGGCTCCATATCTGATGACCAATGGACTAGTATTATGGAATATATACCTAAACTGTCTATGTGAATCAGCTAGATTATCACAATTATTTGTGTTATACAGTGTATAGATCGCCAGTGATAATGCACCGAGCGGGATTGAGAAATGACTCGGAATGCCCGAGATGCAGGGGGGAAGGAGCCGGAATTTACCACGATGTGGTCCTGCCCACGATTGTTCTCATACTGGACCACAGTTATTAATCGGATAGGAGCATTCGGGTGTGTGATTCCCAGGGATCCTATTGTCTGTCTGTTGGGATATGTGGAGGAGGTGGCGATTGACAATGCACTAAAGGTGGTTGTCGCGAGACTATTATTTGTGGCAAGGAAATTGTTGGCGAGACATTGGATTCGGGAAGACCCCCCGAGCAGAAGAGAGTATATGAGGATGGTAGAGGAATTAATCTGATTGGAAAGGGGTGTATGTGAGAGACGAGGAAAATTGGAAATGTTTGAAAAAATGTGGTCATCATGGATACAATATGGGTGAGCTGGGAAGATATTTCTGAAATAATTACTAGGGGTAGGATAGGTGACGAGACGATTGTTCAGGATTTCATGTTTATGCTAATGTCTGACTCCTGTTGACTGGCCACTGTTGGCTGGATTTGCTGTCAGGGGTGGGGGCGGGAAGGGTGGGGGAGGGGATGTTCCTTTTATTAATGTAACTTGTTAAAATGCTTAATAAAAATTACCTGATTCAAAAAAAAAAAAAAAAAAAAAAAAAAAAAAAAAGACATCGCTGATACGTCATGGGTTTGGAGGCGTACCAGCGACGTCGTTGCAACCTTGTTGCGTGTGACTCTGGCAAGTTGCTACGATAAATTGTTATATCAGAGTTGACAGGTTTACCAACATGTTGTAAAACCTGACGATATCAACTCAAGCAACCTGGTGCATCGTTCTGTGTGACACTGCAATAACAATGTCATGGACGACTTCGCCCATTCACAGCAATGAGCAGGGATCGTTCGCGGGGTTTGCGAACGATACCTGCTCACATCATCGTTGACGAGTTGTCCTCGATATCGAGCGATGTTGAAATGATGTAAAAAACGACAGCGCGACCCCGAGACAGTTGCTGACATTGTTTCAATGTCTGACGGTACCTTTAGTCTGACAAATTCGGTGATTGGCAAAGCAATTTGAATTCCTAAGTATTTAAACTGGTCAACTACTTTTAATCTGGTACAGCCAAATTCTCCCATCTCACCCAGTCTTCCCTATCCACCATCATAAGGTTGGATTTGTCCCAATTAATACTTAGGCCGACATACTCCCAAACCTCTCAACTAGGTCTACTGCCTGCCTCAAGGACTGTGAAATAACTTTAGTGGTGCACCAGAGCATGTTTAAAGTGGTTACAGTGAGTAGCCCACTGTGAGAAATAAATGTATATGAATGTTTGCAAATATATTTTTAATAAAGCAGAACACTTTCACACAATGTTACAATCAATAAAATGTATGAAGACTTTATTAATTAGGAGCCAGTTGTTACAAATGAAAAAGCTTTCCTCACATTTGTACAAACATGAAAAAATTTAAATTCTTCACAGATGGTGTGCTTTTTCCAACATTACATTATAATGTAAAGGTAAATATAATAAGGGTCTATGTGTTAATAAGGAAAACAAGATGGAATACACAAGTCCAAGTGTGTCACTGTACATTCGTATATCAATGTTATATGAAGTGAAAGCTCTTGAAGCAAAGCTTTATTTACACAGTATACAGTCTATTCCCAGGAGGATTAATCTGGATTTTCCAATACATTATGCAGTAAACTGCAAAAGCTCTTAGTATTAACACCAAGGCACTGCCTCTTACTGACCAGAGGAAAGAAAACGATGATCATCTGTTTTGTGATTCTCTGGTTATAGCAGAGTTCATGGTTTGGAAAGAACTCATTTAAGTAAAAACTCTCTTAATGTCTGAAGACATTGGGTAGATATTCAAGTCTCACTTGAGATATATTGTTCGAGATTTGTAGAGAAATCATTGCGTTTTTGACTTCTTTCTCTTACGCTCAGATTTGCTGGCATCATCATGGGCTTTCCTTTTTGATGCAAGTTTGTTAACCTAAAAAAAAATAAGAAAAAGTCAGAATTTTAGTTTTTCTTTAACTTACTAATATAGATCCAGAGTGTTTGGTAAAAGTAAGACATTCACATAACTGTGATACAAATTAACTGCACATAGATGTAACACCGATTGTAGGTGTGCTATCTATTTCTGCAGACCCATTTATTAAAATGAAAAAAAAAAAAACAACAAACGGACAGGTGCATATCATAAGCTATAACGTGTTCATGGATAGCTAATGTGCAATAGAAATGGAAACATAAAAATGGTCTAAGGCATCAGAGCCCTATGCTCAGGTACTAAAATAGTGGAACTAAAAGGTCTACACAACCCTGTTTAAATGTCAGGCTTTTGTCATGTAAAAAAAAAAATACCAAGAAAAATCATTTCAAAACATTGTTCACCTTTAATCTCACCCATAGTCTGTACAAAACCCTTGAGAAACAAACTAAAATAATTTTGATTTTCGTTTGATTGGGGAAATAAAAATGAAACTAAAATAATGTGGTTGTATAATTGTGAGCACCCTCTAAGAGTACCTTTACATGCCGCAACTTTTGGCGGTGATCGGAGGCAATCTTGTGTGTGCACATTTTTCATGGTTGTCTCCGAACGCCGAAGGCACTTTTACACGCCGCAATTTCGCCCTCAACCTAAGGCGATGTGCTGCCCTGGAAGTTGCTACATTAACAGCGGAACCAATCCGCTGGAGTTCCCTCGCCGCTTCACATGCCGCAATTCCCAAAGGAATGTGGGTGTACATGGTTAGCGCCGCAAGAACATAGGCGTGACAGACTGGTGTATTCCGCGCCCCAAACACGCTGATTAGACAACGCAATAGCGTTATGACTGGCCAGCCTGCGCAGGAAGGCTGGCTAATACATGACGCCATTGCCATTGTGTAGTGTAAGTGACAGCCAATGAAAACACAGTAGCCACCAATCATTGCTGACGGGCGTGGTCTCCAGCACGCTGTGGCACGCCTCCGGGAAATCAGTAGGTGACGCAGATTCCATCCCTATTGCCCCTTCACACGCCAAAAGCAGGGAATGTCGCCTTCATGATTGCCTCTGATTTTGGAGCAGTGCTGTGAAATCGCAACCAGGCACAACCTTTTTTATCACCGCCAAATTCCCCAATTACACGCCGCAAATGCAAGGCAATTTCACAGAGATGGTGACGGAGCTACAGGTCACCGGTCAGATTTCTCGCCGCGGCGTGTAAAGGTGCCCTAAGAGCACGTTGAGTATTTGGGGAGTTTTATATGTCAGTATTTTTAAGCAAATACCAGGAGTGGGTAAACAAAAAAAAATTACAGAAGTGCTGACATGTTTCTATTATACTTTTTCTCAGATTGTTCTACTCCTGCTTTTGGCTTACACATACTTCGGGGATAAAACACACCAAATAGAATGTTGCCATATAACTGGGGAGGTGGTTGGGTTCAGAAGTAGCAAAATCGCTTTTAACCTCATTTTAAATAGTAGTATGAACAGAAGCTGCCATCATTTAAAGAAAAACTGATGAACTCCATATAAAGTCACATCAGAATTCTGGCAATAACAGCTTTGTTGTAATGTTATGTGCATCTTGGAATAGTGCTTAAATTTTGAGACTTTTGGCATATTCGTGCCAGCTTCTCCCAGCTCCCACAAAATGGACAGAACTGGGACAGGAGCCTACCACTCATCTAAATCATGGCAACTTGTGCTCCCAGCGCCAGAAATCTCACTCCAGTACATGATTATAGAGAGACTGGTGGAGTAGCACACGGAGACCACTCGTCAGACACTCACATTCATGAATCAGGAACATCCAACTCCAGCACACCCCCTGTGTGCCTAAACATTAGAGCTCCCCCACAAGTGACCCCATTTTGGAAACTAGACCCCCCCAAGGAACTTATGCATAATGAGTACTCTGATGCTTCACAAATTGATCCGTAAAAATGAAAATGTACATTTGTTTTTACAAACATTTTCGTTTAGTCTAAATTTTTTCATTTTCACATGGGCAACAGGATAAAATGGATCCTAAAATTTGTTGGGCAAATTCTGCTGAGTACACAGATACCATGTGGTCATACACCACTGTTTGGCGTATGGAAGGGCTCGGAAGGAAAGGAGCGCCATTTGACTTTTGGAGCTAATTTTCCATTCAAAAAAATCAAATGGCAACAATTTGAATGGAAAATTGTTAGCGGACACCATGTTGTGTATGGAGAGCCCCTGTGTGACTAAACATTGAGCTCCCCCACAAGTGACCCCATTTTGGAAACTAGACCCCCCAAGGAACTTTTCTAGAAGCACAATGAGCACTTTGAACCCCCAGGTGCTTCACAAATTGATCCGTAAAAATGAAAAAGTACTTTTTTTTTTTTTCACAAAAATGTTCTTTTAGCCTCAGTGTTTTCCTTTTCACATGGGCAACAGGATAAAATGGATCGTAAAATTTGTTGGGCAATTTCTCCGGAGTACACCTATACCTCATATGTGGCAGGAAAGGAGGGAGTGGCATTTTGGAACACAGATTTTGATGGCATGGTCTGTGGGTGTTATGTTTTGTTTGGACAGCACCTGATGTGCCTAAACAACGGAAACCCCCAAGTGACAACATTTTGAGTTCACTGCCATGGGGAGCCCTAGTGACTTAGCAAGTGACGTCACCACTCCCCTGTGGCAGTCTGAGTACCACGGAAGACGTCACTCCTGAGTCCCTGCGGTCAGTGTGATTGCAGACTCTGCAGGGAGAGGACGCTTGCTCTCTCCCTGCAGATTCTGGATGAAGGATTCTGGAGGGTTATGTGGGAATAATAAAGATGGAGTTGAGATGATTTTTTTTGTTCTAATAAAATTATTTTTCTCTGAGTGCTGTGTATTATTTACTATAGATTCCTAATGGTGGGGTCTAACATTAGCCCGACGTTATCAATCTCGGGCTTTTGGTGCCAGCTGCCAACAAAAAAACTGAAATTAACCCCTTGTTTACCCAGTTTGCCACCGGTATCTGGGCAACTGGAAAAGTCTGAATACAGCACCAGAAAATGGCACCTCTAATGAATGCGCCATTTTCTGGGGTGGCTGTGGGCTGCAATTAGCAGCGTGGGGGGCCCATAATGTTTGGGCCTGTCCACTCGGAGGAATTCCAGCCCCCAGGTTGCACCTGGCTAGCATCCAAATATATGGCGAAGCTCCATGTCTTTTTTAGTTGTAGAAATAATTTTAAAAAAGTCGTGGGCTTCCCCGTATTTTTGGTTGCCAGCCAGATACAATTTGGCAGCTACGGACTGCCACCCACCCCCAGCTGCCTAGATGTACTTTGCTGTCAACCAAAGATACAGCGAAGCCCGACATTGTTTTTTATATAGAATTTGGGATGGGGAAGGGGGGGGGGGGGGGGGGGAGAACAAAACCTCATGGAGCTTCGCCATATTTTTGGTCCAGCCAGGTACAACTAGGCAGCTGGGGGCTGGAATCCTCAGCAAGGAGAAGCCCAAGCGTTCTGGGCCTCCCGTGCTGCGAATTGCAGCCTGCAGCCACCCCAGAAAATGGCGCATTCATTGAAGCGCCATTTTCTGGTGCTGTATCCAGACTCTTCCAGTTGCCCTGGTGCCAGTGCCAAACTGGATAATAAAAGGGTTAATGTCAGCTTTTTTATTGGCAGCTGGCACTAAGCCTGAGATTCATAATGTCGGGCCAAATTTAGAGCCGGCCATTAGGAATCTCTAGTAAATAGTCAAAAAAATACACCACACAGAGAAAAATCTTATTATTAGAAAAAAAACACAAACACAAATCCATCTATATTACTCCACACCCTCCGACGTAGTCCATAACGATGGTCCCACGAAACTCGATTGCCTCTGCTATATCCAGAGACTGCAGCAAGGGTATGATTTGCTATACAGTGCATCACCTGTGTAACTCCAGAGACTAAAACAAGTGGACACTTGATCCCTTGTTGCAGTCACTGGGGTCAGAGTCATGGTGCACTGTATGGCAATGAACTGCCGTACTGTGCACCATGACTCTGACCCCAGAGACTACAAGTGGTTACTTGATCCCTTGTTGTAGTTTCTGGGGTCAGAGTCATGGTACACTGTGTGGCAATGATTTACCATACCGTGCACAATGACTGTGACCCCAGAGACTACAAGTGGACACTTTATCCCTTGTTGTAGTCTCTGGGATCAGAGTCATAGTGTACTGTATGGCAATGATCTGCTGTACCGTGCACCATGACTATCCATGCAGGCTTTCTCTCCATCCATCCACCCGCCCATGCAGGCTATCCATCCACCCACCCATCCTTCCACCCATGCAGGCTCTCTCTCCATCCATCCATCCATCCACCCACCCATCCATCCCTCACCGCTTACAGATCCTCCTGTCAGCAGCCTGGTGTTTGGCAGCTCCTCCTGTAACAGAACAGCCTGCACACAGGAGGAGCCCGGCGGCGGGGAACAAAGGTGTAGGAGCATAGGAGCAGCACGAGGGGAGGGTGGTGGAGGGAGCACAGGGATCGGAAGGGGACAGGCGGAGATCAGGGGCCCGGAGCGGGAGGAGGAAGGGGACAGGGGGAGATCAGGGGACCGGAGCGGGAGGAGGGGTGGAGATCAGGACCGAATAGGAAGGATACAGGGGGTGGAGATCAGGAGAGGGAGGAGGAAGGTGCAGGGCACAGATTAATACCAGCGGGTGCAGGAAGGCTGTGGAGCGGCTCTGATGGAAGTGATCATCCCATCAGTTCCCTTCCATAAGGGCTCGAGGGGGTGGGTATCGCCCCCTCCAACACTCCAGCCTATGAAAGTGGGGCTGTGACAGCCACTTCCATAGGTATACATCACAATCGCTATGATTGGCTGTTGAAACGTCCAACGGCCAATCAAAGCAACTGCAGGAGGGGGAGTGGCAAGGCCACCCCTCTGACGTCACTCAAGGTCCTCTCCTAACATTAGGGCTGGTGATATTTCACCAACCCCGTGCATTGGAGCTGCAGGAGCCCGATCAAACCATGACGCCACGTAGGTGTCACAGGCCGGCAAGGCACTGACTTTCATGACGCCTATGTGGCATCACAGGTCGGGAAGGGGTTAAGGCCCTGCAGGAATTTCTGGCAAGCACTGCTTGCATACCACATGTGAGAACAATCTCTAATGCCCCTCATATGTCTGGCCTGTGGGGTCCATTGACATTATTAAGAAAAACATTCAAGCCTGCCTATGTTTTACCAAAACCTACAGAAAGCCTTCCAAAAACTTGTGAGAAAATGTTATGGTCTTATGAGACCCAGGGTGAACTACCTGAACTTAAATTCAGGATGTATGGCACAACGCCAACACTGCACATCACCAAAAAAACTATGGGTAAGAAAAGGCAAATGGCACCTCAAGTTCTCTTAAATATTACTTTACCAAATGCATTGATTTTCCATTCTTAGTTTAAAGGTTTAGAAAAATTTCATATAAAAGGTAATAATAAATCACCACAGTAAACAAAATACACAATTTTCTGTGAAAATTTTGGTGTAGACAGAGAATATGCTGAGAAACACTGAGAATGTAGATACAAAGAAACAAATGCTGTCTGACGATCCAAGGTCTGCATATGATGCAACTTTTTGGGGATCATACCCCATTGTGGATTTTATTCACTGTGTCGATTATCATCTTTTTTATGAAAATATTCTAAGCCTTTAAGGTAAGGATGGAAATTTGATGAATTTGATAAGAGCAATATTTAAAAAAGGACTTGATGTGTCAGTTAGTTTTCTTACTTATTGGTATTCATGGCAGTGGGGAGGACCTACTGCACTGCAGTATTTATGACTTAAGGTGATAGATTATGAACTTTGACTAGGTCAGTATATTTGAATATACATCACCAAAAGAACACCATACCCACAGTGAAGCATGGTGGAAGAAATATTATGCTTTAGTGATGTTTTTCAGTAGCTTAAACTGGGGCTTCAGTTAAGGTGGAGGACATTATGAACAATTCCAAATATCAATTTTCTATCAAAACCTTCAGGCCTCTGCTAAAAAACTGAAGACAAAGAAGAATTTTACAAATTAGTGCAACAACGACTTTAAGCATAGCTCCAAATTCGCAAAAGAATAGCTTTGCAAAAAGATTATCAAAGTTTTGGAATGTCCCAGACAAAGCAGAGACCTGAATCCAACTAAAAAAAAAATCTGTGGGAGACCTGAAGAAGCCTGTACATAGTAGATGCCATCACAATTTGACAGATTTAGTGCTCCACTGCCAGTGAGAGTTGGAAAAGATTGCATATTCTAAATGTGCCATGTTGATAAGATTCCTGCCCAAAAAAACTGAGAGCTGTCAGAAATTAAATGGTTATTTGATCAAAGTGTCAGTTTAGGGGTGTATAATAGTAATAATAATAATAATAATAATAATAATAATAATAATAATAATAATAATGTAACCACATTTCAGTATTTTTCTCCACCTTAAGAAATTTTCTTTTTTACTTGAATTGCACTAATTATGGGTGACATTAAAAGTGGAACAAGTTCTGAAATGGTGTGTTTATTTTAACATGACAAAAGCTTGGCATTTTAACAGGGATGTATATACTTTATATAACCACTGTAGCGTCACCTAACAATTCAGACAGGGGTGTCCTTTTGCCTTCATCGCGGTTGTATACATTTTATTTCTACGGTATAGGTAAGTGCAGCAGACGTTCCTAAACTGTGGACTACAACAAGAACTTTTATACAGTACAGTGTATATTATATTAGAAATTGAAGAAATTGAGTCAATGGGCAATGTATCCCACTGTTTAGCATGCACTGTGGAACAGGTCGGGACCTTCTATCGTAAGGTATATATTGGGAAATCCACCCTAAGTATATTTTTCTTTGCAGGTGCACTCAGTCCTGGGCAACCCGCCTGATCTAATAGCCTGAGCATCATCGGTGTAAGGCTGGAAACACACGGTCTGAGAGGCATGCAAGATACTTGTACGAGTCTTGCAGGACTCACCCGGGCTATCTAGACTGAAGCTCGTCAGCTGTGTTTCTATGCAGCTGACGCGCTCCCGTGCAGAGACTCCATCCCGGATGAGACATGCGAGACTCATGCGAGTATCTTGTATGCCTCTCGCACCGTGTTTTTCCATCCTAAGCTAGACACTAGTTAACTTGGTGTGGTAAGATGTTTTTTTTTTTTTTGCAGGTTTGAACAAGTCTGCACAGAAGCCATAATTGTCCAACACTAAATGGTCTGTTATAAAACAGCAAAAAGGATTTATAATCAAAACAAACACCTACATGTCTGGAATTTCTAAACTACTTAAATTAAAATTGACTCATTGTCACTGCAGGTCCTGGTAGATTTATCTAAATCATTCTCACCTCTCTGACTTTCCGCTTCTTGCCAAACATTATCTTGTTGTAAAGATATTTTTCTTTCTTTTTCATCATCATGATAGCCAAGCTTTTCTCCTCACTCTTCTCTCGCTCAGCAGTTCGTGCTTTGTCTTCCAGTCTGACGGTGCCAGCAGTAACTTTCACTTTAAACTTCTGTATAATATTAAAGTAAAAGTTTAATGTACAAGGAAAATGAAGGGACATTAATGAAACATTCAGAACTAAAACATACCTTTCGTCCATATGGTTGTTTCTTCTTCCGTTTAAGATTCTTGCTACTTTCTTCCTCCTGCTTCTCAACATCATCCTCTTCCTCCTCCTCTACTTCTTCTTCATCATCATCATCATCCTCATCATCCTCCTCCTCGTGATCATCTGTAAATGAAGAGAAATAAAAAACAAAACATTTTCAACATAAAAGTTTAATCTTACAATTTCCTAACGTAAGTGACAACACTACACTTTCTAGATATTAATCTGGCTATTGGCGATAAGGTACAACTCACTGATCAGTGAGGGTCTGACCAATGTGATCCCCCATCCCATCTCAGGAACCCCAAGAACACGGCTCTGCAAAATCCTGTCTGGATGCAACAGAGGTGAAACGTGCACCTCCGCAAAGCTTAGTTATTTTCAAAAGTCCCATAGACAATGGAAAAGTGTTTACAAGGGTTTTTCTATGAACAAAGAATATTTGAATCAACAAATCTCAATTTCCACAATTGGAGGTGTGTAAAACAAAATATTCCTGTGTAAAGATAATCTTATAAATGTGTCCCTGCTATGTACTGTGTAATGGCTGTGTTTGACTGTATAGGGACATGGTCTGATCATACCACATCTCCTGTGCTGAGATAATCTTACATATGTGCCCCTGCTATGTACTGTGTAATGGATGTGTCTGACTGGATAGGGACATGGTCTGATCATACCACATCTTCCTGTGCGGAGATAGTACATATAAGATTGTGTAGTGGATGTGTCTGACCATACAGGGACATGGTCTGAGCATACCACATCTTCCTGTGCGGAGATAATCTTATATGTGTGTCCCTGCTATGTACTGTGTAATGGATGTGTATGACCTTACAGGGACATGGTCTGAGCATACCACATCTTCCTGTGCTGAGATAATCTTATATATGTGCCCCTGCTATGTACTGTGTAATGGCTGTGTCTGACCATACATGGACATGGTCTGATCATACCACATCTCCTGGGGCGGGGAGGAAGTAAAGAAGTATACAAACATTACAGCACGGGATCGCGGGTCATTCTTTTTGTAAGGTAAAGCAGCTGCATACCTGCTTTTAAGCAGTGCATTACCTCTCAAAGAATTATCTGCAAGCCCTTTAGTGTTGTCTGCATACTCTTCACCTTACTCCCCGGCCCAGGAGATATGGTATGATCAGGCCATATCCCTGTACGGTCAGACACATCCATTACACAGTACATAGCAGGGACACATATATAAGATTATCTCAGCACAGGAGATGTGGTATGATCAGATCATGTCCCTGTACAGTCAGACACAGCCATTACACAGTACATAGCAGGGACACATATATAAGATTATCTCAGCACAGGAACATTTTTTTTTAACTCATCCATGAAACTTATTATTCAAAGATCTATTAATTAAAATATATTTTGTTCAAGGGACAACTTCAGCTCCATTTAGACAGGACTCTAAAACAGTGGGATCCTCAGTAATCAGTGAACACAATAACCTTTGAACTTAGAAAAACCTCTTTATGACACATTTTGGTGTTCAGCTGATTACATGATTTAAGACTTTCAAAACAAAATATCTATTGAATAAACCGAATTGTTTCAGAAAGGCTCCATCTACAGCCAGGAGTAATGTGTGGCAACTCTACTTTAACACAGATATTTAAACATTTCCTAAGGAGACTCTTCAAGCACCAGCACCCATTATTAATAGCTAGAATAGTTATCTCATCAAGACAAATGGTTTATCTTAGGCCTGTGACACACAGTGCTAGATGCATGTGAGATACTCGCACGAGTCTCACATATATCAACCGGCACAGCCACCGGCTCTCTGGACAGGAGCGTGTCAGCTGAAAAGTAGCACATGCATCTCAACTCTCCTGTCCAGAGAGTCGGCGGCCAAGCCGGGTGATATACGTGAGACTCGTGCGAGTATCTCACACAGCGTGACACCGGCTGTAGAGGATAATTTGCTGACAGTCAGCTGATCACCATGGATCCAGCAACACAGTGCCCACCAAGAGAAAGCTGGGGCAGTGCTAGACTTTGGTAGCAGACCAATGTAGGGGAAATTCTAGTATTACATGGCAACTATTTAAACGAGTTGGCAATCATGACATGGTGGCACTAAGGAAACCCGTCTTTGCTCATCTCTCCGCTCTGACCAAAAATATACCATTCTAAGTAATCAATCAATCAGAATACTTTCTAAATAACTTGTAAATTACCAATTCTCTCTCCTCTCTGCAAGGCCAGCAGTCGTTGTTTCTCTGGAGGAACATAATCTCCTTCCTTCTCCTCAACAAAGGGTGAAAGATGTGGAGGCAGCAGAACACCTGGAAAGTAATCTTCTACAGGAAGGAGCAAATGGGCGTTCACACTGTCAAACACCCACTGTGGTTGTACGTAATATCTGTTCATCAAAGAACAAACAAGATTTTAGTTGCTATTGTTCAATGTAAAACAGTCATTTTCCAAAGACAAAAAACAGCAAACCAGAAAAACTGACTAGAATGTGTTCCTATCTGGCACGTACACAAGGAAAGAACTGGCGCAATGTACCTTGCATCATAACATAGGTAGCTTCTTAGCCTTTAGTGAAAATATATGACACAGTGATATTCCAATATTAAATACCATGTTTGTGGGAAAAGTGAGGGTTAGGGCTTATAGTATAGATGTTTGGCCATGTGGCGGTGACAGTGAAGCGGCTGGAGCAGGTTGCAGCAGTGTCTGCCGATAATCACATGGTTTAATGTAATTTAATATTCACCTTTGACCCCAATCACCTCTTAGCACTGAAGCGGAAGTGGGCGGGATGATGGGTGGGGAGAGTGGTGAATATTAAATTAAGTTAAACAGACGGCTTACTTGATATCCCTTCAGCAGCAGGTGGTCGCGTGTGTTGATATTCACTGCTTCCCACGCATCATCATTGGCATGGGATGAGTGAATATCGCGGCACAGAAGATTATACTCACCACCCACCACTCTTGCGCTCCATAACATCTCCTGTCTTTTTTCGGCGTAAGCTGACAGCATATGTGGTGCGGGGTGTAGGGCAGAGACATCATTGTTGCGTGCTCAGATGCGGATCATCTGCTGATATAAACAGACAGCAGGATGATGCAATGTGAGGGGAGTATCGATTTTTCGTTTGTGCCGTGATGGGTGCCCTATGTACCAGGTTTGAGCGACATATCAGATATGGGCATTTATAGCAGGATGGGATCATATACCAGGATGAGGTCCATATATACCAAGATGAGGTCCATATACCATGATGAGGCATATAAACCAGGATATGGGCTATTTACCAGGTTGAGGGACATATACCAGGATGGGGGATCATATAGTAGGATGGGGACATTACACCATAAGTGTCAGCAGCAGATTCCCATCCCCCATAAGTGCATAATGATCACATTTATTGCTTGAAACTTTTTTCCCTATTTACCGCCTCAAAAACCTGGGTGTGTCTTAGAAAGTGAAAAATACAGTATATTTCTAGAGGAATACCACTCCTAATCATAGCCGCCTTATGTAGGTAGCGATTATTACTTTATAAGGGCAAGCAGCAGGAATACTGAAGCCTGTGGATGCAAAAAGTTGAAAGGCAAACATTTTTACTATCCTCTCACCAATTGTGCTACTAATTTATGCAAACCTAATACTGCGAATATTGCACCTA
The DNA here is from genome assembly GCA_033576535.1 of Allobates femoralis. Classification (NCBI taxonomy): domain Eukaryota; kingdom Metazoa; phylum Chordata; class Amphibia; order Anura; family Aromobatidae; genus Allobates; species Allobates femoralis. The sequence goes on along the minus strand of JARQOC010000003.1, from coordinate 603,076,349 downwards.
CCTAGTTCACACATATAGTGGTCATTCAATCAAAGTCCATAATCTTATTAGCCACAGCTAATGTCCCTAATAACATGTACTTTGCCACTGCCCCGATTCATCAGTGTCCGGCAGCTCATATGATCAAGCAGATCTAGTATCGGCAAGACAGCGAGCCACGGCGGCTAAGTGGGTGTCCATTTATAGATGCCCTAGAACCTCCATCCCTCTTCCGACGTTATCATCTCTGCCAATGAGAGGTATATGGTGACGTCATACTCACCATGATGAACAGCCGCAAATTGCTAAATTCTCGTCAGGGTAAGCCAATAGCATCACCAAAATGATGTCCTGGAACCTATCCTGCATCTGGAGCGTGTTTGACCTCAAGGGGAACACATATTAAGCTAATGTCTTTGAATTAGCACCAATAAGGCAGTGGTAACATTTATATAAATTCATGTAATCTGGGGAATATTATACTATATATAGAGGACTATAAAGGGCCAATTATAATGTAAAGAAGGTAATGTGAAGCCCACTGTAGTATATGGAGGACTAAATGGTGAATCTAGCGGGTTCAATAAGACAAAAATCATTTTGTAAGGGCTGCAAAGTTATGAGATGCACTCGTCTGCGACCCCATTGAATATTATTTTTTTTGTGGGGGTGCAGGGGCAATTAGAACTTCTGCTATGGGGCCCTATGATTTTTATGTATGCACTTATGATACCTCAAAGTGATGTGTATCTAAAGCACATCATGGCGATACCCCAAGAGCCATGTATATAATGCCCACTACATTCCACCACTGCTCACACACACATGGGACAGGGTAGGGGGACAAATTTCTATAAGACAAGTAGTGTAACGTGTGATCCTGCTCTGTCTACTTCAATAGGAGCCGTAGTAGAACGTATGATCCCCACTCTATCCACTTCTATGAGATTAGTTGTGTAATGTATGACACTGCCACGCCAACTTATATGCAACCAGTGGTGTAATAAGTGACCCCCGCTCTGTCTAATTCAATAGGCGCCGTAGTGTAATGTGTGACCCTGCTCCGTCAAACCTTGTATGGGATCAGTAGTGTAATGTGGGCGTCCGCTTTGCGCACTACATTACTATTCTCATAGAGATAAGGTAAAGAATATTTATACCGTGTTAGCCAGTAGATGGAAAAATATATTGCAATCTGAGAGTCCTCAGTGGTTGATACCTTTTAATGGCTAACTGAAAAGATGGTAAACATAGCAAGCTTTCAAGACGACTCAGGTCTCTTCTTCAGGCTGATAATGACACAAATTCTGAAGACACATACATTTATACATAAGCAATAGAGAAAAAAAAAAAAAAAAAAGGGGAAAGAAGAGAACAGAAAAAAAAAATGGCAAAACAGTGTTATATGCTCTGGTGGATGTGACAGGTGACGCAAAGCAGAGTCGGGTAGGGAGGGGTGGAGGAGCAGGGACAGAGAAAGCAGATTTCTAAGATAAGCGGAACCAATGTATTAGGTAGATGGTTAGTAACCCATGGAGACCTGAAAATACTTAGTTAAGTTGTGGAGAGCAGACTAAGTGACAGAGTTCACAGAAGTGTCAGGAGTTCATTGTCCTATGATTTCAGTGTGTAGCAAGCTGTCTCCAAATGCACTTTCATTTTATATATAAAATGCATGACTCTGCTATCCCCAAATGTCCGTTCATTTTACATAAAATCCCATAAATCCATGTGAAATATTTAATCCGGTTTCGAGTGTGTTGAAGGTTGTTATCAATTTGTATTCCCAAATTCTTCTCTCTCTCTGAGATTTGAAGTCACTCTAAGATGAGCAGCCTCATATCCGATGGCTTTTCAGTTAGCCATTAAAAGGTATCAACCACTGAGGACTCTCAGATTGCAATATATTCTCATAGAAGTAGACAGCAGTGTCAAACATTGCACTACTGCTCCCATAACATTGGGGGGGCAATGATATCATACATTACAGCACTGATCCCATAGAAGCAGACTGAGATGGGGGCCCACATTACTAAGGGAGTAGTAGTGTAATGTGTAACCCTGCTTTGTCCACTTCTATGGGAACAGGAGTGTAATGTGTAACAACACTTCATCCATTTCTATAAGTGCAGAGGTGTAATGCATGACACCACCCACCCACTTCTATGGGAGAAATATTGTAGTGTGTGACCACGCTCCAACCACTTTTATGGGAGCAGTGGCGAAATGTGTGACTCTGCTCAGTCAACTTCTATGTAATGTGTGACCCCACTGTGGTGACCCTATGGCTAGGCGCCACAGGGAGTTACTGCACCCCGAATAGCAGGTGTAGTGCCTCCGTAGCTGTGGGTTTGGGGTATAACATATGAAGTCTGTACTAACACACAACACCAGGCCCCTTAGGGTAGTGGGACTGTATATTCAGTAAGTCCCAGGGGTGGAGCCTAGGTTAGAGTGGGAAAATCAGGAGTAAGTGAGAATTCTAGAGACAGTGCTGGGAAGGCAACCAGTGTGGACGTGTCTGACAGGGCTGCTGACAGGAGGGCGCCTCTCTTTAGGACGGTGACCAAGGACAGAACGAAATGATCCAGGACCGGTTGGAGCCGGTGGGAAGCATCTGGGGTCAACACCGGCAACACAGAATCCGAGGCGGTCAGTGGTCTATCCCTGACCGTAAACCGACGAGCCATGGGACCAATCCACGGAAACCGTTCCACCACAGAACGGTAACTCTTCCTCAGTCCCATATTCAGTCCAAAACACCGATAGGTACCGGCCCGGATTCCGGTGGCGCGAGGGTTCAATCTCACTGCTCCCATCCGTACCGGTAAAGGGACAAACCGCACCTATCCGTAACAGGACAGGGGATCGGCGACGAAGCTCTGCCTAAGGGTGGTAAAGAGAGAGTAGCAAGGACTGAGACCTCGAAGGCCTTTAGGAAGGAAACATCCACAGACTCCATAAGGGCACCCTGAACCTGCAGCTACCTCCCTATTATACTGAACTGTACTGTGTACTATACCATCTGCTGGTACCAGTAAAAGACATTTGAGTTGAATCGGTGTCTGTCATTCCTTCCCGCCGGCGCTCAGAGGGCCTCAGCATCATCAGAGGGTCCAGAACAACTACTCCCCTCATCCATCCTCGCTGCCCTGAGGTAAGCTCCAGCTGTGGGGAGCTGTACTACACTAAGCTGCATCCCATCACCTCAGTGGCCGGCCTGCAGCGCTGGTAACAGTTACCAAGATCCTTGGTGGCGTCACAACCTTTCCCTAAATCCCCCTTCCCTCCCCAACAATGAGAGCCAGGGCACGGAACAGTTAAACCGACCACCCGTGATTCCCCGTTACAGCCATGAACTCATCCCGGTACCCGAGTACCCCTCTCTCTGTGCTCATCATTTTTGGTGTCACGAACAAGATAACATCAAGTAAAGTGTGCCTAAAAGACTTTATTGACTGTTTGTGGATTGTACAACCGGGCCGTCATTGCATCGCCTCAGAAATACAACAGTGTCACCAAGCAGGAGAAAAAAGCGGGAAGAGAAGCACCGCCCTCTGATCTGCCAAGGAGTGACGAAGTATAGTGGCGGGCTCCGGAAAGGCCTGAAGGACTGCCCTATAAACTTTCCCTGGAAGGCGGGCCTAAAAATGTAAAAAGACTATGTGCTGGTCCAGGGGCGGACCTCGGCCCCTTAATACAGATGGACTAAGAAAGAGGCACCAAAGTGTCTCCCCGCCCCCCTTGCTATCAAACAACCAAGGGGGCGAGTCAAAAACCCGCCCACACCAGGTCGGGACTATAAGAACTAAACAGGGTGCGGCCGGAAAGGAGAACGAGAACCCTTGCCAGAATCCGGAGCCGTTACCCGAAAACGACCTGGTTATAATAGTGGCACCCAGGATCTTCAACTGGTCTGAAAAGTAGAGGAGCAGATGAGGGTCGAGCAAGCTGCCCCGGGGATACCGACACTGGAAACCATGGACTACGACCTTGTCTTCTGGGGAACATCGTTAAGGGACCTGCAGGTTCGCCTGCAAGAGACTGCGGAGTGGACCATCCGGCATTGAGGTGCCGAGATGGTCCTAGAAGTAAGCCGGAGGGCGGAGCAGCGGGCCGAACAACAGCGAGACCTGGAACCGGGGTGACGGTAGCCACTCAAACAGAGCGCCCGGTGACTAGTGAAGCTTGTACCCTCACAGACCCAGCGGAGCTTGTCGCTGAAGACCTGGGACCCGTAACTCGAAACACTGGGGAGCCCGGACAGGAGGAGACCACCGAGATAAATCTCATCCGATTCCCCCCGAGGAGCCAGAGCTCACGGAGGAGGAGTTGGCTGGTCGCTGGAATGACCAGATCAGTGTCGGGAAGGAGGAGGAGGATTCGGAGGAAGGAGCCGTCGGTGGTACGGAGGAGGCCGGGCCCCGCGAGATATGGAGGGCTCCGGTACTAGCGCTACAGGTCACAGCTGCAGAAAGGAGTACAGCACAGCCTTCAAGTGAGCGACCATCGTCCTGGCAACCGGTGGGCCGTCCATGGTTCACCTCACCAAACCCGGATAACGAGGCTGAGCGGCACAGGCGTCGTGAGGCCTGGTTGACCAACGAACTAGAGACCCACCAGACCCGCATCAATGCCTGTAACTAACCCCCGCAACCACTTGACAAGCGTAAATGGGGGGTAGTGACCATTTTTAACCTCAGCACCGCATATGGTTTCGCCCGGGAGGAGGGTCTTTATTCAGAGATCTTTGTTGGATGGAGGGATGTGGAGTCCCACCCTCCCCAGGGCCACCCGGACAGGGACCTATATCATGGAGATCCTATTACCTATGAGCGCCACGCAGGCCCTCGAGGGTGGTCCGCCATTCGAGTGAGCCATTGCAATGCCTAAAAATTGCATGAAACAATGTATATAGTTCCATATATGTCTTTTCTTGCAGCACATGCAACTAATGTGAACTGTTTAAAAGAAAAGCCTGATGAACATTGAATCAGAGAGTCGATGCCCGGTCCCTGTTGGGCCGATGTGGACAAATATTGTTTAAGTTTATGGCAACGTTGAAAGCACCGTACCTCCCGCAAGGGAAGATCACAAAGTATTCATAATGTCGTTGTTTGGTTTGAAAGTTACCTGGGTAGCATGTTAATAAAAATTTCAACTCCCACCCGGTTTGGTTTAAACACCCGCGGACGGGTGTATTTCACCAAGGGGGTGTGTGGCACCCCTATGGCTGGGTGCCAAAGGGAGGTACTACACCCCGAAGAGCAGGTGTAGTGCCTCCGTAGCTGTGGGTTTGGGGTATAACATATGAAGTCTGTACTAACACAACACCAGGCCCCTTAGGGTAGTGGGACTGTATATTCAGTAAGTCCCAGGGGGGTGGAGCCTAGGTTAGAGTGGGAAAATCAGGAGTAAGTGAGAATTCTAGACACAGTGCTGGGAAGACAGCCAGTGAGGACGTGCCTGACAGGGCTGCTGACAGGAGGGCACCTCTCTTTAAGAGGGTGACCCACGACAGAAGGAGACGACCCAGGACCGATTGGAGCCAGCTGGAAGCGTCTGGGGTCAACACAGAAGCCAAGGTGGTCAGTGGTCTATAACTGACCGTAAACCAACAAGCCACGGGACCAATCCACAGAAGCTATAGCACCACAGAACGGTAACTCCTCCTCGGTGCCATATTCAGCCCAAGACACCGATAGGTACTGGCCCGGATTCTGGTGGCGCGAGGTTTCAAGTCTCACCGCTCCCGTCCGTAGCGGTAAAGGGACAAACCGCACCTATCCGTAACAGGACAGGGGATCGGCGAGGAAGCTCTGCCTAAGGGTGGTAAAGAGAGAGAGTAGCAAGGACTGAGACCCCGAAAGCCATTAGGAAAGAAACATCCACAGACTCCATAAGGGCACCCTGAACCTGCAGCTACCTCCCTATTATACCAAAGTGTACAGTGTACTACACCATCTGCCGGTACCAGTAAAAGATGTTGGAGTTGAATCGGTGTCTGTCATTCCTTCCCATCGGCGCTCAGAGGGCCTCAGCATCATCAGAGGGGCAAGAACAACTACTCCCCTCATCCATCCTCGCTGCCCTGAGGTAAGCTCCAGCTATGGGGAGCTGTACTACACTAAGCTGCATCCCATCACCTCAGTGGCCGGCCTGCAGTGCTGGTATTATCGTTACCAGGATCCACAGGTGGCGTCACGACCTTTCCCTAAATCCCCCTTCGCTCCCCAACAATGAGAGCCAGGGCACGGAACAGGGAAACTGACCACCCGTGATTCCCCGTTACAGCCACAAACTCATCCCGGTACCCGAGTACCCCTACACCTGCACCCCGAATAGCAGGTGTAGTGCCTCCGTAGCTGTGGGTTTGGGGTATAACTTATTGAGTCTGTACTAACACACAACACCAGGCTCCTTAGGGTAGTGGGACTGTATATTCAGTAAGTCCCAGGGGGGTGGAGCCTAGGTTAGAGTGGGAAAATCAGGAGTAAGTGAGAATTCTAGAGACAGTGCTGGGAAGGCAGCCAGTGTGGACGTGTCTGACAGGGCTGCTGACAGGAGGGCACCTCTCTTTAGGACGGTGACCAAGGACAGAACGAAATGATCCAGGACCGGTTGGAGCCGGCTGGAAGCGTCTGGGGTCAACACCGGCAACACAGAATCTGAGGCGGTCAGTGGTCTATCCCTGACCGTAAACCGATGAGCCATGGGACCAATCCACGGAAACCGTTCCACCACAGAACGGTAACTCTTCCTCGGTCCCATATTCAGCCCAAGACACCGATAGGTACCGGCCCGGATTCCGGTGGCGCGAGGGTTCAATCTCACCGCTCCCGTCCGTACCGGTAAAGGGACAAACCGCACCTGTCCGTAACAGGATAGTACCAGGGGGGTAGAGCCTAGGTTAGAGTGGTAAAACCAGGAGTAAGTGAGAATTCTAGAGACAGTGCTGGGAAGGCAAACAGAGAGGAAGTGCCTGACAGGGCTGCTGACAGGAGGGCACCTCTCTTTAGGAGGGTGAGAGGAGTTTGCGTAAGGAGATGTCTAGAGAGAGCAAAATCTTGGCAAATAGGTGACCCCAGGGCCAGGAGGCCTACAGCGCTTATGACCCGGTAGAGACCCCTGCAGTACCAAGGACTCCTACACCGAGGCATCCATAGAGTTTGTTGTTGTGTTTTTGAACTTTGAAGCCTACAGAGACTTTACCTGTTGGACTTTTATTTGAAATCTCTTTTATAATTTCAAAAATGGACCATAGCTACAGGACTGGTGGTGGCAAAAATACTTTAAACAGCCTGCAGCGGATGGACTAGCGCAATATGGACTGGTTACCTGTTTTTCCCATTTTTCCCTGTTTTTTGTAATTTTTATTTGAGACGCTGTATAAATTTAAAATGTAAATAGTTATGTTATGTTTGTAAAAAAAAAAAATGTGTCAGTCCCGGAGGACTGAAGTTAACTAAGGGGAATGTGGCACCCCTGCTGGGGATTGCCACAGGACCCACCGATGCAAGGAGGGATTTACACTTTGGTACACACAGCACACAACACCTTCCACCCCAGACCTGGAGGGGAAGCCCCGTTGGCTGTCCTTAAGCCAGTTCCCTTATAAAAGATCCAGGCATGAGGGGAGGAGTCAGTCAGTCTGCTCTGAGCAGTGAACAGAGCAGTTAGTTAGTGAGTCTGCACTCAGTAAAGAAGAGAGCAGAAGTCCAGTGAAACAGCCTAAGAGAAGGTACAGGAAAGAGCTGGTTACTGGAGCCACGCCAGGCCCAGAACCAGGGGACACTGACCAGCTGTGCTGCACCCTTGAGAGAGGGACGGAGGCCAGTGAAGGAGTAGAAGGGAACTAAAGAAGCACAAGAGGTTTCCCTTTAGCACACCCAGACACCGGAGTCCGAGACTGCTAATCATCCATTGTAGCAGGAAAAGCCCGGAAGGACCAGGAGGATCTAATCCCTCTGAGGTAACAAATTAAGAGACACTCAAACCTTACCAAACACAGGACCAGGGGCCCAAAAGGAGAATAGGGGTTCCCACAGGAGGTGTTCATAGTCGGTTACAGAGTAACACCCTGAGAGGGAGAAGGAGCGGCGAGTTCAGTTATAGGCAGAGTTTATCCCAAACCACCGTACACAGTGACAGAGGAGGCCTCACAACTTTCCAAGGTGAAAATCCCAAATTGCACTGAGGACCCGGTTACCTTCCTGGACAGTACCTGTTACAGGACATCAGAAAAAGGTACCGATACAAAGACTATTGTGTGTGTGTGCCTGTTTCACCGCCACTATCCACAGCGTTCACCGCAGAGACGCTACTACTCCCCTCATCCACACTCGCTGCCCTGAGGTTAAAGCTCCACCTGTGGGGAGCTGTAACACCCAAGCTGCATCACATCACCTCAGTGGCCGGCCTGCAGCACTGGTATCTAACTTACCAGGTACCAAAAGTGGCGTCACAACAACATTCCCTTCTCCCACCACCATCCCCGCCACTGAGGGTCCAGGGCATGGAACTGCACCCCGTGTATCCATCCACTTCTATGGGAGTAGTAAGTTAGAGGACAGAGCAGGGTCACACATTACATCACTGCTCCCATAAAAGTGAATGGAGCAGGTCATACATTACACCACTGCTCCCACAGAAGTGGATGGAGCAGAGTCACACATTACATACATTAGATATTGCGCATCTAATCTCACACTGTGTGATACACTTCACTGTGCCCTAGGTCTAATCCCATCATGTGATGCACCACACTGAGCCCTGTATCTGATTCCGGTGTGTGTTACCTTAAGTGTATGTAACCTCAGCACATGACATAGCACACAACACTATCAGAATCTGTGATGTCAGCCGTCCTCTGATCTGAGACACTACTTGTCAGTATCACTTTGCAGTCACCAACAAAATGTCTCCACACTGCGATCCTGAACTTCATCCTCTCTTAGCCTTTTGCAAATGCCCAGAAAGAAGGAAGGAGACATCACACAGATCCTGCCCACATCTACAGCAGTCGTAATGTGAGTTAGCAGTACACACGTTACTCCCCCTAGTGTTTAAAAGTTGAAAATATCAAACCTTCGATTATTTTTCATATGGTACTCCATTAAAAATAAATGATAATATTGAAAACAAATGAATATGCTACATTTTTTAAACTGTTGGATTTTTTTTTTTACTGGCACCTTTCTTTTTTTAAACCAAGATCTGGGGGAGGGAGGTTGTGTAAAGGGGACTAATAACGCAGACATACGGTCAAGTAGGGGTCAAAGAGGATTTAGAGGGGCTAGGAAAAGCATAGAAAGCATGAAGGCAAGTAGTAATGATAAATGTTCTAACAGTTTTCAATGTCTGCTGGCGAATGCAAGACGTTTTGCAAACAAAATGAATGAATTGGAGACTCTTTATGTCAGCCACAGATGGGCACTATGGAAACCTAGCTGGATGAGAACCATGACCGGGTTACAAAGGTAGGGGTTACAACACATTCAGAAAGGACCAGAAAGACAAAAAGGTTAAGGTGTGTATTCATGTTAAATTCAATTTAAGACGTGCTCAAAGATACCATTGGGGGTAGCTGTGACAGTGTAGAGTCGGTATAGGTAAATATATATGGCAATAATGGAAAACTGTTAACTGGCGTTTGCTATAAGCCTCCTATTATAGCTGACAAGAAAAGGCAGCAGATAGTATTTGTGTCCTTATTATGGGGGAATTTAACCAGAGACATTCAGTGGGACATAGAATCTTCTCGTTGTGCTAAAAGCTGAATGTTCTTATCCAACTCAAGAATATTTCCAGAATCCGTCCTTTCCTCAGCCCTCAATCTGCTAAAATTCTTGTACACACCCTCATCATCTCCCGCCTTAACTACTGCAACATTCTCCTCTGTGGTCTCCCTGCTAACACTCTTGCACCTCTCCAGTCTGTCCTCAACTCTGCTGCCCGCCTAATCCACCTCTCTGCACGCTACTCCCCTGTATCTCCCCCTCTGCAAATCCCTCCAGTGGCTCCCAATTCCCCAACGAATCCAGTTCAAGCTACTAACACTGACCTACAAAACCATCCATAACTTGTCTCCTCCCTATATCTCTGAAGTAATCTCCCACTATCTTCCCTCACGTAATCTTCGATCCTCCCAAGACCTCCTCCACTCCTCCACACTTATCCATTCCTCACACAACCACCTCCAAGATTTCTCCCAAATATCCCCCATCCTCTGGAATTCTGCGCCCCAACACGTCAGATTATTATCCACCACACTCAGATCCTTCAGACGGAACCTGAAAACCCATCATTTCAGGAAAGCTTACAGCCTGCAATGCCTGAGCCGCCGCCCCACCACCACCGAAGCTGCTGCCCTACCGGATCTGCTGCACCCCTGACCTACTGTCTCCTCCCATTATCCTGTAGATTGTAAGTCCACAATGACAGGGTCCTCTGCCCTCTGTACCAGTCTGTCATTGTTAATTTGTTTACTGTAAACCATATCTATAATTTTGCATGTAACCCCTTCTCATGTACAGCACCATGGAATTAATGGTGCTGTATAAATAAATAATAATATTAATCTACAGTTCAGGACAATTAACTCTTTCAGTTACTGGGTGAACTGACCAGATTAAATACTTTGCAGGATCTGGTCCTGTCAATTAGACCAGATACAATTTCTGATCTACAGGTCCATTGCTTTTTGGGCATCAGCAACCATAACATAATAAGTTTCAATGTAATATTCAATAGAAACTTTAATTATTATTTGGATTACAAAACATTTTCTTATCAGTTTTATTCTAATTTGATAACAAGTACTGTATTTTTCAGATTAGAAGATGCACTTGGGGTAAAATGGGGGTGCGTTTTATAATCCGAATCTTGCTTACCTTGGAATGCGGCAGCAATGCTGCAGGCAGGGTCACCAGTGGATATCGGAAGTGGGGCACTGCTTGCAGGCCTGGAGCTGGGGGTGTCGTGGTGTTCGGTAGGCATTGATACTTCTGGGTAGCAGCAGATGTCTGCGGAGGCAGAGCAGGCATAGCTAAAGTTCTGAGTGCTCGATCTATGTCTTCACTGCCTCTACCGGATGGACTTCAAGAAAATGGCTGCAGAGGCGGCACATGCGCAGATGGAGATTTCATCTGCCTCCACAGCCATTTTCTTCAAGTCCATCCAGCATAGGCAGCACAGGCACAGATCGAGCACTCGGCTCTTTCATATCTTTTGCTATGCCTGCTCTGTCTCCGCAGACACTTGCCGATACCCAGAAGTATCAATACCCGCTTAAAACTGTGACACCCCCAGCTCCAGGCCCGCAAGCAATACCTCACTTTCGACCTACACTGGCGACACTGCCTCCTGCCTTGCTGCCGCCGATGATCCCCACCATAGTGATCCTGCCTACTGTGACCCTGACCCCCACTTCCCAGTAAACTACTCTGCACCAGATTATAGCATTAACCCCCTATTTTGAATACACATTTGTCTCTAATTTCTTTCTTTAAATTTGAGGGTGCGTTTTATAAAGCAAAAAATACAGTAATTCTGCAAAAAATATAGGGAAGCTATGGCATGAGTTTGCAATACAGTAACCCATATAAATTATAATGTAAGAACTTGTCAAACAAAAGTATAAATTTGATACTGATAATGAATAAAAAAAATAGCATTATTTATACCACTAGCTGCCAAAATAGGAATTAAAAATAGTGAAATTGCCATTTCTTTATCTTCCATCAAGAATGAAAAAGTTATTCAATACATTATATGAATAAGTGAACATACAAAAAAAACCCTATATAAAAACAAAGCTTTGGATTTTCAGAATTACCTGTTGATGACCTGTGGTTCTACATTTGGTCTGTCTACAATGTGATGGGTAATGGATGGGTCTGAGCTGTCATACGTTGAACCAATACAGACTGAGCTGTCCCATGATACCTGTCCTCCAAAACATCTAGACAAATAAAAGCATTAGTCTTTAGTTATGATACTATTACAGGGGTTGTAAATAACTTAAATATTAATGACATATCCTAAAGATAAGTGGGGGTCCAATAACTGCCCCCCACTAATCAGTAGATAGCCGGGTGCTGAAGCTGCTGGAAATACAGAGGGTATTAAGAAGGCACCCAACCCCCACAGCTTTATACACCGAGTAGAGCGCCATTCTTGAGTACTACTCGGCAGCTCAATTTCTATTCACATAGAAGCTCGCATGCAGTAGCAAAGAACTGCCTCTGCCCAGTATGGAACAGTGGGTGGGGCTTTGGCTCCATATACTCCACACTTCCAGGGGCCACAGCATCAGGTATCAGTTAATAGGGTAGGTTCTTGGATCCCCACCATTATGACATGGATGATTTAAGAATAGGTTATCCAATGCTCAGTCACACATCTTAAAGAAAAATAAATTCAACCAAAATAAAAATATGAAACAAAAGGGTCAAGTATATGACAAATTCTAACGAGCCTCTCAGTCAGACTCACCGGATGACAAATGCAAGAGCTTCCCTTGGCACCTCCCGGTTCAAGAAAAACTTAAGGCCCACAAATAAAGACTTCTGTTTTTTCTCTTCCTGCTCTTGCTTTTTCTGCTCTTCCTGAAAGCTCGAGTTCTCCTGCACAAAACAGAACTGGGAATGAGTAAATGCACTGCATAATCCAGTCTACTAGAGAGAAATTACATGCACAACCTGCTGCCCAAGGCCACATGCAGCCCACGATGCCACTGGGTGCAGCGCACAACCATGTGGATAGAAAATGCTGGTCTGACAGATATGTGAGCAGTCGCTCAAAAAAATAGTGTCAGCAGCTGAAAAGCAGGGACTGGCAAGTACTAATGGTGCCCTATGTGGTCATCTCTGGAAGCCTCATACATCAGAAGAATGGGGTCTTATCACCCGAGGGGCACTATAGAAAGCCTTCCATGATTGTGACTATCTCCACTGTAGTTTATGGAAATTGTAAAACATTAAGCAGTAAGCATGACCTATTTCAGAGAGAACCAGAAAAAAAAATAAAATAGTGGATGCTGGCACTCGTATCCAATAACTAAAAACTCACAACATAAATAAAAGCATTGTTGTGAGTTTTGCAAGAATAAAGTTCTAATTATTGGATACGGGTGCCAGCATCCACTATTTTTTTCTGCTTTACTCTGGGCGGTGGCCGGCCGCCGCTGTGCACCTGACATGGATCGCAGTTGAAGGAGGGGAGAGCATTTCCCCTTCCCCTTTCCTGGACTAGTCTATTTCAGAGAGCCCTGGGCATTCATTATCTCTTCTGCTTTTAGGGCCTAACTGAATACATTTATTTTTATGAGGATATAGAAGCAGATTTTACTGCAGATCTACATTAAAATAAAAAAAAAATCAAAACTTAAAATATACTTTGAATACATGAATGGCTAGTTTTACTGGGAAATGTTCAAATCAACGTGATAAAAGCACTTTGTGCACTGCTCAACCATTTCCCATTAAAATTACTTGAAAACGTATTCAAAGAGTATTTGACATTTGCTTTATGTGGATTTAGGAGCAGAAGCCATTTCTAAATCCTTGTCAAATACCTATGACTGTATAAGACTGGTGGAGGGAAGAGTAAAGGAAGTATAATTTGTAACTATCTGACAATTACTTTGGATATGGTATAAATGGCACAGAAGGGAATACCCCTTTACGTTTTTAGTATGGCCCTCAGATTGGTTGAGTGTGACGACAATGTGGCCCTCAAAAAAAGTTGTACACCCTGGAATTAATCTCTAATTGGGAGACAGACCATGGGTGTTATGCTGCTGTCCTCTAGGAGGCGACACTAGGCAATAGCTGAAAAAGAGTAATTGGCTCCCCTCTGCAGTATACACCCCCTGGCTGGGGCCTTACCCAACCAGTTTTGTGCTTAAAGCAGTAGGAGAAGACGACAGTGACTAGAAGCAAGTAAAAAGGAAACTGTATATGATGCTGAAAGAGCGTAGAGACTAACAGAAAAACAATATGAAGCTCAACGAGTGTACAGCCCTAATAGAAAGGCATGTATACAGGAAGGCACTTAAAATAGAAACAATACCAACAAGGCCTGATCTGGACAACAGGGTGGGAGCGGTGTCCCTCAATTAGAGGATAAGAGAAAAGGATTTTACAGTGAGTACACAAAAATCTCCTTTTCTCCTTCACCTCATTGGGGGACACAGACCGTGGGACATCCTAAAGCAGTCCCTGGGGGGTAGAGAATAATGACAAACTCTTATAAGAGGCGCACTACCGAGGTGGACTACCGCCTGGAGGATACGTATACCCAGATTTGCGTTTGTTAACGCTTGAGTATAGACGCTATAATGTTTACCAAAACAAGGACTAAATCAGATGGCTGGCCTGTTTGTGCACAGACCTGGCGCCAATGGTCCAGGATACTCCTTACTCAGGAGTAGAGAGCCTCAGTATGCAATAACCGAAACTGATACCATTTCTAGCCAGCAGTTCTGATGCAGTAGACTGGTGACCTTGGGTACCTGGCATAGTCTTTTGTTATCATTCTGAAGAAAAAAGGACCTAGAGAGTCCGGCCTCTTGCATGCGTGGTACTGTCCATACAGGAATAAAAGGTGAGACCGAGCGAACATAACGTCACTCAATGCCCTGGTTCGGGGCACAGGGATCGTAAGAAAATGTCCTCCAAGAGGGATGAAGAGGCCACCATCATAAGGGTGACCGCGATGGTCGAAGCACCCTTTAAGGTGGAGGAATAGCTGCAATTAGGGGACGCCACAGCCGAAGAGTACCATCAGACAATGGAAGTGCCTCCAGAAAAAGACACATAGTTCTGGGAACTTCTCGAGGGAACAAGGCAAGACTTTTTGGAGACAAAAAGGAATAACCGAAGCAGGAAACGTGAGAGGATGCAGAACCAGCATCTAAAGTGCGTACTGCGATGGCAACCGAGTAAAACTCAGGTCTCCGGCAACAGGGCCAGAGTGAAGAAGCACCTAAAAACACCTATGAACGAACTGGTAAGGGTGGCTAAAAACCAAGGGCCATACCCAGGAAGGAAAGCTTCTATTCCTGGTAAACCATGCGAGTGAGAAACTGTTTTTTTTTTCTTCGTTATATCCATGCTGCTATGGATGCCCAAATCCACTGAACGTGAGGAACAAGACCCCCAAACCTATGGACTCTGCCGGCGAGGACAGGACATCGAACTTCTGGCAGTAAATTAACCATGAACAGTAAACCTGTACAGTGTAAGGTGACATCTGCTGTCAGTGACACGAAGTAAGTCGAACCCCCAGACTGGGTCGAAAGTGGGCCAGAAGGACAGACGGCACCCCGTTGGATCTGATTGTGCACGCTTCCGTGTAGGGTATGCAGATAGAGATATGCAAGGGAAAAGAAACTGTATTCAGAAGCAGATTATCATATCCGTCCTCAGCCTAGAGATCATGAGGAAGCCCTGCCCCGTGGAATGAAAAAACCTCTGACAAACAACAGCCAGACGGGATAAAAATGGCCCCACTGGGGAAAAGTTCTGCCCCAGTGTATCACACGACTGTTGAAGTTTCCTTCCTGGTGATTGACATGTGACAGCTAAGATGTATTCAGCTTCGTCAAATGGAACTGATAAACCATCAGTAATCCGGGAAAAAAATAGGCGAGAGGCACTATGACTGATGAGTCGTGCCGAGACTTCTTGCAACTTGAACAGTGTGTGGACAGTATATCGCTTTCAAGCTTGATATCATAGCTCCAGTGGAAAGCTTTTCCGGAGATCTGGAACGAAGGGGCTTCTCTGCCTAGATTAAGGCGGACACATTGAGTAGCCGCTGGCCTTGAGCGGTGTGCCCTTATCCTGTTTTTCCCGGGTAAAGGGTGGCAGAGCTGTACATTGTATGCCTGATGTGATCTAGCTGGTTCGGTGATCGTTAGTGCGCTACAACACAGGGGCTATGGGGGGACTGGGGAGACTGCAGTGATATCAGGAACTGTGCCAGTGATCCTGTGCCACAGATTCAGCTGTTTCGATAGCCATCAGTATGCTGCAATCCAGGGGCTGGAGGCGGCTGGGGAGACTGAAAATTGTACGGAGCTATGCCATCCGCAGTAAGTTCAGACATCCACTGTGAGGAGATCGATGCTGAGCGTCTGTGGCAAACCGTCCATAGGGGAGATCGGAACGCATAGGAACCTTCGCCCAAGACTTTATCCATCGTGGCAGAAGGAGGTACGTGGAGGTAACACCCCGCGTTTCTGCCTGTTGTAGTTTGCGGGAAATCAGTACGCAAAGGTACAGTCGCCCTTAGTAGACGCAACTTTCAGGAATGGCGAGTCAACTGGGTGAAACCTAAAGAGCCGTTGCTAGGGGGCCTTAGAACCCTTGTTTCACGTGGAGTATAGACCGTTAGTCAGTGCAAGGAGTGAAAACGGCCAGCCAGACAAGTTTCGGGAGGAACCCTAGAGAAAAATCATGGATGGATCTTGTGTAGTGACAGTCTTGAGGAAGGGAGAAGCGCCTTCATCCTGAAGCATCAGTTTACAAACAAAACCCTTGAGGGATTCCGTAGAGGCAGTCTCTGCCTTACTAGCATAGCACAGGCACCCATCCTGAAGGTAACGCTTTAACAGCCGTTACGGCCGTGCCATGTTTGCTGCAAGAGCGAGATGTTCCACTGCTACGGACGTGCATGTTGGATTTAGCAGATGTGGGAGAGGGCCTCGCCTGCACAGGGCAGTGTGCTGAGGGAGAGAGTGACCCAGTCGCGCTGTGCAGCTGTTGAAGGAACTCCACCGTGAGGAAGAACAGGAACTGTACTTACAGCCATAACGGGTACCTGACGTCACATCTGTGGTTCACGCGACCGGTGTTGGGCCCATGCCATTACGGACACTGGTAGGTCCTGCTTCGGATCGAACCTTGCATAGTACTTGCACATGTTTTATCGACTCACGTTCCTATGATAGGTGTGGTCAGTGGCCGCTGGCCTTTTGTTCCACGTCCTGCAACCCAGCGTTTTGTTGTTTTCTAGCCTGGGGAGGTAGACAAGGTAGGCTCGTGATATCTCAACTTTGACTAGAGTCTCCATCAGTGGGAAGTGGAGGAAGGAGATTGGCATACAGCAATCTTAACTTCAACCCTGCACCCCAACAGTGGGGAGCCGAGGAAGGAGCATGCCAGGAGCCTCAGGTGCCAGAAACCCGTCCTTAAATCCTCTGTGTGAGAGAGGCTAGTGCTCTTCTACACCTTGCATCTTCGGTGTCCGGAGAGCCTCCAGAACCTAGGAAGAACCGTTCTCTGTGTGAACGCTTGTCTCTTTTGCAGAAGCCGTGTACAGGTTTTCAGCAGGAAGATCGGCTGTGTCCGTAGACCGGGTGACTGACCGGAGTCATGGAACTACAACGGTGAAGGAACCACACCGAGTTCCTGTCGTCCTACCGACGGTGGAGGCCATCAAACATATGCCCCTGAGAGTGATCCCTCTGTTAGGTAGGAATCTTGGTGAGATAGCGCGAGCAGCTGTGGGTTCCATGATTACCGTCTAGTGGTCTGGGAGACTCGGTGCCATCGCTGTCACTCAGAGGCCCAACTGTTGGTTCTGAGGAAGGTTGCTGGACAGCCCTGAGAAGTCTCCACTTCTACGCAGCTCCCCAAACGTGGGTGACGAAGGAAGAGCGTGAAAATGCTGTGTAGTCTTGAAATATCACAACTGCAACCTAGCACCCCCAACTGCTCAGGGCGAGGGGTGAATATGACGGGCAATGTAGAAGTATCTCCGCTTCAACTAAGCTTCCACATCTGTGGAGGAGCTAGAAAGAAGTATGTTGGGCAACTGTGAGGTATCTCGGCTTCAACCCGACTTCCCCAACTATGGGGGGCCGAGGAGGGAGTATGACGAACAATCCTGAAGTATCACAACTTCAAACCAGTATCACTTATGGCCACTTTACACGCAGCTACAGGTAACAGGTTGTCCACAGGTAACTTACTGGCTGCAGTGAAATCATGGAGACATCGTTCCATTTGTACACAGCAACAAGATAGAACCATGTCTCCATGATTTCACTGCAATCAGTAAGTTACCTGTGGACAACCTGTTACCTGTAGCTGCGTGTAAAGTGGCCATAACTGTGGATGGCCTAGAAAGGAGGATGTCAGGCTATCGTGAGGGTTCTCGATTTTAAACCAGCTTCCCCAACTGTGGTGGGCCGAACAAGGAATGCCCTGAGACGGTTGATAATTATGGGCAAAGCTGCATCCTTTATGAGACATGGAAGACAAATATTGTCCACATTACGTCATTACTTTATTGACTTCCTGATTAATCCACATTGCCTCATTTTAAAGGCACTGTATCCTCACTGCAGCCCCCACTTGATGTACCGCCCTTGTAGGAGAGGTTTTGTCTGTAGGAAGTAGTCTAAAGGGGCCGTCACAAGCGTCAATATCGCTGTCAATGTCGCTGCTGCTGCACGTGACGTTGCAGCGTTATTGACGCATGTGACATGGTATATCAACCAGCGATAAATCGCTGGTTGATGGTCGCCAGGTTTTCGGACAGGACTGAAAACCTGGCGATGGTAGCCCAGTGAACACGCAGCATCGCTGCGTGTGACATCGGGAGACGAGCGATCAGCCAGCTCCCAGCGCCTCTCAGCAAACGCTGGGAGCTGGTATCCATGGTAAACTGCGGGTATCTAGGCAGCGCGCGCTGCCTAGATACCCGATATACACCTTGGTTACCAGCCTTCTCCGGTCACCGGCTGGTATCCAAGGTACACAGCGGGTAACTAGGGACCCTACTTACCCGCTGTGTACCATGGATACCAGTAGGTGAGCGGAGAAGGCTGGTAACCAAGGCATACATTGGGTATCTAGGCAGCGCGCACTGCCTAGATACCCGCTGTTTACCATGGATACCAGCCTGTTCCCGCTAACCGCAGCCTGGCAGCGGGAGCAAGACATCGTGGAAACGATATTTAAATCATTTCCACGATGTCGCTGGTCCACTGATCGCTGGTGAGTCGGCCTGTGTGACAGCTCACCAGCGATCAGCATTCAATGTCGTCAACAATCAGATCGCTGACGACATTGACGTGTGTGACGGGGCCTTTAGTTCCAGCTTAATCCCCTGCGGTCTGCAATAACCCATTAGCATCTGCAACACACAGACTGAGAGGGGAGGGGGAGAAAGTGAGGTGCAGCAGGGATCAACTGCTGAATACCTTACTGCCGTGCTGAAAGTGGAATAATGCAGTAGTAAACAGACCATAAAGTTAAACAGATGTAGAATGCAGTAGTAATCGTACCATAAAGTAAACATATGTAAAAGGGTCTTCACATGTGTACATGTGAGACACAGTGTGCACTATTTAGCAGCTATGCAGTTAGCTTGTTCAGTAGGAGACCTATTTTTAGGGCTCCTGTTGTACCTGGTCTGCTCCTTCAACGAGCGGTGCAGCAATCCAGTGCTCCCTTTCCAGCAACGGCCCCTGTACTATCGCCGAGGGGGGCGTGATTAAAAACAGAGATAGTCTCGCGAGGAACGCCAAACCACCGGTTCGCCTCCCGCATGACGCATGCGGTGACCTAATCCTGGGGGCATGCGGGGGGCCCGAAGCCGGGACCTAGATTAAATCAAATCTCGGCCCCGAAAAAGTGTGGATGCCGGCGACAAGGTCCATAGGAGTCGCTGCATTCGCCGCAGGGGAATGCGGGGGTGATCCACAGACCTCCAAAGGGGGTCCCCGATGACGTGGGCCACAGGGGGCTGTGGATTCGTTTTGCATCCACAGCACGGGGAAATGCAGGAGAAAAACACAGGAGCATGAAGGGAATGGTGATAAGCAGGGAGCCTTCTCAGTCCCTGTGCGCTCTGTCTGGGAGCCTTCTCAGTCCCTGTGTGCTCCATGCCTGTGACCGGATCCCACTGGCCAGCAGCCCTGCAGCCTCCGGAGGACCCCGGTGGCAGGCAGGGCTCCACGACATACCTGGAACCTCAACCTGAGACCGAGGAGATTAGCTCTTCTATGAGCTATCCGACATGGTCCCATGACCATGTGCCAGTTGAGGAAAGAGAATGTGGGAACAGCCGTGAAGTGCATCGACTCGCACCCAGAAAACTATGGATCTGGAGAGTATGCAGGCTGCAATACTCCTCCCAATGTTAAATCCTCTTGAGAGAGAATCTGTTCCTAGTAAAAAGTAAAAAAATAGAAGAAAAAAAAAAAAAAAGTAAGAGAATAAAGAGGTCTGCCTCCTAAGACACTAAGCAAAAACTGGTCGGGTAAGGCCCCAGTCAGGGGGTGTATACGGCAGAGGAGGAGCCAATTACTCTTTTTCAGATATTGCCTAGTGTCGCCTTCTAGAGGACAGCAGCATAACACCCACGGTCTGTGTCCCCCAATGAGGCAAAAGAGAAAATGTATCACTCTCAGCAACTATTATTGGGTCATAAATCCATTTAAAAGATCAATTGGCGGAGGAGATGTTTGGGCTACAGAGAAAAAAGTTTTTTTCCCCCTCTTCAATTATTTTTATTGTGTCAATGTGACAAAAAAAAAACTAATGTTATGGTCTGTTTAGTTAAGATCTTTATTTAAATCAATTTTACCCATGACAAAAGTGCATATTAATAAGAAAGAGTGCTTCTCCTGCTGGTACTACCAGAAGTAAGTCTAAAACCGCTTATATTTTCATGCAATAGTCACAACAAAGGGTCACTCACTCCATCTGCAGGGAACTCATCCACCTCCGCTTCCTCCTCAGGCTCGGATGGAATCACACGGGACAGGCTGGCACTGAGAGCTGACAGTTTCTGCAGGATAGAAAACGGGGCAAATGCATGACAATGAAAACGATCATCAGGACACGGGTGAAAATGTGGCAGCACAATAAAAGGAAGAGGCAAAATATATGTACCTCCATGTAGGTCTCTGACTCCAGAGCATATTTCTCTTCATCATCCAACTTCAGTTCTGCCTCTGAACGAGAATCCATCTGATGAGGGAAGAGAACCACAAATGTATTAACTGCATCAGGACTTTGGGGAAGATACAAAATAACAAGAGCAATCCAAATAAGGGAAAAAAAGGAATACAAAGCTGCTGATACAATAATAAGTCAATCCAGTTGATTATATTTTCATGTGTATTTTCCTTCAAACGAATATATGTCTCTTTCGCTCAACTCAACTGCACATTCCACAGGTCAATGCCAGGGACTGCAGTTGTTACCCTGAACCCGGTCCCCCTTTATAGACTGTGATAAACAAAGGCTTAAGCAGGACTGAGTGGTCTGGACCCAGGAGTTATTGGTGAAAGTTTGAATAAGCAATGCTTGTTACATCTCCATAGGATCCTTATTGCTCTTATCTCTCTAATAAGTGTGTGGGAGTAATAAGATCTGATTACCAATTAGAATTTTTTACATTAAGTACCTTAGGAGGATACTGTAGATTAAGAGTTTGGTACAGGCGAAAGTTCACAAATCCCAGAAGAGTCGTGTAAAACTCGGTGAAAGTGGCCATAACGCGGTAGTCCACATCTGTAGGGTGCTGCAGAAGACAAGATAGGTAAGGAGTTTAGTTATTCAATATTGTGTTCAGTGGTAAATAGGATGCCATCTTAGTTATAGTTAAGAGGAAGTTATAGTTAAGAGGAAGAATTATAAATTCTAATGGGGCTATGCTGTTAAACCAGTCTACATTATTACATTAGGCCACAAATGCACAACCAATATATTGCATTAACTTGGTTTTAAAAGGTAAATTCCCACAGTAGACAGATATGGCATATACAAAGGCTATACCTACCTCAACAACAAGGGTGGGTTCACTAGAGACTGCACCAAGTTGAACCCCATTTATCAGACATTTATGACATAGTCTGTCTCTATGCCATAATTGTCTAGGGTGGAAATAGCCCTATAGACATCTTTACCCTAACTTGCTTGACTGGCACTTTAGTGAGTCTTTCTTCTAAGACCCCCAACAATCATTTAAACATCCTCTCTGTAGACCTCTGCTCAGCACTGAGCTCTGGTGTACAGGCTCAGAACCTTCCGCTGAGCCCAAAATCTACCTTGTGGGCACCACTTGGGCAGAAGCTCAGCATGAAGAAAATTACATAAAAACAAAACATATCACTGCATAAAAATATATACAGCAATTGTGCCAACTGATTATATTCTTACTCTTTAATCCATTTATTCCTCATACTGCATATTACATAAGCATCACTACACTGTGTGCAGAATTATTAGGCAAGTTGTATTGTAGAGGATTATTTTTATTATTGATCAAAAACTATGTTCTCAATCAACCCAAAAGACTCACAAATATCAAAGCTTAATATTTTTGGAAGTTGGAGTGTTTTTTTTTTTTTATAGTTTTGGCTATCTTAGGGCCCTTTCACATCAGCGTTTTTTTTCAAATCGCGGCAGATGCGGTGAAAAAACCGCATCTGCCGCGATTACCGCATACCGGCTGCACTTGCGGCGCGGTTGCGTTTTTTTCCATGCAAATATAGGCGGACTTGCGGCAGGTGCGGTTTTGCACTTGCGGCAGGTGCAAAACCGCACTTGCCGCAAGTCCGCCTATACTTTGCATGGAAAAAACCGCAACCGCGCCGCAAGTGCAGCCGGTATGCGGTAATCGCGGCAGATGCGGTTTTTTCACCGCATCTGCCGCGATTTGAAAAAAACGCTGATGTGAAAGGGCCCTTAGGAGGATATCTGTTTGTGCAGGTAACTATTATGGTGCGAAATTCTTAGGCAATTAAATAAAAACCTAATATATTCCCATCTCACTTGTTTATTTTCACCAGGTAAACCAATATAACTGAACAAAATTTAGAAATAAACATTTCTGACATGCAAAAACAAAACCCCCAAAAATGAGGGACCAATATAGCCACCTTTCTTTATGATGACCCAGGAGCGCGCACGTTTTTGGCCCCTCTCCAACATCGCTGATGAGCTGTCAGACAAGGAGACATCGCCGGCAAATCATCAGCGATGTTGCTAGCAACTATCACTGCCAGGGTTAAACTTAATCCTGGCAGCGATCCTTGACATGCGAGTCTATGGGGGAAGTTGCCGGCAGCATCAATGTTGCCGCGTCAGACCGGATGATGCAGGCAGATCGCCTGAGCAATATCGGCAGGTTTCAGGACATTGTCCTGAAACCTGGCAATGTTGCTGAAGCAACAATCGCCGTTGAAATCACCTTGTTATACAGAGTAACTCTCCGGCGATGTCGCCGCAACTTGGCCACGCCCCTCAGTTGCCGGCGATGTGGCCAGAGACGTTGCCCCGTGTAACAGGGCCTTAACAGGGCAATTCAACGGCAATGAGTTGCTAGATTGAAGTTGCCAGGTTTCTCAACATGTTGGGAAACGAGGCAATGTTGCTCAGGCAATCTGTTAGCATTGCTCTGTGTGACACTGCAATAGCAATGTTGAAAGCAACTTCCCCTATTCACTTCACTGATTTGTATCGGACGCTGGCTTGAGTTTAACCCTGCCAGCGAAAGTTGCGTTCAACATCGTAGCCGAGTTGCCGGAGATATCGCTGCGTGTGACATCTCCAAAGCAATCTTGGAAAACTGCCAAAAAAGTGCACGCTCCCCTGAGTTGCCAGCAATGTTGCCACGTGTGACGGTACCTTAATAGAGAGGGGTAATGTGGTGGAGTTTTCGGGGTGGCAAATTCAATTAGAATCTGCAGTCTAATAAAGCTGGAGCACATAGTACAAAACATTCATTCACTACTTACATCATGAGAAAAAGAATATGGCGTAATCCATGTTACTGTCTGTCCTAGGATTTCTGCTTGGTAATAGATTCCTTTAATTGATAGGAAAACCTAAGAACAAAATGAAGGCAGGAACATGAACAGCACAGAGAAATAAAAACAACGTGAATAAGCCCATGGATAAGTACTCTGCTGATTTGGCCAAGTAGTCCTGTGCAACTTCCCACCTACTTCTTACCATCTATCTTTCACAGCTCCGGCTTTTGTAAGATGGCAATGAAGAAAGAAACTGGCACAGATGAAAAAAAGTTGTCGAAAAGGTGCACTGTACTGATTAGCAACAGAGAGAAGGCGAGAGCAAGAGAAAGCAAGAGAGAGAAGGCGGGGGCCGAGAGCAGGGGAAGGCGGGGGCCGAGAGCAGGGGAAGGCGGGGGCCGAGAGCAGGGGAAGGCGGGGGCCGAGAGCAGGGGAAGGCAGAGGGCCGAGAGAAGGAAGAGGGCCGAGAGAAGGAAGAGGGCCGAGAGAAGGAAGAGGGCCGAGAGAAGGAAGAGGGCCGAGAGAAGGAAGAGGGCCGAGAGAAGGAAGAGGGCCGAGAGAAGGCAGAGGCGACAGAAGGTGACAGAAGGCGACAGAAGGTGACAGAAGGCGACAGAAGGTGACAGAAGGCGACAGAAGGTGACAGAAGGCGACAGAAGGCGACAGAAGGCGACAGAAGGTGACAGAAGGTGACAGAAGGCGAAGGCGACAGAAGGCGAGAGGAGAGAGAAAGAGAGAAGACGAGTGTCAGAGAGGAGTCGAGAAAGAAAGATAAAGAAATATATAAAAAGAGAGCAAAACTCCCCCTCAACTAGTCAAAGGCCTTATTAGCATATGGAAACTGCACTTTATAAATGCATTTTTTAAACATTGATTTTAGAAACTAGCATTAGATAGGGCTGGTTAGGCAGGGATTTTGGGGTACACATCACTGCTGCTAGGTTGGAGGGCTTAAGGGATCTGACAGGTTCCCTTTAACCATAAGAGACAAAGTTGTGTAGTGCATTAAATATAATGAAGCAAGGAAATAATAAAAAAAAACAACACAACAAACAAAACAAAAAACAAAGAAAGGTGACGGTGACAGTTATGGATTGAAGGAAAATTAACTGGTGACCCCCACTGTATGTGTTTATTAAAAGAAAGAAGAAAAAAATGCGAGTAAATATATGTTCTAGAGCAGTGATGGGCAACCTTTTGAGCTTGGTGTGTCAAAATTCGGCAAAAAAGCGAGCATAACTCACGAGGTGTGTCACCTTGAGAAAAAAACCCCTAATTTTACGATATTTATAGTTTAAATAACAAATATGTATAATTCTTTAACTTACCTGCTTAGTGACTTCTTTGTTAATCTGTCAGTTGGTTTCTTTTGTTGGTCTTGCTGTTATTTAACTTGTGTGGGGTGCCATGAACTAAGATAAGTGAGAGGGAGGGGGAATTGTTCCAGTGATGGCGAACCTGTGGCAGTCCAGCAACAGCAACAGCTGGACTGCCACAGGTTCGCCATCACTGATTTAGTGACTTTTTTGTTGCTGAATTTCATTGGCTAAATCTTCAATTGAAGGTTGGTATTTTGCACACTTCAAGGCCAAGCAAGCGCTACTAAGGTTATCTGTCAAAATGTCTATTTATATTCCACGTTCTGCTTACTACCGTTTCACTACATAGAACGCAAAATGATCTGCCATTTTTTTCTATAATGCCATACATCTCAGTCCATGTCTCTTGAAAGGGTCGGCTACTGCTACTACCACTTCCTTTACTTAACCTTGGTTTTGTTGGCTTCTCCATAAGAGGGGCAGTGACAGAAGATTTATAGATAGCCCTGCAGGCAATTAGGGGTTAACTGTCTTTTAGGAAAGGGCAGAGTTAATAAGCAGAAATAGGGATTAATAGGGTGAAATGGAGTCTGTACGCTGCAAGATGGCGTTCCTTATGTAAATTAATGGCGGGAAACGGCACCCATAGCACAGGCCTCTTCCAGCCTCCCCCTCACTTATCTCAGTAATGGCCAATCACACATTCATGACACCCAGCCCAGATTCTGCCCAGAACCTTTCACTGGACTCGAGGATGGTTGTAATCACTGGACCTCCAGACAGCGATCACAGGGCCTCAGATATGCGTCCCCCACAGCGTTCCGCTGCTCCCTGCTGCGCCAGCCAGAAGTTCCGCCGCCCTACCGGAAGTCCCAGGACTAGACGCTCCGTGCCGGAGCTCTGCTGTTCTGGCTACAGACCTCCAGCACATTTCTTTTTCCTCATCTGTAGTTAGTGATGGGCGAGTCCTAACTCGGAATCGCTTGACTCTAGTCTAGCGAGTCCGACCCCGGGACTCGCTACTCGTTGCTAGTCTAGCGAGTCCAATGTTAATGAATGGGGAAGCGAGTAATAGCGAGTAATGTGTCATTTACAAATCGCAGATGTCTCGGAAAGCGCTCGCATTGCTGTTTTGGAAACCCGACTCGCAACAGTTTTTTGCTGCTGTGTCCGTGTCTGTGGTTTTTATCCAAATAGCGAGTCTAGTTTCTCCGGCGGCCACGTGTCACTGAAAATGGCTACGCGTGTCAGTGCTGACACGCGTGTCATAGGTTCGCCATCACTGTTCTAGAGGAAAAACTCACCAAATAGCTCCACTAGATGTATACAGAATAAAATGCTACTCCAAATATAACTCAGTGCAACTCGATATTATAAGACAATGATCCTAGCTGTGTGCAACGAGAAAAATTTGGTACAATACAAATACCAAGAAAAATATTTAGGAGTATTACAGGGGTTTGTCCATTACCCAAACTAAACATTTTTAAAATAAGTAGTCGCCTTTGTAAAATATAAGCATATACTCCTCTATTGCATCGGTACAGTATCAAAGATCTTGGTGCTGGGTCTCCTGGGAATTACATGATTTGAATGTTCCGCCATCAGCCACATAAGCCTCAGTAGACCAAGTGCCAACATCACTGCAGGAGGAGGACCAAGTCAAAAAGGCTGGTCACTGGCAGCTTTTCCCAGAATGAGTGTATAGAATAAAACCTTTCAGTCATTAAATGTCGAGCGCTTTTAAAATAGGTTTTTCTTAGAACTACTGCAGAATTTCATATTCTCACACACATGGCTGATACCTGCTGCCCATAG
Source organism: Allobates femoralis (assembly GCA_033576535.1). Taxonomy (NCBI): domain Eukaryota; kingdom Metazoa; phylum Chordata; class Amphibia; order Anura; family Aromobatidae; genus Allobates; species Allobates femoralis. Next base: position 603,049,454 of record JARQOC010000003.1, on the reverse strand, counting down.
AACAACATACAGTGTGTACGGAAAGTATTCACACACCTTTACATTTTTCACTCTTTTCATTGCAGCCATTTGGTAAATTCAAAAAAGTTCATTATTTTCTCATTAATGTACACTCTGCACCCAATCTTGACTGGAAAAAAACAAACGTAGATATTTGTGCAAATTTATTAAAAAAGAAAAACTGAAATATCACATGGTCATAGGTATTCAAACCCTTTGGTCAGTGTTGAGTAGAAGCACCTTTTGAGCTAGTACAGCCATGAGTCTTCTTGGGAATGATGTAACAAGTTTTTTTTACACCTGGATTTGGGGATCCTCTGCCATTCTTTCTTGTGGATCCTCTCCAGTTCCTCAGGTTGGATGGTGAACATTGGTGGACAGCCATTTTCAGGTCTCTCCAGAGATGCTCAGTATGGTTTAGGTCAGGGCTCTGGCTGGGCCAATCACAAATGGTCACAGAGTTGTTTTGAAGCCAATCCTTTGTTATTTTAGCTGTGTGCTTAGGGTCATTGTCTTGTTGGAAGGTGAACCTTCAGCCAAGTCTGAGGTTCAGAGCACTCTGGAAGAGGTTTTCATACAGGATATCTCTGTACTTGGCCGCATTCATGTTTCCTTCAATTGCAACCAGTCGTCCTGTCCCTACAGCTGATAAACACCCCCATAGCATGATGCTGCCACCACGTTTCACTGTTGGGATTGTATTGGGCAGGTGATGAGCAGTGTCTGGTTTTCTCCACACATACCGCTTAGAATTATCACCAAAAAAATTCTATCTTCGTCTCATCAGACCAGAGAATCTCATTTCTCATAGTCTAGCAGTAGACTAGAAAGGAAAGACAGAGCGCAAATAGGGTCTTATCTGATGAGCACAGGGAAAGGGGTACTTGGACACCGGGATGAGTTGTTGGCTGTGACAGGGAATCATGGGTGGTCGGATTCCCGATTCCGTGCCCTGGCTGTCATTTGTTTGGTGGGGGGAATATTTACAAGGATTAATAGTCCGTGACGCCTCCTGTGGATCCTGGTAATGTGGGTACCAGCGCTGCGGGCAGGCCACTGAGTTGATGGGATGCAGCTTAGTGTAGTACAGCTCCCCACAGGTGGAGCTTACCTCAGGGCAGCAAGGGTGGATGAGGGGAGTAATAGTTCTTACCCCTTTGAGGATGCCGAGGCCCTCCAGGCACCGGCGGGAAGGAAGGCAGACACCGTTTCAGCTTCAACATCCTTTTACTGGTATCGGCAGATGTCACACAAAATACAGTACAGTCTGGAAGAACAGGGACATAGCTGCGGGTTCAGGGAGCCCCTATGGAGTCTGAAGATGTTCCTCTCTTTATATCGTCCGGGGCCTAAGTTTTATCTTCCTCTCTGTCCTTAACTACCTTTGTAGAGGTCTCTCGCCAGTCCCTAGTCTTGTACGGTTAGGTACAGATTGTCCTTGACCGGTACAGCAGGAACTCACACTCTCCCGCCACCAGAATCCGGGCCGTTACCTTCGTAGTCTTGGACCGATTATGGGCCTGAGGAGTGAGGTACCGTCTTGTGGTGCCTATGGCTACCCGGTTTTAGGGCCTGCGGCTTGTCAGTTTACGGTCAGGGATACACCGCTGACTGCCTCGGCTTACGTATTGCCGGTGTTTCCCCAGACGTTTCCAGCCGGCTCCAACGGATGCTGGATCGTCCCCTTCTGTCCCGGGTCACCCTCCTGAAGATGGGTGATCCGTCTGTCATTCAGCTGTCAGACACGTCCTCACTGACTGCCTTCCCAGAACTGTCTGACTAAAAACTCTCAACTTCCTGGTTTTTCCACTCTAACCTAGGCTCCACCCCCTGGGACTTACTGTATATCAGTTTCCCCTATTCTAAGGTGGCCTAGTGTTGGGTGCTAATGCAGACTCCATAAGCACAATCACAAACCCTTAGCTACGGAGGCACTACACCTTCTATTTGGGGTGCAGTACCTCCCCCTGAGGCGCCTAGCCATAGGGGCGCCACACATCAACGGAAACCTGTTGGTATACTGTGGTAAAACCACTCACCTTAATGGGTTGTGTATGACACAACCACTTATGTGCACCAAGCTACTGTGAGCCACCCAGCGAGATAAACCACGTGTATAAGGGAACTGGTGGATAGAGGTCCACGCTGCTGGTTAAGATAACGATGTTCAAGCCAGTCCAAGTTATTCAAAAGACTTTATTAGCCTCAACGCGTTTTGTGCACATCATGTGCATTTCATCAGGAGATAAAATCTGTCTTACAGCCATCAACATTTAGTAAGTATTTATAACCACCGGATGTGATGTAAAAGTGTACGTCATCACAAAAGGTAAACAGTGAAGGTTACACCGAGTACATTACCATACAATTCATCATGCATATTGCATATATTCACAGATATTACATTCGTATGAAGAATTACTAGTAATGTCACATCCAGAGAATCCGGCATCTTATTATTATTGCATATTGTAGTTCCAAATATCCCTGAATTTTGGATATAATAACTTGTCGAAGGACATGGGTCAATTATATATCATTTTAATTTTTAATTGTTCAGTAAAAGTTAGCCTTTTATGTTTGCGATATGACCCCATTGACCATGACAACAGCGACAGCGCACTACTCTGAGCATCCACCCACAGTGGAGCAATGTGCAGCGTGCCGTGAGAGCTGCCAATTGATCATTTGGATTATCCTAAGATAACAAGTACGAGACACAATAACAACACATTTTAGATTATAGTTGTTTATTGATTTTATTAGACAATTTAAAATTTTACTATGTGACTGAATACCTCTGGGAGTTGCATTTTGATAATTTTAGATGTGTGTATTTCTGGATGGGTGCATTTTTTAATAAGTACTATTCCACACATGGCATTACTTCAGTTTTAATAAGATGCCGGATTCTCTGGATGTGACATTACTAGTAATTCTTCATAGTAATTCTTCATACAAATGTAATACCTGTGAATCTATGCAATATGCCTGATCAATTGTATGGTAATATACTCGATGTAACCTTCACTGTTTACCTTTTGTGATGACGTACACTTTTACATCACATCCGGTGATTATAAATACTTACTAAATGTTGATAGCTGTAAGACAGATTTTATCTCCTGATGAAGTGCACATGATGTGCACAAAACGTGTTGAGGCTAATACAATCTTTTGAATAACTTGGACCGGCTTGGACAATGCTTAAACAGCAGCGCGGACCTCTATCCACCAGTTCGGTTATACACATAGTATTTCTCATAGTTTGGGAGACCTTTGTGTGTTTTCTTGCAAACTTTATGCAGCCTTTCACATGACTTGCACTGAGGAGAGGCTTCCGTCAGGCCACTCTGCCATAAAGGCCCAACTGGTGAAGGGCTGCAGTGATAGTTGACTTTGTGGAACTTTCTCCCATCTCTCTACTACATCTCTGGAGCTCAGCCACAGTGATCTTGGGGTTCTTCTTTAACTCTCTCACCATGGCTCTTCTCTCACAATTGCTCAGTTTGGGTGGGCGGCCAGGTCTAGGAAGACTTCTGGTCTTCTTCCATCTAAGGATTATGGAGACCACTGTGCTCTTAGTAACCTTGAGTACTGCAGAAATTCTTTTGTAACCTTGTCCAGATCTATGCCTTGTCTGTTTCTAAGCTTATTGGCAGTTCCTTTGACCTCATGATTCTTATTTTGTCTGACGTGCACTGTGAGCTGTTATATAGACAGGTGTGTGCCTTTCCAAATAAAGTCCTATCAGTTTAATTAAACATAACTGGACACCAATGAAGGAGTAGAACCATCTCAAGGAAAATCACAAGGAAATGGATAGCATGTGACTTAAATATGTGTGTCTGAGCAAAGGGTCTGAATACTTATGACAATCTGATATTTCAGTTTTTCTTTTTTTTAATAAATTTGCACAGAGTGCACATTAATAAAAAAAAAAGTGAACTTTTTGAATCTACCAAATAGCTGTAATGAAACAAAGTGAAAAATGTAAAGGGGTCTGAATACTTACCACACCCACTGTACATCAGCTAGGTCCCAAAACGCCTTTTCTTTAAAAGATAAACTTAAGTCAATAGAAAAGGAGACAGACAGGGCACTAAGCGGAGCCAGAAATCAAGTCCGGACTATCTTCCAGTAATGGTGGTTCCCCTCCGGGGGTGCGCACCCAAAGCACCAGCGAAATTTGTCTATTAAAAGATAAACTTAGTTTATTGGTCCCAGGATACAGCAGAAACAGTAAAACAAGTACCATTTCGGCCAATGCAGGACATTTTTCAATCCATAAAAACAGAGCATATATTGGCCTGAAAAAAGCCCTGCATTGGCCGAAATGGTACTTGTTTTACGGTTTCTGCTGCATCCTAGGACCAATAATGTTTATCATTTAAAGAGAAAGCATTTCTGTGCCTTGGACCTTGCCGTTTTTGGACTGTTTTTACAACCAAATGGAGGATTGTACTAAGTATAGCATGAACAGGGGAGTGGTGCATGGAATTCAGCTAAACATATGTAATATGCATCAGCTGTCAAGTTCCCTTTATTTTTCTAATTGCAATTGAACTTGAACATTTAAACTGGAGAAAGGATGGCTTGTTGGGAAGGGTTGCCAGGAGAAAGCCTTTTCTTTCTAAAAAGAACATGGCAGTATGGCTTAAGTTTACACAGTTGCATCCAAAGAAACCACATAACTTGTGGAACTGTGTCCTTTAGACAAACTAGACGAAGCTGGAGATCTTTGGAATATAATGCACAGCGCCATGCAAACAGCATATCAGGATAAACAGCTCATACCAACGGCCGAGTATGGTGGTTGAGGGGGTGAAGATTTGGACTTTTATTGCAGCCACAGGACTTGGGCATTGTAGTCACTGAGTCAAACATGAACACCTACAGTATGTATGCCAAAATAAATTTGAGGGAGGTGGGTGTGAGAGTATGCACAAGGGAAAGTATGGTAGCAAAATGGAATGTGAGGAGGGAGGCACAAGAGGGCAAGAGAGAAAGCAAAGGGTGCAGTGAGAGGGAACTGATAATACCTTAGTGCCACCTAGTGTCAGACTGATGGAGGTGTTGCCGAGACCTCTGATCAGTCAGGTATACTCATACAGGCAAATCTAACTCCTCCAGCTTTTGTGCTGAGATAGTCTGACAATACACAGGATTACTCACATACAATTAACTCACCTTGCGTAGAGAATGACAAGCAACTACATAATTAAGGAATTCTACACTTAGGCGACGGCAAAGTTGAATGGTCTGCACATGACACTTTCCAGTACGACGAAAGGTAGAAAAAAGAAAGCACATTGAGAGAGCATCATCCAGGTCACGGAGGGCATCAATAAAGGTTGGGTATCTGCAAATATAGTAAAAACATTTGCTCAGTTGGATATAGCATTGGACACAAAAAACACCAGCTGTGATGTGAAATGAAGGAGGCTTACACAGAATAATAGAATATAGCACAGTGTTTGGTTCTAAAACTACAATATTCGTTTGCTTTTAAGTTGAAAACCCTGACCACCGAGACCACAACTGCAAAGCTAGTAACTAGTTCAGTGCCACTTTACTCCCAAATCAAGATAAATAAGCAGATAATGGATGCAGACACATCAAACGGGGATACAAAAGTCATAGAACATACCGTATACACTCGCGTATAAGCCGAGTTTTTCAGCCCAAAAATTGGGCTGAAAAGTACCCCCCTCGGCTTATACGCGAGTCACTCGGTATACAGCAGCCCCGGCAGCCCCAGCGGTAGTATACAGCAGCCCCAGTAATCCAGGGCCCCCCAGCCTTGTTCCGGTCACCTGTAAAGCAAAATATACTTATCACTGTCCCGCTGCCGTCCGCGCTCGCATCTGCCGGCATAGCGATCCTCCATCTTCATGCGTCCTCTTCCGGTTTCCTGTGATCGTCGCAGGCAATGACGTCATTGCCGGCGCCGAACACAGGAAGTCGGAAGAGGACGCATGAAGATGGAGGATCGCGGTGTCAGTAGATGCGAGCGCGGACGGCAGCGGGACAGTGATAAGTATATTTTGCTTTACAGGTGACCGGAACAAGGCTGGGGGCCCTGGATTACTGGGGATGCTGTATACTACCGCTGGGGCTGCTGTATACTACCACTGGGGCTGCTGGGGCTGCTGTATACTACCACTGGGGCTGCTGTATACTGCCACTGGGGCTGCTGGGGATGCTGTATACTACCACTGGGGCTGCTGTATACTACCACTGGGGCTGCTATATACTACCACTGGGGCTGCTGTATACTGCCACTGGGGCTTCTGGGGATGCTGTATACTACCACTGGGGCTGCTGGGGATGCTGTATACTACCACTGGGGCTGCTGGGGATGCTGTATACTACCACTGGGGCTTCTGGGGATGCTGTATACTACCACTGGGGCTGCTGGGGATGCTGTATACTACCACTGGGGCTGCTGGGGATGCTGTATACTACCACTGGGGCTGCTATATACTACCACTGGGGCTGCTGTATACTACCACTGGGGCTGCTATACACTACCACTGGGGCTGCTATATACTACCACTGGGGCTGCTGGGGCTGCTATATACTACCACTGGGGCTGCTATATACTACCACTGGGGCTGCTGTATAATACCACTGGGGAGGTCTGTATACCACTGGGGGGGGGGCCCTGTATACCACACTGCTGGGGGCTGTATACCTGTGCTGGGGTCCACCCTCGGCTTATACACGAGTCAATAGGTTTTTCCAGATTTTTGGGGCAAAAGTAGGGGGGGTCGGCTTATACACGGGTCGGCTTATACACGAGTATATATGGTACTCTGAAAAGCATGACGGTAATTGTCTCGGCATCCCTGTCCTGATATATAAAAAAAATACCCGTCTGTCCTTTGGAGTGGGGGTGAGAGAAGCCGGCCAGTGACCAGTCTCGAACTACACAGCTGAGAAATATACCGTATTTTTCGCTTTATAAGACGCACCCCCAAATTTGGTGAAGGAAAAGAGAAAAAAATTATTTTTAATGTTAAACGGAGTCCGTCTTATAATGTCAGTGTCCGTCTTCTAAATCATATAGGATATATGTCCCTCATAGCCCCCTCATCCTGTTACATGGTCCCTCATCCTGGGATATAGCCCCACCCCCATCCTAGATATGGCCCCCTTATTCTGTTATGGCTGGCACCCACGGCCCCCAGGGCTGGCGCCCACGGCCCCATGTGCCAGTACATGGCTCCCCTTGCTGCTGGGCACAAAATAACAAACATTTTCAACTTACCTCTCCGGCGCTTGCCTCTGTCTCTCAGTGCTTCTCTCCCTGACTGCCGCAATCTCCCTCCGAGGTCCCAGAGAAGCTGGTCATGTGATCGGGCGCACACTGATGACTGCAGTGTCGGTGATGTCATCAGTGTGCGCCCAATCACATGACTGGCTTCTCTGGGACCTCGGAGGGAGATTGCGGCAGTCAAGGAGAGAAGCACTGAGAGACAGAGGCAAGCGCCGGAGAAATTGAAAATGTTTGTTATTTTGTGCCCAGCAGCATGGGGGGATTGCAGGAACATTTAATATGCCCTGCTCCCCTGTCCATACCTCGGCGCTAGATTCAGCACCGAGGTGATGGACAGCGGCAGTGCAGTGCATATTAAATGAGTTAATGAGCGGGGGTCACGTGACCTCCCTCTGCCTCCTACAGCCCGCAGCCAGCCCACCCCAGCCCCCGGGCACCTTCCAGAGCTGCCCCCACATTTCCCTCACCGTACATTCACTTTTTAAGACGCACCCCCCACTTTCCCCCCAAAATTTGGGGGGGAAGGGGGAACAAAAGTGCGTCTTAAAAAGCGAAAAATACGGTACTCTAAAGCGTAACCACCGTTTAAATGTTTATTTAATAATAATGTAAAGCAGGTGATTATATAAATCAACTTTCAAATATACTTAATCAGTGAAATCTGAAAAAAAAACCTTTAAAAAAGAAGATGTCCTCACTAGGCTGATTCTAAACCTGACATATGCTCGTTGTTATGGAGATCCATCTTCAGGGGGGCAGGGCCTACATTGTTCACAATACAGCTGATAACACTTATTAGTTACCTCACAGTGCTGAGCTCATCATGCTGTCACCACACAGCTATGAGATCTTATCTGACTCCTCCATTCACATGGTTCTGCTCCGTGTTATCACAGACCATGTGAAAAGAGGAGTCTGATAAGACCACACCCGAGGATTCGGCCCAAAGCAGGATCGGTTCCAATTCCCGCATCTCTGCTCTGCTGCGCGTCCCACCCTGATGGTTGACTTAAGCCACCGCCGTGGCATTGTCCGACTGGATGCGAACATGACAACCCATCAGGAAACGCTAGAAACTCTGCAATGCTAAGTAAATGGCCCGAATTTCCAGAACACCGCCCCCCAGCCGAGGAGGCTGGCATCGGTAGTTACAACAGTCCACTTTACTAGCAAGAAAGATCTCCCCCGCGAGAGAGACGACGGGATCAACCACCACCAAAGATCTCCTCGTTGCAGCCGATGGGCGAAAGAGGTCATGAAGGGTGAAAGGACTGCGGTTCCATGCTGATAACAGATCCAGCTGTAGGGGACGGAGATGCAGTTGCGCAAACGGCACTGCCTGCATCGCCGCCACCATTTTCTCCAAAACTCGCATCGCAAACCGAAGGGAATGCGGGCGAGAGCTCCACAATGCACGGACTGCAGCTTGCAGAGACTGAACCTTGTCTTGGGAAAGAAGCACCAGACCTTGAGATGTGTCCAGCACCATCCCCAGAAACGTGAGTCTGCGGCTCGGAACTGGAGAGGAGTTTGGCAGGTTGAGAATCCAACCCAGCCGAGACAGTGTGCCTATCGTGATGCGAACACTGACCTCGCTATCCCTGAACGACCGACCCTTGATCAAGAGGTCGTCTAAGTAAGGAAAGACCACCACTCCCCGACCGTGCAGAACGGTCATGACCGCGGCCATGACCTCGGTAAACACGCGCGGAGCAGTTGCCAACCCGAAGGGAAGGGCGACAAACTGATAATGATCCTCGCCCACCGCGAACCGCAGGAATCTCTGATGAGGACCAGATATCGGGATGTGCAGATAAGCATCCTTGATATCTATAGAAGCGAGGAACTCTTCTCCTTGCAGGGACGCAACGACTGACCGAAGGCTCTCCATCCGGAACCGTCGGACTCGCACAAATTGGTTCAAGCGCTTCAGGTCTAGAATGGGACGGAAGGAACTGTCCTTTTTGGGAACGAGGAACAGGTAGGAATAGAACCCTTGACCCCGCTCATTCAGAGGCACTGGAACAATGACTCCTGCCCGCCTCAGAGACTCGACTGCCTGGGAGAAGGCATGTGCCTTTCCCGGCATTCTCGAGGGACGAGACAGAACAAAACTTTTAGGAGGGCAAGTGTGAAACTCTATGTTGTATCCGGAAGACACCAATTCTCGAACCCACTGATCGTCTGTAACAGCGAGCCAGGCATGCCGAAAGCGTGAAAGTCGGCCGCCCACTTGGGAGGTGTCTTCCGGATGTGACGAGTCATGAAGAGGGAGACCTCGGAGACCAGGAGTCCTTGGATTTAGGTTGTTTATTCCGGGACTGCCAGGCAGAACCCGACTTATTTGAGGAGTGGAAACCCCTGTCCGAACGAGACGACCGATTCTGGGGAGGTGGACGGGAAACCAACCACCGAGATGAATTCTGAAAGGACCGGAATCTCGTTTGCTGACCCTTGAGAAACCTCCGCCTCGCTTTCTGCTGAGGAAGCGAGGTGCTTTTACCACTGTCTGAGATCATCTTATCCAGCTTTTCCCCGAATAAGCGATCCCCTACATACGGCATGCCCGTGAGGGACTTTTTGGAAGCCGAATCCGCCTTCCACTCCCGGAGCCAGAGAGCCCGGCGTATTGCAATAGAATTAGAAGCGGCTACTGCAGTGCAGTTAGCTGCATCAAGGGAAGAGTGAACCAAAAACTCCCCCGCCACCGAAATCTGAGCTGCCAGATCCAGCAACTCAGGATCAGCCTCATGACGACCCAGGGCAGAGTGTAAATCCCCCGCCCAAGTCATGATAGCCTTCGCCACCCACATAGAGGCAAAAGAAGGGAACAAAGAAGCACCTGATGCCTCAAACACTGACTTGGACAATTGTTCCAACTGGCGATCGGCCGCATCCTTGATGGAAGCACCATCAGGAAGAGACATCAGTGTCTTAGAAGCCAAACGGGACACCGGAGGGTCCACTGACGGGGACTCTGACCATGCCTTTGCCACTGTCGGCAAAAAGGGATAACTGACTGCAATCGCTTTATGATTGCCAAACTTCTTATCAGGATGAGCCCAGTGTTTTTGTAAAACCTCCTGGATCTCGGAATGATCCGAAAAAACCTTCTGAGGTCTCTTAGGCCTCTTAAAGGAGACTACATGATCCGCCACCGACACTAGATCTGCTACCGGCAGAGCCTGATTAACGGTCGACACCAAGTCGTCCACCAAGGCCAGAGTATCAGAAGACGTGGACTCAAAAGATTCACCCTGATCCACCTCAGATTCGTGAAGTTCACCCGAAGAGTGAGAATCACGAGACCTACTCCGTGTATGGGAGGTCACAGAACCCTGAGATAGGGCCGAGGAAGAACCCGTCCGGGATCTCTTCCTACCTGCCTGACCAATGGGAAGGGAGGTACTCGACTGAGACTCCTCATGGTCAGAACCATCCTCCACATGGACCTGCTGGTCCGGGGACAATGAATGTGGTTGCACCACCCGGAGCAGTGTGTCGGAGAGCTGCTGTATAGCATGGCTCACGGATTGCGACAGAGTAACTGCCCATTCTGGGGTAGCAGAAGTATCAACAGACACCTCCACCCCGGTGGGTGTCTGACCAGAGACAGGGACACCAGGCTGAGGATGATCAGAAGCGCAGGCCTAGCAGAGCGGGGTCGAGCACCCACAGGGCAGTGCAGCTTTGCATGCTGTGCAAAAAGAGTAGTAAACAGTAAAGGCCTTAGGTGCCTACTTGCCCAGCATCATGCAGCTTTTCTCAACTGCTGCGCTCAGACTACACACATGCAGGGGGTAGTATGACAGGAAGGAAACCGCAGTGCTGATATGCCACTGCAGCCTAGAGCTATAGCGGCGCAAAACCGCTATGTCACCTGAGAGGCTAGAAGAAGAACAACGTGTCCTGTGACTCCCTGGCGTCCTGTGCTGCTGCAATGGCGTCCTAGGCAAAGAAAAGGCGCCAAAACAGCGGTGTGGAGAGGGAAAGCGAAGCCACGCCTCCTCCCATGCTGCCTTGCACAGCCACCCTCCCCCTAATGCTACTGGCCAGCAAAGATGGCCGGGGTCGGCCCCAAGACACAGCAGCATTACAGGAAGAGGAGACCTCCAGTGCTAGTCCGAAGCCGTGGACCAAATTAATAGCGCCGGCCGCCTGTCAGCAGGGGTCCGGCGCAGAGCACCGGAAAAAAACGCTGCAGGCACAGGACGCGACAGGGGACACGCAGCGATGACTCATACCTGAATGGCTCATCATCCTCAGCCCTTCCAGGGACAGGAGTGCGGACCAGTCATTCCCCGCAGCTGTAACGAAGCTGCCGTGGCAAGGAAAAAAGCAAAAAAATGTGCAAAAAAATTTGCTGGTGACCACCTTGGTAGTCTAGCTTTATGAGGGACCCATTAGATGTGGAGTCCGCGTGCCACCCTCTGATCTATAGGGTTCAGCGCATTGAGATGGCGTTCGCCGCTGCTAACGCATAACAGTTGGCTTGTCTATGGATGTACCAAGAGGTACTCCACGGCCATTTAGGGTTGGTTTAGGATGTCAGTTGTCTTGTGAGGGGTTGTGGATTTATAATAGTACGCGTAAAGCACGCAATTTAGGACACCACTGCTTTAGCGACCTACGCCGCCATGAAGGGGGGTGAGAGGGGCCGGCGCTGAGGCTCCAAATACAGAGCGTGCCAGGCTGTTCAATTGGCGGTTGTTAGGGTCTTTGATAGACGAGCTGTCTGAAAGCGCCAGCAGAGTTTTGTTACCTGGACGCGACGCTGGGGGGGTTCGACGGCTGGCAGCTTGGCCCGTTGCTTATGATGGTCTGCGGCGAAGGGGTATTTGGCTTTGAAAGGTCTGCGATTTGCTAAGTGCTTATCTGGCCAGTACTCATTAAGTCGGGTTATGTTATTACAGTTGTCGTGAGTAGAGAAGACTCGACGAGGGGGTTTTGCCCTTGTAAAGAACACTGGGACTGTGGCCTGGTCGTCCCTGACTAGTAGTGTTTTGTTAACGGCCTCGATGAGGTTGTCGACCGTTGACTGGGTGCCTGTTGTCTGACCGTCTGGGGGCGAACCTGGGCGTGAGCGTTCCTGTTTGGAGGATGACTCAATTCGGTAGTGGTGCAACGAGGAGCGAGATGTGTCACTTATAAAAGACTTGTTAGGGGATCGTCCCTGGGCTGGACCTGTATGAGTCCGTCTTCTGGTCGGCAGGGGGACTGCCGGCTGGCAGCATTCCCTAATGTACCTGTATGATTTATTCGTCGTTATTTATGTTCTCTTGTTCTGCCCTTTACACATGTAAAGCGCGGTTGAACCAATAAATAATAATAAATAATAATTTCCTGTCAGAGTGAGGGAAGTGACATTTGTTGTCACTGGCTATATGTGCACTGGGAAGCGACTGCATCTTTTGAGCTAATGAGTTGGCCTGTTGTGTCAGTGCGAGGGCCGGGGAGGGGGGGGGGGGTGTGTTAAACATACTGGCTACTGCGTTAGCGGTAGGCTCAGTGGGTCATCGGGGTTTGGAATTTAGGCAAGGTTGCGATCCGTGGTTCCATGGGAGCGGGATCTGACTGGTGGTGCCTGATGCCTTCCGTCTTGTGCTGTTTTGTTATTTCTTTTGGTGTATTGTTTTTTGGGGGGGTGTGTCATAGTCAGGGGATGTGATTGCCCCCGGGTCCTGCAGCCTAGAGGGCCCCAAAAGTCCCTTTGGCATATAGAAAAAGACTAATGCTATTAGAGATTTGCCATAATTGGGGGGCCCTGTTGGAGCTTTTGCATCGGGGCTCCTGGGCCTGAAGTTACTCCACTAGTCATAGTGTACCTGATTACACCGAAGCAGGGTACTGGCGTGTACAAAGTGGTTCGCTTTGAGGGCAGGGAGCTGACACTGGCCATGCCGTATGCTGTGGTCCTGGGCTGAAGAGCTTCTGCTTCTTGATAACATGGAGCAGGGCGGGGATAAGCGGTGCTATATCCCAGGATGAGGGGGGGGGGGGCTATATCCCAGGATGGGGGGGGGGGGCTATATCCCAATCCCAGGATGGGGGAGGCTATATCCCAGGATGGGGGGGGCGGATATATCCCAGGATGGGGAGGGGGGGGCTATATCCCAGGATGGGGAGGGGGGGCTATATCCCAGGATGGGGAGGGGGGGCTATATCCCAGGATGGGGGGGGGCCGCTATATCCCAGGATGGGGGGGGGGGCTATATCCCAGGATGGGGGGGGGGGGGGGTCTATATCCCAGGATGGGGGGGGGGGCTATATCCCAGGATGGGGGGGGGGGCTATATCCCAGGATGGGGGGGGGGGCTATATCCCAGGATGGGAAGGGGGGGGCTATATCCCAGGATGGGGGGGGGGGGGGCTATATGCCAGGACAATGCTGCACTGACATATCACACCTAAGACGAAGCTGGTGGCATGGTCTAACTGTCCTGCCATTGCTGGCTGACTCTGAGGTTGTTGTGATGACATCGGGTTGCCACGGTCCGTGTGATCTTGTCACAGGGTCTTGCACAAGAGGGAGTACACTTCTCCCAGCTTCCTAAACGGTGTGTTCTCTATGAATTGTAGCATTTAGGATGTGACGGCTAGAGCTTGGCTATGGCTTAAGTCGAGCTCCCAGCGGCGATCATTCGGGCACAGCTCCTCTGCCCACATAATAGCAATGAAGTATGTCTATGTTACTATCAGGCTACCCATTCCCAGCCTTCACGAAAACTTACGTCACATATTGTGAACAGGTTAATATCTCAAGCATCAAAATCTGAAAATGATCATACCTTTCCTTGATGATATGGTCAAGTTTGTATGTAGGTTTGTTATCTTTAATGCGGTCTACAGAATCCCATTCCTTTTTCCCATAGGCTTTACGCAGACGACGAACAAATACCTGAAAGTTAAAAGGAGTCATAAAAAAATGTTAAAAGGAGTTAGTAAAGAGGTTCTCCAAGCAGTCCTCAAAGATCGCAATGACATAAATTAACAAAATCAGATTGGACGCCCACTTGCCAAGTCTGGCACTGGTTCTCTTCAGCTGCATCTACAGTATGTCTATGTACTGCAGCAGTGCATGACATATTAACAGTGTGAACCACCGCTGCTGTCTCCTATCATTAAGTTCTTCTGCTCTGCTTAGGCCCCTTTCACATCAACGGTAATCGCGGCAGTTGTGGTGACAAAACGCAACTGCCACGATTACCGCATAACGGCCGCACTTGCGGCAAGCCCTATGCAAAGTCTATGGGGCTTGCGGCAAGTGTGCGGCAAGTGCGGTTTCGGCACTTGCAGCCGCGAGAAAACCGCGGCTGACTGCGGTTTTTTTGCGGCCGCATCTGCCGCTAGTGCCGAAACCTCAACTGTACTGCACTTGCCGCAAGCCCCATAGACATTGCATGGGGCTTGCTGCAGGTGAGCCACAAGAGCGGCCGTTATGCGGTAAGCATGGCTTTTTCACCGCAACTACCGCGATCAGCGATTACCGCTGCTGTGAAAGCAGCCTTATGTAGATGGCATGAGCCGCTGAGCTCAGAGACTGGCAGCAGTGGCGATATCCATTATTGACTTATTACCACTGCAGCCAAATGTAAGACAACAGCAGCAGCGGAAAGCCGGTGCTAAACCTGGGAAAAGTGAGTACTGTCTTATTTTGTTATTTGTCATTATGGTATTTGTTAGTAGCATACTTCTTAAAAGTGAAAAACCCTTTTAAGATAAGGAATTGTAATTAGTTATTAGAGGGAAACATTCCACTCGTGAACCTCTCCACAAGCCAAAAAGGAAAGCTGTTCTGCAAAAGCAACTCCTCCTCTACTGTACTTGGGGCACCCATATATGAGACGAATCATCTTCTGGCACTGGGCTGTTTGCCATTTCAGGAGCTTCTGAATGGGATTTCTATCCAGAGGAAATGTCTGCGCCAGATAATCTACTATAGACCGGCTGTGACCAATCAGCGATATTCAAGGAGCACGTTTTTGATACCCTTTACAAGGAAAGTTACTTATAGATAGTCAAAAGGTATTCACAAGAAATGTGGTGTACAAAAATATTTTGGGTTGATATTCTTAACAAATATATTATAGTGTCGATGTACTTCTTATGTCCGATGATTTATTTAAATACAGTTAGATATTCATGTAATGGTTTATATATTTTGATGATCTGTTTAATAATTTCGTTCAGTTGTATTAAGTTCTATGAGCAATAACATTTAATAAGAATGTATATATTTTACCCAGAAAATCCTGTGTATTCATTGCATTATTCTTAAATCTTCATATATAAACTACATACATATTCTAGAATACCCCATGCGTTAGAATCGGGCCACCATCTAGTTAAATAATGGTCATGTACATCTGAATGAGAATAGAATTGCTCTTGTAATCCAGTAACATCTAGTAGTAAACTTTTTAGGTAGATTGTTTAGTACAACCTTCTGGACAGACTGCATGCAATACCATTACAAATATGGCGGCTTATTGACTATATGCGCCACATGCTCCTCTATCAGCAGCCATCATTTGTGCCATATCACTATACAGTCTGTGCTAAATAAGAGTGAACTGAAGACATCTGCACCTACCTACTAATAACAATACTCTAAGACTGTTTCCAGCACATTTGTAAAAATTATAATAAACTGGCCAGGATATTGAAAAACATACCTTGTACTCTCTGAACTTCCTCACAATAGGTTCATGAAGTAGAAACTTGATGTCTTTCAACAGATAGAAGGTCCGGGGCGCTGTGGACCCCTTGTTGACTTTCTTCTTGTGTTTGGGCTCATGAGGATAGATTCCTTTTAAGATGCAGAGACGTCTAAAGGAATAAATACAAGAATTTCTCAATGTCAAAATTGAATTTATTTAAAATAAAATATAAAAAGATATAGTGCTGTGAAAACACTTTAGAAAGAAGTTGACTTTAGTATCCTGCTAGACTATATATCTATTTATCAATATCACAGCATCTTGCTGTTTAAGGCCAAGGACACACTGAGCGAGACTAATGTGAGACACTTGCATGTGTCACCCGGCATGGATGCGGTCTCTCTGGACAGAAGCGCGTCACCTGCATGTGTTTCTATGCAGTGGAAGCACTCGTCTAGAGAGGCGGTGGCCATTCCGTTATCTCGCATGCGTCTTATTCAGTGTGTCTCTGGTCTAATAATTATCCTAGGATATTTTTTATATCTAGTTGAGCACTGGCACTTTATTTGTGAGAAATAGAGAATTCTATCTTCCATCTCTTGTTGTGCTGGATAGACCCACACAATTTTTGGTAGATAACATTTATGATTTTAAATATCTCAATAAAGTTTGGTTTCTATCAATTAGCATCCACCAGGTCAGTGATTTTTTTAAAGCGTTCTCACACTACAAACCATACACTGGGCTCCGGATGCATAGGCTGCGTGCACATGATCAGTGTCTGCAGCGTTATAGACACAGCATTTTTGTGCTGCGTCCATAACGCTGTGTTGCGCAGTGCACAGTGGATGGCATTCCCAGAAATCCTGTGCTCATTGTGCTTCTTTTCTCTGCAATGTGACCTGCGGGGTACTTTTTGCACCACTGCTTCTCTGCAGCATGTCAATTTAGCGCTCCAGAGTCTGAGGTGATATCGGCGGGTGAATTCAGGGAAAAGTCGCCGTGCCCAGAGCGCAGATCATGGGCATGAGGTGGCTTCATTCACCTGTGGAGATCACTGGTATCCCACAGGAGAGGAGACACTGTGTCCAGGATGCAGCGTCTCCGGATCATCTGCACATACCCTTACTCACATTTGTCATGCAAATTACAGACTACATGGAGGTTAGAACTACGTAAAGGCAACATGAAGATTTAGAATTTTAGATCTCTATTTCTTAGTTTGTTTACTTAAAGAACTACTGATCTCTGCCACACTCCAACATCTCAAATGACTGTGTGACTGGTGATGGGATCTAATGTAATTAAGAACACAAGAAATATTTTGTAAGCAACTTAGAATTCACCGAATAGGTTACATTGTTAATAGGTAGAAAAAAAAACTCACCACATTTGGCCACTTACAAACATCCATTGCATTTAGCAGGACGCTGCCAGCCACTCTAAGAGGCAACTCATGTCACCCATTATCTCGTGTTCGGTGATACTACCAGTCTCCTCCTAGTGGCATGGCTGGATGCAGATGCCACAATCGCCCCCATTTCAGGGTTGCAGGAGATTGAGCACCGGTGTTGGGTGACATGAGTTGCCTCTTAGAGTGACTGGCAGCGTCCTGCTAAATGCAATGGATATTTGAAGTGGCCAAATGTGGTGAGTTTTTTTATTTGTAAGCAACTTACTAAACTCTCCCACTTCTCAACCAATCTCATCTCTCACAGTGGTCACAAGACTATAACTTCCTCAGACCCAGAAGTCTTATAATTGAGTTATTTTATGTTCAATGGAAAAATATAATAGCAGAAGGCCAAGTAACATTATGTTTAGTCTTGAAATTTTAAAAAACGTCTATGTTCTACGTGTACTACAGTTTCCACCAGTTCTAAACCACTTCAAGTTATCCACAATGAAATTGTATAGTTTAAAACTGTTGTACATTACAGTGTACGCAAGGTCTGAGGAGGATAAGCATGTCTGCCGAGCTCCCATTGTCCTGGAGTCATATCTACAGGTCTTTGGACAAGATTGCCAGCTGATGTTCAGAACGCATGGTCACTGGAAACTACAACAGTGCATCAGGAAGCTTAAACCACTGACACACACCACTAGTGCAACACTGGAACAAAAGACCGCGTAGGAAGGGAGATGCATTTCAATAATAATAAAAATGTTTTTTTTTTTTTCTAAACACAGTATACGTAAAATATACTCTAGCTGATTGCCAGGGTCACCTGTGCCATCTCAGTCTCCACTAGTTTCTATATAAAAAAAATCTGGTCTGTTTAAATAACCCCCCCCTAGTGGAGAAACCTTCAGTGTGAAGGCAGATAATATTTTACTGATGGTCTTGGTTATTTTGGTGCAGCTCAATTATGCATAGGGAGGCAAGTGTTCCCGGTGTTGTCATATTTACACATATGTGCATAAAGTATCAGTGGAATAGGACAGGTGTGCGATACCTGCTGCTGGTGAACAAAAGCTGACATATCTGTAGATCTAACAACACTGGCCTCACTGGACTGATGCACAAGTGAGCAGAGCCAAAATGATCCATTAGGCCCTGGGGGAAGAGACAGGTTCCCTTTAAATGCAGTTGCCCACCTGCATGCTTTCCATCTATTCCCACATTTCTCTGGCTCTATGAAGACAGAGCCACCAATGAAAAAAGAAGCAAGGTGGGAATAAAGGGAAAACAAACAGGTGGGAAGGTGTAAATGTTTAGACCCTGCTATGATGCATGAGCGCTTAAACTTGGTTTGAACAGTTTTTCTGTGCTGACAGAGACGGGGAGCATCTTACCTGAAATCTGGCAGGCTCAGCTGCAGCTTCTTCCGAGCCTTATTTCTTGTGATGTAGTTAGTGGCTGCACCACGCTCATACTGAAAGAGACAAAATTAAATCAACAGTAGATCCAAGAACATCTGACAGGAGAATGTTAATGCCCATGTAGTTGTCTCAAAGTTACCTTTCCAAGAGAAATATTGGAGGAACAGCACAATGCAGAGGTCTAAGAAACGTAGGTTGAGGATTCCCAATTCTAATGTGTGTATCTTCCAGGAGATAAATGAGAAGGGCTAATATGGGGGACCCGTTGTGCCCAGCACCGTTCACCCCCACACCAGAGCGGGCACGGACCGCTCCTACTGGGGAGAACATGGCAAGGTAAACAGAGTGGTGGTGGAGGATTTTCTGCTCTGCTCTGTGGAAGGGATTGCTGACCTCCTGCTGATTGGGGGAGTCGGCTGCCAATTAGCCTGACTTCGATTATACGTCCATCAACAGAGGGGAGAACCCGCCCCTCTGTAGTCGTGATATCACCGGAAGCAGTAAAATCACTGACAGGAGCAGTCTAAAGGCCCAGTTACACGGTACAGGATCGTGAACGATACTGCTGCAACGTCACGGGTTTGGAGTCGTTCAAACGACATTGTTAGGACGTCGTTGAGTGTAACACCAAGATACAACTACAATAAATCACTGATCGCAGATTTGAGGACATGTTCTTAAATTAGACGATCTCCAATCAGCCAACCTGCTGCATTGTTCTGTGTGACACCGCGATAACTATGTCGTTAACGACTTCGCCTATTCTCAACAGTGAACAAGTATCGTTCGCTGGGTTGTGTGAACGATAGCTGCTTGCAACATCTTTGGTGCGTCGTTCACGATATCTACACGTGTGATATCTCACCAACAATGTCAAAAAGTTGTCCTAACGACCACGCGTTCATGAGATCGTAGGCGGCAGCTACCTGCCTGTCAGTGCTTAGGCACAGTTTTTTGGCCTGCATCTCAGATAACCTCTTTAACTTTGTATGGAATAGACAGATGTCATCATGTACTACTTTACCGATTCTACCACAATAACCCCCTCTTCACCCCAATACATGAACAGATTACTGACAGCCTGATCTATGGGAGCTGCTGTCCTGTAAGGAGAGATCTTACACAGCACCTTAGGCCAGTGCACATGAACCTCAGCGCTGAAAAGCGAATTATGGTACTCAGGAGGCGAAGATGGTCTGACCGCTCCTCTCCCTCCAGGTCATAATGTACGACAAACTGAACATGGGGAAAGCTGAAACTTGGGATGTTTTCAAGAAATTATCAGATTACAATTATGACAAAAAGGAAACATGGATCTGAGACTGACATCACTGTGTGTATATACAATCCACAGACAGACGGTGTGCGTGTGGACAGACAGGCAGACACATGGATACAGTGATGACCGCAACTAACCAATTTCGTGATTGGAGACTGATCTTTTCTGAACACAATGTGTATGTATGTATATAATATACACACACATTATATATAGATAGATATTCACACACACACACATTATATATAGATAGATATTCACACACACATATATATATATATATATTATATATATATATATATACATACACTGACACAAATACTATATATATGGAGAGATAGCCACACATATCTACACACACACGTCCCTCGAGTATAGCCATCACCGTGTGCCCCTCTGGGCTGAGCACGGCCTGTCCCTACCCGCCATGCTCTCCTCACCAATCTCCTACCTTTTTCTTTTCCAATCCTCCCATGATCGCCGCAGTCCTCCTCTCCGGAACTTCACACGTGTGTTCCGCACGCTGTAGGACTGAGGACCCCAACACGTGACCTCGGCAATGCCTGAACACACTACAGGCACCTCCGGTAACACAAAACACTAACAGGCACTAGCATAGACAGCAGCGAAAGGTCCCCTACTTCCGGTGACATTAGCCGCGTGCGGTCTTCCACCGGAAGTGACGTGAGGGCGCCAATCTTTTTCGTATGATAGCGGTCATGATGGCGCCGCGCTGCTCCATCCATGTGACTTGTCCTCCTCTCCTCTGCCCGGAATGATGTGAGAGCCCCGGGCTGTGAGGCCATGAGGTTGGGCACCATGCTGCGCTGTGCCGTGCACAGGGTGAGTCTCCTTCCGTGTGCCATCACACAGGCTCGGCTTAAGCATGGCATCGCCCCCGCTGGGTTTTCCCGCAGACATTTCAAGAAGGACCTTATATCCATCCTGGATGGCTCCATGGCCCCGTGACCGTCACCGAGATCCGCCAGTACCTCAGAGACAGTAACATCTCCTTCCATGATGGCTACAGCTGCCTGCACGTCCCCAGCCCCTTCTCCCCTAACAAAGACAACCTGCTGTTCATTGACAAGACGACAGGGAGGTTTCTGTGCAAGGACTCCCTCCTGGAGGGCACCTGGGAGGACTTCAAGGACAGCATGCATCTGCTGCTCAAGGAGGGCTGCTCCTTCCTCAGCCCTGACACCATGACCAGCTACCTGGAGGACAGCGACTGTGAGGATGGAGAAAGGCAGCTGACCAACATGGAGATCAGCAGGATCTGGAATAAGGCTGTGTGGTTCCACGACCTGGAGGAGGAGGACGCACACCTGGTTAAAACTATGTTTGACATCTCCAAGATAACCAACAATACCCTGAAGAAGTTTGGGGTCAAGTGTTTCCAACCTACCAAAAGTCTAGTGTTCCCTTGGTACAACCCACGAGATCTTACCATGAAAGGGTTAAAGTTGTTGTCCGCTGTGTGTCAGGCGGATGTAGTCAGTTACATTGAGACGGTTTACCCCGGTCCTTCTCACTACCATAATCTATTTGGTATTACAGTAATGGGCAAGAAGGACACAGAGGTGGTGATCACTAGCCAAGAAGTGGATAGCCTAGCTGTGCATCAAGCCACGGGGGTAACCACGGTAACATTGCCCCGTGGAATAAATTGTTTCCCCCTGTTCTTTTGCCGTATCTCGAGCAGTTTAAGCGCATCACCCTGTGGCTTGGTGATGACCTGCGCGCTTGGGAAGCATCCAAATTGTTTTCTCGAAAGCTAAGTATCAAGAGATGTTCTCTTATACGGCCTGGAGATAAACAGCCCAGTCCACTGAAAGCGTTAAATCTTGGGCTCAACCTCAACAAACTCCTCAAGGCTTCTCTTCCAGCCAGCCACAAGTCCATTATTTCATTCCGTCAGCTCCGGAGCGATGTGTTTAGCCAGCTGGAGAACATAGAGCAGGTTGCAGGGGTGAAATGGACACGATTTCCTGAGCTGAACAAGCTACTTAAAGGCCACAGGAATGGGGAACTGACAGTATTTACAGGTAAAGCTCCAGTGATCTGTTTCATAGCAAAGGATAGCTGTAGTGTGAGCAAATTCTTGTCGATTTATGACTGGATTAAGACTTTTGGGATGGGGCAGGGATCTACTCTGCAGCTTCCTCATAGAAGTGAAAGCAGTAACATGGTGATCTCTTAATACTGCACCTCCAGCTCCATTACGGCCATCGCTATTTTTGATTGTGATCCTGTTATTGGAACACGACAAAGTCACGCTTGGTGATGTTCCAGTGATCCCGACAATGATACGACCTGGCCGGGATCGCTGGAATGTTGCTACATGGTCGCTGGTGCGATGTCAAACAGTCAGATTGACTCAACGACGCAGCAATGATACAGCGACCCGTATAACGACCTCGTCGGTCGTTGGGACCCTGTCACACAGCAGCTAGTCTGACGACTCAGACCTATGTGGCTGAGTTCTGAGGTTGTTGTTAAGGCGTCAAACACACCGATGCATGCTGCCCAGCGGGAAACCAACAATCAAAAAATAGTCCAGGAGATTCAGACGTGATCGGTGATCTCACAGCGGGGGCCTAGTTGCTGCTACGTGTCAAACATGGCAAGGTTGCTGTTGCGTCACAAGACCTGTGATGTAGCAGCGATCTTGCTATGTGTAACAAGGGCTTAAGGGCAAAATAATTAACTTAAGGCTGCGTTCACACATTTGTGTATTTTGCTGCGCTTTTTTGCGCGCGTTTTTTGCTGCGTTTTCGTCCGCGCAAAAAAGCGCAACAAAATACGCAGGGGCTTTCGCACACTGCGCTTTCTTTACCCCAGAAAGCGCAGTGATGTCACAGAGGGGAGGAAGAATCCTGCTTCCTCCTCCCCTCTGTGACAGCCCCATTAGATTTCACAGTGTATTAATATACACTGCGAAATCTAAATTAAACAAAAGCAAGTGAATGAAAAATAAAAAAGAATGAATACTTCACCTGTTCGACGCCTTTTCCCGGTGTCCGGTTCCAAGTGAGATGTCTTCTGCCAGGACCTGTGGTGATGTCAGAGGGTCGTTCCCGGCGCTTATTGGGCTGCTCGCGGTCATGTGATACATATCACATGACCGCGAGCAGCCAGTCCGCGCCGGGAACGACCCTCTGACATCACCACAGGTCCTGTCAGTACACCTCTCACTTGGAACCGGAGACCAGACAGCGGGAAAAGGCGTCGGGCAGGTGATGTATTCATTCTTTTTTATTTTTCATTCACTTGCTTTTGTTTAATTTAGATTTCACAGTGTATATTAATACACTGTGAAATCTAATGGGCGGTCACTGGTGTCAGCGAGGGGAGGAGGAAGCAGGATTCTTCCTCCCCTCTGTGACATCACAGGGAGAAAACGCAGGAGCAGCTGCTTAAAGAATTGACATCTCAATTCTTTACGCAGCTGTGCTTTCTCCCTGAAAACGCACTGCATATTTTTACGCAATGTCTGCACTGCAAAGTGAATTTCCCATTCACTTTGCTGGTAGACACAAAACACATTGCGTATTTTGAAAAGCGCTCGTAAAAAAGCGCAGCAAAATACGCAATGTGTGAACGTAACCTAAAGGTGTTTTCCCACAAGGTTAATTTTAATAATTAGATCTTGGAATAATAAGTTCCACAATTGGATGTTTTAAAAAAAATATTCCTGTGCTGAAACAATCTTAAATATGTGCCCCTGTGACAATCTTGCAGAATCGACGTTCAGAAGTGAATGACATGGGCAGAGCTAATAGAGTGGGGCGTCATTGCGTTGGCACAGTGGGCTGAGGAGGAATAAAGGGTGTGACTGTCCCGATGTGTGGGGGGGTGGAAGTTATTCTTAGTCCACGTGGTCATAGAGTTGATTATAATAGCATTGAGGGGCACTGCTATTATAATCCAAAATCTTCTAGCTTCTTATTTTATGCCCTACCAGAACAATTTATTACAAACTGGACAACACTCTTTTACCTCATACTATTAGTATAAGTGCTTGTAAATTTTAGAGATGATTATTTTGAATATGCTGTATTTATTGTATTAACCCATTGAACTTTTATTGAAATGAATTCAATGTTCTAGGCACTTGGCCAATGTAGCTGCATGGATTTGCTAGCCCTGTGTTGTTTTTTTTTTTATAATTTTTTTCTCTTTTCCTTTATATTTTAGGCCCCACTGGCAGTGGAAAAAC
Organism: Allobates femoralis; assembly: GCA_033576535.1. NCBI lineage: Eukaryota > Metazoa > Chordata > Amphibia > Anura > Aromobatidae > Allobates > Allobates femoralis. The sequence goes on along the minus strand of JARQOC010000003.1, from coordinate 603,025,189 downwards.
TACATTCATCAGTGAATATGCTTTGGACTTGTGCATGCAAGGGGTTAACACTCTTTGGGGGAGTTTTGAACTCAATAATGTTCGCCTGGCAAGAGTAATGCTGACCCAGTTCTCCATGCTGCGATTGGAGGAACAGCTAGACAAGTATGATGAGTGGGCAGATCAATTTGAAGAGCTGCCTCTTTACTTCATGACTTTTCACGGGGAACAAAATATAAAGTAAGTTATTAGCAACTTGACATGTGCAAAAATAAATGAGTGGTGCATGTAGGGCCTTATTAATAAAAGTTCTTTTAACTGTTTGCAGATGGCCCAGCATCGTTTAACGTTGGTCCAGTCTGTATATGACTATACAGGGCAGTTTTAGAACCTCTGCATAGTTGTCACTTGCATGGCAAGAGCTGGGAGCTAGGCTGTGAGTCACTCCCTATAGAGAAAGCAGAGATGGTTTATCACAGTGTCTGCCTTCTTGATTGCTTCATACATATCACTGATTGACCGCTGTGTGTTCAGTTTTGGAATTGCTAATATTACTTCCTCACCACATCCTAGGAATCATGAGATTGTTGGATGACAGGAGAGGGTAAAGGCCCAGTTACACAGATAATTGGACAGATTGTTTGCAGATCTCTGGTTGCAGTGAAATCATGGACACATTGTTCCATTTTGTGGCATTGTACAATTACCGTATATACTCGTGTATAAGCCGAGTTTTTCAGCCCAAAAAATGGGCTGAAAAGTCCCCCCTCGGCTTATACACGGGTCAATACGGTAATCCTATGGTGGGAGGGGGCGCGGGGGGTGGTGGGGCGCTGCGCAGTATTTCTTACCTTGTCCCCCGTTCTGCAGTGCTTTCCGGTGTCCTCCGTGCTCCGTTCCCGGTCTGCTGGGCCTTGTGGTTCCTCCTGGTTCCTCATCCTTCGGTTCCATCATGGGGGCTGCCATCTTGCTTGTTCTCTCCGCCCCCGGCCAGTGATGTCAGAGCAGGCCGCGCTGTGATTGGCTAGCACCCGTGATCACATGTCACGGGTGCTAGCCAATCACAGCGCGGCCTGCTCTGACATCACTGGCCGGGGGCGGAGAGAACAAGCAAGATGGCAGCCCCCATGATGGAACCGAAGGATGAGGAACCAGGAGGAACCACAAGGCCCAGCAGACCGGGAACGGAGCACGGAGGACACCGGAAAGCACTGCAGAACGGGGGACAAGGTAGGAAGCTGTGTGTGTATGTGTGTGTATGTGTGTGTGTGTGTGTGTGTGTGTGTGTGTGTGTGTGTGTGTGTATATATATGTGTGTATGTATGGGTATGTGTATGTAAGTAGGCTGGCTGCCAATATAAGCCATACCTCTGGGGCTGCTGTATATACTTCTGGGGCTGCTGGATACTACCACTGGGGCTGTATATACCTCTGGGGCTACTGTATACTACCACTGGGGCTGTATATACCTCTGGGGCTACTGGATACTACCACTGGGGCTGTATATACCTCTATGGCTACTGTATACTACCACTGGGGCTGTATATACCTCTGGGGCTACTGGATACTACCACTGGGGCTGTATATACCTCTATGGCTACTGTATACTACCACTGGGGCTGTATATACCTCTGGGGCTACTGGATACTACCACTGGGGCTGTATATACCTTGGGGCTACTGGATACTACCACTGGGGCTGTATATACCTTCTGGGGCTGCTGGATACTGCCACTGGGGCTGTATATACTTCTGGGGTCGTGCACTGGGATATCTGCAACTGCTGGGGCTGTATATACCTCTGGGGCTGCTGGATACTACCACTGGGGCTGTATATACCTCTATGGCTACTGTATACTACCACTGGGGCTGTATATACCTCTGGGGCTACTGGATACTACCACTGGGGCTGTATATACCTGTGGGGCTGCTGGATACTACCACTGGGGCTGTATATACCTCTGGGGCTGCTGGATACTACCACTGGGGCTGTATATACCACTGGGGAGGCTGCTGTATACCACACTGCTGGGGGCTGTATACCTGTGCTGGGGTCCACCCTCGGCTTATACACGAGTCAATAGGTTTTCCCAGATTTTGGGGGCAAAAGTAGGGGGGGGTCGGCTTATACACGAGTATATACGGTATGTAACAATGTGTCCATGATTTCACTGCAACCAGAGATCTGTGAACAATCTCTGCACAATTATCTGTGTGTGTAACTGGGCCTTTAGAGCTGCTTGGTTTTAAAAGACCCTGATCTTCCTTAAAACACTCAGTTTAAGTGAACAGCAGCACACAGCTATAATTTGTCTATGGGGCCATTGAGTATTGTGCTCAGCAATCCACGGCATTCCTTTAGAAAATGAATGCAGTGGAGGTCTAATTTCTCCACCTTCACTCTGTTCATTATGGGGCCTCAGAACACCGTTTCTGGCATTTGTGCAAAAAAAAAAAACTACTGAAAGAATGCATAAAGATGCAAAAAAATAACATTAAAATATGAGGGCAAAGTCTCATGTTTTTTTTTCTTTTACCCTATTTAGATCTGTGATATCCACCATGCAACACGCTGTGTACATGTATGACATTAACCACGTGATCATCGATAATCTGCAGTTCATGATGGGCCAGGAGCATCTCTTTTCAGATAAGTAAGAATTAGTTATGCCATGTTGTATTATTAGTTTGTACGGTAATTGTGTTTGAGAAATATCAGATATAATTCTGATGTATTATAAACATCTCCCTTATTTTAAAACTTGTGTAAAAGTGAGTATAGTTGTAGTGCATGCTATTAGGTTGATTTTATTTTACATCTTCCTCAACAGTAGTCGCACAGCTTTCCCAAAGGCCAAAGTGCCTGATAATGACTAAGTAGTTACCGTGTATACTCGAGTATAAGCTGAGCTTTTCGGCACAATTAGTGTAATGAATATGCACTGCATCCCCCTGTCCATCAGCGGCGGGGGAAGCAGTGCATATTGCACTACACTGGCCCCAATCAGTGATATACAGCCACCCTCCCTAGTATCTGGCCCCCATGCTGCGGCACATGTTAAAATAACAAACATTTTATATATCACCTTTCCAGCGACTCCTTGCTGGCAGCGCCACGTCATCCAGTCTCCCTGCTTCTTCCTGCTTGTGCCGGTGTCATGTGACCGGCGCAGCAGCGATGACTTCTGCCCCGGTCACAGCAATAGAAGCCGACAGAAGGGAGACCGGAGGACGCGGCTGTGCCAGCAAGGAGTTGCCGGAAAGGTAATGTATAAAATGTTTGTTATTTTAACATGTGCTGCAGCATGGGGGCCAGATACTAGGGAGGGGGGCCCTGTATACCACTGCTGGGGGAGGGGGGCCCTGTATACCACTGCTGGGGGAGGGGGGCCCTGTATACCACTGCTGGGGGAGGGGGGCCCTGTATACCACTGCTGGGGGAGGGGGGCCCTGTATACCACTGCTGGGGGGGGGCTGTTACCATGTGGGGGAGGGGGGCCCTGTATACCACTGCTGGGGGAGGGGGGCCCTGTATACCACTGCTGGGGGGGGGGCCTGTATACCACTGCTGGGGGGGGAGGCCTGTATACCACTGCTGGGGGGGGGGGGGCCTGTATACCACTGCTGGGGGGGGGGGCCTGTATACCACTGCTGGGGGGGCCTGTACATGCGGGGGGGGGGGGCCTGTATACCACTGCTGGGGGAGGGGGGCCCTGTATACCACTGCTGGGGGAGGGGGGCCCTGTATACCACTGCTGGGGGAGGGGGGCCCTGTATACCACTGCTGAGGGGGAGGGGGGCCCTGTATACCACTGCTGGGGGGGGGGGCCTGTATACCACTGCTGGGGGGGGGGCCTGTATACCACTGCTGGGGGGGGCCTGTATACCACTGCTGGGGGGGGAGGCCTGTATACCACTGCTGGGGGGGGGGCCTGTATATCTGATACACTGCTGGGGGGGGAGGCCTGTATACCACTGCTGGGGGGGGAGGCCTGTATACCACTGCTGGGGGGGGAGGCCTGTATACCACTGCTGGGGGGGGGGGCCTGTATACCACTGTGGGGGGGGGGCCTGTATACCACTGCTGGGGGGGGGGGCCTGTATACCACTGCTGGGGGGGGGGGCCTGTATACCACTGCTGGGGGGGGGGGCCCTGTAATACCACTGCTGGGGGGGGGGGCCTGTATACCACTCTGGGGTGGGGGGGGGGCCTGTATACCACTGGGGGGGGGGGGCCTGTATACCACTGCTGGGGGGGGGGGCTGTATACCACTGCTGGGGGGGGGGCCTGTATACCACTGCTGGGGGGGGGGGGCCTGTATACCACTGGTGGGGGGGGGGGCCTGTATACCACTGCTGGGGGGGGGGGGGGCCTGTATACCACGGCTGGGGGGGGGGGCCTGTATACCACTGCTGGGGGGGGGGGGGCCTGTATACCACTGCTGGGGGGGGTGGGGGGGGGGCCTGTATACCACTGCTGGGGGGGGGGGGGCCTGTATACCACTGCTGGGGGGGGGGGCCTGTAATACCACTGCTGGGGGGGGGGGGGGGCCTGTATACCACGCTGGGGGGGGGGGGCCTGTATACCACTGCTGGGGGGGGGGCCTGTATACCACTGTCTGGGGGGGGGGTGCCTGTATCCACTGCTGGGGGCGGGGCCTGTATACCACTGCTGGGGGGGACTTATATCACTGCTGGGGGGCCCTGTATACACTGCTGGGGGGGGGCCCTGCATACCACTGCTGGGGGGGGCTGTATGCCACTGCTGGGGCTGCTGCATTTCTCACCCTAGGCTTATACTCAAGTCAATAAGTTTCCCTAGTTCTGGAGGGTAAAATTAGGGCCTCAGCTAGGGCTGGGCGATTAATCGAATTAATTCGATTAATTCGCCCCCTGCTGTGGCCACGATTATGATTTGACGAAAATGTCAAATTCGATTTAACCTTCTAGCGGGTATTCCCGAGCGTAACTCGGGGTTAACTTTCACTGCTAGAAGCGGTAACCCCGAGTCACACTCGGGAATACCCGCAGCTGCTGCTGCTGCTCACTGTGAGGCCGCGGGGGGGTGCTATCAGAGCCCAGCACTTCCGCCCCTGCTACAGCCGCTGGAGACATCCAGGTGGGGGATCTGTCAGTGCCCCGCCGCCCCTGCTGCTGTAACCTGCGGGTGAGTTCCGGCGGGGGAGGGGGGTGCCGTCAGTGCCCCGCCGCCCCTGCTGCTGACACCTGCGGGTGAGTTCCGGCGGGGGAGGGGGGTGCCGTCAGTGCCCGCCGCCCCTGCTGCTGTAACCTGCGGGTGAGTTCCGGCGGGGGAGGGGGGGTGCCGTCAGTGCCCCGCCGCCCCTGCTGCTGTAACCTGCGGGTGAGTTCCGGCGGGGGAGGGGGGGTGCCGTCAGTGCCCCGCCGCCCCTGCTGCTGTAACCTGCGGGTGAGTTCCGGCGGGGGAGGGGGGGGTGCCGTCAGTGCCCCGCCGCCCCTGCTGCTGACACCCGCGGGTCAGTTCCTGCAGGTCTTCCCTTCCCATTACAGGGATATGGCGCCGCCCCTTCTGTTAGGGTTAGGGCTAGGTTAGGTTAGGCGCTTGTATACACCACTTGGGGCTGCTGCTGTATATACCACTTGGGGCTGCTGCTGTATATACCACTTGGGGCTGCTGCTGTATATACCACTTGGGGCTGCTGCTGTATATACCACTTGGGGCTGCTGCTGTATACACCACTTGGGGCTGCTGCTGTATATACCACTTGGGGCTGCTGCTGTATATACCACTTGGGGCTGCTGCTGTATACACCACTTGGGGCTGCTGCTGTATACACCACTTGGGGCTGCTGCTGTATACGCCACTGGGGCTGCTGCTGTATACGCCACTTGGGGCTGCTGCTGTATACGCCACTTGGGGCTGCTGCTGTATACGCCACTTGGGGCTGCTGCTGTATACGCCACTTGGGGCTGCTGCTGTATACGCCACTTGGGGCTGCTGCTGTATACGCCACTTGGGGCTGCTGCTGTATACGCCACTTGGGGCTGCTGCTGTATACGCCACTTGGGGCTGCTGCTGTATACGCCACTTGGGGCTGCTGCTGTATACGCCACTTGGGGCTGCTGCTGTATACGCCACTGGGGGCTGCTGCTGTATACGCCACTGGGGGCTGCTGCTGTATACATCACTGGGGGCTGCTGCTGTATACATCACTGGGGGCTGCTGCTGTATACATCACTGGGGGCTGCTGCTGTATACATCACTGGGGGCTGCTGCTGTATACCACACTGCTGGGGGCTGTATACCTGTGCTGGGGTCCACCCTTGGCTTATACACGAGTCAATAGGTTTTCCCAGGTTTTGGGGGCAAAAGTAGGGGGGTCGGCTTATACACGGGTCGGCTTATACACGAGTATATACGGTACCTCTTAGTTTTTTCTCTTTATTCATCAAAGAAAAGCAAAAAAAAATAGGAAAAAAAAAATCGAGATTTAAATCGAAAATCGTCCATAGGCTTAAATAAAATCGAGATTTAGTTTTTTTCCATAATCGCCCAGCCCTAGCCTCAGCTTATACTCAGGTCGGCTTATACTCGAGAATATATGGTATTTCCCATTTTGAGTATTTTGTCCTACATCTGCCAAGGAAATTTTGCTCAGCTTGTTCAACTCCTATGTTAACTCCTTCTAATTCCATGAATATGCAGTTTTTTTATTTTTTAAGGCTATATTCTCATGGTATTTGGTGTTGCAGATTTTCTATGCAGTATCGTGTAAAATACACAGCATCAAAAACTCAACATTCAACCATAAAATCTGCCTTAGGGCACCAGAGTTATGGCCCTTTTTGAGACTATAAAACCAGCACACACTACCGTTCAAAAGTTTGAGGTCACCCAGACAATTTTGTGTTTTCCATGAAAACTCATACTTTCTTTTTCGCTCCATTGGGAGACCCAGACATTGGGTGTATAGCTTCCGCCTCCGGAGGACACACAAAGTACTACACTTAAAACAAAAAGTGTAGCCCCTCCCCTACTGCCTATACACCCCCTCAAGGAGAATTCCCTTCAGTTCTTAGCTTTGTGTTGAAGGAGGCACACACTGCACTCATCCACTCTCACTTTAGTCAGACACACTCTCCCTGGAGAGTGTCGGATGGAAGAAAAGTGGATCCATATGAGTCCCCAGCATGTCTCCTTCCTCACCCTCGGGCAGAGGCGGTTGAGGTACCTATTGTTGGTACAACGGGCTGGAGCCCTCATGCTGCTTTCCTTCTCCATCCCCTAGGGGCTCTGGAGAAGTGGGATCGTCACGGGCTCCCAGGTCATCTGGAGCTCAGACTCCATCCACAGCCCCTGTGGGATCTGCTGGCCGGAGTTGTGGACCCCCAGGGATCGGCCCCTGCACCTATTGAGGTACTCAGTGGGTTTGAGCTGCTGCTGCAGCCCGGTCTCCTTCCACCTGGGGGTGGTCACTGGGCATTTCTGAGGCTTTTAGTCCCTCAGTTCATCCCCCTGCGGCACTGCGGATTTCCGGTGCTACTTTGGTGCACCGCGCTCACCTGCTGCCGAGCGACGGCCGACCTCAAAAATTTAGACCCTGGCTTGGCCGCGGCCTAGTTTTCCTGCCCGGAGCCCGGGCTTTACAGGAGTCGGGCTCGGCCCCCATTGCGGGCGGGCTTAGAGCTCGGCCATTCCCGTCTCTCGGGAGGGCCCACCTTCCAAATTAAACAGGGGAAGAGGATTCGCCCTCCGGATCCCAGCGCTCCTATGGCCACGCCCTCTCGCTCGGCTCCGGCGGCCATCTTTTTGCTTTGGCTGAGGCTGATCTCAGTCCTGAGCTCCTAGAACCTGCTGCTTCTGGGAGGGAGCGCTGCATCCGGAGGGCACACAATCTCTCTCTCACAGGCTGGTAAGTCACCCCAGGCTTCTGGAGGTGTCTCCTTCCCTCTGTTTACCTCCTCTAGTGTATTCCCTCTGGGAGGATTCCTACTAGAGGCGACATGTCTTCCACCAGGAGCAAAGCCCCTAAGGTTCTGACATTTTATTCTTCTTGCACTGCTTGCAAGATCCTGCTGCCTGCTGGTTTGGTCTTCCCTCACTGCTCTGCCTGCACTTCGCATGAGGCTCTGACTGAGGTGGAACATGGGGCTCCCCCCAGCTCTGTTACTACAGAGCCTTCTCCTAGCCCAGGGGATCCGGCAGTGCCTCCTCCTTGGACTGAAGCTTTCATTAAGTCCTTTTCGGACACTTTTGCCCAGTCTATGACAGCTCTAACTAGAGTCCTGCAGGACTCCTTACAGGCCAGTTACCGGGAAAGTGCCCCGGTTCCTCTGCCCCACGCCGCAGGCGTTAGTGAGTCGTCCCCTTCTAGGGGTATGGACTCTGGAGGCAATACAGGGGTCTCTGATCTAGCTCCCTCTCCTCGGCCCCCCAAGCAGCCACGTAGAGAGCCCTCTCCTGCCTCCTCTCATCAAACGGGGTCTCACGCTGAGGGATCTCAGATTGATGGGGAAGAGGATAGGCAGAATTCTGTGAGACCTTTGGACGAGACCTCTGAGGAAGATCCCTTTGTGGATGATTTAGTGTCTTCCATTAATACTGTACTGGATCTGACTGCTCCCCCTCCCACAGCGGAGGCTTCACTCTCGGAGGAACTGTATCAGTTCCTCCCTCCATCCCGATCTCGGGGTTCGTTCTTTGATCATTCCAACTTCTGATCAACTGTTAAGACGCCTAGGGCTTGCCCTGATAAGCGTTTTGCCAGGAAACAGAAGGATACTCTGTATCCCTTTCCTCCTGATGTAGTAAAGGGTTGGTCAGTCTCCCCTAGGGTGGACCCTCCAGTCTCTAGACTGTCTGTCAATACTGTCATGTCAGTGGCAGATGGCTCCTCCTTGAAGGATTTCACAGACCATCAGATTGAACTCCTACAGAAGTCAATCTACGAAGCTACAGGAGCCTCGTTTGCTCCGGCTTTCGCAGCAGTATGGGCCCTGCAGGCAGTTTCTGCCTGCTTGACTGAGCTAAATGTCGTAGCTCAGAATGTCCCTGAGGTGACTACTCTCACGTCTCAGGCCTCCGCGTTCACTGACTGCGCTAGGTCGGCGATCATGGAATCTGCCAGCCGTACCGCAGTGGCTTCGGCTAACTCGCTCGCAGCCCGCAAAATGTTGTGGCTGCGAGATTGGAAAGCTGATGCCACTTCAAAGAAATTCCTCCAGGGACTCCCGTTCGCGGGGAACAGACTCTTTGGAGAGCAGTTGGACAACATCATAAAGGAGTCCACAGGTGGAAAGTCCACCTCTTTACCCCAATCAAAGGCACAGAAGTCTGGCCAGCGTCAGATGCACGCCAAATTTCGGTCCTTTCGTCCCTCTTCAAAGCCCGCCTCCTCCTCCTCCCGTTCGGACAAGGATCAGAAATCAAACAGAACATGGAGTAATACACCTCAACAGAAGATGCCCGCTGGTGCCTCGGCCGCCAAGGCTGCCTCTTCTTGACTCGCCGCCTCCCCCAGCAGCATCCTCGGTCGGTGGCAGGCTCTCCCTCTTTGGAGACGTCTGGCGCAGTCTTATCCAAGACCGATGGGTGGTAGAGGTCATCTCCCACGGCTACAGGATAGAGCTAACCTCGCGTCCTCCGACTCGCTTCTGTCTCTCTTCGCCCCCGCCGTCAAGGGCCTCAGCCTTTCATCAGGCGCTGGACGCCTTGAGACAGGACGGGGTCGTGATCCAGGTTCCCTCCGGGGAACGCTTCCAGGGGTTCTATTCGAACCTCTTCACAGTCCCCAAGAAGGACGGTTCGGTAAGACCAGTTTTGGATCTCAAGCTTCTCAACCGGCACGTGAGGGTCAGATCATTCCGAATGGAGTCTCTGCGATCTGTGATCGCGTCATTATCTCAGGGGGACTTCCTAGCCTCAGTGGATGTCAAGGATGCCTATCTACATGTCCCCATCGCTCCTGCACATCGTTGGCTGAGGTTTTCAGTAGGGGAGGAGCACTTTCAGTTTGTGGCTCTGCCCTTCGGCCTTGCCTCTGCACCGAGGGTCTTCACCATGGTGATGGCAGCTATGGTGGCTGTCCTGCATTCCCAGGGCCACGCAGTAACTCCATACTTGGACAATCTGTTGGTCAGAGCCTCCTCTGCGGAGCAGTGTCAACTGAGTCTCTCAGTAACTCTAGACACTCTGCAGCACTTCGGATGGTTAATCAACATTCCAAAGTCTGTTCTCCTTCCTGCTCAGACGATAACGTATCTGGGCATGGAGTTTCACACTGTTCCGGCTCTGATCATTCTGCCTTTCGACAACCAGGTGTCGATTCAGGAGGAAGTCCAGTTTCTCATGCGATCAGACTCTGTAACCATCAGGCGTCTGATGCACGTGCTGGGGAAGATGGTGGCGACCATAGAAGCAGTGCCATTTGCACAATTCCACCTGCGTCCGCTGCAATTGCAGATCCTTCGCGGATGGGACAAGAATCCTTCTTCTCTCGACCAGCACATTCCTCTGTCACCGTCAACAAAGGAATCTCTACATTGGTGGCTGCTTCCCATGTCACTGTCACGAGGCAGGTGCTTTCTGCCCCCCTCTTGGTTGGTAGTCACCACGGACGCCAGCCTCTTGGGCTGGGGCGCCGTGTTTCTTCACCACAGGGCTCCTGGGCGGAGCAAGAATCCACCCTTCAGATCAATGTTCTGGAGATTCAGGCCACTTACTTGGCTCTACTGGCCTTTCAGAGATTCCTGTCGGGGAATCAGATGCGGATACAATCCGACAACGCAACCGCGGTCGCTTGCATAAACCATCAGGAGGCACTCGCAGCCCTCAAGCCTGTGCGGAGGTCCAGCGTATCCTACAATGGGTCGAGGACAACGACTCGTCCATCTCTGTAGTTCACATTCCCGGAGTGGACAATTGGGAGGCCGACTACCTAAGTCGGCAAGGTATGGACGCGGGCGAATGGGCCCTCCACCCAGACGTGTTTCAGCACATCTGCGACAGATGGGGATCTCCGGACGTGGACCTGATGGCCTCTCGGCTGAGCCACAAGGTTCTGGTCTTCATGTCTCGCTCTCGAGACCGCAGGGCAGTGGGGGCGGGCGCTCTGGTCCAGGACTGGTCCCAGTTTCGCCTTCCCTATATTTTCCCTCCACTGCCTCTGTTGCCAAGGGTTCTACGGAAACTCAGGACAGAATGTTGACAAGCCCTGCTCATCGCCCCAGATTGGCCCAGGAGGGCCTGGTATCCGGACCTGTTACAGCTCACGGCGGGGGATCCATGGAAGCTCCCGACCCGGCCAGACCTCTTGTCTCAAGGTCAGTTCTTCCACCACAATTCCGCGGCCCTCAGCCTGACTTTGTGGCACTTGAAGACTGGTTGCGGACACCTTGTGGCTTTTCTTCTGAAGTCGCCGCAACCATGAGACGAGCCGGAAAATCTGCATCGGCAAAGATTTACAGAAGAGTCTGGAAGATCTTCTTTTCCTGGTGCCGTCTCAACGGAAAGTCTTCTTGACCTTTAATAATGTAGAAAAATCCAGCCCTCATAAACTTGCAATTATGAGGATTTATTCAAACGTAAACGCCATCCTTCTAATACAGGCAGTATGTGCTAACACCGACGCGTTTCGACAGAGAACTGTCTTGGTCGTGGTTCCAACCCTTCTTTCTCTCTTCCAACCCTTCTTGACTTCCTTCAATCAGGGTTACGTAAGGGCTTGGCCCTCAACTCCCTCAAAGGACAGATCTCCGCACTCTCGGTGCTATTCAACAAACGACTGGCTAACCTTCCTCAGGTGACGACGTTTGTGCAAGGGGCAAATCACATCATTCCCCCCTACAGACGTCCTTTGGATCCCTGGGTCCTTAATCTGGTCCTTGCGGCATTACAAAAGCCGCCTTTCGATCCTCTGAGGGAGGCGTCTCTCTCTCTCCAGACTCTCTCAGAAAGTTGCTTTTCTTGTGGCCATTACCTCTCTGCGGAGAGTTTCGGAGCTGGCAGCCCTGTCTTGCAGATCTCCATTCATAGTGATTCACCAAGATAAAGTGGTGCTCCGGCCTGAGGCAGAGTCTTACCCAAGGTGCTTTCTCCGTTTCACCTGAACCAAGACATTGTCCTGCCGTCCTTTTGTCCTAATTCTGTTAGCCAGCATGAGAAGTATTTCCATACTTTGGACCTGGGCAGGGCTGTCAGAATTTGTCTCCTGCACGGCTTCTTTTTGCCGCTCGGACGCCTTTTTCGTCCTTACGACCGGCCAGAAAAAAAGAAGAAAGAAAAAAAGAGAGCCGCTCTCCAGGTCGTCCTTGGCCCGGTGGATCACTGCTCCTATTCTGGAGGCCTACATTGCCTCTGGTTCACCTTTACCTGCTGGGATTAAGGCGCATTCCACAAGAGCTGTGGGTGCCTCGTGGGCCTTACGTCATCAGGCCACGGCACAACAGGTGTGTCAGGCGGCCACTTGGTCTAGCCTACACACATTCACGAAACATTATCAGATTCATGCGTATGCTTCTGCAGACGCTAATGTGGGCAGACGGATCCTTCAGGCGGCGGTCGCTCACCTATGATTGTCTCTGCCATGCTTGGGTCTTCTCCCACCCAGGGATAGCTTTTGGACATCCCAATGTCTGGGTCTCCCAATGGAGCGAAAAAGAGAATTCTCCTAATTGGGAGACCCAGCACCCACCCTGTTGCCTTTTGGGCTTTGTATTTCCTTTTAAGTGGCTGGTGTTATTCATGTCGCTTTTATGGCCCTGTTGGCCGACACTTCATAACCGGACCTTTCGGTCTTGTTGTGGGTTTATCCTCCTTCTTGCTTGTGCACCGAACTGATGGGATTTCTCCTGAAGGGGGTGTATAGGCAGTAGGGGAGGGGCTACACTTTTTGTTTTAAGTGTAGTACTTTGTGTGTCCTCCGGAGGCAGAAGCTATACACCCAATGTCTGGGTCTCCCAATTAGGAGCTAGAAGACAAAAAATTTACGGTAAGTAAACAAAATTCTCTTTTTTTTTTATTTATTAAGTGAGTTGCAAAATGAATAGAGAATATAGTCAAGACATTGACAAGGTTAGAAATAATGATTTATTTCAAATTATAATTTTCTTAAAACTTTGCTTTCATCAAAGAATGCTCCCTTGTCAGCAATTACAGCATTGCAGACCTTTGGCGGGTACTATTTAATGAAGCTGCCAGATGAGGAACTGTGAAACGTCGATTTCTCAAACTAGAGACTCTAATGTACTTGTCTCGTTGATCAGTTGTGCAGCGGGGCCTCCCACTTCTCTTTTTACTCTGCTTACTCTGGGTTCACACCACGGCACAATCTGAGTCGGGGCTGTCCTGTGTACACCGGACCGGATTTTGGCCCCATAGTATCCTATGGAGCCGGATGGCAGCTCTCTGCCATCCAGTTTCCATGTGTCTGGTAGAATCCGGGAGGAATCAGATTTTTCTCCCGGACACAAAATCGGAGCATGCACCATTTTTGTGTCCGGGGAGAAAATCTCCACAAATTGAATCCTCCCAGATTCTCCCGGATCCAGGGAAATCTGGGGCTCCCTAAAATGGGGACCCTATGGGGCCGGATTGCCCCGATCCAGGAACCGAACACCTGCGGCTGTACGCTGATGTAATTTCAGAACCGCGGCTAGCTCCCCGCGAGCCGCGGTCCTTAATTATCAGCGGCAGCTGCGTTTGGCTGCACACCGGATCGGATGGCATATTAGCCCTCCGGTTCTGTGTGCTGATCCGAGTCAGGGCTGTCAGGTTCATCCCTGACCGCTCCGGATCAGATTGTGCCGTGGTGTGAAGCCAGCCTTAGAGCCGGTTTGTGTTCTCTGAAGGGAGTTGTACACACGGTTGTAGGAAATCCTCAGTTTCTTGGCAATTGAATAGCTTTCATTTCTAAAAACAAGAATACTGTCGAGTTTCACATGAACGTTCTCTTTCTGGTAATTTTGAGAGTTTCATAGAACAAACAAATATAATGCTCCAGATTCTCAACCTCCTTCTCAAAGGAAGGTCAATTTTATAGCTTCTCTAATTAGCCTAACTGTTTTTAAGTGTGTTAACATACTTGTGCAAGGGTTTTCTAGGGTTTTCTCAACATTCATTAGCCTTCTTACACAGGTATCAAACACAATGTACCATTAAAACACTGGAGTGGTGGTTGTTAGAAATGGGCCTATATACACGTTTGTAGACATTGCTTTAAAAACCAGACGTTTGCAGATAGAATATTCATTTACCACATTAACAATGTATAGAGTGTATTTCTGATTCATTTAATGTTAGCTTTATTGAAAAAAAAATGTGCTTTTCTCTAAAAAATAAGGAAATTTCTAAATGACCCTATATATTATATTATATTATATAAAAAACACGTCTGGAACCTTATGACAGAGTTAAAGGGTTACTGCGGTGAGATACAAAAAAATTGTACCACTGGTCCTGCCTTCATAAACTACAAAAATGAGGTTCAAAGTGCTGTTTCATATCCTCACGCTACCTGTAATTCGGTGCAACACTGGAGCTGTTCCTTATTGCTCCCCCTCTCTACGGGACGTTACATCATCTGCTCTCGGCTGTTGGTAACAGCCAGATCCATGATAATAGCTGCTTCTGTTTGCGCAAGAGCAGGGGAGTAGTGGGAATGTTATCTCCCTGTTCTCTGACTGCAGGAAAGCAGCTGTTATCAGGGGTCTGCTGTTACCAACAGCATGGAGCAGGTCCTGTCCCCACCATGCCACCTGCTCTTAACCAAATAGAAGCAGCTATTATCAATGGGCTAGCTGTTACAGCATGGAGCGGGTCATGCCCCCGCTTTATTGTATATATGTTCAGGGACAGCAGAAGAATTTTTTATCTCCCCAGAGTATCTCTTTAAGAAAATGTAAAGCAAAATAGTATGGAGCAGTATGAATAATATAAGAGCAAATTTAGCAACTTAAAGAGAGCCAGTCTGCTAGTTTTAGCCCCTATTCTATCACTACCTGTCCCTGCATCTTGCTAGCTCATCCCTAACCATCCCTCTGACTTAAAGCTGCACTGTAAAGCTTTAGAAAAACGATTTAATAATTTGCATATTCCTATAATAATGAGGGCTCCAGGATACGGCATAGACTGAGATGGGCGGTCTCCGGGTCTCCATTCTCCTTCCCCCTCCCAGGCTGTTATCATGCCCTGCCAGATGTCATCATTCCTTCTCCTGAGCGTCCCCTCTGTTGAGATTCCCGCCTCCTCATCATCATGCATCGCACGTCCGTTCCAGTCCGGTGCATTGTCGGAGCTTATTAGGTGTGCAGCCCGGCTTCAATATGAGCCAGAGACGGACCGTACAGCCCATACACTGGCATACTGCGCAGGACCGGAACTGACGTCCAGCTGCGCGTCATACTTTGAGCAGGAGCCGGGAATTTTAAAATGGGGGTCGAGAAGAGAAGGAATGATGATGCCCAGTGGGGTGTGATGAGAGTAGTGAGGGGGGGAAAATGGAGACCCGTAGACCGCCCATGTCAGTCTACGCCGTAGACTGGAGCACTTGTTATCATAGCGTGTCTGCTGCATTCAGGGAAGGGTCCCCCATGTCTGTACCCCCTGTAACCTTTAAAAAACACTTTAGAAATTTGTAAGTTAAGAAGGCTGGAGGGAGTTCACTTATCTCGCTCTCCACACTGCATAGAGGGTCCACCCCAGCTCTGGCCACTCTGCCGCATCCCGGCTCTTTGATCCGCCTCCTGCTTGTGTGTGGCCCCATCCTCACCTGTGCCTGCACGTCAGCGTCTCTATTCAGGCAGGAGCACAGCGAGGAATAGTGGAGCGTTCCCGGCTGCTGTTATCGCCCTTTTATGTGACGTCAGCACCAGATCCCTCCCTGATAAATATTATGCTGTATGTATACAGCAGGGTGGGATCTGGCCCCTAACATCACATAAAAGGGTGGTAGCAGCAGCCGGGACCGCTCCACTATTCCTCATGCGCCTGCGTGATTAGAGATGCTGACTCGCAGGCACAGGTGAGGAGGGGGCCACACACAGGCAGGAGGCAGATCAAAGAGCCAGGAGGCGGTACACAGTGGCCAGAGGTGGGGAGGACCCTCTATGCAGCGAGATGAGTGAACTCCCTCCGGACTTCTTAACTTACAAATTTCTAAAGTGTTTTTTAAAGGTTACAGGGGGGTACAGACATGGGGGACCCTTCCCTGCTGCATTCAGTGGTGCATTCAGTTTACAAAGCACCAGGGGGGTGACTGGTCCTCTTTAAATCTTGGTGACGGGTCCTCTTTAAATCTTGGTGACGGGTCCTCTTTAAATCTTGGTGACGGGTCCTCTTTAAATCTTGGTGACGGGTCCTCTTTAAATCTTGGTGACGGGTCCTCTTTAAATCTTGGTGACGGGTCCTCTTTAAATCTTGGTGACGGGTCCTCTTTAAATCTTGGTGACGGGTCCTCTTTAAATCTTGGTGACGGGTCCTCTTTAAATCTTGGTGACGGGTCCTCTTTAAATCTTGGTGACGGGTCCTCTTTAAATCTTGGTGACGGGTCCTCTTTAAATCTTGGTGACGGGTCCTCTTTAAATCTTGGTGACGGGTCCTCTTTAAATCTTGGTGACGGGTCCTCTTTAAATCTTGGTGACGGGTCCTCTTTAAATCTTGGTGACGGGTCCTCTTTAAATCTTGGTGACGGGTCCTCTTTAAATCTTGGTGACGGGTCCTCTTTAAATCTTGGTGACGGGTCCTCTTTAAATCTTGGTGACGGGTCCTCTTTAAATCTTGGTGACGGGTCCTCTTTAAATCTTGGTGACGGGTCCTCTTTAAATCTTGGTGACGGTCCTCTTTAAATCTTGGTGACGGGTCCTCTTTAAATCTTGGTGACGGGTCCTCTTTAATCTTGGTGACGGGTCCTCTTTAAATCTTGGTGACGGTCCTCTTTAAATCTTGGTGACGGGTCCTCTTTAAATCTTGGTGACGGGTCTCTTTAAATCTTGGTGACGGGTCCTCTTTAAATCTTGGTGACGGGTCCTCTTTAAGTGAAAGTGTTGGAGGTCATGTAAAATTTGTATTTTTTTATCTTCTACTGAAATCAGACACGGTATTCTCAGACCTTTTATATCATTGACTTACATGGCTCTCATTTAGATGTCGGTCTCTCCTTTTTAAGATGTCATTGCCTCTCTTCACACGTCTTACCCTTTTACATATGAAAACAATTCTTTAACTTTTTTTAATATTTATTAGATCTGTGTTTTGCTATTCCTTTATTATATGGTTACTATTATTCCTGGATATATTTGAATAAATTAACAATTGGGTGTTACTATACCCTAGAATTGAGCCAACTGTTCCACCATAAATTACTCTAACATTCCTTCTAATCGAAATTCTGCCTAAATTCTGATAGGAAGGATTTGGAAAAGACTTCAACAATATTAATTCATGAGATTCATGTGGATAAAGAAGTAATAGTTTAGTTTTAAGCTAGCATAATACCTTTGACAATCTTTCTGAACCTATTCTGCTCTTGCAGATCTATATTCTGTATTTAAAGTTTTATTGTATTCTAAAGATTTTCCAAACGCCTCTCCGTAATACAACTGTCAATCGCTGCCCTGACAGACAGGGGAGCACTCTTTTATGCATCCGAATCATAGACTGTGGGGGAAAGTTTTGTTGCTCTCTTTTAGAGTGTTTTCATAAATCTTCCCCATGTCCAGTGTGCTCTGACGTCTCCAGTCAGGTTAAGGACAATAGCGGGTTACAAAGCTTTCTTCCCTGGAAATGACCATTTCCGCATTCATGATAAAAATTTAGTTTTTAATATATTTGTGCCTGTGAAATGCAGTGGTGGAACTTATGTTATTCTTTATTCAGATTTGCAGTGCAGGACCACATTATTGGGGCATTTAGGAAATTTGCCACTGAAAATGGCTGCCATGTGACTCTGATCATCCATCCGCGGAAAGAAGATGATGACAAGGAATTACAAACATCCTCTATTTTTGGCTCTGCAAAAGTATGTAGAAAATCCATTCCTGACCTCCTAGTTCTCACTTGTAATTTACACATCACATTAGTTCATCTCCATGTTGCTTTGATTTGTCAGCGGTCCACAAAGAAAGAAGTGTTGAATCTCTGAACCACTGGTGGACAGTGTGTGGGTGTGTATCCCAGGCTCCTGAAGGCATTGTAGCTAAACCTTAAGGTACCGTCACACGCGGCAACATTGCATGCAATTTCACTGGCAATTTGCTGGTTGCAGTGAAATCATGGACACCTTGCTCCATTTTGTGGCCGTGTACAAATAGAACAATGTGTCCATGATTTCACTGCAACCAGCAAATTGCCAGTGAAATTGCATGCAATGTTGCCGTGTGTGACGGTACCTAAAGTCTCAAATCAATGAGAACTGAAAAGAAGCACACAGCAAGATCTGGGGGGGAAATATTAGGAGATAATCATTCATCTGTGTGTAACATTTTAGCGCCTGGAAGCCTGTTTTATAGGAATTTGTAAGCAGGATTTCCCCCACCAAACTATTTATAGTTCAAGTAGCTCGCTTTTCCACAAATAATCCAAAGAAGTCCAAAAAAGAGAAGTGGATCCAGCACTTCTATAAAATGTAAAACCTTTATTAACCCCTTCATGACCCAGCCTATTTTGACCCTAAAGACCTTGGCCTTTTTTGCAATTCTGACCAGTGTCCCTTTATGAGGTTATAACTCGGGAACGCTTCAACCGATCCTAGCGATTCTGAGATTGTTTTTTCGTGACATATTGGGCTTCATGCTAGTGTTAAATTTAAGTCGATAATTTTTGCGTTTATTTGTGAAAAAATCAAAAATATGGCAAAAATTTTGAAAATTTCACAATTTTCACATTTTTAATTTTTTTTTCTGATAAACAAGAGAGATATGTGACAGAAAAAAGTTATTAAATAATATTTCCCACATGTCTACTTCACATCAGCACAATTTTGGAAAAAAAAAAATTTTTTGTTCGGACGTTATAAGAGTTCAAAGTTCATGAGCAATTTTTCATTTTTCAACCAAAATTTACAAAACCATTTTTTTTAGTGACCACATCACATTTGAAGTCCTTTTGAGGGGTGTACATGACAGAAAACACCCAAAAGTGACACCATTCCAAAAACTGCACCCCTCAAGCTACTCAAAACTACATTCGAGAAGATTATTAACCCTTCAGGTGCTTCACAGGAACTAAAGCAAAGTGGAAACAAAAAATGGATATTTTAATTTTTTTATCAAAAATGTTCTTTTAGCCTCAATTCTTTCATTTTCACATGGGCAACAGGATAAAATGGATCTTAAAATGTGTTGTGCAAATTCTCCCGAGTACATCGATACCTCATATGTGGTCATAAACCACTGTTTGGGCGCACGGCAGGGCTCAGAAGTGAAGGAGCGCAATTTGACTTTTGGAGCTAATTTTACATTCAAAAAGTGAAATTGCGCTCCTTCCCTTCTGACCCCTGCCGTGCGCCCAAACAGTGGTTTATGACCACATATGAGGTATCGGTGTACTCAGGAGAAATTGCCCAACAAATTTTAGGATGAATTTTTTGCTGTTGCCATGTGAAAACGAAAAAATTTAGGCTAAAAGAAAATTTTTGTGAAAAAAAAAGTACTATTTCATTTTCACAGATCAATTTGTAAAGCACCTGGGGGTTCAATATGCTCACTACCCATCTAGATATGTTCCCTGGGGGTCTAGTTTCCAAAATGGGGTCACTTGTGGGGGAGCTCCAATGTTTAGGCACGCAGGGGCTCTCCAAACGCGACATGGTGTCCGCTAACAATTTGAATAAAAATCAGCTCAAATTGTTAGCTGTAACCATGTTGTGTTTAGTGAGCCCCTGTGTGCCTAAACATTGGGGCTCCCCCACAAGTGACCCCATTTTGGAAACTAGACCCCCCAAGGAACGTATCTAGATGCATAGTGAGCACTTTGAACCCCCAGGTGCTTCACAAATTCATCCATAAAAATGAAAAAGCACTTTTTTTTCCACAAAAAAATTTTTTTTTCATTATTATGGATCAATTTGTGAAGCACCTGGGGGTTGAAAGTGCTCACTATGCAGCTAGATATGTTCCCTGGGGGGTCTAGTTTCCAAAATGGGGTCACTTGTGGGGGAGCTCCAATGTGGAGACGCATAGGGGCTCTCCAAACACGACATGGTGTCCGCTAACAATTTGAATGCAAAATGAGCTCAAATTGTTAGCGGACACCATGTCGCGTTTGGTGAGCCCCTGTGTGCCTAAACATTGGAGCTACCCCACAAGTGACCCCATTTTGGAAACTAGACCCCCCAGGGAACGTATCTAGATGCATAGTGAGCACTTTGAACCCCCAGGTGCTTCACAAATTGATCTGTAAAAATGAAAAAGTACTTGTTTTCCGCAAAAACAATTTTTTTCCATTAATTTGTGAAGCACCTGGGGGGTCAATATGCTCACTATCCATCTAGATAAGTTCCCTGGGGGGGTCTAGTTTCCAAAATGGGGTCACTTGTGGGGGAGCTCCAATGTTTAGGCACACAGGGGCTCTCCAAAAGCGACATGGTGTCCGCTAACAATTTGAATAAAAATCAGCTCAAATTGTTAGCTGTCACCATGTTGCGTTTGGTGAGCCCCTGTGTGCCTAAACATTGGGGCTCCGCAACAAGTGACCCCATTTTGGAAACTAGACCCCCCAGGGAACGTATCTAGATGCATAGTGAGTACTTTGAACCCCCAGGTGCTTCACAAATTCATCCATAAAAATGAAAAAGCACTTTTTTTTCCACAAAAATTTCTTTTTTCATTATTACGGACCAATTTGTGAAGCACCTGGGGGTTCAAAGTGCTCACTATGCAGCTAGATATGTTCCCTGGGGGGTTTAGTTTCCAAAATGGGGTCACTTGTGGGGGAGCTCCAATGTTTAGGCACACAGGGGCTCTCCATATGCGACATGGTGTCCGCTAACAATTGGAATTGTTAGCGGACACCATGTCACGTTTGGTGAGCCCCTGTGTGCCTAAACATTGGGGCTCCCCCACAAGTGACCCCATTTTGTAAACTAGACACCCCAAGGAATGTATCTAGATGCATAGTGTGCACTTTGAACCTCCAGGTGCTTCACAAATTGATCTGTAAAAATGAAAAAATACTTTTTTCTTGTCGTCCAAATCTGGGAGACCCTGACATTGGGTGTTATATGCTGCCCCCTGGAGGTCACACCAAATATAGAAGAGATTTACTCCTCCTTCTCCCCTGCAGCATATACGCCCTCTACAGGAATACTGCCAGTTTGTATTTTGGTGTCGTTGGAGGCACATCTCCACACTGAAGCTCCTAGCTACAGATGAAGTTTAGGGGACCATCGGGGTCCCCCGGCATGGGCCTTCGGCCCCATATGCCGTGCTCCCTCACCATACTCTTTCAAAGAGCCTCTGGTGAGGTGGGAGCCGACTGAGGGGTTCACAGTTCTCTGTGCCCCTGGCCTATACACAGTCACTGTGTGGCCCCTGTGACGGAGTTCAACTCCCGGTGGTCACAGGTGAAGGATGCATGCTCCACCACAAGGTACCGAGCTGGCCCCCTATCTTCTCCCCCTCCGGGGATCCAGGTATGTGCTGTGCACTGGGGGCCCCCTGCATCCACAGCAGGATCCAGAAGGACCTGCTGTAGTATCCCTGCAACAGGCCATAGCCAGGCTGTAAGTCCTCCAGCAGTCCCTCCCTGCCTGTCTTAGCACAGCAGGGGGACGGGACATAGGACTCAGGGCATGGGGCTCCGTTTTCCCGCATCCGCGGGCGTTTTCGCGGGACTTCCGCGCCGGACCCCTCACGCAGGCCGGCCGCGGCCTCAAATTTAGTCCCCGGCTTCGCCGGAGGCCTAGGCCGCGATTCCGCCCCCTGCTTGTCTATCAGCAGCGGGGGGCGGGGATTTGCTCTGAATAGCCCTGGGAGCTCAGGGCTTGGTCTCTGGCCTCTCCCACTCACTGGGCTCGCCCTCCCCCTCCTGTGTACACAATGGGGCCACAGAGCCCGCGTTTTTACAGGCCCTCCCCTCTCTGACTCCCCCCTCTCTCTCTGTGGGGGCCATTTTGGCCTCATTTGCTGCAGATTCACACGTGCTGCTGGGAGAGCTGCTGGGAGACTCAGACTTGGGATCAGGACTTGAAAGTGCGGTAAGCCACACCATTGGTGTGGATTCTCCTCTGTGGCATATCCCTGCTGCTTATTCTGTCTTTTTGGTAGTTTGTACACAGGACTGGGTCAGACTATGTCTTCTGCAAAGAGCAAGGGTAAGGCCCATAAGGCTGCAAAGTTGTATGCAACTTGTACAGTGTGCAAAGTCACATTGCCTGCGCAGAGTGTCAATCCCCTCTGCACGACCTGTGAGCAGCATGGGTCGCCGGATCTCCTTGGCACCCGGCCCCAGGTGGATGTCCCTGCCCCCTCTGGGGATCAGGCCTCCGGGCCTCCGGTGTTAACACCGGCCCCTCAATGGACTGACGTCTTATCTCAGTCATTGTCTGATTCAGTGGCCCTGGCTGTGTCACGAGCTATGTCGCAATCCGTAGCCTCCATGACTAAGTCCATTATTCAGGCCATTAACCAGAGTCCGGACCAGGACATGGAGGGTTCCCCCTCGGCCCCGGGTCCGTCTCTTATTCCTGGGCGTCACGGACTCTCTCCGTCCCTTGGGGAGCCCAGCTCCAAAAGGCAACGCCGAGACCCTTCCCCCTCCTCGCCCAGATCTCAATCTCGGGCTCCTCTGGAGGAGGGTGAGGAACAGGACTCTTCCTCTGATTCAGAGGCGGCCTCGGACTCTGTCCCGGAAGGGGACGTTCTGGCCGACAATATTGTCTCCATTATTAATGACATTTTAAATATTCCTGCTCCCGACACTCAGTCTGAGCAGCGAGCCAAAGTCTCACTCAGGGATCCGAAAAGACCTGCCAACATCTTCTCCGATCACCCTGACTTTTCAGACACGGTGCAAAAGCCTAGGGCTTTTCCGGCCAAACGTTTTATACCAAAGTCCACCGATCCCAAGTATCCGTTTGCCCCGGCAGTACTATCGGGCTGGTCTCAACCTCCTAAGGTAGACCCGGCTGTAGCCAGATTGGCTACTAGAACCACAATCTCCATTGCCGACAGCTCGTCTTTAAAAGACTCGGCAGACCGTCAGGTTGAACTGTTGACCAAGTCTATCTATGACGCGGTCGGCGCTGCGTTTCCTCCCGCCTTCGCAGCAGCTTGGTCTCTTAAGGCACTCTCTGAGTTCACAGACGTGGTCTACGCCAAAACGCGCCATACAGTTCCTGAGGTGTCTCCCTTTCTAGACCAAATGGCAATGATCTCGAAATATGCTCTTAACGCCGTGCTGGACTCAGCCGGGCGTTCCGCAGTGGCTGCCGCCAATTCCCTCGCCATTCGGAGAATTCTCTGGCTCCGGGAGTGGAAAGGTGATGCCTCTTCCAAGAAGCATCTCACAGGGATTCCCTGTACCGGGGATCGTCTTTTCGGGGAACGTCTTGACGAACTTATTAAAGACACAACAGGAGGCAAAAGTACTCTTCTGCCCCAACAAAAAGGCGGAAAACCGGCGCAGCAAAAGTCTGCCAGGTTCCGTTCCTTTCGCTCCTTTCGTTCCCCTGGCTGGTCTTCCAGATCCTCGACCAACAGACCGTTTCGTTCCGACAAGACCCAGTCCTCCCGAGGCCAGGGGTCTGCCTGGCGCTCTCGCCAACAAAAATCCTCTAGTCAGAAGCCGTCCAAGATTGCCTCTGCATGACTCGCATGGCTCCGGCTCCGCACCCAGAGTCGGGGGCAGATTGTCCCTCTTTCGGGACGTTTGGCTCTCCGACGTTCTAGATCAATGGGTGCGAGATATTATCTCTCACGGCTACTTCATAGAACTGAACTCAGTTCCCCCAAGCCGATTCTTCATGACGTCTCCCCCTCCCGCAAAGATCCACGCGTTTCACCAAGCGCTGGAAGCTCTGAAGCGGGAAGGAGTCATTGTCCAGGTGCCACCCGGGGACCGGTTTCAGGGATTTTATTCAAATCTCTTTATTGTGCCCAAGAAGGACGGGTCCGTCCGCCCTGTACTGGACCTGAAACTCCTCAACAATCACGTCAAAGTGAGGCATTTTCGCATGGAATCGCTTCGTTCTGTGATAGCCTCAATGTCTCAAGGGGAATTCTTGGCATCCATAGACATAAAGGATGCATATCTACACATCCCAATCGCCCCAGCTCACCAACGGTTTCTGCGCTTTGCGATTGGAGACGACCATTTCCAGTTCGTGGCTCTCCCCTTCGGCTTGGCCACCGCTCCACGAGTATTCACCAAGGTGATGGCCGCCGTAGTCGCGTTACTACACTCACAAGGTCTGTTGGTCATCCCTTACTTGGACGACCTCCTGGTCAAGGCTCCCTCACAGCAGGAATGCCAGCAAGCAGTGTCTGCGACTTTGTCGACTCTCCGGAGGTTCGGCTGGATTGTCAACCTCCCGAAGTCGGTTCTCGTGCCCACCCAGAGCCTGGTGTATCTGGGCATGCTGTTCGACACTCGTGCTGCGCTGGTACTTCTGCCTCTCGAGAAGGTAATCTCTCTCCAAGCAGGTGTCCGCTCCATCCTCCCACCTCGCTTGTTCTCCATCAGGCATCTGATGCAGATCCTGGGAAAGATGGTAGCTTCAATCGAAGCAGTACCATTTGCACAACTCCATCTGCGTCCCCTTCAGCTGGAGATCCTTCGGGTCTGGGACAAGAATCCGAGGACCCTGGATCTCAAGATTTCCCTGTCCCCCGAAACAAGGGAATCTCTCCAGTGGTGGCTGACAGATCAGTCCCTGTCTCAGGGTCGCTCCTTTCTCCCACCTGTTTGGGCGGTGGTCACTACGGACGCCAGTCTCTCGGGCTGGGGAGCGGTGTTTCTTCACCACAGGGCCCAGGGTACTTGGTCTCCATTGGAGTCCTCCCTTCCCATCAACATTCTGGAGATCAGGGCAGCGTACCTGGCTCTCCTAGAGTTTCAGCCGCTCTTATGCGGCCGCCAAGTGAGGATCCAGTCGGACAACGCGACGGCCGTCGCGTACATAAATCATCAAGGAGGCACTCGCAGCACCTTAGCGATGCTGGAGGTTCAAAAGATCCTGTGCTGGGCGGAGGCCACAGGCTCCGCCATCTCCGCGGTCCACATCCCGGGGGTGGACAATTGGGAAGCAGACTATCTCAGCCGTCAGGGTATGGACCTGGGCGAATGGTCTCTCAACCCAGACGTGTTCCAAGCCATTTGCAGGCGTGGGGGACTCCGGATGTCGACTTGATGGCGTCTTTCCTCAACAACAAAGTTCCGGTGTTCATAGCCAGGGCTCACGACCACAGGGCGTTGGCGGCGGATGCTCTGGTCCAGGACTGGTCTCAGTTTCGCCTGCCATACGTGTTTCCACCGCTGGCTCTGTTGCCTCGAGTGCTCCGCAAGATTCGGGCGGAATGTCGCCGGGTGATTCTAATCGCACCCAATTGGCCCAGGAGAGCCTGGTTTCCGGAACTAATCCGCCTCGCCGGCGGCGAACCTTGGGGTCTGCCAGATCGTCCAGACCTTCTCTCTCAAGGTCCATTCTTCCGCCACAATTCTGCGGCGCTCAGGTTGACTGCTTGGCCCTTGAATCCTGGGTCCTGACACAATCGGGTCTTCCCCGGGAAGTTCAGGACACTATGACGCAAGCGCGTAAGCCTGCCTCGCAAAAGATTTATCACCGGACGTGGAGAATTTTTCTCTCCTGGTGCTTTACTAAGGGCCATTCTCCGTGGCCTTTCTCCTTGCCGACATTACTTTTGTTTCTCCAGTCAGGGCTAGACTCTGGCCTTGCCTTGAGTTCCCTGAAAGGACAGGTGTCGGCTCTCTCCGTACTTTATTCCAAAAGGCTGGCGAGGCTCCCACAGGTTCGCACATTTATGCAAGGGGTGGCCCATATTGTCCCTCCTTACAAGCGTCCTCTAGATCCTTGGGATCTTAATTTGGTTCTCTCGGCTCTTCAGAAACCTCCGTTTGAACCTCTCTCAGGTATCTCTTTGTCCACCTTGTCACAAAAGGTGGCATTCTTGGTGGCTATCACCTCGCTCCGGCGGGTGTCGGATTTAGCGGCATTGTCATGCAAGCCTCCATTCTTGGTGGTGCATCAGGACAAGGTGGTCCTGCGCCCCGTTCCCTCTTTTCTACCGAAGGTGGTCTCTCCATTCCACCTCAATCAGGATATCTCTCTTCCGTCCTTTTGCCCAAACCCAGTCCACAAGGTGGAAAAGGCCCTCCACACTCTGGACTTGGTCAGGGCCCTGAGGGTGTACTTGTCTCGCACAGCTCCTCTCCGGCGGACGGATTCCCTGTTCATTCTCACGACCGGACGCGGCAAGGGCTCTTCCGCTTCCAAGGCCACGATTGCCCGTTGGATCAGGTCGGCTATCTTGGAGGCCTATGCGGCCTCGCACACGTCTCCCCCAACGGGTCTCAAGGCGCATTCCACCAGGGCCGTGGGCGCCTCCTGGGCTTTGCGGCACCAAGCCTCGGCCCAACAGGTGTGTCAGGCTGCCACTTGGTCGAGCCTCCACACATTCTCAAAGCATTACCAGGTACATGTTCATGCCTCAGCGGATGCAGGTCTGGGCAGACGCGTTCTCCAGGCGGCTGTTGCCCATCTGTAAATGTCTGAGTTGCCTTTCAGGGTGCAGTGGTTTTTTTCCCACCCAGGGACTGCTTTTGGACGTCCCAATGTCAGGGTCTCCCAGATTTGGACGACAAGAAAAAAGAGAATTTTGTTTACTTACCGTAAATTCTTTTTTCTTTAGTCCGTAAATCTGGGAGACCCAGCACCCTCCCCTTTAATTTTGCCCTTCGGGCGTACCTGTGGCTCTTTTCAGCACATAATCTTACTGTTGGCCATGGTTCTGGCCTTATATCTTCCTGTTCGGCCCGTTGGCCGGGAATTTGGTTTGCAGTGCAATGTTTTCCTCCTACTGCTCATATACCAAACTGACAGTATTCCTGTAGAGGGCGTATATGCTGCAGGGGAGAAGGAGGAGTAAATCTCTTCTATATTTGGTGTGACCTCCAGGGGGCAGCATATAACACCCAATGTCAGGGTCTCCCAGATTTACGGACTAAAGAAAAAAGAATTTACGGTAAGTAAACAAAATTCTCTTTTTTTGTGGAAAAAAAGTACTTTTTTATTTTTATGGATCAATTGTGAATTGGGTTCAAGTGCATATGCATTAGTACGTTCCTTGGGGGTTCAAAGTGCCCCACAACTATGCACTGTGTGCACATTGTAGCACACTGGGGGGTCTAAACTGGTGTTTGCACAGAAATTGTGCGGTACACCATGTGTCGGCGTATGAGACTCCATGTGTAGGCACTAACATGGCGGTCATTCCATTGCAACCTGGGTCAACATTGGACAGTAGACTGACCACCAGGTGTTCGTATATGGGAACCCATGAATATGCACTGAAACATTGGAGTCTAGATTTTCCAAAAGTGACCCCATTTTGGAACAGACCCCCAGGAACATATCTAGATGCACAGTGAGCACTTTGAACCACCATGTGCTTCACATAATTGAGACGTATAAATGATAAAGAAACTTTTGTGAAACATATAGTTCTAGTAATTCAATTCGTCAGAATAAACCAATGTGGGCTCTGTCATATTTTTGGTCCAGCCAGGTACAACTTGGCAGCTACGGACTGCCACCAGCCCCCAGCTGCTTCGTCATACCTGGCTGGAACCAAAAATACAACGAAGCCTATTTTTTTTTATTTTCTAGAAATATTTCTAGAAAAAAAATGACATAGGGCTCCGCCATATTTTTGGTCCAGCCAGGTACAACTTGGCAGCTACGGACTGCCACCAGCCCCCAGCTGCCTCGTCATACCTGGCTGGAACCAAAAATACAGCGAAGCCTATTTTTTTTTTATTTCTAGAAATATTTCTAGAAAAAAAATGACATAGGGCTCCGCCATATTTTTGGTCCAGCCAGGTACAACTTGGCAGCTACGGACTGCCACCAGCCCCCAGCTGCCTCGTCATACGTGGCTGGAACCAAAAATACAGCGAAGCCTATTTTTTTTTTATTTCTAGAAATATTTCTAGAAAAAAATGACATAGGGCTCCGCCATATTTTTGGTCCAGCCAGGTACAACTTGGCAGCTACGGACTGCCACCCACCCCCAGCTGCCTCGTCATACCTGGCTGGAACCAAAAATACAGCGAAGCCTATTTTTTTTTTATTTCTAGAAATATTTCTAGAAAAAAAAATTACGTGGGGCTCCGCCATATTTTTGGTCCAGCCAGGTACAACTAGGCAGCTGGGGGCTGGAATCCTCAGCATAGAGAGGCCCAAGCGTTCTGGGCCCCCCATGCTGCGAATTGCAGCCCGCAGCCGCCCCAGAAAATGGCGCATTCATTGAAGCGCCATTTTCTGGCGCTGTACCCACGCTCTTCCAGTTGCCCTGGTGCCGGTGGCTAACTGGGTAATAAAGGGGTTAATGCCAGCTTTTTATTGGCAGCTGGCACTAAGCCCGAGATTCATAATATAGGGCCAATGTTAGACCCGCCATTAGGAATCTCTAGTACAGTAAATAGTCAATAAATACACACAGAGAAAAATCTTTTTATTTGAAAAAAAAACAGACACAATTCGGACTCCATCTTTATTATAAAAAGATCCGACGTAGTCCACAACGAAGGTCCCACGACGCTCGATCGCTCCGACGTAGTCCATAACGAAGGTCCCACGACGTTTGTCTCCGACGTAGTCCACAACGAAGGTCCCACGACTCTCGATCACCTTTGCTTTCAGATCGCTACTCTGGAGCCCGATCCGCCAGCATGGTGATCGAGCTGCAGAAAGTGATCTGACACCCCGGGCGCAGTGACCCATTATGTGCATCACTGCGCCTGGGCTGCCAGATCACTTTCCGCAGCTCGATCCCCATGCATGGGGATCGAGCTGCGGAAAGCGATCTGGCAGCACAGGCGCATTGACCCACTATGTGCATCACTGCGTCCGGGCTGTCAGATTGCTTTCTGCAGCTCGATGCCCATGCAGGGGATCGGAGCTGCAGAGAGCGATCTAAGAGCCTGGGCGCAGTGACCCACTATGTACATCACTGCGCCTGGGCTGTCAGATTCGCTTTCCCGCAGCTCGATCCCATGCATGGGATCGGCTGCGGAAAGCGATCTGGCAGCACAGGGCGCATTGACCCACTATGTGCATCACTGCGTCGGGCTGTCAGATTGCTTTCTGCAGTTCGATGCCCATGCATGGAGATCGGCTGCAGAGAGCGATCTAGCAGCCTAGGCGCAGTGACCCACTATGTGCATCACTGCGCCGGGCTGCCAGATTCGCTTTCCGCAGCTCGATCCCATGCATGGGGATCGAGCTGCGAAGCGATCTGGCAGCACAGGCGCATTGACCCACTATGTGCATCACTGCGTCCGGGCTGTCAGATGCTTTCCTGCAGCTCGATGCCCATGCATGGGAGATCGGCTGCAGAGAGCGATCTAGAGCTGGGCGCAGTGACCCACTATGTGCATCACTGCGTCCGGGCTGTTAGATAGCTTTCTGCAGCTCGATCCCATGCATGGGGATCGAGCTGCAGGAAGAGCGATCTGGCAGCCCAGGCGCAGTGATGCACATAGTGGGTCACTGCGCCCGGGGTGTCAGATCACTTTCTGCAGCTAGATCCTCATGAATCCAGCTGTAGGAAGTGATCTGACAGATCCAGTCAGTGTCCCAGTGATCACATAATGGGTCACTGTGGATCACTGGCTGGATCTGTCAGATCATTTTCCTACAGCTGGATCCTCAGAATCCAGCTGTAGAAGTGATCTGACAGATCCAGTACAGTGATCCACAGTGATCACATAATGGTCACTGTGGATCACTGTGCTGGATCTGTCAGATCACTTCCTACAGCTGGATCCTCAGGATCCAGCTGTAGAAAGTGATCTGACAGATCCAGTACAGTGATCCACAGTGATCACATAATGGTCACTGTGGATCACTGTGCTGGATCTGTCAGATCACTTCCTACAGCTGGATCCTCAGGATCCAGCTGTAGAAAGTGATCTGACAGATCCAGTACAGTGATCCACAGTGATCACATAATGGTCACTGTGGATCACTGTGCTGGATCTGTCAGATCACTTCCTACAGCTGGATCCTCAGGATCCAGCTGTAGAAAGTGATCTGACAGATCCAGTACAGTGATCCACAGTGATCACATAATGGTCACTGTGGATCACTGTGCTGGATCTGTCAGATCACTTCCTACAGCTGGATCCTCAGGATCCAGCTGTAGAAAGTGATCTGACAGATCCAGTACAGTGATCCACAGTGATCACATAATGGTCACTGTGGATCACTGTGCTGGATCTGTCAGATCACTTCCTACAGCTGGATCCTCAGGATCTAGCTGTAGAAGTCATCTGACAGCTCCAGCACAGAGCTGTCAGATCGCGGAAGCGGCCGGGAGAAGAGGAGGAGGAGCGGGACGCAGCCGTGCACCGGGTGCAGGATGGAGCGCGATCGCCGGAGGGGTGAGTGGGAGAAGCGATCGCCGCTCCGGTGGTCGGGGGGGGCAGGCAGGGGGAAGAGGGGGGGTGACAGGGGATGGGGGGGGCACTCACAGGAAGCGGGGCGGCAAGGCAGGAGCAGGCGGGCGGCAGGAAGGGAAGCCCGCGGTAGGGACAGGAAGCGGGCGCAGGGACAGGAAGCGGGGGGGGGGTAAGAAGTGAAGAGGGGGCAGGATAGAGAGGTGGGGGACAGGGGGGCACTTAGAGGATGCCAGGGTAGCAGATCGGAGGGTAGGGAGAGCAGGGGCAGGCAGGGAAGCATGACAGGCGCGGTGATTTTCACTTTCACTTTTGAGCGCCAATCACCGCGCCTGTAGCCGGGGGGGTGGGGGTGGGGGCAAATCGACCCCCCATGGGGTGTTGTACAACACCCCATGTACCTGCAGGCCGAATGACAGGTCAGTGAGACCCTCACTCGGCCTGCAGGAGCCCGATCAATCCATGGCCCACCCCCTGGGCCAAGGGTCGGGAACGAACTTGTTTCCATGGCCCAAACGGTGGGCCAAGGGTCGTGAAGGGGTTAAGATCCAGTAAAAACATTCTCATTTTATCTCAAGTTATGTGTAAGAAGTTTTACTTTGAAACGTGTCAATCTTGATTTCACTTTTCTCTAGGACTGTTTCTCTGATGATTATGCTATTTTCTGGGACATGTTTTTAGCTGAATGTAAATAAGTTTTACATATTATGTAAGTGCTGGGTATCGGCTATTATTTTTTGGATTGCTTCTGCTGTGGTATTGGGATTCTTTATCCTCTAGATAGGTGAGCTGATTACACCTAGTCTTCCAAAGTGAAGTCCAGCATTACTTCTACATGGTCAGTCCGTTCCTCTACTTCTCAGAAATCAGTGTTTGAACTGATATGCAAATCAGGCAGCAGATCTAGAGCGTCACTCCAGCTCTATTCCCCACCTGGCTCCACCTCTTCTTGTTAACTGACAGATTAGTCAAGCAGGAGGAAGAAGAGATGGTGCTGGGTTGGAAGAGGGCTGGGGTGACAGAGGCTTCAAATCTATCATCTCATTTGCATATTAATTAACATGCATGCAAATATAACTAGTTTGAGAGGTGAAATCCTGCTGACATTCCAATTTACATGTGACTTGTGTAGTCAAGTTTTGCCACTATATTTAAGAACAGAATAAATACTCCAATCTTTATTATATTTTTATTTGGTTAGGTGTTACATTCTAATGACCTTTACCTTGGGCAGGAAAATCGCCTAGCTCCAAATGGTGACTCCTAATGGCATCCTATTAATGCATAAACAGGGTAAAATAATGCACTAGTTGTCTGTAAGGGCCAGTGTACTGCAAGGTACATTTCTTTTGGAATGACTCTTTACTGTAAAGTATAGTCAGCTATGCCTCTCAGTATAGCTGTAAAAAAAGGTAGACTGGCTCATATACCATGTAAATGTGTGTCAAATCCCCCAAAAAAGAGATCTACATAGACAATGTATTGATCGTCAATACCAGAGGGACATTTCCATGTCATCACTTTAAAGCCAGCTTAACACTTCTCAAATTCAAGTCAGCACTCGCCACCACTAAACAGAATTGCTTCATTACCCTCATATCCTCTCTGTCCCACAACCTCAGGCAGTTATTCTACACATTTAACTCCCTCCTCCACCCCCCTCCACTGCCCCCTCCCACTTCTCGTATCTCTGAAGAAGACTTTGCAACACACTTCACCAACTAGATCGATCAGATCAGACAAGTCTTTGCTACCCAACCACCACAACACCCATGTATACCAGACCACTCCCCTGCCCCAATAACCCTCCTCCCCTTCATCACTGAAGGAGAACTTGCACACCTCCTCTCCAGATCGCACCTCACCACTTGTGCACTGGACCCCATCCCACTTCCTCCCCAACCTCACCATAACACTTATCCCAGCCCTAACCCACCTCTTCAACCTATCACTAACTTCTAGTACCTTTCCTTCTGCTCTCAAACATGCAACAATTACACCTATCTTAAAGAGGACCTGTCACCCCCTCCTGGTGCATGGCAATCTAAATGCACCACTGAATGAAGCGAGTCAGCTGCATTCAGGGAAGGGGTCCCCAATGTCTCTAGCCCCCCTGTACCCTGATAAATAGACTTTATAAAGTGTACACATAGTGCGTCTGAAGGGACTTGCTGACTGATGAGGCATCGCTCTTGCTGGTGTTCTCCCTGCCTCCAGCCTTCTGTGTGCCAGCTCCAGCCCCCTCAGTGCTGCCTCCTTTATTTGTCTCCCCTTCTCACCTGTTCCAGGCTGCACAGCAGAGAAAGCAATGGGCGGACCGGGTCCCGGCAGCTGACACGCCTCCTGCTGGTGATGTTGGCGCCGGAGCCGGCCCTGCTCCAGCTTATGTATGTACAGCTGGGCGGGCTCCGTCGCTGATGTCACCGGCAGGAAGCGTGTTAGCTGCCGGGACCCGGTGCTGCCTATTGCTTTCTCCGCAGAGCAGCATGGAGCAGGCGAGGAGGGGAGATAAAGGCGGCAGCACTGAGGGGGCTGGAGGTGGCACACAGATGGCTGGAGGCGAGGAGGACACCAGCAGCAGCAATGACTCATCACTCAGGAAGTCCCTCCGGACAAAATATACTGGTGCACTAGCACATTAACAGTCATTGGCCAAAAAGAATCAATAGAGCTCTATTCGCTTTTAATTACATATGTGTTTTGCAAATGTTTCTCACTTAGGCCCCTTTCACATCAGCGGTTTTTTCAAATCGTGGCAGATGCGGTGAAAAAACCGCATCTGCCGTGATTACCGCATACCGGCTGCACTTGCGGCACGGTTGCGGCAAGCCCCATACAATGTATAGGCGGGCTTGCAGCAAGTGCGGTTTTGGCTCTTGCAGCAGGTGCGGCCGCGAAAAAAACCGCGGTCAGCCGCGTTTTTTTCGCGGCTGCACCTGCCGCAAGTGCCAAAACCGCACCTGCCGCAAGCCCGTCTATACATTGTATGGGGCTTGCCGCAACCGTGCCGCAAGTGCAGCCGGTATGCGGTAATCACGGCAGATGCGGTTTTTTCACCGCATCTGCCGCGATTTGAAAAAAACGCTGATGTGAAAGGGGCCTTACATTCTAGGAACATAGAAATTGAATTCATAAATTGGTTGATACTAAGTGCACCAGAAAGACCCCACATGACTACAATAGTGTCTTCCTGAATTCCAGCATGATGTTTATGCAGCACGTACGGTTGTTTTAATTCATTGTGTAACAGATCTGTCAATCTTCATGAATTCTGTTTCTCTCTTCCTACAATAGTACTGAGAATTATTATTGCAAACCGTGGGCATAAACCATGTCCGACTTGTAATTCCTGACCTTGCTGTGGATGCCATTTTTCTTATGTAACAGAATGTGGCTCACTCTGAGATAAGAGTGAGCGAGACACAAGCTCTTCTGTGATTCTGAATATTCAGTCTTTAGACCAGGGGTCTCAAACTCGGCTGGGTTGGTGGGCCGCACATAGAGAAACATTTATAGCGGGGGGGCCGCATCCCTTGTAGGACTAAGTGATATTTTTAGTAATACCAGAATTTTTTGCTCAATGTAGTAAAGTACAAATCCTGATCCCTTTCTTGTAGTAATGTTCCCATCCTGTAGTAATGTCCTTTTCTACTGATTTCCCCCATACTGATCCCCTTTTCTAGTGATGTCCCCCATCCTGATCCCTTTTTCTAGTGATGATCCCTATCCTGATTCCTTTTTATAGTGATGTCCACTATCCTGATCCCTTTTTATAGTGATGTTCGCCATCGATCATGATCCCCTTTTGTAGTGATGTCCCCATACTGATCTCCTTTTGTAGTGATGTCCCCCATCCTGATCCCCTTTTCTAGTGATGTCCCCCTTTCTGATCTCCTTTTCTAGTGATGTCCCCAATGTCATTCCCCTTTAGTAGTGTTGTCCCCATCTTGATCCCCTTTAGTGATGATGTCCCCATCCCGATCCCCTTTTATAGTGATGTCCCCCATCCTGATCTACTATTATAGTGATTCCCCCCATCCTGTTTTACCTTCTTTTTACACACTCAAATACACACTCTATCACACTCACACACAAACCCACACACAACCCCCCCCACACACACACACATACTCTCACACATCCTCATACACACTCTTACACTCACACTCACACACACACTGAAACTTGCACACACTTATACACATTTCCTCACTCACCCTCACACACACACCCTCTCACACACACTCACACTTTTCTCACTTTAATGATGCATCGCTCCAGTGCAGGGGGCCGCCACGGTCCCCGCTGTGCTGGCTTCCGGCCTCCACTGTGCTATGACTTCCTCCAGCCGCTGCGCAGACAAGCTCTGTTGCAGGTGACATTGATCTTGCTGAGTGGCAGAGCTTGTTAGTGCTGCGGATAGAAGTCATCACACAGCGGGGACTGCAGCGGTCTCCTGCACTGGTGCGATGCATCATTAAGTTGTCCAAGGTGCCGCGGGCCGCATAGTGAAGCCCCAGGGGCCGCATGCGGCCCCCGGGCCGCGAGTTTGAGACCCCTGCTTTAGACTGTAAACTGTGTATTAGGTTGGTTTCACATTGCAATATTTTCCTGTCCGTGGGTGTCCTATTTTTTGCAGGACCTTACAGACCGGAAAGGACAGGATCGGATGTGGCCTCCGGATGCCATTTTTGTGTCTGGGTCTGTGATTTTCACGGATCCATACACTGCAAGAGCTGGGAGGACGCAAGCCAGACACCTTCACTTTCGCAATGTATATACATGCATTGTGGAAGTGAAACTAACTAAACCAAGTGTTAAAAATACACATTTGGATCTACAAAGCAGTGTCATGAGAGAAGAGGGCAAACGGGTGACTAACAGTAAGATGGCCCAGTAAGTAAGTAGAGATGGAGCTAAACTTCCAAAACCTTCTACTGCTCCCTACTTCTATGTGAAAGGGTGCTGCAGAAAGAAGTGCTGTCATTAAAGCTTGCTATTTGTGGGTGGGAGCAAAAGTCAAAGTTGTTGGGGATTGAACTGGCTCACTTTAGGAAACCAGCAGCCCAACTTTGGGGTACATGAGACCCTATGGAGACTCCTAATGTATGTGCCAGGAGCATTTCCAACATGTATGCCTAACTATAATATGCAGACACTGTGTGAGCATAGCCTACTATTTGATTTTCTGATTTAGAATATCCCAGACAATCATTGGCATACAACATATAGTTTTTCCAATATAAAGTGAGCTGTTTAGATGACTCTGGTTTTGTTCTTTTTTTTATGATTATAGGCCAGCCAAGAATCAGATAATGTTCTTATCCTGCAAGACCGGAAGCTGGCCAGTGGCCAAGGGAAGAGACATTTACAGGTGTCTAAAAACCGCTTTGATGGAGATATTGGGGTTTTTGCACTGGAATTTAATAAGTCCACACTGACTTTTACCTCCTCCAAAAGCAAGGCAAAAGTGAAGAAAGTTAACAAAGAAAATGAGACGCCGGACACCCTAGCGGAGACCACACCAGCAAAAAAGAAATAAACAGAATTACTTGAGTGCTACTGAAAAGACATTTGTTTGCCTGAGGTTTTGGTACGTCTCCAGGAGTCATGGATAAAAATGTCATGTTTATGACTATTTGCACTACAAATATATATGGTTAATCATCATTTCAATTTCTATAAGTAAGCTACATTTCAAACTTCAGATAGTTTTTATTATTAATGTCAGAGGATCCGACATGGCAGCAAACATGTAACATTCATGCCAGCTGTTCGATGCACTGTTGATGGGTAGGGGATCCACAAGAGGGCATGCATTGAACCATTTATCTCAATAAGTGTTACCCTTTTCATTCATCATGTCCAACCAGTATACTTGCATAAAGGCCAGTTATTTCCTGTACTTCAGATTAAGACCTTATTCAGACAGAATTTTTCTCAAATGCAACAATCGGACGATTGTTAGTGTATCAGTTGTTTCATCAGAGATTTTCTTTTAAGTGCTGTTGTATATAAATAAGCATAAATACATTTTTCTCATGTGAAAAAAAAAAAAGTTGCAAAGCTTCTCCACTACCCATTGCACATGATGGCAATGTGTACCATCATAGACAAAGATGTATTTATAATTTTAATAAATCTATTTTTTTTTTTTTTTTTTTTTTATATATACATATTAGGAAACCATTTCAAACATTACATCCAAAATCTGTCTCTACACAGACATCAAATTGCAGTTTGGTATAGCTTGTTCTTTTAACCGCCTGAATCTATTCGCATTACATTTCTAATCGTTAACTTTCAAATGAGATTTTGTCTCGTATTATTCTTGGCATTAAATTTTTCAATAAAGATGAAAACACAAACTAAAATGTAACCTATGTGGAAACCTATGGTTTCCCACAAGTCCGTCCGTCCCCCCTCCCCCCAGGGCATCCAGTAATTAAAGATAAACAAAAAAAGTTGTAAGATAAAGAGGGAAAATGCAGAGGGTATGGGGAAAGATGAGGTGTATCTTTGAATGAGCCATTAGATGAAATAGGCCGGTATGCTTGTTGCATCTCAGAGATTCTTTTCTCCAGGTGATGCAGAGTACGTGCGTAACGGAGTCTGCCACAAGATTAAGAGGCAAGATTCAAGTAAAAAGTTCCCGAAAATTAGATGCATCTCTAAAAAAGGATCCACTCCGTCCATGTATGGACAAAAGCACTCTGTGAATTGGAGAAATCGCCCGAAATCTCCATTCGGCAGCAGTGTTCCATCTCAGAATAGCACTCTGTTATGGAAGGTTGTACTCGTTCCTTCCAGTGCTGAGGAATTAGGGTAAGTTCACACAGGAAGGTTTAGTGGCGTTCAAACCGTCAGAAAACCGCTGGAAATTATCAGTTCTGAGCTCTGAAGTCTCCAGCTGTGTTCCGGCGGTTGTCCGGCGGTTTTTTACAGCGTGTGCACAGCGGTTTATAGTCGTTTTTCCCAGCGGTTTTTCCGGCGGTTTTCTATGAAGGATTTTGTTCATGGAACTGATCCAAAACCGCTCGGAAGAATTGACATGTTGTATGCTGCTAAACCGCTCGGAAACCGCTCAACCGCTGGCGGATCCGCTCACATAAACCGACTATGTGTGCACAGCGGTTTCTAAATTGCATAGGGTTACTTGTAAGTCCTAAAGCTGCTAAGGATTTACATAAATTTAAATAAAACCTATGCTAAACCGCCGGCGGTTTTCGCTGCTAAACCGAGGTTAAAACTGTATGTGTGAACTTACCCTTATAGTCCTAGCTGCTGAAAGACAGAATCTCAAAATGCAGGGAGCAAAGAGAGCAAAGCCAGTTAAGGACTTCCCACAAGAGTCCTAGCAGTGACCAACCTGTAATTTCTAAAAACCTCCCAGAAGCCTCTGATCAGGGGCCAGTCCCACCAAATGTGAAGTAGTGTTCCTTCTTCAGACCCACTTCTCCAGCAGTTATCAGAGGCCGAGGGAAAAATTTTGTGAAGCCTAACTGGTGTAAGGCATCAACGATATAGTAATTCATAACTTTTCCTGGACATCACAGGGCCCAGGCAATTTATGGGACATTAGGAAAATCCTCTCCAAGTCCTCCTCCGGCATAACCCTTCCGTGTGCTCTCTCTCCCATGAGATCTGAAAGTTGCGTTTAACTTTATTTTCCTCCAACGACAGTGCCTGGTAAAGAGCCAATATACCACGAGACGGTGGTTCCGCTCTTGAAAATAGTGTTTCTAAGGGAGAGAGCATGGACCTGGCTACCTGTCCCAGGTCCATGGATTGTAAGAATGATCGGAGTTGAAGGTATTCCCACCATTTAAGTTTTGTTCATGGGGAAGCATTCTGAAGCTCATTTAAAAGAGGGGATAACCCATTGTGTACTGTCTGCCGCATTCAAATGTGCTCTCTATAGTTCCATATCAGGAGGGATTGCTTTTCCATTCTCGCAGGGAAAGCTGGGTTACAAATTAGTGGTGTCAATGGGCCAGCCGCTGGATTAGCAGATGATCTATCAGAATTAGCCCGCCATGCTCTTTGTTTCTGAAGTTATTAGTCGGAGTGACCCCACCTTCCAAATAGCGGTCAGGGGTATCCAAGGGAGGTAGTGTCGAGGTGCTGCTCTACTTGAACCCATCTTTTAGAAGACCTTTTGAATTTCCAGTCTAACCAACAGGGATGCTTGGCAATATTTAGAGAATTTCGGAAGGCCTACTCCTTCCCTGCTTTGGGACATGGATAGAGTCTTTAGGCTTATCCTGGGTTTCACGCCCCTCCAGATAAATCTTGAGACCAGAGAGAAAACTTTAGAAAAAAAGGTTCTATGTGGCCAGATCGAGACCGCCTGAAAAATATACAGAAAGCGCGGCAAGATATCCATTTTTAAGACATGGATCTGGCCTAGCCATGAGATATTAAGGGATTTGTAATCTGCCAGCAGGGCACCCACCTTGACTAAAACATCTTGGTGGTTTAACATAAACCGTTTACTCAAATCTAATGGCATTACAATACCCAGAGAAGTGATCTGGTCTTGTCTCCAATGAAATGGAATAATTTTAAAGATGACCTGTCACCCCCCAAACTACATGCAGCACTGAAGTCAGCAAGTCTGCTGCATTCAGGGAAGAGGTCCCCATGTCTCTAGCCTGTAAGCTTTAATACGACTTTAGAAACCTTAAGGCCCCGTCAAACCTGGTGATGGGGCTGGGGATGTCGGCGGCGACTGGCGGGTGCGCGCACGTTTTTGGCGCCCCACCAGCGTCTCCCCATGTAAATGGGGGATGGCGACATCTCCAGCCCCGCGCCGGTGAGCTGACAGGCGGCATCGCCACCGGGGTGTCTGAAAACCCCAGCGGCGATGCAGGACAATGGGAGCCTATGGCTCCCATCGCCTGTCAGGTCACCGGTGGCCGGTTACATGGGGCGATGTGTGCACATCGCCCCAGATCGGTCGCCTGGTTTCAGAGCCCAATGTAATTGGCGGCGATGTCGGGGCCTTTAAAGTTAAGAGGTTGCCTGGTTGGTATCTTATTAAGAGGTCCTAGCTGCTGGCACAATCCTCCCTCCTTGTGTAATCAGCCCCTTCTATGTGTCTGCCCTCCTCTTCTGCTCCTGACATCACACAGAGCAGGAGCAGAAGAGAAGGGCAGACACATAGAGGGGGCGGAACAAACAAGGAGAAGGAAGGGAGGATTGTGTCAGCAGCCAGATCCTCTTAAGATCCCACCCAAGTGACCTCTTAATTGTAAGGTTTCTAAAGTCTTTCTTAAAGCTTACAGGGGGGCCCCTTCCCTGAATGTAGGAGACATGTTGCATACAGTGCTGCATTTAGTTTGCCATGCACCAGGGGGGTGACAGGTCCTCTCTAATTAGGGATGCAGATTGCAAAAAAAAAAAACCTGCAGACATATCCATTTCCAAAAACTCACTTAGCAAAAAAAAATGGATATATAACTGAATAGCTTTATATGTATATTGCAATGAGTACATGTTCTATCAGTGAAGAACACTGGTAGAAACAGTACCTGAAAAACAGACGTCTGAATAAGGCCTTAAAGAGAGTGCATTTCAGAACATGTACAGATAACTTGCAGTTATGGAAAGAAGTAAAGGTCAATATAATCTGAGGAAAAACACCCTGTATCTGAATGATATGTTTCATGTATACTCACCACTGATTTAAGCAAGTTCTAATGCTAAACTTTGCAGATGACTCCCATTGTGTGTATGCGACCAACATGCATGAAAGTAGAACCACAGCACTTCGGTTGACAGGAGGTGCAGCAGGTACGTTCCCCATCCTAAATACAATGCAACACTCTGCTTTCAAAGTGGAATTTCAGTCTGCATTCTTTTATTTTCAAATGGCCCATGTCTTCATCAGACAATCTGATGACTAGACTAAAGGGCCTGTTACACGCTTCAATGTCCAAGCGATCTGACCAACGATCCAGCTTGCCCTGGATCGCTTGAACGATGTTTATTGATTGGTAGTGAGGTGTCACACGTACAGATGTCATGAATGCCACAGCAATGACTCCGCGACAAGCGAACAGTATTAGCAGTCGTTTGGATGCCTGTGTTCCTCAGTTCTGAATAGGTGAAGTCGTAAATGACATCATTATCATGGTGTCACACACGCCGATGATGCAGGTTGACCCGACGGCCAACGACTGATTTATGGTCCTGTTCCTAAACCTGCGATCAACAATCAGCCAACTTATCGTTGGTCGTATCTACGTGTCAAATGCAACGACGGTGTTGCACCGCCCCAAAAGCCGTGACGTTTCAACGATATCGTTCACAATATCGTAGCGTGTGACGGGCCCTTTAGTCTGGGGTCACATTGGCGTATATTCTCTTATGCGAGAGCATTGGATGCAATACACTAATTACACTCGGCTCAAACTGTGCTGCGAGCATGACCCAAGTGTCAGTCACTGTGCTCTGATCCTGCAATCTTATCATAGGTGTGGAGGAGAGGGAGATATTAATCTTTCCATCTTCTCTAGTATATCAGTGTTGATGTCATCGAAGTGGAGTGTGATGTTTCAAACACACCCATAGATTTGTATATCTGCGTGTGATCAGAGACTCCCTGCTGATTGCATCATGCTGTGGTTTTTTCTCTGTCCCAACTATAGCGGAGTTAAAACTCAACTCCCGGACTTGCCTCATTGATTAACATTGGTCGGATGCAATGCGAGGTTTCCTCGCTTTGCACTCCTGTATTGTTCACCAGTGTGAGCCGTACCCTAATTCTGCAAGTTTACCCATCAAGGTCACATGACTAAAAACATTGTGACAAAATCCAAATGTCCCATTTGTAAATAAAGGAATACTGATCAAATTAAGCCGAGGGCTGAGTATTGCATTGTACATGACTTGCGTAAAGGTGCTTTTGTACAAGTTTGAATTTTAAAATTGTGTAACTTTGTCAGTTATCACTTTTAGATGTGTATTTTATATTAAAATAAAAAGTTTTGCTATATTATTAAAATAAAAAAAACTGAGATAATGGTATTTCTCATGAATTGTTTAACTAGTTTTTTTTTTCTATAATTTGTTTTTTGCAGATTTTTAGAGTGAAAAGTCACATTATTCATTATAATGTTGTTTATCCAGGTCTTGACAAGGGGGCATGTTGTTGCAGTCATCAAAAACATTAAGCCTCTTAATGCATCAGGCGTATCTTAAGTGACTTAAACGAGTGGGCATTGCCATACCCTGTCCCACCCCTCTCTCTGTACATTTTGGCAGACATGGGTAATACTGGTCCAAATCGCAAACTTTATGTACATTATACAAAAACTTAAACTGAAATGTTCAGGGTTTTTTTATACAAGATTTTTGGTGAGTAGGGTTCACAGTTTTAACTCCCCAAAAATAAAATGACAGATTTCTCTAGTCACCTTCCACGACAGCAGCATCGGAGGATGTCTCCCCGCCCTAATAGTGGACAGGAACACAAAGAGGTTAAATACCCCTCCCCTTCCTGCAACCACCACTGTTTTTCCTGTCCCCTGTGGGGCATGAAGAGGATCACTGATGGTGCTGCCGTAGCCGGGGATCTGGAGTACCCAGTTACATTCCACTCACAGGCCGGGAAGCTGAGGTCTGGCACTCCGCTCTCCTCCTCCAGGTGGTGCTCCTGACGCCTTGGTCCACATGTGACTCGGGACCTCCTTTCCTACCTCTCCTGCGCCTCCTTTGGGGGGTAAAGCGGGCGGTGATGTGCTGCCTGGGTAGTCTTGCAGCTCCCTGGTGTCCTCTCCTCATGTGGCCAATTCATGAGTGCTCATCAGCCAGCAACAAGACATACCCCTTTGTTGGGACCCTAACCTTATTACCCTCTCCCCAGGCAGTAAACTTACAACTTTAGGGCAGGAAAATGTATTCTAAAGGTGCTGTCACACAGCACGATCTGGCCAGCGATGTCGGAAGCGATGCGCGGGTGCCCGCTCGCTTCCGACATCGCTGGCCAGCTGTCACACAGCATCGCTGCGGCCGGCGACACCGCAGCGATGTGGGCGGTGACATCGCTCGCTGGGCTGGGCTCAGCCCAGGGAGCGATCCGCAGCAACGCTGCGGTATAGGCTGAATCGCCGCCGACATCGCTCTGGCGATGTCACACGGCGCGATCCAGCCTTATCGCAGGTCGCCAGTTGACAGGTTTACGGTTCTTCCCGTAAACCTGTCAACCTGCGACCAGCGATAAAACGCGGTCACGCCGCTCATTTACACAGCACGACGTCGCTAGCGACATCGCTGATACGTCACTTTTTCGGCGATGTCGCCAGGGGTGACACCACCTTTACTGTGCATTCTGCACAACAGCCTGAGGTGTTTTTATTAGAGCTGGATCCTTCCTCCCCTTAAATTTGTAGGTTTGTAACCTGGGGGAGGCAT
Source organism: Allobates femoralis (assembly GCA_033576535.1). Taxonomy (NCBI): domain Eukaryota; kingdom Metazoa; phylum Chordata; class Amphibia; order Anura; family Aromobatidae; genus Allobates; species Allobates femoralis. The sequence continues at coordinate 602,982,184 of JARQOC010000003.1, read as the reverse complement.
GTATGCTTAGGGTTCCAACATAGGGGTACGCCTTGTTGCTGACTGTTGGACTTCCATGACATGCTTCCTAAAGCAGTGTCTATAAGTGTGTAGTAAACGTATGTGGGATAAATAGTAGAGGTGAGTGAACAGTTGAGTATTAGTGTTTCAACTGCATAGAAAACACCTTCAAAGAAGCTCAAAAGCTGCCAAACTTCTCATGGCGGGTTTACACGTCGCGATATCGTATTACGATTTCAATGAAAAGTCACGTGGTTCGATCGTTGGAGCCGATATCGTTCCTGCGTTGTATGGTGTGAACGTCCAATACGATGCAGGAACGATGTCAATGCGATATCGGGGATTGAATGAGCGTGCTATTCAATGCCCCGATATTGCATAGCGATTGAAGCCGGATCGTGCTGTGTAAACGCCCAATTACGATGCGATTTCATACGTCACCCATTCACTCCCATGTTAACTATGCGATCCTGGGTTGGGAGGTGGAGACATCGCACGGACGTTGTATTCCGATATCGCAGCGTGTAAACATTCAATGCGATGCGGGAGGAACGTGCACTAATTGCGCGCTCCCGCGCCATTGAACTGCGATATCGGAACGATATTGAAGCGTGTAAACCCACCATCATATTAATGGCAGACACCAGGAAAAGTGTCAACAATCGACCCAGATTATAAATAGTCTCATGGTGTAGCATGGGTGCACGAGACACAGTCTGTGCTAGCCTGCACACTCTTCAAAATCAGTTGATAATAGGAGATGAAACTTCATTAGAACTAACGGAGGAGTCACAGTTTTCAAAATTTTAGAAATGCCCACTATGGATGCAATATACAGGGCTTGGCTTCAGGATTGCAAGGTTCAACATGGAGTAAAAGGAGCATGAGTGACAGGTGAAGGCATGTCACTCAGAGTCCTTCTCAAGCCATGCACCACACAGAAAGGAGATCCCAAGATGAGTCCCCACTTTTCCAAAAATTAGTGTAGTGGGCCACAATGGTAGCAAGGCAGGAGACCTAGGCCCAACATTTCAAGGTTCATTATTCAGAAACAGGTGCAGGAGTGTCAGGTAAGTAGATCGGGCAAACGCTGCTTTAAAGGCCAAGAAAGCTGTGGATGTGAATACAGCAGAGTTGTCAAACTTTGGTTTTATGCCCAAAAAGAGTTAATAGCAAGATTTAGGTAGATTTTGCAAACTTTGCTTTTAAGGCCAAAAAAGCTGTGATGTGAACACAGCAGATTTGGCAAATAGAGTTTATGGCGATAATTAGGGAGATTTTGAAAGCGCTGCTTTTAGCCCCAAAAAAGCTGTGGATGGAAAGACGGCAGATATCACAATCACTGATCCTATGGCAAAAAACAGTATAGGGCAATATTAAGGGAGATTTAGCTAATACTGGCGTCACTAAACCTACAATCTAACAATAAATTGAGCCGCTAGCTATCTTGCAGGCACATAGTAGCAGCAGCAACATCGGGAGCAGCACTGTCCCTAAGATGTAATACTGTGAAAATGGTGACAATGAGAAATGATTGCTTCTAATATGCCAAGGACATGTGACTTAGGTAGCCAATCACACAAGCCCTTGTGTTTGCAAGTTCTGGTTGCTTTATGCATACTGATTGGCTGCAAGCCCAGAACATCCACAATTGTAAGTGCGGGAAATAAAATCAAATGAAGTCCCACGCTCCTCTGACCTGAGACTTCTCCCCACCCCCTCCCCTCATTAAACACCTCCCGCCCGCCATCTTAGACACTAACAGTCATCATAATGTAGAACAGAAGTGTCATGAACTTTGTCAAGACCTGCAGCCTCCTATCCTGCTGGCCAAGCACGGTATTTACAGAGGATAAGCAAAAGAGCACGGCTGGTCTAATTTGTGTCAAATATTGTGGCACATGATGTGATGAGATGTATATGTAAAACCAGTTCCTGCCAGTAATGCATATATATCTCAATCCAGTCACCCTCAGGCCCACAATATGACATAAATACAAAAATTTTGCTTCCACCACCGACATGAAAAAGCGGGAGGTGTGCCGCTCGCTCATAGAACTTGAAGAGCGAAACTAGTAATCTATAAATTTTACTCCAGAAAGTTGGCAGTGTTTACAAAAAGATATATAAGATATTACAAAAGAGACAATGTACATATATGCATAACCAAATTGTAAAAACCGGGCACTACTGGGATTTTGTGTTGGGAGTTTCCCCGTGTATCTGTCGTCTTAGATGAGGCAGCTATACACCTGGGTGTGCTCACTCAAGTGTATGTTAAATAAAACAGTCCAGAAAAAAAGAGGGCAATCACCCATTTGGTGCTTCTGGACCAGCAGAAGTGCCATTCAGGGCACGAAACGGGCTGTTGTCGGGCATCCCTCCACATCCCTCCCTCCACATCCCTCCCTCCATTGTACTGTATGGAATCCTGAATGGAACCCTGAAAAGGGAATAAATTCCTAAGAAGCACCAAATGGGTGAGTGCCCTCTTTTTTCTGGACTGTTTTATTTAACATATATCCATAAACAGTTATTGAAATGAAAGGGATTAAATGAGAAAATTACAAAACCTGCACCACGCTGTGACAACCTCAGATTCAGTGGGGGATGGATGGGGCCCTAGAAATGGTGTATGATTTCTCCACATAGCGATCGGGTCATGCTCTGCCTGTAGGCCCAGGGTTGAATGACTCGAAAATGAATGTTTTGATTTTAAATGTTTGGCCCTAAAACCAGGAACTTCCACTTTCTCCAGGCCCCTTCCACGACCGCATAGGAGGTTGCCTGTCCACGCCCTATTAGGGACAGGAAGCACAAGAGAGGTTAAAAGGACCCTCCCACCTACCACTCTCCAGTGTCTTTCCTGTCCCCATGGGGCATGGAGAGGTTCGTTGCTATGCTGTAGGGGGCCGGCACACTACAGCTTACCCGTGCTGCCAAGACAGCTTTGGTCGGGCCTCGGTTCCTCCTCTGCTGGTCCCATGGCTGGAGCTGTGGGCCCTCCGAATCCCGGTGGGGTGATGCGGGCTGTGGCGTCCCCCAGCCGGCGACCTCACTCTGTGCAGCCCGCCGGCTGCTTCCCGCGCGCTGTCCCGTGACCGGAAGTGACGCTGTAGGGGCGGGACTTCCGGGCGCGCGCGCTCCCCGCTGGGAGCGCGTCTCTTCCAGATTCCGGCGATGGAATCCTGCGGGGCAGCATGCGGGCACGTCTCCAATGGCGGCCTGCCCAGGACCTGGCGCGGGAGGTGGGGGTCCCGTTTTCCACTGGGTGGGGCAGGCCTTCCGGCTTAAAGGCTGCCCTGAAGCCATCTCATGGTAGGTGATGTACATGCTACCATGTCCTCTCCCGCATCTGCGGAGCCCAGTGGCCCCCTGCCCCAGTAAGTGTGGCGTACAGGGTGGGGTCCTGTTCCTGCTGGGTAGACTCTGTGGCTGATGGCTCCTGGTCCTGTGTTTGTGTTTTCTAGGACAAGCCAGCCCCTAAGAAGTCTGTTAAATGCCCTGTCTGCCTTAAGAAGCTCCCTGCTGCTTGGGACAAGAAGCTGTGCCAGACTTGCACAGATAAGGTGGTTAGGGCCGAACACCCTAGCCTGGTTGATGACTTGAGGGCCATGGTCAAGCAAGAGATTCAAGCTTCTCTGGCCTCCCTCTCGCCTGCGCCTCCCATTGCTGGCCCTCCCTCCCCTAAGAGAAGACGGCTTCAGGTTGCCCCACCAGGCTCGGAGGACCCTAACCCTGACTCTGACTTTGAGGGCCCCGAGGACTCCTCTTCTGCTCCTCAGGCGGATCTTCGTAGATTTTTGTTTTCCCCTGATGACCTAGGGGATCTTATTGGGGCTGTCCGGAGCACTATGGGGTTGGAGGAGGTTCTTGCTCCCTCCTCCGTCCAAGATGAGATGTTTGCGGGCCTCAGGTCGGCTAAACAGACGGGGTTTCTGGTTCATTCTACTCTTCTGGATCTCATCTCCCAGGAATGGGAATTCCCTGAGAGGAGATTCAAAAGTGATCTCACTCGCCGCTTTCCTATGGAGCCTTGCGAGATCCAATGGGATGTGCCGAAAGTGGATGTGCAGGTTGCCCGGGTGGCCAAAAAGACTGCGCTTCCCTTTGAAGACACATCCCAGCTCAAGGATCAGTTAGACCGGAAAATTGAGGGCTTTATAAGGCGCTTCTGGGAAGCGTCCTCTGCTTCTATGCAGGCAAATATTGCATCCACGTGTGTGTGTCCAGATCACTTCTTAAGTGGATGGACCAGCTAGAAGCTCATATCTCTCAGGGTACCACTAGGGAGGAACTCCTGGAGTCTCTTCTCTTGCTACGGAAGGCGACTTGTTTTCTCGCAGATGCTTCTGCGGATTCTGTCCATTTGGCAGCCAGGACTTCGGTCCTATCTAACTCTGCTAGACGGGCATTGTGTTTGAAGTTGTGGAGTGAGGATTCCACTTCTAAACTGAAACTATGCTCCCTCCCGTTTAAAGGGATGTTTGGTGTTTGGTCCTGCTCTGGAGGAGATTTTAGAAAAAGCTACTGACCGCAAGGCCCTCCCGGAGCAGAAGCCCGTCTGGCAGCGGCCCTTTCATTCCTCGGTGCCTCAGGCCTCCCAGTCCAAAGGAAAGGGCAAGACCGGTCACTGGAGTTACCAGAAAGGGAGAGGGAAGAATATCCTTGTTCCCTCCCATAAATCCCATCTCTCTGATAAGCAGTGACTCGCTCCTGGTGGGGGTCGACTGGCGGCCTTCCGCAGTGGAGAGGGGTCACCTCTGAGGGCCTACTCATCGAGTTTGTGTCAGAACCCCCCCCAGGGTCTTTAGGTCACTGCGCTGCCTTCCACGGCGGCTCAGAAGATCCTGTACTCCAAGGTACAGGAAATGCTACTTGCCAACGTGGCCTCCCCCGTTCCGGTTCCGGAAGCAGGGTTGGGTCACTACTCCCGTCTCTATTTGGTCAAAAAGCCGTCGGGCGATTCACGGGTAATCATCAACCTGAAACGCCTCAACTGGCACGGCGTTTCAAAATGGAGTCCGTCAGGTCGGCGATCCCATTGATCGGCTGCCATCACCAGATGGCTACCATAGATCTGCGGGATGCATACTTCCATGTTCCTATTCATCCTCGCCACCGACGGTTCCTCAGATTTGCTGTTCTGCACAATGGGGAGCTTCTCCATTTTCAGTTCAATGTCCTTCCCTCCGGCATCTCCTCAGCTCCTAGGATCTTCTCGAAGATTATGGGGGAGGCGGTGGCCTTCCTGAGGGGTCGGGGCATTTGTCTGGTGCCGTACCTGGACGACTTTCTCCTGGTTGCTCCGTCCGTGATGGCCCTCCGGTTGAGCGAGGAGGAGTCCCTCAGGGTGCTGAAGTCATTGGGCTGGATCCCCAATCTTCAGAAGTCCTATCTCCAGCCGTCGTCCAGAAGGAGGTTCCTCAGGGTCCTGTTGGACTCCGATGCACAGGCTTCCTTTCTCCCGGAAGATCACCGCTTGCTGCTCCAGGCCAAGGTTTCCGCGCTGTGTCGGGTGTCTGCTCCCACGCTTCGGACGACAATGTCGGTGCTGGGGTCTATGACCTCCTGCATCCTCTCGGTCATGTGGGCTCAAGCCCACTCCCGCTCTCTTCAAGACCATGTCCTTTCCCACTGGGACGGCCTACCTTCGTCCCTCAACCGACGGTACGGTCTTTCAGGTCTTGTCTCCTCGTCCCTCCTCTGGTGGTTGGATCCCCGGAACTTGCGGAGGGGGGTGGCCTGGGATCAGTTCCCGGTCGTCACTCTCACTACGGATGCCAGCCAGAGGGGGTGGGGGGCCGTCGTTGCCAGCACCCCGTTTCAAGGCGCGTGGCCTCGGGTGATCAGGGCTCGTTCGTACAATTACAGGGAGTTGCGGGCTGTGGAGGAAGCCCTCCTGGCCGCTGCTCGTCTGGTACAGGGTTCCCACGTTATGGTGTATTCAGACAACGTCTCCACGGTAGCTCACCTCCATCATCAAGGCGTGACTCGATCCGGGGCTCTGGGGTCGGTGTCCTCTCGAATATTTTCCTGGGCCGAACAGTTCCTCCTGTCCCTTTCCGCTGTCCATCTGAAGGGGTCCTTGAACCTTCAGGCGGATTTTCTCAGCCGCAGGGACCTTCATCCAGGCGAATGGAGTCTGCATCAGGCCGCTTTCTGCTCCCTGGTGGCCAGATGGGGAACCCCGGATGTCAACCTCTTCGCCTCCAGAGTCAATCGCAAAGTCGCAACATATTTCTCCCTGGATCCACGGGACGACGCATTGGGGGTGGACGCCTTTTCACGGCCTTGGGATTTCCATCTGGCGTATGCCTTCCCTCCGATTCCGCTCCTGGCAAAGGCCTTGCGGAAGGTCAGGACGGACAGGGTTCCAACGATCCTGGTGGCTCCTCTGTGGCCGAAAAGGAGCTGGTACAATTTGATTATGTCTCTTCAAGTCGATGGTCCTGTAATTCTGGGCGCGGATCCCAGTCTGCTGTCGCAGGGTCCGCTATTTCATCCAAATCCCCGGAGGCTCAGCTTAGCTGCTTGGCTTCTGAGACCCGTGTGTTGAAGTCACAGGGCTTGTCTGCAAAGGTGGTGGCTACCTTGCAACAGAATTGTAAGCCGGTCACCAATGCTATTTACAATAAAGTCTGGAAGAGATTCTCCTCCTGGTGTGGTTCTCGGCCTCCGGACCCCCTCCATCCTAATATCCCACAAATTTTGGATTTCCTCCAGGCTGGGTTGGACCTTGGACTTCAGCCTAGCACGTTGAAGGTCCAGGTATCCGCTCTCAGTTCCGTTTTTGATGCCGATTTGGCCGCTCATCGCTGGATTCGCCGATTCATGGTGTCCGCCTCTAGGATTCGTCCCCGTATTAAGGTTCTTGCTCGCTCCTGGGATCTCAATGTGGTCTTGACTGGGTTGTCCCGATCCACCTATGAACCATTGTCAGCCTGTGATCTTCGACTGCTGTCTCATACAACGGCCTTTCTTGTGGCAATCACGACCGCCCGCCGTGTGGGGGAACTTCAGGCTCTGTCCATCAGGGAGCCATATTTGACTGTCCGTGATGACTGCATCGTCCTTCAGCTGGACCCCTCTTTTCTCCCCAAGGTGGTCTCGGATTTTCACCGTTCCCAGTCTATTGTCCTACCCTCTTTTTGTCAGTCTCCTCGTTCTCCGAAAGAGGAAGAGTTCCACTCTTTAGATGTTCGCAGGATTGTGCTTCATTACCTGGAGGTCACGGCGCCCTGGCGGGTTGATCACAACCTTTTTATCTAGCCCTTTGGTCCCAATAAGGGCAAGAAGGTGGCGAAGTGCACCATTGCCAACTGGATTAAACGGGCCATTGCTGCGTCCTACCTGTCTCAACAACTGCCAATGCCTTCTGGGTTTACTGCCCACTCCACCAGGGCTACCTCGGTCTCCTGGGCTGAAAAGGCGGGGGCCTCTCCTGAGCAGATCTGCACTGCTGCTACGTGGTCCTCCCTGCATACTTTCACGAAACAATTCTCGTTTGGACCTAGGTTCTACCTGGGATTTGGCCTTTGGCAGGAAAGTCCTGCAGGCTGTGGTCCCACCCTAGGTTTGTATTCGTTGGTATTCCTCCTATGCTGTCGTGGAAGGGGCCTGGAGAAAATAGAATTATTCTTACCGTTAATTCGGTTTCTAGGGCCCTTCCACGACAGCACCTAATTCCCTTCCCTTTTTCCTTGTTTTTCATGGAATTCTCTGTCTTGCTTTGGTCATGCTATGGTTCTTGGTAAGACACTGGAGAGTGGGAGGTAGGAGGGGCCTTTTAACCTCTCTTGTGCTTCCTGTCCCTCATAGGGCGTGGAGAGGCAACCTCCTATGCTGTCGTGGAAGGGCCCTAGAAACTGAATTAACGGTAAGAATAATTCTATTTTCTGATCATCATAATGGGAGACCCAGACAATGGGGTTTAGGGCACTGCCCTCCGGAGGCCACACTAGGTACTACAAGAACTGTAGACACCGCCCCCTCCGCTTATAAACCCCCACCGCAGGGAACATCCTCAGTTTTAAACTTAGTGTGCTCGGAGGTACCACACGCTTTGCTTGCACTTCATTGCATTCTCACAGCTTACGTGATGGCGTATGAAGACAAGGTAAAGAAGGTCCCAGTCAGGGACCTCCGGCAGTCTCCCTGTTCTCCTTCGGGGAACATGCAGGTCGAGGTACCGGAGGGCCTAGTGCCTGGGCACACTGTGTCTCCCGGTACGCTGCCGTGCTCCTTCCCATCCCTCCTGGGGGCTCTGAGAAGTGGGAGATAGGAGCCTTGCACAGCTCCGCTCCGTCCGAGGCCTCCCTAAATGGTGCTTACAGACCGGACTGGAGTCAGCTCTGTCCGAGGCCTCCCTAAATGGTGCTTACAGACCGGACTAGAGCCAGCCCAGTCCGAGGCCTCCCTAAATGGTGCTTACAGACCGGACTGGTGCTGAACCCCCGTCCGAGGCCTCCCATGATATGGTGCTTACAGACCGGACCGGCACTGAGATACTCTGGTGTCTCCGGTGTGCCTGGGGGTAGTGTCTGACACTGATGTGTTTATGACACTCAGACCGCGCGTTGCCTTAGGGTCCGCGGTTCTGGCGGTGTACCCTGTGCTGGGGTCATCCTGGCTGACCGCCCTGTGTGACACAGGGGCTGCGGCTGTGGGCTTCAGACTTTGTCTGTGAGCCCGGGTATTTATGTTTAATACCTCCCGCGCTGCGGGCTCCGGCGCTTACATTATTGTAATGGCGGCCGGGAGAGATGTGGAGCGGCCCATGTGACCTGGATGGGCGTGTGTGTGTGCTTCCCGCGTGTTTCGGCCCCGCCCTCTGCTTCTACAGCGGCGGCCATCTTTTCCCCTCACTTTCCTGCTGGGATCGTTGGAGACTGCTCTGCTGCACTCCAGGGGAGACCAGGTTTTCTTTCCTCGCGGAGGCCACACACACACCGCTCCCTTCACCACCGCTGTGCAGCGGTCGGTAAGCCACCGGTTTCCGGTGAAGTTTCTCCTGTGTTGATATTCCTCTACCGTGGGTATGTCCTCAGGGAAGAAAGGCGCTGCTAAGGCGGCCAGTACCACACCTGTCTGTGCTACATGCAACGGGACACTGGTGGAGGGGTCCTGCAATAATTGCGGACGCCCAGACGCCCGGACTGTCACTGCTGAGTCAGCAGCTCCGGTGCTTTACCCTGAGGTTCAAGTGATCCCAGGGCCATGGGAAAAACAAAGCGAGATTAATGCCTCTCTGTTGTCCCAATTGTCCTCCATGTCGCAATCCCTGGAGGCACTAACAAGGAGACTGGATGCTCCAGCTACTCCTTCAAGCTACCCCTGGGTGTCTCCATCTTCCACCGTGAGACCCCTTAAGCGGGCTCGCCGTGATGATTCACCCGAGCTCCAGATCCTCTCTGAGGAGGAGCGTCACTCTGACGGTGACGAGGATGATGGGGGTTCAACTCTCGGGTCGGTGTCTGAACCAGCTGAAGGGGTGGAGGATCTGGTGTCTTCCATCAACGAGACTTTACGTCTCGGGTTACCCCCTCAGGAGACAGCCGTTCACCCGAAGGAGGTCTACCAGTGGTTACGACCTGAGGCTAGACCGTGTGGTTCCTTTTTGGACCACACTAACTTTGAAAGGGTGGTTAGAGCTCCCAGGGTACACCCTGGACGGCGTTATGTCCGCAAATCCAAGGACAACCGCTTTCCCTTTCCCCAGGAGGTGCTTCAGGAGTGGTCGCAGTCCCCGAAAGTGGACGCTTCCATGACCAGGATTGCTGCACGCTCCCTATTCTCTGCCTCTGATAGCTCCTCACTGAAGGATGCGACAGACAGACAGGTCGAACAACTCGCCAAGTCGTCTTATGAGGCTGTGGGGTCTTCATTTGCCCCGAGTTTTGCTGCGGTCTGGACTCTGCAGGCGATCACATCCTGTCTGGATGGGATTGCTGACCTGGCAGGTTTTAACTCTGAAGTCCTGGCACTTACAGAGAGGGCAAAGGCCTATGCAGATTATGCTAGGACGGCGTCCCTGGAGACTGCCACTCGCTCAGCTGTGGCTTCGGCCAATGCGATAGCGATCCGCAGATTGTTGTGGCTGCGTCTATGGGACTCAGATGCCACGTCAAAGAAGATTCTGCAGAATCTTCCTTTCTCTGGTGACAGGCTGTTTGGTGCCGAGCTGGACAAGTTGATCAAAGACTCTACGGAGTCCAAGATTCCACAGAACAGACCTAAGCCTAGGTATACTGTGAAAAGGAACCCTAAACAGTGGTCCTTTCGTACCAGCTCACAGCCGTCAGCGTCTTCCGCTCGTGCGGACCGTGGGGCCAAGCCCTCTCAGCAATGGCGCCCCAAGAGTCGCCAGAAGAAGTCGGCAGGTACAACAGCTGCCGCTCCCAAACCCACCTCAGCATGACTCGCTCTCTCTTCCTGCCTCCCCACAGGTTGGAGGTCGCCTGTCTCAATTTCAAGACAAATGGCGACTCCACATCCAAGATCAGTGGGTTCGAGACGTAGTCTCCAGAGGATACAGGATAGAGCTGTCATCACAACCCACACACCGATTTCATCGGTCTGTCCCATCTCCAGAAAAGGCTCAGGCTTTTTATCTGGTCTTGGAGGGACTCCGCAGAGACGGAGTGGTGGTCCCAGTGCCCACTGGGGAGAGGTTCAGGGGTTTCTACTCCAACCTCTTTATCGTCCCGAAGAAGGACGGCTCCTTCCGCCCGGTTCTGGACCTCAAGCTGTTCAACCGCCATGTGTTGGTTCGGAAGTTCCGCATGGAATCCCTGCGCTCCGTGATCGCGGCTGTGTCGCAGGGCGACTTCCTAGCGTCCATAGACATCCGCGACGCTTACCTTCACATACCCATTGCACCGTCTCATCAACGATGGTTGAGATTCGCGGTGGGGGAGGAGCACTTCCAATTCGTGGCGCTGCCCTTCGGGTTGGCCTCGGCTCCCCGGGTGTTCACGAAAGTGATGGCATCAATGATGGCCTTACTGCATGCGCAGGGACACGCCGTCATTCCTTATTTGGACGACCTACTGGTCAGAGCGCCATCGGAACACCTGTGTCAGCGAAGCCTGCAGGCGACCATGCAGTCTCTGGAGCAGTTCGGGTGGCTTCTCAACATCCAGAAGTCCACCCTGGTTCCAACCCAGTCACTGACGTACCTGGGCATGGAATTCCACACGGACTCTGCTCTAGTCTCCCTACCACGAGCCAAACAACTGGCCATCCAGTCAGGAGTACGCGATCTCCTCGAATCACCTCATTCATCCCTACGGGTATTGATGAAGATGGTGGGACGCATGGTGGCAGCAATAGAGGCGGTGCCCTTCGCACAGTTTCGCCTCCGTCCTCTGCAACTGGAAATCCTCCAGAGGTGGGACAAGAGGACGTCCTCTCTGAATCAGCTGGTGGTCCTTTCCCAGCCGACCAGGGATGCTCTGCAGTGGTGGCTTCAGCCGAGTCACTTATCAAAGGGGCGATCCTTCCTGAAGCCATCGTGGTTAGTGGTGACCACCGACGCCAGCCTGAAGGGCTGGGGCGCGGTGTTCTTACACCACAGAGCTCAAGGTCTCTGGACACGTGCAGAGACGACGTTGCAGATCAACGTGCTGGAGCTCAGGGCGGTCTATCTGGCACTCCTGGCCTTTCGGGTGTTCCTATCCGGACAACCAATTCGGGTTCAGTCCGACAATGCGACGACTGTCGCCTATATAAATCACCAAGGAGGAACCAGGAGTGCACAGGCTCTAGCGGAAGTCCACCGCATTCTATCATGGGTGGAAGTCAACAACTGCTTGATTTCCGCAGTCTACATCCCAGGTGTCGAGAATTGGGAGGCAGATTACCTGAGCCGACAGGGGATGGACGCCGGAGAATGGTCTCTCCATCCGGACGTCTTCCGGGACATCTGCATCAGATGGGGGACCCCGGATGTGGATCTGATGGCCTCCCGGCTGAATCATCAGGTGCCACAATACATGGCGAGATCGTGGGACCCTCAGTCTCTGGGGGCAGATGCTCTAGTCCTGAGTTGGTCAGATTTTCGCCTGCCATATGTTTTCCCGCCCCTGGCGCTGATGCCCAAGGTCCTGTGGAAAATCAAGACGGAATGTCACACAGCCATTCTAGTGGCTCCGGATTGGCCGAGGAGATCCTGGTATCCGGATCTGTGGCAACTGTCCGGCGGACACCGGTGGGCTCTTCCAGACCGCGCAGATCTTCTCGCGCAGGGCCCCTTCTTCCGTCCCAATTCCAGGGCCCTCAGATTGACTGCATGGCTCTTGAGGCCTGGCTCTTAACATCCAGGGGTTTCTCTCCTGCGGTTGTTTCCACCATGAACAGAGCTAGACGGCCCACGTCACGGAAGATTTACCACAGAACGTGGAAAGTCTTTTTCGCCTGGTGCTCCTCTGGGGGACATGTACCTTGGCCCTTGTCGATCCCGACCCTATTGGCCTTTTTGCAGTCAGGTTTGGAGTTGGGCCTTTCCCTCAGTTCTCTGAAGGGTCAGGTATCAGCGCTGTCTGTATTGTTCGACAGGCGCTTGGCGCTCCTCCCAAAGGTTCGTCAATTTCTCCAAGGGGTGTCTCGAGTGGTTCCGCCGTATAGGCGGCCTCTGGACCCTTGGGATCTCAACATGGTCTTGGCGGCTTTGCAGAAACCACCTTTTGAGCCATTGAGAGAAGTCTCTCTTTCTTACTTGTCACAGAAAGTGGTTTTTCTGGTGGCTATTACGTCCCTGAGACGGGTCTCTGAACTGGCGGCACTATCGTGCAAGTCACCCTTTCTGGTGGTTCACCAAGACAAAGTGGTGTTACGCCCGCGGGCGGAATTCCTGCCAAAAGTGGTTTCCACTTTTCATTTGAACCAGGAGATTGTGCTCCCATCATTTTGTCCCGCTCCTGTTCATCAGATTGAACGCGACCTCCATACTCTGGACCTCGTACGGGCTGTACGCATTTATGTGTCCAGAACTGCCTCCTTCCGGAGTTCGGACTCCTTGTTCGTACTTACGGCAGGTCGCTGTAAGGGGTCAGCGGCGTCAAAATCTACCTTGGCCAGATGGATCAAGGCACCCATTCAAGAGGCTTACCGGTCTTCTGGTTTGCCTCTCCCGGTAGGCTTGAAGGCACACTCGACAAGAGCTGTCGGTGCCTCCTGGGCCTTGCGACATCGCGCCTCTGCTCTGCAGGTGTGTCAGGCGGCCACTTGGTCTAGCCTGCACACCTTCTCTAAGCATTATATGGTGCATGCCCATGCCTCTGCGGATGCAAGTTTGGGCAGGCGGGTCCTCCAGGCGGCGGTTGCCCACCTTTGAAGGGGACCGCGTATGCAAACGTCTTTTGAGGAACTTTTTCCCGCCCTGGGGTATTGCTTTAGGACATCCCCATTGTCTGGGTCTCCCATTATGATGATCAGAAAAAAGAGAATTTTGTTTACGTACCGTAAATTCTTTTTTCTTGAATCATCAATGGGAGACCCAGCACCCACCCAGTGTTTCCGTTGTATGTTACGGTTGATCTGTCCCCTGTTGGGGCAGTTTATCCGGGTTGTTGAACCGTCTGTTCACGGTGTCTTCCCGAGGTTTCGGGTGTGGTTTTCTGTTGTCTCCTCGCAGCTTATGGACCAAACTGAGGATGTTCCCTGCGGTGGGGGTTTATAAGCGGAGGGGGCGGTGTCTACAGTTCTTGTAGTACCTAGTGTGGCCTCCGGAGGGCAGTGCCCTAAACCCCATTGTCTGGGTCTCCCATTGATGATTCAAGAAAAAAGAATTTACGGTACGTAAACAAAATTCTCTTTTTTTCTGACCTCACATCTAGGCTGTTACCTTGAAAAAACAACACCCACTGTCAAAGTCCTGAAAATTCCATCTTTAAATATCTTTGGCTTGGACGCTCCCACGTCAAAGATATGGACATCATGTTTTCCCTCATGAGTTTTGATGCTGTTTGACTCCAAATATGATATTACTGGGATGTGTTGGTGGCCAGAACTTATTTTCCCAGTTCCTGACAGTGTTCCAGACATCTAAGCGGTACCATTAGATCGGCAAAAATGTAAGTAATCCAAAAATATGATTTACGTATTTGTGACATTAATATGCATTATTAAATTTGGTGTTGAAAGTTTGTAACTGCAGACAAAGACCCATCGCCCTGCATCGCACACAGACTATTTACACCTGCCCTGGAGACACCCATCCCTACCGGAGGAGGGCTTACCATCCACACACTGCCCTAAGTCACCATCCCCAGCCGGAACACGGCAGCGGTGGTCCCCACTGACCACATACCCTTGGTGGCGTCACGACAAAATCCAATGTAAATAATCCCTTCCTTTTTGGACTGAGCCCAGAGAGACAGCACCGACCTGACCCCGAGTACCCCACGGCCTGGGGGTGCCTCACAAATGCAGTAATGCATTTTGTCATCCAACAGCTGCCGAACCCTAACTTGCTGACTTTTCAGCAAACTGTTCGTGTTTGAGGGGCCAAGTGAACATTGCCAAATTCATCCCAGATTTGAAATTGACGAACATGTTCGAGCAAAGTTAACTCATCTCTAATAAATAAGTAATACACTGAAAATACTGGAACAAACCCAATTGGTTCCTGTACAGAATAAAGATCGAGGCCCTGCAGTCCCTATTTGTTCCTGCATGGACTGGAATGGACCTAACCCCAGACTAATTTGTTGCAACTCAGACCTAAACGGTCTGAAAGGCCATCGAGTGCTTCACTGTTCTAAGGATTCAGAGGGCAATGCAATATGCAATATACCTAAAGGAAGGAAGGAGTTCTTGGAAAGAAAAGGTTCCCAGAGTGAGTAAAAACAAACTACGAAATACTAAAGAAAGGATAAGGTAAATAGTGCTAAATAGATGCTGTCTATCTCCTAATAAGAATCAGATGATAGGTGCAGGGTGAAAAGTATAAACAGCAGAGAGCTAGACCCTTAGCTGGTCTTTCATTGATTGGCATAAAGTGATGGCAGCATGGATGGCCATCCAAATGAAAATATCACCAACAGGAAACACCAGCAAGGAGAAGTAATGTACAGTTGTGGCCAAAAGTATTGACACCCCTGCAATTCTGTCAGATAATACTCAGTTTCTTCCTGAAAATGATTGCAATCACAAATTATTTGGTATTATCTTCATTTAATTTGTCTTCAATGAAAAAAACACAAAGAATTGTCCTAAAACCAAATTGGATCTAATTCCACACCAAACATAAAAAAGGGGGTGGACAAAAGTATTGGCACTGTTAGAAAAATCATGTGATGCTTCTCTAATTTGTGTAATTAACAGCACCTGTAACTTACCTGTGGCACCTAACTGGTGTTGGCAATAACTAAATCACACTTGCAGCCAGTTGACATGGATTAAAGTTGACTCAACCTCTGTCCTGTGTCCTTGTGTGTACCACATTGAGCATGGAGAAAAGAAAGAAGACCAAAGAACTATCTGAGGACTTGAGAAACCAAATTGTGAGGAAGCATGAGCAATCTCAAGGCTACAAGTCCATCTCCAAAGACCTGAATGCTCCTGTGTCTACTGTGCGTAGTGTCATCAAGAAGTTTAAAACCCATGGCACTGTGGCTAACTCCATAGATGTGGACGGAAAAGAAAAATTGACGAGATATTTCAACGCAAGATTGTGCGGATGGTGGATGAAGAACCTCAACTAACATCCAAACAAGTTCAAGCTGCCCTGCAGTCCGAGGGTACAACAGTGTCAACCCGTACTGTCCGTCGGCGTCTGAATGAAAAGGGACTGTATGGTAGGATACCCAGGAAGACCCCACTTCTTATCCTGAGACATAAAAAAGCCAGGCTAGAGTTTGTCAAAACTTACCTGAGAAAGCCTAAAACGTTTTGGAAGAATGTTCTCTGATCAGATGAGACAAAAGTAGAGCTTTTTGGGCAAAGGCATCAACATGGAGTTTACAGGAGAAAGAAAGAGGCATTCAAAGAAAAGAACACTGTCCCTACAGTCAAACATGGCGGAGGTTCCCTGATGTTTTGGGGTTGCTTTGCTGCCTCTGGCACTGAACTGCTTGACCGTGTGCATGGCATTAAGAAGTCTGAAGACTACCCACAAATTTTGCAGCATAATGTAGGGCCCAGTGTGAGAAAGCTGGGTCTCCCTCAGAGGTCATGGGTCTTCCAGCAGGACAATGACCCAAAACACACTTCAAAAAGCAACTGGGCTATGCGAGTATGATGCCTATACATGTCAATCATTGCTTTGTTGATAATGAATATTTAATCTTCAAATGCTAGCCCAGGACCTGTTCCAGGCCCTGTACCATGTATGCAAGCTGCACCATTCTCCAATTTTTATTCTGGGTCAATTGATGCCATTTTCTTAAATGTACAGACTCTTCTTGAGGTCTCCTTCTTGTCTGTTTCCTGAATTTAGCTGGGCTCTCTGAGCATCCTGCCTACAACTGAAGTTTGAAATACTAGGCCAAACCTTTACCATGCATCCATAAAGCACAATGTTGAAAATTTAAACTTTAGGGAATAGATGGCACTTTTCCTTGTCTCTATCCCTAATTTGAGCTTTTGGGTCCTTTTTAAGGTGTTTTCTAGGCCCTTTATTTTCTTCCCATCGATTTGAATGGGGTTTAGATGTGTGTTGAACATATGCCAGTTTGATGAACCGAATCTAAACATCAAAAGGTTTGCTCATCTCTACTCATTGGCTTCTGTAGTAAAAAAAAATAGTTGAAAGAAATGACATCCGCAATTTTCAAAAACACTCCGCTTTTTCATTTCAGTCAGGAAAAACAGCTATTACATGCTTGAGATTTCTGACATCTCATGGCTTTTGCTGGTAACAACGATGTAAAAACGCAGCCTAAGTGAAAATATGCATCGTCAAAAACGTATCCTAGGCACACTGCCTACAGGTATGGTTGGTGAGGTATTAGGTTTATTGAGGAGAGCCATAGGATCAAATACTTAATTAACCTTAAAGGGAACCAACCACCTCAGATGACGTGTATAAGCTGTTAATACATGTCCCTGGACCCTATGTACACCATTGCAGCTATGTTTTTGCTAAGAATATTGATAACAGCAAACCGAAATAAACAGTTTATAAACTTACATGATTTAGTACATGAGGGCGTCTCCCTCGGGCTTTAGTACGAGAGGGCTGTGTCTCCAGCAGCTTGAGTGGCTTTCCTCCCCCTCCCTCTCTGTTTGCAGGACATCACTGAGAAGACGTGCACGGACGGGAGCTGCCTTGCGTGCCCGCCCACACCAAGATAATATCACGCCCTTCAGTGACGTCCTGCAAACAGAGAGGGAGGGGGAGGAAAGCCACTCAAGCTGCTGGAGACACAGCCCTCTCGTACTAAAGCCCGAGGGAGACGCCCTCATGTACTAAATCATGTAAGTTTATAAACTGTTTATTTCGGTTTGCTGTTATCAATATTCTTAGCAAAAACATAGCTGCAATGGTGTACATAGGGTCCAGGGACATGTATTAACAGCTTATACACGTCATCTGAGGTGGTTGGTTCCCTTTAAGACATAAGGGCATGGGAGAAATGATCTATAGAGTGTATTATTTTACATTGTATAAGTTGTGATTTAAACATGGCTGCCATTTCCTGCCACATCACACCATGCTCTGAGAGCAAGATGGAGTCCAAAGAAGACTGACCAATCACCGAAGCTGGAGTCCAGGGAAGACTGACCAATCACAGAATTCCACATTACCTGGACATACTCGATCAAGACAACACTCCCTGATGACCTCATGGATCCGCACATGGACTAACCCACTGACCAATGAATACATCTGAGTAGGGCTGGCCGAGCCCCTGAGGAAAATCTCAGGTCTATTATAATAAACAATGAGAGAATAGGGGCGGGCTCGACTGTTTTATATAGGTGCTCAAGGGAAAAAAACGGTAATCCAATGTGAGATACAACCCTGGCACACTAAAAAAATGAGATTGGAAAGTGGAATCTTGTGTTTTTTTATTCATTTGCAGAAGAAGGTAAACCACAACGTTTCGGCTCAACACGAGCCTTCCTCAAATGGTTCTGTATTAAATACAAATCAATAATACAAAATCATAAAGAATCGTATGCAAAAAATTGTTTATTCAAGTGGATCACGCCGGGTGATTGTGGTCTTGGGGTGTTGGTGATGGTGCTGAAGTGGATATGAATCAAGAGGCGAGGTGACTGGGAACAGTGTGATGTGAGAAAAAATGATGAGTGACTTGTAGATGTGAGGAGTGGGGGATTAGAGGGAAAAGAGGAAAAAGACTAATAAAGGGGGGGACAAAGAAGAGGGGCAGATAGTTAATGGTTGGAGAATAGGAGAATTAGAAAAAATGGTATATACCTCCTTAAGAAAAAAAGAATACTTGAAAAATACATATGTATCCCATAGAAGGTTGCTTTGGGTATTGACCCTATAATAAGTGAATTGTTATTAAAAAGAAATACCACATATGTAGATAACACTAATGAGGTAGAATAGGTCACATAATGCGTGGTAGAAAATCTGAGTATACATGTAGGGTGAGCAGGATATTAAGCAAAATGTGACACTTGTTAATTTCTAGATAGACTCTTGTCTAGCATGTATCTAATAGGCTTCTATAGAATAGGGGGAATCAAGATATAGTGGTCAGTACGCGGAGAAACCTTCTATGGGATACATAGGTATTTTTCAAGTATTCTTTTTTTCTTAAGGAGGTATATACCATTTTTTCTAATTCTCCAACAATTAACTATCTTCCCCTCTTCTTTGTCCCCCCCTTTATTAGTCTTTTTCCTCGCTTTTCCCTCTAATCCCCCACTCCTCACATCTACAAGTCACTCATAATTTTTTCTCACATCACACTGTTCCCAGTCACCTCGCCTCTTGATTCATATCACTTCAGCATCATCACCAACACCCCAAGACCACAATTACCCGGCGTGATCCACTTGAATACACAATTTTGTGCATACGATTCTTTATGATTTTGTATTATTGATTTGTATTTTGTATAGAACCATTTGAGGAAGGCTCGTGTTGAGCCGAAACATTGTGGTTTACCTTCTTCTGCAAATTAATAAAAAACACAAAAGATTCCACTTTCCAATCTCATTTTTTAGTGTGCCAGGGTTGTATCTCACATTGTATTATAATAAACAGACACTTGAAGCTTGGGTCTGACCAACGAAGGGTGTACAGCTGACTGTGTCTGGTGTCTACTACTTTTCAATGCCGGTGCTTGGCCTATATAAATTAGGACAGGAGCAGCAACTTGTTGTTAATATTATTATGAAATATTAACCATATCAGGTTGAAGTCTATGATGCTAAGTTATGAGAGAATTTGTAATAGAGCTCAAATGGTGTGAAAGTTGGAGAACTGGTTATAGGGTTTTTGAGTTAATCACAAAGGATGTAATTGGGTCATTCCATGTCAAGTGAACCAATGATTATTACCTCTATATTTTTAATTCTTTTGAGATTTTGTTATTTGATAATAGCATGTCAGAATGCAAAATGTGAAGAGAAAAATTTAAAAAAAAATTTATTTTTTTTTAAATGATTTTCAAAGTTCGGAAAAAGTGCGAATTTCGCTGTTGCCTGCCTTTACGTTTCTCCTCATAACTAAGGCTAGGAATAAGATAGAGAGACAAAATATACACCATTCTACTCAGAACTATACAGGCTTGCACCAGATATGTCACAAGAGGATCTTTGTTAATATTTTACCCATGTGATCGCAAGTGCAAAACTTTAAAACGCATTTCCGAAAAATCGGCGAGCTTTAAATATTTCAAAAACTGCCCATGTGTCTGCTTTGCTCTTAGCCACATCTGTACCAAATTTCAGTTGGGATCGCGATGGGATCATATTTTAAAATATTTTAATATTAATAGCGTCAATGGGTCATTCCATATCAAGTGATCTAAATATGAATATTTTTTTTTACCTGACGTCTTTAGATTTGTTTTATTTTTTTTCCTTTATGAAGTACTACTTTCGTTAATTACAAATTAAAAGTTTAGAATTTTTTTCTTCATCAGTTAATTTTTTACAGATTTTTAAAGTTTAAAAAAAGGGTGAATTTTGGCCTGGTATGACTTTACATTTTATTTATCTTGGGCTAGAAATAAGATAAAGAAACAAAATAAACACCATTCTACTCAGAACTGTCCAGGCTTTCACCAGATATGTCACAAGAGTATATTTGTTAATTTTAATTTTTTACCCATGCGAACGCAAACGCAACATTTTGAAACGCATTTCCAAAAAAACGTTTTAATAAAAATTTTCCAAAATTGCCCATGTGTCTTTTATGCTCTTAGCCACATCTGTACCAAATTTCAAGTTGGGATCGTGATGGGATCATATTTTAAAATATTTAACTATTATAGTGTCAATTCAGATCTGTTCAACCTGTGGTCTAAAAGCGTGGGGTCTATATTTATCAAATCCATTATTTTTAGACATTACTGTATTATTTTGATATGTTACAGCTTAGAAGCAGGAGAGGACATATAGGAAAAAGCTTTGTTAGGGCTCAACCTGAGAAAGCACAGGGATAGACAGTGAATGCAGAGCAGATGATAGGCCAGCAGCTCTGTCAATCATGTTAAGTGTCTACCCACTGCATTCAGGAAGTAAGACAGCTCGTTCAGACCTTTCATGTCCTGACATGTCTGGACATCTTCACTCCTGAACAAACAATAGTCTGTACAAAGCCATCAAGGCTGTGTACTAAAATATGGGTGAGTAAATATATTAATAGTTTAATGCTTTTATTATTAAGGGCCAATACACACAGTGCTATTCTTAGGGTATGTGCACATTAGACGTTTTCTGGGCTGCTTTGTCCCGGTTTCCGTCGGCGTTTTCCGCGCCGTTTTATGTTAATTTATGTTAATCCTAACCAGCGGTTGGATTAACATGCTAGTCAATGGATTTTAGAAAACTCTGTCTTCACTAGAACGGTTTTCTGCTGGTCGTTTTCAGTCAAAACTGAGTTTTCTCAGTCAAAACTGAGTTTTTCCACCGGTTTTCCAAAAATAGAGCAAGTGACTTCTTTCCACCGTTTTTCAAGCGGTTTCAGCTGATCAAGTGCACAAAAAACTCAGTTTTCAAAACCGCCGAGAAAAACGCCGAGAAAAACGCTGTAAAACCGGGCGGAAAACGAGCAAAAAACGAGGGACACATGCTGAGCACAGAAAACTCAGTTTCTGCTAAAAAAACCCAGGTTTTTGGACGGTCTGCAGAGATGCACAAACGTCAGATGTGCACATACCCTTAGGGATCATCATTCAGAAAAACAGCCCCATTGATTTCTATGGGGTTCACCACATGCAGTGTTTTTGGAAACACTCAAGAGTGAGTAAATCACTGCTTGAACTACTTTTTAATCGCTGCAATAAACGCAGCATTTATCATTTATATAAAAAAAGCTGCCATTTTTTTCACTAGCGATTAAAAAACTAACGCATATGTGGTAAAAACTTGGTAGAAAAAACAAGCTGCCAAAACTGCAGCGTGCATCTGCAGACAGAAAAAACTGTGTGCGCAAGCCCTACAACTCACTTTATAGTAATACAATTCTATCTCAAGTGTACTGTAAATCTTTATTTTTATTACCCATCTTCCTTACTTAATATTAACTGTATTTTTCCCACACAGCAATGGCTGCTGCTTCTCAAGAAACAGCATTTTATCATAGACACTGTTGCAATCCTTTTGAAAAAATATGAATATGATTGGCGCTGGTGGCTGGCTACTGTACTCTCCAAAGATTGTGAAAATGAAGAAGTAGAATTGACTATTGCATCCTTCTGGTCCAGCACCATCCTTTGTGTATCCAAGAAAGCCAGACATTTTAAAAGTGCACACAAATCAGATATTAACTCAGGCGGAGCCTAACACCGTGACAGGCCGGACATACTCTTTGACACACAAGGAAATGGCGATTGCTAGTAAGCGTTTATGGACAAGATTACATTTCACCCACTAGAAGGGACAAATTGATAAAATGCCGCTTTAAAAACATACTATTAATTGTTTGATTAGTTCATAATTTATAGAACGATGATTTAACTACTGTACTATTCTTATTAAACACTTCAAAAATCACATGTTTAGTGATAGAATAGAAAACAAATTTATATGTATAAATAGGGGTTAACATTTTTGGTTCTTTTAATCTTGTTTAATCAAACTTGAGGATATGATCACCTATCTTCTTTTGGTTTGTTCAATACATTCAAGTTGAAAATGCTGAGCGTTGTGTTCTGATGATTAAGATGTATTTATCCTGGCACTTATGGGATTTGTTTTTTGTGTTTCTTTTTTGTTGCATATAAATGTTTTATTCAATAAGTTGTGATAACTCATACAACCATAAAATAAAAAATAGATAAATTTGACAGGTCCCAAGTTGAATGTCTGCACAAATATAACCAAGAACACAATCAGTCATTTTGTCACAATTGCCCGTCAATAGTTTGAATTTGATATAAAGAAACATAGTCTTGTAACATATCAAATGAAAGCTGTTACCGTTCTGAGTAAAATGATGCCTCTCCCACTTCATTATCTTATTTCTAGCCTGAGATAAAAAAAAATGTAAAGTCATACCAGGCCAAAATTCACCCTTTTATTAAACTTTAAAAATCTGTAAAAAATTAACTGATGAAGAAAAAAATTCTAAACTTTTAATTTGTAATTAACTAAAGTTGTACTTCATAAAGAAAAAGAATTAAAAAAATCTAAAGACGTCAGGTAAAAAAAAAATATTCATATTTAGATCACTTGATATAGAATGACCCATTGACGCTATTAATATTAAAATATTTTAAAATATGATCCCATCGCGATCCCAACTTGAAATTTGGTACAGATGTGGCTAAGAGCATAGCAGACACATGGGCAGTTTTTGAAATATTTAAAGCGCGCCGATTGTTCGGAAATGCGTTTTAAAATTTTGCGCTTGCGATCACATGGGTAAAATATTAACAAAGATCCTCTTGTGACATATATGGTGAAAGCCTGCACAGTTCTGAGTAGATTGGTGTTTATTTTGTTTCTCTATCTTATTTCTAGCCCGAGATATGATAGAAAATACAAAGCCATACCAGGCCAAAATTCGCACTGTTTTAAAACTTTAAAAATCTGTAAAAAATAAAAAAAATTCAAAACTTTTTTTTTGTAATTAACTAAAGTTGTTCTTCATATAGAAAAAAAATTAAAAAAATCTGAGGATGTCAGGGAAAAAAATATTCATTTTTGGATCACTTGACATGGAATGACCCAATTGTAGCTTGCGGCAGTACCAGCATAGTGGATTTTACGAAACAGAAACTAAATCAATTTATGATGCAGATATTCACTGTGGATTTCACCCTTTGCATGTGAGGGGTGAAGTTGTCGATTAACAGGCATTATTTGCCCAGTAGATTTGTGTTTTGGTGCATTTTCTGCTAAGTTCAAGGTGGAATAAGGTCTCGTTCACAAAGTTCAGTATTTGGTCAACATTTTACGTCAATATTTGTAAGCCAAAACCAGGAGTGGAGCAATCAGAGGAAAAGTATAATCGAGACACATCCACACGTCCGTATTTTTTACCCAGTCTTGTTTTTTTTAGCTTACAAATACTGAGGTAAAAAAGTCACTAAATACTCACCATGTACAAGTGGCTTAAGGGTGGTTAATTTTCCCCTCAATAGGATTGTTCACGGTTAATAAACTAGAAAGATGTTGGGATACAAAGGTTAACCAGGCCTGTTTTTTAAACTTAAACCTTTATTGTTCAGTGCATATGTATCCAGCACCCAAACCTTGAAAGTGTCCATAGTAAAAATGCAGATAGACATAGGACAGGGGTAAAAATCTTGCCTATGTCAAACTATCAACATCTTAGGGTCTTAGTAAGGATTCTGTACAATTATCAATATTTTTACCCAAAAGTAGTACTATATACCAGCAGTGGAAAGTAAAAAGAAACAAATCTTCACTCTTCTCGGTCACAAACATTTTTAAATTGTAGATCTATTTTTGTTACGGGGTTGTCCCACAAACAAAGTTAATTATGAAGTTTATTTTAAAAAATAGATCTTGCAATAATAATAATTTTCAAAACTGGATATATTTACATTTTTTTTCCTGTTCTTAGAACTTATATACACACGTGGTCAACATTGTTGGTACCCCTTTTTTAAATGAGAGAAAAACCCACAATGGTCACAGAAATAGCTTGAATCTGATAAAAGTAATAAATAAAAAAAATCTATGAAAATGACCAAATGAAAGTCAGACATTGCTTTTCAACCCTGCTTCCAGAGACTTTTTTATGATGGTACCCTTAAAGAGGACCTGTCTCCCCACTGGTGCTTTCAAAAGTGTCAGCACCACAATGCGGCATGTCCGCTGCATTCAAGGGAAGCTGTGTACTTAGGCTCTAGCCCCCCTGTCCCCCCAAAAAACACTTTACAGTTAAGAGGTCCCCTGGGTCGGATCTGATTAAGAGGTTCTCGCTGCAGAGGAGAGCAGACCCAGAAGAAGAGGAGGTGGCGGCAGACACAGAGGGGGCGGAACACACAAGGAGGAGGCAGGGAGGTCTGTGCTAGCAGCCAGGACCTCTGAATCAGACCCGACCCACGGGACCTCTTAACTGTAATGTTTACAAATTGTTTTTTTCAAGGTACAGGGGGTTAGAGTCTTAGTATACAGCTTCCCTGAATGCAGCGGACATGCTGCATTCAGTGGTGCTGTCACTTTTGAAAGCACCAGAGGGGTGACAGGTCCTCTTTAACTTAATATTTTCTTGCACAACCTTTTGAGGCAATTACTGCAATCAAACGATTCCTGTAACAGTCAATGACACTTCTGCAACTCTCGACAGGTATTTTGGACCACTCCTCAAAGAGCAAACTGCTCGAGTTGTCTCATGTTTAAAGGGTTGCCTTTTCCTGTCGGCATATTTCAGCTCTTTCCAGAGATGCTCAATATGATTTAGGTCAGGGCTCATAGAAGGCCACTTTAGAATAGTCCAATGTTTTCCTAGCTATTCTTGGGTGTTTTTAGCTGTGTGTTTTGGGTCATTATCCTGTTACAAGACCCATGACCTGCGACTGAGACCAAGCTTTCAGACACTGGGCAGCACATTTCTCTCTAGAATCCCTTGAAAATCTTGAGATTTCATTGTATTCTTCACAGATTTAAGACACCCTGTGCCAGATGCAGAAAAGCAGCCCCAGAACATAAGAGCCTCCTCCATAAACACAGTAGGGACAGCGTTCTTTTCTTGATATGCTTCATTTTTCCATATGTGAACATAGAGCTGATGTGCCTTGCCAGAAAGTTTCATTTTTGTCTCATGTGTCCATAGGACATTCTCCCAGAAGCTTTGTGGCTTGTCACCATGTAGTTTGGCAAATTCCAGCTTGGCATTTTTATGATTTTTTTTTCAACAATGGTGTCGTCCTTGGTCATCTCCCATGAAATCCACTTTGGCTCAAACAGTGACTGATGGCGCAATCTGACACTGATGTTCCTTGAGCTTGAAGTTCACCTTTAATCTGTTTAGACGTTTTTCTGGGCTCTTTTGTTACCATTCGTATTATCCATCTCTTTGATTTGTCATCAATTTTCCTCCTGCGGCCACGTCCTGGGAGGTTGGCTACAGTCACATGGATCTTAAATTTCTGAATAATATGTGCAACTGTAGTCAAAGGAACGTCAAGATGCTTGGAGATGGACTTATAACCTTTACTTTTAACATGCTTGTCTATAATTTTCTTTCTAATCTCCTGAGACAACGCTTTGCTTTGCTTCCGCTGGTCCATATTGAGTGTGGTACACACCATGTCACTAAACAGCACAGTGAGTATCTGTAGCCCTATATACAGGCCCATTGACTGATTACAAGATTGTGTCCTCCAATTAGCATCACAGGTGTCTACACATTTTCCCTTTTGTCACATTTTCAGGGGCACCATCATTTCTGTCCAGGCCTATTTCACAAGTTTAATTTCTTGAAAAAAAATTCTGTGGAAGCAGGGTTGAAAAGCAATGTCTGACTTTTATTTGTTAATTTTCATAGATTTTTTATTTATTTATTTTTTTAAACCATTCATTTTTCATTGAAAACTTCAGATGTAATAAAGATACAAACAAATCAAAAGTAATGCAAGTTTAAGCTACGTTCACACATACCGTATTTTTGCTGCCTTTTATGCAGCTGTGGTTTTTTAGGCGTGTTTTTTGTGAAAAATGCAGGTCTTTTCACACACTGCGTTTTTCTCTGCGCTTTTCCAGAGCCCATTTTATTATGTGGGCAATGGGAAAGCGCAGGGAAAAAGCGCAGAAAGAATGAACATGTCTATTCTTTTTACGCCGGCGTTTTTGCAGTGAAAACACAAGCGTAAAAAAAAAAGCAGGAATACGCAGTATGTGAATGGATTTTGCCAAAACCCATATTCAATTGTGTTTTCACTGCAAAAAAACGCAGCTTAAAAAAGCGCAGAAAAATACACTGAAAAAGCAATAATACACAGGGAAAAGCAGAAAACACCAAAAAACGCTGTGTGTGAACGCAGCCTAATAAGTGGTAGGACACAAGAGCAGCACACATATGGAAATATCAGATGGCTCATTGCAGGGGAGGTGAGGGGGAGGCAGGGGAGGACACAAGAGGAAAGAGTGGGAGAGGAGGGATCCTCGGAAGTGTCTATAAAATAGTCTTTACACCAGAAAGAATAACAGACATAAGATATTGATAGTGCAAATTCAGAAAAGGCCCATAGATCCCATTGGTAGCCAATATGTTCTTTTCGTTTGAGAGAGGACGACAGATACCATTCATGCTGATAATGTGAATTAAGTTGACCTATTAGCTCATGTTGAGTAGGCAGTGAATCTGATCTCCAGTACTTTGCCAGGCTGCTATTAGAACATGTGATAGGATCGGAGATAGCCCCTGAGGGAAAGAGTCAAACCTAATGTTTAACACTGCCCATGGGCAATCCAGAATGATGTTCACTCCAGATATCTTCTTAATAAGATCTCTGACCTTTGACCAAAAACCTTGCACTTTAGGACACCCCCACCAGCCATGAATCAACATCCCACAACCTTTCCAACACAGCCCTGAGGAAGAACCACCAAATTTAGAGAGTCTATCTGGTGTTAAATACAAATGCATGAATCTTCTTTAACTGCTCCAAGTCGGTGATACACAAGATTTTTTTGGTCAACCTAGCCGCCAACCACCAGTCCTCAGCGGTAGAGGTGAATGAGAGACTAATCTTCCATCGTGGCATATAGGGCGATTTACTAGACAATTCAGAGACGTTCAAAGGGATAATCCGTTATTATTTGGATATTCTATTTTAAAATATGTCTGTAGTGGATCAAACGGGCTCAGCAACCACCACTCTGGGAAACTGCAAGATTGAATAAAATGGCAGGTTTGCAAAAACTGAAAAAAAACAGGATTTATGGATTTGAAATCTCTGGGAAAGGTCGACAAAAGACACAAATACATGACCATCAAACAGATCCCCCAGAGATGCAACTCCCACTCTAACCCATCTGTCTAACATCAAACCTGGGATATGTGCTTCAATTGCTGAAATTGATATATATCCATCTTATTCCAGTGCCAAAGTAAAGAGGACATTTAATTTGAAGGAAACTTCTTTGAGGGTTTCAAAAGATTAATTTCCAGCAAACGCCTGGTAGAGTTTTGGGGGGCAAAGTTTGATTCTAGTTGAACCCACCTATGATTACTATTATTTGCCCATCAGTCCTTTGCAGCTTCAAGTTTTGCTGCTCTATGATATCAAAGCAAGTTTGGGACCCTCATTCCACCATGTGTATAGTGGTAGTGTAAAGTTTTCATGGCGACCCTGGGTCTCTTATTTTTCCAGATGAAGTTCCCCAGGGTAGATTGTAAGCATGCTATCCATTGAGAGGGGATTTTTAGAGGAAGGCAACAAAAAAGGTATGTTATTTTAGGTAGCAGAATCATTTTGACGGCTTGGATCCTTGCGATCCAAGATAAGGGGAGGACAGTTTCTCTATCTAAATCCTGACGAATTTCTCAAATAAGGGTCTTGCAATTAAGCTTTACTAACGGTAGACATTTTAGATATCTTGATTCCTAAATAAGTAAAATGAGACGTTTCCCAAGAAAATGTAAACTTCTTAGACATTTCTGCCGCAGAAACATTAATCGGGAAAGCTATTGATTTTGTAGCATTCAACTTATAGTACGAAACCTTCGTAAATTCTGTTAGTGTGTTTAGGACTGTTTCTAGGGAAGAAACAATATCAGCACATGAGATTATCACGTCGTCAGCGTATAATCAAATGACGTGACTGATCTCCCACCCTAATCCCTTTAATCTCGTTGAGTCTGAACGCTTCCGCAAGTGGCTCCATCATAAGGGCAAAGATGACAGGCGACAACGGGCAGCTCTGACGGGTTCCATTAGTGATTTGAAAGGTTTCTGAGTACAGGCCTGAAACATTCACCATGGCATTTAGATTTGAATATTGTGCCAAAATTGCTCTTTTAATGTCCCCCAAGAAGCCAAACTTATCCAGAACTTGTTCCATATATCCCCAGTGCACCATGTCGAACGCTTTTTCAGCATCCAAGGACAGAAGTATACCCGGTGATCTTGCTGGATTCCATTAATTCCAAAAGATTTATCACTTGTCTAGTTCCATCTTTTGGCTGCCTTCCAGGCACAAATTCAACCTGGTTTGGGGATAATGAAAATTAATGTCTAACCTATATTCTGTGTCTCAATTACTAGAATGCAACTCCAAAACCACCTGTTAGTAATCTCCACCAGGAGCACATACAGATGACACAAGTGAAACTACACCAATTTCATAATGATGAATCATCTCTTTATTGATTAAAATTATATTTAGGCTTCCGGTTCCGGCGCCTCCATGATCGGACGTGTGTGACAGCGCTCCGGAGCCCGCCGCACCCGACCGACATAATCCCCGAGCCCCGGAGCAATTTACCACCTCCACAAGATGAGCGGGAGCAGAGGAGGGTCTAAGGCCACCATGGATCGATTTGTCATCAGGAGCAGTGACGGGGAAACAAGCGGCGCGACCATTGCGCCTGGAGGAGGAGAAGGCGCGAAAACCATAATGGAAGAAGCCACAAAGCGTGCGGGGTCCCCGTCGCAGACACAGAGGGAGACAGAGCCGGAGAGCGCAATACAGCCCAGTGACCCCACTCAGGTGACGCCATGCACCCAAAACACCCACGCCACAGCACCAGTACACTGGGGTGATAGAGGAGGGAGTCAGAGTCATGGACAACCAGGGGACACTGAATAATCTTCCCCCACTCTTTGACTACAAGACCTTAGCCAGGGAGCTAGCCCAGTATCTGGCAGAGGAGTTCAAACAATCAATTGCAGAATTAGTGGCTACATCAACCCAGGAGCTTACTTCCAAGCTGGGTCAACATGACCAGCAGCTCCAGGAGGCAGAGGCTAGAATCTCCACTGCAGAGGACAGAGTGGCAGATCTGGAGCGTCAGGTCCTGGCTCTACAAAAACAGTCTTCCTTCACCCTGAATAAATTGGATGATATTGAAAATAGGGCACGCAGGAACAATTTAAAAATTGTGGGTCTCCCTGAATCTATATCCATAAATCAACTGGAAGAGGTTTTTGAAGTCGAACTGCCTAAGGCTCTGGGGCTATCGCATAGATGCAAGACAGAGCGCACTCATAGGATTGGCCCCCCCAGAGAGCCCCCTCGGGAGGATAGCAATAACAGATCCTCACAGGATAGGGAAATGAACAAACCGCGACACGCCATCGCTAAATATTTAAACCATAGAGACAAGGAGGAAATCCTGAGGGCTTATAAAGCCAAGAGACGTCCCCTGATGTTAATGGGTCATAGAGCTCTGATTTTTGCGGACTATTCAATTGAGGTAACTAGGCGCAGAAGAGCCTTTAGCGAGGTATGCACCATCTTGTTCAAAAAAAATACGCGCTTCCAGCTGAACTATCCAGCAACCCTAAGATTCCGCTCAATAGAAGGCTCCATGCTATCCTTCACAGACCCTGAAGAGGCGATGACAGTGCTCAGGAGAAATAACAGCAAATCACCAAATAGAGACACCACACTCCCTGGCAGCCCAAGACGACCTAATGAGGCTACTGCTCAAACCACCAACACTGTTTCTGACCGCATGCAAGATCAGGACTCTGTGAGATCATACAGATTGCGGTCAGACACCATACTAGAGGAAGGTTCAACAAAGGCTGCGACTCCGAGACAGCAAAGACTAACAACGTCAAGATGGAACAAGAAGAAGGTAAACCAAGCTGACTGAGTGCAGGGGGGAGGGAAGAGGGAAGAGAGAAAAGAAAAAAGAAAGGGAGGAAATGGTACAACTAATGCAGCGTCGTGAAAAGTGGGGACTCGACCCTCTCTCGCCGTTGCTCTCTTCTTGCTCAATTTGGTGATTTATCCTCAACAAAAAAGTGAGGAAATATTTTTATTATTATGTGAGCAGACGTTTAACTTTTAGCCTAAGTAAGAGCAAGCGCGGGGGATTGAGTGTAAGGCGCAAAGGACTTATTTTGCTCATAATTGTTTTCTCCATGTTTACTTAGGGGCTCGGGAGTGTAAAATACTCATTTAATGTTTTATTGTTTATAAATGTTTGAGAGTTGGGGCGGACATGGGAAGAAGATACCCCATGCTAAGGAGGAAAAAAGAGAAGTTACTAGGCTACGCCATGGGAAGGGGAGGGGTCACTTCAAGGGAGGGAAAGGGTTTGGGGCGGGGTGAGAGAATTATTTTTGTCCTGTTGCACACTTCTATTTGGCCACCATACTCAAACATCAGTCACTGCGTCTATGCGGCCGCTCTCAGTTTAGTGACCACAGTCGACCAAAATTACATTACTGTCAGATGGACCTGGATTTAGTCTTTGGAGATGGTTAGGTGGGTCTCGTGGAATGTTAAGGGACTGCGCTCCCCAGCCAAGCGTATGATGGTTCTTAGACACCTTAAACGCCTACACGTGGATGTGGCTATGCTCCAGGAGACCCACCTGACGTCCGGGGAATTTTTTAGGCTCAAAAAGATGTGGGTGGGGGAGATTTATGGCTCCAGCGCAGTCAACAGAAAAGCGGGGGTTCTGATCCTGATCAATAAATCGTTAGCACATACGGTACTATCCCAGGACACTGACCAGGAGGGCAGACTGATACACATGGTTATTCAGCTTCAAAAAGACCTTTAGTATATACAATCTTTATGCTCCCAATGTGGCCCAGAAATCCTTCCTACAGCAAATACAAAATCAATTTTTGACAGATCAGGAGGGCATTAGATTGGCAGGAGGTGACTTCAACATGGTTTTTAATGATGACGAAGATAGAAGACACAGTGATCCCATGATACCTACTGCCCGACGAGATATGACCCAACCCAAAGTGAGCCTCTTAGAAGACTTCTTCAACAATTGCAATATGACTGACGCTTGGAGAACACTTCACCCTTTAGACAGAGAATATACCCACTACTCACACGCACATAGATCTTGGTCGAGACTGGACATGTTCTTTACCTCATCCCTATTATTTCAGAGAGTGGTGGAGGTCAGGGTGGAGGACATGGTTATATCCGACCACAGTCCTTTGGTTATGGACACAAGGGACACTTTTCAAAAGGGGTCTGATTTTCTCTGGAGATTTCCTGACACTCTGGTCCGAGAAGACAACTTTGTTAATTGCCTAGGGGAATGGTGGTCGGATTTTGCTTTCCATAATATTGAACATCGCTCGGACCCGGGTTTATACTGGGAAACTGCTAAAACGGTCTTACGAGGTCATGTCATGGCGTTTAGCATGAGGCTGAAGAAGAGGGTTAAGGATCAATATCTAAAAGCCAGCGCAGCGGTAAGGAGGGCCTACTCTCTCTACAAACAGTCAATGACGGATTCAGACAAAGAGAGTTGGCTGACAGCTAAAAAAGATTTTGATGTATGGGCTGGAAAACGAGAGGATATGTATAGAAGCAGATTAGAACTGGAGCTGCATAGATTTGGAGATAAAGCGGGCAGACTATTGGCGCGACTGGCAAAGGGAAAGAGAATCTCTAACCCTATTGGGAAAATAAAAGATAAACACGGCAATATATGGTCAGATCCAAGGGACATTGTGCAGGCACTGGGGAAATACTATGCCTCACTCTACAAAGAGGAGGGTGCTGAGGGGGGGGGAGGAAGAGACGTGGCTCTCTTCGGTCAACTTGCCCAAAATAACTGAGGAAGATATACAATTCCTGAACAGCCCCATATCAGTAGAGGAAATTGAATTGGCAATCAAACTACTTAACCCAGGAAAAGCGCCCGGCCCAGATGGCTTTAATGGGGCGTTCTTTAAAGCTTTAAAAGACCAAATCTCTCCTGTACTAAAAGACCTATTTAATGCTTTCCTCAACGGCACTCCGATTCCAGATAGAATGAACATGGCCCACATAAAATTAATCCCCAAACCTGACAAACCACCTACTGATCCGGCGAGCTATAGACCTATATCGCTCATTAACCAAGACCTCAAACTCCTTTCAAAAATATTAGCCGATAGACTTGCGCAAATACTCCCTAAAATTATCTTACCACATCAGGCAGGATTTATTAAAGGGCGGTCAACGGTTACCAACATTAGAAAAGCGATGCTCCTTTTGGACGTGGTGGGCAGGCGAGTGGGGGAGGGGGACGAAGATCCGGCCATGATCACCTTGGATGCTGAAAAAGCATTTGATAATGTGAGGTGGTCGTGGCTGGATCGAGTCCTAGACAACATTGAGTTGAGGGGTCCTTTTCGCCAGTTCATAGGGTCCTTGTATGCCAATCCTAAGGCATGTATAAGCCTCCCAGGATTTCTCTCGGACTCCTTTGGTCTGGAGAAAGGAATGAGACAGGGGTGCCCCCTGTCCCCCCTCCTGTTTAATCTAGCGATAGAACCCTTAGCAATTTATTTAGAATCACAACACCATTATGATGGTTTGAAAGTGGGGACTAAAGGGATAAAATTGTCATTATTTGCGGACGATATCATTCTGTATGTTCGTAACCCAAAGAGAGACCTCCCTTCCATTTTGAATGATATTGATAGACTGGGCAGTATGTCAGGGTTCCGTCTAAACAAGGACAAGTGCGAAATACTCTTTATGGGCAAAAACAAAAGTGGCTATAAACAAAAATCACTTCTTGGGATAAAGGTAGCCAAGGATAGTATTAAATACCTAGGGATTTTCCTAGCTAGAACTCCTGGTCAGATATATAGACTTAACTTCACATCGGTTATATCTAAAATTGAAAGGGAGCTGGCTGGGTGGGAGAATTTACCCCTATCTTTGATGGGCCGCTGTCATCTCATCAAGATGATAAGCTTTTCAAGACTACTTTATCCCCTCCATACGATTCCTCTGTTGCTGAAGCATGTGGATGTTAATAGGATAAACCGAGCTTTCTCGAAATTCCTCTGGAGGGGAAAAAGACCCAGGATAGCCCTAAACACTCTTATGAGGCTGAGGAGAGAGGGTGGGATCCAGCTACCAGATGTTAGGGGGTATAATTTAGCATGTCTATCGCGCCATGTTCTTGATTGGGTTAAGCATACTAACAACTTTTCTGACATTGAGGTGGAAGGCGAGTTGACAAGACCATGGACATTATCCGCGCTACTCCACTCCCCACTTTCATTGTTGCCGGCCCATATCAAAAACACCACCATTTGTAGAGACACGATAATGACCTGGAAAAGTGTTAGAAAAAAAATGAAGCTTTCTTGGCAGATTTCCAGGGGTCTCGACCTATGGGCCTCTCCGGCCTTCACACTTGGTTACGAGAACCCCCTTTTTGGAACCTGGAGATCAAAAGGAGTCCTCACATTGGGGGATCTTATGCACAGGGGGGAAAAGAGGTGGTTGACGTGTGAGGAAACACTTACAAAATATAAGCTACCTGGGTCACATGTTTTACAGTACCAACAAATTCGCCACTCTCTC
Source organism: Allobates femoralis (assembly GCA_033576535.1). NCBI lineage: Eukaryota > Metazoa > Chordata > Amphibia > Anura > Aromobatidae > Allobates > Allobates femoralis. Next base: position 602,948,101 of record JARQOC010000003.1, on the reverse strand, counting down.
ATGTCCCGACTACGAGATATTTCGGGAGAGTTAACTCATTCTCTTTGAGATGATATGATAGAGGCGGGAGTGGGAGAAGTGTCCATATCCTATCTTTACAAAAAAATACAAAACACACTAGGTCCAGTTAGCACTGACAAGTTATTCACTAAATGGAAGAAACATATTACAGACCCAGAACTATCACAAAAAATATTGGAGGGTTGGGAAACTGCTAGAAAACATATCACCAATGAAAAATGGAGGGACACCCAGTTTCGACTTATGCACGGGGCCATCCAGGGTTTCAATATCCCGCCCACGCCAGACAACCAGGGAAGATGGGTGCACTGTCCCAAGTGCAAGACCTATAAAACGGATTTGGAACATGGGATGTGGTCCTGTGTGAAATCTCAGATATACTGGGGTAAGGTTAGACAGATGACCTCGGAAATATTTAAAATGGACATCGGTCTTGATCCGCTGCTTTGGCTGTTTCATTATCAGGGAGATTTAGCTGAGTCTTGCGGTTCGCTTACTCTACTCCACACAATAGCTCTGATAGCAAAGAGACTATTATTACAGCACTGGCTCAAGAACTGGGCCCCGAACGTAGAACTAGTGCGTGATAATTTAAAACAGACCATGTCTGTGGAATCCATCGAAACTCTTAGAAACCCAAAAAGACTAACAAAGAAATTTTTCCTTAAATGGAGACCTTTCATTGAAAATATTCTACCGGATCCAGTAAGAGAGGCGTTTATGAGATCATACAAACAAACAGAGTGGTACGCCCTGGAGGACCTAAATGGAACTCTGGGAAACCTTAGATGTGATGCTTCATGTGAAATTTGAATTAGTTTGAAAGTTCTCGGTATTGAGATGGTGTGTGCTATACCCTAGACAACTTGAATCATTAAGGAAAAATGTGTTTCTCTCAGGGAAAGGGGGGGAGGGGTTTGTTAGAATTAACAAGGTTTTACTTAATATAAATGGAGAGAAGTGATGATGTTAGTGAGATAGGTTTACCAAAGTCCGAAGACAGATATGCTTCTCTTCCATCTGCTAATTATCTCTGTTTCCTTTTTCGCATTCCTTGTATTTTAAATGCTAATAAAAATTTATGTTTAAAAAAAAAATTATATTTAATATATTATGATTGTTCAGGTACCAACCAGTGAGCCAATTCAATTTTTAGTATTACATGGTAGGCATATCTTAGATAAACATTTCTATGGCAACAAATAACTGTTATAATTCATGGCACACTCTGCATGGGATTGCTATTCTATGTCATACACTCTGGTAAAGGCTAAAACACTTAATCTTATCCAGTATTCTATGGTGACTCAGGCTTTAAATGTAATCCTAATACTGGATGCCTATCAATTGCCAAATTAACACAATCACCAATAGTTTTTACCTGTGCTGCAGTTATGCCTGTGTGCCTCTACATTTTCCTCCAAAGTGGCCCTCCAGAACCGCCTACGTACGTTTCAAGTTAGAATTTTCTTCCTTAGGACGCCCTTCCGTCCTCTTGCACCTCTTTTTTCAAGGTTCAAATACAAAAAGGAGAAGAGGTGCAAGAGGACGGAAGTGCACCAAAAGGGAAATAGGAAACTTGTCAGAAAATTTACAACCTCAGCATCTACTGACTAAAACCCGAAGTAGAATCCTTAAGAAAAATACTAAAATTTGCCCCATCTGTAAAAGCTTCACCAATCTGTTTATTAGTGTCGAAAAATGTATGCGTAATTTGAGAATCAAAAAGCATTTTTTGTAAAATCCCCAGATAGGCACGATAAACACTCAATCAAAAAAATTGTACACTCCAACCTAACCATAAAAATTGGCTCTTGACCCACTCAACGATCAGTCAAAAGCGTTCAAATCATTTGAATCCCCTGGTCTTGGAAGATATTAGGGTACCTTCATATGCCACAATCTCGCCTGGCGATATGAGGCGATCCAACGTGCGCGTGCACGTTTTTCATGGTCGCCTCAGATCGCTGATGGCGGCATTACACGTCACAATCTCGCCCTGAAAGTAAGGCAATGTGTTGCTCCAGAAATCGCCTCACCTACAACGGAAACAATCTTGTCTCATTCCATCGCCGCTTTACACACCGTAATTCCAAAGGCAATGTGGGCATACATGTTCAGCGGTGCGAGGAGATAGGCATGCCACAGTGGTTTACACCGTGCCCCATATGCACTCATTAGACAACGCAACAGCGTTACGATTGGTCAGCCTGCTCTGGAAGGCTGGCTAATACATGACGCAATTGAAGATGTGTGTGTTGCTTAAAGGACAGCTCTTCAAATATGGCGCCCTGTCAACTGTCAGCCAATGGGAACACAGTAGCCAACACCGATCATCGCAGATCGGGCGTAGACTACAGAACGGTTGAGGCACACCTATGGGAAATCCTAAGCAACGCTGTTTCCATCACTATCGCCCATTCACATGCCACAACACAGAAATATCGCCTTCATGGTTGCGGCTGATTTCTGAGCACTGTTCAGGAATTAGGCGACAGCCGAGAGGCGATTTATCGCCGCAAAATTCCCCAAACACACGCCGCAACTGTGAGGCAATTTCACGGCGATTGCTTCGGAGCGACATATCACCAATATGATTGCCAGGCGAGATTGCGGCGTGTGAAGGTACCCTTAGGAGAATCAATAAACAGAACTTGAAATATATACCCCAGAACTTAACAAAAAAAAGAAAAAGAAGCAATTATACAACTTCAAGAAAATCACAACATAATCATCCGCCCAGCAGATAAGGGAGGATCAATCGTGATTTAAAGTTATACACACTACCATGAAGAATCAGTACAATTACTGAGTGATAGTAAAACCAGTCCGTCCTTAACCAAGACCCCCACAGAAAAATGTATAAGGAAAGTACATAGGTTGGCCTCAAAAGGTAAAGATATGGGGATCCTAACAAAAAGGGAATACCAATTTGTGATGAATAGGACTCCAAGACTAGCTATATTCTAGCATAACCCCAAAATAAACAAAGAACCAAAAAAGCCCCCTGGAAGACCCACAATAGCCGAAATACAATGCTTGACAGCAAACCTGTCTGAATATGTAGATGGTTATCTACAGAAATGTGTTATTCAATTACCAGCATACTTAAAAGATACCACGCACACCCTACAACTACTAAACACAATTGAATGGGAACCGCATTATATCCTAGGAACTCTTGATGTCCGATCATTGTATATGGTAATAAAGCACAACAAATGATGTCAAGCCACACAATACTTCCTGGAAAAATTCAGCATGATGGACCTAACCCAAATACAATTCATAACGCAAAGTATCTTATTAATTTTCACACATAATTTCTTCAAGTATCAAGGGAAGATCTACAGTCAGGAATGGGGGACAGCTATGGGGACGCGTTTCGCGCCAGGTTACCCAAATGTATACGTGAGGAAGTAGGAAGAACACACAATATACCCTCAAGGCCATCTAAGGGCTGGCCTATGCCTATGGAAATGTTTTATTGACTATGTACTCTTTGTATGGGAGGGCACACAAATGGCGCTGGAAGAATTCCTGAATGAAATTAACACCAACAACTACGGTCTTGAATTCACAGGAACAAACAGCAAGAGCAACATCAATTTCCTTGACTTGGATATCTATGTGGATAACAATGTTATGTACAAAAACATACAAGAAAAGTGTAGACTCAAATACTTACATCCAAATGTCAAGCTGCCACCAAGGTGGCTTGAAAATATCCCCAAAAGCCAGTTCATAAGGTTACGCAGGAATTGCACAGAACAGAACCAGTTAAAGGGATCCTGTCACCCCCAAAACACCTGTAAACCTATTAAAACCTGTCCCTAGAGCATATTAACACTTTCCCTACACTCTTTTTACCTCCTAAATGCAGTAAGTGACATTGGATAAAAACGTTTTATAAGTACCTGATTACTGATGATAATGAGTGACTATCTATTCATAGTCACTCATCAAGACTGCCCCTCTGCTTCATATCACGCCTGAATAGGCGTGATCTACTGCCCAGATTCAAAATCGCGCCTCCCTGCTGTGCCCTGTGTCGTCCGAGGCTGCTGTGTGGCCGGGTGACGCGATCCGCGTCATTTGCGGCGCCTGGTGACGTATTTACACCGGCGCCGCGCTGTCGGCTTCAAAATGCGCACTGCGCATGCCCAGGTGTTTTGGGGGTGACAGGATCCCTTTAAGAAAAGAAGCTAAAGACCTACAGGAGGAATTTACAGCAAAAAGCTACAACATTAACCAAGTTCAGAAGGCATTAGATAAAGTGGACAAATATGATCAGGAAAATCTATCAACAGAGAAAACAAGATACAGTACAGACACATCTATCCAAGACCAATTAAAGACCACTGGAGACAGTGTAAACACCACAGGATTTGCAGCATTTTTGTTTTCCAGCAAAACCTATGATTCTAGGATTAGCTGTCCCAACACATTGATTTTTGTTTGGTGAAGAAAGTGGAAACACCTCAGGTTTTGCTGTGTTTTAGAAAGCATGAGCATGTCAATTCTTTGCTGAACTTTTGCTAAAGTGGAAACATTTGTGGTATTTCCATTTTCTGTAGAGGAAAAAAAACAGTGTGTGTGAAATCTTTTTCCTGATCACATAGGTTTTGATGGAAACCAAAAACTCAGGATTAGATTAGCATAGATTTACATAAAACCAAGGCAAAACCTGATCTCAAACGCAGCAAAACCTGCCTGTGGGCACACACCCTTACAACACAACAGGAAACAAAATGTTCCAAATTAACCAAAAACTTTCCTGCTATACAAAAGGGGTCATATACGCCATAATATGCCTGTGCCAAAAAAAATTATGTAGGAAGAACCATCAGACAGCTATCAATCAGGATTCATGAACATGTCAAAAATATAAAGAAGGGCTACGTAGGCCATCTATTAAGTAAGCACTATAAAAGGAGAAACACAACTCGTGCTGCAAAAACTCATACTTCTTTGCGATTCAAGAGGTACAGAAAGACTGGCGTGGAGGCAATTACATTGAAAAAATGGCCAGAACCGAAACGAAGTGGATTTTTGAACGCAACACATTGGCACCTATGGACCTCAGCCAGGAAATGTAAATCTTTGCATTTTGAGCCAAACATTGAGGACAAGAATATAGAATAACAACAAACGCTGAAAACGTAAGAATAGGGTGACAATACCCCACAAACAAATTTACTAACTTCTCCTTATAGGGAAGGCCAATAAAAAGTCTAATTCAAAATGCACTATAGAAACACCAAGCAATGGTAACTATGAAAATTTACTACAGTAATATAAAAAACACATGCTGCCTATGTAAAAACTAAATAACCTAGAAGTCTCACTAGAAAGGAAAATCCAGGTCAAATTCAATGGACACCAGGTAAAATAAACTAAATCAAAATTAAAAAATGAAAAAAACACCCACCCCAAAAATAGAAAATATTACCACACAACCCTTTAGAAATTAACACCCAGGTCCACAAAACAACAACCTTGTGCTTGGGAAACGAATCCATGGCATCTCAACAACTGAGAATCCTAACCTAAATAACTAACTAAAATAAACAAATATTGACAATAAAAAATATATTCATTGTTGTAAGTCATGTATATCAATTTGTAAATACAGAAAAATATTACCACCAAATCAACATCACTCAGAAATCCAAAACTTGTTTTATTTGCATAATAATACCATTGTAAGATACACACAATTATATCAATCCTGATTGGAGACAATCAGATGGGTCCTCTATAAATAGGAAAGCAAAGCTAACTGTCAGCATTCCTGAGGAAGAAGGGTGCATCCCTTTCGAAACATGTCAAGAGGTTGCTGACAGCTAGCCCATGTCAGCAAGCTGATCCACCCATTTCCCCGCCTATCCAGTCAAAAGATGCTGACGACAGTGTGACGAGAGGATCAGCTGACAGACGGAGAATTCGGAACCCAGAAGCTACACTGCCATTGGCCACGGCGTATGCCGGCTCCGGAGAACAGCAACAACAGCGGGGACAGCCCAACGAGTTACAGAGATACCGAACAGTGAGTAACGGCCTGCTACGACACAGGTAGTGGCATTAACGACTTTTTAGCAGACACCAAATATTAAGGGAAAGATGGGCAGCTTGCTCAGTAACCTAACAGTAGTTGCTATCAGCAGCACCAGTTAAAGACGCATCACTGGACTCACCAATAGAGACCTATCATAGAAGGACCAATCCCACACCTTAAACAGGACAGCACATTCCTACTCTGGCAAGAAGCTCCACATAAATCACCCGTGGTGAACTTTGGAATAACATACCACAAAGAAGTTCCTAAAGGTACTACACACATAAAAAGCCCACCCAGCCTGGCAAACAAACACTAAAAGAACTCCTTTGCTTAATTCCAGACAGCTGACATCAACTGTGGTGTGGGACGTGGAAGCAGGAAAACATACAGGAAGCATAAAGGTTTAGCCTCCTAGACAAAGCTCTCTTATAATAAACCTTAAAAGGAACTAAATACACTAACCACCCCCTCTTCCTTTTTATAATCCCAGACCGTATATGAAAGCTTACGAGAAACAGAAGGAGATCCACTGAACCTAACACTCAAGCAACCAGCAGAATGGAGTTTTAAAGGTACAGTCTCCAATTTAATTAGGGTATCAAAAAGAAAGAATGCCAACTGATACATTCTTCTAGTGTTACCTTACAGTATGTACCACTTTGCAGGACAAGCCACAGACCACCAAAGGAGCACCAGCATTGCCCTTACAAAGACAAAGAAAAAGAGGAGAGCCACAAGAAAGCTCATTGGTAACTAATCATCTAGGAATACCATCACAGTATCAGTACCAATAGAATTGAAGCTAAGCCAAACTGTTTTACTTGCAGGCTTTTTTTTTTTTTTTTTTTTTTTAAGAGGTGTACCATCGGTAAAGATCAACAACCGGCAAATTACAAAAAAAAAAAAAACAAGTTAGAAGGGAGGTCTCAACCCAACTTGGGACCAAGAATAGTAAGACTAACCCACTGAATCATAGCTTTAATACATAGCCTCCTTTACAGGTTCATAATATGTGCAACTAAGACAAGAAGATACATATCCTAGGAACAAGTCCAGCAACATCCAGAACATTGAAAAAAACAGGCCATCCCGTGATACCGCTTAAGGTTTAATCAACACCCAGAACGTTGGAGAAAAAAAAAAACAGGCCATCGTGGCTTAAATTTACACCAAAAGTTTAAACTATATTTTTTGACATAGCATAAAAAAAAACATTTGTAATTTATTAATATTTTTATTAGTGTTTTTATTGAAAATTGATTTTCAAGTACAGAATAAAAATGTATTTAGTGTGAAAACAGCTTGGTGCAATATTTACCGTAAACACTCTGGTATAAAGTAAGCGCTGGGTCCAAACACCACGTAATATAATTTTAAACTGAACAATGGAGTCAGAGTAAGTTTTGGTCAAAGTCATTCCAATCTAATAATAATAATTGATAAAAAATACATAACTTATACATAACTTAACGGTCATGTCCTTTTTAAACCACCCCGATGATATTTGGATCATGCATTGTGCATTAGTCACCTGGTTTAAAAAAAAAAAATCCATGTATTGATCATAAAAAAATAGCATTTTAGATGCTTAGATGTTTGCGTTATATACCTTCATAAAGCAGTTATTGGGGTTGATACTTCAGCTGGTATCAGTAACGTCAATCCACTTCTGTCATGCAGTTTTTAAACCTAGTAACACCCCCCTCCCTCAGTGTAATATATTGACATAGATCACTGAAGGTCCTGCTGTTGGTGAAGGACCTGTGGTGATGTCATGACCATGTGACAACACTGGGTGGAGCTAAGCAGGCCTGAAGTGAAAGACATTATAGGCACATGGTTGTGACATCACTACAGGTCCTGCACTGATCTCAATCACTTACAAATGAATTGACTGAAGATAGGTATGTGTGTGTATATAAAGTTTTTTTGAAGATAAATTTGTGGATTTTTTTTCTTTCAGAAAACCATGCTAGTGAGGCACATTTCATCGTTTTAAAACACATTGGGAGCGGCTATATATCAGAAAACAACATGAAAAGTTCCCTTTAAATTTCATGGCAATATAGATATGTTCAGAATATTTAAAAAAAAAAAAAAAAAAAAAAAAAACACCACAAGAAAAATAAACTGATGTTCCCATTTCACTAAACTAAACTTCTTACTACTAATATTTGCCATTTATGATGGAGTAGTTGGAACTGTAGCGATTTAAAAACAGGAGTTTGAGTCAGAACAGTAGCTTATCGGATCTATTGGCTTGATTTAAAAGGCAATGCTAGTAGAAACAGGAATATACTATAGCCTAAAGTTGGTCATACACTTAGGGCCTTTTCACATCTGAATTTTGGCTGCGTTTGTGTGCGTTTTTACCGCTAAAAACGCATCCAAACACATGCGTTAACGCACCCATAGGCTGCAATGTAGAATGCATTGCAAACACGTCATTTTGCAAAAACGCATGCATTTTTGCAAACGCAGCCAAAAACGGGCTGCTGCGTCTAGGGCTACATTTGCAAAATTACATGCGTTTTTGCATGCGTTTGCATTGTAGTCTATGGGTGCATTAACGCAGGCATTTGGATGAGTTTTTAGCGGTAAAAACGCACATAAACGCAGCCCGGCCTTAGATGTGAACTGGGCCTTACAAGAACTAATCAGCCAACAGCTATTCCTCCCCACTCCACCACAAAGATGGCGGCATCTTAACTCCCATAAGAGCAAAGGATTAGATACACTGAAATATAATAGGTCTTTGCCTTCTTTCTATCCAATCTGCTGTATCAAGAGACCTCTAACATTTTAGACTGGCACTGAACATGTTAACATGTTTCACCCCCTTTTTACTTAATTTTTTTTATTGTAACTGCGTACCTCATCACATAGAGCCGAAAGGCTGATTAAAGCTTTTCTTCAGTCATTTTGTTATGGCAGGAATGTGTTTCTGAATTTCTCCTTCGCTTAATTGGGCGACACAGAACCATGGGTGTTATGCTGCTGTCCACTAGGAGGCGACACTAGGCAGAATCTGCAAAAGAGTTAAGTGGCTCCTCCTTTGCAGTATACACCCCTGGAGCAGGCATTGCCTCACCAGTTTTTGCTTAGTGTCACATTAGGAGGTAGATGTGGTCCAAGGACCGCAATACTAGTAGATAGATATTTTTAATCTTTAGATTTTTTTCTCCTTTTTTTACCACGGATACTAGAGGGCGACGGTATCTCCGCATACCGATTTCCCAAAAACAGCAACAGACGGGAACGCGGGGTGTTACCTCTACGTATCCCCTTCTGCCACGAAGGATAGGAAGCAAGGCGACTGTTCCATCGCGTTCCGATCTCCTTGTTTTTCCCCTTGCCGGCGTTCCCACATTCCCCCTGTTCCCATTGGGAATCACAGGGTAACATTCGCATCAAGCAACAAGAATTTACAGCAGGAAAAAAAAGAGGATCCTGCTGGGCATATATAAGGGACGCCAGGCTAGGCGCAGACACCCTCCCCATATCCCTTCTGGGTTATGGGTCGAGCAAGTCAAGATGCCCTCCCCATTCCCTGGTGGGCTTTTGGGTTGAGGAGCCTGCACAAGGTAATCAGGGCTCCCTCGGGACCCTGCATGGAATTTCTCCTCTTCCCCCCCTTGATCCCTAGTCCTGGGCTCACTGCACCGCACCAGGGACGCCCGCTGTGTTTTTACAGTCATCCGCGCCGACGCGCGCGCTTTTTGGGCCTCAGGATCCTAATCAAGCCCCCGGCTTTGCAGGGTCACCACAGTCCCTGGACGCCAGGAGACCCAGTTTTCTGGGCTCTCATGATGGGAGCTGCCACCCTACCCCTCAATCCAGGAGACCCAGTCTCCTGGGTACTCCTGCTGGGGGGCCGTGCTGGGCAAGCACGCATGTGGCCACAGCTCCTGGGGTCTGGCCGGGTCCAGATCTGTTCCAGTCCCGGACCGGACCTCGGCGCCGGCCTGCCGTCATTTGCGGCTTCACTGTTTACTTGAGGCCGCGGCTTCGGCCTAGCGCGAAGCCGCCGCCTTCTTTCACCGCCCCCGGATGACGAGAATGACGCGGATAGCGTCAAAGCAGGGGACGGGACAGAGGATAACTGGCGCGAAGCCTACGGCACACCCTACGATGCTAGTCCCGCCCTGCTGTTAGCAGCGGTGGTCATTATCCACAGGACACAGCGGAAGCAGGGTTGAAAGCACAGTGTGCACAACCCTTTGCGCCAGTGTATGTCTGGTTTGGGCACAGCCGCTCATGGTAGCAAGTACTGTGGCCATTACAGGGCTTCATTCCTACTGTAGGGTTGAAAGCACATTTGGGCCAGTGAATATGTGCGGTATAAGACCGATAAGAGCTCAGGAAGTGTTTCCTGCCTGCCTCAACCCTTAGTAATAATACAAAAGGAAGACACTGCTCCCTCAGGATGGGTTGCTGGAGCCAGGGGTCAAGGAACCCAGCAGGGCTCCCTGCCTGAGGCAGTACGTCATCAGGAGTGGCAGAGCTTCGTTCTGTGCCAGTTCCCAATAGCGACGGCAGGGCAACCGGCAATGATGTCCTGCTGCATCTTGTCCTCACGCCATACATCATGCAAGGAACAATGTCTTAATATAAGGGGCAGTGTATACACGTCAAGTGATCAGTCACTGCCCTGTCCTACAGTAGTGTTAGGGTATGTGCCCACTAGGCGTTTTTGCTGCAGTCCTGAACGCAGGAAAACCTGAGGATCCTAGAGTCCTTGACAGGAGAAATGCTAAAATCTTGTCTGCGTTTTTACTGCGTTTTTGAAGCTGCGTTTTTCCAGCATTTTTCCCATTGACTGCACCAAAAACGCACAAAAGAATTGACATGTCCATTCTTTGCTATCCGCACCAAAAACGCAGGTATTTGACAGTTCTTGACACTTGCAAAACTAGTGTGTGGGCACAGCGTTTTTGTAAAACCCATAGGTTTTGCTGGGAAGCCCAACCACAGGAACAGATTAGCATACATTAGCATAAAACCAATGTTTTTTTGCAAGCGGAAAACGCACCAAAAACGCAGCAAAAACGCCCAGTGGGCACTCACCCTTAATGTCTCTAACCCGCACAGTGGCACAGGTCACTCTGGGCAGTGCACGTATCTGTTTTTTCTCTCCACCGTATTAAAGGTACCAGTCGGTACACCTATCACTACACCTACTGGCCAGACATTATGCATGCTTCTGCTTTCTACATTGACGCGCAGACAGCACGTAGGTAGCTTGCAGGACATTCTCCTAAATCATCGATTTCGTCCCAACAACCGGTTTAATAACCGTACGGTAATCAAAGTACGGCTTCAATTCCGTCAGGCACTATTGCTTCCTGCCCGCCGATCTTACTCTGGTGGCCCAGACAGCTCGAGTCGTTACCTCAGGACTATCTGATACATCAGTCCTGGACGCTGCCAATTGCTCTGCAATAACAGTGTCTACTGCCATCGCCAGTAGACGTGGCATCTGGTTACGTGGATGGGAGGCGGAAGTGCTCGTAAGAAGGCAATCACAGGTCTCCCATGCCTCACTAGAAGCGTGTTCGGAGAATTACTGTACACCTAGGCGCTAAGGAGGCAAAAGTGTTTTCCACCCCGAGAACACATCAGAGCGGCTTTTATCCGCCGTTGGCATAACGGATTCCGGTCCTTCGGAATCGTTAGGGTTTGTCAGAGCTTAGGCTAGGTCTGAAAGGATCGGTCACCATGCAGGGACCCCTTTTTTAGTGGTGGACTTACTACAGGTGTAACTGACAGGTTCCTTCCTCGGGCCCCCATTGTTGGAGAGCCCAGTTGAAGTTGATATAACCTACAACTGCCCGACAACTGTAAGGTGTCCCAGGATTGTTCCCCAATCCTCTCCAGACCCCACAGCTGGAGCTCTGGTTAGCGGTGACGACAGCCAAGTCTCACAAGATGCAGGCTGAAACACCGTGATCCGCAGCGGCACGGGTAATTCAGCTAGGGGTCTCGGGAACCTACGACCCATAGCATACTACTTCTTCGACTCCCCACTGTTGGAGACTCGGGTTGAAGTTGCGACCGCACAAGGCCTACCCGGCCTCCATCCCCGGACTACTAAAACAAAACTCTGGGTTGCAGAACGTGGAACACGAGCCCAGCTGCCAATCTCCTCACTGCACCTATATTAGGTACTTGGGTTGAGATAACACGCGCACGTCCTCTGCTTAGCCCGCTTCGAAGGAGGACCTCGCAGACTCGCGAATGCATTAACCCAATGGATGGGCCCTCCGGCCTCCCGTGTGGCTGTGGCCCGAACCTTCTTCCACACAGTCAGTCCCTTCTCATCGCAGGAGTTAAAGGTGAATACCGTGAGACCTAAAGCTCATAAATACAGCCTGAAGTTGGCAAATGTCTATACTGCAAGGAGTCTCCCATATCTGGACAACTTATTCATCAATGCATGATTTCGGAGTCAGCGAACACTGTCGCTTTCACTGGACACGTTAAGATAACTCGGTTGGCGGATCACCCTCCATAAGTCTATCACAATTCCAAAGCATATGTTGCAGCACAGCACACAAACTCAAGGAGTCCCAGCTCCGCTGCGTATTCCTGATGGCCACATGCTCCAGCATCACATATGGAGTATCAGCCATATTGGATTTTCCCAGACAAGGCACGGATTCTTCGTCTGGGAATCCGCAGTCTCCTTTAGCGGTCTCCTCAATCCTTCACAACGGCTATAAGAGTCCTAGACAGGATAGTAGCAGCATGGGATGCAGTTCCATAGGCTCAGCTGCACCTACGTCCTTTTCAACTATCCATGCTTAGACATGGCCCAAGAACAGGATGTGGTGCGATGTACTCCCATCACAATGCACATGCCAATAGTCCCGCCTACACCCGAGGATGCCCCTCAATCTACGAGGATTCGGGCAGTATTTCTAGTACTGAAATCATTCAGTCACCTGCTGGCAGTCGGTCTTGCTAGGATACTGTCAGACAATGCCACAGCCGTGACATATGTCAGCCACCAGGGTGGAACCCGCAGTCTCCAAGTGATGACAGACGTTCGCCACATCCTTCACCGGGTGGAATCCTTGAACAGTGTATTGTCAGCTGTTCTCATACCAGGCTAACCCGCCTAGGGACGGACTCAGGGAAGTGGTCCATTCATCCAGATGTCCTCCGTCAAGGCTGCCTTCGCCAGGAAACTACAGATGTGGACTTGACGACCTCACGCCTCCAGGCTAAGGTTCCATCCTTTCTGGCCAGGTCCTAGGACCTGCAGTCAATAGGTTAGACGCACTAGTCCAAGACTGGACCGGTCTCTGTCTCCCCTATATTCTTTCCCACTACCAGGATAGTGCGGAAGGTCAAACAAGAATGTCGCCAGATCATCCCTGTATTTGCAGACTGGCCCAGATGCGCTTGGACGCAAATTTCGTCCAACTCATACCAGCACTACCAGGACAAATAAAAAGACAGTTCAGACCTGCTCTCTCAGGGCCAGTTCTCCCTCGGAATTCTTCAACTCTGAAAATAGTGGCGTAGCCCTTGAGACCTGGAATTTAACCCAAGGTTTTTTTCCCCCTGGATGTTGTAGCGACCATAGTCACAGCAAGTAAACCAGCCTTATCGACGATATACCTTGAGTGTAATCGTTTTGTTTTTCTTTATCTCCAAGCACCTCTAGGGGTCATTCCCCTTGACCCTATTTCATGCCAAGAACTTTCGTTTCTTCCGCTCAGACCTAGACTCAGGTCTGTCTTTGCGGTCTCTCACACAGCAGGTTTTCAGCCTGTTTCACCTTCTTTCAAAAACGTCTTGCCACCAGGTCTCTGGTAAAATCCTTCTTTCAAGGGGTCTCCCATTTAAGGTCTACATACAACAGGACTACACCTGCGGGACCTGATCTTCATCCTCACGGCTTTACAGGATCCAAATTTTGAGCTTTGATGGGATATTACCCATAGCATTCTCATCCAAACAATAATATGTTTTGGTGGCAAATTATTTTTCTCTGCAGAGGAATCGGTATTTTCAGCGCTTTCATGCAAACCATCTTTTCTGGTCTTCTACCTGAACAAGACTGTCCTACGGCTGTTTCCATCCTTATTCTTAGGCGGTATACTCCTTCCACCTCACTGAAGACGTCTCTCTGTCATCGTTGCGCCCCACTCCAGTCTGGCTGGTCGTAAAGGACCTACATATGCAGGATCTTGTCAGGTCCCTACGCATTTCAGTATCCATGACCAGTGCCTCTCCAACAGGTTGGATTCTCTTTCTCCCTTCTTCCAGAGGGCAGAAATAATGACATGTCAGGCTATAGGATCCTCTAACCAGGTGGATTCATCTAACTATCCAAGATGCTTATACCATCGAAAACTCATCCCTTCCGGCAGTGTCAAAGCACATTCTACTACGGCCGTGAGGGCTTCCTGGTCCGGATAGCACCAGGTGTCAGTGCAACAAGTGTGTACACAGCCACAACGGTTGACCTACACACATACTCAAGCCACTATAGGACTTGACGTGCCCTCCAGGCGACAGCAGCCCGCCTGTCGGTGCATAGTTCCCCACTGATCATGCTCGGTGTGACTAGTTCCATTGCTTTTTCCCACCCAGGGACTGCTTTGGGACGTCCCATGGTTCTGTGTCCCCCAATGAGGCGAAGGAGAAAAGGAGATTTTTGTGTACTCACCGTAAAATCCTTTTCTCTTAGCCTCTCATTGGGGACACAGCACCCACCTTATTACCCTTGTGGTTTTTTTTTTTCTACAGTTCTTACATAGCTTTTCAGCTGTTACATGGTTAACATGTCTACACGTTTGCCTATCACTCTTTTAACTGTTGAATGTTTAAACCTGTGCCTGTTTGGTTACAGGCCTTGTAATACTGTGAGCCTGTTTAGTTACAGGCCTTGTTATATAATTATTGCTCCGTTGACTATTCACGGATTACGCATGTGCCTGCTTAGTTACAGGCCTTGTACTAATATTACTTTGCTAACGCTTACCTGTTTACACACGTGCCTGTTTAATTTCAGGCCCTGTTACACTTATTAACTTGTTAGCTATATCTGTTTTTATCAGGTTGTCTGTGTGGTTACAGGCCCTGTTTTTACTGTTATTATATGTTAACTCTCCTACTGCTTTAGCACAAAACTGGTGAGGCAATGCCTGCTCCAGGGGGGTGTGTACTGCAGAGGAGGAGCCACTTAACTCTTTTGCAGATTCTGCCTAGTGTCGCCTCCTAGTGGACAGCAGCATAACACCCATGGTTCTGTGTCCCCCAATGAGAGGCTAAGAGAAAAGGATTTTACGGTGAGTACACAAAAATCTCCTTTTTACATTGTCCAATATGCAAATTTGCCATTTAACTAATGGGATGTTACTACAAATTCTTCTGTAGGAGGGGGCTTAAAGGGAACCTGTCACCTGGATCTAAGCCCCTACACTATCACTACCTGTCCCTGCACCTTCCTAGCTGCTCCCTATCTATCCCTCTCTGAGCTAAATCCACCCTATAAAACTGCAGAAAAATAACTTTTAACTTACAGAAGTCCCTGAGGCTGGGGACTGAGAAGGCGGCGCCAGGCTCCATTCTGCCCCTCCTTGATGCAGCAGCACACGCCCCACTGGGTGGCGTTATTCTTTCTTCATCGCCGCCTCCTCCATTTGGAATCTCCCGCCTGCTTTACACCTATCATGTTGTGGTGATGTGACCTCGATATGTCCCCTGACCGGGACACAGCATATGGGAGATTGTATCTTCTGCTCAATAGCAGCACACACAGGGTGAGCTGCTACTGGAGCTAAGTGCTGATTGAAATCACTGACCCCCAGGTGTGCGGGTGAATAGGAGATGATATGAGCTGCCCTGGGCTGTGGGGAGTAGGTGGAGTGTCTCAGGACAGCAGCAGGAGCTGCTGGGATTGTATGAGGTTCTACTCGGCTGTGCCCCGGTGTAACAGGCCAGACTAACCCCCTCGACCAGAATATACTCGGGGTTAAAGTGGCCTAGGCCAGATTATACCCCTCCGTATACCACAGCAGCTGTAGATCAGGGCTCCAAGCAACACATGGGGGCCCGAGGCAGCACAAAGTGGCTCCAGGCAGCAGAAAGTGGCCCTACGCAACATACAGGGGCCCCAGGCAGTGCTAGGGGCCCCAGGCAGTGCACAGGGCCCCAGGCAGCACAAAGTGGCCCCAAGCAGCACAAAGAGGCCCCAGGCAACATACAGGGGCCCCAGGCAGTACTAGGGGCCACAAGCTACACACAGGATCCCAGGCTACACACAAGGGCCCCATGCAGCATACAAGGACCCCAGGCAGTGCACGGGGCCCCAGGCAGTGCACGGGGCCCCAGGCAGTGCACAAGGCCCCAGGCAGCACAAAGTGGCCCCAAGCAGCACAAAGAGGCCCCAGGCAACATACAGGGGCCCCAGGCAGTACTAGGGGCCCCAGGCTACACACAGGATCCCAGGCTACACACAGGGGCCCCATGCAGCATACAAGGACCCCAGGCAGTGCACGGGGCCCCAGGCAGTGCACGGGGCCCCAGGCAGTGCACAAGGCCCCAGGCAGCACAAAGTGGCCCCAAGCAGCACAAAGAGGCCCCAGGCAACATACAGGGGCCCCAGGCAGTACTAGGGGCCCCAGGCTACACACAGGGTCCCAGGCTACATACAGGGGCCCATGCAGCATACAAGGGCCCCAGGCAGTACAAAGGGGTCCCAGGCAGCGCATGGGGGCCAGAGGCAGCACACAGGGGCCCCAGGCAGCACAAAGTGGCCCCGGGTGGCCCACTGCCTGGGGCCCCTGTATATTGCCTGTGGTCACTTTGTGCTGCCTGGGGCCCCTGTGTGCTGCCTGGGGCCCTTGTATGCTGCATGGAGCCCTTGTGTGTAGCCTGGGATCCTGTGTGTAGCCTGGGGCCCCTGTATGTTGCCTGGTGCCACTTTGTGCTGCCTGGGGCCCTGTGCACTGCCTGGGGCCCTTGTATGCTGGCTGGGGCCCCTGTGTGTAGCCTGGGATCCTGTGTGTAGCCTGGGGCCCCTGTGTGCTGCCTCGGGCCCCCATGCACTGCCTGGGGCCCCTAGCACTGCCTGGGGCCCCTGTATGTTGCGTAGGGCCACTTTCTGCTGCCTGGGGCCACCTTGTGCTGCCTTGGGCCCTCATGCATTGGTTGGGGCCCTGTGCACGGCTTGGGGCCCTGATCTACAGCTGCTGTGGTATACGGAGAGTTATAATCTGGCCTAGGCCTGTTTATACCCCGGGGTATAGTTTGGGCTAGGCCAGAATATACCAAGGGTATATTCTGGCCCAGGGGGGTATATTCTGGGCTAGCCCAGTTTATACCTCGGGTATATTCTAGTCGGGGGGTTAGTCTGACCTGTTACATCGGAATCTGGAGGTCTGTGAATACCTGAACTGTGTGCTGTGTGAGTAAATACCTGAGTCACTGCCTTCTGTCGTGCCGATCCTAACCACTACCTTACAGTGTAAAGTGGGTGGGAGATTCCAAATGGAGGAGGCGGCGATGAAGAAAGAATAACGCCGCCCAGCGGGGCGTGTGCTGCTGCATGGAGGAGGGGCTGAATGGAGCCTGGCGCCGCCTTCTCAGTCCTCAGCCTCAGGGACTTCTGTAAGTTATAAGTTATTTTTCTGCTGTTTTATAGGGCGGATTTAGCTCAGAGAGGGATAGATGGGGAGCAGCTAGGAAGGTGCAGGGACAGGTAGTGATAGTGTAGGGGCTTAGATCCAGGTGACAGGTTCCCTTTAAGTATTTATCTATAAGATGCTACCTAAGTATAAGGGGGAAGAAAATATGCCTAGAGGTGGTCAAAACAGGCATTTTAAAGGGGACCTCCGGAAGAGAAAACTTTTTAGTACAGTGCCTGCCCTCCTACAAGATAAGAGCTGTACACTGCAGTTCTAGGATCTATAGATCTCTTTTTTTTTTTTTTTTTTAAATCATACCTGCTCCTTTGATCTACCCCGTCCCTCATGGGACAGAAAATGGAGAGCTTCATGCAGCAGCAGAGAGCAGGTGGTGTGTCAGGAGTGTGCACCCTGGGAGCTGCAGGATCATCCTACTGAGTGATGATGATAATCCATTGAAAGTTGGATGGATAGGAAGATGCCATGTTCATATGGGGAAGGGGAGACCACGCAGAGCTGAATCGATCAATGTAATGATTTGCCTGTGCTCTCTGCCTCACTATAACAGTACACATTATGCATCATCACACAGCATGTATTTGTATCTGCTTGGTGACATGATTGCCATTTCAAGCCTCGACCCCCATCACATAGGATGGTATATCAGGGACAGGATTGTGTGTGTTAGCATGGGGTCGGCGGCCATGCCCCCTCCCTATACAAAACTAGAAGAAAAGTAGAAAAGCGCACATAGGGTCTTATTTGGGTGTAACCAGGGTGTTGTATTGTGTGCTGCTGCGCTAACCTTATATTGTTGTGAGTCACAACAACTATTGAAGCATAAGCCGGCTTGCAGCACTCCGCCCAAGGGAAACCGATTAAAGCATTAGATGAAAGGTGGTAATTCGTGTGCTGCCGTCTGTCCGTTGGTTCCAAGAAATCCAAGGAATCACAAGATGTTAAAAGCAATACCTTTAATGTCTAATTCTTACGCGTTTTGTGGTACTTCAGACCACTTCATCAAAGATCCACAAAGGTTTACTTTTGTGGATCTCTGATGAAGTGGTCTGAAGTACCACGAAATGCGTAAGAATTAGACATTAAAGGTATTGCTTTTAACATCTTGTGATTCCTTGGATTTCTTGGAACCAACGGACAGACGGCAGCACACGAATTACCACCTTTCATCTAATGCTTTAATCACCCTCCCTATACAGAAATGTGAGGGGGCTGGAATGTAAGATGATCCTCCAGCTCCCAGCATCCACGCACCCGACACACCTCCTTTTCTCACCAGAAGCATGAGACTGTCAGGCTGAAAATTCTCTGTCCCATGAGGTGGGGGGGGGGGGGGCAGAGCTGAGGAGCAGGTATGATTTTATCGATTTATAAGAGATCTATAGATCCTACAAACTGCAGTGTACAGCTCTGCTTCATCATGTAGCAGGGTAACAACTGCACTAAAATGTTTTCTGTCACTGGATTTCACCTTTAAGAGTGGTGGTCCTAGGTATTGATGTGCTCAGTATGGTCAACTCCTCACTCTGATCACTTATAGTAGTGTTCAAAATAATACCATTCCAATATGACTGAACAGATTATTCATTGTATTTGGTATAACTTATATTAACATGTCAATCAATTTACCAGTTGGTGTAGTAGATTCTTAGAAGACCAGCAGACTCGTCATTTATGATCCGCATGTTTTTGAGTCTGTGTATTTTATGAATTGAAAGGGGGTGTGTTCAAAATAATAGTGTGGAGTTCAATTAGTAATAATAGTGGAGTTCAATTAGCGAGGTTAATCATTTTTAAGGGGCAGGTGTAAATTAGGTGGCCCTTATTTGAGGCCGAATCCAGAACATGCATTTCTCTTTGAAAGCCTGAGAAATATGGGTTATTCGAGACATTGTTCAGAACAGCGTACTTTGAATAAAATGTTGAATGGAGAGGGTAAAACTTATAAAGAAATGCAGACAATGATAGGCTGTCCAGCTAAAATGGTCTCTACTGCTTTAAAATGGCAAGCAAAACCAGAGAGTAAAGGAAGAAAATGGAAGACTTCCATTTATTAGTACTGCAGACTTGCAGCGCTGAAGTCCTGAGGTCCTGGGTTCAATTCCCACCAAGGACAACATCTGCAAGGAGTTTGTATGTTCTTCCCGTGTTTGTGTGGGTTTCCTCCGGGCACTCCGGTTTCCTCCCACATTGTAAAGAAATACTGATAGGATGTTTAGATTGTGAGCCTCAATGTGGACAGCATTACTGATGTATGTAAAGTGCTATGGAATTAATAGCGCAATATAAATGAATAAACATTATTATTCAAATGGATCAAAGAATAGCCAGAATGCCAAAAGCTCAACCAATGATCAGCTCAAGACTGATCAAAGACAGTCTCAAATTAACTGTGAATACTGTGACAGTTATAAGATGCATGTGTGAAGATAATCTATTAGCAAAGAGTCCCCACAAAGACCTAGTGTTTTAAATAATAATTCAAAAAAATAGATTGAAACAGATACAATTTCTGAAAGAAAACATCAACTGACCTAAAGAGAAATGGAGAAACATTTTGTGGACTGATGAAAGAAAAATAGCTGAGCTAATGCGGAGAAGAACAACCAAGGCTATTGGAGGATTGGGTGGACCACATTACCAAGACAGGTTATTAAATGTGGGGTTATTCAGTTTGGGAAAATGAAGGCTTAGAGCCGATCTTATTGCAATGTATAAATATATGAGGGGGCAGTAATTATATTTTTACACCTAGGCATGCGACTGGGACAAGGGAGCATCCTCTACGTCAGGGGTGGGGAACTCCAGGCCTGAAGAGCCGCCAACAGAGCAGTTTATCAGGATTGCATTAGTATTGCACAGGTTATAATTGAATCACCTGCAGAGGTGACGATTCCAACCCCTTTGGACTGCTAAGGAAATCCTGAAAACAGGCTTTGTTGCCAGCCCTCAAGGCCTGGAATTTCCCACCCCTGCTCTATGTCTTGAGGAAAAAAGGTTTAATCATATTTGTAAACACGGACTCTTTACCGTAAGAGCAGTGAGAAAATGGAACTCTCTGCCGCATGATGTGGTCATGGTTGATTCACTAATAAAATGTTAGATAGGCCTGGATGTCTTTTTTGAAAATATAATATTACCTGTTATGTGTTGTAGTTCTGTGATGGGACCTGGATACAGGGATCTACTCCGATTGCAGTCTGTGGAGTCGGAAATTAATTTTTCACCCAACATGGAGCTTAGCGGTACCCCATGGGGTTTTTACCTTCATCTGGATCAACATGCTAGACTTAAAGAAACCCATCATGTCCTTTTTTTGTTATTAAACCACAACTAATGTTATTTAGATCATATACTGTTCATTAATAAAAAAAATTAAAATAAAAAATATTATTGTATTCATGCCACACATTTTAGCAACTTACATATTTTCATTAGCTAGCTGGGCAACAAGTCAAGCAGTCATCTGGCAGGTTAACAGTTCAGCAGAATTTCAGTAAAATGCTGCAGGACCTGTGTGATGTCATGTGACTATAATAGGTGGAGCCAAGTCTACATAGACCTTACTGATTTTGCTTGATTAGCTCCACTCATTATGGTCACATGGTCATGACATACAGAGCAGTTGCATTGCATTAAAGGAAACCTGTCAGATCGTTTATGCCCCCCAAGTGTCTAGACACTGCCTCATTTACGTAAAAATTGTAAGTTTATAAATGCTTTCTTTCAACTTTATCATTACACTATTAGCTAAAACAGGGATGATTAAAATAGGACCATGAAGCTGCAGGTACAGATAGTGATAGCTTGGGGGCATAATGGACTTAAAGGGAACCTCTGAGCTTGTTTGAGTTCAACCTATGGCCTATCTTTAACTTTAAAAAAAACTATGGAACATTTTCTCCCCTTTAGTTCAACAGTAAAATTCTATAGTAGAAATAAAAAGAAAAGTGTTAATCAACCATTCAGCCCATTTATTATTGGGTAGTCAGTTAAAGAAAAAATAAAGTGAGTTCTCTTTCAAACAGACCGCATGAAGTATGCTGCATAATGTTTATTTATAGAGAATTTTCCGATGGGAATTAAGTTTTCCTAGGGATGTCTGGAAGCCATCACTTAGGCTACATCCACTCAAAGTGGTTTTGATGCATTTTTTGAGGATCCGTTTTTGCAGTAGTAGTGCAGTGCAACAGATTAATTTCTGAGCTTTCCAACAACGTCAATGAGTTTAAGATTTGTCATTCAGACACAACCTTTTGCAGTGCTGCGTTTTTTTGCTCAAGAACGGATCCTCCAAAAGAATGAGCATGTTAATTTGTGTGCACGTTTTTCTGATCT
Organism: Allobates femoralis; assembly: GCA_033576535.1. Lineage (NCBI taxonomy): Eukaryota > Metazoa > Chordata > Amphibia > Anura > Aromobatidae > Allobates > Allobates femoralis. Next base: position 602,926,021 of record JARQOC010000003.1, on the reverse strand, counting down.
GCTTTTTCCATTGAAACCATTGTCTATGGGCTTAGAAAAATGCAAATCTAAAAAGCAGCAAAAACGGATCATCTCTTTTTTTTATGCATTTTTTTGAAAAGCTGATCCAGTTTTGCAGCTGAAGAATGGATCCTCAAAAAATGCATCAAAAACTCTGTGTGTGAATGTGGTCTTAAACTGGCCCTACAAATTAGCAATTGATAAATTGCCTTTTCTCATGACGATGCTTTCATAGACAAATGCTTGGCCCAGCTAAGGCTGGTTTCACACTGCGGTCAGATCAGGTCAGGTTCGATCAGGTTTTGTGTTTCAAAACCAGGAGTGTCTCCAAAACTCAGAACAGGTGTCAATCTTTCAATTATAGTTTTTCTCTGCAAGTTCCTTTCCTGGTTCGTCTCCTGGTTTTGGCACACAAACCTGATCGAACCTGATCAGTGAAAAACCGCAGTGTGAAACCAGCCTAAGAGTGTATGTGCTCCTGGTCAGAAAAGAGAAGCAAGCCATTCACAAACTTCCAGTATGGTAGGGTATATAGACTATCCCACTTAGTGGAGACGTAGGGAAGAACGGCTTGCTATAGTTTGGGAGTTACACCTGCACTTTCTGAGCCAAACAAAAGGGAATTAAATAGAAGTTGTTTGATGATAATATATCCATTTAGTATGAAATTTAAAAAAATGAGAGGCGCAATCACCTGGACTGGTTGTGCTGTCTGTGCACAACCACGGTGTCAGCGTGTAGCTGCCGATTCCCATGTATCGCTCCAAGCGTCGCCGCTCCCAGCCGCCTCCTCAGGTCACGTGTTCCGCCTAGGTCTTCTAACCAGGGATTTCTCTGACATCAGGGCAGGTTCTTTAATTCTCTAACCAAGCTTCCTCACTACTGTGCAGCTCCAGCCAGATCCCATAAGGGATAATGGTAATGAAAGGCAGTAGTTCTGGTATTATTTAGGAGCGCTCAGTAAAGAGAAGCAGATACCAATAATTCAAGTAGGCCTGTTTATTCTGGTTTGTCCACTACGCGCATTTCAACAGCGGCCTGCTGTCTTCCTCAGGTGGGGGTTCTACTTTAATTATTGGTATCTGCTTCTCTTTACTGAGCGCTCCTAAATAATACCAGAATTACTGCCTTTCAATATATCCATTTAGGACCTACTCTTGGCTTTAGCTGAAAGAAACTACATCCAGCCTTTGGCCGGGGTCACGCTGGCTTATAGCATTCAATTATTCACTCATGTGAGAGAATTGGATACTTTATGCTATTGACAACTCAGCTCAAACTCTGTTCTGAGTGTGAGCCAAGTATCATTTTACTATGATCAGATTCTCTCATGTATGAGAATCAGACCACAGGTACAGAGAAGATGATAAGCTTAATTTCTCCATTGCTTGTCTCGGCGTATATATCGCAACACACTGGCATGTCATCTGGGTGCAGTCTGATGTTTCATATGCACCCATAGACTTGAATGGGTGTACGCTGTCTCCGATACGCTACCCAATCACATGCTGCAGTGCAGATGAAACATCGGACAGCATTCATCCAAGTTAATGAGTAAGCCCCAAAGCTAATGAGCAACTTTACACTGGCACAGTTTTTGCCATGCCCTTGGCAAGGGTTAAAACTATATGGCTCCTGGGTGAACCAACCAAGTTGTTAGCACAACCTAAACAAGTAGATGTAAACTGTAAAATTACATTATGATGCCACTTTACAGCATTAGGTTCTGTTAAGATCAATATTAACCATTTTGTGCACTGCTGACCTTATGCAGCCTCACTTGTTCTTGAAAACATTTCTCTAAAATAATTCTGTTTTGCGATTTTTTTCAGCATTATTGCTCTTGGCACATATGTTTACAACAGACCCTTTGACATAATTATTACAATTAACTTTTTAAAGAAAAACATTACAGCATAAGTTCAGTCCTGACAAATTAGTTCTTAGAAAAATTAGTCTGTTCCTGTGGCCATCATAGCCTGTAGAATGAGCCATCATTGGTGCCGCAGGTAGTAGTCTCAGTCATTTCCTTGTGGAAGCCAAGTATGCATACCAGAAGAAGGCGACGATATTTGCAAATAATACTCTGAACTGAAGAGAAAGGAAAGGTAAGATAAATATATTAGTAAGATTTCATTATTTTTTTTAAATGTAGATAAAATATGTACTCTAGGGGGCGTATTGAGTCTGAAGGATTGTTTCACTTCCATTGAAGTTTAAAGGGACTTTGTCAGCACAAAATGACAGCTATGTCTGCTTTTCTGTAGCTCCTGTAAAGCCACAGCAGTAAATCAAGTAAGATTAGAGGTGTCAAGGATAAATAGAAACAAGTAGGTGGATAATTGTTATGAAATGCACCAAGGGTACAAGAACCTTTGCTTGGTACAGTGACGAACTACGAACTGGGGGCTGTAAAGCTCTTCAAGGCATTATGAAGGTATGACACTTTCCATTAAATAAATTACACAGCTCAAAACAATAAAGTGAACACTTAAACAACACAATGTAACTCCAAGTCAATCACACTTATGTGAAATCAATCTGTCCAGCTATAAAGCAACACTGATTGTGAATCACTGTCTGCTGCTGTTATGCAAATGGAACAGACAACAGGTAGAAATAATGGGCAATTAAGAAGACAACCACTATAAGGGTACGGACACACATCCTTGAAACTCGGACAACTGTAGTGCGAGTTAAAAATCACATTGCAGTTGGACCGATGTTATTCAATGTCTTAGAGCATATTTCCAAGTGTCGGACTTTTTCTCATCTGATACACGGACGTCAAAGCAGTCGCAACATGCTGCGATAGTATGTGATTCACGTCCGAGACGCGTCAATGCAAGTCTACGGGTCCTACAAAAATCATGGACCACAGTTGGATCAGTGTCAGACCACAGTTGGACCATCCAACTCGGATCAGAGCTTTCACAGCTGAAACAATTGCCAAGCTGATTTCAGTCAAAAATTGCATGCAATTCTTGGATTGCACTCGGACCACACTCAGATTACTGTTGGACAGCTCTCGGATGTGATCTCAGGAAATGTCGGACAGTAGCATCACTGTTGGATGCAAAACAGATCACAACTCTGACAAAAGTCATACGACTCTCGGATCAGTGAATCAGAATGTGTCCAAACCCTAAGGGTACCTTTACACGCGGCAACATTTCTAGGGTGTCAACAGGTAACTTACTGGCTGCAGTGAAATCATGGAGACAAGGTTCTATCTTGTTGCTGTGTACAAATGGAATAATCTCTCCATGATTTCACTGCAGCCAGTAAGTTACCTGTTGACACCCTAGAAATGTTGCCGCGTGTAAAGGTACCATTAGGGAGTGGTTCTACAGGAGGTGACCACAGACCATTTCTCAGTTCTCATCCTTTTTGCCTGTAGTTTTGACCACTTTTGCATTCTGTCATTGCTCTCACCCTTAGTGGTGGGTTCAATAACCCACAGAAGTTGCTCAGATTGATGTGCCATCCTGGATGAACTGCACTATGTGAGCTGTGGCAAGAAGGATAGCTGTGTCTGTCAGCGCTATGTCCAGAGCATGGAGCAGATACCAGGAAACAAATCAGTACCTCAGGAGACGTGGAGGGGGCCGTAGGAGAGCAAGAATCCAGCAGACAGCTATCTCCTCCTTTGTGAAAGGGGGAGGGGGTAACTGGAGCAGCAGTGTTAGGGCCTCTTTACACACACCAACTTCTGTGTCCAACTTCTGAACAGATCTCTGGTTGCAGTGAAATCATGGACACATTGTTATATTTGTACACAGCCACAAAATAGAACAATGTGTCCATGATTTCACTGCAACCAGAGATCTGTTCGGAAGTTGGACACAGAAGTTGGTGTGTGTAAAGCGGCCCTTAGAGTCCTTTAAAATGACCTCCGGACACCAATATCCATGCGCAGGGTGGATAAAAATCAATGTTTTTTTATTTAAATCGGATTTTTTTCAATAAACTGCTTTTTGAGGAAAATATTTTACCATCCAAAGGTTCTTCCATCATGAGATAAAGCAGAGTTGTTTAACTCAGTAGAATAAAGGCTGTATATGTGTAACATTCACAATGCCATGCTCTTCCAGAGGTTTCTGTAGGATTAGTGGGCAGTTTCTCTCCTATATTATCACAGACGCTCGCTTTACTTACGCAGTTCTCAAAACTGTATTTGACTCCGCAGAGGTCCCAGCCTCTTCTTCACGGCAAAAATGTTACAACATGAACAGAGTTGAGAAAAAGACCTTAATCCTATTGTTCTACAAACCTATGAATACAGAATCAACCCCTTCTGTGCCAAGTCCAAGAAGTTAGACAATATGTTACTGATTGTTTGGAGTGGAATAGATCTGCACAACACAAGAAGAATGTGAATCTAAGTGTGAGGAGGAGGAAGGGCAAGCAGACAAGAAAATGAAAGTGAAACTTTGAGCACAATACTGCAGCATAGCCACAGACAGACAAGTCTGGATCTGTTTGTGTGTACGATCTGAGGTTTATTACATTCTTTCCTTATAATGGCAGCAGGCCGTAAAAGAGACCCAGTTTGGGAATATTTTAATGAAGCTCCTTCGCCTATCGGTAAGGCAGGCATGCGTGCAAAATGCAAACGATGCAACAAAGAGATGCAAGGCCTGGTGGCGCGAATGAGGCAACATCATGAGAAGTGCGGTGATGAAGATGACCAAAGAAACACTTCTGAACAGGCAGGGTCTTCAGGTTGGTGAACATTTTTATTGAATCCTAGTTGTAAAGACTGAACTGTCATGTGTGAGAAAAATTATATTTCTTATTATTACTGCATGTTACTGTCATTTGGTACAGTTATGAAGAAAAACAAATATTCCTTTTGGGGCAGGAGCAGTGATGTGTTGCGTACAATAAGCAGAAATTGTATAATAAACAAAATAACAGCATTGACTTTTTTGTTTAGGGGAATTCATGGATTCTGGAAACTATCCACCTCCAAGATCCCCATCATCCTGTTCTACAGTTTCAGAGTTATCCATCCAGGATAGTGCTTCATTAGCAGCAGCATCATCATCAGACACCCACAGCCACATATCACCATCACCCAAAAGGAAGAAAAAACCTTTACCTCCTGGAACCACCATAGATAGGTTTGTGATAAAAGAACTAGCAGATTAGAAAAAGAGTTGATTGATGAAAAAATTGCCCAGTTTATTTATGCAACAAACTCTTCTTTCCGTCTGACTGAGAACCCACATTTCAGTCACTGAGACCAGAATACAGTCCACCCAGCAGAGCTGATGTTGCAGGGAAACTGCTGGATCAAGTGTATGACAGAGAAATGGAGCAATGTGCAACAGCTCTGGAGGGTAAAATTGTTAACCTAAGTATTGATGGGTGGAGTAATGTGCACAATGATCCTATTGTATGTGCTTGTATAACAACAGAAGAAGGTAAAGTCTTCCTTGCACAAACAACTGATATGTCAGGAAATGCACACACAGCAGAATACTTACAAGAAGTGGCAGTAAAAGCTATAACGACATGTGAACACAAATTCAAATGTCTAGTACGCAGTTTGGTCACTGACAATGCTGCAAACGTATCTAAGATGAGAAGAGATTTAGAAGAGCAGGGAGGGAATACAAAGCTGCTAATAACATATGGTTGCAGTGCTCATTTGCTGCACCTCTTAGCCAAAGACTTAAGTGTTCCAGAAATAAAGACTAATGTTGTTGAAATTGCTAAATACCTCCGTAATAATCATTTTGCTGCAGCAGGTCTGAAAAGGATGTGTGGAACCAAGCTAACGCTCCCACAAGTTGTTAGATGGAACTCTGTGGTGGACTGTTTTGAGCACTATATCAAAAACTGGCCTATTCTGATGACACTTTGTGAAGAAAATCGAGATAAAATAGATGGCACTGTCACGGCCAAAATCCTCAACATTGGGCTTAAGAGAAATGTTGAACATATGCTGAGCTTCCTGAAACCCATCTCTCAAGCTTTATACAAAATACAGAAAAATAGCTGTTTTATTGCGGATGCTGTTGACATTTGGAAGGAACTAAGTGAACACTTAAAAACAGAACTACACATGGACAGAATTAAATTACAAGCAGTAAACAAACGAATGGGACAAGCACTGACTCCAGCTCATTTTTTGGCAAATATTGTCAATATCCAATATCAGGGTCAAAACCTAAGTGCTGAGGAAGAGGAGTTGGATGATTGCTGGATACCCATGTCATAGCTATCTTTAATGCCAACTATAATAAACTTCAGAGCTAAGGGGGAACCATTCAAGATAGATATGTTTGCTGAAGATATTTTAAGGAAGTTCACACCAGTAAACTGGTGGAAGTCACTTAAGCGCTTGGATTTAGAGACTGTTCAAGTAATGATTTCACTTTTAACAGCAGTAGCTTCTTCTGCAGGCGTTGAAAGAATATTCTCTTCCTTTGGACTCATCCATTCTAAATTGAGAAATCGGTTGGGACCCAATAAAGCAGGAAAGTTTGTTTTTCTTTTCCAGATTATGAATAGGAACAAAGAAGAAGATGATGATGAAGATGACGACAAGTGAGCTACAGAGGACAGCAGTGACAGTAGTATTTAGGTTTTTCATGTGTCGGCTGGGCTGACAGTCTAAGTTTCTTAAAATATATATATATATACTTCCGGTTCCGGCTCCTGATGTAGTGGACGCGGGAGACACAGCTCCGGACGCCCACCACCGCAAAACCGCCACATAACACCCGCGACTCACCGGGATCACGCAGGACGGAGGTCGGGAAGGCACCAGGCACGGAGCGGTGCTGTATGGATCCGTGGCTGCGCAGTGCGGGCAGCACTGGAGGTGAGAGACGCGGAGGCCCCAGCAGAGAAGGAGGAGCAAAGATGGCGGCGGCGGCCGCGGGGGGCAGGAGGGAGGAGAAGGGCAATGAGGGGTCCAGAAAAAGCAGTGGGATCCCGCGCCCAGAGGCCGCAGCACAGGGCACACAGCAACAGAGGAGCTCTGGGGAGAAGAGTGCCAGAGATATGGAAGGGAGAGAAGTGGGACCGGGCTCATTATCCACTGATCTGATGAGAGAGCTTAAGGCATTCCTAGCAGAAGAACTAAATAAAACAATAAGAGACACTGTGCAAGCTAGCCTAGCAGCCCTACAAACCACAGTTCAACAATGTGAGATCAGAATCACTGAGGCAGAAGAGAGACTCATGGAGGCAGAAAATAGAGTGCAAGCTCTTGAGATAAAGCTGGAATCTGTGTGCAAGGAGTCTGCCAGAATGGGTGCTAAATTAGATGATTTAGAAAACAGATCCCGCAGAAATAATTTGAGAATTGTGGGCCTCCCTGAGACAGTGCCTTATGAATTGTTGGATGACATCTGCGAGAAAGAGCTGCCCCAGGCGCTGGGAATAAAAGCCTTGTGCAGAGTGGAGAGAGCACATAGAACTGGCCCACCACCCCCACCGCAGTTGACAAGAGCTGCTCATGAGAGAGAGAGAGGGGGAAGCAGCCCCCAGTCACAGAATAGATCCCAGATCCACCAGAAATCAAGGCAGGTGATCATGAGATATCTGGACTATAAAGATAAAATGAAGATCTTGCAAGCATTTAAGCGGAGACGTCAGCCCCTAACGTTGCAAGGAGCCAGAGTTCTTTTGTTTAGTGACTATTCGCCGGAGGTGGCACGCCGGCGCAAACAGTTTAATGAGGTGTGCTCAATGTTGTACAAAAGAAACACACCCTTCCAGCTTTTGTATCCAGCAACCCTGAAAGTTGGCGGGAGAAATAGTGCACCACGTTTCTTCACAGACGCAGCGGAGGCTTTACGTACGCTCACGATGAGTGACACTGAGAGACGTTCGCCCAGGGAGCAAAGGGTTCAGCGAAGTCACGTGGGGTCTTCTGCAAGTGGTGAAAGGAGCCCCACACGTAATCGTAGGAGTGCATCGAGGGAACCCAGTGATCCTCCAGCTTGATTCACGGAGTGACATTTTTGATTAAAGGACCGCTGGGACACATTAACATTTTGGCTGGGGTGACGGCGGGGGATGGCCGCGAGCCTCTGCGCGTGCCGTCCCGTTCCCCCCCCCCCCCCCCCTTTTTTTTTTTTTTTTTTCTCTTTCTCTGTCCCGTCCGTGTCCTAAATATAGCAAGGAATGGACAGGCGCACAACACACGGAACTATTGGGGGTGGGGGAGGTGGGGGTTTGCTGCACTACGGGAACCTATTGTCTGGGTCCCGATCTGGACTAACTGGTCTAAACTAATGGGGATAGCTGTGGGTAGTTGCATTTACCGCAGGCCACATCAGCGGGTTTGCTGCAGTTCGGGAAAGCTATTCAAATGGTGAGTGGGTGGGAGCGAGGTGTAAGGAAGTACTACACAGGAATATGGGAGTTCTTAAAACAAAATTTGAGTTGACCAGGGGGAAGGGAGGGTGCGGGGGTGGGGAAGACAGGGAGTTTCTTGCTGTGTTGCAAAATTAGGGGGGGTATATAGCATAAGAAAAGACTTGTTATATATAGGTCTGTTGTTAAAGTTCAAAATGGGGAATTTAGCACCGCAGTCTTGGAGGGGATCAGATCCAACTTTGACGTTCAGACATGGTCCAGATATTGTCATGGAATGTTAAGGGACTGAGGTCCCCGACCAAGCGTTCCATGGTCCTCAAACACTTGAAAAAATTAAGAGGAGATATTGTTCTCCTCCAGGAAACTCACCTGAAACAAGAAGAATTTTTCAGAATGAAAAAAATGTGGGTGGGCGAGGTTTTGGGCTCGGGGGCGGTGGGACGAAAGGCTGGAGTAATCATTTTGATACACAAAAATTTGGCTTATAAAGTACTATCCCATGACAGCCAGGCAGAGGGCAGACATTTCCATTTGTTGATTGAATGCGGTGGGGACATGTTCAGTATACATAATGTCTATGCGCCGAACGCGGATCAGGGGGGTTTCCTGGAATCTTTACAAAGCCACATATCACATGATGCTAGGCAAAACTTGGTGGTGGGGGGAGACTTCAATCAGGTAATGAATGTGGATGAAGATAGATCAATGAATAGGGAAAGACGTAACACATCGCTCAATAACGCTAGACAACCGCCTGATAGAGGAAACACAGCATTAACATCTTTTGCAGGAGATTTGGGTTTGTGTGACGCTTGGAGATTGGGTCACCCTCAGGACAGAGAATACACACATTTTTCACACAGGCACGACACTTGGTCAAGAATTGATCTTCTCTTGGTAAGGGATTCTCTCCTGCCTAGAATAGTGGAGGCGTCAATAGAGAACCTAGTGATTTCAGACCACAGCCCAATATGCTTGTGGGTGGCTGACACATTCCCAAGGGGTAGTGACTTCCTGTGGCGGTTCCCCACGGCTATACAGGAAGATCCTGATTTTAAAAGACAATTAGCAGAGTGGTGGAGAGAGTACTCATGGGATAATGAAGAACATTCCTCTAACCCGGCTCTATTTTGGGAGGCCGCTAAAGCAGTGTTGCGGGGCAGAATATTGGCCTTTACGAGAACAAAGAAGCGCCAGATAGACACATGCTTCAAGAAAAGCAGCGAGGGGGTGAGGGAGGCTTACCGTCTTTTCATAGCGAACCCCACGACGGAAAATAAACAAGCTTGGCAGAGACGGAGGTTAGACTTCAATGGCTGGACACGTCAGAAAGAAAAAATCTCGAGACAGCACTGGGAGTCTACACTCTTTCATTATGGGAACAAGGCGGGGAAGCTGTTAGCTAACCTGGCCAGAGGAAGGAGACAATATACATCAATTATGGCCATTAGGGATAGACGGGGAGACTTGGTGAAAAACCCTCATGGCATAGTGGACGTATTGGGTAAATATTATGCCAAGCTTTATAGCAAACCCATAGAAGTTGAGGGCGGGGAGGAGGATTGGCTGAACAGATTCCCTCTACCTCGCCTGGACCAACTCGACCTGCAGGAATTAAACAGAGATGTGACGGAAGCTGAGGTGCTGGGAGTGATAAAAGAATTGGGGGCTCACAAGGCACCAGGCCCAGATGGATTTGGGGGAGGGTTTTATAAGGCGATAGGTCCACTGGTGGCGCCCACATTAACTAAATTCTACAACACCATAATGAGGGGGGGAGCCATTCCTGAACAGATGAATACAGCACATATCACGCTGATTCCCAAGGGAGATAAAGATCTGGAAAACCCAGCTAATTATAGACCAATTTCCCTCATTAATGTTGATCTGAAAATTTTATCCAAAATTATGGCGAACAGATTGGCTCACTTCCTCCCTAAGTTGGTTGGACGCCACCAGGCAGGCTTTGTTAAGGGCCGCTCGGCAGTTGGGAATATCAGGAGGGCAATGTTAGCAGTGGACGCGGTTGCACAGAGGGAGAAAGGCCTATCAAGAGGGGATCCAGCCATGGTCACTCTGGACGCGGAGAAGGCTTTCGACAATGTCAGGTGGCCATGGCTGGAGAAAGTTCTGGACTCAGTGGGTCTGACGGGCCAATTCAGGAACTATATTAGATCACTATATGGGGCACCAAAGGCTAGGGTCAAATTACCGGGCTTCCTATCTGAGGTTTTTCCGTTGTGTAGAGGGACGCGTCAGGGCTGCCCCCTGTCGCCTCTGTTGTTCGACTTGGCTATTGAGCCACTGGCGACATTCCTGACAAGTGGGGAGAGTTTCCAGGGCATATCCGTGGGTGGTACATGGTTGAGGGCCAACATGTTTGCCGATGACATAGTACTCTATTTGAATGACCCGATGGTGGAGCTACCACAGATCCTACCTCAGATTAAATCATTTGGCTCATTCTCGGGCTTTAAACTGAATGAATCTAAATGTGAAATATTCTATCTGTCAGGCAACGCAGAAACTGTGGGGGAGGCAAGGAGGAGGGCACCCAATATTCTAGGAATTCCGATGGTGAAAGATTCGGTCAAATACCTGGGAATACGCATAGCTAGAACAGCAGACTTGGTATACAAGCAAAATTTCCTGCCGATCATACAGGCAATAGAACGTGATCTCCGGAGATGGGAGAAACTGCCTCTCTCATTGCTGGGTAGGGGTCACCTCCTTAAAATGATGTGTTTTCCCAGGCTCTTGTACCCGTTGCAGGTGATACCTCTGATGCTCCGCAGTGGGGATGTGGCACGGCTAAACGGGGCATTCAACAGATTCATGTGGCAGGGAAAGCGCCCTAGGATCGGTCTGAGCACACTTATGTTGTCTCGGGAAGAGGGTGGGCTGGCAATTCCAGATGTTAAGGGATACAACGTGGTGTGCCTGCTTAGGCATGTGCTGGACTGGCTGGGGAAGACCAGTAAATTCTCTGATTTCGAGATGGAATCGGCCTTATGCCGACCCTGGGGTTTGGCTTCGGTTCTTCACACTCCGAGAGCAAAACTCCCTATCGCGATCAAACAGTCTATGCTGTTCAGAGATACGCTGGCAGCGTGGAAATTAGTTCGCAAAAAAATGGGTCTCTCCTGGCGCATGTCTAAATATGTGGATCTGTGGGCACATCCGGAGTTCCCATTGGGAAGAGAGAACGTTCTATTTAGGCAGTGGAAAGAGAAGGGGGTGGAGACAGCGGGAGACCTTCTGTGCTCATCGGAAGCTAGATGGTTAGGGAGGAGAGAAATAATGAATACTCTAGGCCTACCAGATATTCACATACTGCAATATAATCAGCTCGAATTCCACATTATGAGGAAGCTAGATAGGGTACACACTGAATGCGTGGTGAATGCTTGGGACGAATTGGTAAGAAAAGGAACAGTCAACACTAGTGTTTCATCGCTATATAGGGACTTGAGGGGACTGCTCTTACCTACCCGACGTGGGGGGCTCTTCAAGGGCTGGAAACGACGCTTAGGATCAGAGGGTACGGGAGATATGATATTACGGGGGTGGAGAGCCCTAAGAGACAATGTGGTCAATGAACAATGGCGTGATACACAATTTAGGTTCATGCACTCGGCAATTTATGGGTTCAGGACCTATACACGAAACACTGATACTGACAGGCGGCAGTCATGCCCGAGGTGTGGAACAGAAGATACAGATCTGCTACATGGGATGTGGGAATGTACTAAAATTCGCCCACTGTGGGAGTTCGTAGAGAGCATGGCTAGGTCGGTGACGGGCATGGGGACAACATTGGGGAGGGGGGATGGCTGTTTCATTGCATTACAAGTTCTCACGGACCCAGAGAAGTTCAGAAATTACTGCATACCATAGCGATCCTTACTAAAAGGGCGATACTCAGGGCATGGTTGGAGGCTACCCCGCCGTCTCGAGTGGGAATAATATCAGATATAAAGAAAGCAATGACACTGGAAAGAATAGAGGCGGAGTCAAACAAAGATAAGTTGCCGACAAAATTTTTCAAAAAGTGGAGGAATTTTATTACGCATTGCCTAACGGACACTGAGGTAAAATCAGTGGTCACACCTTTCAAAAATTCCAAGAATGGTACCTGACAGAGCAAACTAAGGGGATCTTTGGGCCGTCTGGAATTGTAGTAGGGGCTAGATAGAGTAAGCTGCAGGGATGACTATGATGCAGGATTTGGTGAATTGGGCGTGGGTGGAGGGTTATTTAGATTTGGAGGGTCTATTGTTGGGGCACTTTTCTTTTTGGATGGAGGTTGTTGGATGTAATAGAATCATTTACTGAACTTATTGTAATTTCTATGATAACCAAGAAAATCTAATAAAGATATTTGGAAAAAAAAAAAAAAAAAAAAAAAATATATATATATTTTGTTTAGCCAAATTAGTTAAACATGGATGTTTGTTTAAGCAAATAACTTATGCTGTAATGTGGTTATTGTTTCAGTTGAATAAATGTATTTAAATTGTTATTAAGGTCAGGATTATTTTTCTCCTTCCTAAGTACAACAGAACAGTGGTGTCCAAATATGAATGATTAACCCATTAAACTGGGGAGAAAAAAAGAATATAAAAAAGTGATTCTAAAAATCTTCATCTACTTGCATGTTAAAGTAGCACGAACTAGTTAGGTAGAAACTTTGATTTAAATCACTGATTTAAATCAAGCCTTACTGACTAGTGAATCAAATCCACCCTGTCCATGTGTCTGCTCAAACTGTCAAAAAGAGACTCAATCAGGGTGGAATGAAGGGTCGGAGTCCACAAGTAAGTGTTGAGCTTATTCAGCAAATGTCGATTGGCAGATTGACATTTGCGTCCTGTGCTCTTCATGTATGAGAGCAAACTCACACTGAGTACATATAACAAAGTCTGGAGACACTGTGGAGAGTGTTCTGCTGCCTGCAACATCCTCCGGTATGACTGGTTTGGCAGTGGGTCACTAATGGTGTGGGGAGACATTTCTTTGGAGGGCTGCACAGTACTCCATGTGCTAGCCAGAGGTACCCTGACTGCCACTAGGTACCGGGATGAGATCCTCAGACCCATTATGAGACCATATGCAGGTGCAGTGGGCCCTGGGTTACTTCTTCTGTTCCTCTCTGCACTAAGGAGGAGGTAGTGGTCCTGCTGCTGGATTGTTGCACTCTGAGAGTGAGAGCAATGACAAAAAGCAAGAGACCAAAACAACATCCAAAAAGGATAACAGAGAAATGGTCTGTGGTCACCACCTGCAGGAGAAATGGATTCACAATCAGTGTTGCTTCATAACTGGACAGGTTGATTTGACAGAAGTGCGATGGACTTGGAGTAAAACAACACAATGCAAGTGTTCTCTTTAGTTTTTTTGAGGAGTGCAAGTTATAAAAGAAATCAGAGAACTAAAACAAATACGTATCTGATGCCAATGTAAAATTATAATTGCAAATGTGCTAGGATTCAAGGTTCTCTTATTTTCCACTAGAGGTAGACTTTAGCACAATGTGTCCCATCGTTCTTACCTGCACCGGAACATAATTTACATTGATAAACTGAAACGGTGTCCAAACTTTCCAGTTCATCTTTAGTGCTGACCAGTAGCCGGCCTTCAGTTTCAGATTCAGTGCCTTCAGGTTTTTGCCCTGATGGATAAAACAGAAATATTTATAAAACATAGTATGTTCGGAAATATGCCTATTTAAAAGGACCAAAGTATCCTACTTTTACTTCCTGCATCGTAAGATGAATGGGACTGGTCACCTGCTTAGGCACGTATGCAAACAACAGGCACCTATGCTATTAAAATAGGACAAGTGAAAGATGCCTTCCATACTCCTGTAAGACTGGAAAAGAGGAGTAGAAACACTTACTTCAAGAAAATTCATCACAATAAAGAAGAGAAGTAGGAAAGCGGGAGCAATAATCAACCGGTCTAGAAGAAGGCGACGTAGTCCAGCCAGCGGCAGAGATGAGGGCACCCATTGTTCCAGAAACAAATAGAAGTAATGAGACAGAGGCCCAGTGAAGCAAAGTCTGGGGAAAAGAACAAGAAAAACTTTTCAGGACAGAAACAGTTCACAGAGTAATGTTGGATATTTTTAAATAAACTATTTGCACTAGAGAGCAAATACTGTATATCATAAGATACATATTTTTTTTTTTATTTTAGGCCCCCCTTCACATCACGTTTTTGCGGATCCGTGTGTATCCATTTTGCCTCCAATGTATCCCTATGGACACGGATTGGTCCAAAGTGGCCACCCGTTTGTGTCAATTTTGTAAAGGATTTGTTTGTGGCCATTTTTTTCCAGTCCTTAGAATCGGAGACTGCTCCGATTTTGGGCTGCCTTCAAAAAAGGGACCACAAATAGACAAACGGATCCATAGCGGTCCGCCTCAAATAACATGGGGATCTATGGAGACGGATCAGTTTCTGTCCGGGTGTGTGTCTCTCTCTTTAGAAGTGTAATGCATGCAAACGACTCCCCCAATCTCTGGTAACTCACGGATCTGTCAAAAAAAAAAAAAAAAAAAAAAAAAAAAAAAAAAGAAGGCAGTGGCAGGGGCCTTAATGGACTTTCAAAAATCGAAGAAAAACAACACACAAGTAACCATGGGTGTATACTGCTGCCCATAGGAGGTTGACAATATAAAAAGAATTAAAGGGTTTTTTTCACGATGAACAAAGTTCATGTCAAAGTGATGGAATAATAATAATAATAATAATAATAATAATAATAATATTTTCCACAATTAGATGCATGAAAGAAAAAAAAATAAATGTTCCTGTGCGGAGATAATCTTATATATGTGTCCCTGCTATGTACTGTGTAATGGATGTGTCTGACTGTACAGGGACATGGTCTGATTATACCACATTTCCTGGGCAGGTGAGGATGAAATATAGTATACAGACATTACAGCACAGGATTACAAATAGACTTTCTTTGAGATAAAACATTTTTTTACAAAACAAGCAAAGAAATGTTTTACCTCACAAAAAAGAATCATCTGTGATCCACTGTGGTAATGTCTGTATGCTTTTTTTTACTTCTTCCCCTGCTCAAAGCTATGGTATGATCAGAGCATTATCCCATACAGTCATACATGGCCATTACACAGCACATAGCAGGGACACAAAAAAAAAAAAAATGTTCCTGTGCAGAGATCTTAACACATCTAAGTGTGAAAAATTATTACTCCAAAGTCTATTGATCAAAATGAACTTTGTTCTTGGGAAAATCCCTTTAACTCCTCAACAGGGTACACCCACCTATTGTAACACCAATCTGTTTGTGAGAAAGCAGTAGGAAGAGTAAGATTGGTATTTCCTAATCAACTGATCAAAACACAGAAACCAACGAGGGCATTGCCGTGTCCCCCAGTGAAGGCTCCAAAAAAGATTTTAAGGCGAGTACACAAAACTTTATGGGTAACGTCACACTTGGCGACGCACGAGCGATTCCGACAACGATATGACCTGGTAGGGATCGCAGGTGCGTCGCCATGTGGTCGCTGGTGAGATGTCAACCAGTCAGATCTCACCAGCGACGATCCGGAACAATACAGTGGTTGTTGGGACCCAGTTTCTCAGACCTGTAGTATTGAGGTCGGTGATCCTGTCAAACAGCGATGCATGCTGCCCAGCGGGACCCAACGATCAGAAAAATGGTTCAGGCAACTCTGACACGACCAGCGATCTCACAGCAGGGGCCTGGTCGCTGCTAAGTGTCAAACATAGCGAGATCGCTGGTGAGGTTGCTGTTGTGTCAAACTTGAGACTCAGCAGCGATCTCGCTTAGTGCGACGGGGTCTTATCTTTATTGCTTCATTTGGGGAGGGTGAACACAGGAAACCATGGGGTGCAATAAAGCAGTCCTGAGGGTGGAAAGAAACAGATGGAAGCCATGCTCAGGTCTAGTCCAGGCCACTGCCGTTTGCAGAATCTTCCTGCCTAGGACAGCATCTGTTTAACACAAGTGTGCACTACGTAAAAGCATGAACAGAAGACCAGGTAGCAGCGTTGTAGAGCTGTAACAATGAGACCTGATGTCATACAGCCCAGAAGGCCCACAATACACTGGTAGAATGAGCAGTGACCTCCAGCGAGGCCAGTCTATCCTTTACTCAATATGCTTCCAAGATGGCAGATCAGACCCAATGAGCAATGGTGTCTTTGGAGGCAGGGAGCTCCCTGAGATGGCCATTGGAAATCATTAACAGGGAATATGAATGTCTGAAAGATACTGTCTTGAAAAGATGGAGCCAGATAGCGCTAACAAGATGCAGATTATGTAAAGCTTCTTCCAGATGAGATACCGATGGGAAGAAGGATGGAAGAAAAATATCTTTGCTAAGGTGGAAGGCGGAGACCTTCTTAAAAAAAAAAAAAAACAAAAAAAAAAAAAAAAACAAACACACATGGTAAAGTACCACCTTGTCTTGGTGGAGAATGAGAAATGGAGAGCAAGAAGATAAAGCTGCAAGTTATGATACCTGCCTGATTGAGGCAACATCCAGGAGGGCAACATTCCGAAAGAGCAAGGGGAGAGAAATCTCCTAAATGGGTTTAAAGAGGGAGGAGGGGAAGACCCTGAAGAACTTGTGAAAGTAAATTGAGATTCAATGAATCAACAAAACACCTACACTACCTGACAGAAGTTGTCACTTATCCATGTTATGTAAATAAAAGCTTATAATCTGACATTAAATTCATCCATTGGTTGTATAAATTACTCTTTTGAAAGCTGAAATCCTCCGAAATGTGGTTTACATTAAGAAAATAAATTGGCATCAATGCTGAAATATTGATCATTTAATGAACACAGATTGGTCAGATTTTGGCAAGACAAATGTTTTGTCACCTGGTCATAAAATGCACCCAATCCTAGTTTACATCCTCACCTGTGCTCAGTAAATGATCGGTTAATTAGTGGATGTATATAAAAAGAAACCCAGCACCCCAGACCTTCACTTGAACTGCAACCTGAGCTCTGACAACATGCCAAAAATTCCTCCCTGTGACCAAAGGCTTGATTATCAAGAGGCTGAAGATCACATCCACTGCAGAGGTGGCTGGCACCTTTAACCCCTTCCCGACAGACGTCTCACCGTTTGAGGCATGAAATCCAGTGCGTTCCCGACCGATGTCTCAGTCTCAGACATCTGGGGAATGCACTCCTGCAGCTCAAGTGAGGGCCTCACTGACCTGTCACTCAGGCTGCAGGTACATGGGGACTTGTACTACACCCTAGGGGGGGGATGGTCGCTTTGCCCCCCCGATGCTGCAGCCGCAGTGATTGGCGGTTTAAAATTGAAACCGCCAATTACCGCAAATGTAGCATAATAGTGCCTGCCCCTGCTCGCCGCCTCTTCCCCTGTCCTGGCTCCCCTGCCCTTCCATTCTCCCTTGCGGCCTTTGCTGCCTTTCCCCTGCCCAGCGTGATCACCGGAGCTTACTGATGATCTCCGGTGATCGCCGCCTCCGCTCTTGCCGCCGCCCATCTTCTCCGGTCTCCTCTTCTTCCTCCTTCTGCCTGCCTTGTCAGATCCCTTCACTGCAGCTATGAAGGGATCTGACAGTCTTGGCACAGGGATCCATTGTGTGATCCCTGTGCCAGGGCTGTGAAATCCCTTCGCCGCAGCCGTGAATGGATCTGACAGACCTGGTGCAGAAATCCGTTGTGTGATCCCTGTGCTAACACTGTCAGATCACTTTGCTGCAGCCCCAATCCCCCTGCAGGGGGATCAAGCTGCAAAGGAGGCATCCTGGCAGCTCTGGCACAGTGATCACAGGGTGGAACACTGCACCCAGGCTGCCAGATCGCTGCTCTGCAGTTAGATACGCCTGCATGGGGATCGAGCTGCAGAAAGCAATCTCACAGACCCGGCGCAGTGATCCACATAGTGAATCACTGCACCCGGGTTGTCAGATCGCTACTTTGCAGTCCGATCCGCCTGCATGGTGATCGTGGGACCTTCGTTGTGGACTACGTTGGATCTTTTTATAATAAAGATGGAGTCCGAATTCTGTGTGTTTTTTTTTTTCAAATAAAAATACACCACTCAGAGAAAAATCTTTTTAGACTATTTACTAGAGATTCCTAGTGGCCGAGTCTAACATTGGCCCGACATTATGAATCTTGGGCTTAGTGCCAGCTGCCAATAAACAAGCTGGCATTAACCCCTTTATTACCCAGTTTGCCACTGGCACCAGGGCAACTGGAAGAGCCTGGGTACAGCGCCAGAAAATGGCGCTTCAATGAATGCACCATTTTCTGGGGCGGCTGCAGGCTGCAATTCGCAGCAAGGAGGGCCCAGAACGCTTGGGCCTTTCCATGCTGACGATTCCAGCCCCCAGCTGCTAGTTGTACCTGGCTGGGCCCCACGTCATTTTTTTTTCTAGAATTAGTTCTAGAAGGAAAAAAAAAGGGATTTGCTGTATTTTTTGGTTGCCAGCCAGGTACAACGAGGCAGCTGGGGGGGCTGGAATCCTCAGTGTGGAGACCCCAAAATGTTGTGGGCCCCCCACGCTGCAAATTGCAACCCACAGCCACCGAAGAAAATAGAGCATTCATTAGAGGCGGCATTTTCTGGTGCTGTACCCCAACTCTTCCAGTTGCCCTTGTGCTGGTGGCACAGGGGTTCTCCATATGCGACATGGTGTCCGCTAACAATTTCAATGGAAAATTAACTCCAATTGTTAGCGGAAACCATGTCGCGTATTGGAGAGCCCCTCCCTGTGTGCCTGAACATTGGAGCTCCCCCATAAGTGACCTCATTTTGGAAACTAGACCCCCCAAGGAACTTATCTAGTTGCATAGAGAGCACTTTGAACCCACATGTGCTTCACAAATTAGTTCGTAAAAAAGGGAAAAAGAATTATTATTTTTTTTTTTTCCACAAAAAAAAAAAAAAAAAAAAAAAAAATCAAGTAATTTTTCATTTTTACGGATCAATTTGTGAAGCACCTAGGGGATGAAAGTGCTCACTATGCATCTAGATATGTACTCTGGGCAGTCTTGTTTCCAAAATGGGGTCATTTGTGGGGGAGCTCCAATGTTTAGGCACACAGAAGCTCTTTATATGCAACATGGTGTCCACTAATAATTCCAATTGTTAGTGGACACCATGTTGTGTATGGAGAGCCCCTGTGTGCCTAAACACTGGAGCTCCCCCACAAGTGACCCCATTTTGGAAACTTGACCCCCCAGGGAACATATCTAGATGGGTGGTGAGCACTTTGAACCCCCAGGTGTTTCACAAATTGATCCGTAAAAATGAAAAAGTACTTTTGTTTTTACAAACATTTTCTTTTAGCCTAAGTTTTTTCATTTTCACATGGGCAACTGGATAAAATGCATCCTAAAATTTGTTGGGCAATTTCTCCTGAGTACAACGATACCTCATATGTGGTGATAAACCACTGTTTGGGCGCACGGCTGCGCTCAGAAGTGAAGGAGCGCCATTTCACTTTTTGAATGGAAAATTACCTCCAAAAGTCAAATTGCGCTCCTTCCCTTCTGAGCCCTGCTGTACGCCCAAACAGTGGTTTATGACGACATATGAGGTATCGGTGTACTCAGGAGAAATTGCCCAACACATTTTAGGATGCATTTTATCCAGTTGCCCATGTGAAAATGAGAGAATTGAGGCTAAAAGAACATTTTTGTTAGAAAAATTAAAATGTCCATTTTCTCCTTCCATGTTGCTTTAGTTCCTGTGAAGCACCTGAAGGGTTAATAATCTTCTTGAATGTAGTTTTGTGTAGCTTTAGGGGTGCAGTTTCTGGAATGGTGTCACTTTTGGGTGATTTCTGTCATGTACACCCCTCAAAGGGAATTCAAATGTGATGTGGTAACAAAAAAAGCTTTGTAAATTTTGCTGGAAAAATGAAACATTGCGGTTGAACTTTGAACCCTTATAACTTCCTACAAAAAAAAAAAAAAAAGTTTTTCCCAAAATTGTGCTGATGTGAAGTAGACATGTGGGAAATGTTATTGACTATTTTGTGTCACATAACTCTCTGGTTTAGCAGAATAAAAATTCTAAAATTTTAAAATTTCAAATTTTTGATTTTTTCACCAATAAATGCAAAAATTGTCACGAAAAACAATCTCAGAATCGCTAGGATCCATTGCAGCGTTCCAGAGTTATTACCTCATAAAGGGAGAGTGGTCAAAATTGACAAAAATGCCA
Source organism: Allobates femoralis (assembly GCA_033576535.1). Taxonomy (NCBI): domain Eukaryota; kingdom Metazoa; phylum Chordata; class Amphibia; order Anura; family Aromobatidae; genus Allobates; species Allobates femoralis. The sequence goes on along the minus strand of JARQOC010000003.1, from coordinate 602,905,454 downwards.
CGGTCTTTTGGGTCAAAATAGGCTCAGATGGTGCAGGGGTTAATGTGTCTCAGCGTCAAGTACAAAGAATTAAAATAATTTGAAGAGACTGGAGATGTGTTTGACAAGCCCAGGTCCGGCAGACACCGTAAGACAACTGCTCCGGAGGAATGTTTGTTGGTTAGAAAATCCAAAGCAAGCCCCTCTTCCACTGCAGCAAAGCTCCAATAGGCCTGGTCACCTGAAGTCCCTGTGTAAACTAGAACAGTTTGATTCAGTCTTGAAATGGCCTCCATGGTTGAATCAGTGCCCAGAAGCCAGCACTAAACAAATGGCAAATAAAAAACTGTGTGACATTTGCCTGCTAAGCAGATGGACGCTCGAAAAGTAGCAGGAGGTAGATTTCTCTGATGAATCTTCAGTAGAATTACACCACAGCCGCCACAAATACTGCAGGAGACCTACTGGAGCCTGTATGGATCCAAAATACACCCAGAAAACAGTTACATTTGGTGGTGGAAAGATCATGGTCTGGGGTTACATTCAGTATGGGGGTGTGCGAAACATTTGCAAGGTGGAAGGCAATATCAATAGCCTAAAATATCAAGACGTATTAGCTACCTCTTATATTCCAAATAATAAAAGGGGTCAAAATTTGCAGCAGGATGGTGCTCCATCTCATACATCCATCTCTAAAACAAAGTTCCTCCAGGCAAAAAAGATCAAGGTGCTCAAGGACTGGCCAGCCTAGTCACCAGACATGAACATCATTGAGCATGTTTGGGGTAGGATGAAAGAGTAAGCTTGGAAGACAAAACCAAAGAATCTAGATGAACTCTGGGAGGCATGTAAGACTGCATTCTTTGCTATTCCTGATTACTTAATCAATAAATTGTATGAATCATTGTTGAACCGCATTGATGCAGTCCTTCAAGCCTTTGGAAGTCACACAATATATTAAATATGACTAATAGCACCACAACTTAATTCACCAATGTTATGCAACATATATTTGTACTTTAAGTTAATTATTTGCTTGAATATCACATTACTTTCTGTGGGCGACAAAACTTTTGTCTTGCCAAAATCTGACCATTCTGTGTTCATTAAATGATCAATATTTCAGCATTGATGCCAATTTATTTTCTTAACCTAAACCACATTTGGGAGGGTTTCAGCTTTCAAAAGAGTAATTTATACAACCAACGGATGAATTTAACGTCAGGCTATAAGCTTTTATTTACATAACATAGATAAGCAACAAATTCTGTCAGGGAGTGTAACAGGGGGCACAGTGTGAGCAAAACCCTGTATAATAAAAAAAAAAAAAAAAAAAAAAAAAAAAAAATCTTGCTATTAAGAGCGGGAAAGTACAGGGTGGGCCATTAATATGGATATGGATGCACTTAAAATGGGAATGGTTGGTCATATTAACTTCCTGTTTGTGGCATATTACTATATGGGAGGGGGAAACATTTTTCCAGATGAGTGGTGACCATGGCAGCCGTTTTGAAGTTGGCCTTTTTGGATCCAACTTTATTTTTTTTCAATGGGAAGAGGGTCATATGACACATCAAACTTATTGAGAAGGTCATCAGAAAAACAATGGTGTGCTTGGTTTTAACGCAACTTTATTCTTTCATGAGTGCATCGGGGAGAGCATGGAGGTGTGTGGGGGTGAAGGGAGAGGAGAAAGAGGTATGGGGGCGAGATCAGGAGGAGGGGACAGCAGAGGAGTAGGAGGGGAGGCAAAAAGGAGAGGGAGAGCGGTGATGGGGGGCACCGGAGGGAGCACGGGAGTGTGTGGAGGCGGAGGGGGATGAGAAAGAGGGTCGGTCAGGAGTGCGGGGGGGGGGGGGGGAATCAAGAGCAGAGCAGGAGTAGGGAGCAGCACAGGAGCGCGAGGAAGAGGGACAGGGCATGTATTACCGGCGGCTGCAGAGCAGCTCCGATGGGAGTTATCATCCCATCAGATCGCTTCCATCAGAGCTGGAGGGGGGGTGATGCCCGCCCCTTGCAGCGCTCCAGCCTATGGAAGGGGCTGTAACAGCCCCTTTCATAGGTCTCCAGTGACAATCACTGTGATTAGCTGTTGAAACTTCCAACAGATAATCACAGCGATTGCAGGCGAAGGGTGATGTGGGAGGGGGGAAGCCTCCCCCGAGATTAACTAAGGTCCTCTCCTGTGTGTAGGTCTGGGACATTACACCAGCCCCACACACAGGAGCTGCAGGACCCCCATCTGTTCATGACGCCACATAGGCATCATGGGTCGGGAACGCACCGAAATTCATGACGCCTACGTGGTGCCGAGGGGTTAAAGTGTCCATAATTTCTATTTTTGCATAGACCGTGCAAAAAAGTACAATTTTTTTTTTTTTTTTTTTTAACAGACTGTCCTGGAATTTCTGGACAGTTGGCAACTCAGAAGTATATGTATGTCTCGATGGTTACAGACAATATCAAGCTGCTTTCCAATAGGGCTATGTTTTTGGTATAAAATGAACCGACTCCTAGAATATATAATGAATTGGGTACAGTAGTTCAATGCAGCATGTGCTGAATATTATTATGTTCTATATCTTGATTATTGTATCATAATGATTAAAGCCTGATGTTCACATTGTACTACAATAAATTTATCACTTAAACATGACGCAGATATGAAGGAGTAGGAGGTTTGGCTTACCGACTCCACTGTCCTACATTCTATACGAAAATAGTGAATGAAATCATCAAGCTTAGCATCTCCACTTTACTATACAACGTCCCTAGATAGGATATTACAGATGACCTGTCAAAACTAGTTGGGAATGAGAATAATCACTGTTAAAGGAATACCAAGAAGTTCACATAGTTCATTGGCTTTATTTTAACCAGAGGTATGATGGTTGGCCTGAAACTTCCAACACAAAAAAGAGAATTTTGTTTACGTACCGTAAATTCTTTTTTCTTTAATCATCAATGGGAGACCCAGACAATGGGGTTTAGGGCACTGCCCTCCGGAGGTCACACTAGGTACTACAAGTTTGTAGACACCGCCTCCTCCGCTTATAAACCCCTACCGCAGGGAACATCCTCAGTTTGGTCCATAAGCTGCGAGGAGAACATAAACCACACCCGAAACATCGGGAAGAATGCCGTGCACAGACGGTCAACAACCCGGTAAACACTGTCTCAACAGAGAGCAGAACAAATGCAAAACATGCAAAGGAACAACTGGGTGGGTGCTGGGTCTCCCATTGATGATTAAAGAAAAAAGAATTTACGGTACGTAAACAAAATTCTCTTTTTTCTGGTCATCATAATGGGAGACCCAGACAATGGGGATGTCCTAAAGCAATACCCCAGGGCGGGAAGAGTTCCTCAACAAGACGGATAAACATGGTTCCCTTCAAAGGTGGGCAACCGCCGCCTGGAGAACCCGCCTGCCCAGACTTGCATCCGCAGAGGCATGGGCATGCACCATATAGTGCTTAGAGAAAGTGTGCAGGCTGGACCAAGTGGCCGCCTGACACACCTGTAGAGCAGACGCTCGATGTCGCAAGGCCCAAGAGGCACCTACAGCCCTGGTAGAGTGAGCCCTCAATCCCACCGGGAGAGGCAAACCAGAGGACCTGTAAGCCTCTTGAATGGAAGCCTTAATCCATCTGGCCAAGGTTGACTTTGAAGCCGCGGACCCCTTACAGCGACCTGTCGTAAGAACAAATAAGGAATCCGAACTCCTGAAGGAGGCGGTCCTGGACACATAAATGCGTATAGCTCTCACGAGATCCAGAGTATGGAGGTCGCGCTCCACCTGATGAACTGGAGCGGGGCAAAATGATGGGAGAACAATCTCCTGGTTCAGGTGAAAAGTTGAAACCACCTTCGGCAAGAATTCTGGCCGTGGGCGCAACACCACCTTGTCTTGGTGAACCACCAGAAAGGGTGACTTGCACGATAGTGCAGCCAATTCTGAGACCCTCCTTAGAGACGTAATCGCCACCAGAAAGGCCACTTTCTGGGACAGACGAGATAGAGAAACATCTCTCAACGGCTCAAACGGCGGTTTCTGTAATGCCGCCAGGACCATGTTAAGGTCCCAAGGGTCCAGAGGTCTCTTGTAGGGCGGAACCATCCGCGACACCCCCTGCAGAAATTGACGCACCTTCGGGAGGAGCGCCAATCGCCTGTCAAACAGCACCGAAAGTGCTGATACTTGACATTTCAAAGAGCCAAGGGATAATCCCAACTCCAAACCCGACTGTAAGAAAGCCAACAACGTCGGGATGGACAAGGGCCAAGGAGACCGTCCACCAGAGGCACACCAGGTAAAAAAGATCTTCCACGTCCGGTGGTACATCTTCCTGGAAACAGGCTTCCTAGCCCGATTCATAGTGGCCACCACTGTAGGGGAGAAACCCCTAGATGTCAGGAGCCAGGCCTCAAGAGCCATGCAGTCAATCTGAGGGCCCTGGAATCGAGGTGGAAGAATGGGCCTTGTGCGAGTAAATCTGCGCGGTCTGGAAGAGCCCACCTGTGTCCGCCTGACAGTTGCCACAGGTCCGGATACCAGGACCTCCTGGGCCAATCTGGAGCCACTAGAATGGCTACCCTGCACTCCGACCTGATCTTCCACAGAACCCTGGGAATCAGAGCCAGAGGAGGGAACACATACGGCAGCTGGAAGCTGGACCAACTCAGTATCAGAGCATCCGCCCCCAGGGACTGAGGATCCCACGATCTCGCCACGTACTGGGGCACCTGATGATTTAGCCTTGAGGCCATCAGATCTACGTCCGGAGTGCCCCATCTGCTGCAGATGTCCCGGAAGACGTCTGGATGAAGAGACCACTCTCCGGCGTCCATCCCCTGCCGGCTCAGGTAGTCGGCCTCCCAGTTCTCGACCCCTGGGATGTGAACTGCGGAGATCAAGCAGTCGTGTTCCTCCACCCACGATAGGATGCGGTGGACTTCGGCGAGGGCCTGAGCGCTTCTGGTCCCTCCCTGATGATTTATGTAGGCGACGGCCGTCGCATTGTCGGACTGTACCCGAATGGGTCGTCCTGCCAGGAATTCCTGAAACGCCAGGAGCGCCAGATAGACCGCCTTGATCTCCAGGACGTTGATCTGCAACGTCGACTCCGCCTGAGTCCAGAGGCCTTGAGCCCTGTGGTGTAAGAACACCGCGCCCCAGCCCTTCAGACTGGCGTCGGTGGTCACCACTAACCAAGAAGGTTTGAGGAAGGACCTTCCCCGTGACAAGTGACGTGGCTGGAGCCACCACTGCAGGGAGTCCCTGGTCGGTTGTGACAGTGTCACCAACCGATTCAGAGAGATCGCTCTCTTGTCCCACCGGCGAAGAATCTCCAGCTGGAGAGGACGGAGACGAAACTGTGCAAATGGCACCGCCTCTATTGCCGCTACCATGCGTCCCACCAGTCTCATCAGGTCCCGAAGGGATGAGTGAGGCGACAGGAGAACGTGTTGTACTCCTGAGTGGATCGCCAGCTGCTTGGCCTGAGGAAGAGACACCAGAGCTGAGTCCGTGTGAAAATCCATGCCCAGATATGTCAATGACTGGGTCGGAACCAAGGTCGACTTCTGAGTATTGAGAAGCCACCCGAACTGGTCCAGAGACCTCATGGTCGCTTCCAGGCTCACCCGACAACGGTCTTCCGATGGCGCCCTGACCAATAGGTCGTCCAGATAGGGTATGACGGCGTGACCCTGCACATGCAGGAGAGCCATCATAGATGCCATCACCTTCGTGAACACCCGTGGTGCAGAGGCCAACCCGAAGGGTAGGGCCACAAATTGGAGATGTTCGTCCCCCACTGCGAATCGTAACCAGCGTTGATGAGCCGGCGCAATGGGCACGTGAAGGTAAGCGTCTCGGATATCTATGGACGCTAGGAAGTCCCCCTGTGACACAGCTGCGATCACGGAGCGCAGGGATTCCATGCGGAACTTCCGAACCAACACGTGACGGTTGAACAATTTTAGGTCCAGGACCGTCCGAAAGGAGCCGTCCTTCTTTGGGACAATAAACAGGTTGGAGTAAAAACCCCTGAACCTCTCTGCCGTGGGTACTGGGACCACTACTCCGTCTCTGCGGAGTCCCTCCAACACCAGGTGAAAAGCCTGAGCCTTTTCTGGGGAAGGAACAGACCGATGGAATCGGGATAATGGCTTTGACGTCAGCTCTATCCTGTAACCTCGCGAGACTACGTCTCGAACCCACTGATCTTGAACGTGAAGCAGCCACCTGTCCTTGAATTGAGACAGGCGTCCCCCCACCTGTGGGGAGGCAGGATGAGAGAGCAAGTCATGTCGAGGCGGGCTTGGGGGTGGCAGCAGCTGCCCCCGCCGGCTTCTTCTGACGACTCTTTGAGCGCCACTGAGAAGCGGGCTTGCCCCCTCGGTCCGTGCGAGCGGACGGTGCTGATGACTGTGAGCTGGACCGAAAGGACCACTGCTTCGGGTTCCTCTTAACGGTATACCGTGGCTTAGGCTTATTCTGCGGTATCTTAGACTCAGCAGAATCCTTGATCAGCTTGTCCAGCTCTGTGCCAAAGAGTCTGTCACCAGAGAATGGAAGATTCTGCAAAATCTTCTTAGATGTGGCATCTGAGTCCCAAAGACGCAGCCACAACAACCTGCGGATCGCTATCGCATTGGCCGAAGCCACAGCTGAGCGAGTGGCAGTTTCCAGAGACGCCGTCCTGGCGTAGTCCGCATAGGCCCTTGCTCTCTCAGTGAGTGCCAGGACCTCCGGACTGGACTTTGCCAGGTCAGTGATACCATCCAAGCAGGTAGTAATCGCTTGCAAGGTCCAGACCGTGGCAAAATTAGGGGCAAATGAAGACCCCACAGCCTCATAGGAAGACTTGGCGAGTTGCTCGACCTGTCTATCAGTAGCATCCTTCAGCGAGGAGCTATCAGAGGCAGAGAAAAGGGAGCGTGCAGCAATTCTAGTCATGGAAGCGTCCACCTTTGGAGACTGCGACCATTCCTGAAGCACCTCCTGGGGGAAGGGGAAGCGATTGTCCTTAGGTTTGCGGACATAGCGCCGCCCAGGATGTAACCTGGGTGCTCTAACCACCCTTCCAAAATTAGTGTGGTCCATGAAGGAGCCACTTGGTCTAGCCTCAGGCCGCAGCCATTGATAGACCTCCTTCGGGTGCACGACCACCTCTTCAGGGGGAGTCACGAGACGCAAGGTCTCATTGATGGAGGACACCAGATCCTCCACCCCGTCTGGAGGTTCAGACACAGACACAGACCCGAAGTTTGAACCCCCATCATCTTCCTCACCATCAGAGGAACGCTCCTCCTCAGAGAGAGCCTGGAGCTCGGGTGAATCCTCACGACGAGCCCGCTTAAGGGGTCTCACAGCAGAAGAGGGAGACACCCGGGGGTAACTGGAAGGAGTAGCTGGGCTGTCCAGTCTCCTATGCAGTGCCTCCAGTGACTGCGACATGGAGGACATCTGGGACAGCAAGGATTCATTGATCCTGTTCTGTGCTTCCCATGGCCCTGGGATCACCTGAACCTCAGGGTACAGCACCGGAGCTGCTGCTGCCTCAGCTGAGCCAGTCCGGGCTTCTGGGCGTCCGCAGTTATTGCAGGACCCCTCCACCAAAGTTCCCTTGCAAGTAGCACAGGTAGTGGTGTTATCCGCCGCCTTAGCAGCATGCTTCCTTACTGAGGACATAGCCACAGCAGGGGTTGTTGAGGCCAAAGCCAATAGACAAAACAAACCGGGAATCCCGGTGGCTTACCGACCGCAGTAACGCGGTGGGAGGAAGCGGTGTGCGCGCGTGACCTCCGCGAGTTCCGGTCTCCCTCTGAAGTGCAGACACGTGCTGCCGTAGAACCCAGCCGGGAAGTGAGGGAGAAGATGGCCGCCGCCAGCACAGAAGTGGGCGGCGCCGGGAACACGCGGGATCACACGCACACGCCCCCCGGTGACGTCATCGGAAGGGCTGCTTCCCCTCCTCCAAGCAGCCTCTGTAATGGAGGTGCTGGAGCCCGCAGCGCGGGAAAAAACAGTGCGGATCATCACACACCTATACACAGACTGTCAGCACACACAAACATGCACAGTCTACGGCCTCAGCCCCTGTGATACACAGGGCGGTCAGCCAAGGTGACCCCAGCACAGGGTACACCACCAGATCCGCGGACCCGAGGGTAACGCGCGGTCTGAGTGTCAGGACACAAAGTGCCAGACACTACCCCCAGGCACACAGGAGACACAGAATGCCTCAGTGCCGGTCCGGTCTGTAAGCACCATTTAGGGAGGCCTCGGACGGGGGTTCAGCCCAGTCCGGAGTGTAAGCACCATTTAGGGAGGCCTCGGACTGGGCTGGCTCCAGTCCGGTCTGTAAGCACCATTTAGGGAGGCCTCGGACGGAGCGGAGCTGTGCAAGGCTCCCATCTCCCACTCTCCAGAGCCCCCCAGAGAGGGATGGAAAGGAGCGCAACAGCGTACCGGGAGAACACAGAGTGTCCAGGCTCTAGGCCCTCCGGTACCTCCACCAGCGTGTGCCACAAAGGGTGAGCGGGGAGGCTGTCGCAGGTCCCGCTAGGACCATATTACCTTGTCTTCAGACGCCATCACGTAAGTAGTGAGAATGCAGTGAAGTGCAAGCAAAGCGTGATCCTCCGAGCACACTAAGTTTAAAACTGAGGATGTTCCCTGCGGTAGGGGTTTATAAGCGGAGGAGGCGGTGTCTACAAACTTGTAGTACCTAGTGTGACCTCCGGAGGGCAGTGCCCTAAACCCCATTGTCTGGGTCTCCCATTATGATGACCAGAAAAATACCACCAAGCTAATCTTCAGCTATTGAAAAGGTCAACTGGGCACAAACATGACATTAACAATTTCATTGCTGGAAAGCTGAGCTTATGAACTTGTGAACAGCGTTCCAAGGCAAAAGATTAACACTTTATTATATAAGGAGAACTCACAGGATTAGGAATCCCACAGTCATAACATGGAAGCAGGACAGAGGGATTTCTTCTGAATACTCCGGAAATGATGGATAAAGTATATTCTTTGGACAAAGACCTATCTTCTGTCCATCATGAAGACCCCCTGTGTTTCAGCAGACCCACATAACAGACAAACTTACCCATATGCAGCAAATCGGAGTGGTGCCACCAGGTCAACATTTTTCGTCGATGATTGGCGCCTCCTTTCTACTTTTTGTGCTAAAAGATTCCCCAAGGCAGATAGAATCGCACTGTGAATAAAAATGATTTTTTTTTAATGCAAATACAGTCAAAAAGAAGATGTCTATAACACTTGACATGTGCTGCAGCTCAAATGTCTCGATGTGCCCAATATACAGTCTTCCAATATCTTCGCTTGACACTGATTGTACAATATTTAGGAAGGGAGAAATGTCACAAACAGACTTGAGGCTCCCATTACAAAACCAGGCTGATATCTGTGAGGTCTACAGAGCAAGCCATCCCGGCCAGGTTTGGAAAGACAGACACAGGCTGGTTTCACACTGTCATGCATCAAACACAGAACGTTTTTGATGCATGATAGTGATGCGCGTATAGTGCGTGTTTTTTGTGAGTGTGGGTGTGTGTGGGTGAGTGTGCATGGCTGTATGCACATGAGTGTGCTGCGTGAGTGTGTGTCAGTGTGATGCTGTCCGCGGTCCTGAAGCAAATTTCATGTCCACGGACAGCATTTACAGGGAAATTTAAACTCTGCGGCTGTCAAAGCTGCGGAGTTTGAATTTGTCGGTTTCCCAGTACAGTAACAAATCATCTTTCATCACTGTGACAGCAACGGTGAAGATTATTATTATTATTAATAACCCAGCTGCTGTGCCCATTTTGTAAATCGCAGGGTTTAGCTGCTTATTAACGCCATCTGCAGCCTCTGTGCGGCATGTCAGCACAGAGCCTGCAGATGTGGTTAATAAGCAGGATTATGCAGGGTTAAACTGATGTTAGTGTGGTGCCAGTTTGTGTCCAGGGAGTGTCCACACTCCCTGGACACATGCTGACATCACACAGTGGCTCATCAGGGGTTAATTTATGCTGTAAGTGAAAGTCGGCTAATAGCGTACAGTACCTTGGACAGCTCCTGACTTCAGGAGCCGCCCAGCATTTTCAGTAAATTACATATTACAGATAATTGCCAGCTTTTACTTACAGCATAAATTAACCCCTGCTGAGCCACTGTGTGATGTCAGCATGTGTCCAGAGAGTGTCGACACTCCCTGGACACAAGCTGGCACCACACTAACATCAGGTTAACCCTGCATAATCCAGCTTATTAGCCGCATCTGCAGCCTCTGTGCTGACATGCCGCACAGAGGCTGCAGATGGGGTTAATAAGCAGCTAAATCATGTGATTTACAAAATGGGCACAGCAGCTGGGTTATTAATAATCATCTTTCACTTCTGTGACAGCAGCAGTGAAAGATGATGATTTGTTACTGTACCAGGAAACCATCCAATTCAAACTCTGCGGATTTGACAGCCGCAGAGTTTGAAGCCATTTTTAATGCACACGCGTGCGACTATCGCACAGTGTGCTGTATGGGTGCGAGTTTGACTCGCACCCATATATTTTGCATGGCCACTTGCGCAAGAAAATCGCAGTATGCTGCGACTGAACTCACATTTCTCTCGCAATGTGAGGAACTCGCGCTGATGTGACCAGTATCATTTAATGATACTTATCCGAGTACAGTGCGAGTCTCCCTCGCATTGCACTCGCGTAAGGGACACGGATAGTGTGCCTTCAGCCTAAGGCTGGTTTCACACTAGCGTTTTTTGTATCTGTGGGAATCTGGAATCCCCTTGAATAGTAAAAACTGATGCCCCTGCACTGGTATTATCATTGATCCGTCTCATGGATCAGTGATAATACCGATGCAAGAGCAGACAGTTTCGTCCGGCTTCATACTTGTTTCCGCCAGATATGGGGCCAAATGATACGTCTCTCTTCAGTTCCCACTGTGGCTTCCGTGATTTGCGCATGCACAGCTCCAAGACCTGGTTCCAACGGGATCCAGAGTCCACCGGATCCAGGTTTCATTTGGCATGTTGTGTGTTTTACATGTGGTGCCCGGGATACAGGTGCTTCCAGGTTTTATCACAGAGACCAAAAATGCACCAAGATGCACATTTGGTTTCAGTCAAAACGGGAACACCTGGACCAGGAAAAAAAAGTGCAAAGCTGCATGCACCCCCAAGTTCCTCCGATCTCATGGGGTCGAAGTCAATGGGGCCGAAAACTGATGCGGGTGCAACCAGTCCAAGCCAGATTCACATGAATGGTGAAAACCGCCAGTGTGAAACCAGAATAAGGCTGTGTGCACGCACTGTATTTTCATGCATTTTTCTGAGCAAGTTTGTCACAAAACTTTAAGTAATCCTGAAGCCAGAAAAGTGAATGAGAATCCTGGAGTCTCCTGCACATGTTGATATTTTCTCCTTGCAGAAATAAAGCTGCAGAATGTCAATTCTCAGATTTCACCAATTCTAATGAACGGGAAAAATCTGCACCAAAACCGCACGTGGAAAACACAGGAAATGTTTGAACCAAAGTCTACCCGTGTGCACAGACCCTAATGGCGAGGGCTGGAGTGTATACACCCGGAGATCAATGAAAAGGGGAAAAACCTCACACACAAAAGAATGGAAAAAAAAACGCACACCTACCATTACTGGGTGCAGTCACAGCTTGGTGCACACCTGCCATTACTGGGTGCAGTCACAGCTTGGTGCACACCTGCCATTACTGGGTGCAGTCACAGCTTGGTGCACACCTGCCATTACTGGGTGCAGTCACAGCTTGGTGCACACCTGCCATTACTGGGTGCAGTCACAGCTTGGTGCACACCTGCCATTACTGGGTGCAGTCACAGCTTGGTGCACACCTGCCATTACTGGGTGCAGTCACAGCTTGGTGCACACCTGCCATTACTGGGTGCAGTCACAGCTTGGTGCACACCTGCCATTACTGGGTGCAGTCACAGCTTGGTGCACACCTGCCATTACTGGGTGCAGTAACAGCTTGGTGCACACCTGCCAATACTGGGTGCAGTCACAGCTTGGTGTACACCTGCCATTACTGGGTGCAGTCACAGCTTGGTGTACACCTGCCATTACTGGTGCAGTCACAGCTTGGTGTACACCTGCCATTACTGGTGCAGTCACAGCTTGGTGTACACCTGCCATTACTGGTGCAGTCACAGCTTGGTGTACACCTGCCATTACTGGTGCAGTCACAGCTTGGTGCACAGCTACCATTACTGGTGCAGTCACAGCTTGGTGTACACCTGCCATTACTGGTGCAGTCACAGCTTGGTGTACACCTGCCATTACTGGTGCAGTCACAGCTTGGTGTACACCTGCCATTACTGGGTGCAGTCACAGCTTGGTGTACACCTGCCATTACTGGTGCAGTCACAGCTTGGTGCACAGCTACCATTACTGGTGCAGTCACAGCTTGGTGCACACCTGCCATTACTGGTGCAGTCACAGCTTGGTGCACACCTGCCATTACTGGTGCAGTCACAGCTTGGTGCACACCTGCCATTACTGGTGCAGTCACAGCTTGGTGTACACCTGCCATTACTGGTGCAGTCACAGCTTGGTGCACACCTGCCATTACTGGTGCAGTCACAGCTTGGTGCACACCTACCATTACTGGTGCAGTCACAGCTTGGTGCACACCTACCATTACTGGTGCAGTCACAGCTTGGTGCACTATTACTTTATGCAGTCACAGCTTGGTGCACAGCTACCATTACTGGGTGCAGTCACAGCTTGGTGCACACCTGCCATTACTGGTGCAGTCACAGCTTGGTGTACACCTGCCATTACTGGTGCAGTCACAGCTTGGTGCACAGCTACCATTACTGGTGCAGTCACAGCTTGGTGCACACCTGCCATTACTGGGTGCAGTAACAGCTTGGTGCACAGCTACCATTACTGGGTGCAGTCACAGCTTGGTGTACACCTGCCATTACTGGTGCAGTCACAGCTTGGTGTACACCTGCCATTACTGGGTGCAGTCACAGCTTGGTGCACAGCTACCATTACTGGGTGCAGTCACAGCTTGGTGCACAGCTACCATTACTGGGTGCAGTCACAGCTTGGTGTACACCTGCCATTACTGGGTGCAGTCACAGCTTGGTGTACACCTGCCATTACTGGGTGCAGTCACAGCTTGGTGTACACCTGCCATTACTGGGTGCAGTCACAGCTTGGTGCACAGCTACCATTACTGGTGCAGTCACAGCTTGGTGTACACCTGCCATTACTGGGTGCAGTCACAGCTTGGTGCACAGCTACCATTACTGGGTGCAGTCACAGCTTGGTGCACACCTGCCATTACTGGTGCAGTCACAGCTTGGTGTACACCTGCCATTACTGGTGCAGTCACAGCTTGGTGCACAGCTACCATTACTGGGTGCAGTCACAGCTTGGTGCACACCTGCCATTACTGGTGCAGTCACAGCTTGGTGCACAGCTACCATTACTGGGTGCAGTCACAGCTTGGTGTACACCTGCCATTACTGGTGCAGTCACAGCTTGGTGTACACCTGCCATTACTGGTGCAGTCACAGCTTGGTGCACACCTGCCATTACTGGGTGCAGTCACAGCTTGGTGTACACCTGCCATTACTGGGTGCAGTCACAGCTTGGTGCACAGCTACCATTACTGGTGCAGTCACAGCTTGGTGTACACCTGCCATTACTGGGTGCAGTCACAGCTTGGTGTACACCTGCCATTACTGGGTGCAGTCACAGCTTGGTGCTCAGCTACCATTACTGGCGCAGTCACAGCTTGGTGTACACCTGCCATTACTGGGTGCAGTCACAGCTTGGTGCACACCTGCCATTACTGGTGCAGTCACAGCTTGGTGCACAGCTACCATTACTGGGTGCAGTCACAGCTTGGTGTACACCTGCCATTACTGGTGCAGTCACAGCTTGGTGTACACCTGCCATTACTGGCGCAGTCACAGCTTGGTGCACACTGCCATTACTGGGTGCAGTCACAGCTTGGTGTACACCTGCCATTACTGGTGCAGTCACAGCTTGGTCACACTACCATTACTGGGTGCAGTCACAGCTTGGTGCACACCTGCCATTACTGGCGCAGTCACAGCTTGGTGCTACAGCTACATTACGGGGGCAGTCACAGCTTGGTGACACCTGCCATTACTGGTGCAGTCACAGCTTGGTGCACAGCTACCATTACTGGGTGCAGTCACAGCTTGGTGCACAGCTGACCATTACTGGGTCAGTCACAGCTTGGTGTACACCTGCCATTACTGGCGCAGTAGCTGTGCACGCTCCATTACTGGCAGTCACAGCTTGGTGCTCAGCTACCATTACTGGTGCAGTCACAGCTTGGTGCACAGCTACCATTACTGGGTGCAGTCACAGCTTGGTGCACACCTGCCATTACTGGTGCAGTCACAGCTTGGTGCTCAGCTACCATTACTGGTGCAGTCACAGCTTGGTGCACAGCTACCATTACTGGGTGCAGTCACAGCTTGGTGTACACCTGCCATTACTGGTGCAGTCACAGCTTGGTGTACACCTCCATTACTGGTGCAGTCCGCTAGTCACACCTGCCTTACTGGTCGATCACAGCTTGTGTACCTGCATTACTGGTGCAGTCACAGCTTGGTGTACACCTGCCATTACTGGTGCAGTCACAGCTTGGTGTACACCTACCATTACTGGTGCAGTCACAGCTTGGTGTACACCTGCCATTACTGGGTGCAGTCACAGCTTGGTGTACACCTGCCATTACTGGTGCAGTCACAGCTTGGTGTACAGCTACCATTACTGGTGCAGTCACAGCTTGGTGTACACCTGCCATTACTGGTGCAGTCACAGCTTGGTGTACACCTGCCATTACTGGTGCAGTCACAGCTTGGTGTACACCTGCCATTACTGGTGCAGTCACAGCTTGGTGTACACCTGCCATTACTGGCGCAGTCACAGCTTGGTGTACACCTGCCATTACTGGTGCAGTCACAGCTTGGTGTACACCTCCATTACTGGTGCAGTCACAGCTTGGTGTACACCTGCCATTACTGGGTGCAGTCACAGCTTGGTGCTCAGCTACCATTACTGGTGCAGTCACAGCTTGGTGTACACCTGCATTACTGGTGCAGTCACAGCTTGTGCTCAGCTACATTACTGGTGCAGTCACAGCTTGGTGTACACCTGCCATTACTGGTGCAGTCAAGCTGGTGCACCCTGCATTAGGGTGCAGTCACAGCTTGGTGCACTATTACTTTATGCAGTCACAGCTTGGATTTGGACCTGAGCTGTAGACGACCCCTGCAGATCGGGGCCATAGAGGTGATCAGCCCTGGTAGGACTACATGTCCCAGCACGTCGACATTACCTGGTCAGCGCCTTGGTGAGTATAGGCCGGCTGTGCAGCAGCTGGAGATATGTCCGCAGCAGGGCTGTGTGCAGGGACACGCCGGGCTCAGGGGCCGGTTTGGATGCTAGCGGCATGGCTGCACTGATCCCCTGCTCCTGCTGTATAGTACCGGTAGGACCGCTGACTCCGCCTATGTCACTATGACAGCCGCCTGCACTCTCCCAGGCTAGGGAGCGAGCGCAACATCAGACCGGAAACCAGTGTCCCCAGTACGGAGCAGCAATAACACATGGAGACTCACTCCATGTTTTCGGATATATTCCAGTGTGACAAATATGTGACGGCCCCTAACTAAACAGCGTGCTGATTGGCTCTTACTAGGTTTGTGATATGTGGTTGGTCGACTATTACGAAACGTTGATTGGTTGGTGGTAGAACTAACTCTTTTCTGATTGCTTGTAAGCTCTTAGAGGAAAAGGTAACCTCCCTGAAAGTAGGCGGAGCCACAGCCGGCAGCTGGCGGGAGTAGCTCGGCGCGGGAAATACAGTGTGCCGGGATGGTGCTGCAAAACAGCGGAAAACTGAGAGGCGAAGCCCGGGGAGACTGGGAGGGGCCGCAGTGAGTATCCGCAGGACGGGTCACTCATACAAGGGATGTGTATGTCTTACTGTCGGTGGATGCAAACATCCCACATAATGTGATAGCTGTCAGATTATGGCCAAACTGCCCATGATCAGGATAGACAGTGACCTATCGGAAAGGTGGCAGCTGTCTGGTATAGCACTGTCCATGATCAGGATAGACAGTGACCTATCGGAGAGGTGGCACATGTCTGGTATAGCACTGTCCATGATCAGGATAGACAGTGACCTATCGGAAAGGTGGCAGCTGTCTGGTATATCACTGCCATTGCCCATGATCAGGATACACAGTGACCTATGGGAAAGTTGGCACTTGCCTGGTATAGCACTGCCACTGCCCATTATCAGGACAGACAGTGACCAATGGGGGAGGTGCCACCTGCCTAGTGTAGCACTGTTCATGATCAGGATAGACAGTGACCTATGGGAGAGGTGGCACTTGCCTGGTATAGCACTGCCACTGCCCATTATCAGGACAGACAGTGACCAATGGGGGAGGTGCCACCTGCCTAGTGTAGCACTGTTCATGATCAGGATAGACAGTGACCTATGGGAGAGGTGGCACTTGCCTGGTATAGCACTGCCATGATCAGGATAGACAGTGACCTATGGGAGAGGAGGCACCTGCCTGGTATAGCACTGCTCATGATCAGGATAGACAGTGACCTATGGGAGAGGAGGCACCTGCCTGGTATAGCACTGCTCATGATCAGGATAGACAGTGACCTATGGGAACGTTGGCACTTGCCTGGCATAGCACTGCCCATGATTAGAATAGACAGTGACCTATGGGAGAGGAGGCACCTGCCTGGTATAGCACTGCTCATGATCAGGATACACAGTGACCTATGGGAGGGGTGGCACTTGCCTGGTATAGCACTGCCCATGATCAGGATAGACCGTGACCTGTGGGGTAGGTGCCACTTGCCTAGTATAACACTGTCCATGATCAGGATAGACTGTGACCTTTGGGAGAGGTGGCACTTGCCTGGTATAGCACTGCCCATGATCAGGATAGACAGTGACCTATGGGAGAGGAGGCACCTGCCTGGTATAGCACTGCTCATGATCAGGATAGACAGTGACCTATGGGAGAGGAGGCACCTGCCTGGTATAGCACTGCTCATGATCAGGATAGACAGTGACCTATGGGAACGTTGGCACTTGCCTGGTATAGCACTGCCCATGATCAGGATAGACCGTGACCTGTGGGGTAGGTGCCACTTGCCTAGTATAACACTGTCCATGATCAGGATAGACTGTGACCTTTGGGAGAGGTGGCACTTGCCTGGTATAGCACTGCCCATGATCAGGATAGACAGTGACCTGTGGGGTAGGTGCCACTTGCCTAGTATAGCACTGCCCATGATCAGGATAGACAGTGACCTATGGTGGAGGTGCCACCTGCCTAGTATAGCACTGTTCATGATCAGGATAACAGTGATCTACGGGAGGGGTGCCACCTGCCTGGTGTAACATTGCCCATGATCAGGAAACACACTCTGACGTATGGGAAGGGTGGCACTTGCCTGGTATAGCACTGCCCATGATCAGGATAGACCGTGACCTGTGGGGTAGGTGCCACTTGCCTAGTATAACACTGTCCATGATCAGGATAGACAGTGACCTGTGGGAGAGGTGGCACTTGCCTGCTATAGCACTGCCCATGATCAGAATAGACAGTGACCTATGGTGGAGGTGCCACCTGCCTAGTATAGCACTGTTCATGATCAGGATAATAGTGATCTACGGGAGGGGTGTCACCTGCCTGGTATAACATTGCCCATGATCAGGAAACACACTCTGACGTATGGGAGGGGTGGCACTTGCCTGGTATAGCACTGCCCATGATCAGGATAGACCGTGACCTGTGGGGTAGGTGCCACTTGCCTAGTATAACACTGTCCATGATCAGGATAGACAGTGACCTGTGAGAGAGGTGGCACTTGCCTGGTATAGCACTGCCCATGATCAGGATAGACCGTGACCTGTGGGGTAGGTGCCACTTGCCTAGTATAACACTGTCCATGATCAGGATAGACAGTGACCTGTGGGAGAGGTGGCACTTGCCTGGTATAGCACTGCCCATGATCAGGATAGACAGTGACCTATGGTGGAGGTGCCACCTGCCTAGTATAGCACTGTTCATGATCAGGATAGACAGTGACCTATGGTGGAGGTGCCACCTGCCTAGTATAGCACTGCCCATGATCAGGATAGACAGTGACCTATGGGAGGGGTGGCACCTACCTGGTATAGCACTGCCCATGATCAGGATAGACAGTGACCTATGGGAGGGGTGGCACCTGCCTGGTATAACACTGACCATGGTCAGGATACACAGTGACATATGCGAGAGATGCCACCTGCCTAGTATAGCACTGACCATGATCAGGATAGACAGTGAATTGTGGGAGAGGTGGCACCTGCTTGGTATAGCACTGCCCATGATCAGGATGGACAGTGACCTATGGGAGAGGTGGCACGTGTCTGGTATAGCACTGCCTATCTGCTGATTGTTTACTGGTCGGACTTTGGCTGCCCATGCCTTATGCCGTGCTGCACATCAGCTCATGTCTGGACCATGCAAGATTTGATGATGTGAGTGTGTCGTACTGTAGTCAGTTCATTTCTGCATTTTACTGTTGTGTTATAGAGAACCTGTCATCACGATTGAACATGTTAACGTAAAGATATGGCCATCATGGGGCTGTTAAACTGAGATGAATATGCTTTTGTTTTTTACTCTCCCATATTAAATCGTGATTACAGGGTCTCTTTAACATCTGCAGTCCTCTACTACACATGTAGATGTGGCCTGACCTGTGGGTTACAGCATGCTCACATGGGTGAATATGGGCTTATTGGTATTTTTTGTGCTGGAGCTGAAAGGCAGAGACAGCGCTCACAGCCCACAGCAGATGGGCTTTAACCATGGGAAGATACTGAACCAAAAACCAACATAAAGTCTCTGTATCTCTAGTTTTTGCCGATTAGGCTTTTGGGCTTCTGTCCGATATATACAGTACATCACTACTACAATATATTGTTTTACTACTGTATCATACTGTTTGTGTGTATGTATACATATAATATATACACTCATTGCTCAAAAAAATAAAGAGAACACTTAACACAATATAACACCAAGTCAATCACACTTTAGTGAAGTCAACTTGTCCAGTTATGAAGCAACGTCGATTGTGAATACATTTCTAGTGTTGTTGTGCAAATGGAACAGACAGCAGTATAAATAATACCGTGTTTCCCCGAAAGTAAGACCCTGTCTTACATTTTTTTGGGGGCCAAAAGTGGCCCCCGGTCTTACTTTCGGGGGGTCTTATATTGTGTGCCCCAGCAGTGTGGCCTACAGGCCCCCTCCTGCTGGCACACTGCGGGAGCGGGTCGCACGTCACGTGCGCCCGCTCATTACATATGCACTGCATCCCCCTGTCAATCAGCGGCAGGGGGAGCAGTGCATTATGTATATGGGCCCCCCTCCTGCTGGCACACTACCCCCCCAGTTGGTGTAGAGAGGCCCCCCCTGCTGCTGCTGCTGCACACATCTTACCCTCCAGGGTCTTCTTGCAGCAGCCAGCGTGTCGGTCCTCCGTCCTCGGCTGTCTCCCGGATCATGTGACCCGTCGCAGCGCATGACGTCATCGCGACTGCGACCGGCCGGTCACATGATCCGGGAGACAGCCGAGGACGGAGGACCGACGCGCTGGCTGCTGCAAGAAGACCCTGGAGGGTAAGATGTGTGCAGCAGCAGGGGGGCCTCTCTACACCAACTGGGGGGGTAGTGAGTCAGCAGGAGGGGGGCCCATATACATAATGCACTGCTCCCCCTGCCGCTGATTGACAGGGGGATGCAGTGCATATGTAATGAGCGGGCTCCCGCTCCCCCCCCTCCTCTGCTAGGGACCTTACATTAGCCCCCCCCCCGATTGTAAGGCCTTATATTCGGGGGAGGCCTTACATTAGCAGTCCCCCCCCCCTTTACACCTAGGCGGCCTTACAATCGGGGGGGGGGGGGGGGGGGGCTTACTTTCGGGGAAACACGGTAGCCAGTTTGCAAGACTTACCTATAAAGGAGCAGTTCTGCAGCTGGTGACAAAAGACCATTTTACTGTTCTCATCCTTTTTGGCTGTCGGTTTGGTCACTTTTGCATTTTGCCATTGCTCTCACCCCTCAAGGTAGCATGAAGCGTTGTCTACAACCCACAGAAGTCGGTCAGGTAGTGCAGCTCATCCAGGTTGGCACATCAATGTGAGCTGTGGCAAGAAGGTTAGCTTTGTCTGTCAGCACGGAGCATGTGCATAGCATGGAGCAGATACCAGGAGAAAGGCCAGTACACCAGGAGACGTGGGGGTTCCGTAGGAAGGCAACAACCCAGCAGCAGGACCACTACGTCCTCCTTTCTGTTATGTGCATGCCAGGATGTCCGTCGCCATTTTCCAGGTCATGACATGACAGCACCACAGAAAGAGTAATCCCATATCCTGTGTAGGGACAGGAAACACAAGAGGTTAAATGCCCATCCACCCCCAACCTGCTCAGTGTTTTTCCTGTCCCTTCACAGGACAGGGTTGCAAGAGGAGCGCTGGTGCAGGAAACAAGCAAGGAGCGCTGAGAATAACTTACTAGACCCAGGGCGATCGGGATGGTCACAGCCTCCTCCTTTCCTCCGTCAAGCGGGTCCAGGGCTGACACTCTCTCTCGGGAGTCCCTCAGCCTGCCGGTGTGGCCTCTACTTCCCCATGACGAGGCTCTGGGCGTCTTCCGGGCTCTGTGCCCACCCGGCGTCAAATCAGAAGTGCAAGGATGACACACTTCCAGTCGGCGTATGCAAAGGGATTCGAGTGCAGCTGGCTATGGACGCCAGGGGAGCAGGAAAACATGACGGGGCATCCAGTGAAACTACAAAAGAGGGACTTAGGGAGCTCAAGTGGGAGACCATTATCTTAAGGGAACATGGCCCACAGAGATTCAATCCTTGTCATCGAATTTTCGAGAGTTACAGGCAATTTGGGAAGCTCTGCAGAGAAGCTGGTCTGTTCTGCAGGACAGACATGTGAAAATATTGTCTGACAACGTTATGGCAGTCTCCTTCATCCGACATCAGGGCGGACCGACATATCCTCTATTTCAATCTCTGACCGACAAAATATTCTTAGAGATGGAGAAGATTGTATACTCTATTTCAGCAGTTCACCTACGGGGATTCGACAATTGGGAAGCAGACTACTTCAGCAGACGTCAAATGAAGGCTTCGAAATGGGAACTGGACAAGGTGGTGTTCCAACAGCTGACTCACAGGTGGAGTCAACCTTGCCTAAACCTCTTTGCATCCAGGAAGAATGCAAAGATGAAATCTTTCTTCTCTCTAGACCCAGGAGACCATCCTCTGGCAGTGGACACTGTCTTGCAGTATTAGGGAGAAGGCCTAGCATATGTCTTACTCCTCCAATTCTGAGGGTCCTGAGGAAGATCCAGGACGACTGAGCGACAATAATAACAATCGTCCCGTTCTGGACGAAGAGGAGATAATTTTCCCTTCTACGTCATTTGGCTCTAGAGGAACTGATCATTCTACCAATGAAAGAAAATCTTCTGACACAGTGTCCGCTTCTTCATCGAAATCTACAACAATTCCAACTTTCAGCTTGGCTTCTGAAAGGGCGATCCTCAAGGCCAAGGGTTTGTCCAATAAGGTTATCCAGACTATGCAAGCTAGCAGAAAACCTGTGCTGCAAGACATATATAAAAAAGACCTTTTGTCAGTTCCACAATACAGTGGACACCTTTCAACCAGACATCCCAATGATTCTTGACTTCTTACAAGCTGGGTTTTTTGCAAAAGTCTTAACGCAAATGTGACCCTAGCCTATCACCCTAGCGCTAAATACTTAGAAATTTCAGCCGCAGCACATAGCATTTGCGTCAGACTAGGGTCATAATGCAAATGTGACCCTAGCCTTAGACGAAATACCTTGAAGGTGCAGATTGCTACACTAAGTGCCTTCTTTGACATATTTTTATCTTCAGTGATCAGATTTGTCAAGGCGATCCAGAGACTTAGACCCACCAAGAGAATTTCATCTCCTCTGTGGGATCAGAATCTTGTCCTGAGGGTCCTATGCAATCCTTACTTTGGTCCGGTTCAAGAATTAGAGATAAAAAACTTGACTCTTAACCGTCTTCTTGGTGGCAATAACCATGGCGAAGAGACTGGGAGAAATTCAAGCCCTCTCCATTGTTGATCCTTATATGCAAATTCGAGATGATTGTATCATCCTCAAGTTGGACCCCAGCTTCTCCCCCAAAGTGGTATCATTAGTGAATTTGAACCAGGAAGTTGTTTTTCCCTCCTGTGAAAACCCAAGAAATTTGAAGGAGCAAGAGCTTCATCTTGCTACCCGCGGAGCACTGTAGGCCTACTTGGAAGCCACTCTGAACTGGAGATTAGATTCTAATCTATTCATACAATTTGGGGGATAAATACAAGCAAAAAGGCTTCTAAATCATCAATAGCTAGGTGGATCAGGTCCATGATTATGCTAGCATACCTATGAGAAAGACAGTCTCCCGCTGAAATACTTAAAGCCCATTCTACCAGAGCAGTATCCACCTCATAGGGAGCTAGAGCTGGGACTTCGATCGAGCAAATTTGTACTGCAGCTACCTGGTCAGGCCATATTACATTTTGCAAACACTACAAATTAGATGTTCTTACATAAGAGAACTATGTTTGGTAGAAGGCAACCTCAGGCAGTAGTCCCACCCTAATCTATGAGTTATTGGGTATACTCCTGTGGTGCTGTCTTGAGACGACCTGGAAAACTGGAATTAGACCTACCGGTAATGATGTTTCTAGGAGTCCACGAAACAGCACCCTTATTTTCCTCCCTATATTATTACTGTATGTGAAGTTAACATATGTATAAGTGGTCTAGAATAATATAGTATTGTACCCAGCCGGTGTGGTTCTTGGAAAATCACTGAGGGGGTTGGGGGTGGGAGGGCTTGGAACCTCTTGTGCTTCCTGTCCCTACAGAGGATATGGGATTACTCCTCCTGTGGTGCTGTCATGTGGACTCCTGAAAAGATCATTACCGGTAAATCTAATTCCAGTTTTTTTTAGGACACTGTCACTACTAATATCTTCTAAAAGAAACTGGTGATATTCGTAGAGACAGTGTCTTCAATAAAATGATGCTAGAGTTTGTGGTATGCGCACGCGCTGACTCCGGCGCCATTTTATTGAATAATTGAGCTACAACGTGAACATTGCACTGCGCAGGCACTGGCCATCCCGGCTTTGTACAGAAGGACGTGTTCATCATTATATTATAGACTAGCTGTAGTTTCCGGCATTGCCCGGGATAGCACAATATCACGGCTTTGAAACTTATTACCTACGATCAGCAATCTACCTCTTCAGTTATGGGGGCTTTGAAGCGCCGCTGATACTCGCCTTGTCAAGTTTTATCAGTTCTGATGACAACTTTCTAATCGTCACTTGGCATGTATTCAAGTGCAGCCTTGAAAAGTTGAACATATTTTATTATTATTATTATTATTATTAGGTATTTATATAGCGCTATTAGGATACATGGCGCTGTACAAGTTAGAGGGTAGACAAAGACAAGTGGTCGAAAAACGATGACAAATCGACAAAACAATCGTACGGGTACAATAGGGCCGGGGATCCTGTCCGCGAGGGCTCACAGTCTAGAGGGGGTGGGGAGGGAGACAGTAGGAGGGGGAGAGGTAAGATGGAGGTGCATATGGATTTAAAGGCCCCGTTACACCTTTCAACATCGTTCCTGACATTGTTCAAAAGTGACGTCAGGAACGATGTTGAAACGACATCGTTGTTGCATGTAAACGCACGAATCAAAAACGATAGTTGTTCAAGTCGGAGCTGAGAGGTTTTCCTGCATGCAGGAAAACCTGTCAACCACAACTTAAAGAGGACCTGTCACCAAACCAGGCATGGTGATCTAATTACAGCACTGGATGCAGCATGCAGGCAAGGGGACCCCCAGCACTTGAGCAGCCCTGTACCCCGAGATAATACACTTAGAAAACTTACATGCTCCAGCCATTAAGGAGGTGGCTAGGGGCAGGAGCCGAAGGGCAGATTTACACCCCCTGCATGTTTAATCTGCCCACCGCTGCCAATCATTCTCTCCCTCTTCAGCAGCATTAAAAACCTGCGGCATCGTTCGGTGTGACATCGCAATAGCGATGTCACGGTCGATCCAGCCTTTTCGCTGCATTGCAGCGGATCGCTCGCTGGGTTGATCCCAATGAGGGATCGCTGCGTCAACATCGCAGCACTGTCACCGGCAACATCTTGCCGTGTGACAGCTAGGCTGCGATGTCGGAAGAGAGCACACACCCGCGGCATCGCATCAGACATCGCAACCGATGTTGGAAGGTGTAATGGGGCATTAAGTGAAGGAACTGCTGCATGTTAGTGACAATGTCCAAGGTGAGTCTCTCCTGAGCCTCTGATTCTACATTTTCCATGAAGTAGAGTTGAAGAAATTGCTGTCCTTTTCTTGTAAGGTTATGTTCACACTATGCGTTTTTCTGCTTTTTTGTGCTCCGTTTTTACCATGGTTCTATGCTAATCTTCTCTAGAGTAAACTGCTCTTTGCAGTGCTACAGTTCATTCTGCTTCACAGAGGGGGCAGGACGGCTGTCAGGATCGCATCAGTGACAGCATGGGCAGAGGGGAAAGAGGTGAGCACACACACTGCAGCATGGCACGCAGCGGTTATCTCCTTCACAGAGCTGCGGATTCGGCACAGTGTTGCAGAGAAGATGATGACCACTCCGTGCAATGCGATTCAATCAGTGTTTACATAGGTGAATGGGGGGCTCGTGTTGAGGACTAGGGAGGGCCTGCTGGGGACTGTTGGTGGCCAGTCCTGCTGGGGGGGGGGGGGGGGGCTTCTAGGAATCTGGGTGTAAATGATAAGTAGTGACGTTACAGCCAGGCTACCAAATAAACATGCCTCTTGTCGGGGCTGAGCAGCAACTCCACACACCAAACTGTCAAAACTGGGTAACCATGCAAAATGCTGACAAGGGTGTAAATTACAAACTGTCAGCATTCTAAAGCCTAGGTATACACATAGATTTTATTAAAAAAAAAAAAAAAAAAAAACCTGAACAATCCCATTAATAACTCTTCTGTGAAGAAAAATTTTGGTTGCGTTCTGTGGGCATAAGTTTATTTAACATATCACCTTACTCTCTAACAAATGCTTTATGTATATTTTTTCTATCTTTCTTTTAGAGATGATGCTTCATCAGGATCAGCTGCTAAGAGACTGGAGCGCAGTCAGTGGACTGATAAGATTGATGCTCAGTATGGCTTTGAGAGGATCAAGGAGCCCGGGGAGAAAACTGGATGGCTGCTGAACATGCATCCGGTAAGTGTGGCCTACTACAACTCTATTTCGTATAGATAAGCTGCAGCATCAAACAAGAGTCCACAGTTATGGACAATCATCTGAGAGCCTGAGCGCTCTCTCTGAATGAGTGGCTGTGTCCTGTCATCTGAGTGGCCCCCATATAATACTGTACCTAGAGATTGACTAGTTGCAAATTCAGCTGTATGCTATTATGAGAACCCCTCTACCAGATATTAATAATTATTATTCCATCCTGATGCAATATATACTTTCTTTATTTAAGACTGAAATTCTTGATGAGGACAAGCGTCTTGTGAGTGCCGTAGATTATTACTTCATACAGGAAGATGGGAGCAGGTTCAAGGTAAACATTGGAGTTTCTTTATATTAAATGAAGCACCTTGATCTTTTCAGAAATGGTAACATGAGCAAAAGGCAATCAAATTCCAATAAGTCTTGTATTTCAAGTGATTAGTGCTTGGGGTAACTTTTTTTTTTAAATTTTTTTGAATGACTATAATATGTAAGGGAAAAAGATGCATACTTCATACATTAAAAGAAGTAAACCTGCACATAAATAAATATCGGCTCCATCACTGCAGCCGTATATTCACATTACCATAAGCCCTCCTAATCTGCTCCAAGGATCTGTTCATTAGTGATGTGAGTTTGGTGTATATGTACGTATTTGGATAAATACATTTTTTAGTGTGTAAAACCTTCCCCTATTGCTCTATCCATGACAACATCTCCAACCATTTTGCTTCCTTGCAGGTTGCTCTACCATATAAGCCGTATTTTTATGTGGCCACAAAAAAGGTAACTTGTGTTTCCCATCTGTTTTTATTTTTCTGCCATGTCGTCAATCTAATTTTAATATGATATTTTATTAGGGGTGTGAGCGGGAAGTCTCCTCTTTTCTTTCCAAAAAGTTCCAAGGAAAGATAGCAAAATTGGATACTCTACCCAAGGAAGACTTGGATTTGGTGAGTAATGAGAAAGCTTAGTATTGTCAGCTTTACCCTCACATTAGAACAGATTCTGGAGCAACTCTTAACTGTTCATTCTTATGTTCCGTAAGTGTTCTGCCACCGATGCACAAATGTGAGGTGTGTCTTAGGGGTGTGAGCACGGTCTCTGTACAAGCAGTGGTATTGGTAGATAGTTTTATTCACTATCCTCTTCCGCCATATTTTTACCAGCCGCATGTGTTTCCTGTAGGAATGATGATGCAGTGATTGAACTTAGATGAATTTATAAACAGTACCTTGATAGGATGAAGCTGAGATGTCAGGGAGATGATGGGATGGATGAAAGATGTACAAGGAGGGTAGGGGCTAGAGGTAAGAAGATTCTGTCTCTAATCTCTAATGCACAAATTGGCATAATAACATTGATCAAGAAGCAAGAAGTAAGTGTAAGGCGGCCAGCACACACAGATATCGCTCACATCGCTGGTGAGCTGTCACACAGACCGACTCACCAGCGATGTGGACCAGCGAGATCGCTGGTAACTATGGTACACATCGGGTTACTAGGCGCCGCGCGGCGCTTAGTAACCCGACGTTTACCATAGATACCATCTCCCAGCATAGGCTCAGCCGCTGGGAGATCGTCATCGTGGTATCACACACGACGATGAAGCAAATTGAACAAGCGATGATCGCTAGATATGAGCTCCGGCTCTCATATCTGCGATCTAGCGATCAAGCGATTTTACATTGTAAAATCGCTTGATCGCACGTAACGATGCACAAACGATATCGCTTAAGCGATCAAAAAGCAGATCACTTAAACGATATCGTTCAAGATATTGCACCGTGTGACGGCCGCCAAAGGAGGATAGGGGTTAAGAGAGAGGAAGGCATCATGAGAAAATCACATAGTAAGTGGAAAGACATAACAATGGCCAGTAGGTGGCAGCAAAGTACAGCAAACACATTTACTACATTTATCTCTATAGGATTAATATAAGTCTTTCTCTAAATAGGATGGCTGGCCAGCACACTTAGGCTGGGTTCACATTTGCGGACCCCTCCGCAGCGTTCTGCAGAGGGGATCCGCAATGTGACCGCAGCGGCCGCCAGCTCCTGTCTTTATAATGGGAGCGCACGGTGCTGCGCTTGACAGCGCAGGACCGTGCGCACCCATTCACTCCCATATGTGATCTGTGCGCAGGCGAATGCCTGCGTACAGATCACACAGTCTCGTCCGCACCAGGGACGCGACATGTTGCATTCTTGGAGTGGACGAGACTGTGTGATCTGTACGCAGGCGTCCGCCTGCGCACAGATCACATATGGGAGTGAATGGGTGCGCACGGTCCTGCGCTGTCAAGCGCAGCACTGTGCGCTCCCATTATAAAGATGGGAGCTGGCGGCCGCTGCGGTCACATTGCGGATCCCCTCTGCAGAACGCTGCGGTGGGGTCCGCAAATGTGAACCCAGCCTAAGCAAGCCTGGAATAAAGTGTCATGGTGTATAATATATATGGTTGCATGTGGGATAAATTATATCGCAAGACATATACTTCTTCCAGTTTTATTAATGGAGACCAGTAACCGCATTGGTTCTTTAATATGATCTATTTTAGCATCTATTCAGCATTTTTACAGCAGAATATTAAATGAGATCTATTAAATTATGCTTTAAGTAATCTTAATCTTAATATTCATTTCATGAATCAATAGCATATACGAAATGTTGGAATATTTGATCAAAGTACTCTGCTTTTGTCTCATCCTGGATTGAACTTTATAAGTCTCAATTTCGGGGTAAAATGTGCATTTGGTGACCACAGATTTTCCCGCTACTGAGATGGCAGATGACAGGTGGTTCTAATTACCGTACATACTCGTGTATAAGCCGAGTTTTTCAGCCCAAAATTTGGGTTGAAAAGTCTCCCCCTCGGCTTATACACGAGTCAATACGGGTGGGGGCTGTGGAGGCGGGGGGAGGCTGCTGTATGAGCGGCCCCGTCACGTGGGGCCGCTCATTATATATGCACTGCTTCCCCCTGTCAATCAGCGGCAGGGGCAAGCAGTTCATATATGCCCCCAAATGCTGGCACTCTCCCCCCTTGTAAGGGCCCCCCCGCTGGTTATATTACCATCCCAGTCTTCTGATCAGCGCCGCTCCTTGGTGCTCCGTCCGTCCAGCTACATCCGGGATCCCCGGCCGTCGCAGGCATATGAGGTCATCGTGCGACGGCCGGAGATCCTGGATGCAGCGAGGACGGAGCATGAAGAACGGAGCACCGAGGAGCGGCGCTGATCAGAAGACCGGATGGTAAGATAAGCAGATGGGGGGTGAGTGCCAGCATTTGGGGGCAGCTGGGTACCCCCAGGGGGCTGCTGGGTACTCCCAGGGGGCTGCTGGGTACCCCCAGGGGGCTGCTGGGTACCCCCAGGGGGCTGCTGGGTACCCCCAGGGGGCTGCTGGATGCCCCCTGGGGGCTGCTGGATGCCCCCTGGGGGCTGCTGGATGCCCCCTGGGGGCTGCTGGATGCCCCTGGGGGCTGCTGGATGCCCCTGGAGGCTGCTGTATTACCCCTGGGGCTGCTGTATTACCCCTGGGGGCTGCTGTATTGCCCCTGGGGGCTGCTGTATTGCCCCTGGGGGCTGCTGTATTGCCCCTGGGGGCTGCTGTATTGCCCCTGGGGGCTGCTGTATTGCCCCTGGGGGCTGCTGTATTGCCCCTGGGGCTGCTGTATTGCCCCTGGGGCTGCTGTATTACCCACGGGGCTGCTGTATTACCCCCAGGGCTGCTGTATATACTGCTGGGGCTGTATACCACTGGGGCTGCTATATACTACTGCTGGGGCTGCTGTATACTACTGCTGGAGCTGCTATATACTACCGCTGGGGCTGCTATATACTACCACTGGGGCTGCTATATACTACCACTGGGCTGCTACTACCGCTGGGGCTGCTATATACTACCGCTGGGGCTGCTATATACTACCTGCTGGGGCTGCTATATACTCCACAGTGGGCTGCTATATACTACCACTGGGGCTGCTATATACTACCACAGGGGCTGCTATATACTACCGCTGGGGTGCTATATACTCCACTGGGGCTGCTATATACTACCACTAGGGGCTGCTATATACTACCACATGGGGCTGCTATATACTACCACATGGGGCTGCTATATACTACCACTGGGGCTGCTATATACTACCACTGAGGGGCTGCTATATACTACCACTAGCGGGGCTGCTATATACTACCACTGGGGCTGCTATATACTACCACTGGGGCTGCTATATACTACCACTGGGCTGCTATATACTACCACTGGGGCTGCTATATACTACCACTGGGACTGCTGGGGCTGCTATATACTACCACTGGGACATGCTGGGGCTGCTATATACTACCACGTGGGGCTGCTATATACTACCACGGGGGCTGCTATATACTACCACTGGGGCTGCTATATACTACCGACTGGGGCTGCTAATATACTACACTGGGGCTGCTATATACTACCGCTGGGACTGCTGGGGTGCTATATACTACCGCTGGGGCTGCTATATACTACCGACTGGGGCTGCTATATACTACCAGCTGGGGCTGCTATATACTACCACTGGGACTGCTGGGGCTGCTATAATACTACCGCTGGGGCTGCTAAATACTACCGCTGGGGCTGCTAAATACTACCGCTGGGGCTGCTAAATACTACCGCTGGGGCTGCTATATACTACCGCTGGGGCTGCTATATACTACCGCTGGGGCTGCTATATACTACCGCTGGGGCTGCTATATACTACCGCTGGGGCTGCTATATACTACCGCTGGGGCTGCTATATACTACCGCTGGGGCTGCTATATACTACCGCTGGGGCTGCTATATACTACCGCTGGGGCTGCTATATACTACCCGGGACTGCTGGGGCTGCTAAATACTACCGCTGGGGCTGCTAAATACTACCGCTGGGGCTGCTATAATACTACCGCTGGGGCTGCTAAATACTACCGCTGGGGCTGCTATATACTACCGCTGGGGCTGCTAATACTACCGCTGGGGCTGCTATATACTACCGCTGGGGCTGCTATATACTACCGCTGGGGCTGCTATATACTACCGCTGGGGCTGCTATATACTACCGCTGGGGCTGCTATATACTACCGCTGGGGCTGCTATATACTACCGCTGGGGCTGCTATATACTACCGCTGGGACTGCTGGGGCTGCTATATACTACCACTGGGGCTGCTGGGGATGCTATATACTACCACTGGGGCTGCTGGGGATGCTATATACTACCACTGGGGCTGCTGGGGCTGCTGTATACTACCACTGGGGCTGCTGTATACTACCACTGGGGCTGCTGTATACTACCACTGGGGAGGCCTGTATACCACTGGGGGGGCCTGTATACCACATTGCTGGGGGCTGTATACCTGTGCTGGGGTCCACCCTCGGCTTATACACGAGTCAATAGGTTTTTCCAGATTTTTGGGGCAAAAGTAGGGGGGTCGGCTTATACACGAATATATACGGTAGATTTTATTAGTAGGTATTAGCTGTGTGCAGATGTGGGCATTCTGTTGCAAGTTTACCTGAAGCCACTGTCATCTTTAGGCTAGAAACGCACTATCCTACTTTCATGCGAGTCTCTCGGACGAGACTCAGATCAGTGACCCTGAACGGCCTCTCCCTCTCTGGACGGGAGTGTGATGCTGCACAAAAACACAAGCAGCTGACACTTCCGTCCAGAGAGGGAGAGACCATTCAGGGTCACTGATCCGAGTCTCATCTGAGAGACTCGCATGTAAGTAAGAGAGTGCGTTTCCACTCTTAAAGCACCACTACCATGTGTGTGTTTTTTTTTTTTTTTCCTGCTTCTATTCAGCGCTGCAGTGGCGCATTAAAAGTTCAGCGGCATATAATCTCTTACTGCCGCTTGAGTATCATGGCGCCATCTTGTGCCCGTAGTTTCAACTGGCCAGAAGTCACAAGCTACAGCACAAGTGCTTAATACATCTCTATGAGTCAGAACAAAGATCCCATCGAGTTGTATTGAAAAGTGACCTTCAGTGCCCTCTATGTAAAACTGGAGCTGCAGGCAGGTCACTTTTTACCACAGACTGATGGGAGCATCGCAGGTAAATGAATGAAGGTGGCGGAAGGTGAGCATAACCCTATGGGCAGTGGGCATAGATTTAAAGCACCACTACAGCGGAGCAATTAAAAAAATACTGTATTCGTGCTAGCCGTGAGCAATGGTACAGACAATCATTGACTTCAATGGTCTACTGAGAACGAGGTGTTAGTCTTTTACCTTGGCGGAGACCACGTGAGTGGTGCTGAAGTGAGAAGGGATTGAACCAGTGAATAGATCTTCATGTTTTACTTTTATTACGGTATATCATCTGCTACTGCTCAAAAGATTTTGAGTTAAACCCCCTCCCCACCCCCAAAAAAAAGATCCATATTTGGCTGCTAGGAAATTTCCAATAACTAATTACCATATAGCTGTTGGATTTTACATTTTGCATTCCACTTTAATTTTGCAGGCAAATCATCTTGTGGGACTGAAAAGAAGTTATATCAAATTATGTTTTCATTCTGTGGATGATCTTATAAAAGTTAGGAAAGATATTTCTCCAGCTGTGCGAAAGAACAAGGAGCGCGATCACGCCAGCGATACGTACACTGCTATGCTCTCCAGGTATTAACGCCCTACACCCAATTTAGTATGAGAGTCAATTTAGGATTTTATGTCTACAGATTACACATAAATAACAGTTTTTAAAAAAGACCCCCAGATGTAATAGGATCAAAACAAACGTTTGGGTCTGAAGTGGAGGCTGATGTGATGACAGTCTATATTTTATTCTTTTGGGTATGTCCGATTATTATATATCTCTATTCTTTCACTATCCATTTAATTTTTTTTTGCACTGTAATGCATAAATCTGTATATTTTTAACTTGCAGAATTGCATTGCAGTTTAATTTGCGGAGATCTATTATATAATTGTGAATGGGTTTTTTGCCCCTTCTGAGTCCACTCGGCGTGGTCATGTGGATACGCCCGAAGCATTGGCCGCGCAGCGGCCATTGCGAGCAGTTCTAAGGCGACTCGCTATTCTAGAATCCCGATGCATATGCATCGGGCACCCAGCTAGTATATTATAAATGCCAAAATGTGGACGCAAGAAAACTGTCATTAATGAGGAAACCTCAGTGGCTGTCCTAGCTTCATTCAGCAAGAGCTCACAACGTAGCACTCGCCGCATGTCACTGGAGAGGGTGGGCCATTTACATGGATACACCTAAATAAAATAGGAATGGTTGATGATACCAACTTCCTGTTTGTGGCACATGAGTATATGGGAGGGGGAAAACTTTTCCAGATGGGTGGTGACCATGGTGAACATTTTGAAGTCGGCCATTTTGGATCCAATTTAATTTTTTTCAATGGGAAGAGGGTCATGTGACACATCAAACCTATTGGGAATTTCATAAGAAAAACAATGGTGTGCTTGGTTTTAATGTAACTTTATTCTTTCATGAGTTATTTCCAAGTTTCTCATCGTTCACGGCCATTGACATGTCGTAGAGGTTAACACATGAGGAGCGGATAGAAATTGTGTTGATTTCTGGTGAACGCAGTAACTGGATCATTGCAGCAAATTTCAATGCAAGACATCCTACGAGACCACCCATATCCCATGCTACAGTTAGCAAACTGCTTGCCAAATTTCATGAAACAGGTTCAGTGTTGGATTTGCCAAAATGTGGGTGCAAGAAGACTGCCACTAATGAAGAAACATCAGGGGCTGTCCTAGCTTCATTTAGCAGGAGCCCACAGCGTAGATCTCACCGCATGTCACTGGAGAGTGGCATCAGTCGAACATCCCTTTGGTGGATATTAGCTAATCACAAATGGGACCCTTACAAAATCCAGCTGCTGCAGCATCTCAATGAGGATGACCCACATCAGCGCACTGAATTTGCAGAATGGACAAAACAAAACTTGGAACAGGACCCTCAGTTTACACATAACATTATGTTCAGTGATGAGGCAAACGTTTTTGTGAATGGTGAAATTAAACAAAACCACCGCTATTGGTCTGACACTAACCCACAGTGGATAGATCCCTCCAAGACTGGTGGAACACAAAAATTGATGGTATGGTGTGGTATATGGGATACAAAGATAGTGGGGCCATTCTTCATCAATGGAAACCTCAATGCCACTGGATATCTGAAATTTCTACATGATTATGTGTTGCCCTCTTTATGCACTGAAGATGGCACCTTCCCTGAGTTTTTCCAACAAGATGGTGCACCACCACATTATGGGTGTCAGGTCCGAGCATTCCTACATGAAGTTTCCTGGAAAGTAGATTGGTCATTGTGGGCCAGTTGAATGGCCACCAAGGTCTCCCGATCTGACCCTCTTAGACTTTTATCTTTGGAGTCATCTGAAGGCAATGGTCTACGCTGTGAAGATCCGAGATGTGCAGCATCTGACACAACAGATACTGGAAGCCTGTGCTAGCATTTCTTCTGTGGTGTTGCTATCAGTGTGTCAAGAGTGGGAGAAGGGGGTTGCATTGACAATCCAACACAATGGGCAGCACTTTGAACACATTTTATAAGTGGTCATAAACTTGTAAATAACTCATGAAAGAATAAAGTTACGTTGCACCTAGCACACCATTGTTTTTCTTATGAAATTCTCAATACGTTTGATGTGTCACATGACCCTCTTCCCATTGAAAAAATAAAGTTGGATCCAAAATGGCTGACTTTAAAATGGCTGCCATGGTCACCACCCATCTGGAAAAGTTTTCCCCCTCTCATATACTAATGTGTCACAAACAGGAAGTTGATATCACAAACCATACCCATTTTATTTAGTTGCATCCAAATAAATGGACCCCTCTATAAAAATACATTATATTTACATATATATATATATGTGTGTTCTTAACCTGTGTGGTGGATTACTGGACCTGACCGTCTTCACTGCCGCTGTGCTCAATGCCTTTAATGCTGCAGAGACGAAGCTGTCTGCCTACAGCATGGGAGAGCGCAGTTCAGGTGATGGTTCATACTGAGCTGTCAGTCATCTTGATGGAAACTCAGGAGGTAGGGTGGGGTGAGCTCCTTAAGATAGAAGATGTGACCACACATCCAGTCCGTGTTTTTTTTTTTTTTTTTTTTTTTTTTAGTATTATGTAGAGTGTAGTTCTTTTTTGAGCAGTGTAGTGCACTTCCAATACTTGCTTTGAAAGTTGTTAGGTGTCCTGCTAATATTTTGGTATTGTTGAATGCATTTGATGAAGACCATATGTGAGCAAGTTGTATATACTTCATGATTGGTATGTTTTCAGTCTGGACCATCCCTTTAAATCTTCTGATCCCTATGTATTTCACCTGTAGTACGGGTACATTTGGGGGAAATGCACACAGCCTATAAGGGTCACTCAGACTGTGCTGAACAGTGGCATTGGCATTGATTTGATGCAGCTTATTAAGTTGCAGCTTTTGCCTTGGGAAGTACTGATCCAGATGAGAAATGAAATAAAAAAATCTTGGGTTCATGACTATTTTTTAATATAGATGTAGTCTCCCTACTGTATGTATCACCTACAGTATTGTTTTTTTGCAGTGCTTTGACTGGTAACAACTTGGCTCCGGAGGAGGAAGGTCCATCTAAGAAAATATCTGACCAGATGGAGAACATAATTGATATGCGAGAATACGATGTTCCCTACCATGTGCGGCTTTCCATTGACCTTAAAATACATGTGGTATGTGTAATGTTATCGCCAATTTTTTTTCTAATGGAAATTTTTAAGGAAAAATATGATCTGAATCCCACCAGCTCTCATTGACTCAACCATAGGGGGCTGATTCTTATATAGGGCTTCTAGGTAATGGTATCTTCTAGTTAACAGTCATCAGCCTTTTGCATACTGTACTTACCTGTTGTTTCTGTATCCCTAAAATAAGTAGTCATTTGCATTAAGAAGCAGTTTCTTAGCTTGTGATCCATTGCATTTATAATGTGGATTTTGTTATCCACTTAATATCCAGGTTGTCACTTATATGATGAGATCTGCTGCTCTAGAATTTGTTTGGTAATTGTAATTTACATCTTGGACATGTACTCCTATGAACACCGTCTTTTACCTTCTATTTTATCAGGCTCACTGGTATAATATTAGATATCGCGGAAGCTCTGCACCCCCAGAAATCGTAAGACGTGATGACCTTGTGGAAAGGCCAGTAAGTGTTGATGATTGTTTGTATTGTTCTTTTATATACTCTACTAGCATTTCATGTTTTTTATGTTCACTCGTTCAAAAGTATGGGGTCATTTAGAAATATCCTTATTTTTGATAGAAAAGCACATTTTTTTTCAATGAAGCTAACCTTTAATGAATCAGAAATGCACTCTATACCAGGGGTCTAAAACTCGGCTGGGTTGACGGGCCACGTATGTAAAAAAAAATTGATTATCGGGAGGCCGCATTTCTTGGAGGGCTAAGTGACATTTTAGCAATACCAGAATTTTTTTTCTCAATGTAGTGAAGTACAAATCCTTATCTTCTTGTAGGAATGTCCCCACCCTAATTTCCTTTATGTAGGAATGTCCCCACCTTGGTCCTCTTCTTGTAGGAATATCCACACCCTAGTCTCCTTTTATGTAGGAATGTCCCCATCCTGGTCCCCTTCTTGTAGTAATGTCCCCATACTGGTCCTTGTCTTGTAGTAATATCCCCATCCTGGTCGTCTTCTTGTAGTAATGTCCCCATCCTGGACCTCTTCTTGTAGTAATATCCCCATCCTAGTTTTCTTCTTGAAGTAATGTTCCTCCCTGGTTCCTACATGTAGTAATGCCCATCCTGATCCCCATCCTTTATTAATGTCCCCCATTTTGGTCCTCATCATGTAGTAATGTTCCACCCTGGTCCCTACATGTAGTAATTCCCCATCCTGGTCCCCATCCTATATTAATGTCCCCCATCCTGGTCCTACTCATGTAATAATGTTCCTACTTGGTCCTTCTCATGTAGTAATGTTCCTACCTGGTCCTCATCATGTACTATTGGTTCTACCTGGTCCTCGCCATGTCATAATTCCCCCTTCCTGGTCCCCTTCTTGTAGTAATGTCCCCATCCTGGTGCTCATCTTGTAGTAATGTCCCTGTCTTTTAGTAATGTTCCCTCACTTGTCATCTTGTAGTAATGCCCTCCATCCTGTCGCCATTTTGTAGTGATGTCCCCACATAATGAGCCGCTTTTGCGGTGATGTCCCCATAACCTGGTCTCTGTTCTTCTTGTTCTCTCTCTTTTTTTTTTTCAACTTTAATTTTTATTCATTTTTCTTAACAATGGAAATATAACACATAACATGGCAATGCAGTCAAATGTACAAAGTGCACCTCTTATTACCAAGAACTATTAATGTCAGCTTGCGTCCTCTTTTTATTACAGCTGTAGTGAATCCACAGAAAGGTCCCACATCTGCCACGTTCGGATAAATTTGTCCATTGAATTATGGAGTGTGGCAGTCAGGTGTTCCATCAATCGAATATCTTTTATTCGTGCATACCAATCAGATATTGAGGGCGGAGCCCTCTTCTTCCAGTGGAGAGATATCATGCATTTCGCCGCCGTAAAGAGATGTAGCAGAAGTTTACTCTCAGATTTAGTCAAACCTGGGGGAAAAAGATTTAGTAGACAAACAGTCGGGTCCAAAGGCAGGCGATGGTCTAGAACCCGGGACACTACCGTTACAACTGATCTCCAAAAGTCACAAATCAATGGGCAGGACCAGAAAATATGATATAAAGATGCTTTTTTGTGAGCACATCTCCAGCAGTTATCAGGTATGGTTGGGTTAAACCTATGGAGGAGTTCGGGCGTATAATGCCATGTCATCAGTATTTTCATCTGGTTCTCCTTGTACAATGTGTTAATTGACGTCCTAAACGTTCTATCCCATATGACCTTCCACATCTGGCCAGAGATCTCTCGCCCCAACCAAGCCTCCCATCTTGTCACATAAGCATGTTTTATAGGACCCCAATTACCTCGAAAGTTCAAAATAGAGTATATATTAGATATAAGGCCCCTTGTAGAGAGCAAAGATTTTCAAATTGAGTTGGACCTGAGTGTTTATTGGATCCCATGGCTGACATGTAGTAATGTAGTATTTGCCCATATGAGTAACACAGACTGTCTGGTAACTTATATAGTGAGCGCAGTTCGGTGAATGGTCTTGGCTTGCGTGTAAGCGGATTTATTATGTCACGAAAACAAAAAAGGCCTACCCCAGCCCATTTATGCATTGAGGTTAAATCCATAGCCTCCGACAGTTGCGCGTTATATAGGAAAGGTGTCAGGAGAGATGTGTGTGCCGCCAGCTGAAATTTGATTCTGCATCTATTCCATATGTCTCTGGTAAAAGCCATTGGGCCCAGCAACATTCTAGAGGAGATCTCTGAAGGTTTGCCCCATATCAACGAGGCAGGGTGGTGAGGGGCCAGCCACAACTGCTCCACCTCTGCCCATCTAGTGCATGCTGGCAATGTCGACCAGTGGGACAAATGGCGCAAATGCGTTGCATAGTAATATAGCTTAATATCCGGGCAAGCAACACCTCCCTCCTGTTTTGACGCGTAGAGGACTGAATCTGGTATACGGTGTCTACCCGAGTGCCATATGAACTTCATTAGTAATGACTGGATTCGTTTTAGCGTTACGACGGGTACTCTGACTGATATCGTTTCAAATAAATATAAAAAGCGGGGGAGAATGGACATTTTAATAGCCGCAATCCTACCCAGAAGCGATAACTTAAGGGCTGACCATCTTGTAAGTTGGGATTCTACTTTGCGTATTAAGGGTGGGAAATTAGCCTGAAATAAGGTTTTATAACTAGAGGTCATATTGATCCCCAAATAGCGTATGGATGTTGTGCACCATTTGTAGTTATGGGTTTGTTTAAGGAGGTGAAGTTTAGATTTTGGAATATTTATGGGTAAAGCCTCGGTCTTCGCAGAATTAATTTTATAGCCCGACAATTTAGCATATGACGTAATAACCTTATGAAGGTTAGGTAAAGAAGTAACGGGGTTTGTTAAAGAGAGAATCACATCATCCGCGAACAGGGCGATTTTGAATGATCTACTTTTAAGGTGGATTCCTAAGATATCAGGGTTATTCCTAACTTGTGCAGCCAGCGGTTCAATACTGAGAACATAGAGCAGGGGAGAAAGGGGGCACCCCTGTCGCGTCCCATTTTTTATGGGCAAATATTTAGAGTGGGCGTGAGGAAGGCGAACCAGAGCAGTGGGTGATGAATACAGCCCCCTCAGTGCTGTAACAAAAGGCCCCGAGAGGCCGAAGTGGTGAAGAGAGCGGAACATAAATGACCAATCCAGCCTGTCGAAAGCCTTTTCTGCGTCTAAACTCAGCAAAAGGGCCTCCCTCCCCTCCCTGTTGGCCACCTCAATCAGGTCCATAACACGCCTAGTATTATCTCCCGCCTGACGGTATCGCACAAATCCCACCTGGTCTTTGTGGATCAGATGTGGAAGCCACGTCCCCAGCCTTTCCGCCAGTATTTTGGTGAAAATTTTTAGATCTGAATTTAATAGGCTGATTGGACGGTAGCTTGCACATTCCATTGGGTCTTTACCCTCTTTTGGGATGACGGTAATATAGGACCGGAGAATTGAATCAGGTATCTCCCCTCCCTCCATAAAAAGGTTAAACAGTGAAACCATATGAGGAGACAAGATATCTGTGTATGTTTTATAATAAAGGTATGGCAACCCATCAGGACCTGGTGCCTTGCGACCCGGTAGTTCTTTTATAGTTTTCTCAATCTCCTCCACCGTGATTTTCCGATTTAGATCGTCTAGAGCTGACTGAGAGAGTTTAGGTAGGCGACACGATGTGAGGTAGTCGTCTAGGATTGTGTTATGTCCTCTCTGAGTCTTTTGTGGTGTGAGGGAGAGGGAATAAAGGGAAGAGTAGTAATCATAAAATATATCTGCTATTTTAGCCGGGTCATAGTGAATCACGCCCGATGGATCTTTAATACCGTATGGGGAGTTATTAATAGCTTGATCTCTCAGTCTTTTAGCTAGCATTGTGTGTGCTTTATTACTATACTCATAGAATTTCTGCCTAGAATATCTAAGCAGAACCTCTACTTTATTGTGGGAAATGGTTTTTAGTTGGTTTCTCAGATCTATCACCTCCTTCAAGAGCAGTTTTGTGGGGTGAGTTAATAATCGTGCCTCTGCTGTCTTCAGTTCCCGCTCAATTTTAAGGTATCGGGATTTGGTATCTTTTTTGATCTTGGATGATTAATGCAATGCACTCTCCCCTGAAGACCGCCTTGTTCTCTCTCTTACACACACTCGCACATGCACACACTCGCACATGCACACACTCACTCTCTAACTCTCAATCACACACACCTTAACGATGCCGCGTTCCATTGTACAGGGGGCCGCCGTGGTACTCCCTTTATTGTGACTTCTGGGTACCGCTCAAACAAGCTCCGTCACTCCTGTACATCAATGCAAGCTGGCGGACCAATCCGAAGCCTCCTGTTGACATCATACGCCAACGTCATCTGCAGACTTCTGATTGGTCCTCCAGCTTGCATTGATGTAGAAGAGCGAAGGAGCTTGTTTGAGCGGCACCTGGAAGTCACAGTAAAGCTGGTACCGCGGTGGCCCCCTGTACAATGGACCGCGGCATGCTTATGTTTCCATGGATGCCTATGGCCGCAGTGTGAGGCCTTGCAGGCCGCGTGTTTGAGACCCCTGCTCTATACATTGTTAATGTGTTAAATAACTATTCTAGCTGCAAATGTCTGGTTTTTAGTGCAATATCTACATAGGTGTATAGAGGCCCATTTCAAACAACCACCACTCCAGTGTTTTAATGTACATTGTGTTTGCAAACTGTGTAAGAAGGCTCATGGATGTTTAGAAAATCCTTTTCCAAGTATGTTAGCACAGCTGAAAACAGTTTGGCTGATTAGGGAAGCTATATAATTGACCTTTTTTTGAGCTAGTTGAGAATCTGGAGCATTACATTTTTGTTCTGTGAAACTCTCAAAATGGCCAGAAAAAGAGAACTTTCATGTGAAACTCGACAGTCTATTCTTGTTTTTAAAAATAAAGGCTATCCCATGTGTAATAGAGTGTCCAGCGCAGTCACCAGATCTCAACCCCATTGAGCTGTTGTGGGAGCAGCTTGACCGTATGGTACGCAAAAAGTGCCCATCAAGCCAATCCAACTTGTGGGAGGACTTCAGGAAGCATGGGGTGACATTTCTCAAGAATACCTCAGCAAATTAACAGCTAGAATGCCAAAGGTCTGCAATGCTGTAATTGCTGCAAAGGAAGCATTCTATGACGAAAGCAAAATTTGAAGAAGAAAATGATTATTTCAAATAAAAATAATTATATCTAACCTTGTCAATGTCTGGACTATATTTTCTATTCATTTTGCAACTCATTTGATAAATGAAAGTATGAGTTTTCATGGAAAATCCAAAATTGTCTGGGTGATCCCAAACTTTTGAACGGTAGTGTATGTTTCAAAAAGCATTAACCTCTTTTATGTCTTATTAGGATCCAGTGGTTTTAGCGTTTGACATTGAAACCACAAAGCTGCCACTGAAGTTTCCAGATGCTGAAAGTGACCAGATTATGATGATCTCCTACATGATTGATGGACAGGTTAGTCTGTTTGTGCTGAATTCTAATTATTTTTGTATGTTTGCATTTTTGTCTAATTCCTGGTCTTTAGAACTAAACTTACTCTTTCTGTTATACTCACTGGGGTACATCCAGTAATCCAGTAGGTGCCACTGTGCAGGAGAACTGAAACATGGCACCTCTCAAGTCAATGAATGGCGCAAGATAAAATGACTTTGAATCTGCTTTGCTGCTCATTCATCTTTAGGATTACTGGGGCCTAACAATCCTAAAGTGATGGCATGTTTTATGAGCCATTGCTTTATGAGGTATGAATAACTATTGTGTATATCCATTGTACATATACAATAACTCTATTTACCTTATTTTAGGGCTATCTAATCACAAATCGGGAGATTGTTTCTGAAGACATTGAAGATTTTGAATTCACCCCAAAACCAGAATATGAGGGTCCTTTTTGTATTTTCAATGAGCCAGATGAGGTAAATATGGCCGTCTGAGTGTATTCTATAGTACATTTACAAAGCTTTTTACATGTTTACATAGAAGTATTCTTCATTGGCCTGTTAAGATGGGACTGCTGGTTGCTATAATAGAGCATCCCCCCCCCCCTTTGCCATATGCATTTTAAGTGCTAAGTAATCTAGACTAGTTGAGGCTCAGCTGCAGTTTCGTACCCTGGGCATGATTAAAGCATAACCACCAGTTCAATTTTCATTTAATAATAATGTAAGACAGGTGATTCTAATAAACTTTCAAATATACTTCATTAGAAAATTCTGGTTGAAAGCCATTCATAAATCTTCTACAAGGTGTCCCTAGTAGACTGTGTGTGTGAAGCAGACATATGTTAATTATCACTCAGATCTGTCTTCCCACTGAATTCTGGGCATGTAACCATATAAGGGAGGATGCGTTGCCTTCACTGCTGACTGTAGCTGGTAAGGAAACAATGTATCAGATTAGCTCAGTGTACAGCACAGTGCTGAGCAATGTCCGGATCATTGCAATGCAAACTCCTCTTTCCTTGGCACAAGCTTCTGATCTGTCATCTGCCTCCACACAGCTCAGTCAGGATCTCTGTTAACCCCTTCTCTGCTATCACATTGCACTGCTTACTATCAGCTCAGCTGTTGGCTACTCCCACACAGCCATAAAATGCAGTTTTTAAAAAAAGCACGTAAAAATGTGAGAAAATTAATCATATGACACAAAAAAGCATCATCTTAGCTGCTGCGTTACCAATCATTAGCAACCAGTGCAGTATTGTATTTTTTCCCCTTTCAATAAAATGACATTTACACTTTAACGTTCCCTTCTTTGCCCATGTCTCCTGCTCTGTCCCAAAGAGTGGAAACCTCAAGTTGTGGGCAGTGCTGGGAGTATCATTCTAGCGTATATGACTACAACTATTGAGCCCAGATTATTCTCTGTGAGTACATGTCACGCTGGTCTTGTCTTGGATAATTTGCATATGGCGAGCAGTGGCATATAGGTTAAATTTGCAGAAATATGTACATTTGAATTATACATGACAGATTTCCTATGAAGCTGAATAAGGGTCTAAATCAGCGTTTCCGAAACTCCAGTCCTCACCGCCCCCAACAGGTCATATTGTCTGGATTTCATTAGAATTGCACAGGTTAGGGAATCCTCATCAAGGCATCACCTGTACAATACTAAAGAAATCCTGAAAACACAAACTGTTGGGGGCCGTGAAGACTGGAGTTTGGGAACCAGTGGTCTAAATGGTCATAGGGGCCGAACTAAACACCTTGGGACCAGAGATGTTCCCTTTAATGCTTCATAATGAACTGAGCCAGGCTGCTACTTAGTTAAGGCTGGTTTCACACTACGAATTTGTGAAATCCGATGCTGTCCGATAGAAATCCGAATTTGGCCCCATGTCACCCTATGGGGATCGGACCGAATCGGATGTGCACTACATGGCATCTGATTTGCGTCCGATCCGATTTTGTCCGATTTCTTTCCGGTGCAAAAATCGGAGACTGCTCCGATTTTTGCTCCTGAAAAAAAACGGATTGAATCGGATCGGAAGCAAATCGGATGGCAATTATGCCAAATCTGATCCGATTCTATTAACATGGGGCCCTATGGAGCAGGGTCCGAGGAAACATCTGATGTCTCCTCGGACCCGATTTTAGTGTACTGAGCATGCTCAGTACATGCTCAGTACACTAAAACTATTGTGTGCCGCCTAATTTAACTTCCGCAATGTATATCCGGGTGTTCATGGTTTTGTCACGGAGACCAAAATCGCTCCAAAATACGATTTGGTCTCAGTGCAAAAACCGTGGATACCCGGATTAGGGGGTAACCATAAATAACTGGATGCACCTGCAAGTGCATGCGACCTCATTGAAAGTCATTGGGGCCATTAAAGATCACGGGTACATCCAGTTTGAGCTGGATTCACATGGATACCGAAAAACTATAGTGTGAAACCAGCCCAAGTCATTTGGAGCGAAACGTCTGAAAAATCGCTAAAAAAGCTTGAAAGACTCTTGCTGTTCATTTCTGTTGTAAGGCTAACTTCCCACCATGGCGATATCCGATCCGGGGCTGTCAGGGATGAACCTCACAGCCCCAGACCGGATCAGCAGACCGAACCGGAGGGCTAATATGTCCTCCGGTCCAGTGTGCAGCCAGATTCAGCTGTCGATGAATCAGGACCGCGGCTCGCGGGTAGCTAGCCGAGGTCCTGAAATAACAGCAGCGTGCAGCCGCAGGTGTCTGGTTCCCAGATCCTCCCAGACTGGGGCAATCCGGCCCCATAGGCTCCCATCGTAGGGAGCGCCGGAGTGCATCGGATCCGGGAGACGGCAATTTGGGGAGGTTTTTCTCCCCGGACACAAAAACGTTGCAAGCAACGTTTTTTTTTGTTTTTTTTTTGTCCGGGAGAAAAATCTGATTTCTCCCGGATTCTTCCGGAGAGATGGAAATAGAGAT
This sequence comes from Allobates femoralis, assembly GCA_033576535.1. Taxonomy (NCBI): domain Eukaryota; kingdom Metazoa; phylum Chordata; class Amphibia; order Anura; family Aromobatidae; genus Allobates; species Allobates femoralis. The sequence goes on along the minus strand of JARQOC010000003.1, from coordinate 602,861,331 downwards.
AGGATACTATGGGGCCAAAATCCGGTCCGGGGCTTTCTGGTTTACACCGGACAGCCCCAGATCGGATGCTGCCGTGGTGTGAAGCCACCCTAAAACCACTTTGTTGCCCAGTTTTTCTTCCACTTCAGGCTTTGCAAAATGCCGGGTAGGAGAAAAATTACATGTCACTTCTTTGAAAACTGTCCAAATTGTGCACTGTCCATTTGAAAGTCCAGAAAAAACTCTTTAGGGAAAAAAAATACTGTAAAAGCACTTCAAGAAATGAAAAGCTCCTCAAAGTAGGAGATCTTCCTGGAATGGTTCTAGAAAACTGCTGTCTTTAGGCCAACTCAAAAGTACTCTCTGTACACCTATCCTTTTAGTTCACGGCAAGTAGACTGCCATTCGGCAAATATGAAAGGTAAAGGGTTTAATAGTGCTTTTAAGGTTTTTTCTTTTTTTCAGTCACAATATAGAATCACCATGTGACGTAGCTGACACTGCAGCTTAACAGGCCAAATGTACCTACAGTATGTAATTCTCTTGTTTTCAGGCACATCTAATTCAGCGTTGGTTTGAGCACGTCCAGGAAACTAAGCCAAATATAATTGTGACCTACAATGGAGACTTCTTTGACTGGTAAATCTTTAGCATTTTTCATTTTATTTTTGCAGTGGATGTTGTATGAGGACTGATTTTTTTTCTTCTTTCTTACAAAATCATATTTTCCAGGCCTTTTGTGGAAACTCGTGCCACAGTTCATGGGATGAGCATGTTACAAGAGATTGGCTTCCAAAAAGACAGTCAAGGGGAGTACAAGTCTCCCTCATGTATCCATATGGATTGTCTCAGGTACATAAATTAAAAGTTGTCGTAATATCTCTCGAAGGGCGTAACCAAAACTTTATTATTTTTGCATCTCGGGCTAAGAACGAAGAGGCTGGTAGGTGTTAACTACCTGCCTTTACTGCCGGCAATGAATGTTGGCAAGTCTGAGCGGTCCTGCCCCTGCTGGCGTTTTTCATGCCTATGCTGAAGTCACATGAACAGCGGCGTCTTCTCTTCTTTTCTACTCTGTTGACAAGATGTCTCTGCCGATGTCATGCTGATTGACAGCTACCTAACTGCAGGGAGCCAGCTGTCATCAGCATAGTGTCTGCAGTGACACTCCATTGACGGGTCAGACCAGGAAAGAAGGTACTACTTTGTTGACAAGAGATGAAATGAAGCAGAGGGATTGCCAGTAGATCAGATTGCCGTTCCCTTTGCAGAACCAGCTGGAAGTTGGAAACTTCTTGGCCCCTACACAAAAATAGTATATCTTGGATAACCCCAATAATTAGTGATTTTTGACTGTTAAATTGCTCTACAGACACAAAGGAACTCCTATCGTTGTTTTGTTATTGTTTGAAATTGAATTTTTCTATTGTAGGTGGGTAAAGAGAGATAGCTACCTTCCTGTTGGAAGCCATAACCTAAAGGCAGCTGCCAAGGCTAAATTGGGCTATGACCCAGTAGAGCTGGACCCAGAAGAGATGTGTCGTATGGCCAATGAAGAACCACAGGTAAAACATTTACTGGTATAAAATCAAGGTTTTTGGTTTTTGCAAAGCAATAACAAAATAAATTAAAAAAAAATCCCGATATATTTAAATAGCTAACCAAGACTGAGCACCTGTAATGCCTTCTGTAAAATGTATCTGGAGAATATGGCATGACAATCAAAGTACTTGTGATTAGGAGATGAATCCTTGATTATATCTTGGGGCTGTGGAGGTTAGATGAAAGAACAAATCCTTTTTGGTGATCTACTTAAGGCTTCATACACAAGTCCATGTCTAAACACATGAAACAATGGTACCTGCCATCAGTGTTTTAGATCAGACTTTCAAAAGTGTACTGTTTGTCTGTTTTTACCATCAGTGTTTTTCCTGAATGGATTAAAAAATATTAAAATATTAGAATCTGAGAGTCCTCAGTGGTTGATACCTTTTTAATGGCTAACTGAAAAGATGGTAAACATAGCAAGCTTTCGGGACACTGTGGCCCCTTTGTCAGGCTGGTAAAAAAATATATAAATTAGGGTGCTTTCACACGGGTTTTTCGTAAAATGTGGCAGTCGCGGTAAAAAAAAAGCATCTGCCGCATTTTCCGCATAACGGTAGCATTTGCGGCACTCTTGCAGCAAGTCCCATGCATTGTCTATGAGGCTTGTAAATGTGCGGCAAGTGCGGTTCCGGTAGTTGCAGTAGTTGCGGCCATGGAAAAAAACGCCGCTGACCGTGTTTTTTTTTCGCAGCCGGAACTGCACCTGCCGCACATTTACCGCAAGCCCCATAGACCATGCATGGGGCTTGCCGCAAGTGTGCCGCAAATGCGGCCGTTATGCGGAAAATGCGCCAGATGCGTTTTTTTTTACCACGACTGCCACATTTTCCGAAAAACCCCAGTGTGAAAGCACCCTTACGGTGCTTTGTGCTTTCTCCTTCACCTCATTGGGGGACACAGAACTGTGGGTGTTATGCTGCTGTCCACTAGGAGGCTACACTAAGCAGAATCTGCAAAAGAGTTAAGTGGCTCCTCCTCTGCAGTATACACCCCTGGAGCAGGCTCTGCCTCACCAGTCTTTGCTTTGTGTCGTTAGGAGGCACACCTAAATTTTTATTTTCTTTTAAATTTCTACTTTTTGATTTTTTTCTTCACAAAAGAAGAAAAGTGGGTCCGGCGTGATCCCCGGCATGCTCCTTCCTCGGCTCCCCACTGTTAGGGCGCTGGGTTGAAGTTGAGAATCCCTTACATATGGTGTACTCCTTCCTTTGCTCCCCACTGTTGGGGCGCAGGGTTGAAGTTGAGAATCCCTTACATATGCCGTACTCCTTCCACGGCATCCCAATGTTGGGGTGCTGGGTCGAAGTTGAGACAGACCACCAGGTCCTTTCCTCCTTCCACATCTCTCCATGAATGGGACCCTGTGTAGAAGTCGAGGTCACACAGGAGCCCTCTGAAATGAAGTGGAGCATAAATTCTCCCTGTTCACCCCTCTAGGTTGAGCACCACAGGTAGGACCTGCATATGCTGCTGCAGCTCACCTATGCAGACACTCACTCCAGGAGTATCCGCTTTAGCTTCCCTCTCCTAATGGGGCAGGGGGCCTATATTGTGAGCATTCCAGAAGCAAGGCACAGTACCTGGAATCCAGGAGACCCGGTTCCACTGGATTTTCCTGATCGGGGGCTGCGCTGGGCAAGCCACAGCCCCAGGAGTCCGTCCGGATCCGGATCTGCGCTGGCCTGCCATCATTTTCGGCCTCTATTTCTAATTGAGGCCGCGGCTTTGGCCTAGCGCGAAGCCGCCGCCTCTTTCCCTTGCCTTGCCTGCACGCTCTTATGGCTGGTTGGCCCACCCCTTCTCTCCAAAGCAGCGGCACATATACAGTGCAACAGTGTGCCCACCCTCAATATAGCAGCGGTGGCTCTTTGGACAGATAATGAGCATGGGGCAGCACTTATGCTATGGCTGGATTGTGCACAGCCCAACAGTCAGACAGCAGCATGAGGGCAAACACTGTGACCTCAACAGGGCTCCTTCCCTGGTGTAGTTTTTAAAGCACCCTGCTGTTCAGGACCTTAAGGAGCTCAGCAGGGCTCCCCTTTCCCCCCCAACCCCCCACCCCCCTGCTTCAGCCCCCCAGGGCACACTCCACGCAACTGATGCTTGGTGTCAGCCGTCAGGTGGTTCAGCAGTGCTTCCCCCCCCCCCCTGCTGGAGATCTCAGCCGAACGTGTGAGGCAGCCCACAGGGGCTCTGGGGGGTACAATCAGCACAGCTTCGCTGGGTGCTAGTCTCCAACAGCAACTGCAGGACAACCAGCAGTGATGTCTCCTGCTGCAAACTGACCTCCTCCCTCTGTACACCATGCAGGGAGCACTATCATACTACGAGGGGCAGTGTAAACACATCAGGTTGTCCAGCACTGGGTGCTAACATCACTGACTCCTGCAGCTGTACATGTAGAGTCCCTCCGTCCAGCGCACGTACCGCGCCACAACAGCACTTATCGGTATACCTGATGCTACACTTAAGGACCAGCCATTATGTATGCATCTGCATTCTACTTTTAACCGTGCACAGAAAGCGCACAGGTATCTTGCAGATCATCCGGAATCAGGACATTCTTCAAAATCACTGCTCTCACCCCGAAAACCGGTTTGCCATTGTAGTGTGATCGAGGCACTTCATAAATTCCTTCAGGCACTTATCCACTTCAGTCTGGCCGGCAAAAGCCATCACGGCATTGGCAGGTCAACCATACTATATTGTATTTCTCACCCGCTCTTCTACTCTGGCGGCCCAGGCAACTCGAGTTGCCACCTCAGCTGACTACCTGATACATCAGCCCTGGACGCTGCCAATTGCTCAGCAATAGCAGCTTCCAACGCCATTGCCATTAGACGTGCCCTCTGGTTACGTGAATGGGAAACGGACGTGGTCTCCAAAGAGCCCCTCACTAGTCTCCCATACCTCAGTGGACACCTGTTTGGAGAACAGCTGGACAAGTTAACCTCATAGGCTAAGGGAGGCAATAGCACTTCCCTCCCCCAGCGCAAATCAGGACGGTCCTTCAACAGCCGTCAGCAGACCCGGATTTCGATCCTTCGGTTGGTCATGACTTAGACCACACTGTCCCAGGCTGCCAGAAAGGTAGCTCATCCTAGCAGAGCCAGTCTCACAATCCAAGCCCAAGAACGTCTCTACCGCCCAAAGGCCAAAGCATTCTTACGTGCACTAAAGTCTCTCCTCATTTCAGGAGTCACTGTACCCGTATCACGCAAGGAGCATGTTTTATAGATTCTAGTCCAACCTCTCTGTGGATTCCACACAGGAAGGTACAGTACGATCCGTGCTGGACCTAATGCAACTGAAAAACATGTCTGGATACGACATTCCCGCATGAACTCTCCACTCCATAATTGTTTCCAGAGAACAAGAAGTATACTTTGCGTCCATACATAGACAGGACGCCTTCCTGCATATTCAAATTGCAACTACTGACCAAACGTTCCTCAGATTTGCATTCAAACAAGTACACTACCTGTGGCACTCCCGTTCGATTTAACTACAGCTCCCTATGTGTTTACAAGAGCCATGACGGACGTCATGATTATCCTTCACCTAAGGGGTGTCGTCATCCCTCCGTCCCTGGACGTTCCGCTTAACAAAGCACCGATCCTCACGGACTACGAACACAACGTCTCCACCACTGTAGACACTATATGAAGATGAGCGGGCTGGTCAACCTCCACAATTCTACTTCTGTTCCAACAGTTCAATATATCACAGCATGGTTCAAACTTCCGCAGGACAAGGCTTGGGGCCCGAGGCTGGGAGTCCTCACCCTCTTTTTCCGGTCCCCTCTGTCCTTCAGAACTGCCTGGCACGTCCTAGGCAAGATGATGGCAGCAATAGAGGCAGTTCCCGTTGCTCAGCTGCATCTCAAACCGCCTTCACTCTCCATACTCAAGTCGGGAACAAGAACCTCAATCACTCTACAGGAGTTTTTTCACCTGTCTTTAACCAGGCGGTCTCTCCACTGGTGGCTTCAGCCACTCTCTCTCACGCAAGGAAGGCTGTTCATCCCACCATGCTAAAAAGTTATGACCACTACAGTGAGTCCGACAGGATGGGGTACGGTGTCCCCGATCACAGAACACAGGGCAAATGATCCCGCCCAGAGTCAAGAATGCCCATCAATCTACTGGAGATTCGGGAAATAGTCCTAGCACTGAAGTCCTTCATCTACCTTTTGACAGGTTGTTACATCAGAATACATTCAGATAATGCCACGGCTGTGGCATATATCAATCACTAGGGCGGATCCCGCAGTCTCCAGGCAACGGAAGAAGTTAATCACTTGCTTCACTTGGCAGAATCCACGAACTTAGCACTATCAGCCTGTCACATACCGGGTGTAGACAATGGGAAGAGGTTTCCTTCAGCCACAAAGGGATGGCCTCAGGGAGTGGTTCCCACACCCTCACGTCGTCCCACGAATCTACCAGCGCTAGGGAACCTCATGGTTGTCATCCCTAAATGCCAAGGTTCCAGCCTTCATGGCCAGGTCCCATGACCCACAGTAGTCCAGGGCTGGACCCGTTTCAGTCTCCCACTCTTAGCAGCCGTACCGTGGCACTTGCCAGACCGTCAATTCAGACAGTCCAGACCTACTCTCTCAAGACCTGTTCTACCGTCAGAATTCCTCAGCTCTGAATCTGACGGTGTAGCCCTTGAGATCTGGATCTTAACCCAAGCTGGGTTTTCTCAAGATTATGTAGCGACCATGATCAGAGAGAGGAAACCAGGCTCATCAAACATATCCCATCGCACATGGAAAAGCGTTTTTGTTTGCTAGGTGCACCTCTAGAGGCGATCCAACTTGGCTCTATTCCCTACCAAGAATTCTCAGTATCCTCAAATCAGGCCTGTCCTTAGGTTCTCTTAAGGGGCAGTTTTCAGCCCCTTCCACTCTTCCAGAAACATTTTGCTACCAGACCTCAAGGAAATCCTTCCAGGGATATGCCATTTAATTTCTCCATACAACAGGCCGCTGCACCCGTGGGACCTAAGCCCAGTCCTCACGGCTCTACAAGAACCACCCATTGAGCCTCTAGGGGATATATCTCCCCATAGCATTCTCATACGAACAGTGGTGTTTTTCTGGTCATCATAATGGGAGACCCAGACAATGGGGTTTAGGGCACTGCCCTCCGGAGGTCACACTAGGTACTACAAGTTTGTAGACACCGCCTCCTCCGCTTATAAACCCCTACCGCAGGGAACATCCTCAGTTTTAAACTTAGTGTGCTCGGAGGATCACGCTTTGCTTGCACTTCACTGCATTCTCACTACTTACGTGATGGCGTCTGAAGACAAGGTAATATGGTCCTGACGGGACCTGCGACAGCCTCCCCGCTCACCCTTTGTGGCACACGCAGGTGGAGGTACCGGAGGGCCTAGAGCCTGGACACTTTGTGTTCTCCCGGTACGCTGTCGCGCTCCTTTCCATCCCTCTCTGGGGGGCTCTGGAGAGTGGGAGATGGGAGCCTTGCACAGCTCCGCTCCGTCCGAGGCCTCCCTAAATGGTGCTTACAGACCGGACTGGAGCCAGCCCAGTCCGAGGCCTCCCTAAATGGTGCTTACACTCCGGACTGGGCTGAACCCCCGTCCGAGGCCTCCCTAAATGGTGCTTACAGACCGGACCGGCACTGAGGCACTCTGTGTCTCCTGTGTGCCTGGGGGTAGTGTCTGGCACTTTGTGTCCTGACACTCAGACCGCGCGTTGCCCTCGGGTCCGCGGATCTGGAGGTGTACCCTGTGCTGGGGTCACCCTGGCTGACCGCCCTGTGTGACACAGGGGCTGAGGCCGTAGACTGCTGTTTCTTTGGTTATGAGTGCAGTCTGTGTGTGTGTACTGTGTTTTTTACACCATTTCCCGCGCTGCGGGCTCCAGCACCTCCATTACAGAGGCTGCTTGGAGGAGGAGAGGCGGCCCTTACGGTGACGTCACCGGGGGGGCGTGTGCGTGTGATTCCCGCGTGTTCCCGGCGCCGCCCACGTCTGTACTGGCGGCGGCCATCTTCTCCCTCACTTCCCGGCTGGAAGCTACGGCAGCACGTGTCTGCACTTCAGAGGGAGACCGGAACTCGCGGAGGTCACACACGCACACCGCTTCCTCCCACCGCGTTACTGCGGTCGGTAAGCCACCGGGACTCCCGGTTTGTTTGTCTATCGACTTGGCTTATACACCCCCTACTGTGGCTATGTCCTCAGTTAGGAAGCATGCTGCTAAGGCGGCGGATAACACCATGACCTGTGCTACTTGCAAGGGAACTCTGGTGGAGGGGTCCTGCAATAACTGCGGATGCCCAGAAGCCCGGACTGGCTCGGCTGAGGCAGCAGCTCCGGTGCTGTACCCTGAGGTTCAGGTAATCCCAGGGCCATGGGAAGCACAGAACAGGATCAATGAATCCCTGCTGTCCCAGATGTCCTCCATGTCGCAGTCACTGGAGGCACTTCATAGGAGACTGGAAAACCCAGCTGCTCCTTCCAGTTACCCCCGGGTGTCCCCCTCTTCTGCTGTGAGACCCCCTAAGCGGGCTCGTCGTGAGGAATCACCCGAGCTCCAGGCTCTCTCTGAGGAGGAGCATTCCTCTGATGGTGAGGAAGATGATGGGGGTTCAACCTTCGGATCTGTGTCTGTGTCTGAGCCTCCAGATGGGGTGGAGGATCTGGTGTCCTCCATCAATGAGACCTTGCGTCTCGTGACTCCCCCTGAAGAGGTTGTCGTGCACCCGAAGGAGGTCTATCAATGGCTGCGGCCAGAGGCTAGACCGAGTGGATCTTTCATGGACCACACTAATTTTGGAAGGGTGATTAGGGCTCCCAGGTTACATCCTGGGCGGCGTTATGTCCGCAAACCCAAGGACAATCGTTTCCCCTTCCCCCAGGAGGTGCTTCAGGAATGGTCGCAGTCTCCAAAGGTGGACGCTTCCATGACTAGAATTGCTGCACGCTCCCTGTTTTCTGCCTCTGATAGCTCCTCGCTGAAGGATGCGACTGATAGACTGGTCGAGCAACTCGCCAAGTCTTCCTATGAGGCTGTGGGGTCTTCTTTTGCCCCTAATTTCGCCACGGTCTGGACCTTACAAGCGATTACTACCTGCTTGGACGGTATCACTGACCTGGCAAGGTCCAGTCCAGAGGTCCTGGCACTCACTGAGAGAGCGAGGGCCTATGCGGACTACGCCAGGACGGCGTCTTTGGAAACTGCCACTCGCTCAGCTGTGGCTTCGGCCAATGCTATAGCGATCCGCAGATTGTTGTGGCTGCGTCTTTGGGACTCAGATGCCACATCTAAGAAGATTTTGCAGAATCTTCCGTTCTCTGGTGACAGACTTTTTGGCACAGAGCTGGACAAGCTGATTAAGGATTCTGCTGAGTCTAAGATACCGCAGAATAAGCCTAAACCACGGTATACCGTTAAAAGGAACCCAAAACAGTGGTCCTTTCGGTCCAGCTCACAGTCATCAGCACCGTCCGCTCGCACGGACCGAGGGGGCAAGCCCGCTTCTCAGTGGCGCGCTAAGAGTCGTCCCAAGAAGCCGGCGGGGGCAGCGGCTGCCACCCCCAAACCCGCCTCTACATGACTCGCTCTCTCTTCCTGCCTCCCCACAGGTGGGGGGCCGCTTGTCTCGCTTTCAGGACAAGTGGCTACTTCACGTTCAAGATCAGTGGGTTCGAGACGTAGTCTCGCGAGGTTACAGGATAGAGCTGACGTCAAAACCATTATCCCGATTCCATCGGTCTGTTCCATCCCCAGAAAAGACTCAGGCTTTTCACCGGGTGTTGGAGGGACTCCGCAGAGACGGAGTAGTGGTCCCAGTGCCCACGGCAGAGAGGTTCAGGGGTTTTTACTCCAACCTCTTTATTGTCCCAAAGAAGGACGGCTCCTTTCGACCGGTCCTGGACCTAAAATTGTTCAACCGTCACGTGTTGGTTCGGAAGTTCCGCATGGAATCCCTGCGCTCCGTGATCGCAGCTGTGTCACAGGGGGACTTCCTAGCGTCCATCGATATCAGGGACGCTTACCTTCACGTGCCCATTGCACCGGCTCATCAGCGCTGGTTACGGTTCGCAGTGGGGGACGAACACTTCCAATTTGTGGCCCTACCCTTCGGGTTGGCCTCTGCACCACGGGTGTTCACGAAGGTGATGGCATCCATGATGGCGCTCCTGCATGTGCAGGGTCACGCCGTCATACCCTATCTGGACGACCTATTGGTCAGGGCGCCATCGGAAGACCTTTGTCGGGTGAGCCTGGAAGTGACCATGAGGTCTCTGGAACAATTTGGGTGGCTTCTCAATACTCAGAAGTCGACCCTGGTTCCGACCCAGTCATTGACATATCTGGGAATGGACTTCCACACGGACTCAGCCCTGGTGTCTCTACCTCAGGCCAAGCAGCTGGCGATCCACTCAGGAGTACAGAACGTTCTCCTGTCACCTCACTCATCCCTTCGGGAATTGATGAGACTGGTGGGGCGCATGGTGGCGGCGATAGAGGCGGTGCCCTTTGCACAGTTTCGTCTGCGTACTCTCCAGCTGGAGATTCTTCGCCGATGGGACAAGAGAGCGATCTCTCTGAATCGGTTGGTGACACTGTCACAACCAACCAGGGACTCCCTGCAGTGGTGGCTCCAGCCACGTCACTTGTCACGGGGAAGATCCTTCCTCAAGCCTTCATGGTTAGTGGTAACCACCGACGCCAGTCTGAAGGGCTGGGGCGCGGTGTTCTTACACCACAGGGCTCAAGGCCTCTGGACTCAGGCGGAGTCGACGTTGCAGATCAACGTCCTGGAGATCAAGGCGGTCTATCTGGCGCTCCTGGCGTTTCAGAAATTCCTGGCAGGACGACCCATTCGGGTGCAGTCCGACAATGCGACGGCCGTCGCCTACATAAATCATCAGGGAGGGACCAGAAGCGCTCAGGCCCTCGTCGAAGTCCACCGCATCCTGTCGTGGGTGGAGGAAAACGACTGCCTGATCTCCGCAGTTCACATCCCAGGGGTCGAGAACTGGGAGGCCGACTACCTGAGCCGGCAGGGGATGGACGCCGGAGAGTGGTCCCTGCATCCAGACGTCTTCCGGGACATCTGCAGCAGATGGGGCACTCCGGACGTGGATCTGATGGCCTCAAGGCTGAATCATCAGGTGCCCCAGTACGTGGCGAGATCGTGGGATCCTCAGTCTCTGGGGGCGGATGCTCTGATACTGAGTTGGTCCAGCTTCCAGCTGCCGTATGTGTTCCCTCCTCTGGCTATGATTCCCAGGGTCCTGTGGAAGATCAGGTCGGAGTGCAGGGTAGCCATTCTAGTGGCTCCGGATTGGCCCAGGAGGTCCTGGTACCCGGACCTGTGGCAACTATCAGGCGGACACAAGTGGGCTCTTCCAGACCGCGCAGATTTACTCGCACAAGGCCCATTCTTCCACTTCAATTCCAGGGCCCTCAGATTGACTGCATGGCTCTTGAGGCCTGGCTACTGACTTCTAGGGGTTTCTCCCCTACAGTAGTGGCCACTATGAATCGGGCTAGGAAGCCCGTGTCCAGGAAGATGTACCACAGGACGTGGAAGATCTTTTTTACCTGGTGTGCCTCTGGTGGACGGTCTCCGTGGCCCTTGTCCATCCCGACGTTGTTGGCTTTCTTACAGTCGGGTTTGGAGTTGGGATTATCCCTGGGCTCTTTGAAATGTCAAGTATCAGCACTTTCGGTGCTATTTGACAGGCGCTCCTCCCGAAGGTGCGTCAATTTCTGCAGGGGGTGTCACGGATGGTTCCGCCCTACAAGAGACCTCTAGACCCTTGGGACCTTAACATGGTCCTGGCGGCATTACAGAAACCGCCGTTTGAGCCGCTGAGAGATGTTTCCCTATCTCGTCTGTCCCAGAAAGTGGCCTTTCTGGTGGCAATTACGTCTCTGAGGAGGGTCTCAGAATTGGCTGCACTATCGTGCAAGTCACCCTTTCTGGTGGTTCACCAAGACAAGGTGGTGTTGCGCCCACGGCCAGAATTCTTGCCGAAGGTGGTTTCAACTTTTCACCTGAACCAGGAGATTGTTCTCCCATCATTTTGCCCCGCTCCCGTTCATCAGGTGGAGCGCGACCTCCATACTCTGGATCTCGTGAGAGCTGTACGTATTTATGTGTCCAGGACCGCCTCCTTCAGGAGTTCGGATTCCTTATTTATTCTCACGACAGGTCGCTGTAAGGGTCCGCGGCTTCGAAGTCAACCTTGGCCAGATGGATTAAGGCTTCCATTCAAGAGGCTTACCGGTCTTCTGGTTTGCCTCTCCCGGTGGGATTGAAGGCTCACTCTACCAGAGCTGTAGGTGCCTCTTGGGCCTTGCGACATCGAGCGTCTGCTCTACAGGTGTGTCAGGCGGCCACTTGGTCCAGCCTGCACACTTTTCTCTAAGCACTATATGGTGCATGCCCATGCCTCTGCGGATGCAAGTTTGGGCAGGCGGGTTCTCCAGGCGGCGGTTGCCCACCTTTAAAGGGAACCATGTGTTATCCGTTTTGTTGAGGAACTTTTCCCGCCCTGGGGTATTGCTTTAGGACATCCCCATTGTCTGGGTCTCCCATTATGATGACCAGAAAAAAGAGAATTTTGTTTACGTACCGTAAATTCTTTTTTCTTTAATCATCAATGGGAGACCCAGCACCCACCCAGTTGTTCCTTTGCATGTTTTGCATTTGCTCTGTTCTCTGTTGAGACAGTGTTTGCCGGGTTGTTGAACCGTTTTGTGTACGGCATTCTTCCCGATGTTTCGGGTGTGGTTTATTTCCTCCTCGCAGCTTGTAGACCAAACTGAGGATGTTCCCTGCGGTAGGGGTTTATAAGCGGAGGAGGCGGTGTCTACAAACTTGTAGTACCTAGTGTGACCTCCGGAGGGCAGTGCCCTAAGCCCCATTGTCTGGGTCTCCCATTGATGATTAAAGAAAAAAGAATTTACGGTACGTAAACAAAATTCTCTTTTTTTGCTGGCAATAACTCCTTTCCGCAGAGTATCGGAACTTACAGTGCTCTCATGTAAATCATCTCTTCTGGTCTTTCACCAAGACAAGGTTGCCCTACGGCTGGGCCCATCCTTCCTTCCAATGGCGGTATACTCCTTCCGCCTAAATGAAGACCTCTCTCTGCCATCACTGCGCCCGGTTCCAGTCCATCGGGCTGTGAAGGCTCTACATATGCAGGACCTAGTCAGGGCCCTACACCTCTATGTATCCAGGACAGCACCCCTTTAGGAAGTTGGATTCTCTCTCCACTCCTCCAGAGGGCAGAAATAAAGACATGTCAGCCTCTACGGCTACTCTAGCTAGATGGATCCGACCTACTATCCAAGACGCTTATACCTTTAAGAACCTGCCTCTTCCTGCCGGTGTCAGAGCACATTCTACTGCGGCCGTGGGGGCCTCCTGGGCTGTCCGGCTTCAGACGTTTGCGCAATTTGTGTGTTAGGCAGCCAAATGTTCCAGCCTACACACATCTACAAGCCACTACAGTGCTCACATTCAGACTTCGGCAGACGCAGGTCTGGGTAGACATGACCTCCAGGCGGCAGTAGCCCTCCTGTAGGTACATAGTTCCTCAATGACCATGTTAAGCGTTACTAGTTCCATTGCTTTTCCCACCCAGGGACTGCTTTGGGACGTCCCACGGTTCTGTGTCCCCCAATGAGGCGAAGGAGAAAAGGAGATTTTTGTGTACTCACCGTAAAATTCTTTTCTCTTAGCCTCTAATTGGGGGACACGGCTCCCACCCTATTGCTCTTTGGGCCTTTGCTACAGTTCTCATGTTGCTCCTCAACTATTACATGGTTAACTGTTTAGACATGTATACCTGTTTGGTTACAGGCCTTGTTACGCTGTTATTACTTGTTAACTATTACATGTTTATACAGGTTTGCTTGTTTGGTTACAACCTTGTTCTACTGTTATTACTCTGTTAACTCTCCTACTGCTTTAGCACAAGACTAATGAGGCAGTACCTGCTCCAGGGGTGTATACTGCAGAGGAGGAGCCACTTAACTCTTTTGCAGATTATGCTTAGTGTCGCCTCCTAGTGGACTAGAGTAGAAACGATGCACTCGCACAGTTGCTTTGTTGCTTAGTGTGGATTTATTTCAATCAAAGTGAAAAACGGTGACAGAGCGGGTTAACGTTTCGGCCTAATATCGGCCTTGATCACAACGTCACTAAGGATAAAAAGTGAAAAAAGACTTTTTACAATGATATTATGTGAAGTATATACAGGTGTTAAAAAGAAAAAAGCCAATATATACAAATGTACAGATATATACATCGGAAGCCAATGTCTACTCTATTTGATATACAGTTTAGGATACCAATCTATCTACTAGGTGGGAGCCAGGAGAAAGGTTAAAGACATGGAAGTATTCAAGGAAGAAAGTGATACAATAGAGAGGAGTAGGTTGGAGTAGCCTATTACCTGCTGTCTGCTGAAGGGGTTCTATCTCAAAAGGATAGAATGGTGGGTGGGGTATAGGTATGTAGATATTACCTATGGTTGAATAAATAATAAGTTACTCAGAGGTGAATATTCTGTAGTTGTGCTGTTAGGTGATATATCTACCTAGATCTCCATTCTGAGCGATCAAGGGGTCATATGCAGAACTTGTGGACCATGTATAGTGGATACAGGGTTTCAGGACTTCTGTTGTCCAGTAGGATGTGGTGCTGCTGGCCCTTGGTGGTGTCTCAGAGGGATGGTCATAGGTTATATCTAGAACAGAGCGATCATGTGATTATATCTGGGTTCTTATATATGTATGGTAAAGTATGTGCCATTAGGTAGTATACCTTAAGTCCCCAGGTGGTAACTTAGGATTAACCCCTTAGTTATAGCGTGGTTGCCCTTTTGGGTATTCCAGACGGGTCAATGGTGTCACTGAATAATAAGTAAAGAGAGTTTAGATATGAGGAATTTATACTTATCTTTAGTGTGGTGTGAGGGGTCCAAGAGGTATCCTATACTGGAGGGGGTCTTGTGTTGCCAGCACCGTCCGTGCCCAGGCAGGGAATGACATAGGACCCCTGTATGAACGGTGTTTTATCCGCGCCAGGCCGGTCACATGACCGGAAATGATGCGTGCGGTCGGCAGGCATGCGCAGTAGCGCCTGGAGCTCAACCGGAAGTGACATTACGTTATGTTATGAGTGTTGTCACGGTGATATGCCGTGCTGCAGTGTTAAAATCTTGTAGAATTGAGATTATTTGTCAGCGATCTACCCCATAGTGGCAAGGTGGTAGTACTAGTCCCAAGTTTGGGGAAGAAGATGAGTAAAGTTTAGAAGTTTATATTGTAATGGAGGATAGAGGTTGGTGATGTATTCGACAAGGTAGGGATCCAGTGGTGGATACGGTTAGATGACATAGGAATAGAGGGAATACAGGAATAAATGCATATAAAAACATAACAATATGATCAAGTATATATCTGATTATAGAGGACAGAGAACATCATATATAGTAAATCCTAGTGTTTCACATGGATAAGGTCATCAGATGATATAGTTGAATGGTATATGAACACTAGACTGTGTATTTATCTCGTATCTGGGCATATATAGATATATTCTTATGATCAAATGCATGACAATATTCGGAATTACAAGTGGACCAATAATAATAATAATGAGACATGTTTATCAATTGGTCACAGGTTTCATATAAATCTAGGAATCCAAACCAAAATAAACTTCAGGAAAAAAGAAAAGTTGAAAGTAAAAAGGAAACTTAAAAACTGGGAGAAATTCAGGGACACTAATGTAGCTTACCCAGTAGGATGGTACGAAGGAAGGCAATATATGATTAGTTGAGAATCTGTAAAGAAAAGGGGAGGGGGGAAGGGGTTCTAGGTTAACCAATCTATTTCTCTATTCAGGCCCTTAGGTGTTAGGGTATCTAGAGTATATATCCAGTAACTTTCTCGTTTCTTTACGAGCTTGATGTGATTACCACCCCGTCGGGGTCTGGGACATGTTCTATAACTTGGAAACGAAGCTGTGCCACATTGTGTTTGGCTTCCTTAAAATGGTAAGGAAGCGGTAGCCATGTTTTTTCACAACGTATGGTCGACTTGTGGCTTGCAATTCTAGCTCTGATTGGTTGAATGGTTTCTCCTATGTATAGGAGGCCACATGGGCACTTTACCAAATAGACTACATAGCTTGTTCCACAGTTATAGAAGCCCCTAACACGATATGATTTGCCAGTACGAGGATGGACTATTTCGGATCCTTTGATCACGTTAGAGCAACACATGCAACCCAAACAAGGAAAGGTGCCATGTCTACGTTCGCCTGTCAGTGTTCTGGTCAGTGATTTCTTTTTGGATCCTACGTCCGCTCGAACCAATTGATCTTTGATATTTGGTGGCCGTCTGCTACACATGAGAGGTGTGTTTTGGAAAGCTGTTATTTTGGGATGAGCTTTACCAAGTAATGACCAGTTCTTCCTTACCAGGTTGTATACTTTTGACATAAGTGGGTGGAATGTGTGTACAAAAGGTATCCTGTTTTTTTCTTTCGATTGTGGTGTCTCATTCTCGGTATTGGTAATCGCGCTGTGAAGTTCTCTATCGAGTAATACGGGGGGGGTAATTTCTGTCCAGAAATTTGTTGGACATTTCTGTCAGTCTGGTAACTCTGGTTCTTTCGTTGGATACTATGCGGGTTACTCGTTTGAATTGCGACCTGGGTAGACTATTTCTCGTAGGTTTAGGGTGACAACTGTTGTAAAGCAGAACACCATTTCTATCAGTAGGCTTAGTGAAAAGGTCTGTTGTAGCCATGTGTGTCTTTGAGAACAAGGTTGTCAAGGAATGAGATTTGACTGATGTTTGAGTTGAGTGTGAAACTTAACTCGGGTCTTACTGAGTTTATATTGTTGAGGAATGTAAGTAGGGATTCTTCAGTGCCCTTCCATATACAGAATACATCATCAATGTATCTGTACCATGTAGTGGGGTTCTTCTTAAACAGATCATTAGTATATATGTAGGTCTCTTCAAATCGATCCATATATAAATTTGCATATGCAGGGGCTACATTCGAGCCCATTGCTGTGCCACATGTCTGTACATAAAATTGGTCCTCAAAAAGAAAATAGTTTTCCCTGAGGACCAATTCCAAAAGTTCAAGACAAAGATCCCTGATGTTGGCATCTACGTTAGTTTGAGACAGTGTGTGTTTTACTGCTTCAATCCCCTTGTCGTGAGTGATAGAAGTGTACAGACTGTTAACATCAAGTGTACACAAAAGGCTGTCAGGGGGAATTGAGTTGATACTCTTGATTTTATTAAGGAAGTCCCCCGTGTCCAAAATGAAGGATTTGGCAGACCTTGTGTATGGTGTAAGAGTCTTTTCCAGAAAGATTGATAGTGGGCTGAGGATTGAGTCTGTGCCTGCCACGATAGGACGTCCTGGTGGGTTGTGTAGATCTTTATGGATTTTTGATGAATGTATAGTACAGGTGTCACAGGATTATCATTAATAAGAAAAGATTTAGTTTTTGCATCGATCTTGTTGTTATGGTAGTACTTGTTCACTAATCTGTGTATTTTTGTAAGTATGTTGAAGATAGGGTCATTTCCTACTTTGTGGTATGTTGCCTCGTCCGATAGTTGTCTTTGGATCTCTGAGATGTATTGGGTTTTGTTCATAACAACGATTGCTCCTCCCTTGTCCGCTGGTTTAATCGTGATATTAGAGTTCTCTTTTAGAGAGGTGATGGCTTGTTTTTCAAGAGCGGTCAAATTGGTGCGGACAGGGAGGAGACCAACCTGTTGTTCACGAACCATATCCTTGATGTTTCGTTTTAGTATATTGATGTAGGTTTCTACTGCATGGTCTACTTTGGGTGGGTTAAAATTACTTGGGTTTCTCAAGCCTAGTGAAGAAATGGTTATCTTGGTGGTGGGTGTGTGACTATGTGCTGTGCCTAGTGTGTTTGTCGTCATTACAGTTTGCTGATCAAAATGCGCCTTTAATCTTATAGAGCGATAGAAATGTTCAAGATCACACTTAAGTTGAAAAGAGTCCCACCTAGGCGTGGGACAAAAGGAAAGACCCTTGTTGAGAACGGATAATTCAACAGGGGAAAGAGAATAGTCAGAAATATTCACGACTAGGTTTGGATTCCTACCTGTGACCTCAGTATCATCTGGCGGTCTAGATCTCGTCCGCTTGGACCTCCTAACGGCCCTCCGTCTTGTCCTAAAAAAAGGGGGGGTGTGATGCGGGGCAAAGGAGAGCCCCCAGTATCGCTTCCTGATCCCGCCGAGGATCCTCCAGCCGGAGTAGATCCGCCAGACGGTGGATGTCCACCTGCTGGTTTCTTGGGTTTTGGCCATGGGTGTCTTGGTTGTGGTTCGTCCCATCTGTAGACCTTGTTATTGAGGTAATCTTCGGTATCCCTCTGGAATTTATTCCTTTTCCTTTCTTGTAGGGTTTTAGTATGGGTAGCAAGTGTAGACTCGACTTTGCTTTTCAAGTTGGTAAATTCAGTGTTGCTTAAGGTGGAGGCCAGCTGAGTCTCAATTGCCGCAACTTTGAGTTCTGATTCCTTTGTTGCGTCTTGAAGGTGTTCAATGGTGAATATTCACCTCTGAGTAACTTATTATTTATTCAACCATAGGTAATATCTACATACCTATACCCCACCCACCATTCTATCCTTTTGAGATAGAACCCCTTCAGCAGACAGCAGGTAATAGGCTACTCCAACCTACTCCTCTCTATTGTATCACTTTCTTCCTTGAATACTTCCATGTCTTTAACCTTTCTCCTGGCTCCCACCTAGTAGATAGATTGGTATCCTAAACTGTATATCAAATAGAGTCGACATTGGCTTCCGATGTATATATCTGTACATTTGTATATATTGGCTTTTTTCTTTTTAACACCTGTATATACTTCACATAATATCATTGTAAAAAGTCTTTTTTCACTTTTTATCCTTAGTGACGTTGTGATCAAGGCCGATATTAGGCCGAAACGTTAACCCGCTCTGTCACCGTTTTTCACTTTGATTGAAATAAATCCACACTAAGCAACAAAGCAACTGTGCGAGTGCATTGTTTCTACTCTAGTCTGCATTTTGGGCCAAACCGACCCTTTACAATAGCACCGCCATAACCTCGCTCAAGTGAGTGCTGGCCATTACACGATCCTATGCCTCCTAGTGGACAGCAGCATAACACCCACGGTTCTGTGTCCCCCAATTAGAGACTAAGAGAAAAGATTTTATGGTGAGTACACAAAAATCTCCTTTTCACACTGGTGGTTTTGCCCGGATCCGGACAAAAAAAAAACTCATCTGCCGCAAGTGCCGCTGATGCAGGCAGACTGACTTTTTCTTTTAGAATTAACTCTGTAAGGGGATGTCCGATTTTTTGATGAAAGACAGCAGTCACTCTGACTCCGAACTTCGGACTTCTTACAAGGAGCACAGAGTTCCCTGCGAGAGCAGATTGTCATGTAACCACAAGTATACATGCGGTCACATGCCGACTAGATGTGCTTAGCCTCGCTGAATACATTATTCCTGTTTTAACCACACTACAATCTATTATTCCAGTAATTTGGCACTCTTGACACCTCTCTGTATGACACTTACTCAATAGTCACTGGTCTTTCCTTTACCTTCCCCTCCCCTTCTTTTTAGCCTCCTCTATTTATAGCCTATTTATCCTATATATCTGCCTACTTGGGTCAAGCTCCTTGCAGCACTAGCACCTTGCACCTGGTGGTGCAATTATTGGCTTTAGGTGTAAGCACTACTACCTACTTATTTCATTGTTAAAACCGCAAATTGCTGCATAAATGGATACTGTGGGGCACTCTCGTTGTACAGGCTTTCTGCGAAAAGCCTTTTATATAGTTTTTATTCTGTGTGCCGTCTACATGTTGTTCTGCCTAATAAAATTAATTTGACTTTTTTAAAATATTTGGTTGATCACCTTCTGTTGCAAGTAGCTTTCCCTATACTGCTGTATAGCAAGTGTTACATTTACTTGCATAAGTGGATCCCTTTTGAGAAATTTTAGTGGTGCCCCCAATAACCATATTTCTGGGGAGGTGCAGATATGGCGCCTGTTGGCAGTATTGGCACCTTGCACAATACCACCAGGGGTGCTGTCGACATCCAAACACGACGCCATCTCCAGCCAGTGGCAGGAGACAGTCACTCGCAGTCTGACGCCTCCAGCCCGCCGTCTGCACTGCCGAATGATGAACTGCGCGTGATCTGTGCAGCCACAGTGCATCCAAAGATGATGGAGGCCTTAGTAACTACGCCTGCGAACTGGGTATGCGCAGGCGCAGTTCCTCAGGTGCCTGCCACCTTTTTACACCACAGAACGGGTTGAGCTCACAAGGGGGAGGCACAGAGCATATAAAGGGACGCACGGGGGCAGAGAGAGCACACGGGGTGTAGAGAGGGATGGGTGTGCAAATATGGCACCCACTGGCAGTAGTGGCACTTTGCGCAGTACTGACAGCGGTGCCGCAGCCGCCTGACCAGCAAACCACTGCCGCTGACATATCACCGCTTGAGTAAGTGTGCATGTGTATACCTATACACATGTGACTGGTTAATCACGCTCTAGTGACACCCATCCAACTTTTTATTCGATCATGCGTATACCTGGCACACATGCACGCTTACATAGGCGGCCACCATCTTTGGACATCTGGGTATACAAAGATGGTCCACAGCTTAAGATGTGAGAAATGTTATTTATTAACTATTTTGTGTGACATTACTCTGGTATAACAGTATAACAATTCAAAGTTTGAAAATTGCTCAATTGTTGCCAATTTTCTCCTTTTGTCACAACATGCAAGAATTATCATCCTAAATTTAGCACTATCGTGAAGTCCAATATGTCACGATAAAACAATGTCCGAACCACTGGGATCCGTTGAAGCGTTCCAGAGTTTTTACATCATAAATTGACACTGGTCAGAATTGTAAAAAATAGCCTCATCATTAGGGTCAAAACAGGCTGGGGAGGGTGAACGGGTTAAATATGCAGTAAGACTTTTAAATATGTGCTTTTGAAAATACCATTTAAGGCAGTGTTTTGTGATCTATGCAAAACACCTCTTCAGAAAGGAGGATTTGATCTCTGGCACCACCTAATAGATATAGCAATCCCAAAAATGAACTTGCACCCTTTAACGTGCCTTCTCACATGACTTCGGATAGGAAGCCATAAGCCATTTTCAGACACTTATTGGGTGTTTTCATTGCAAAATAGAAGATTTGGGTTGGCTGGGTGAGGAGCCTCTGACAGGTGGTCTAAGAGGAACCTTAGTGCCAAGCTTGGAAACTTGCAGGTCATGCAATGTTGCTTTGGGAATTTAAATATGGTAAGAAAAGTCAGTATTTGTTTCATATCTTAAAACCCATCTGTGGAATTCCATTCCTCATGTATTATACTGTGATTATTTTGTAGGTGCTGGCCACATACTCAGTATCTGATGCTGTTGCAACTTACTACATGTACATGAAGTATGTACATCCATTTATCTTTGCTCTCTGCACCATTATCCCTATGGAACCTGATGAGGTAATATATTGACATTGCTTATTGTGCTACTTTGATGCTGACATATCATTTTTACTTTGTTTTTTTGTACTTTACCGTACTCCATGTTCTCCTTCCTGGCACATTTGCACTTAGGTGTTGAGGAAAGGCTCCGGAACGCTGTGTGAGGCACTGCTGATGGTCCAGGCTTATCATGCAAATATAGTCTTCCCTAACAAGCAAGAAGCAGTGTTTAATAAGCTGACAAATGATGGCCATGTGCTGGACTCTGAGACTTATGTGGGTGGCCATGTGGAAGCTTTGGAGTCGGGTGTCTTCCGTAGTGACATTCCTTGCCGTTTCAAAATGGTGAGTTTCTAGAAAAAGATATGAATCAAATGTATCCTGCTTGTATAGAGCATAATGCAGTGATAAGTAAAAGGTGGTGGACTTATTTGTGTCCTACCTTTCAGAACCCGGCCGCCTTTGACTTCCTTCTTCAACGTGTTGAAATGACACTCCGTCATGCAATAGAAGAGGAGGAGAAAGTCCCCCTGGAGGAAGTCACCAACTTTCAAGAGGTACAGATTTACTGTTTAGAAAATAACATTTGTTAATTTATCTAAATTTGATTGCCTGCTGTTAACCTTTGTCCTTCTTAGGTTTGTGATGAGATTAAAAAGAAGTTGAATTCTCTGAAAGAAGTGCCAAATAGAATTGAGTGCCCACTGATTTACCATCTGGATGTGGGTGCCATGTATCCCAATATCATTCTAACTAATCGTTTGCAGGTGAGTAATAAGTCTCGGCACATCCACGTGATCTAAAGATTACATTTCTTTTGTTGGAAACTTAACATGTTTTTCATTTTCTTCTCTTTTTCTAGCCTTCTGCAATGGTTGATGAAGTGACTTGTGCGGCTTGTGACTTCAACAAGCCCGGTGCCACATGTCAACGCAAGATGACTTGGCAGTGGCGGGGAGAGTTCAGTAAGTGTTATGTGCTTTACATTTCTCAAGACTAATTTTATGTATTAGTAATGCAAACATTTTTAGTAGCCATATATTGATAATTAACAAATTAAATATAAAGCTAATTGTTGTTGTGTCTTTCATTTTTCTTTTATCCTTCCCCTTCTCCAAAAGGCGTTTCATTTTTTTTTAGTTTTTGTTTAATTAAAGGGAATCTGTCAGGTCATTATGATACTAATAGTACCATTGAATAGTGCCTGGAAAAACCTTTAAAAACATGCAAAAATCATTGCTGTACTCTGTAGTTCTCTTGTTATAATCATCTGCACACCCTGCAGTTAGCTGGTGCACTAGTCCGGCTCATTACTTTCACTCCAGAGTAGTCTGCAGAATGTAAATGTTATTTAAATAACCATGCCTATCCAAGCTGGAGTTATGTCCCTCCCCTCTGTGCTGAAGTTACACTGAATGAATGTCAGACTTCTGCAGGCTGCTTTGGAGAGTGAGAGTGAGAGGGTTGAGAAAGGAGAGGTGTTTTGTGCTACAACTCTTGTAGTAACATCACTACAGTGATGCTGTCTGTGAGAGATTTCTATCAGTTTATATCAACGTTTGTTTTTCTGCATACATTTAATGTGTGTATTTTCTGAGCAAATGATCAAATGTTAAAATAAAAACAAAGAAGTATCTCAGACTGCACACACCATACATGTGCTTTAGATACACACAATAAAGATGTCAGAGGTACAGCTGCTACGAGTATACACCTCTTCCCCCTCCTCTCTGCTCTGCACTGGGCCCGGAGAGCCGACAACACAGGATACAGACACTGCTTTGGTTGTGTGCTTACAGAGGAGGGCCGTGATGTCACTACTTACATGGATGTGGAATCTCTGTACAGCAATATCCCACACCAGGATGGATTAAATACCTGAAAAGTCTTCCTGGAAAACACAGTGATTGATGCTGATTCTATGGTGAAGCTTACAAAATTCATCCTCACGCACAACTATTTTACATTTGACGACAACAAATATTTACAGGAGACTGGCACACCAATAGGACGCAAAATGGCACCACAATATGCAAATCTTTTCATGGCCGAACTTGAAGGTGACTTTTTATCCTCTTGTCCTATCAGGCCTCTGGCCTATTATCGTTATATCCATGATATTTTAATCATCTGGACGGAGCCTGAGCAGCAGCTGAAGACTTTCCATGAACACTTTAATCCGTTTCATACCACCATCAACTTAACACTCAAATACTCCTGCATCGAAATCAACTTTCTGGACACCATAATTAAGCTACGGAACAATGAAGTAGAGATATCCCTGTACCGGAAGTCAATTGACTGTCCAACATATCTTCAGTGGGACAGTTTTCATCCAAAACAAATAAAAACTATTGTGTACAGTCAGGCCATCAGATACAATTGAATATGTTCCAACCCTACAGCTAGACACAATTACTTTGAGGGCTTCAGAAAGAATCAGGGCTACCATCCATGAGCAATTGAAAACCAGATTACAAGAGCCTCCAGAATATCAAGGAATCATCTACAGTAGTAAGGAGTCTGTATGATCCGTCAAACGAAATCTGACAGGTGCCCCGCCCCCTATCAAAGTGTATTAAACACGCCCCTTTTTATATCAAATTGATATCAAATTGATCTAAAAGGGCCGTATTTAATACATTTTGTTATCAAATTTTATATTAATTTGATATAAAAAAGGAATTGTTTCATAGGGCTTATTATTTATTTGCCCGTTGATTCCCTTTTTAATAACCTTTTTAATAAATCCGTATTATTTAATTGGGAATATTATTTTATATATCCAATAATTATTCCCTGGTATTAAAGGTGTACCATTATAGATTTTGATACAGCCTATTAGCTTTGTATCATAGTAATGGCTTTTTATAGCATAGGATTTTTATACTTTAATCAGGTTTGATTCATTGGGCATATTATTTATATGGCCAATAATTTTTCACAGGCGATAAAAGTGTGCAATTTTAATTAAGGAAACATTTTATTCAATTTGTAAATAAAAACGAGAGACAACATTTTATAAAAATATAATAATGTTTATTGAACACCAATCAAATACATGTTATAAAACATTAAATTTTACATTAGACAAAAAGTATTACAATCATATATATCATTACACAGCCATTTTAGATGTACATTTACATTTTATTTATCACACTGCACTGCAGTTAATGAAATCAATATAAATATGCATATATATATATAATACAGGACAACATAAAGTGTTACAAAAAGTATTACAATCATATAGATCAATTTTGTATTTAATACTTTGCATATATACAATATATCTCTTAAATAACAATATAATATGTCACAATTGAACAGAATAGATATTACATAGTGAGCCACATGGATTGTAGTAACGGGAGACTACTTTTTTTAGGCATCAATGGTCCTTGTGTGATACCTAATGGAGAGGAGTGTAAAGGCCGGATCTGACGGCTGGAAGCTAGAACATTACTTTCACTGTTAGGTATTTTTAATCTGTCTAAATGTTCTCTAGTAGCGTGGTTACCCACAACAGTGGATGGCATATTTAACTCAGCCATAGCACTCATAAATGTATCCCATCCTCGGGGTAAATTCCTGTTGGTCAGGGCATGACTCTGAGTGGTGTTACGTACCAAATCCAGCATGTTAGAACCTGGAATTACAGTTCCTTTGAATATAAATTCACTTTTATCATTCCACGATGTAATATTTTTGTTTTGCAGCAGTCTGTTTAGTAAAAAGTCTGCATTCTTTTTATATCGCGGATTTACATGACTTACAATTTCAATGACAGTAGGGGTTTTATCAGTGTCTGAATTTGACAATTGCTGGTGATCAGATTCAGGAGTGTTAATGATCTTTAAAGTTGTTAGTTCCTTTGCATCATGTTTAGCAAGAACCAAGTATCTCTGTAGTACATCACTATATTTTTTAATTTTCACGTCGTCCGGTATGTCATGACGATGTAAAATTTCGCTAATTTCATCATCAAGACGATGGATAACGCTCTGCCGTATGTTGTCTGTAATAGGGGGTCGAAGTTTGAGTAGATCCTGCTTGGGTACAAGATACATTTTCTCGGTATGTTGCATTATTAGCCACCGAGAAGACTTGTTATTATCGGGATGGCAAATCCTAAAAGAGGCCCTATAAATCCACCAGACTGGTTTAGTAGCCGCTTCTTTTTCTTTATGCTGTGAGATTTATTACTCATGGCTTTTATAGCTTTACGCCACTTTTTTAGTATATTTTTTTGACGTTCTTTCAGAGGGATACGACCTTTTAAGATGTTTAACGCAATTTCCCCTATAGCTGTAATTAAATCATGGCTTGCATTGCACAAAATAGATTTCCTGATAGAAGGCGGGGCCTTCACCAGGGTTTTTAAGAGCTTCCAGTTACGCCGTATTCTCTCTGACATCTTTACAACACTATGGTCACAGTGAAGAATGCATGATTTTGTGGGAAATTCACTTTTTAGAAGCAATTTTCTTTTGAATATACGCAACTGGTAAAGATGGGGGAAACAGCCCTGATCTCAAGCGCAGTTCCTCAGGTGTATTGGATCTTAAGTCTACCAGTAAATACCCATAAGGTTCCCGCGTGGCATCCTCAAAAGCTTCTAAGAAATAACGGGATTTTCCTGGGTACATCTGACGGGCTAATGTTACAATTTGTAATTTATCACGAGGATTATTAAAAAGTACCATGTACTTTGTGTTTAAATTTATTGTGCGGCTTTTCTTTCCTTGACAAAATATGTTTTGTACCAGGTAGAAAATGCTGAGATTTCTGTGGTGTACATACTTGGTAAATGCTTTTTCTATTTCACTGTTATCACTAGCACTCTCCATGAGATCATCAACAATAGTCAAATTTACCTTTTCAGGAGGGAATAGTTCATCATCTACGAATGTATGCGGCAGACCCTCCACAAATCTGATGTTGGGAAAAGAAAGAGAGATTTCGTCATATAGTTTTTGCCAGCACGAATAAAACCAAACAATATTATCAGGTTTATGAGAAAAATGAGTTTCAATATTATGTAACAGTTTTTTTACAAAATAACTTTTTCCAGAATTAGACGGTCCTGCTAGAATGCATGAGAATGGATGTTGCAGACGGGTATCCATCATGAGTCACAACTAATAACCAAATGGTACGGTAGTGAAATCGTCTAATAGGTGCCGTTTTGTGTAAACACACCTTTGTGTTTTGCGCAACGGTCTTGTTTCAATGGCCCAGTACTTTTTATTTTTCACAATGCCTGGTTGTTCAACGATAATACGTTTCTGTGTTTCAGAATCAGAATTACGCGGGTAGTCCAGAACTAGATCTTTTAGACTGTTGAAATTAATAGATTGCGCGTTACCAACATTTAATGTTATGCCCTTCACCTTTAAGACAGTTTTACCATTGTTGAGTTTGTAGCCATAAGTTTTTGGACCTGCAGATACAAATTCAGTGATGTAAGTGTCATCAGGTATCTCACTGGTCAATTCCCCCAGGTAATCACCTAAAGGAGGACTCCACTCACCTTCTCTGTGCACAAAAATAACTGAATCTGTGTCGTGATAAAGACACCTTTCCTGTAGCCTGTCTAGCAGAGAGTAAAGCTCTAGTCTGGCGTACGCTGTTGTAAAACAGGCTATAAAGATGTTTGTGTTTTTGTTGACCGTGTGGTGACCTTCTGTATATTTCCAATCAATTGTTGCCGTTTCGTCATCAATAAAATGCAACATTGATATGTCATAATAAGGTAAAAAAACATATTGAAACAGCTCGTCAGGATTGCTAATAATACTGGTACATGATAAATTAGATTTCTGTGCAAATTTTCCCCATAAAGAATTTAAGAACAGCTTGGAGATCTGTCTCTTAGCAGGGTTCTCTCCTATATTTTCAGGACGTAATTGCACCCCTTCTTTTTCAAGAAAGGAATCAATGTACTGTTGCTTCTTACACTCATCAGTACACCAGCTGGGATAACCTGAGGCCTCCTGTTTATCCCGAAGATGTAATTTAATGTACCGAGAAAACAGATGATCGCTGGTTTTAGGAAAATCCCAAATTTCATAGATGTGGGCTATCCTATAGCCTTTTTCTATGGCCATCTCAAGCTCTATAGTGCACCATGTACCTGTCAGAGACCGCTCTTCATCACTATGTGTACAGTCCTGTGTCTGTGAATTTACAGCACATGTGTAGCAAAGGGGAAACATTAATTTTTTGTTGAGTTTTACTGGTAGAACAGGAAAAAATAAGTCCCTTGGAGGGTAGACCTTGACTTTGGCAATACCAAAGTAATTTTTAATGAAACCAAAACCTTCATAGATAATGTGTGGATGCCCAACAGGATATGTTTTAGTTTTGTTTACAAAGGGGTACAGACTGGTGAAATCATAGTAATGTATCGTCTCACCAGGTTTCAGTTGATGATAAAGTTTAATGGCATTAGTACGACCCCCATAAAGAGCATCGCGGGGGTCTAAAGGTTTAGGGAATTCCATTTGGAGAAGAAATGATTGAAGATTAGAATCTTTTTCAACCATTTCATTCCATTCATGTTCCCACAGTACTCTCACTGTGTAGCCGCTCCATTGCAGGAATCGCTTTTTAGCTAAAAAGGCATAATATAACTGTCCGTAGGATGTGTTTGTGACCTTATTTGCATCATTTTCGGTGTAACAAATTTGACATCCGTGGTAGAAACAGCCATTGTATTCAAAGGCAATATGTCTGCCGTTAACATAGGCATAACCATCTAAAAAATATTTCCCAACTTGTTTTTCACCCCCTCTAAGAGCATGTTGGATGACTATGTTCTCTGTGTGAGATACATACATGAGCCACTGTATAGCGGGTGATGAAAAGCGTTTTTTTGTCTTGTGATAATTATCACCTGGTAAAATGGCGAGGGTCTGTTTTGGAAGAAATTTAAACCTGTACATTGACATACATACAGATGCCAGGGTGATGAGCTGGAAAGGATCAACACATCTGGACACTTTAATTTTTTTCTTTTCCCGCTTAGAGTATATTTTAACATTTTTCCGAGTCATTTCCATGACACGTTCCCTGTAAAGTTCACATGAGTGCCTCAGAATCTCAACATCTTGTTTGCAATAAGATTTTAGTTCAGCCTTAAAGTCAAAAGTTGTATTTACCTGGGTCTCATACCATTCCATGAACTCCCCTTTCTCACTAGGGGCCATGTACTCTACCCCATAATATTTTACAGCAGGTAGGGGCCCCACATAGTTTTGATTTTCATTAGTGTTAAAAAAGTGGGGAAAATGGCCTTTTGAGCCTGAGAATCCCATAGCCTGTGGTAGTTTACTAAGTTTCATCGGAATGAAATTTAGAGAATCAATAAATCTTATTTCCAAATCGGGCAGTGTTACACACAAGAGACGACCGCCTCGGGTTATCATTTTCACGCGGAGTTTTTCAGAAATCAGTTCCTTAACAATAAAGTAGGCATCGTATCTACCAGCATTGTGCGCTATAAATGTATAACCTTCAAATTTACCGGATGTAATAAATTGCACAAAATCATGAGTACAACATTTACCTTCAAACTCCCAGGAAGGACTACCATATAATGTTGTAGCATAAATGTAATTTGGGATGTGCGTACCTGTCTCCTGCATACATTCAAAGTCATAAAATATGTATTGATCTGTCTCCTCCTTTGGTACATTCCGCTGCATGTAACAAAGATGTTCATCAAATTTATTTAAATGTATACGGCACACAGGACAACGCAATCCTTTACATTTATGTTCGACATCACTATCTCTGGGTACAAAATGATGACATTTATCACAAAATGTTTTAAGCCTGCAAAGTGGGGGGTTATCTGCAGCTAGTTGTGTGTGTTGGTCTAAGCATTCGCTCGAGCGACAAAACACACGGCAGATTGGACAGCGAGGTGGATGTTGAGCATCAGAGCTCTCCACACAGCTCTCTCTTTGACAAGCTTTGCAAAAATATTGACATGAATGATTAAATTTGTGATGATACACAGAATTGCATCTTTCACAAAAGAAATCTGCACCAATAAATCCCTTCATATTTTTGATACCGTAGTAGTGGTAATCATGGTGCAATATGAAAACGGTTTTAGCATTAGCTTTATTACCTGTTTGAAAGTAGCGCCAATCACCCTGACTGTAGTACAGTACTTTAATGTTAACATTCAGTTGTTTCTCAAAAGCCTCAATATCACTAAAGCTTATTAGCTGATCCTCAGGGATAGCCAGGGTTGCATGTATGTTTTTAGCACGACTCAGTATAACTGGGTCACCAACATCAGTGTCAGCCATCAGGGCGCACACACTAGCAGCAAAGCACAGATTTGTGCTGTAATTGTTGTAGTCATACAGCCACTGCCTCTTTTGCTTAATCAATTGGCTGCTTGCTATAGATTTCAAGCGTCTTTTTACGCCGCCACGCCTGTTTTTAATAACTGTCACGACTAATTTCAGTGAACTGTTTGCTAAGCATTCAGCATTACTTTGCAGCGTGAGAGCTACACAATTTAAAAATGCCTCAGAATTAAAATCCTCCCTTGTCTGTTTTGTAGTGAAAATGGGATCTAACGTGTCACCGCCTTCAAGTCTTAACTGAACAAAATCACCAGGGTCGATGTCTCTGATGACTCTGTCCAGTAAAGACTGAATGGCCCCATGCACAACATTCAGGGCTTCTACAAATGATTGGATACGGTCTAAATTTACAAATCTGAAATGATCAATATACATGCGTGCGTTGAAACTGCGGACATCTCTTTGGTGATGATAAAAATGCTGTAAAAATACTGAATGGTCTACGTCCTGCACGTTATCATCACCAACATTATCAGCAATTGCAATATCATGGTCATTTTCACCATGAGGTTCCAGCAGCCCCCTGCTTTGAGCACTTGGAGACACATTGGAACCATCACCTCCAGAGATACCTTGAATGTGAAAAGATGGACTCTGTGCATGTATCAGCAGATGAGGGTGTTGTGTAGTTATAGGTCTTTGAGTTGCCTGTCGCCGCCTTCTAGCTACTAGAGAACGTCTAGCATTTGCTAACAGTGTTCGAGCATGTTTAATTACTCTCAGTCTATAAGACCTTTGCGGTATTATTTTAGACAACTTCTGCAGACCATAACCAACCATTCTTAGTCACATTGAATTATTTTTATTTGAATTCACATTAGCTACTGCAACATCTGCACATTCTCTTTTGAAACGATACAGCTCCTCAACAATGTCAGGTGTTGGGGTAGCATTCAGTAATCTTTCATATGTGTCACAGAAATATTTTAGTTGAATATGGAATTTTTTGTAATTCAAGTACTGGGGCCCCATATCATGAAACACCTTATAGTGATCTTCAGACCATCCAGGGTTCAATGATGTATTCTGTACTTTTTGCTTTTTACTAGCACTCTGCTTACCCCTGTATGAATCTGATTGTCTCTTTAATGGATTTACAACAGGAAAATCATTAGATGATCCTGCAAAAGTATTATCAGCAGGATGTCCAGTATTACACACCCGTATATTGTCCAAATTATTCACTTTCTTACCCTCAGCGAGCTGATCAATTTCTCTGTTGAGGGCATTATGATCCACATGTGTCACACCAGTCACGGAAATGTTTGACTGTGTGATGGGAGTGGAAGTGCTCTGGGCTGCATAGTTCTCTCTTGAATTGCCATTATATTTTCGTCCTGAAGACTTCGGAACTGTCTTCCCAGGGTGAATTGCTGGTACAGGCCTGGCTTCTTCTTCCGACACAACAATGATTGGTGAAAGCGGCGTTGATCTCACTGCTGAATTAACTCTTTGTGGGAGGTTCCGTGTTGATCCATAATTATGCTCCTGCAGTGCTTGAGGGTGCATCAGTGGTTTGCATCTTTTTTCCGCATACTCAGTGTAGCTAAAAGAAAAGTTACATGTGTCAGTTATCCATAAAGCATGAGTAACAATGGAAACGCTTCAGGAATAAGACAGTGAGGATACATGTATAACATTGTTTGTATAAAGATAGTATTTTTAGATTGTAGCCCCCTTATGAGCAGAGTAACCATTAATTTTACTTTAATTATTGTTTTTTGATAACTGTTACTTATGGCTGTTTGTATATGATTCTCCGAATTATAAATCTCTGCAGAATATGTAGGGGCTATATAAACAAAGATTATTATCATCATTACAGAAAAGACTAAATATATACTTACAAGAATGTCCTGGGTATTGGACTTGTGCAGGTGCTGAGTTCATAGTCGTCTCACCATTCACTGGTAGTGGTCCGGATGTGTTTTCAATTGAAAATAGTTTTCTTCTGGCTGAGCGTTTATCAGCTGAAAATAAAATATAATAACTATTACACAACCTAGAAATGCTATTATTCATTGTGCTGAGCGCCTATAGTTTTTTCAAAGACCCATTACCTTTTCTAATTTTTCGCAACATGTTAAAGGGCTTTCCTTGCTCTTTAGGAGAAAATGGCCTTGTTCTGGCTGATCGTTTATCAGCTGAAAATAAAATATAATAACTATTACACAGCCTAGAAATGCTTTTATTTATTGTTCTGAGTGCCTATTTTTCAAAGACCCATTACCTTTTCTAATTTTTTGCATCATGCCAAGAGGCTTTCCTGTCTGTTTATGACCAATAAGAGTTGGTGGGACAGGGACATTTTCATTTGAAAAATGACTTGTTCTGGCTGATCGTTTATCAGCTGAAAATAAAATATAATAACTATTACACAGCCTAGAAATGCTTTTATTTATTGTGCTGAGTGCCTATTTTTTCAAAGACCCATTACCTTTTCTAATTTTTTGCATCATGCCAAGAGGCTTTCCTGTCTGTTTAGGAGCAATAGGTACCATGGGGCCCTCAATGTTATAGAATTCTTTCAAGTGTTGGTTACCTACATAAGAAAATATGATTAATTTCATACCTGCATACATACGAGCGCAATCTTTTTTCAAAGAGATGTTACTTTTTCCGTATGTTCGTTGCTGTCGCTTTGGCATCGTCAGATTTATAGGGGCTTCCGAAACATGACGGGTTTCCGGCATGTTGTCCGCTAGCGGCATCTCAACATCTGTATGAGAACTTGTATTTAGTTTCATGTCTACATACATATGATTAAAACTGATAATATACAAATATGCAACTTACCGGTGATAGGATGGTGTACAATTGCGGTGCTTGTCTCTCCAGCAACATTAAAAGCCTCTAAAGGTCCTGCAGTTATGGCATCAAAATCCAAAGTCCTATAAAATTCGTCAAGCTCAGGGCGCATACACTCTTCTTAAATAAAAAAGAGTAAAATAATATATATATATAATTAATATACAAAACAAAGCCTTAATCAGATTGAGATAATACTCTGTTCATTATATTCAATATAATGCCTACCTATTTGTTGGTATTGTGTGTTTGTCAGAAAAGTCTCGGCTTGATCTCCAAAATTGTTGGCTTCCATCTTAACTAGAAATATTAAAAGTGTGAATAATATTATACATTGTGAAAATTATTACCTATATCTATGCACTGGTAAGTACTATAATATAATATTATAATCTAAATCTATGCCAAGGATATTAATTAAATAATGTATTTAATATCTAGATTATAAAAGAGTAAATAATATTATGCTATGTAATTATTAAGTAAATCCATTCTAAGGAAAATACAGTTAATATCCTATGGTATATAATAAATATCATTATACATCATTTTGCCTATAATATTATACATCAAATAAATATTGTATTAAAGATCTAAATATCTTCTAAAAGAGTAAATCTATTCTAAGGAAAATACAATTATATCCTATATAATCTGTATTACTATACAGCAAGTGACAATAATATTAAATAATGTGTTAATACTTACTATTTTAAAGAGTAGAA
The DNA here is from genome assembly GCA_033576535.1 of Allobates femoralis. Taxonomy (NCBI): domain Eukaryota; kingdom Metazoa; phylum Chordata; class Amphibia; order Anura; family Aromobatidae; genus Allobates; species Allobates femoralis. The sequence goes on along the minus strand of JARQOC010000003.1, from coordinate 602,828,233 downwards.
CGGTCAGTATTTCTGGAAAACAGCTTCTGATGCTGAATGTAATAACTACTGGCCCTAGTTGCCTTTTTTAAAGGAATTCAGCAAAATCACTCCACCCACAAGCACTGCCCAGTCACACCTCATCACAAAGCCACAAGCAATCAGCAGAAAGTCCACTCCTCTGGTTAACACCCACAAGAGCCTCCCAGTTACACCCATCATGCTGACCCAAGCAAACACAATATACTCATATTCTGCTATCAAACATGATAAATTTGTATTACATTCCATATTTAATATCATTTTATACATTTTGAGTATTTGACAAAGACCTCATTTGTTTATAAGAACATGCCTTCTAGAAGCGATGAAAAAATATTAGAGAAACAATATTTTAAGCCTAATGCCTCAGGATCATACGGCGGAATTGATAAGTTATATAGAGAAACTAGAGATTATGGAATTAAAAAATCAATTGTGCGTGATTGGTTGAATAACCAGGACTCTTATTTGTTGCATAAACCGGTGAGAAAAAGATTTCCGACAAATAAGATCATGATATCAAACATAGATGCGCTCTGGCATGGAGACTTAGTCAGTTTAATTGCCTATTCGAAGGAAAATGAGAATGTTAAGTATATCCTTACTTTAATTGATTGTCTATCGAAATTTGCATGGTGTATTGCTTTGAAAAATAAGACTGCAACATCAGTAGCCAGATCATTTGAACTGATATTTCAAACTTTTAAACGCATACCAAAGAAATTACAGACGGATCGGGGCAAAGAATTTATTAATTCATCTATGAAGCGTCTTTGTAAAGATTATAAAATACTGCATTATTTTACAAATAACACAGTTAAGGCGTCTATTGTGGAGCGCTTTAATCGTACATTAAAAACCCGAATGTGGAGATATTTTACGGAAAAAAACACTAATAGATATATTGATATTTTACCAGATTTGGTTGATAGCTACAATCGCACCTATCATTCTACCATTCGATGTAGACCGATTGATGTTACAAACAAAAATTCACTACAAATATGGAAAAATATTTACGGCTCTAGCATGAAAAATAAACGTATTAATCCTTCTTTTAAAATTGGTGATAATGTACGTTTGGCCCAATATAAACGTATTTTTACCAAAGGGTATGAGCAATCCTATACCGATGAAATATTTATCATAACCGAAATTAACACAAAATTCCAATTTCCTCTCTACAAAATTGCAGATTTGTACGGAGAAACTGTACAAGGAACATTTTATTCAGAAGAACTGCAAAAAGTCTCATTGGATGAAAAACGTATATACAAAATAGAGAAGATATTAAGAAAAAAGCGCGTTAGAGGGTCCACCGTTTATCTCGTCAAATGGCTCGGCTACCCAACAAAATTTAACAGTTGGATTAAAGAAAATCAGCTGAAGGACCTCTAATCATGGATTCTGGATCATTTTATATCACCCTTGCTTGTAATGCGTCAAGTAAGCTATTCCCTGACAACACGATTTCAACTTTTACCACTAAACTGGCAAAACCTGTACATCTAGCAGGCTCATATGAAGTTGCCCTCACAGAATTTCAGTATCCACACACCTGGTTTACTTTCGAAAATAGAGAAGGTTCGTTTTTTCTTGGAAAACAAGGCGATGTGCCAAGGGAATATTTCATAAAAGCAGGATATTATGTAAATATTTTGGAGCTCATAAGGGCCATTAATGAGCGTATCGATAACTTGAAGATCGCATCCGATGGATTTAAACTTCGTTACGATGAAGTGAAGAGAAGTGTTACTCTATCGGATTCCCCCATGATACAATTTGCTCCAGGACCAAAATTGGCTCATATTTTAGGATTACCAGCTTATATTGAGGCCTATGATAATAGTGTGAATAGAGCCAAGGAGAAGAATTTCGCCGATATTATGAGCGGTTTTTATACATTATTTATTTACTCTGACATTGTTAGCCATCAGCTGGTCGGTGACGCTTATGTCCAGCTTCTGCGAACCGCTCAGGTGTCCGGTAAAAGTGGAGAGATCATCACACTTCAATACACAAGACCTGATTATGTTCCTCTATGCAAACAGCACTTTGATTCTGTAAACGTCTCTATCCTGACTGATCAGGGGGTTCCCGTTAAATTCAAGTACGGAAAAACTATTTTGCGATTACATTTTAGGCCTCGACGTGATTGACACCCCAAAATGGTGTCGCATCGTGTTTACGGAGATCCGACCATTTATGCCCGCTACTATATTGCTCAGACGGGTAACGGTTTAGAGGGCTTTCGCGGTGATGAGTACATGTATGGGGCAGGTCTTGCAGGAATATTTAGAGGCTTATTTAGAAAAGCGGTTCCTCTATTGAGAAAAGGCCTCGAATTAGTAAAACCCCATGTAAAGACCGCCGTTTCAAATATTGCTAAGGATGCAATTACCTCTTTCTCAACAGCTGCTATGAATAGGCTAAGCACCCCACGTCAAGACGGGTCTGGTATTATTCATGTTACTAAAAAACAGAAAAAAAGAAAAAGGCGTGTTCGCTATTCGCCTCCGCCAATGCTCATGAATAAAATTACTCCCACAAGGCGCGCCCGCCAGAAAAGAGTAAGACGCTGTATTGAAGACATCTTCTAAGCAAACAAAAACAAGCAACATGGCCTTCATACACGATTCTTCTGCTGAGTGCACCAAATCAGAATTGGATATTTTTCAAATTCCATGTACCCAGGTGTCTATAGAGAAATCAATATTTGTGGAAGTCCAGCCTATTGCGGCTCTGGCGGACAACGCTCCACTGGAATTTTTCATTTCGGGAAGCGGGGAATATTATTACGATTTGAATAATACGCTAATCTACATAAACTGCCGCATTGTAAAACAAGATAATTCAGCTATCGCTGACGGTGCTCGTGTTGCGCTCATAAACTATCCTCTAGCGACTCTTTTTAATCAAGTTGATATCACCCTGGGTGATCGACTCATCTCCCAATCAGACAATCTGTATAGCTACAGAGCCTACATTGAAACTCTACTAAATTACAGTCCGCAAACTTTAGCCTCCCAATTCACCGCAGGGCTGTTTCATAAGGATACATCGTCTCACTTTAATATTCGCGTCCTGGATGGTGCGAATGCGGGCTTCAACAAGCGGGCCCATGCCACTGCTCGCTCTAAACCCGTGGATTTGCTTGGACCGATTTTTGGTGATATATTTAATCAACCGAAGCTTATATTGAATGGCCTCGACCTAAAAATCAAGTTGACACGAAATAAAGACACTTTCTGTTTGATGTCTGCTGAAGCCGATCCTCTTAAAGTACAAATCATGAACGCTTGTCTCTATGTAAAGAGAGTCCAAGTCTCGCCGGCTGTGAGGATCGGTCATTCTCAGGCCTTACTATCTGCTACAGCAAAATATGCTATTGATAGGGTCTGTATGAAAGTGTACAGCATCCCTGCAGGGACGAGAATATCAAATGTTGAAAATCTCTTTTTGGGGGCTGTTCCACGTACTATTATATTAGGCTTTGTAGATAATGAGGCCTTTAGCGGAGCGTATCATAAAAACCCACTGCAGTTTCATCATTACAATGTAAACCATGCGGCTTTATATTTGGATGGCCAGCAGATACCCTCCCAACCATTCCAACCTAATTTCAATGATAATTTAGCCGTCAGAGAGTATTTATCATTAGCCCACATTGCCGGTAAACAGAAAGCTGACTCAGCACTCTCTATCAATCGAGAAGAATTCCTAGACGGTTTTAGTCTTTTCGCCTTTGATTTATCAGCGGATCAAGAACCTGGAGGCCACTTTTCTCTCATTAAAACGGGGAACCTGCGTTCTGAAGTACGTTTTTCCAACCCCACCCCCCATACGCTAAGCATGCTGGTATACTCAGTAAATTCGTCTATTCTAGAAATTAACAATCGCCGTGAAGTATTGTATGACTTCTACTGATGATGGATTCCCTGCAACTCACTACGGTATTGAAGGCCGATCACTATACAGATGCCATATTTTCTGGGGTGTATCCATGTGACTTGTTACCATTAAGTAGAGTTACTCAGAGGCCTGCAGCGTACATCATAAATACAGACCGGGCCAATCAGAGCGGCAAACATTGGATATTAATTGTCCTTTGTACTGAAAAAAATGCAATATTCTTTGACAGTTATGGCCTCTCCCCGGACAGCGTACTTTTTCCAGCTGAATTTATAAACTTCCTGAAGAGAAATTGTGAAATATTCTGCTATCAAGACAAGCAAATTCAAAATACTTATAGTACTGTGTGTGGGCATTATTGCGTGTATATTCTAAAGCTTCTTGCAAGGGGCTTGACATTCAGTGAGATTTTGCAACCATTTACTGATGACTTAAATCATAATGATAATTTAGTATATAAATCTGTAAAGCAAGATTTACTTGAATCAAACTGCTATTGCAAGAATTCTTTTATGTTTAATCAGTGTTGTCTTTCCCTATGTAATGTTTTTGATACAGTAAAATAACATGTCATGACATACAGTTTCAAATGTCTATTTCATTAAAAAGAAGTGATCTGATGCAAAAAATGCATAGTATAAGAAAACCTGATATGTTTGTTCGTGTTACACAATATTGCTTATGTGATGAAAAAACTGTGATGTAAACAAAAAACTAAGAGCAACATTATCTGTCAGTACTGCTCAACATCTGTGGCTGCTGCTTTGATCTTATCTTCCACTGTATTCTGTAAACCCAAAGCTAGGCGGAGTCCTTATCTCCTGTACTTCTGAGGGAATTAGTTTTCTCTGATCTTACAAATGTGCAAGCTACACCTAAAAACCTAACTTGCTTCGTAATGAAAATTCGTTGTGAAAATGACAAGTTGCTTCGTAATGAAAATTCGTTGTGAAAATGACAAGTTAATATGCTGTTTTATAAATTGTAATTGATTTTTGTTTTCAATAACATATTTTTGTGTCTCATTCTAAAATACCTAAGTAAACGTCATTTGTAAAATGTAATGCATTATAACATGTATTTGATTGTTGATTAATAAACAATATAAGTACACTTTTAATACAAGGGAATAATTATTGGTTATATATTTAATACCAGTGAATTCTTTTTGGGGCACATAAATATTATGACCTATGAATCAAATCTGGTTAAAGTATAAAAATCATAGTATATAAAAAGCCATTACTATGATTCAAAGCTGATAGGCTGTATCAAAATCTATAATGGTACACCTTTAATACCAGGGAATAATTATTGGATATATAAAATAATATTCCCAATTAAATAATACTGTTTTATTAAAAAGGTTATAAAAGGGAATCATTATCCCTAATAATAAGCCCCATGAAACAATACCTTTTTTATAAATAATAGGCCCAATGAATCAAACCTGATTAAAGTATAAAAATCCTATGCTATAAAAAGCCATTACTATGATTCAAAGCTGATAGGCTGTATCAAAATCTATAATGCTACACCTTTAATACCAGGGAATAATTATTGGATATATAAAATAATATTCCCAATTAAATAATACTGTTTTATTAAAAAGGTTATAAAAGGGAATCATTATCCCTAATAATAAGCCCCATGAAACAATACCTTTTTTATAAATAATAGGCCCAATGAATCAAACCTGATTAAAGTATAAAAATCCTATGCTATAAAAAGCCATTACTATGATTCAAAGCTGATAGGCTGTATCAAAATCTATAATGGTACACCTTTAATACCAGGGAATAATTATTGGATATATAAAATAATATTCCCAATTAAATAATACTGTTTTATTAAAAAGGTTATAAAAGGGAATCATTATCCCTAATAATAAGCCCCATGAAACAATACCTTTTTTATAAATAATAGGCCCAATGAATCAAACCTGATTAAAGTATAAAAATCCTATGCTATAAAAAGCCATTACTATGATTCAAAGCTGATAGGCTGTATCAAAATCTATAATGGTACACCTTTAATACCAGGGAATAATTATTGGATATATAAAATAATATTCCCAATTAAATAATACTGTTTTATTAAAAAGGTTATAAAAGGGAATCATTATCCCTAATAATAAGCCCCATGAAACAATACCTTTTTTATAAATAATATGCCCAATGAATCAAACCTGATTAAAGTATAAAAATCCTTTGCTATAAAAAGCCATTACTATGATTCAAAGCTAATAGGCTGTATCAAAATCTATAATGGTACACCTTTAATACCAGGGAATAATTATTGGATATATAAAATAATATTCCCAATTAAATAATACGGATTTATTAAAAAGGTTATAAAAAAGGGAATCAACGGGCAAATAAATAATAAGCCTTATGAAACAATTCCTTTTTTATATCAAATTAATATAAAATTTGATAACAAAATGTATTAAATACGTCCCTTTTAGATCAAATTGATATCAATTTGATATAAAAAGGGGCGTGTTTAATACACTTTGATAGGGGGCGGGGCACCTGTCAGATTTCGTTTGACGGATCATACAGACTCCTTACTACTATCTACATTACAAGACTAGAGAAGAAAACAACCGGGTCCCTCTTGTAGTCACCTACAATCCAAATCTGGAGGTGTTAAGAGGAGCTGCACGGAAACTGCAACCACTGCTACAAAAACTTGCTTGACTAACATCTGTATTTCCAGGCCCCCCACTTCTGTGTTTTAGACAACCTCCGAAACTAAAAAGGATCATTGTCAGGAGCTGACTTCCTCTCCAAAAACAACAGGAACCTTTTGCTGCAACCAGAACATGTGCAAAACTGTCCATTTATAATGACAATGGACAAGAAAAAGATTCCCAGCACAGATCAGGACTACAAGATCCCAGGTAACTTCAGCTGCACCACAACCAATGTGGTGTACTTAATTATATGTACAAAATGTGTGAGGGAGAACCTGTATGTAGGAGAGACAGGGTAGAAGCTTAGAACAAGAATGAATTCTCATCGCCATACAATAAAAGAAAAAAGAATGGATCTATCTGTGGCCAATCCTTTTTATAAGCTCTGATCAAACCATAATGGATATGAAAATACTAGTTTTGAAAGGTCATTTCAAATCGCAGAGAGACTGGAGAGTCTGGGAATATAAACTCATAAGCAGGAATGAATGTGTCGCGTGGATATATGTCTACATCAATTGATGAATCTCCAAATCTTGAAGAAACTAATCAAACTATCTTCTTCTTATCTCTGGACGCTGATATATACTGCCCCAGATGCTCTCTCCCCCCTCCCAACTCTGACCAAGTCCTGTGTTATACGTCACCTCACTTGGTTTATTTACTGCATTATCCAACCCTGTATATGTGTATACCACATATGTGTGTGTGTATGTCTTCAGAAGTTGGTCATTAAGCCTGAAGAGGCCATAGAGTCTCGAAAGCTTGTTTTTTTTTTAAAACATATTTTATTGATTTTGAAAACATACAGTGTTGATAAACGACATTTCCAATGTTAAAGTCTCATACTTCCATACTTTACATTGACATGTCAGCATAAGGAGCTTGTCTATACAGAAATATAATAACAACTTGAACTGTACCCTACGTTAATCCCTCCCCCCCCCCCTTTCCCTCTAACTCTATTCCCTGCAGTTAGTGTTTTTGTGTAATAATTAGAACTGGGGTCTTACCCCCAATCCTCTCAAGAAGGTACCATTGGGTAGTCTCAAACTGACCTCTAAGCTGACACCTAAGCTTGGTATTTTTAACCATCTTTTCAGTTAGCCATTAAAAGGTATCAACCACTGAGGACTCTTAGATTCTAATATATGTTTTACTACATGAATATTCATTCCTTGGGGAGTGTGCAGGAGAGAACTAAGTGATCACTCACTGTGATATACAGATGGAATGAGTCTTCTATTTTGCAGTTTGCGAAGGATAGAAGGGGGGAGAATAAATAAAAGAAATACATGAATAGTAAGAGCTTCACCAGAGGAATTAGAAAATGATATAAGTTCTATATGGAATTTTGACCTGACAGATTCCCTTTAACTAAGCTGCAATGAGGAATTGTTCTTTGCAGGACAAGTTGTAGTTTTGAAAGAGACTGTTTGTTTATTTTATTAAGTTTTGCAATTCTGAACCTAATGAACAGGACAATCGATACACTACAAACTATGAACAGGAATGGTTTTTATCAATATGTATATGTAGAAAACAAGATGTGCAGTCACCACCAAATAATGTAAGTCTAATGGAGTGAATTTTTAAATGTGCTGAGGTTTCTGCACATCACGCTGCATAGGGACATGCAGAGAAACAAGGATGACAAAACTAAGTAGGGAGGAGAGTCAGCTGGAAGCAGGAAATTCTATGGGTGATGGTGTCCTCATGTACGGTAGTTTACCCAGGAGAGTAGTTATTGAGTTGGTCATACTGGGGATCACATAACACTGCTGCTCACAAGAAAAAGGCACACCGTGTATAGAGCCAACTGAATTGGGATGAAACAAGTTATACCTAAGATGCTAACTCAGCAATACAAAGTGCAAAGAAATTTGCTGAAGTATTTCTTTTAAGGCATTACCTTCTTAATAATCTTGCACTATTCACAAATGTAAAACCTTTATTAGTTCAATTATATTTTTATGTAGCCTCCAAGTACATATTCTGTTAATAAAGACTGAGTTTGGATTTTATTGCCTTAACAGAAGCAATTATTGGTGTCTGCAGACAGGAGATGTAACTGACTCAAACTGGCCATTAGAGACTTAGAGTTCAGCTGATTATCATATTAGATGTCAGTGCTTTCTTGTAGATTTAATTTATAAAGTCTATACAACTTCCAAGAATAACTCCATATAGATGTATCTTTTCTGTAATCTTAGACAATGAATCTTTCTTCTATTATTATAAAATCTTGTATAGCCATACACACCTGGATCGGTTTAATGTGTATGTATTTGACACTTATAATTAGGTTATTCTTCTTATGTCAGTAAATATGCAGCACATTCACACAAATATTTGGTAACTTTTTATTACTTCTAGTATCCTTAGAGTAATTGTTATTTTAGTTTTTATTTTATTAATTCATGTGAAAATGAACAGCTTTGTAATATATCTTAGGCGCCTTTCACATCACCATTTTCCTGATGTTTGCGGCCCATCCGGTAGATGGCGCCGGATCGTCCGCCTAACGGTCTACTTACGGCCTGCATCCGGCAAGCCCCATGCACTGTCTATGGGACTTGCGGTCAGGTGCAGCAAGTGTGGTTCTGCCGGATCTGGCAGATCCGGCACTTGTGGCTTTGGAAAAAAAACGCTGGTAGCATTGTTATTTTTTTCGCCAACGCAAGTGACGGATCTGCTGGATTTGCCGCACCTGACTGCAAGTCCCATAGACAATGCATGGATCCGGGCCGCAAGTCGGCTGGTATACGGCGATCCGGCAGATGTGGCACCATCTGCCGGATCGGCCGCAATCATCAGCAAAACGCTGATGTGAAAGCAGCCTTAGATAAATCGTCTTTCTCTGCCAAGACTTAATTTTCAAAATTCGCAATTTCAAGGTAAAACCTGTATAACGTAAAGGCAGAATGTTGCATTACTGAGATAGGAAATGACAGTTGGTATTAATAAGATTTTATGTTGAATGGAAGAGTTGCTACTGATAGTATTTTATCTTATAACCAAACAAATGTTAAAACTAATTTTCCTTTTCCTTTATCTACGCAGTGCCAGCCAGCCGCAGTGAGTATCATCGTATACAGCAACAGCTAGAATCTGAGAAGTTTCCCCCGCTTTTCCCTGGACAACGCCCAAGAGCATTTCATGAACTGACACGAGAAGAACAAGCCAAATATGAAAAGAAGCGACTGGCAGGTGAGCAAATGTTAATTCCTGGAAAGCTTGGTATATTTATTGCTTGACCCATCCTTATGGAAGGCTGAATGTTCCCTATCCACAAATTCTTTTTGTCAGATTATTGCAGAAAAGCCTACAAGAAGATCCATGTCACCAGACTTGAAGACCGTGTTACTACTATTTGCCAGCGTGAGAATTCTTTTTATGTAGACACTGTTCGAGCATTCAGAGATCGCAGATACGAGTTCAAAGGACTACACAAGGTATGATCTGCTTGTATCCAAATTAGAAATTGACCCATTAATTTGTCAAGTTTTTTGGAAGCACTGATGGCAGATAAGAGGATATTTAGGACATACCGCAGAATACCTTTCTCATAGCCATCATTAGGGGACACGGGAAACCAAGTAGTAGAGACAGGACAGGAAAAAAACATTTGTACAACTTCATGAGAATCACATCAATGGAAGAAGGTCTTTCAGGTACAATGGTAAATAATTGCGATTTTAGAATTGCACTTTCCTTTCTACAGTGATACCATTAAATTGAGCAGTTGTTACTTTGGGTGGACTGGGGTGGGGATGCTTTGAGAAATTGGAGCCGGTCAAGCCTGAAGTCTTAACAGGACGTCTACAATGAGGTTGACCACTTCCATGTACCATGATCTTTTGGGCCTATACTGTGCCTTGAGGATGATGGAATTCCTTTAGACTTTATCTTCTTAAGTTACTTTGGCAGCAGAGGTAGAGGTAAAAAACAGATGAGGTAAAAGTGGGCCCATGGAATCACCAGGGGATCGAAGTTGACTGCTAGGTGGTCACAAGGCTCTGGAAACAAACAGATCAACTTTGTAGTTGTGTCTAGATGCCATCAATTTGACGTATGAAGTGCCCCCTTGTAAGCAGATCTAGTCAAAGACTGTTGGGTGTAGGGACCACTCTACGGCAACTTAGAAAATCCTCAGCCCAGTCGTGTACCCTTGGAACTTGGACTGGTGAAATTGCTGCAGTTCTTTTGTCCATCGCCTCATTTGGAGACACAGGACCGTGGGTGTTATGCTGCTGTCCACTAGGAGGCAACACTAGGCATAATCTGAAAGATATACACAGAAGCTCGTCCCCTTCAGTATATACACCCTGGATGGTACAAGCCGAATCAGTTTTTGCTTAGTGTCATTAGGAGGCACACGTGGTCTTCAGACCACTTTCTTTCTACTTTTATCATTTCATTTTTGGATTTTTTTTCCCGCTACAAGACTAAGTGTGTCAAGAATCCACACTTCCCATCAACCTCTTGGAGATTCGGGCTATATTCCTGGCTCTACAGTCATTCCATCATCTACTGGCGGGCCATCACATCAGGATCCAGTTGGACAATGCCACAGCAGTGGCATATCTCAATCATCAGGGAGTTACCCGCAGTCGGCGGGCGATGCTCGAGATGGAGCCCATACTCCACCGGGCCGAGTCCCCACTCGGTACTGTCAGCAGTACATATTCCGGGAGTTGACAACAGGGCGGCGGACTTCCTCATTCATCAAGGCATCGCGTCAGGAGAGTGGACTCTACACCCCGACGTCTTCCAACAGATCTGCAATCGCTGGGGGACTCGGGCATGGATCTCATGGCTTCACGGCTGGATGTCAATGCCAAGGTACCTCAGTTTATGGCCCAATCTCGCGACCCACAGTTGGTGGGGCGGACGCCCTGGTCCAACCCTGGACTCAGTTTCGCCTTCCCTACATATTTCCTCCTTTGCCTCTCATTCCCAGGGTCATATGGAAGGTCAAGACGGAGGGAATCCCAGTCATACTGATAGCACCAGATTGGCCCAGACGTCTTTCGTACGCCGACCTTGTTCAGTTTGTCGCTGACACCCCTTGGCGCCTGCCGGACCGCCTGAACCTACTCACTCGGGCCACTATCCCATCAGAACTCGTCGGCCCTGAATTTGACGGCGTGGCCGTCGAGACCTGGTTTCTAACCCAGGCCGGGTTTTCCCCAGAGGTCATCTCTACCATGATTAGACCAAGAAAGCCTGCTTCGGCTCGCATCTGATATCGAACCTGGAAAATCATCTTTGACTGGTGCGCTGCACTGAACTATTCACCTATACGGCTTTCCTTTCCAGTGATTGAGTTTTTTTCTTCAATCCGGATTAGACGCTGGCCTTTCTCTCGGGTCTCTCAAGGGACAGATCTCCGACACTGTCAGTGCTTTTTCAGCAAAGACTCACGGTTAAGCCTCAAGTCAAAACTTTTTTCCAGGGGGTCTCCTGCCTAGCCCTGTCCTACAGGCGACCTTTAGAAGCGTGGGATCTTAACCTAGTCTTGGATGCTCTCCAAAAACGTCCTTTCGAGCCTCTCAAGGAGGTCCCTCTTCGACTTCTGTCTCAGAAAGTTGTTTTTCTGGTGGCGATCACTTCTATCCGCCGTGTTTCTGAACTGGCAGCTCTTTCTTGTAAAGTGCCCTTACTAATTTATCATCAGGACAAGGTGGTGCTCCACCCTGAACCATCATTTCTACCTAAGGTGGTTTCCTCATTCCACTTAAATGAGGAAATCTCACTTCCATCTTTTTGCCCATCTCCGGTGCACCGCGTGGAAAAGGCTCTGCACACTCTGCATCTGGTTCGAGCTCTTCGATACTATGTCTTTAGGACAGTGTCCTTTAGAAAGTCTTATTCATCGTACTGGAGGGTCATTGACGAGGCATGCCAGCCTCCAAAGCCACCTTGGCCAGATGGATTAAGACAACAATTCAAGAAGTGTATCAATTGCACGCCTTGCTCGTTCCTGCAGGCTTAAAATCTCACTCTACATATTCAGTCGGGGCATCCTGGGCTCTTCGGCACCAGGCCTCCGCCGAGCAAATATGCAAAGTGGCTACCTGGACCAGTCTTCACACATTTGTGAAGCACTACAGGGTCCACACTCAGTCTTCGGCAGATGCCAGTATGGGTAGACGTATTCTGCAGGCGGCAGTAGCCCACATGTCGAGTACATGTCTTTCATAGACCTTCTCGATTATCTGTACCCACCCAGGGACTGCTTTAGGACGTCCCACGGTCCTGTGTCCCCAATGAGGCGATGGAGAAAAGGATATTTTTGTGTACTCACCGTAAAATCCTTTTCTCTGAGGCTCTAATTGGGGGACACAGCACCCTCCCTGTTGCCCTGTCTTGGGCGTTGTTTTCATGTTGTTATGGTTCATTGAGTTCTTGATGGTTGCCTTCTTGAAGGCCTATGTTTATATCTCCTGCTTATCACAAAACTGGTTCGGCTTCTACCAGCCAGGGTGTATATACTGCAGGGAAGGAGCTTCTCTGTATATCTTTCAGATTCTGCTTAGTGTCGCCTCCTAGTGGACAGTAGCATAACACCCATGGTTGAGATGAATAAGGAAAGAGTTTGAAGCTTTGAGGAAATCAGAGCAAAGACACTTACCATTACCAACATAGACAATCTGATATGTGAATTCTGCCAACTCGGATGTTAGGGGCATCGGATAAAATAGCTTGAGGCGCCTGGTTTTGCCCAGACAATAACTACTTTGGGAACCCAAGTAGCAGCGAAAGCTGGACACAATGCTGAGCTCGCAGCTTTAAACATTCACTTGACCTTGTATTCCATTCTTTTGTCCATAGTGTCTGTTGAGAGAAGCTGAGTCACAGAGTGGAAGGCTGTGGTTTTTGATAATGAAGAGACCAGAGGATTCATCGGGTGAGGAGGATCATGCTTTGAGCAGATCCCCTGGAAAAGGATGCAAATCCTCCATGTGTTTAATTCCATGGAATTTTTTTGATGTTGTGCCCACTCCTCGTCGAGCACCTTGCTGGATTCAGACTTAGAAAAACATTTGATAGCACTTCTGTTTACACAAAGGACATGGCGTCTGCAAAGAAGAGGGATCTGCTTTTTTAATGTTGAGGTATTGGTTTAAAGTGGTCAAGACTGTCGATCGTGTCCATGAGCTTTGAGCACCTGATCAGAATCCAGGTCTGAGTCTTATTCAGATATTTGGTCTAATGCCTGAGGTAACAGCCTCAGGGGAGACAGAGTGGGATTGTGAGTGCAATCTTGGAATAATGGGTTGAGAAGGAGACTGAGATGATGATCTCATTATAGGCGGCTTAGACCACTGACCTGATCTGCTATGCTGTGCAGAGTGGCTGGTGGTCAGAGTAGCAGGTATGGAAGTACCTTTGTAGCCGCTGCACCATGGTGACCAATGACTGTGACACCTTACCGACAGAGAGACTGTTGAGGCTTTGTGTGGGGTTGGGGGTTACACTCTCGTTACAAATTGTGGGCGGCTTCTGAGCCGGCAGGGGGGGAATAGGCGGATACAAATGGAGCAGATTGTGCTTGGATGGCCCAGTGGAAACTTGCACTTACATGATGCGCAGGCAAAATGTGTGACCAGTAGGGGCTTGGCTTGTTTGCATGTGCAGTCCTTTCTAGGACCAGACATCACACAGAAGAGACAGCAGAAAAAGAAAATAATTGATGCCAGAAGGGGGAAAGTCTGGCTGGGAGCCACAGCATTGGTCCTAAGGAGCTTACAGTCCTGGCCTGAGGAGCACAATGGCAACCAAGGTGTTGAGGTGATGATCACTTTAACTATGGGTGTCTGGCATCAGCAGAGAACATGGCAGTGAGCTACAATGACGACACCCATGTAAGAGAAAGTGAGGCTGCTGCAGAGTTTTGGTCCAAAATATCAACCAATGGGTGTGATCAATAGGCTGTATACAGACTCTTTGCATCGTATGTACCTGTCTGACTGATGCCCTATGCAAACCTAATCTATGGGTATATATAATGCCAGCAATCGCCCCCTCCATGTTATGGTAAGCTGATTGTCGTATCAATGTTTTGCACCAGTGTTGCTCGCTTTTTTATCATTGGGGCCAGCTGCATCCTGCCAGTGCTTTTAGTATCTGGGTTATGCTGCTTATCCCTAGGAGGTGACACTAAGCAAAAAGTGAAAGCAGATTAGCTCCTCCTCTGCAGCATGCACCCCCCTGGCTGGGCCAGGCTACCTCAGTTTTAGCTTAGTGTCCATAGGAGGCACATCTCTGTAACCTTTTTCCACATTTTTTATGTTTTTTTTTCTTCCCTGATATCAAGACATAAGACTGGCGATGGCACCCCTTGGTACCGCTCTCCCACAACCACCAACAGGTGGGAATGTGGAGTGTCGCCTCCTCGTACTTCGTACCCCCTCCTGTGACGTTGGATCTACAGGTCTGCGCCAATTTTCCCCTAATGGATTTTTTTCTAGGGCGACTGTTTTCCCTTCGGGGTACTGATTTTCCCACGCCACCAACGGACAGGCATGTGGAGTGTTGCCTCCCCATATCCCCTTCTGCACCGGGCGCAGACTCACATTCTCTGAATATGGCTGACTGTTCCTCCCCAGTCCCTCTCAGGGTACCTGGGTCACAGGCAGGCAGGACATTTTTTTGTTTGCGGTACTCCTCCCTCGAGACAAGGCACTAGCCCTACGCCGGTTAGTACGCACTCTTCTTCTACATGTTCCGTGTTCCATCCAATTCGGGATGAGAGTCCTGGGAAAGATGGTGGCAGCAGTGGAGGCTGTTCCGTTTGCTCAATTCCACCTTCGCCCACTGCAGATGGCCTTAATAACGACCTGGGACAGGAGCCCCTTCTCCCTAGACAGACCATTCTCTCTGACACTATCAGACAGTCATGCTCTTCTCTGGTGGACCTGTCCGCCATTCCTCACCAGGGGACGATCGTTCCTCCCTGTCAATTGGGCAGTCCTCGCCACAGACGCCAGCCTACTCTGTTGGGGGACAGTTTACCGACATCATACCACCCAAGGCCGCTGGTCCACGCAGGAATCGACTCTGCCAATCAACCTGCTGGAGATCCATGCCATTACTCTAGCCCTCCAAGAATATCACGAGCTACTGGCGGGTCGCCACATTCGCTTCCAGTCAGACAATGCCACGGCGGCTGCCTACATCAATCGCAAGGGCGGTACCTGCAGCAGAACGGCACTGCTAGAAGTAGAGAACATTCTCCATTGGGCCGAGTCGACGGGATTAACCATCTCAGCAGTACACATTCCGGGAGTGGACAACTGGGCTGCGGATTTCTTCAGCCGACAGGGCATTGCTGCGGGAGAAAGGTCCATGCACCCGGTCGTGTTCCACCAAATATGCCGACGCTGGACGTGGATCTGATGGCGTTGCGTCTGAACGCCAAAGCTCCTACGTTCATGGCTCGGTCACACGATCCAGTCTCCATTGGAGTGGACGCACTTGTCCAACCCTGGCGCCAGTTCCAACTACCATACATTTTTCTCCCACTGCCCCTTCTCCCAAAGGTACTCAGAAAAATCAGGTCAGAGGGTGTACCGGTCATCCTCATTGCTCCAGGCACGCTTGGTACGCCGACCTGGTACAACTGGTCGCAGACGTTCCCTGGCGCCTCTCAGACCAGCCAGATCCCTCATGCAGGGTCCCATCTGACACCAGGGTTCGAAGGCTCTAAATTTGACGGCGTGGCTGTTGAGACCTGGGTCCTGACGCGCGCGAGTTTCTTCCCGGACGTCATTGACACCATAATTAGGGCCCAAAAGCCGGCCTCTTCCCGAATTTACCATCGCACATGGAAAATTTTTTTTCATGGTGCAAAGACCATGGACACCTTCCTCTTCCGGTGACCCTTAGCTTTCTCCAGTCAGGATTACACTCCGGCTTAGCCTTGAGCTCCTTGAAGGGACAGGTGTCTCTGCCCTTTCAAGATTTTTCCAATGTCAACTTACAAGTCGTCCTCAAGTTAGAACCTTCCTCCAGGGAGTATCCTGGTTGGTCCCTCCTTACCGGAGGCCACTGGATTCCTGGGACCTTAACCTGGTCCTTGATAGTCTTCAAAGACCCCCATTCAAACCTCTTAGGGAGGTCTCACTCGCCCTCTTATCCTGGAAAGTCGTGTTCCTGGTGGCAATAACATCCATCCGACGCGTCTCGGAATTGGCAGCCCTTTCCTGCCAGGAGCCCTTTTTCTCCTTTCACCAAGACAAGGTGGTTCTGCGTACAGTTCCCACCTTCCTCCCAAAGGTGACTTCATCTTTTCACCTCAACGAGGACATCTTTCTGCCATCTTTTTGTCCTGCATCGGTGCATCGGGTGGAAAAGACGCTACATACCTTGAACCTGGTACACGCACTCAGGTATTACATTTCCAGGACAGCTCCCTTCCAGAAGACGGATGCTCTATTAGTTTTTCCCGAGGGCCCCAAAAAAGGATTGGCAGCCTCAAAGGCCACTGTGGCCCGCTGGATACGCTCTGACATCTAAGAAGCTTATCGGCTACCGAATGTACCTGCCCCTAGCGGACTACGGGCTCACTCTACTCGTGCCATGGGAGCATCCTGGGCCATTCGACACCAGGCCTCAACTCAAAAGGTATGCAAGGCCACTACCTGATCGAGCTTGCACAACTTCACAGAGCATTATAATGTCCATACCCAGGCCTCTGCGGACACAAGCCTTGGTAGAAGGATCCTGCAAGCGGCGGTGGCCCACCTAACAACGTAGGTGTCTCAGGAAGTATACGGTCGTCCATCACTCCTTGGGTTGTGGTTCTAGTTCGTTCTTTTTTTTCCCACCCAGGGACTGCTTTAGGACGTCCCATGGTCCTGTGTCCTCCAATGAGGCGCAAGAGAAAAACGGAGTTTTGTGTTCTCACCGTAAAATCGTTTTCTCTGAGCCATCATTGGGGGACACAGCACCCACCCTGTTGCCTAATCAGGCGTTTGTTTTGCTTATTTTAACCTTTGAGTTCTTTTACACTGCTCTTCTTTTGCTCTCCTACTGCCTGTTTACTAAAACTGAGGTAGCCTGGACCAGCCAGGGGGTGTATGCTGCAGAAGATGAGCTAGTCTGCTTTCACTTTTTAATAAGAACAAGTTACACATACCAAAACACCGCCTCATAGATACTTATAATTGTATAATCCTATACTGTTCTATACAGTTTCTATCACTTACGGTAGGATATAGTATGAATCAATATTGAGGAAAAATCGCTGTTTTGAGAAAGCACCAGAAACAAATGTGATCATACTCCTCTTGTTATGCAAAGTGTAAATTGCTTTATTTGGTACCAAATAAAGAAATGTACACTTTGCATAATAAGAGTATGATTGCATTTTTTTCTGGTGCTTTCACTTTTTGCTTAGTGTCACCTCCTAGAGATGAGCAGCATAACTCATGGTCCTGTGTCCCCCAATGATGGCTCAGAGAAAACGATTTTACGGTGAGTACACAAAAAGTTTTCTGTGAATTGTTTTAGAAATACTGTAATCAGGGAAGATGATTGCTTGTGATACGGACTAGGTATTATTAGTATTGTGGTTTATGTATGGTCGTTGTTTGATGACCGATAACCCTCTGTACAACTCACCCTTAAAGGGAACATGTCACCAGCTTTTTGCAACCTAATCAGAGAGTAGCATAATATAGGACCCAAGATCCTGATTTAAGCGATGTGTCACTTAGGCCCCCTTCACACCACAGTTTTTTCCCTGATCATGTTCGATCAGGTTTGTGTGTCAAAACCAGGAGTGTCTCAAAAACTCAGAACAGGTGTCAATCTTTCAATTATAGTTTTTCTCTGCAAGTTTCTCTCCTGGTTCCTCCCCTGGTTTTGACACACATAACCTGATCAAACCTGATCAGGGAAAAACCGTGGTGTGAAGGGGCCTTACTGGGCTGCTCAGTGTAGTTTTGATAAAATCACTGTTTAATCAGCTGGAGATTATCATTAGCAGTCTACTTGGCCTGCTGCCAAGTAGTCTGGCATATTCACAAACTGCTAAATCTGCAGCACAGAAATCACTAATTTTATCAAAATGACAGCAAGCAGCTCTATAAATGACACATTGCTGGAATCAAGGTCTCTATTTCTACATTATGCTTCTCGCAGATGGGATGGTAAAAACCTGGTGACAGGTTCCCTTTAAGGACATACTGGGAGTTGCAGGGCTATGAGATACAATTATATTATTGGGCTGACTTTAAACTGCAATTGATTACTGTACTAAGCTTGGTGATGTATTTATGCACTGATTGATTCTGCTCATGTAGCAATCCATAACATGCTTCATGTTAATACTGAATAATCCTCAATTTTTAGTTTTGAGTTTATAAGGAGGATTTAGTTGTTTCTGCTCCAAAAACTCAGTGTAAGGCCCCTTTCACATCAGCGTTTTACGCTGATCGCCGCAGTTGTGGTGAAAAAAACGCAACTGCCGCGATTACCACATAACGGCCGCACTTGCGGTTCACTTGTGGCAAGCCCCATGCAATGTCTATGGGGCTTGCGGTAAGTGTGCGACAGGTGCAGGAAGTGCGGTTTCGGCACTTGCGGCAGGTGCGGCCGTGAGAAAATCGTGGCTGACCGCGTTTTTTTTTCCGCGGCCGCAAGTGCCGAAACCGCAACTGTACCGCACTTGCCACACCTGCCACCAGCCCCAAAGACATTGCATGGGGCTTGCCGCAAGTGAACCGCAAGTGCGGCCGTTATGCGGTAATCGCGGCAGTTGCTGTTTTTTCACCGTAACTGCCGCGATCAGCGTAAAACGCTGATGTGAAA
Organism: Allobates femoralis; assembly: GCA_033576535.1. Classification (NCBI taxonomy): domain Eukaryota; kingdom Metazoa; phylum Chordata; class Amphibia; order Anura; family Aromobatidae; genus Allobates; species Allobates femoralis. The sequence goes on along the minus strand of JARQOC010000003.1, from coordinate 602,808,780 downwards.
GGGGCCTTAGTAGGGTGTGTTTATCCTTGTTTTATTTTTTTTTCGCAGAAATGCTCTAAATCCTTCTCACATATTCAAAACTTGGTTCTGCTGATGTATTCATGTATGCGCCCCTTTAAAAATGTTTCAGGACCTTCAGATTGATTCATTATGACAATGTGGCTTCTGAACCAAAAATTATTGTGCACCCTGGTTTAGCAGTAAATAAGAGCTGATAGATGAATTCTGTATTTTAATTCATCACACAGTTTTGGAAAAGTGTATACAATAAATATAAAAGGTTTGAGGAACCCCCCTAGATTACAATTTCTCTTGGTTTCCAGGTTTGTTATTGGGTAATATAAATGTAATATAAAAAAACCTCTAATTTCATTCAATATAAAATGTTTTAATCCCACCCTAGGTTTGGAAGAAAAAATTGTCTAATGCATGTGAGAGTGGAGATGCTGCTGAAATAAAGCGCTGCAAGAACATGGAGATTTTGTATGAATCCCTGCAGCTGGCTCATAAGTGCATCCTGAACTCCTTCTATGGCTATGTAATGCGAAAGGGGTAAGTCTAAAGTCCACATAGCCAACTGGAAAGAGAGCTATCCAGAATTCCTTTTCTGTCTTTATTTTACATCATTGTTGGATATACGGCTGTTTTATGTTGGAGAATAAATGCTTTCATTTATTTAAACTGTCTGAAAAATGGGATTTTTCACACTGCAGGATTTTCACTGATCAGTGTCGATGAGGTTTGTGTGCCAAAACCAGGAGAGGAACCAGGAGAGTAACTTGCAGAGAAAAACTATCATTGAAAGATTGAGATCTGTTCTGGGTTTTGGAGACACTCCTGGTTTTGGCACACAAACCGGATGGAACCTGGTCAGGAAAAAAAACTGCAGTGTCAAACCGGCCTTAGGCCGGCCTCACACCACGGCTTTAAGGATCCGAGGCTGTCCGGTGTGAACCGGACAGCCCCGGACCCGATTTTGGCCCCATAGAATTCCTATGGGGCTGGATGGCAGTGGTTTGCCATCCGGTTCCCTGCTGTCAGGGGGGTCCTGGAGAATTTGTTTTTTTCCCACGGACACAAATTGCAGCTTGCAGCGTTTGTGTCCCGAGCAATAATCTTACAAAATCAAATCCTCACGGATCCGGTAAAATCCGGCGTCCATAGCCTCTCATGTTAGGATGCGCCGGATCGTACCGGATCAGACAGAAAATCATATCAGATAGCCGGGTGCTGAAGTTCAGGACCTGGAGAGCTCCTGGCAGAAATTGCAGAACCGCGGCTAGCTCCCCACAATTCGCGATCCTGAAATTTCAGTACTGGACAGCGTCAGCAGCCGCACGGTTTTGATTCCGGAAGAATACAGGACAAGAGGGCATATTAACCCTCCGGTTCTGTTTTCTCCGGAGCTGTCAGGCTGTGTCCGGTGCATCCTGCAAAACACCAGGCACAGCCTGACACCACAAAGCCGTGATATATATATTGTGTGTGTGTGTGTAAAAAAAAAATATTTATGTTTTGTTTATTCTGTATATCAGGGCACGATGGTATTCCATGGAGATGGCAGGAATAGTGTGTTATACAGGAGCCAACATTATCACTCAGGCAAGAGAGCTAGTTGAACAAATAGGGTGAGTAATGGGAAAATTGTTAATTTTTTTTTTCATTTGTGCATTATTTTTTATTAAAGAAAATTGTGTAACTGGGTAATTTCTTTCGCTTTTGGGACATAAATTAAGCAGAGGAGACATATGAAAGGGGTTTTCTTGATAATGGATAAAATGGTGTTATTACTGGGACACCCACCAATCTTAAGAATGAGGACCCCAAATCTCATGTGTGAATAGAGCAATTGTGTGCATCCATACTTTGGATTAGTGGATCAGACACAATGATGATACCTTTTATCACCTATTGTGTGCAACAATAATCATTTTATTTACTGTAAAAACACCTTAATTTTGCCCCAACCAATAACATGCTGTTGCTCAAATTATATCAGAGCTGGACCCGGCTGATCCAGACAAAAAAATGCATCTGCCGCCTAACGGCCGCACTTGCGGTACACTTGCAGCAAGCCCCATGCATTGTCTATGGGGCTTGCGGCAAGTGCGGTATTGCCACGATCCAGCACTTGAGGCCGTTAACCACAGCTGACCTCGTTTTTTTTTATTTTGCGCTGCCGCAAGTGCCGGCTCGCGGCAATACTGCACTTGCCGCAAGCCCCATAGACAATGCATGGAGCCTGCTGCAAGTGTACCACAAGTCCAGCCGTTAGGCGGCAGATGTGTTTTTTGTTTTTGGCCGGATCGGCCGGATCCGGACAAAAACGCTGATGTGAAGGCCCCTAAATCAGGTATGGAGGCTATCACAACTGCATACTTGAGTCTCCCTGAGAATGCTCCTTGGAGGCTCTCCTCATATTATTATCATTATTTATTTATATAGCACCATTAATTCCATGGTGCTGTACATGAGAAGGGGTTACACACAAAATTATAGATATAGTTTACAGTAAACAAATTTACAATGACAGACTGGTACAGAGGGGAGATGACCATGCCCTTACGGGCCTACATTCCACAGGATAATGGGGAGGAGACAGAAGGTCAGGGTGGAGCTCTGGTGGTGGTGAGGCATTAGCTCTGGCGGTGGTGAGGCATCAGCTCTGGCGGTGGTGAGGCAGCAGCTGTGGCGGCGGTGAGGCAGCAGGTGTGGCGGTGGCGAGGCGGCAGAATGGTCATTGCAGACTGTAAGCTTTCCTGAAGAGATGGGTTTTCAGGTTCTGTCTGAAGGATCGGAGTCTGTGGCAGATTGGGGCGCAAATTTCTGCGACTGCCTCATGCATAGAAGTTGCTGCTACGTGTGCAAGAATTTCTACAAGCACCATTCAGATGGCAAATGATTTATATTCCTGACGTATACGCCCATTAGATGTTTTTTCATATATTTTTTTACTTTTATAGAAGCATGGCAAAACATCTTTCTTTTTATAGGAGACCTCTGGAATTAGACACAGATGGAATATGGTGTGTTCTTCCAAATAGTTTCCCTGAGAATTTTGTAATCAAATCCAATAATTCAAAAAAGCCAAAAGTGACCATATCCTATCCAGGTGCCATGCTCAATATTTTGGTGAAGGTAAGAAATTAGTTATCGTTGATCAGTAATGTAATGAATGTTTTCACACCTCTGAGACATTAGTATGCTCTAGGTAGATGTAAAAAAAATGGTGTGCCTTATTGGATAGTAATTGTAGTTCATTAATAAAATAGAATTCCTTCCTTAAAGGGGACCTGTCAAGTGGACAAATGCTATTTACCTGCAGATATGGGTTTAATAGCATTCTGAGTCAGCACATTAAACCCTGCTGCCAGGAGGAACTTGGAATGTACAAACCATAAACCAAGGCAAACTAGAACGTCAAAGCTGAAATGGACAGAACAGGTTTCCACTTACTTTGAATTAGTGAAGTAAGGTGGGTTCAATCCAGAAATTTCTATTCTTCAATCAAATTCAAGAGGAAATCAACCTGATGCCAAAACAAGACTTGCTCATTATAATGGGAGACTTGAATGTCTAGGTGGGCCACAACAAATATAGAACTGTTCTTGGAAACTTTGGACTTGGTGAGTAAAACGAGGCTTGAGCTAGATTCATTGCCTTTTGTATGACAAATCAACTGTCATGAACACGTTCTTCCAAAATCACAAATGGAGATTCTACACGTAGATATCACCGAATGGGAGCTAGAAAGATCTGATTGCCTGCATATATGGTCACGAAAGATGGAGGTCATCTATCATTACTGTGAAAACAAGGCAAGAAGTTGACTGATGTCAAAAGTTCATGATCATTTCTACAAAGATTATTTCTCCTTCGCCTCATTGGGGGACACCGACCGTGGGTGTTATGCTGCTGTCCAATAGGAGGCGACACTAGGCAGAATCTGCAAAAGAGTTAAGTGGCTCCTCCTCTGCAGTATACACCCCTGGAGCAGGAAGTGCTTCTCCAGTTTTTGCTTAGTGTCTAGGAGGCACACACAGATTTTTTTAGTGCTCCTAAAAAACTTCCTTTTTGAATTTTTTTCTTCAAGCAGAAGAAAAGTGGGTCTCTGACGAGACTCCCGGCATGGTCCCTCCTCGGCTCCCCACTGTTGGGGGCGCCTGGTTGAGGTCGACTGGTCCCCCTAACATGCCGCTCCTTCCTCGGTCCCCCAATGTTGGGGACGCCGGGTTGAAGTTGAGACAACGATCCTCCCTCCCCATTTCCCCATTGTTGGGGTTACTGGGTTGAGGTCGAGGCGAAGGACAAGGCACCTGATGGTGGAGCAGCATCCCTCCCTAAATACCCCTTTGGGGTTCATTTAGGTCGAGACACCGCAGGTAGAGCCTCTGGTGCAGCAGCTCGGACCTGCTCTAGGCACCCAGGAGTCCCCAGCTCTGCTGAAGACTCCTTACCCCTCAGCGGCAGCCGGGGGACCAATAATGGGGCAACCAGCACTAGCAGGGACACAGCTTGCCTGTGTCCCTGCAGCAGCCAGCACTAAGGGCTGCATTCTGGTGGTTACAGAGGACCCAGTACTCTGGATCCTCTGCGGGGGCTATCACAGCAGAGGGAGATCTTTCCCTAGCAGGGACACAGCTTGCCTGTGTCCCTGCAGCAGCCAGCAGGGCTGCACCTTGATGATCCCAGAGGATCCTCTGTGGGGGCCCACATCCCGCCACCGCTGTCTGCCCAGGGGGTCCGGCGGGGTCCGGTTTAGTTCCGGACCCCCCCGCACCTCCGCGCCGCCCTGGCGCCATTTGCAGCCGCAGGTCTCAAATTTAGGCCGCGGCTTCGGCCTACACCGAAGCCGCCGCCTTCTCCACGCCCCCCGGATGACGCTGCCAGCGTCCTAGCAGGGGGCGGGCCAGAGCAGAGAGGGCGCATTTTTTACAAGGAACGCGCTCTTTTTCCCAGCGCCCCGCCCCCCTCCCTCCTCATCACTCTCTCTCTCGGCCATTACAGCCTGCCAGTCTCCGGGGGGCACAGGATGAGGATGACCCCTCTCCTATAAGCAGCGGCAGCCATTAAAGGATACAGGCACTGCTCCTGTCACCGCAGCTGCCAGCCTTGAGCCCCGCACACAGCAGCCACATATACGGGCCAACCTGTGTGCGGACACTGTGCACACTACACATGTAATAAACCACACATGTAGGTCAGCTGTCCTGTGTGCGGACAGTCACGTGCCCACAACCTTGCTGGCATGGCGGCACATATGCACAGCCAGCAGGGGGTACAACGAGCACTAGGTCCCTCACAAACACTGGGAGCCCAACAGTGCTTCCTCCCTGCCGTGCCCTTCAAGGCACACCAGTGCAGCCGGGGCCTTGGTTTAAAAAGTCCTACAGTGCCTGCAACAAAGGGAAGAGGGACATACCGCAGAGCCTGCCATGCTACATAGGTACGGCCGGTCTGCAATGCCCCCCATTATTCTCTGGCTTCTCCAAAAGCCATGGCTCAGCATCCGCTATGCGGGGGTACAGCGAGTACAGCACTGCGGGGGGGCACACGCACACCGACTCTGGAGAGTTCAATGCGCAGCTTCGCTGTGCGGCAGTTTCCCAACGAAAACAGCAGGACAATCAGCAGCGATATATCCTGCTCCAGCTTGTCCCCCCCCCCCCCCCCTCCGGACATTTGTAAAGAGCAATACCATACTACGAGGAGCAGTGTAACTTCCTCTACAGTAGTAATCGGCGCACGGGCCAACGCACGTATTGTTTTTTTCCTAACACCGTGCCAGATGCAGGTACCTGTTGCTACACATGTCCAACCTTATGGCATTGCCCTGGGGGAGCTGGGTTGAAGCGAGAAACCAAAATGCCTATTCCTTGGTCCCCCGACGTTGGCAGAGCCCAGTTACTATTCCAACGGCTCAAAATACTCGTCCATCAGACCCTTCCCCAGGCCCCCACACAGTCGAGAGAACTAGGTTGTGGTGGAATTACTAAGAGTTTAACTTACAGGTTTCTTCCTTGGCCCTCCATTGTTGGAGAGCCCAGTTGAAGTTGATGTAATCTACAATTACCTGACAACTGCAAGGGTCCCAGGACCGTTTGCCAATTCTCTCCAAATCCCACAGCTGGAGTTCTGGTTGGTGGTGATGGCAGTCAAGTCTCACAAGGCGCAGGCTGAAACACCGTAACCTGCAACTACACGAGTAATTTAGCTACGGGTCTCTGGAACCTAAGACCCATAGCACACTCCCTCCTCAGCTCCCCACCGTTGGAGGCGCTGGGTCGTAGCCGAGATTGCTATATACCATACTCCTTCCTCGACTCCCCACTGTTGGGGACTCGGGTTGAAGCTGTGACGGCCCAAGGCCTGGCCGGCCTCCGTCCCCAAGCTACAAAAACAAAACTCTGGGTCGCAGAACGTGGAATACGAGCTCTGTTGCCAATCTCCTCCCTATACCTATATTAGGTACTTGGGTTGAAATGACACGTGCGAGCACTCTGCACAGCCCGCTTCAAACCTAGACTTCGCAGACCCCCGACCGCATTAACCAATGGAGGGCCCTTCTGGACCCCATATGACCGTGGCCCGAACATTCTTCCACGCAATTTGTCCCTTCGCGACTCAGGAGTCAAAAAGAGAATACTCACGGTGGGATAGAGCTCGCTGTGTGCAGCGCAGGACACCGACGACTGAACTATCGTGGGCGCAGCCTCCAGTTTCGACCAGCGCTGCTCATGACTTCCGGCTCCCTCCGAACCTCCGCGCCGGGCCTCTGCCGTTGCCGGGTCCCGCGATTTACGCAAGGCCCCGACTTCAGCCTAGCTGTGACATCACTGACTTACCCGCCCACCCTCTGCCTGCCGTTCGCCCGCCACGCCCGCCCTCCTCCTGACGTCGAAGCCTCCGAAGCTTCAGCACAGGGAGTGGGGCGAGGCCAAAAAGGACTGAAGCGCAAAGAATACAAAGCTTTTTCCCAGCCTGAAGTTGGCAATGTCTATACTACAATTCAGCAGTCTCCCATATCTGGATGACTCTTTTATCAATGCATGACTTTCAAGGGCTGCGAACACAGTAGCGCTTACACCGTGCTCGTTAAGACGACTCTGTAGGATCGACCTCCACAGGTCTACCGCAATTTCAGGGCACATGCTGTAGCACAGCACACGCATTCCTGGAGTCCCAGCTCCGCTGCATACTCCTGACGGCCACATGCTACAGCATCACATATGGAGTCTCAGCCGTATTGGATGCACAGCATCGCATGAACACGGCGGCCTTTGGTTGTACATCCACAGCTCTAGTCAAATTTCCCCAGACAGGACACGGATTCTTCGTCTGGGAATCCGCAGCCTCAGTCAGAGGTCTCTCCAATCGTTCACAACTGCTATAAGAGTCCTAGACGCATTGTAGCAGCTTGGAAGTCCGTTCCATTGGCTCAGCTGAATCACCGGCCTTTGCAATTATCCATGCTTAGGTGTTGCACGAGAACAGGATGGGGTGTGATGTACCCCCATCACAATGCACATGGCAGTGGCCTTGCCCTGTCTCGAAGATGCCCCTCAATCTACGAACATTCGTGCAGTATCTCTAGTACTGAAATCCTTCATTCACCTTCTGGCATTCGAACATGTCAGGATACAGTCAGACAATGCCACAACTGTGGCATATGTCAACCACCAAGGTGGAACCTGCAGTCTCTAAGCGATGACAAGTTCACCACAAGTTCACCACATCCTTTACTAGGTGGAATCCTTGGAACACTGTGCTGCCAGTTGTTCTCATACCAGGTGTACACGTCTGGGAGGCTGATTTCCTAATCCACCAAGGGATGGACCCAGGGGATTGGCCCCTTTATCTAGAAGTCCTCTGTCGAAACCCCAACGCCAGGACACCACAGATATGGACCTGACGGAGTCACGCCTCAATGCCACGGTCCCGGCCTTCCTGGCCTGATCTCGGGATCCACAGTCAGTGGGACAGACGCACTAGTCCAAGCCTGGACCGGTATCCGTCTCTCCTATATTCTTTCCCTACTAACAGTCTGGAATATCAAACGGGAAGGTCGCGGGATCGTCTTCGCGGTCTCAGATTGACCCACACGCGCTTGCTGCGCAGACTCATCCAATTTATAGCAGCAGTACCAGGACGTCTCACAGACAGTCCAGACCTGCTCGGTCACGGCCAGTTCTCCCTCAGAATTCCTCTCATCCGAGGTTACTGGTGTAGCCTTTGAGACCTAGACTTTAACCCAAGAGGTTTTTTCCCCAGGATATTGTAACGACCGTAGTCACAGAGAGGACACCAGCTTTATCAGTGATATCCCATCACACGTGGTTTGTTGCTTGGGGCATCTCTAGAGGTCATTCCCCTTGGCCCTACTTCATGCCAGGGACTCTCCATTTCTTCCACTCAGACCTAGACTCAGGTCTGTCCTTAGGGTCTCTTACACAGCAGGTTTTCAGCTGTTTTTCACTCTCTTACAAACACGTCTTGCCACCAGACTTCTATGAACTCCTTCCTTCGAAGGGTCTGCTATTTAAGATCTCCATACAACAAGACTACACCCGTGAGGACCTGAACTTGGTCCTCACGGCACTACAAGAACCACCTTTTTAGCCTCGATGGGATATTACCTTTAGAATCCTCATCCAAATAGTAGTATGGTTCAGTGGCATTTATTTGTCTCTGCGGAAGTATCGGTACTTGCAGCGGTCTCATGTAATCCTCCTTTTCTAGTCTTCCATCTGGACAAGCTTGTCCTATGGCTGGTTCCATTCTTCTTTCTAGGGTAGGCTTACGCCTTCCACCTACATGAAGACATTTCTCTGCCATCGCCGCGCCCGACTCGTGTCTGTCCGGGCGCGAAGGACCTACATATGCGGGACCTTGTCAGGCCCCTATGCGTCTAGGTATCCAAGACGGCGCCCTTCTAAGAAGTCGGATTCTCCTTTTATCCTTCTTCCAATGGGCTGACATAAAGGCACGTCGGTCTCTAAGGCTCCCCTAACCAGGTGGATTTCTGTAACCATCCAAGACGCTTATACCTTCGAAAACTCATCCCTTCCGGCAGGTCACGGCACATTCTACTATGGCCGTGGAAGCCTCCTGGACAGTTCGGTAAGAGGTATCGGCGAAACTGGTGTTTAGGCAGCCAAAAGGTCAGCCTACATCCATACCCAAGCCACTATAGTGCTTGCACTCAGTCCTTGACAAATGCAGGTCTGGGTACACGTGCCCTCCAGGCGGCAGCAGCCCGTCTGTCGGTGCATAGTTCTTCACTGACCGTGCTCAGTGTCTCTAGTTCCATTGTTCTTTCCCACCCAGGGACTGCTTTGGGACGTCCCACGGTCTGTGTCCCCCAATGAGGGCGAAGGAGAAAAGGAGATTTTTGTGTACTCACCGTAAAATCCTTTTCTCTTAGCCTCAAATTGGGGGACACAGCACCCACCCTATTGCCCTTGTGGGACTTTTTCTACAGTTCTCGCATAGCTTCTCAGCTGTTTCATGGTTAACATGTTTGCCTATTATCACTGTTAGCTGTTGACTGTTTTTAAACTTGTGCCTGCTTACTTACAGGCCTTGTAGTACTGTGAGCCTGTTTAGTTACAGGACTTGTTATACGATTATTGCTTCGTTAACCTCACTGTTTTTCACATGCGCCTGCTTAGTTACAGGACTTGTGGTACTAGTATTACTCTGCTAACTCTTGACGGTTTATACGTGCCTGTTTGGCTCAGGCCTTGTTACACAGTTATTACCTTGTTAACTATATTTGTTTACACAGGTTGCCTGCGTAGACTCCTGTGTCACTGTTATTATCTGTTAGCTCTCCTACTGCTTTAGCACAAAACTGGAGAAGCACTTCCTGCTCCAGGGGTGTATACTGCAGAGGAGAAGCCACTTAACTCTATTGCAGATTCTGCCTAGTGTCGCCTCCTAGTGGACAGCAGCATAACACTCACGGTCTGTGTCCCCCAATTAGAGGCTAAGAGAAAAGTATTTTACGGTGAGTACACAAAAATCTCCTTTTTGAAGCTGCTCACACGAGCTAGACATCAGGCCATTTACAAGTTTTGACCAATATACCTGAAGAAATATCAGGTCACTTTTACATCGATCTAAGAAGCAACATTCGAAATGGAACACCGGGACACGGCATGGTTCAAAGTAGAGCGATGTGTCAGACAAGGCTGCATCCTGTCTCCATTTCTCTTCAACTTACAAACGTTATATTCAGGAAGGCTGGACTTGCCGAAAAAGAAGGAACCAAAATTGCTGAATGAATTATCAACAAGCTAAAGTATGCAATAAACACAGTATTTATAGCAGCATGCGAAGAAAGAATGTAGGACTTATTACTGAGTGTCAAGCTAGAACATGGGATTGCTACTCAACACAGAAAAGACAAAGATTTTGACTACTGCCAGGTACAACTGGGACGTGTTCACTGATATAACGTAATTCCCAGTCATTGAGAAAATTGTGGAGTTGCAGGGTTTTTTCTCCTTCTGCCTTACACTGATCAGAGCAGGGTAGAAGTGAAACGTACCAAGACCTGTATGGATGCTGCACATCCTAGCTTAAGGATCTTTTAGACAAGGTGATCATCACATGCCTTAAAGGAACTTGACAATATGGTAGTTTATACAAACTATGTAGTTGAGCTGTGTGTGTATACATGTGGACATGGCTGAGCAATCTGTGTGTGTATATACAACCCCTGGCAAAAATTATGGAATCACCTGGCTCGGAGGATGATCATTCAGTTGTTGAATTTTGTAGAAAAAAAGCAGATCACAGACATGGCACAAAACTAAAGTCATTTCACATGGCAACTCTGCCTTGAAGAAACACTAAAAAAATCTTGAAAAAAAAATGTGCTAGCCAGTAATGTTATACTTTTGTAGACCAGGCAGAGGGAAAAATTATGGAAATATGACAAAAAACAAAACCACTCAAATACATTACTAGTATTTTGTTGCACCACCTCTGGCTTTTATAACAGCTTGCAGTCTCTGAGGCATGGACTTAATGAGTGACAAACAGTACTCATCATCAATCTGGCTCCAACTTTCTCTGATTGCTGTTGCCAGATCAGCTTTGCAGTTTGGAGCCTTGTCATGGACCATTTTCTTCAACTTCCACTAAAGATTTTCAATTGGATTGAGATCCGGACTATTTGCAGGCCATGACATTGACCTTATGTGTTTTCTTTCAAGGAATGTTTTCACAGTTTTTGCTCCATGGCATGATGCATTATCATCTTGATAAATGATTTCATCATCCCCAAACATCCTTTCAATTGATGGAATAAGAAAAGTATCCAAAATATCAATGTAAACTTGGGCATTTATTGAAGATGTAATGACAGCCATCTCCCCAGTGCCTTTACCGGACATGCAGCCCCATATCATCAATAACTGTGGAAATTTGCACGTTCTCTTCAGTCATCTTTATAAATCTCATTGGAGCGACACCAAACAAAAGTTCGAGCATTATCACCTTGCCCAATGCAGATTCGTGATTCATCACTGAATGACTTTCATCTAGTCATCCACAGTCCTTTTCCTTAGCCTATTGTAACCTTGTTTTTTTCTGTTTAGGTGTTAATGATGGCTTTTGTTTAGCTTTTCTGTATGTAAATCCCTTCCTTTAGGCGGTTTCTTACAGTTTGGTCACAGGCATTGACTCCAGTTTCCTCCCATTCATTCCTCATTTGTTTTGTTGTGCATTTCCTGTTTTGGAGACATATTGCTTTAAGTTTCCGATCTTGACGCTTTGATGTCTTCCTTGGTCTACCAGTATGTTTCCCTTTAACAAACTTCCCATGTTGTTTGTATTTGGTCCAAATTTTAGACACAGCTGACTGTGAACAACCAACATCTTTTGCATCATTGCCTGTTGATTTACCCTCTTTTAAGAGTTTGATAACCCTCTCCCTTGTTTAAATTGACATCTCTTGTGTTGGAGCCATGATTCATGTCAGTCCTCTTGCGGCAACAGCTTTCCAAGGTGTGATCACTCCTTTTTAGATGCAGACTAACGAGCAGATCTTATTTGAAGCAGGTGTTAGTTTTGGGAATGAAAATTTACATGGTGTTTCCAAAGTTTTTCCTCAGAATTGAGTGATTCCATAATTTTTTCCCCCTGCTTAGTCTACAAAAGTAACAGTTACTGGCTAGCACATTTTTTATCTTGATTTCTTTTAGTGTTTCGTAAATCCATAAAGTTGCCATTTGAAATGACTTTAGTTTTGTGCCATGTCAGTGATCTGCTTGTTTCCTACAAAATTAAACTGAATGGACATCCTCCGAACCAGGTGATATAATTTTTGCCAGGGGTTGTGCATTGCAAAGAGTAAACCTAATGTGTTTGCTTTAAAACTAAATGCGTATAATGCATGTGCAGCAGAGAATCACAAAGCATGTCTCTAGTCCCTCCATATTCTATCCTAGTACATTATTTGTAATATTTCCCCTCCACTTCTTTAAACAGAGAAGCTACAAATAGTAATAAACACAATGTTTCTTATTTTTTACTGTCTACCTTGGTTTGCTTCTCTTAGTAAGGCTCCTTTTACATCACCATTTTTTCCTGTCCATGGGGTTTTTGATTTTTGCAGGACTCCGCGAAAGGAAACGACAGGCTCTGATGTGAATTCCGGATGCCATTTCGGTGTTCGGATCCGTGATTTTCATGGATTTGTACATAGAAAGAGCTGGGAGGAGCCTGAGCCTGCAAAGCGCAGGAAAGCAGGACTGACTTTCACTTTAGCAATGTATATACATACATTGCGAAACTTACATGAAATAAAGCAATGTTTAAAAAAAAAAAAAACTCCTCTCCTCTCCACCGTGTGTCCCTTGATGCATTCATCTCCTATGGATTAAGGACACGAATCAGCAGCTGATTGGTAACATGACCACATCAGCACAATAGCCCGCCCGCCGATCGGTTTTGACGGGCGCTTGATTTAAACCGCTCAGCTGATGCAGTCATGTGACCAATCAGCTGATCGGGTTGCCCTGCCCTGCCCGGTCAGCTGATTCAGGTCCTTAAGCCATCGGAGTTAATGCATCGTAGGACGCACGGCGGAGAGGTGAGGATTTTTTTTTTATATTATTTTTAACACTTACTTTATTTAATTTTACTTTCGCAATGTATGTATATACATTGGAAATGTGAAATAACACGGGAACAGAGCAGTTTTAGTGTACTGAGCATGTTCCATAGGCCCCCATGTTATTTGCGTCTGATTCGATTCTGTCCAATTTGGTCCGCTGTATTGGACACAATCGGATCCGTGACAATTTGGACACAACTGGATGGCCATACAGGACCAATCTGTGCCCATAGGGATACATGGGGGCCAAATCGGATCCATGGCTTTCCGTTTTGCAATGGATAGCCGCGGATCCACAAAAATTGTGATGTGAAAGCAGCCTAAGACTAGTTCTATAGTCACAAGAAAACATCTAGCTGATTGATTTCTTGTTTTACAATTCTCCAGGAAGGCTTCACAAACCATCAGTACCAAGAGCTTGTTGATCCATCAACACTGACATATGTAACCCGCTCTGAAAATAGTATCTTCTTTGAAGTGGATGGGCCATATCTTGCCATGATCCTTCCAGCATCAAAGGAAGAAGGAAAAAAGCTGAAGAAAAGGTTGGTTCTGTGTGTTTAATCTTTTTCTCAGTCAATGTTGTACTTGTCTAAAGTTGTACTTGAAAGGTATAGCCTTCAGAACCAAAGTACTTGTTTACTTAGACTGTGTTTAAACAAAATTATCAGATCGGTATAGACATGACCCCTTGTAAATTTGCAAAGTAGTTGAATTTCTAGAAAAAAAAAAGTATTTAGTAGATTCAAAAAACATAATCTAGTGGTAGGTTACAGCTAACTGCTGCCTTCACATTTGCGGACCCCTCTGCAGCATTCTGCGGAGGGAATCCGCAATGTGATCGCAGCACCGCAAGCTCTTATGTTTATAATGGGAGCGCACGGTACTGCGCTTGACTGCGCATGACCGTGCACACCCATTCACTCCCATATGTGATTTGTGCGCAGGCGTCCGCACCAGGGACGCAACATGCATGCGTACAAATCACAGTCGCATCTGCACCAGGGACGCGACATGTTGCGTCCCTGGTGCGGACGAGAGTGTGATTTGTACGCAGGCATCTGCCTGCGCACAGATCACATATGGCAGTGAATGGGTGCGCACGGTCATGCGCAGAGCTGCGCATGACGGTGCGTTCCCATTATAAAGATAGGGGCTGGCGGCGGCTGCAGACAGCTTGAGGATTCCCTCCGCAGGACGCTGCGGAGGGTCCGCAAATGTGAAGGCAGCCTTAGCTTACTACAAGGCTATAAATAAAGGGTTATTGTCATCCACACTAGGATCTGTGGTGTGCTTGTATTGTATGTGACTTTTACATTCTTTTACCTCCATAGGTATGCTGTGTTTAATGAAGATGGCTCCCTTGCTGAGCTTAAAGGGTTTGAGGTAAAGAGAAGAGGGGAATTGCAGCTGATCAAGATATTCCAGTCCTCTGTTTTTGAGGCTTTCCTGAAGGGGACCACATTGGAAGAGGTCTATGCTTCTGTCGCCAAGGTGGCAGATTACTGGCTGGATGTGCTTTACAGCAAGGTGATTAAGTGCGCCAAACATCTGTAGAATTGTTACATTGCATCATAGGTTTAGAAAATAATAATCTGTTTATAGCCCTTAAGTTGAATTTGTAGAAGGCAAAACGAGCCATTTTACCTAGTTAGCTCCATGTTAGCTTCTGAATTCAGTCAGATAATAAATGCTGAATTGATGCATGTATATATATTATTCTATATCTGCTAGGCTTTCTACTCTAGAAGTCGGGTTTATCATGTGTAATATTTTTTATACATTATTAAATTGTAAAATGAAAAGAAAATATTCTATATTTTTTTCTGCTCAGGCCGCTAATATGCCGGATTCTGAACTCTTTGAATTGATCTCTGAAAATCGTTCCATGTCTCGACGACTTGAGGATTATGGGGAGCAAAAATCTACATCTATTAGTACTGCCAAACGCCTCGCTGAGTTTCTTGGTGATCAGATGGTTAAGGATGCTGGACTTAGTTGCAGATATGTCATATCTCGCAAGCCTGAAGGCTCTCCAGTTACTGAAAGGTACGAGCAGTAGAATTATAGAAAAAATAATGTAAACATTGAGAGCAATGCCATAAGTATAATAGTAGCTGCCAGAATGGTCTTTTCCAATTATAAATATGCGTTTTTTTTTTTTTTTTTCCTTGCATGTTTCTTATCGAAATGCTAATGGTAAAAATGTAAAGGTAAAAAAAAACAATACACTAACAGCATGCTGACCACAGAAGTCATGCACTTTACTACGCTCCCCCATTTCTAGACAGCAGCAAAAAATAGGTGAAAATACTGAGTTTCTACTTTCCTGGTGGTGTAAAAAAGGGGAGGAATCAATATCACTAACTAATCACTTTAGGTCATCTGCTGTACATGTGCAGTCCTGCAAACCGCCATACCTGTATAGCGTAAGAATTGCTCCGGCTCATAAATAGAGCTGACGAAATCATCAGCAGATGTCTGCAAAGTATAGTAGCGGATACTCTGCAGTAACACCCATTATTGTTGTTGGCACAGATCGTAGGCAATCAACTCCTCCTCCCTCTCTGCTTTGACACAATTTAATTGAAATTATGTTGTTCTGATGGTCTCTATGGTCACCTAGGGCCGAACAAGGGCCTCGGAGTCACCTAAGTATAGAGGCCTGTAAGGTCCTGCCTTGAGCAGGACCTGATACTCCTCTTGCCTGTGTGCGAAAAATTTTTGTATGTGTATATAATGTATATATTAATTTCAGACTATAGCACACACCCGACCATAAGACATACCCAGGTTTTAGAAAAGGGATATAGGAGAAAAATGTTTTGAAGCAAAAAATGTGGTCATGATGCCCTGTTATGGAGGAGATCTGCTTCTGACACTGCTATGGGGGTAATGTCCCCAAATTTTGTGCTAATGTCCCCCACCTAAGACCCTTCCAGGTATATATGTCCCATATCCTACGTGTATATGTGCCCATATCCAGGTACATGATCCCCCATCCTGGTATATAATCCTCCATCCTGGTATATGTTCCCAGATCAGCTGACATGTGCAGGGAATGATGCGAGTTCAGCATGTGAGCTCACATCAAAGAGAGGGAGGCAGCCAAGGGCGTACATATAAACCCTTGGTCGTGAAGGGGTTAAGCGTGCATAAAAATGCAGTAACCCACATATTACCACAGCGAGGTGAGGACCCATTATTAAATTAAGCAGCTGAGGGTGGCAGCTGACAGCTGTCTGCTTTCATCGGGCTAGACTTAAAAAGCCCCACGCATTTTTTTTTTTTTATTATTTAACACCCTATAATGCCAGGTTGGCTGGCTTACACTGTGTTTTGGCAACCAAGGAGAATCACTGTCCAGATTTAGGAAATCCACTCTGACTACAATAGCCAATCACAGAGGCTCTCACAGAGTATGAGCTCCTCTGATTGGCTGTTTGTCTGACAGTGCAGTGAATATGCAATTAGCCTAATAGGCGGCCTGGAAGTAACCACTGGAGACTGGTAAGACCGATCTAGCTATTCTATCTATCTGTCTATTCTATTCAATCTATCTATCCTGTCTGTTCTTTTCTAAATTTATACACATGAGAAATGCTATGTTTAATTCGCATTGCACTCAGACAGCACACGGATGTCACACAGATACCACACTGATGTTAGCTGAGAAAATGTCGGACACTCGCAGAGCAGTTGCATGCAAAATGGAGCAAAAAACAGATGTCACTCGTCCAACTCTCCTTAATGAGAAACGGACCGATTTTTAAAACGCCAGTGTGTTTCCACCCTTAGATGGAAACCCAGATGTAAGTGCTCTGCGTAGAGCACGAGATAAATGTTATCCAAAGTTTTTATATAAAATGTGCCCATAAAAAGTTTCAACTCCGTCCACAAACAATGCTACGGTTCCCTCCCGCCTTCCAAAAAGAAAAAATAGCCAGCAAAATCTGTGCTCCTAAATCCATTGTGCCTAAACCCCAATTAGTGTCCACATGTCTGGCATTTCTGTATTGAGGAGATCCCACTTAATTTATACAATGCAGTACAATGGCAGATTTGCAGTTTTCACTCAGCAACATCAATTGCTTTTTGTTTCTGGAGAACACCCATGGAATCAAAATCAGTGCTACTCCTATAGATAAATTTATAGAGGGGTGTTATTTCCAAAATGGGATCAATTGAAGGCTGGAATTTCCCTGTGGGAAAATGTAACATTTGGTTCGAAAACAAAATCTTGTGGTAAAAATGTATTTTTTTCTTCACCACCCAATGGTATAAAATTCTGTGACCCACGTATGGTGTGAATATTATCACTGCACCCTTAGATGCATTCAATGAGAGGTATTTTTCAAGTTGAGGATGGAGCTTTCTGCTGTTTTGACATGTCAGGGGGCTCTTCACATGTGACATGGCATCTGCTACCTATATGGCGCTCCAAAATTCCAATGGCGGTCACGGTCTTCCGACCTGTGCTGTGCAGCCAAGCAGTAGTTTTCCTCCACATATTATGGTATTATGGTAATTAGGAGAAATTGCAAAAGAAATTGTACAGGTTTTTTTTCTCCTCTTACCCTTGTGAAAATAAAAAAATTAGGCTTAAAGCAACTATGTGATTTATTTTTTCATTTTCTGATCATCATAATGGGAGACCCAGACAATGGGGTTTAGGGCACTGCCCTCCGGAGGCCACACTAGGTACTACAAGTTTGTAGTAACCGCCCCCTCCGCTTATAAACCCCTACCGCAGGAGATATCCTCAGTTTTAAACTTAGTGTGCTCGGAGGATCACACTCTTTGCTTGCACATCACAGCATTCTCTCAGCTCACGTGATGGCGTATGAAGACAAGGTAGGTCCCGGTCGGGGACCTCCGGCAGTCTCCCTGTTCACCCTTGGGGAACACGCAGGTTGAGGTAACGGAGGGCCTAGAGCCTGGACACGTCGTGTCCTCCCGGTACGCTGCCGCGCTCCTTCCCATCCTTCCTTGGGGGCTCTGGGAAGTGGGAGACAGGAGCCTTGCACAGCTCCGCTCCGTCCGAGGCCTCCCTTAATGGTGCTTACAGACCGGACCGGCACTGAGGTACCCTGTGTATCTCCGGTGTGCCTGGGGGTAGTGTCTGGACCTTATGTGTTCTGACACTCAGACCGCGCGCAACCCTCGGGTCCGCGGTTCTGGCGGTGTGCCCTGTGCTGGGGTCACCCTGGCTGACCGCCCTGTGGGTCACAGGGGCTGCGGCTGTGGGCTACAGATTTTTGTCTACAGCCCGGGGTATAGTGTTGACACAATACCTCCCGCGCTGCGGGCTCCGGCACCAGATTTACTAAGATGGCTGCCTGGAGAGACGAGGAGCAGCCCAGGGGATGACGTCATCGCTGGGCGTGTGTGTGTGCTTCCCGCGTGTTTTCTGCGCCGCCCATGGCTTATCCGGCGGCGGCCATTTTCCCCTCACTTCCCTACTGGAATTGATTGAGTGCACTACTGCATTTCTGGGGAGACCGGTCATAACCCTCGCGGAGGCCACACACACACCACTCCTCTCCACCACATTGAAGCGGTCGGTATGCCACCGGTGTACCGGTTTCTGATTGGCTTATTTTCCCCGGCTGTGGGTATGTCCTCAGCAAGGAAAAGTGCTGCTAAGGCAGCCAGTACCACCACTACCTGTGCTACATGCAACGGAACGCTGGTTGGGGGGTCCTGCAATAACTGCGGACGCCCAGATGCCCGGACTGATAGTGCTGAAACTGCAGCTCCGGTGCTGTACCCTGAGGTTCAGGTGATCCCAGGGCCATGGGAAACACAGAATAAGATTAATGAATCTGTGTTGTCCAAACTGTCCTCCATGTCGCAATCCCTGGAGGCACTGACGAGGAGGCTGGAAAACCCAGCTGCTCCTTCAAGTTACCCCCGGGTGTCACCCTTGTCAACCGCGAGACCCCTTAAGCGGGCTCGCCGAGATGACTCACCCGAGATCCAGACTCTCTCTGAGGAGGAGCGTCACTCTGATGGTGACGAGGATGATGGGGGTTCAATACTTGAGTCTGTGTCCGAATCACCAGACGGGGTGGAGGATCTGGTATCCTCCATCAACGAGACTCTGCATCTCGTGGCACCCCCTGAGGAGGTGGAACTCCACCCGAAGGAGGTGTATCAATGGTTGCAGCCGGAGGCTCGACCATGTGGCTCCTTTATGGACCACACTAATTTTGGAAGGGTGGTCAGAGCCCCCAGGATTCATCCTGGGCGGCGTTATGTCCGCAAAGCTAAGGACACTCGTTTCCCCTTCCCTCAGGAGGTGCTTCAGGAGTGGTCGCAGTCCCCGAAGGTGGACGCTTCCATGACCAGGATTGCTGCACGCTCCCTTTCTCCATTCGCCTTCCACGACAGCATTGGAGGATGTCGTCCACGCCCTATTGGGGGACAGGAACACAGAGAGGTTAAAAGCCCCTCCCCTTCCTCAGTACTCCAGTGTCTTCCTGTCCCCCTTGGGGCATGGAGAGGTTCCAGTGCTGTCAGGCCGGCAGAGGCAGCATTGGGGTGTACTTACAGCCGGGCCAGGGATGGACGTCGGGGGCGGCCTCCTCCTCCTTCTCGGGGCTCCCGTGGTGGGACCATCCGGCCTTCCTGCGTCCTACGGGGCAAAGCAGGCCGTGTATTGCAACGCCGGAGGCCTGTTCAGCTCTCCGGCGTCTCCCTCCTCCAGCTGCGGTCCCTGGGGCATGCATCAGAGGTGCCGCGGAGGCACTTCCGGTTTCGGGTGTGGCACTTCCGGTTCCGGGATGGCACTTCCGGTTTCGGGCGACGGCTCCTGTAAGGGCTGTGGCAGGCTGGGCGCAGCTCCAGGGAACCCAGCAGGACTTTCGCGCGCTACTGCCCGCGGCCGGTGACCAGGAGGAGGGAGGGAACAGGAGTTCCTCGTTGGGGGCACGGTACTTCTGGATAAGTACCCGCCGGAAGCTACACCCAGGTAAGGCTGATCCCTGAAACATGGAGGGTGATAGGCTTCCACCTCTGCTTCTGCAGAGCCCAGCGTTCCCCCAGCTCATGTAAGTGTTTCTGGGGGTGGTCACAAGGGGTCGAGTTATTTAGGCCCTGCACTCACACTGGGACCCCTTCTCTTCCCTTTTTGTCTATAGGGAGACAAGGGCCGTCTGTGGAAAGGAGCAATAATGGGGCTGCGGCAAAAAATTCCCTCTTCCTACAACAAGGTGTCGGCCATGACTGACGGTTGTCAGGATGGACTCCCCATCCCTGCTGGAGGAGCTCCAATCCATTAGGGAAGAGGTGCAGGCTTGTATCTCGGCACTGCGGGGTTTTGCTGCAGCTTCCGGGCCTTCCCCTCCGTAAGAGAGGAAGCTCCAGGATTGTGACTCTGTGGATCTCATGGAGGCTGGCCAGAGCTCAGCTTTAGAGGACGGCAAGGATATTGCCGCTGTTGCCTCTGTCCAGACACGAGAATCTGGACACTACTATTTTTCCACGGAGTCCATGGGTGCATTGGTGGACACTGTCCATTGTACCATGGGAGTAGAGGTGGTGGAAACCCCTTCTTCTGTGCAGGACTGAATGTTCAGAGGCCTGAAGGCTAAGCGGCTCACCCCATCCGAGTGGATTGGAGGGTGATGACTTTGTCTGGGAGGTCCCGAAGGTGGACATCCAGGTGGCCAGGGTAGCAATCAGCTGCCATTGTAAACCCATTGTGCATGCCCTTGACACTCTGTTAAATGAGAGACCCAATGGAAATCTCTATGGAAGTCTCTATAAAGTCAATGGGACTTCTAACATGAAGGTCTATGGCAGTATTCCATTTGGGAAGCTTAGCATATAAGACCGCGTTGCCTTTTGAAGATTCCTCCCGGTTGAAGGACCCCCTCGTTTGTAAAATGGAGAGTGTCCTCAATAAATCCTGGGAGGCGGCAGCTATGTCTTTAAATGTGAACATTTCCTCTACATGTGAGCAGGTCTGTCTTTAAGTGGCTCACCGAGCTGGGAGAATTCCTCCTGCAGGGTACTCCCAGGGAGGAGCTTTGGACTCCATTCCACTTCTGAGACGTGCTACGGGCTGATGCCTCTGCTGAGTCGTTCCGCATTGGCGCCAGGTGCGCAGTGTTGGCTAACACAGCTCGCAGGGCAGTGTGGCTTACGATGTGGAATGGGGAGGTCACGTCAAAGCTCCAGCTGTGTGGCCTCCCCTTGCAAAGGGCATTGGATGACATCCTGGAAAAGGTGTCAGACCGGAAAATGTGTCTCCCGGAACAGGAGCCCTTTCGGAGGCAGTCCTTTTGGCCTGAGCGCA
The DNA here is from genome assembly GCA_033576535.1 of Allobates femoralis. Taxonomy (NCBI): domain Eukaryota; kingdom Metazoa; phylum Chordata; class Amphibia; order Anura; family Aromobatidae; genus Allobates; species Allobates femoralis. The sequence continues at coordinate 602,787,352 of JARQOC010000003.1, read as the reverse complement.
GCCAACCCTCCCAGTCTAAAGGGAAGGGTAAGTCTGGTCGCTGGGCATTCCAGTACGGGGACAAGACCCGTAATATCTTGCTCCCCCAGCAGCGGCATCACCAGCCGCCCCTAAACAAGGCCGCCTTCCCCATTGCGGGGCGGCTCCTGCGGTTTCTGCCACAGTGGCAAGCAATCTCCTTGTGCCCTTGGATCCTCTCGACCATTTGGGAGGGTCTACGCTTGGAATTCGAGAGCCAGCTCCTCCATGTCTTCGAGTCCTCTCCCTTCCTCAGGGAGACTCTCACACAGTATTTCTTGTCGGGTCTGCGACACCTGTTGGATTCGGGTGTGGGGTCCCCAGTTCCTCCTGGAGAGGAGGGCCAGGGGCGCTACTCCAGGTTATTGTGGACCTCCAGAACGCGTATTTCTCATGTCCCCATTCACCCGTCCCACAAGCGCTTTCTGCGATTCACGATCTCCGGGGCAGGCGGGACGGTCCATTCTTGGCTTAATGTGCTGCCCTTTGGGATTTCGTCGGCCCCAGAGGTTACCAAACTCATGGGGGAAGCGATCACATTCATCCAGACCCAGGGGATATGTGTGCTTCCCTATTTAGACGACATGTTGGTGGTAGCTCCTTCGGCAGTGCTTCTGCGCACAAAGGTCTCCAACACATTGGAGATTCTTCAGTCCCTGGGATGGGTACCCAATCTTCAAAAATCGGAACGGGTGCCTGCAACCCGACGTCAAATTTTGGGGGTCTTGCTGGCCTCCTCCAGACAGACCTCATTTCTTCCTGCGGCATATCAGCTTTTGCGCCGCGTGAATCTGACCCGCTTCTGGGCAAGGGGGTCGACCTCCTTGCGGGAAGCAATGTCCCTGTTAGGGGCCATGTCGGCCTGCATTCAGTCAGTAACATGGGCTCAGGCTCCTTCCCGACTGCTCCAGGAACACATACTGAGTTCTTGGGACAGACGTCAGGATTCCTTAAACTCGCGGGTCCGGTAAAGCGGGTGGTAACCTCGCTTTCCTGGGGATGAATCCCAGACACCTTCCTGTGACCTCCGTTCCCACTGATGCCAGCGGTTCCGGTTGGGGTACGATGGTAGTTCGCACACCCTTCCAGGGGATTTGGAGTCGCTCGGTCAGTCGCCAGTCTTCAAACTTCTGGCAGTGGAGGAAGCGCTTCTTGCTGCAGCTCACGTTCTCCGGGGTCATCATGTCAAGGTCCTGTCAAGACAACGTGACTACGGTTGCTTTCTTGCGGTACCAAGGCGGTACTCGTGGCTTACACTTGCAGGGGCTGGCAAGACTGTTCCTTTTGTGGGCAGTACGCCATCTTCTCTCCTCCTCGGCAGTACATCTGAAGGGACTGGTCAATGTACAGGCAGATTCTTGAGCCGCACGGAGGTCCACCCAGGAGAATGGTGCCTCCATCCGGAAGTATTTCGCTCTCTTACGGACAGGTGGGGTGTCCTTTCGATCGACCTGTTCGCTTCGGGCTCGAATACAAAGGTGCCAACCTTTTTCTCCCTGACGCGGTCGGACCATCCTCGGGGGCTGGATGCTTTTGCCCATCCCTGGGACTTCCGGTTGGTGTATGCATTTCCTCCAATCCCACTACTTCCCAAAAACGTTGCAACGGATTCGGGCGGAGGGGGTGACACTATCCTGGTGGCTCCCCTGGGGCCCAAACTGGCGTGGTACGACGCCATCCGAGACCTGGGCCTGGAGGGACCGATTATGTTAGCCCACAGTCTCAACCTACTGTCCCAGGGTCCTCTGTTTCACCCGGGCCCTCAGTGGCTCATTCGGGCGGCCTGGCTGTTGCGACCAGGATCCTGAGGATCAAGGGTCTCTCCCAGGCAGTGATCCACACGCTTCAGCAGAGCAGGAACCTTGTGACAAATGCTATTTACGGGAGGGCTGGCATCGTTTCCTGTCCTGGTGTGCTCCTTCCATCCCGACCATGCATCATCCTAATGTGGCCCAACTCTTGGATTTTTGCAGCGTAGCTTGGATTTGGGGCTTCGGCCGAGCACTCTTAAGTCCAGAGGTCGGCACTTGGGGCGGTTTTTTGCCCAGGATCTTGCTTCCCATCCATGGCTCAAGCAGTTTTTTACTTCTGCTTGGGGGTGGCGTCCCCGGATTCGGCCTTCTGTCCCTCCCTGGGACTTGATGCTTGTTCTCCAAGGGCTTGCTCGAAGTCCCTTTGCACCCTTGTCTGCTGCATCCCTTACGTCTCTCTCACAAGGTGGCGTTTTTGGTGGCCATCACTTCTGCTCCCAGAGTTGGAGAACTGCAGGCGCTCTCTGTCCGGGCTCCGTGCCTCATGGTGTCCGTTGTTTGCATTACGCTTCGGTTGCATTCATCTTTTCGTTCGAAAGTTGTCGGATTTCCATCGGTCCCAAGGAAGTGGTTCTGCCTTCGTTTTGTCAATCTCCTGATAATGCGGCTGAGGCCGTGTTTCACTCCTTGGATGTTCGTCGGACTGTCCTCCACTACCTTCGAGAGACCGCTTCCTGGAGGTTAGATCAGAACCTGTTTGTTCGGCTTTTGGGAATAATACAGGGAAGAAGACTTCCTAGGCTACCATCACTTCCTGGATCACGAAGGTGATCTGTGAGGCCTACGTCACTCCGGTCCTTGCTCCTCCGGTGGGGTTGAAGGCTCCTTCAACTCGGACTGCTGCTACGTCCTGGACAGAGCAGGCTGGAGCTTCATCGGAGCTGATTTGCAGAGCGGCTACGTGGTAGTCTTCCTCTCTTTTTCTCGCCTCTATAGGTTAGATCTGTCCTTCAGTCGGGATCTGTCCTTTGGTAGGAAAGTCCTACAGGCAATAGTCCCACCCTGAGGAGTATCGGTGGTATTCCTCCAATGCTGTCGTGGAAGGCGAATGGAGAAAACTGAATTAGTCCTTACCGGTAATTCCTTTTCTTGGAGCCTTCCACGACAGCATCAGTTCCCCCCCTTGTTGGTGTTTGATTCCGGTTTGTATCAGATAATCCATGGCTAAGGGTGATCTTGGTAATACACTGGAGTACTGAGGAAGGGGAGGGGCTTTTAACCTCTCTGTGTTCCTGTCCCCCAATAGGGCGTGGACGACATCCTCCAATGCTGTCGTGGAAGGCTCCAAGAAAAGGAATTACCGGTAAGGACTAATTCAGTTTTTCTCTGCCTCTGATAGCTCCTCCTTGAAGGACGCAACGGATAGACAGGTCGAACAACTCGCCAAGTCTTCTTATGAGGCTGTGGGGTCTTCATTTGCCCCTAATTTTGCCACGGTCTGGACCCTGCAGGCGATCACCGCCTGTTTGGATGGTGTCACTGACCTAGCGGGGTCCAATTCAGAGGTCCTGGCGCTTATCGATAGGGCAAGAGCCTATGCGGATTACGCCAGGACAGCGACCTTGGAGACTGCCAGTCGCTCTGCTGTGGCTTCGGCCAATGCGATAGCGATACGCAGGTTGTTGTGGCTGCGTCTATGGGACTCAGATGCCACGTCAAAGAAGATTTTGCAAAGTCTTCCTTTCTCTGGTGACAGGCTGTTTGGAACCGAGCTGGATAAGCTGATAAAGTATTCTGCGGAGTCTAAGATTCCACAGAATAAGCCTAAGCCACGGTATACGGTTAAAAGGAACCCTAAACAGTGGTCCTTTCGTTCCAGCTCGCAATCATCAGCATCGTCCGCTCGCGTGGACAGAGGGGGCAAGCCCTCTACTCAGTGGCGCCCCAAGGGTCGCCAGAAGAAGCCGACGGGGGCAGCAGCTGCCACCCCCAAACCCGCTTCCGCATGACTCGCTCTCTTGTCCTGCCGCCCCACAAGTGGGGGGCCGCCTGTCACGATTTCAGGACAGATGGTTACTCCACGTTCAAGATCAGTGGGTCCGAGACATAGTCTCGCGCGGTTACAGGATAGAACTGACGTCGTGGCCGGCGCACCGATTCCATCGGTCTGTCCCATCCCCAGAAAAGGCGCAGGCTTTTTATCGGGTGTTGGAGGGACTCCGCAGAGACGGGGTAGTGGTCCCAGTGCCTTCCGGGGAGAGGTTCCGGGGTTTTTACTCCAACCTCTTCATTGTCCCGAAGAAGGACGGCTCTTTTCGCCCGGTTCTGGACCTCAAGTTGTTCAACCGTCACGTGTTGGTTCGGAAGTTCCGTATGGAATCCCTGCGCTCCGTGATCGCGGCTGTGTCGCAGGGAGACTTCCTAGCGTCCATAGATATCCGAGACGCTTACCTTCACGTGCCCATTGCACAGGCTCACCAGCGCTGGTTGCGATTCGCAGTGGGGGACGAACACTTCCAATTCGTGGCGCTGCCTTTCGGGTTAGCCTCGGCACCGCGGGTGTTCACAAAAGTGATGGCTTCAATGATGGCTCTCCTACATGTGCAGGGACATGCCGTCATTCCCTATCTAGACGACCTGCTGGTCAGGGCTCCATCGGAACACCTTTGTCGGAAGAGCCTGGAGGTGACCATGCAGTCTTTGGAGCAGTTTGGGTGGCTTCTCAATATCCAGAAGTCAACCCTGGTTCCGACCCAGTCACTGACATATCTGGGCATGGACTTCCACACGGACTCAGCTCTGGTGTCTCTGCCGCGAGCAAAACAGCTGGCCATCCAATCAGGAGTGCAAGATCTCCTCCTGTCACCACACTCATCTCTACGGGTTTTGATGAAGCTGGTGGGGCGCATGGTGGCAGCGATAGAGGCGGTGCCTTTCGCGCAGTTTCGCCTCCGTCCTCTCCAGCTGGAAATTCTCCGCAGGTGGGACAAGAGGACGGCCTCTCTGAATCGGCTGGTGGTCCTTTCGCAACCGACCAGGGATTCACTACAGTGGTGGCTTCAGCCGTGTCACTTGTCACGGGGCCAGTCTTTCCTCAAACCGTCATGGTTAGTGGTGACCACCGACGCCAGTCTCAAGGGCTGGGGTGCGGTGTTCTTACACCACAGGGCTCAAGGCCTCTGACGCAGTCAGAGTCGGCGTTGCAGATCAACGTGCTGGAGATCAAGGCGGTCTATCTGGCACTCCTGGCTTTTCAGACATTCCTGTCAGGACAGCCTATTCGGGTTCAGTCCGACAATGCGACGGCCGTCGCCTATATAAACCATCAGGGAGGGACCAGAAGTGCTCAGGCCCTCGCCGAAGTCCACCGCATCCTATCCTGGGTGGAGGACAACGACTGCCTGATCTCCGCAGTTCACATCCCAGGGGTCGAGAACTGGGAGGCCGATTACCTGACCTGGCAGGGGATGGACGCCGGAGAGTGGTCTCTGCATCCGGACGTCTTCCGGGACATCTGCAGCAGATGGGGTATCCCGGACGTGGACCTGATGGCCTCACGGCTGAATCATCAGGTACCTCACTACATGGCGAGATCGTGGGACCCTCAGTCTCTGGGGGCGGATGCCCTGATCCTGTGTTGGTCCGATTTCCAACTTCCATATGTGTTCCCTCCTCTAGCACTGATTCCCAAGGTTCTGTGGAAAATCAGGACGGAGTGCCGCGAAGCCATTCTGGTGGCTCCGGACTGGCCCAGGAGGTCCTGGTATCCGGATCTGTGGCAACTGTCCGGCGGGAACCGGTGGGCTCTTCCAGACCGCGCAGATCTTCTCGCGCAAGGCCCTTTCTTCCACCTCAATTCCAGGGCCCTCAGATTGACTGCATGGCTCTTGAGGCCTGGCTTCTGACATCCAGGGGGTTCTCTCCTACTGTGGTTGACACTATGAATCGGGCTAGAAAGCCCGTATCGCGGAGGATATACCACAGAACGTGGAAAATCTTTTTCGCCTGGTGTGCTTCTGGCGGACGTTCACCGTGGCCCTTGTCCATTCCGACTCTGTTGGGTTTCCTACAGTCGGGTTTGGAGTTGGGGTTATCCCTCAGCTCCCTGAAGGGACAGGTATCAGCGCTTTCAGTGCTGTTTGACAGGCGCTTGGCGCTCCTTCCGAAGGTCCGTCAATTTCTGCAGGGTGTGTCCCGGGTGGTCCCGCCATACAGGCGACCACTGGACCCTTGGGACCTTAACATGGTTCTGGCGGCCCTGCAGAAACCGCCGTTTGAGCCACTGAGGGATGTCTCCCTCTCTCGTCTGTCCCAAAAGGTGGTCTTTCTGGTGGCGATTACATCTCTGAGACGTGTTTCAGAATTGGCTGCACTGTCGTGCAAGTCACCCTTCCTGGTTGTCCACCAGGACAAGGTGGTGTTGCGCCCGAGAGCAGAATTCTTGCCGAAGGTGGTTTCCACTTTTCACTTGAACCAAGAGATTGTTCTCCCATCATTTTGTCCCGCTCCTGTTCATCAGGTTGAGCGCGACCTTCACACTCTGGATCTCGTGAGGGCTGTACGCATTTATGTGTCCAGGACGGCCTCCTTCCGGAGTTCGGACTCTTTGTTCATCCTTACGGCGGGTCGCTGTAAGGGGTCCGCGGCGTCCAAATCGACCTTGGCCAGATGGATCAAGGCGCCCATTCAAGAGGCCTACCGTTCTACGGGTCTGCCTCTCCCGGTGGGCTTGAAGGCACACTCGACCAGAGCCGTTGGTGCTTCCTGGGCTTTGCGACATCGTGCCTCTGCTCTGCAGGTGTGTCAGGCGGCCACGTGGTCCAGCCTGCACACTTTCTCTAAGCACTATATGGTGCATGCCCATGCCTCTGCGGATGCAAGTTTGGGCAGGCGGGTCCTCCAGGCGGCGGTGGCCCACCTTTAAGGGGGACCGCGTCTTTAAACATTTTGTGAGGAACTTTTCCCGCCCTGGGGTTTGCTTTAGGACATCCCCATTGTCTGGGTCTCCCATTATGATGATCAGAAAAAAGAGAATTTTGTTTACGTACCGTAAATTCTTTTTTCTTGAATCATCAATGGGAGACCCAGCACCCACCCAGTTGTTCCGTTGGATGTTTTTTTCCTTGGACTGTACCCAGTTGGGACAGTGTTGTTTTGCGGGGTGTTAGACCGTCGGTACACGGTCTTCCCGATGGTTCGGGTGTGGTTGTCTCCTCGCAGCTTATGGACCAAACTGAGGATATCTCCTGCGGTAGGGGTTTATAAGCGGAGGGGGCGGTTACTACAAACTTGTAGTACCTAGTGTGGCCTCCGGAGGGCAGTGCCCTAAACCCCATTGTCTGGGTCTCCCATTGATGATTCAAGAAAAAAGAATTTACGGTACGTAAACAAAATTCTCTTTTTTCACAACTCAACTTTATAAAATTCTATGATCTAAGGGTAAGTTTTCTCCTTGTAGAGAGTGACATGTCTGAAGAGGCAATCTGCATATAAGATTCTGTGAAGCATCCGGGAATTCAAGGTGTATCTAGATACATTTCTTAAGGGTGTAGTTTCCAAAATGGGGTCACGTGGGGGTGTTTTCCACTGTTTAGGCACATCAGAGGTTCAGCAAATGGCATCCTCTATCCATTCTAGTCAATTTTCTGTTTCTAAAGTCAAATGGCGCTCCTTCCATCTGAGCGCTGCCGTGCACCCAATCATCGGTTTTCCACCACATATCAGCGGGCTCCGAAGAAATTGTAGAAAATTATACGTTATGTTTTCTCCTGTTACCCTTGTGAAATTGCAAAATTTGGGGCTAAAGTAACATTTTTTTTATAGGAAAAAGTAACATTTTCATTTTTTTTTCCTTCCACATTCTTTAATTCCTGTGAAATACCTGAAGGGTTAATAATCTTCTTGAATGTGGTTTTGAGCAGCCTGAGGGGTGCAGTTTTTGGAATGGTGTTACTTTGGGGTATTTTCTGTCACACAGGCCTCTGTCACTTCAAACGTGATGTCACTAAAAAAAATGACTTTGTAAATTTTGTTGTAAAAATGAGAAATTGCTGATGAACTTTAACCCCTCTAATGTCCTAACAAAAGATGTTTCGAAAAATTGTGCTGCTATAAAACATACGTGGGAAATGTTATTTATTATTTTGTGTGATGGAACTCTCTGGTTTAAAGGCATAAAAATTTAAAGTGCGCTGTTTCTCTCCTTTAAACTGTCTCCCCCCTCGTGCGCTCTCTCCCTCCCCTCCTATGTGTTCTCTTTCCCCCTTTGGTATACAATGATGGCGGTGACACGCGTGCTAATGCGTGCACCAGGTCACACCGCTGCCATCTTGGCATTCCCAGTTGTACAAAGATGGCAGCAGTGTGAGTAAGTGCACATGCTCGCATTTACTCACACGGCCACCATCATTGGACACTTGGGTATACAAAGATGGCGGCCGACTGAGTAAGTGTGCATGCGCAGTTACACAGACGGCAAGGATGGGGGGGAGGTGGTGATGTGTCGTCAGATTCGGGCTGCAGCACTGCTGGTGGGACTGCGCAATGGGTCAGTACTGCCAGTGGGTGCCATATTTGCACATCCATCACTTGGGGGTGCCAATATGACTGCTGCACACGTGATTGGAGGACATTGTGACGGCAGAAGTGGATGACATCCTCCACAGGAGGATTATGCAAGTACCCTGTTTTCCCTACAATAAGACAGAGAGGGGGTTATATATTGCATGGGAATATTGGGGGCTTGCAAGGGATGATGGGAAAATAAGACATTCCCTGAAAATAAGGCATAGTGCATTTTTTTTTTTGGAGCAAAATGTTTTATAAGAGAGTGTCTTATTTTCGGGGAAACAGGGTAAATTAAGTGATATTGGCCAGAATTGAAAAAAATGGCCTGGTCAGGAAGCTGAAAACAGGCTTTGGGGCGAAGGGGTTAATTTAAAAAAAATTTATATTATAGAATATAGTGGTGGTAATCTATTAGTGTTTCTCTGAAATGTGTAATATAGCATTACAGCACACATCCTCTGAAGCACACTCAACCCTGCTGTGTATACACTCACACTGCACATGCCCACATTCTCCAGCACCTTCCAGGTATCACATGACCTACAAAGATCCTTCAGTCATTCAGGACATTCATCACCTATGCAGGTCCTGGTAATTTTCTCTTCTGCTCTGTATGGGTCAGACCGATCATTGTCGAGCAGGAAGAGGGAGAGTGATTTTCTCTGTGATAGGGAACGCAAGGTCGCCATGTTTCTTCATTGGAGGACGCTTTCTCCTGATTATAATAACTCATTTTTTAGCAAAAAAAATGTTTCTTTCTAAAAAGTGTAGTATAGTATTAGATGTAAGGCTGTGACCCGCTGGACTCTGAGGTCTTTTTTTAATCCTGATTCCATGTGTCTATTTCACTTTAGAGCTATTCCTCTGGCCATATTTCAGGCAGAGTTAGGAGTGAAGCGACATTATCTCCGCAAATGGTTGAAAAACCCATCTCTGCAGGATTTGGATATCCGCTCGGTTAGTTACCTGTCTGTTCATTCATTTTATTTTTTTTAATGTGTTGCTGCATCTTTGTGGTGGTTTGTATTGTTTGATTTTTATACCCTGTGGTGTCCTCCTTTTCTTCAGATTTTAGACTGGGATTACTACATCGAGCGTCTGGGTAGCGCCATTCAAAAGATCATTACAATTCCAGCAGCATTACAGCAGGTACGAAGATGGCATTAGACCCTTCATAGAGAGTAAAGTGCAACATGTCCGGAACATATTGTTCTCTCCAAACTCGGGTGACTTCTCTGAACTATGTACAGTCCTCACTGTAACCTGTCTCCGGATATTTGTCAGCTCAGAGGTCAGGTTCTGTAGCTCGGAGGACTCTCTATACTGGGCACATTGTGTTCACCATGCAGACATTGATCTTGTGGACTTTCAGTATTGAATGTAAACAAGAATGTATTATAATAGATTGAATTATTTTTATTTTTTTTTACAAAACATATTGACAGGTATATGTTTAGATATTAATATTATAACTACTATTCTATTATTATTGTTTCTAATATTTTGTGTGTTTAGGTGAAGAATCCAGTCCCCAGAGTAAGACACCCAGATTGGCTCCATAAAAAGTTGCTTGAGAAAAATGACGTCTACAAGCAAAAAAGAATTAATGAGCTCTTCACTAGCGCAGGCAAAAAACAAGTGGGTACATAAGGTCTCTGTCTAAAATGTGGGCAGAGCATATTGGGAAGGGTGTAGTGTTACTGTTCACACGTTTCCACTCACTCCCGCATGATTTCTTTTATGTCCAGATGGTGGCGCTGTTTGATTTGCCTTTGCATCGGCCTCAATATTGTGGCTACAGCTCACAAAAATAAAAATTACGTAGAATACTAAATGTTACTGTAAAGTGTAACTAATCCATACTTCTAAGTGGTAAAAGCTTGACTACCAAACAGCACTGTGGCCGGATATGGCTCATTAATAATTAGTTATTTGCTAGCTGCGCTGTTCCTTTTCTGCCTATTTTAGTGTTGCTGTTAATTGTTGATAATTGCATGTTGTGTAAGCAGACATTTCCACAATACTCTAGGATTCATCAGGCTTTATGTGATGAATGTCTGCTAATGTGGATCGGAGGAAACACGTTGGTTGTAAATTCGCTTTGCATTAACCTTTCGTGTCCTTACAAAAACAAAGTGTGGATCCGAGATTTCCTGCCAAACCATGATGTGAGTGCTTAAATGCTGGACAGCCTCAGGACAGAGAATCTAAAATACCTAATTAAAGCGATTAAATAAAATAAAAGGTTTGTGAGTGGGAATCCTGCCATAAGCAGTCTTTTAACATGCTGCAGATTTCTAATACATTCCTAGATCCTCCTGGTTACAGCACAGTAATGCAGATATAGTAATAATACCATTTAAGATTCTATTTAGATACGATATTCAATATTGAGAAATGATGATGCCTTTGTTATATTGTTAACTATGTCCCTAAAACTCTGTAGTGATCTGTAAATTTAGTGTGGACCCTTAAGGCCCTGTCACACATAACGATCGCTCCAGTGATCCCGACAGCGATAACGACCTGCCGGGATCGCTGGAGCGTCGTTACCTGTTCACTGGGGAGCTGTCAAACAAGCAGATCTCCCCAGCGATCAGGGCCATAGGAGCCACCTCCCACATCGCTGAAGGCGATGTCAGCGTCCTCCCTGCTTAGGGCTTCCTGTAAGCATGGAGGACGCTGGTAACTATGATAAACAGCGGGTATCCAGGCAGCGCGCGCTGCCTAGATACCTGCTGTTTACCATGGTTACCAGCCAGTGAGGTCACTGATCGCTGGTCTCTCGCTGTCACACGCAGCGATGCGTGCTGACCAGCGGGAAACCAGCAATCAAAAAATGACCCTCAGCGATCTCGCAACAGGGGCCTGATCGCTGCTAAGTGTCACACATAACGACATCGCTGGAGAGATCGTCGTAATGTCACAGTTACAACAATCTCTCTAACGATATCGTTATATGTGACTGGGGCTTAAGTGTGTGAGTATAATTGGAGATCCCAGATATGACTCTTCTGTGCTTAGAAAAACGATACATTTACATTGCTTGAATTGCTCACTGTTTCCAGACATTTCTATATCCACAGACATTTCTACATCAGACCTCTATTATTACGTATACTGGAGCCAAATTGCCAGTGATTTAACAAATTTGCAATTGGCATCTTTTTAACTATTTCTGTAGATATATGTACAGGTTTTTACTATACGACTCCTAAAATAGAATGGGAAATTTTGATTTCTGATAGTTGACTGGCACCTACTGTGGAATATTTTTGTACTTTTATGCAACAATGCAAGAAATGGCAGCCAACTTGAGGTACTGTTGAAAAAAATGTTTTAGCCGTTTCAATCGGTAACAGCTTTACTGTATATGCATTACAGTAGTCTTGGGTCACTTCCTTTAACACGTTGAAATTACTAGAAAATGTTACTGTTTAGACCATGGGTCTCAGACTAAAATGTGAGCTGACACCAGTTACAATGTGGCGTGCAAACTAACAAGGTTTTTGTAACATTTAGGCTCTGACTTCAAAGCGATTTTGGCTGTGACATAGACAAAGCCCCCCACACTGCATCCTTGAATACACATATGCATCATACCATTAGTATATAATAATAATCTACTATATAATTGTCTAGCGGCCACTTTTGTCTGAGGCCGAAATCGCGCGCCAGCGCTCGTTGGTCGCCGGCAGCCGCGGCGGCCAATGAGCGCCGCATATGCAAAAGAGCTGCGCGTGCAGGTCCACTGCTCATCAGCCAGGAGATGATCGGCGTCAGCCGGTCATCTCCCTGCTGGAGAGCCGCTGACCCCTGTGCAGCAGTAGCTGAGCCGCGGCTATCTGCTACACAGAGGTCCACGGCAAGCCAGCTGGGAGATGACCTGGCGTCAGCCGGTCATCTCCCGGCTGCTCGCTGCGTTAGTATCCCTAGCGGGATTCAAATCCCCCGCAAAGCCGTGCTACGTCCCTGATTGGTCGCTGTGGCAACCAATCAGCGAAGCGGCTCGGCATGGCGTGCGGTTTTGAATGCCACGCCGCTGATTGGTCGGATTCAAAACCACGCTGAGCGGCGCACAGTGTATTTAAAATAGGGCGCGCGCCGCTTCTCTGATTGGTCGCGGCGTTCAGGTGTTGAGAGGATGCATGGGGAACACCTGGGAAGGGAGGGGGGGCTCTGATGAACGGAGGGGGAGTACAGCAGGGAGGTGGGGTGCGGAGGAGGGGGAGATCAGGGGTGAGGGGGATGATATTGGGGGGCCACTGAGGGGATCAGTGGCCCCCCAGCAATGGCGGCATCTCTATGCGATCTGACAGATCGTATAGAGATGCAGCAAGGGCGGCGGGTTTTACCGCCGCCATTTGTAGATGTTATGGGGGTGGGGGGGTGATCCCTAGTACTGGGGGTCTTGGAGGGCTAGGGGGGTTAATACTTCCACTTTGATCCGACATGTGTTTTCATGTCGGATCAAAGTGAAAGCATTTTTACCGACACTTTCACTTTGTGCAATGTGATGATCAGTAAACGGTGCTTACCGGTCATCACATTACAAGTGCCGGTAAAACACCAGCTAATTCTTAATCTCCAGGGTCTCGGCTACCCCCGGTAGCTGAAACCCCGGAGATTTTAGCTCCAGGGGCGTCAAACCAGGGCCCTTTCTGTTAGGACTTATTTTAACGTCCTAACAGAATAAGGACCCTGTTTTGACGACGTATATATGCAATGCGCCGTCACTAAGGTGTTAATGTACAGACATGTTTACATAGCGTGCTGGGAGGGGGAGCAAAATTGACGGACAACTATAATGATTTCACGCTGAGAGCGCTTCTATGGCTCCTGTTTGGAGTTGTTGCTGAATTGGTGCTTTTGCATGGTGCTTAGTTATTTCTTCTGCTAATTTCCTATGAATGAAAAGACTATAACTAGGACAATCTGGCCATTGGCACCTTTAGGTGCAGACACTAGTCCATATTGCACTCATAAACTCTGTACCTGGCTGCAATGGAGTAAGTAATTGCTTCTTTGGCCCAGTATTTGAAATCTTTGGCTTAGACCCCAAGGTTATAATATCTTTTTCTAGTTTATATCTTGTCTTTATTTTTTAGGTCACTGCTCAAATGCAGCAGCTGGATTCGTCACAAACGTCAGATATTGAGGACTTTGGAGTAAGGAAACGTCTGCAGCCTGCTATTCCTATAAGCACGAAGAGAAAACGTGAACTGACAGCAGAAGGGACTCAAGGCGACTCCCAAGATGTAGCACTTACACAATCTTGGAGAGAGGTCTTGGGTCCGCCACCTCCACTGGGAACCACAAAGGTGAGTGTGGCTTTTTAATATGCTAGTTACCTCTGGCTGCAGTTTGGTTCCAAGCTTGTTACCTGTATATCTTAATTTCTTTTGCGTTAATCCTTTACAGGAAGAGAGACTTCTTTGGTTGCGTTATCACAAGAAAAAGTGGGAAATACAGGCTCGTCAGCGCAAAGAACGACAGAAGAAACGGAGGTTAGCTGATGGAGATGCAGCCCCTGGAGCAGGAGGTGTAGTCCGTGAAACCCAAGCAGCTGGGTTAGGCAGTTTCCTGCGTCGAACGGCTCGCAGCATCCTTGATATGCCTTGGCAGATTGTGCAGGTTTGGCTTTATCTCTTTAAAAAAAAAAAAAAAGTGTGTGTGATATGACCAATAAGTGGTTTATTGAGTGCTTGTAACTTTCACAGATTGGGGAAAGCAGTCAGCCTGGTATCTTCCGCCTGTGGGCAGTAATTGGCAACGACTTGCACTGCATTAAGCTCAATATTCCTCGTCTTTTCTACGTCAACCAGAGAGTGCCCAAAACAGAGGAAGGAGTGGTGTACAGAAAGGTGAGGGCTACTGTGCCTGGCTCTATTATGTTCAGCAGATTAAATTGCTTTCTAATCTAGATTTGTTATTTGCATGTAGAAGAAAAAGAGAATAATAATTTGTAAGAGTAACTGAGAAAAACAGCTGCATATAGTATATAGATTTATTGAAAAACAATTATATAGTGAATAAATAGACCTTTAAATAGCAAACAGAGTTATATAAGATAACTAAAGTGGAAAACAGCACATGAAAAAAAAATATATAAGACGTGCTTTAGACAAAAAGCTATCTGTATATTATCAGGCCAAAAACATTAAAGGCATCAATAGCATAGTGCATCCAAATGTATGTACTGTATATAATATAATCTTGCAGCAAGTCCTCAATATAACAAATGAGTTGTAGACTACTGTAATTGCTATGCTGGAGTATACCGTCACAGGTATAATATGGTCTACAGACAGGGCCATTATAATAAAATATGACAATAAACCCCACATGTATAAGATATATCGTCTTTACCTTGTGACATAGTAGCAGAATAGAAGACCCTGACGTACGTTTCACCACTTGCAGTTTTATCAGGAGGAAAGTATGCATGTGGCTCGCTGCTTACAAATAAATATACCAACAATGTCAAACACAAGTGAAAGGATTTTTTTATGAAGTGTTGGAAAAAAGTTCTGAAGAAGGCAAAAAAAAGATGCCATTTTCTGCGACTCATAACATATCTTCAATATTCCAGTTAATGGAGCTGTGTGAGGGCTTATTTTTGTACTGCAGGCTGATTTATTTTTTTCTATGGTACAATGTTTTGATCGCCTCTTATTGTACTTTTTTTTTGTGGTGGTGTTAGCCAGACATAAAAACGCATCTCTGGCATTTTTCTCCTTCGCCTCATTGGGGGACACAGACCGTAGTTTTTTTTTTTTTGCTTAGGGTCGCTTAGGAGGCAGACCTCTTTTATTGTTTTCCCTTTTTTAGATAGATTTATTAGAATTTTACTTTTTCTCCCTCTTTTTTTCTACAACTCCAAAGAAAAAGGAAGAATCTTTCTCAGCTCCCCACATGGGCTGAGTTTATAGCACCTAATCATCTCCTTCCCAGCTTCATCCTAGATCCTGGGCCAAGGTTCAGAGAGACTCCATTTAACAGCCCTCCCCAGGCCTCATAGCTGAGCCCTGGGTTGAGTGATGGAGGTCTCATCTTCAGGATACTATCTTTAGGTTTCTGGATGGCAGCACGCAGGCCGGTCACTTGTCCTACACGCAGGACGGACATTGCCCTCCCCAGTCTCCCCTCACAGGGACTCCGGGTAGAGGAGCCAACCACAGGTACTCGTTTACCCATGGCATTGGAGCCCGGCTTGCCCCCTTCCCACATTGCCTTCCAGCGGCCGCATACCTCCGGCCTCCACCCCGACAGGACCCGGACACCGATGGCTCTCTGCATCCGGGGATTCCTCCCACGGTGCAGCAGCAATCTGGCTTTTGCCTTTGCCCCCGGGTCGGTCGGGACCTCCGCGCCGGCCTCCCCTCTTTGCCGGGGCCGTGTATTACTCCAGGCCCCGGCTTCGGCCTAGCCTCGATAGTCCCCCCGCCTTCTCCGCCCCTCGCGTGACGCGCAACTCAGGCGGAGCCCGCCCAGGACGCGTCAGAGGGGGGCGGAACGGTTATTTCTTCGCGCTTCTCGCACATCGCGTGATCCCAGCGAGCCCTGTCATCTGGCCCGCCCCTTCCCTCCATGTCAGGGTCGCCACTTCCTCCCGGAATACATCATGGCGCCGCTGTATACTCGGTCCCCGGAGGGGCACCGACTTGGGCGAGCTGGCGTCGCTGCATACCCGGACCCCGGAGGGGCACCAACTTGGGCGAGCTGGCGTCGCTGTATACCCGGACGTAACCGGACCCTGGACGTGCAACAATGTGGCAAGCAGGGTAAGTGCTCTTTAGCTTACGCAGCCCTGTTTACCATGTCTATATTAGTCATAGCTGCAGATGTAGCTTGGGGGCAGTTGTGGCTCAGCACCAGGGACACTATGGCCCCAAGGACAGTGCCAGGCTGGTGATTCTCAGCCGGGTGCTCGGAGAACCCCTCCAAGGGCCAATAGGGATATCAAGTCTTCACATTTGGGCTCATCCCCTTCTTCCCCTGTATGGAGTGTCACTGCAGGCACTTCATTATATGTGTCACTGCAGGCACTTCATTATATGTGTCACATTTGCAGGCACTTCATTATATGTGTCACTGCAGGCACTTCATTATATGTGTCACTGCAGGCACTTCATTATATGTGTCACTGCAGGCACTTCATTATATGTGTCACTGCAGGCACTTCATTATATGTGTCACTGCAGGCACTTCATTGTATGTGTCACTGCAGGCACTTCATTATATGTGTCACTGCAGGCACTTCATTGTATGTGTCGCTGCAGGAACTCATTATATGTAACCTTTCTGACTTCAGCAGTTCCTACCCTCACTGCCACAATCATACTCCTACCGAGTACAAGATTACCATTCTCCCCCCTACATAACTGGGCAGGTTTGCGTCCATGCTACAGCACAGTACAGGGACGAGACCTCCGGTCCTACAGGGTCGCCCAACGTGCGACTCAGACCGGTCCGATTTGCACCGTGGAAAACCATGTAACAGACAGCACACCTCCTCAGGTGTGTCTACCATCGTTGCCTGTAGCGGAATGCTATATTTAGGCAGCTGTCGGTTGTTGGATACCTGGCCTTGGTATTCCCTTGTCATATCTCTAAGCTTGTAAGGGAGCTGGATATTGACTACAAGGGCCACTTATCATGGTGGTAATGGTGTTCTCCGCAGGAGCCACCCCTTAGCTGAGTCTTTCCTTAGAGGGATATCTGGTTAGATCTGTGTTTTGAGTCTCCCAAGGGGCCCTGATCTTCCACGCTCGCCCTGCTGGACATGTCGCACATTTGGCGAGGGTTATTACCCTACTCGGGCCATTAACAAACATTTTTTGTACCTTCTCCATCCATGGACAGTCCTATGTCTCACGGACTAATTCACAGAAAGGAAACGGCCACACAAATGTTTAACAATTCATCACGCAATCCAGGCGGTCCTTCAGATGCACATGTTCCATTCACACCGCATATATCCTCCCAGTGCCGACTGGAGTCCACATCCACCACCCATGGGAGATAGAGGGCGACGGTACCTTTGCGTACCGATTTCCCAAAACCAACAACAGGCGGGAACGCGGAGTGTTACCTCCACGTACCCCCTCCTGCTCCGAGGGACATCATTATGACGACTGTTTCTCAGCATTCCGATCCTCAACTAAGAACTGTTTTTAAAAGCTGATTCAGACATTCATCTGATACTTTCCCTCCTCTCCAGGATGGAGTCTTCGCGAGGATGCATCAGACCATCAGTTAAGCATGCAATGCAGATGATAACCGATGGAGCAGCCGTAGTGGTTTCAAGCGCCATTGAGACTAGACAAGCAATCTAGCCACAAGAGGAACGAGTACTGAAAGATGGAGGGCGACGGTACCTGTGAGTACCGATCTCCCAAAACCAACAGGCGGCAACGCGGGGTGTTACCTCCACGTTCCCCCTCCTGATTTGAGAACCATCATTTATGGCGACGGTTCCTAAGGGTTCCGATCTCCAATACAGGACTGCTTGGCTCGCAGATCCGGACAATCGTCCCCCACTGGTTCCTCTACAATACAGAACAGCTTGGTATGCGGATCCGGACAATCATCCTCCCCAGTTCCCACTGTAGGAGCTGGGTTTGCAGTGCATGGCGCTCTGATTTAGTAGCCCTCAGTCTCCCCATTAGCCTTCCTCAGGGCGTTTGGGTTGTAGCACCTTTATATTGCCGTCTTCAATAGGAGACTCCTTATCACGCGGATCTGAATATTCATCCTCTCCAGCTCCCACCGCTGGGTGTCTGGTTTGCAATGGATGGCACCACTATTTGGTACTCCTTAGTCTCCCCATCCATCTCTTCAGGACATTGGGTTGCAGCACGTGCACAGTACCGTCTCCAATAAGGGACCGTCTTACGAGCAACTTCGGACGATCCTCTTCCTCAGCTCCCACAACTGGATGCAGAGTTGCAACAACGCTTTTCCTTAGTAATTCTCAGGCTTCCATCCGTTTCTTCATGGCATTGAGGTCGCAGCTGAAGCGGATGTATATCTTCACTGATCGTCATCAAGTCCTCTTGTAGTCCCCAAACAGGGAAACGTTATGCGACCTCCCTGAACTTCTTTCATCCATGGAAGTACAAGGGTTTCTGGCCTTCATAAATGTCAACACATTTGTCTACATATTCCCGGGTGCTCCATAGTTTGTTCTCTCTACCTAGCCCTTCGGTGGCTCCGTGTGATACCGGCGATTATATCCATTTCTCAATCACGAGGACAAGTTGTCCTCCCTTTCCTAGAGGGTCTTCTTATCAAGGTTTTTGTTTTTCACTTGGAGGCTGCGCAGATGCGTTTGCACACTGCAGTGGACCTCCCAGTTCATTTACCCTGGTTGCTCACCAGGGATACACTCAAGACGCGTTCTTTTGGGACTGCGCAGCGGTGCTCACACCACAGTGAACTCCCTAACTCATCTACCTAGTTATTCCATACCGAGAAAATTTCTCCAGTTCCAATCTGGATGCCATCGTCACAGACGCAGACACTCGTCAGTCCGTCACTTCTCTCTCCGTGAAGTTAGGGCATACGGGTTGATTACCTATTGACCAACCATTCCTCTGGTCTCCCCACACGATTCTCCTCAAGTCCCGGAACAGATCCCTTTTTTTCCAGTCAGGTTTTTCAGGCTGACCTTCCCTGGTGACCGCACCTGTCCTTCCTCTCACGAGCCGTACTGTTGCACACCTATGTGAGGGAGAGTGGCGCCCTGTTCTCACACGGCTCGGGACAGCGGACGACCCTCGGGGCGTCCCTGCCTATCATTCTCCTGGGGATTTGTATTTCATCATTGGGGCCTCGCAGGTGTAACCCACTCATGTAATGTCCAAGGTAGGACCCAGTATACAGTGAATCAGATCACTCCGGTTTTCTTCTTCCTCGTTCCTAATACACAGCAAGTACCTGTATTCGGGGCTAAAGCTCACAATTCACAACTTATGAGAGCGGATACCCCTCTGCCTCTCTTTCTTAGTCTGAGGCGAGGATTTAATCTCACGGCCTTGCAATCATCCAAATGGCCTTGGCAAGGTTCAGGTCCAATGGCGTTAGTCTTCTAGAGGACCCCGGTTTGGTCCAGGCGCACTTAGTATGCTGGCCTATTTTCACTCACCACTGGTTTTCCCTGGCATTGTCCAGACCGTACAGGCCCTCTTTCCAAGGTCCTTTTCTCAAAGAATTCGGAAACTCTAATCTTAGTGTGGCCCTGACACCTGGTTGTAGCTATGATACTTAGTTCTCCTTTCGCGAACAGGCGCTACAACCTTGTCTCGGGGGGTAAACACCTGTTTCCGTTCACATCGAGTCTCTCCCTCGAGTGCCTCAGGGGCGCATCCCCATGCTACCTTCTCGGTTACGCCTCCATTGCGTGGCTGTGGGCTCAGGTTAGCACCTTCCATCCGGGACATTTTCACGCATTGTCCCCTCCTTCATTACAACAACTGCTGGTTTCATGGGACTTCGTTCCGGTCTACTATGTGCGGCAGGATTCTTCCTTCAGACCTTCACAGAAATTTTTCTTTCACCTTTGTTACCAAGGGTGGTGTTACCTTTACCTCTACCTTTACCCTATCCGTTGAGTCTCTGACCCTAGCGTTCTCCTCGAAGCACCCCCTTTTTCGGTGGTCGCCAAGATAGGTTGGGTTGCGACCTGTCTCATCTTTCTGCATAAGATGACAGGGTCATGCCATATAAACAAAGACCACACCGTTCCTGCTCCTTTTCAGTCGTTCAGCACTGATGCACCGTAGCAACATGGCTCAGCACACGTTGGATTCACCTGAACTCTACGTGTCTATGAGGCTATTGCGGCATCTTCCAGAAGTTCCTTCTGTCCTTCGAAGAAACTCTTGACAGATTGTTCTTCATCCCCTTGGTGGGCCGCTGACTGCGCATGCCGACATCCTCAGCCAAACTGGTTACACGTACAGACTTCCTATTCAGGAAGTTTAGCAGTTGCAAATATTACCGTTTACATCGGGTATAATGTCGTGCACGCACTCGTACAACCGGGGGCATTCTACCTCCTTTGGGCCCAGGCTTCTCCGTTGTAGGTGGACGAGGCTGTCACCTGGTTCAGCTTTTACTCTGTTGGGGTACAACACAATGTTCGTACGCTTACGCTGTTGTGTACCATCACATTCATTTTCTTTCCTTATTAGACGCAGACCTAGTTGATGCGTCTCACTGGTGGCAGCAGCTCACCGGTAGGGTGCAGCTTGTATAAGAGTCTAATGTATTCTTTTCCCGCCCAGGGACTGCTTTGGGACATCCCACGGTCTGTGTCCCCCAATGAGGCGAAGGAGAAAAGGAGAATTTTGTGTACTCACCGTAAATTCCTTTTCTCTTAGCCTCTAATTGGGGACACAGCACCCACCCTGTTGCCTGTTCATACCTTCTTACTGGCTTTTCAAATTTCTGGTCTCTCAGGTTACTTCTGAGATATTACATACGTGCCTGTTTTTTTACAGGCCCGGTTGTTTTAATATTCTGTTACTTGTTCTATAGGTGCCTGGTTTTTTACAGGCCTTATTATAAAAAAGAGGGAGAAAAAGTAAAATTCTAATAAATCTATCTAAAAAAGGGAAAACAAAAAAGAGGTCTGCCTCCTAAGCGACACTAAGCAAAAAAAAACAAAAACTACGGTCTGTGTCCCCCAATTAGAGGCTAAGAGAAAAGGAATTTACGGTGAGTACACAAAATTCTCCTTTTTTTTTTCCTCATTACAGCATTTACTGAAGTTTTGTATTTTGATACATCAGACTTTTATGGACATAGAGCATGTTGTTTTTAAAAATATAAAGAAAAAAATTTTGGGGGAAAATGTTTGCTGTATTTTGTGGACTTAAACCTTTGTTCATCTGATCGCTTGTACTATACACAGCAATGCCACAGTTTTGCTGTTCATTGAAAAAATCAGTTTCCTTTAAAAACCAGCCACTGCTTGTCTTTCCTGGTAGTACTATCTTGACAGCACAGTGATCTTCAGCAGACCAGCATTAGGGCAACCCATTGGTAACCTACTATCGCTTTGAAGGGGTTGGAAAGTACACTTCCCAGTTTGTGTGCTGTAAATGCTGCAGTCATAAATTGACAATGGCTTTGAACATGTTAACAGCTGCGATTGGAGCGGAGGTGTTAAAAGCAGATGATTTCTAAATATCTTAAGCCTGCAAAGATGTGGGCTCAGGAACTGGGACACCACATGTGAGGGGTTAAATTGGGTTTTTATGGTACATGTACATCTACTTGCGTAATTGCCATGGATGTCCCCGATAAATGCTACCTCATTGGCCAGTTGCGGTTAGCTGACCGACACCCGAAATACAGATAAAAGAAAGAGTGGCCGCCATATTAGCACACCAAAGAGAAGGATGTGCCAGTATGCCGGCTGCACGCTGCTGCTGTCCTCCTGCTATGCTGCCTCCTCTGTCACCTCCGTTGTCTCCGCCGGCGCTCCCGTCCCTTCGCATGCGGCCACCGTGTTTGTACACCCTGTCATGTGCAGTAGCGGACCGAGTATCCCAACATGGCGCCTGCACGTGTATTTACTAATCCCGCCCCCAACCTCACCTCACTGCAGCTTTCACCCATCTAGTTTATTAATATTTATCACAATCTGTATTATAAAATGTAGAAGTCTTGCAATTTTTGCACTGCAGCTGTGTCTATAAACAGACTTTGACCCTATCTTTTGTATTAAAGTATATAATGAGGTGATGCAAAGGTCATTGTGAAAGGAGGGGGAGCAGAGTAACATCCTGTTGTGATTGGAGGATCATGTATTATCAGCTGTGTATAGATGTGTTACCTGACATTGTAATCCTGTCTCTGATGATAATGAACCGATTGCAAATTCTTCTTGAAAGAACATCCAAAAATGTAAACAAACAAAAAATGTAAACACACAAACCTGATTGGTCATTTTCTGGTCGTCATAATGGGAGACCCAGACAATGGGGTTTAGGGCTCTGCCCTCCGGAGGTCACACTAGGTACTACAAGTTTGTAGACACCGCCTCCTCCGCTTATAAACCCCCACCGTAGGAGACATCCTCAGTTTTAAACTTAGTGTGCTCGGAGGATCACGCTTTGCTTGCACTTCACTGCATTCTCACAGCTTACGTGATGGCGTATGAAGACAAGGTAAAATGGTCCCGCTCGGGACCTCCGACAGCCTCCCCGCTCACCCTCTGCGGAACACGCTGGTGGAGGTACCGGAGGGCTTTTAGCCTGGACACTTCAGTGTTCTCCCGGTACGCTGTCGCGCTCCTTCCTTTCCATCCCTCCATGGAGGCTCTGGTAAGGGGGAGCCTGGAGCCTTGCACAGCTCCGCTCCGTCCGAGGCCTCCCTAAATGGTGCTTACAGACCGGACGGAGCCAGCCCAGTCCGAGGCCTCCCTAAATGGTGCTTACACTCCGGACTGGTGCTGTACCCCCGTCCGAGGCCTCCCTAAAGGTGCTTACAGACCGGACCGGCACTGAGGCACCTGGTGTGTCTCCTGTGTGCCTGGGGGTAGTGTCTGTCACTTGGTGTCATGACACTCAGACCGCGCGGTTACCCTCGGGTCCGCGGTTCTGGCGGTGATCTTGTGCTGGGGTCTCCCTGGCTGACCGCCCTGTGTATCACAGGGGCTGAGGCTGTAGACTGCGGGTGTTTTGTGTGTACATGCAGTCTGAGTGTGTGTATGGTGATATTTCACACTCTTTTCCCGCGCTGCGGGCTCCGGCACCTCCATTACTGAGGCAGCCTGGAGGAGGAGGAGGCAGCCCTTGTGGTGACATCACGCTGGGCGTGTTGTGTGTTTTTTCCCGCGTGTTCCAGGCTCCGCCCACATCTTCACTGTCGGCGGCCATCTTCTCCCTCACTTCCCGGCTGGGATCTGACGGCAGCGCGTGTCTGCACTTACAAGGGAGACCGGAACTCGCGGAGGTCACACACACACACCGCTTCCTCCTACCGCTTTACTGCGGTCGGTAAGCCACCGGGATTCCCGGTTTGTTTGTGAACTTTGGCTTATATTCCCCTCACTGTGGAGATGTCCTCAGTTGGGAAGCATGCTGCTAAGGCGGCGGTGGTCACCATTGCCTGTACTACATGCAACGGGACACTGGTGGAGGGGTCCTGCAATAACTGCGGACGCCCAGAGGCCCGGTCTGCTACTACTGAGTCTGCAAATCCGGGATTATACCCTGAGGTTCAGGTGATCCCAGGGCCATGGGAAACGCAGAATAAGATCAATGAATCTCTGCTGTCCCAGATGTCCTCCATGTCGCAAACCCTGGAGGCACTGCATAGGAGACTGGAGAACCCAGCTACTCCTCCTAGTTACCCCCGGGTGTCTCTTACTTCTGCTGTAAGACCCCCTAAGCGAGCCCGTGAGGCTTCTCCTGAGCTCCAGACTCTCTCTGAGGAGGAGCGTTCCTCTGATGGTGAGGAAGATGATGGGGGTTCTACTCTCGGGTCTATGTCTGAACCTCCAGATGGGGTGGAGGATCTGGTGTCCTCCATCAATGAGACATTGCGTCTTGTCACTCCTCCTGAGGAGGTGACTGTACACCCCAAGGAGGTCTATCAATGGCTGCGGCCAGAGGCTAGACCAAGTGGCTCCTTCATGGACCACACTAATTTTGGAAGGGTGATTAAAGCTCCCAGGTTGCATCCTGGGCGGCGTTATGTCCGTAAAACTAAGGACAATCGCTTTCCCTTTCCCCAGGAGGCGCTCCAGGAATGGTCGCAGTCTCCCAAGGTGGATGCTTCCATGACTAGGATTGCTGCGCGCTCCTTGTTTTCTGCCTCTGATAGCTCCTCGTTGAAGGATGCTACTGATAGACAGGTCGAGCAACTCGCCAAGTCTTCCTATGAGGCTGTGGGGGCTTCGTTTGCCCCTAATTTTGCCGCGGTCTGGACCCTACAAGCGATTACTATCTGTTTGGATGGTATCACTGATCTAGCTAGGTCCAGTCCAGAGGTCCTGGCGCTCACTGAGAGAGCAAGGGCCTATGCGGACTATGCCAGGACGGCATCTTTGGAAACTGCCGCTCGCTCAGCTGTGGCCTCGGCCAATGCAATTGCGATCCGCAGGCTGTTGTGGCTGCGTCTTTGGGACTCAGATGCCACATCTAAGAAGATTTTACAAAATCTTCCGTTCGCTGGTGACAGGCTTTTTGGCACCGAACTGGACAAATTGATAAAGGATTCTGCTGAGTCTAAGATCCCGCAGAATAAGCCTAAGCCACGGTACACCGTGAAAAGGAACCCAAAACAGTGGTCCTTTCGCTCCGGTTCACAGTCATCAACGACGTCCACTCGCTCAGACCGAGGGGGCAAGCCTGCTACTCAGTGGCGTTCCAAGAGTCGTCAAAAGAAGCCGGCGGGGGCAGCGGCTGCCACCCCCAAGCCCGCCTCGACATGACTCGCTCTCTCATCCTGCCTCCCCACAGGTGGGGGCCGCCTGTCTCGCTTTCAGGACAAGTGGCTTCTTCACATTCAAGATCAGTGGGTTCGAGACGTAGTCTCCAGAGGTTACAGGATAGAGCTGACGTCACAACCAATACCCCGATTCCATCGGTCGGTTCCATCTCCAGAAAAGGCTCGGGCTTTTCACCTGGTGTTGGAGGGGCTCCGCAGAGACGGAGTGGTGGTCCCTGTGCCCACGGAAGAGAGGTTCAGGGGTTTTTACTCCAACCTCTTTATTGTCCCAAAGAAGGACGGCTCTTTTCGCCCGGTTTTGGACCTCAAGTTGTTCAACCGTCACGTGTTGGTTCGGAAGTTCCGCATGGAATCCCTGCGCTCAGTGATCGCGGCTGTGTCACAGGGAGACTTCCTAGCGTCCATCGATATCAGGGACGCTTACCTTCACGTTCCCATTGCACCAGCTCATCAGCGCTGGTTGAGATTCGCAGTGGGGGAAGAGCACTTCCAATTTGTGGCACTGCCATTCGGGCTAGCCTCGGCACCACGGGTGTTCACAAAGGTGATGGCCTCCATGATGGCTCTCCTGCATGCGCAGGGACACGCCGTCATACCCTATTTGGACGACCTGTTGGTCAGGGCGCCATCGGAAGACCTTTGTCGGGTGAGCCTGGAGGTGACCATGAAGTCTCTGGAACGGTTCGGGTGGCTTATCAACATTCAAAAGTCGACCCTGGTTCCGACCCAGTCATTGACATATCTGGGCATGGACTTCCACACGGACTCGGCCCTGGTGTCCCTACCTCAAGCCAAGCAGCTTGCGATCCAATCAGGAGTGCAGAATGTCCTCCTGTCGCCACAGTCATCCCTACGGGTATTGATGAGACTGGTGGGTCGCATGGTAGCGGCGATAGAGGCGGTGCCGTTCGCACAGTTTCGCCTCCGTCCTCTCCAGCTGGAGATTCTTCGCAGATGGGACAAGAGGACGATCTCGCTGAATCGGCTGGTGACGCTGTCACAACCAACCAGGGACTCTCTACAGTGGTGGCTCCAGCCACATCACCTGTCACGGGGCCGGTCCTTCCTAAAACCGTCATGGTTAGTGGTGACCACCGACGCCAGTCTGAAGGGCTGGGGTGCGGTGTTCTTGCACCACAGGGCTCAAGGCCTCTGGACTCAGTCGGAGTCGGCGTTGCAGATCAACGTGCTGGAGATCAAGGCGGTCTATCTGGCGCTACTGGCGTTTCAGAAATTCCTGTCAGGACAACCCATTCGGGTACAGTCCGACAATGCGACGGCCGTCGCCTACATAAATCATCAGGGAGGGACCAGAAGTGCTCAGGCCCTCGCCGAAGTCCACCGCATTCTACTCTGGGTGGAGGAAAACGGCTGCCTGATCTCCGCAGTTCACATCCCAGGGGTCGAGAACTGGGAGGCCGACTATCTGAGCCGACAGGGGATGGACGCCGGAGAGTGGTCCCTACATCCAGACGTCTTCCGGGACATCTGCAGCAGATGGGGCACTCCGGACGTGGATCTGATGGCCTCACGACTAAATCATCAGGTGCCCCAATACATGGCGAGATCTTGGGATCCCCAGTCTCTGGGGGCGGATGCCCTGATCCTGAGTTGGTCCAGCTTCCATCTACCGTATGTGTTCCCACCTCTGGCTCTGATTCCCAGGGTCCTGTGGAAGATCAGGACAGAATGCAGAGTGGCCATTCTAGTGGCTCCAGATTGGCCCAGGAGGTCTTGGTACCCGGACCTGTGGCAACTGTCAGGCGGACACCGGTGGGCTCTTCCAGAACGCGCAGATCTACTCGCGCAAGGCCCGTTCTTCCACCTCAATTCCAGGGCCCTCAGATTGACTGCATGGCTCTTGAGGCCTGGCTGCTAACATCCAGAGGTTTCTCCCCTACAGTGGTTGCCACTATGAATCGGGCGAGGAAACCTGTTTCCAGGAAGATATACCACAGAACGTGGAAAATCTTTTTTACCTGGTGTGCCTCTGGTGGCCGCTCACCGTGGCCTTTGTCTATCCCGACATTGTTGGCCTTCCTACAGTCGGGGTTGGAGTTGGGATTATCCCTTGGCTCTCTGAAAGGTCAAGTATCAGCACTTTCAGTGCTGTTTGACAGGCGCTTGGCGCTCCTCCCGAAGGTACGTCAATTTCTGCAGGGGGTGTCTCGGGTGGTTCCGCCTTACAGACGACCTCTGGACCCTTGGGACCTCAACATGGTCCTGGCGACACTGCAGAAACCGCCGTTTGAGCCACTGAGAGAAGTCTCTCTCTCTCGTCTGTCCCAGAAGGTGGTCTTTCTGGTGGCGATTACGTCTCTGAGACGGGTCTCAGAATTGGCTGCACTTTCGTGCAAGTCTCCTTTTCTGGTGGTTCACCAAGACAAGGTGGTGTTGCGCCCACGGCCCGAATTTCTGCCGAAGGTGGTTTCAACTTTTCACCTAAACCAGGAGATTGTTCTCCCATCATTTTGCCCCGCTCCCGTTCATCAGGTTGAGCGCGACCTCCATACTTTGGATCTCGTGAGAGCTGTACGCATTTATGTGTCCAGGACCGCCTCCTTTAGGAGTTCGGATTCCTTATTTGTCCTCACGATAGGTCGCTGTAAGGGGTCCGCGGCTTCGAAGTCGACCTTGGCCAGATGGATCAAGGCTCCCATTCAGGAGGCGTACCGATCTTCTGGTTTGCCTCTCCCGGTGGGTTTGAAGGCACACTCTACGAGAGCTGTAGGTGCCTCCTGGGCCTTGCGACATCGAGCTTCTGCTCTACAGGTGTGTCAGGCGGCCACTTGGTCCAGCCTGCACACTTTCTCTAAGCACTATATGGTGCATGCCCATGCCTCTGCGGATGCGAGTTTGGGCAGGCGGGTTCTCCAGGCGGCGGTTGCCCACCTTTAGAGGGAACCATGTGTTATCCGTCTTGTTGAGGAACTCTTCCCGCCCTGGGGTATTGCTTTAGGACATCCCCATTGTCTGGGTCTCCCATTATGACGACCAGAAAAAAGAGAATTTTGTTTACGTACCGTAAATTCTTTTTTCTTTAGTCATCAATGGGAGACCCAGCACCCACCCAGTTGTTCCGTTGCATATTTTGCACTTGTTCTGTTCTCTGTTGAGACAGTGTTTGCCGGGTTGTTGAACCGTCTGTGCACGGCATTCTTCCCGATGTTTCGGGTGTGGTTTAATTTCTCCTCGCAGCTTATGGACTAAACTGAGGATGTCTCCTACGGTGGGGGTTTATAAGCGGAGGAGGCGGTGTCTACAAACTTGTAGTACCTAGTGTGACCTCCGGAGGGCAGAGCCCTAAACCCCATTGTCTGGGTCTCCCATTGATGACTAAAGAAAAAAGAATTTACGGTACGTAAACAAAATTCTCTTTTTTTGGATAATACAATGCATTCCTTCTAAATACTGGTTTTAATGTGTATTCACACCGTGCTGTGACCGGATGAATGTCATAAACAGTCGGCAAAGCCATCATTGGTCATAAAATTTAATATCTGCCCTCTTTCTACAGGTGAACAGAATCTTGCCTCGCTCTAACCCAGTGTATAATTTGTATGAATATTCTGTACCAGAAGAAATGTACCAGGAGCACATCAATGAGATTAATGCTGATCTGTCTGCTCCGGACATCGAGGGAGTGTATGAAACGCAGGTACTTAGCCACATATGGCCCTTCCGAGTTCAATTCTTAGCTGTTTGTCACTCGCAGTATCTTGTTTAGATGTACACGTACTTTGTGTATCCCACCTGTCGGACCCTCACTTATCATTCGTTTATGGTAGATCTTGTGGATGTGCCCTATATGAAGCCAGCCATGTAGGTAAGCAAAAGGTGGCTTAAGAATTAATGCAGCAACTAATGATTTTCCTTTCCATCCTTTGCTTAGGTCCCTCTTTTGCTGCGGGCAGTGATCCAGCTTGGTTGTGTTTGCATGGTCAACAAACAAATGGTTCGCCACTTGTCGGGTAGAGAAGCTGATACTTTTGAATTGGACCATTTAGATATGAAGTCTCTAGCCCAGTACAGCTACTTGGAACCAGGTACCAAGAATGAAAATGCAGGCTTTTTTTTTTCTATTCTGATCAACTAAGATCTTTCTTGTGTACTCAAAAAACAATCGTAGTAGACTGTCCAAATGTATTTCCTTTCCCTTCACAGGAAGTATCAGACACATTTACTTGTACCACAATTGTCAGGGGCACAAGGCACTTTTTGGTCTGTTTATTCCATCACAGAGAAAGTCTGCAGTATTTGTGGTGGACACAGTAAGTTTGATTTTATTTGCTTCGAAAATGTTGCTTTTAGCCCTTAATATTTAATGAGATTTCCTTATTTTGATCCCTCTTTATAGGTCCGCAGTAACCAAATGCCAAACCTTAGCAATATGTATACTAGTGAGCACACAGCAATGAAAGAAAGGGTTGACCCTGAGCTTTTGCCCCTGAGAAACATGTCTTTGAAGTTCGTGCAGAGACTGATTTAAAAGCAGTATATCGGGCCATTCAAAGGCTACTTCTGAGCTACAAGGTAAGTTACATACAGGCAAAGGATTGACTGAGCTGGTAAAAACAATTCAGACTAATGCCTGTGCATTCATTGTTTTCATAGGATGAGCGACGTGGTCCAACTCTGATTGCATTGCAGTCTAACTGGTCCCCAAGAAGGTTAACCAGTGGGATGCCCGTTCTTGAGGAATTCCCGCTAGTCCCTGTGCATGTCACAGATGAGATCAGTTATAATGTCCTGGACTGGCAACGCCATGGAGCCCGTCGAATGATTCGTCACTATCTTAATTTAGACAGCTGTCTTTCTCAGGCATTTGAGATGGCCAGGTAACTCATCATGTCAGAATATATCTATATACACTACTGATGTGGCCAGGGCAAGGGGTACTCGGACACCGGGACTGATTGCTTGGATGGGGAGATCACGGGTGGTCAGGATCCCGGTTCCGTTCTATGGTTATTATTTGAGTAGATGGTGGGGGAGAAGGGAGTATTTACAGGGAACGTGACGCCACCTGTAGTTCCCGGTAACATGGTACCGGCGCTGCAAGCCAGCCGCTGAGGTGATGGCGGGTGCAGCAGAGAGTAGTCCAGCTCCCTAAGGTGGAGCTATTACCTCAGGACAGTGGGGATGGAATGTGGATGAGTGGAGTTGTAGTGATAGTTGGTGTTGCAGTTCCTACCCCTCTGCTGAGCTGCTGATGGTGTTGAGCCCTCCGGGCACCGGCGATACACTGTACAGTTTGGTTTACCGGGTGGATGTTGCCAGCTCAGGGTCCCACTTATGGAGTCTCTGCTGATGTTTCCCTCAGCGTGACCAGCTGGCTCCAACCAGTCCTGGCCCGTTGCCTTCTGTCCTGAGCCCCCACTTAAAGGGATCCTGTCACCTCCAGAATGCCTCATAAGCTAGCAAAACATGTCCCTGCAGCATCACATCACTAATCTCACACTCCTTTTGTCTCCTAAAAGCATCCTGTGAAAGTGCATAAAAACGTTTTAATACTTACTCATTAGTGATTATAATTAGCAGGGGCTATATTCTTTAGTCACCAGGGCGGACTGTTTTGCAGGCTCCAGGATCCACCTTCTCTCTGACCTTCCTTTGAGCTAGTTGAGAAGGTCAATTTTTTAGCTTCTCTAATCAGCCAAACAGTTTTCAGCAGTGCGAACATACTTGGACAAGGGTTTTTTAGGATTTTCTAAACCTTCATTAACCTTCTTACACAGTTAGCAAACACAATGGACCATTTAAAACACTGGAGCGGTGGTTGCTGTAATAGGCCTCTATACACCTATGTACAGTAGATATTGCATTAAAAACCAGACGTTTGCAGGTAGAATAGTCATTTACCACATTAACAATGTATAGAGTGTATTTCTGATTCATTTAATGTTAGCTTTACTGAAAAAAATGTGCTTTACTATCAAAAATAAGGACATTTCTAAATGACCCCAAACTTTTGAACGGCATTGTGTGTATGTGTGTGTGCATGTATATATATGTGTGTGTGTGTGTGTGTGTGTGTGTGTGTGTGTGTGTTATATATATATATATATATATATATATATATATAATATATAATATATATATTCCCATTATGGCTTTTGTTTCTCCTAGTCCTTACCATACAGTAGTCCTCTTTCAGCATTTTACACGAAGAGTAGGGATCTAGGTCTTTCTTGTTTGGAAGGACTAAAACATTTACTGATTGTTAGAGCTTTTCAGCCTTAAAATTTGTCTGAAATAACTTCTTAGTTCCACAAAGAATAAGCCATAAGCATTTCTGGCTATCTTCATAGATGAATATTTTACAGTAGTGTTTGTAGAAATCAAGCACTTCTGCAATTTACTACTTATTAAAATGTGCAACTGTTCTTGAGATCTCAAACTTTTGTTTACAGCTTGTTGCCTAGGAGACCGGCCACCGTTGCGGTCTAGCCTCCAAACACTGTGTTAAAGCAGGCCAGGGTTAGGAGGTAACCACACACTCCAGCTTTTCTGGTCAGTGCTTACAAGCTCAACAGAAAAGCTGTTGTAAGGACTGTGCTTGTTCTGCTGTATAGCAGTGGTGGATGATTTCCAAGGCAATGAGCTATAAACAAGTGTCAATATCTCAAGAACGGTGGGAAAATTGTAATAAGCAGTAAATTGCAAAATATCTGGTATTTACAAGCACTATCTGACAATATCCATTTATGAATAATCCTTTTAAGTTGTGTTTTGGTTATTTAGATCTATTTTTTCTTAATAGGTATTACCATCTTCCTGTTGGCAACCTACCTGATGACGTATCCACATTTGGGTCAGACTTGTTCTTTTCAAGACATCTTCGAAGACATAATCACCTCCTTTGGCTTTCTCCAAGCTCCCGACCTGATCTTGGAGGAAAAGAAGCTGATGATAACCGATTAGTTATGGAGTTTGATGAGAAGGCCTCTGTGGAAATCAACAATGCTGGATGTTATAACACTGGTAAACTAGCGCTCTCTTATAGGTCTTTTAAATACTTTCACATTTTGGTAAATCTAAATGTGTGACACTAACATACAAAAAAGACTTTTTTTTAAAAAAAATAAAGTGTTTCCCTTTTGTACAGAATTTCTTCCAAGGTTTACCTTTTCATAGAGCCACCTTAGCCTTGGTTGTACATTGTTTTTATTTGGGGATTATTCACAGGCCTGTACATATGGTTTATGGCACAAGTGGGTAATTTTATGCAGTGTGGATTACATCCCTTCAAACATCAAATAAACGTCTGTCAATTTTGCGGCACTATAACTTGATACACCAATATTTTCTGCATGCCTTGTTTATGTAAACCTCTATATAATATTAGTGATTTTTCTTTCTTTGCCTTAGTGTGTGTGGAGCTTGATATTCAGAGCTTGGCTGTAAACAGTATCCTGCAGTCACACCACATTAATGATCTGGAAGGAGCTGGTTGCATTGGTATCAGTTTTGATGTGTTACAACAAGCATCCCTTGAGGATATGGTTACTGGGAATCAGGCCAATGCTGTGGCCAGTTATGATGAGACTGCCCTTTGTTCCAACACTTACAGGTATGGCATTAAATATGGTGCTGATGTGTAAAACATGACCATAGCAAACAGTCATGTGAAACCCTAAAAATCTGAGAATCGATGGTAGTAGAATTATTGTATAAAACGGTCATTAATATGATGCATAGATCACTAGTCGTTTGTGATGAATTAAGCTCTGCTCCTTTTTATTATAACCTTTGTAGGATTTTAAAGAGTATGGTGGTTGGCTGGGTGAAGGAAATTACTCAGTACCACAATGTGTATGCAGATAACCAAGTTATGCACTTCTACCGCTGGCTGCGGAGCCCGTCTTCACTTCTTTATGACCCTGCCCTTCATCGAACTCTCCACAGTATGATGAAAAAGTTGTTTCTACAGTGAGTAATGTTATGGAGATTTAAATGGGAATAACACATTGATTTGAGTAGGTCCTTAATATAAGATCTGTAGGAGTTTGACACCTGGCAAATCCAGCACTCATCTGGCACCGGAAAGTCGTGGTAGCTACCAGTGGCGTAACTTCAGGCCCAGTGGCCCTAATGCGAAAGTTCGAACGGGGCCCCCAATTATTCCAAATCTTCAACAGTATTAGTCTTTTTCTATAGGCCAAAGGGACTTCTGGGGCCCCCCTAGGATGCAGGGTCCGGGTGCGATCGCAATCCCTGCACCTATTGTAGTTACGCCCCTGGTAGCTACAAGTTTTGTATATAGAACCAGAACACTGTACATTGTCTAGTGTCTGTTCTCAGTGATATTGTGCTATAGTATATGTATTTTTCAATCACACTATATGTTCTCTAATAGATTGGTAGCTGAATTTAAAAGGCTTGGCTCGTCTGTTGTGTACGCTAACTTTAATCGCATCATCCTTTGCACTAAGAAACGGCGTGTGGAAGATGCCATTGCTTATGTGGAATACATTACCCAGAGGTAGGTGCCTTCCTTGTTATCTTGAATATATTTGTGACACTATTTTGGTGGAGTCATTCCAATAATGTCTCTTTTACAGTATTCACAACAAGGAGATATTTCACTCTCTTACAATCTCCTTTTCTCGCTGTTGGGAGTTTCTTCTGTGGATGGACCCTGCAAACTATGGAGGGATCAAGGGAAAACTACCTTCAAGTGTGCACTATGGGGAGGTGAGTTTGCATAAAATATTATGAAGTATTCCCTATTTGCTCTGTTGTGCATGATAGTGAGTGAATGAACAAATATGGCTCCCTTGTGCATGATCATGAATGAATGTATATGGCTCCCATGTGCATGATAATGAGTAAACAACTATCACGCCCATGTGCATGATAATGAATGAACGACTATGGCTCCCTTTGTGACAGAGTGCTAAGAAGAAGAAATCGGAGGGCGATGAAGGGGATGGAAGTGAAGAAGATGATGATGAGGAAGATGACCCAGATGCTCACTCAGACAATGAACAGCCAGAGGATCAGGTGGAGGAAAGCTTGGAGAACAACTGGAATATAGTTCAGTATTTACCCAGGCAGCATCATGTCAGAGCTATTTCTTAATGATTGTCTCTGGTAAGTAATGAAATCTGGTCGCTCAAATAATGTATTCTCATATACTTGATATTTCTCCTTCGCCTCATTGGGGGACACAGACCGTGGGTGTTATGCTGCTGTCCACTAGGAGGCGACACTAGGCAGAATCTGCAAAAGAGTTTAGAAACTCCTCCTCTGCAGCATATACACCCTGGAGCAGGAAGCGAATCTCCAGTTTTTGCTTAGTGTCTTGTAGGAGGCACACCTAAAGATTATTTCCTATGGAATTTTTTAGCTTTTTGGATTTTTTAATTCAAGAAGAAGAAAAGTGGGTCTCTGTGAGACTCCCGGCATGCTCCCTCCTCGGCCCACCACTGTTGGGGGTGCCTGGTTGAGGTTGAGACCCTTATTCCACATGCCGCTCCCTCCTCGGCCACCCAATGTTGGGGCGCTGGGTTAAGGTTGAGACGACGGTCCTCCCTCCCCATTTCCCCACTGTTGGGGTTACTGGGTTGAGGTCGAGGTTCCGAAGGGGCCCTCTGATGGTGGACGCAATCCCTCCCTAAACACCCTTCAGGGGTCCCTTTAGGTTGAGACACCTCAGGTAGGGCCAGAAGGTGCAGCACTCTGAGCACCCCAGGAGCCTCAGCTCTGCTGAGTCACTCCATTGGATCAGGCTCCAGCACGGACTGCTGCAGCATACCCAGGAGACACAGCTTGCTGTGTTCTCCGGATGGGGCCGGGGATCAACTACGGGGCAGTCATAGCACTATCAGGGGCACAGACTGCCTGTGCCCCTGCAGCAGCCAGCATCACTGCTGCACAGCGGCCGGATGCAAGAGGACCCAGCGCTCTGGGTCCTCTGTGGGAGCTCCACCATGCCGCCGCTATAATGACCAGGGGGTCCGGCGAGGTCCGGGTCAGTTCCGGACCTCTCCCCGGACCTCCGCGCCGCTCTGGAGCCCTTTTCGGCCGCAGGAATCTAATTTAGGCCGCGGCTTCGGCCTAGCTCGAAGCCGCCGCCTGTTTCCACGCCCCCCGGCCCGCCCCCTGGATGACGAGGATGACGCTGCCAGCGTCACAGCAGGGGGCGGACCGGAGCAGAGAAGGCGCGTTTTTTACATAGGACGCGCTCTTTTTCTCTGCGCCCAGCCCCCCTGCTTCCTCAACATACGCAGGTCTGGCACTATCGGATGGCCATTATCAGCCAGCCAGTCTCCGGGGGCACAGGATGAGGATGACCCCTCTCCTCTAAGCTGCGGTGGCCATTAAGGGATTCAGGCACTGTCACCGCAGCTGCCAGCCTTGAGGCCCCGCACACAGTAGCCACATATAAGGGCTAGTCTGTGTGCAGACAATGTGCACACACTACACATGTAACAGCTGACACATGTAATAAACACACACATGTAGGTCAGCTGTCCTGTGAGCGGACAACCACGTGCCCATGACCTTGCTGGCACAGTGGCACATATGCACAGCCAGCAGGGGATACAACGAGCACTAGGCCCCTTTTCAAACACGGGGAGCCCAACAGTGCTTCCTCCCTGCCGTGGTCTTCAGGCACACTAGTGCAGCCAGGGGCCTTGTTCTTAGGAGTCCTACAGTGCCTGCCCCCTCTTCCCGGCCTCAATAACAGGAACAGGGACATACAGCAGAGCCTGCCATGCCATATAGGTACGGCCGGTCTGCACTGCCCCCCATCATTCTCTGGCTTCTCCAACAGCCATGGCTCAGCATCCGCTATGCAGGGGTACAGCAAGAACAGCACTGCGAGGGCGCACACGCAGCGACTGGAGTATACCTTGCGCTCAGCTTCGCTGGGCAGCAGTCTCCCAACGAAAACGACAAGACAACCAGCAGCGATGTCTCCTGCCCCAGCTTGTCCATCCCTCAGGACACCGTGTAAAGAGCAATAACATACTACGAGGACCAGTGTAACTTCCTCTACAGTAGTAATCAGCGCACGGCCCACCGCACGTATTGTTTTTTCCTAACACCGTGCCAAATGCATGTACCTGTTGGTACACTTGTTCAACCTTATTGCCCTGGGGGGAGCTGGGTTGCGGTAAGCCACCGACATGCGTATTCCTTGGTCCCCCAATGTTGGCGGAGCCCAGTTACTATTCAAACGGCTCAAAATACTCGTCCATCAGACCCCTTCCCACACACAGTTGAGACAACTAGGTTGTGGTGGAATTACTACGAGCTTAACTCGCAGGTTCCTTCCTCGGCCCTCCATTGTTGGAGAGCCCAGCTGAAGTTGATGTAATCTACAATTACCTGACAACTGCAAGGGTCCCAGGACCGTTTGCCAAGTCCTCTCCAAAAGGGCTGGAGGTCTGGTTGGCGGTGATGACGGTCAAGTCTCGCAAGACGCAGGCTGAAACACCGTAATTCGCAACTGCACGAGTAATTTAGCTACTGGTCTCTGAGACCTAAGACCCATTGCATACTCCCTCCTCAGCTCCCCACTGTTGGAGGCGCTGGGTCGTAGCCGAGATTGCTATATACCATACTCCTTCCTCGACTCCCCACTGTTGGGGACTCTGGTTGAAACTGTGACGGCACAAGGCCTGGCCGGCCTCTGTCCCCAAACTACAAAAACAAAACTCTGGGTCGCAGAAATACGAGCCCTGTTGCCAATCTCCTCACTATACCTATATTAGGTACTTGGGTTGAGATCACAAGTGTGAGCACTCTGCACAGCCCACTTCAAAGCAGGACATCGCAGACCCCCAACCGCATTAACCCGATGGATGGGCCCTTCTGGACCCCGTATGATTGTGGCCTGAACATTCTTCCACGCAATCTGTCCCTTCTCGACTCATGAGTCCAAAAGGAGAACACTCATGGTGGGATAGCGCTCGCTGTATGCAGCGCAGGACAACGGCGGCTGGACTATCGTGGCGCAGCCTCCGGTTTCGGCCAGCGCTGATCCTGACTTCCGGCTCCCTATGGACCTCCGCGCCGGACCTCTGCTGTTCCCGGGCCCAGCGATTTACGCAAGGCCCTGGCTTCGGCCTAGCCGTAACAGCACTAGCTTGCCCGCCCGCCATGCCCGTCCTCTGCCTGACGTCGGGGCCTCCGAAGCGTCAGCACAGGGAGTGGGGCGAGGCCAAAAAAGGACTGAAGCACAAAGGATACAAAGCTTTTTCCCACCCTGAAGTTGGCAAGGTCTATACTACGATTCAGCAGTCTCCCATAGCTGGATGACTCTCTTATCAATGCATGTCTTTCAAGGACTGTGAACAGTGACATTTACACCGTGCTCGCTAAGAAGACTCGGTAGGATCGACCTCCACAGGTCTACCGCAATTCCAAGGCACATGCCGCAGCACAGCGCACACATTCCAGGAGTCTCTGCTCCGCTGCGTACTCCTGACGGCCACATGCTACAGCATCACGTATGGAGTCTCAGCCATACTGGACGCACAGCATCGCATGAACACGGCCGCCTTTAGTTGCACCACCACAGCTCTAGTCAAATTTCCCCAGACAAGGCACAGATTCTTCATCTGGGAATCAGCAGCCTCCGTCAGAGGTCTCCTCAATCCTTCACAACTGCTATAAGAGTCCTAGACAGCATAGTAGCAGCTTGAAATTCAGTTCCATTGGCTCAGCTGAATCGCCGGCCTTGGCAATTGTCCATACTCAGGTGTTGCACAAAAACAGGATGGGGTGCGATATACCCCCATCAAATTGCACATGGCAGTAGTCTTGCCCTGTCTCGAAGATGCCCCTTACTTTGCGAACATTCGTGCAGTCTCTCTAGTACTGAAATCTTTCAGTCACCTTCTGGCATTTGAACATGTCAGGATACAGTCAGACAATGCCACAGCCGTGGCATTTGTCAACCACCAGGGTGGAACCTGCAGTCTCTAAGCGATGACAAGTTCGCACATCCTTTACTAGGGGGAATCCTTGGAACACTGTACTGCCAGCTGTTCTCATACCAGGTGTACTCATCTGGGAGGCGGATTTCCTAATCCACCAAAGGATGGACTCGGGACTAGCTCCTTCATCTAGAAGTCCTCCGTCGAAACACCAACGCCAGGAAACACAGATATGGACCTGACGGAGTCACGCCTCAATGCCACGGTCCCGGCCTTCCTGGCCTAGTCTCAGGATCCACAGTCAGTGGGACAGACGCACTAGTCCAAGCCTGGACCGGTATCCGTCTCTCCTATATTCTTTTCCCACTACCAGTCTGGGATATCAAACGAGAATGTCGCGGGACCATTTTCGCGGTCTGACTGATCCACACGCGCTTGGTGCGCACACTTGTCCAATTTAGAGCAGCAGTACCAGGACGTCTCAAGACTGTCCAGACCTGCTCGATCATGGCCAGTTCTCCCTCAGAATGCCTCACATCTGAGGTTAATGGTGTAGCTTTGAGACCTAGAGGGTAACCCAAGTGGTTTTTTTCCCAGGGTCTTGTAATGACCGTAGTCACAGTGAGGACACCAGCCTTATCAGCGATATCCCATCACGCGTGTAATCGTTTTGTTTTTGTTTTTTTGCTGGGGTACCTCTAGAGGTCATTCCCCTTGGCCCTACTTCATACCAGGGACTCTCCGTTTTCTTCCTCTCAGACCTAGACTCAGGTCTGTCCTTAGGGTCTCTTACACAGCAGGTTTTTCAGCTGTTGTTCACCCTCTTACAAACACGTCTTGCCACCAGACGTCTATAAAATCCTTCCTTCGAAGGGTCTGCTATATTCAGGTCTCCATACAACAAGACTACACCCGTGGGGACCTGAACTTGGTCCTCACAGCACTACAAGAACCATCTTTTCAGCCTCGATGGGATGTTACCTTAGCATACTCATCCACATAGTAGTATGGTTCGGCGGCATTTATTTGTCTCTGCAGAAGTATCGGTACTTGCAGCAGTTTACTGTAATCCATCTTTCTCCTTCGCCTCATTGGGGGACACAGACCGTGGGTGTTATGCTGCTGTCCACTAGGAGGCTACACTAGGCAAATCTGCAAAAGAGTTCAGAAACTCCTCCTCCACAGCATTACACCCTGGAGCAGGAAGCGATTCTCCAGTTTTTGCTTAGTGTCGATAGGAGGTAGACATGGTCCATAGGACCACTCCAAATTACATAGTTAGATATTTTTTACTTAGATTTTTTATTCTTTTTTACCAAGGATATCAGAGGGCGACGGTATCTCCGCATACCGATCTCCCAAAACCAGCAACAGGCGGGAACGCGGGGTGTTACCTCCACGTATCCCCTCCTGCCACGATGGATAGGGAGCAAGGCGACGGTTCCATTGCGTTCCGATCTCCTTGTTTTTCTCCCATGGCCGGCGCTTCCACAGTTTCCCCTGTCCCCACTGGGAACCTCAGGGTGACTTCTGCAGGCTTGCAGAGAATTCACAGCAGAAAAGAGCTGATCCAGCGGGGCACATCAGGACGCCAGGCCAGGCACAGATTTCCCCATCTCCCTTCTGGGTTATGGGTCGAGCAAGCCCAAGATGCCCTCCCCATTCCCTGCCAGGGTCTGGGTTGAGGAGCCTACACAGGTAATCAGGGCTCCCCTGGGACCCTGCATGTGTTCTTATTTTCCCCCCTGAGCCGTCCAACTGCAGCGTCTGTAAGCTGCAGAACTCTACTGTGAGGGTCTCTGAGAGCAGGCTCTCCCACCTCGGGTCCCCCCCTCCTCTGGACTATTTGTGCTGCGCCCGCTCCCATGGAAGGGAGCACAGCAGCGGAGGCTCATAGCGGGCCCTGGGTGCCGATGGGGCGCTGCCCCACCGTGGTTGCAGCCTCCGGTGCCGGGCGCCGTGCTCCCGGTTCCGGCCCCGGACCTCCGCGCCAGCCCCCCGCCATTCCTGGGCCCGCGTTTTACGCGAGGCCCCGGCTTCGGCCTAGCCGCACGTCCCCGTCCCGCCCACCGGCTCGTCCCATTGGACGGGAGCCTTTCAGCGTCAGCACGGGGGCGGGACAGGTCTGAAAAGGGCGCCATTCAGTTTTTCTGCGCGCTCTCGCGCTGGCTCCGCCCCCTTCTTCATGGCACAGCCGCCATTGCAGCCCCGGCGTTGTCACCGCTGTATAACAGCGGCGAACAGCGCTTGGGGCATCAGGGGACTCAGGCTGACCAAGCCATCTGTGGCTGGTGGTCAGATGTTTTGCCACTACAACCACTGGGGTTTGCACATAGGTTTTTGCTCTGG
Organism: Allobates femoralis; assembly: GCA_033576535.1. Taxonomy (NCBI): domain Eukaryota; kingdom Metazoa; phylum Chordata; class Amphibia; order Anura; family Aromobatidae; genus Allobates; species Allobates femoralis. Next base: position 602,747,307 of record JARQOC010000003.1, on the reverse strand, counting down.
GCAGAATGCCTGCAGGGGCACCCACTGATGGGGCAGATGGCAGCAGGCTCATGCTGCCTCCGCTGAGGCATCCCTTGGTCCCTATCCTCCCAGGTGGAGATCATAGGGATACACAGCTTAGCTCCGATTCTTGGGCCACATTACAGCAAGTCTCACAAAAAAGACATTCTGTTGCATCCACCGTACGGGGTATACAGGGACCCAACACAGCACAACTATTACGGCTTCGCTGTGCACCAGTCTCTGATAGTTGCTGACGGGCAGTCAGCAGTGGCGTACCTACACCAGGTGCAGAAGTTGCGATCGCACCCGGGCCCGGCAGCCTAGGGGGCCCCAAAAGTCCTTTGTCCTATAGAAAAAGACTAATACTCTTAAACATTTGCAATAATTGGGGGCCCATTGGAGCCTTCGAATCGGGGTCCCGGGGCCTGATGTTACGCCACTGGCAGCCAGCATGGTACAGCCTGCTTCAACTGGTACTCCTCCCCCCCCTCCCTGTACACCACGCATGTGACAGTAATGCTACCCCTGTACTCTGTTTCAGAGTAACATCACATTACTAGGAATACTGCTAATTCACAGAGCAGTACAGCCAGAGTCCCTCTGTCCAGCACCCGGACCACTTATAGTTGTTCCTACCACCGTGCCTGATGCAGGTACCTGTTGGTACTCCTTCCCGATCTGATAGCCTTACCCGGGGAGGGTAGCTACGTTTGAAGTGATATTGGGAACCCTGTTGATATTCAGACATAAGATACTCATTCATCCCTTCCCAGGCCCCTACACAGTTGAGAGAACTAGGTTGCGGTGGAATTACGGCGAGTCTAACTCACAGGTTCTTCCTGGGTCCTCCATTGTCGGAGAGTCCAGTTGAAATTGATGTAACCTACAATTATCTGACAACTGCAAGGGTCCTAGGACTGTTACCAATTTTTTCCAATCCCACAAAGGAGCCGTGGTGTAGTGGTATACACTACTGCCTACCGATGCAAAGGTGCCCGGTTCGAGCCCCACTGCAAACACTTTTCTGCTAGAGTTCCGGTTTGCAGGGATGACAGTCAAGTCCTTCAAAACACAGAATGAACTCCATGATCAGCCCTGCTCGAGTGGTTTAGCTCGGGTCTCTGGAACCAAAGACCCATAACATACTTCCTCCTCAGCTCCCCACTGTCGGAGGCGCTGGGTTGTAGCCGATATTGTATATGCCAAGCTTCTTCCTCGACTCTCCACTGGGGATTCGGGTTGAAACTGCGAAGGCATGAGGCCTGGCCGGCCTCCGTCACCTGACTACAAAGACGTAACTCGAGGTAGCACAACGTGGAATACGAATTCTGTTGCCTATCTCCTCACTAGACCTATATGGGTATTTGGCTTAAGATGACACGTGCGAGTACTCTGCACAGCCTGCCTCGAGACGGGACCTTGCGGCCCCCTGACCGCATTGATCCAATGAATGGGCCCTTCTTGCCCCCGTAAGACCATGGCCCGAGCCTTTTTCCACGCACTCTGTCCCTTCTCGATTCAGGAGTCACCAGTGGGATAGTGCTCGCGGTGTGCAGTGCAGGACGCCAGTGATCACAGCCTCCGGTTCTTTTTCTGCCAGCACTGCTCTTGTCTTCCGGTTTTCTCCGGACCTCCGCGACGGGCCTCTGCGGTTCCCAAGCCCCGCGTTTTTTAGCAGGGCCCGGCTTCGGCCTAGCCGTGACATCTCTGGCTTTCTCGCCCGTTCTCAGCCCGCCTTCTACCCGCCCTCCACCTGCCGTCGGAGCTTCCGAACCTTCAGCTCAGGGGGTAGGGCGACGCTGAAAGGACTGAAGCGAAAGCATTACATAGTTTTTTCCCCCGCCTGAAAATGGCGACGTATATACTGCTTTTCAGCAGTCTTCCATATCCGGATGGCTCTTTCATCAATCCATGACTTTCAGAGACTGCGAACACAGTGACATTTGCACCGTGCTCGTTAAACAGATTCAGTGGGATCGACCTTCTCCGGGTCTACCCAACCTCCAAGGCGCGTGCTGCAACACAGCACATATATCCAGGAGCCCCTGCTCCGCTGCGTGCCCTTGACGCCCATGCTGCAGCGTCACGTATAGAGTCTCGGCCATATGGGACGCACAGCATCGCATGCTCATGGCTGCCGTTAGTTGCAACGCATTTACAGCTCTAGTCAGTTTCCCAGACAAAGCACAGATTCTTCATCTTGGACTCCGCAGCTTTCGTCAGGGATTTTCTCAATCCTTCACAGCTGCTATAAGAGTCCTGGTCAGCATAGTAGCCAGTTCCATGGTCTCAGCGGAATCACCGGCCTTTGCAATTATCCATGCTCAGGCGTTGCACGAATACTGCATGGGGGGCGATGTACCCCCCTCACAATGCTCAGGGCAGTAATCTTGCCCTGTCTCGAACATACCCCTACATCTACGCACATTCAGTAGTATCTCTAGGACTGGCATCGTTCGGTCACCTTCTGGCATTCAGACACGTCAGGATGCAGTCAGACACTGCCACAGCCGTGGCATATGTCAACCACCAGTGTGGAACCCGCAGTCTCTAAGCGATGACAAGTTCGCCACATTCTTCACTAGGTGGAATCCTACAACACGGCAATGCCAGCTGTTCTCATGCCAGGTGTATTCTTCTGGTGGCGTTTTCTTTTTTCCTAATCGTCAAGGCATGGACTCAGGGTAACCAGCCCCTTCCCCTACACGTCCTCCGTCGAAACGCCGACGCCAGGTACCCATAGATATGGTGCTGACGGAGTCACACCTCAATGCCACGGTCCCGGCCTTCCTGGCCTGGTCTCAGCATCCGCAGTCAGTGGCACAGACTCACTAGTCCAAGCCTGGACCGGTACCCGCCTCTCCTACATTTCTTCCCCTCTAATAGTCGGGAATATCACAACGAGAATGTCACCGGGGCTTCTTTATAGTCTCAGACTGATCCACTCGCCCTTGGCGCGCAAGCTTGCCCAATTTATGGCGCAGTACCAGGGCCTCTAACGGACAGTTCAGACCTGTTCGCTCACGGCCAGTTTTTCCTCAGCACTCTTCACATCTGAGGTTAATACCGTAGCCTTTTCAGACTTAGAATTTAACCCAAGAGGTTTTTTCCCAGGATATTGTAACAAGCGTAGTCACAGAGGAGGACACCAGCTTTATCAGCAATATCCCATCACACACGTGTACTCATTTTGTTTTTTTTGCTGGGACTCCTTTAACAGTCATTCCCCTTGGCCCTACTTCTTACTGGGGACTCTCCGTCTTCCACCCAGACCTAGACTCAGGGCTATCCTTTGGGTCTCTCACACAGCAGGTTTTTCACCCTCTTACAAGCATGTCTTGCCACCAGACTTCTATGAAACCATTCCTCGAAGGGTCTGCTATTTCTAGTCCCCATACGAAACCATTCCTCGAAGGGTCTGCTATTTCTAGTCCCCATACAACAAGACTGGATCCGTGGGGAACTGACCTTGATACTCGCAGCCGGCAAGAATCCCGTTTTCAGTCATGATGGAATACTACCTATAGCATCCTCATTCACATAGCGGTGTGGTTCGGTGGCATTTTATTTGTCTCTGCAGACATATCGGTATTTGCAGCGGTTTCGCGGAATCCATCTTTTTTTTTTTTTTTAGTCTTTCATCGGAACAAGACTTTCCTATGGCTGTTTCCTTTTTTCTTCAGGATAGGTTTACCCTTTCCACCTACATGACGACTTCTCTCTGCCATCGCTACGCCCGACTTCAGTCCGTCCGGTCGCGAGGGACTTACAGGTGCGGGACCTGGTCTGGGACCTACGCATCTAGTTGTTAGTGCCCTCCTGAGAGGTCGGATTCTCTTTTCTCATTCTTCCAATGGGCAGAACTAAGAACACGTCAGCCTCTAAGGTTCCTCTAACCATCCAGGACGCTTATTCCATCGATGAATCATCCCTTCCAGAAGGTCATGGTACATTCTACCCGGCCAGGACGGCCTCCTGGACAGTTCGGTAACAGCCTTCGGCGCAACAAGTGTATAGGCAGCCAATATGGCCAGCCTACACCCATACCCCAGCCGCTACAGCGCTTGCACTCAGTCCGCAATAAACGCAGGTCTGGGTACACATGTCCTCCAGGCGGCAGCTCGCCTGTTGGCTCATTGTTCTTCACTGATCATGCTCAGTGTCACTAGTTCCTGGGGCATGGTTCTTCTCTGACCTTGCTCAGTATATCTAGTTCCTTTGTTCTTTCCCACCCAGGGACTGCTTTGGGACGTCCCACGGTCTGTGTCCCCCAATGAGGCGAAGGAGAAAAGGAGATTTTTGTGTACTCACCGTAAAATCCTTTTCTCTTAGCCTCTAATTGGGGGACACAGCACCCACCCTATTGCTCTTATGGGCCTTTTCTTCAGTTCTCACATTTCATGGTTAACACGTTTACCGTGTTTGCCTATTATCACTCTGTTAATTGTTGCCTGTTTAAACTTGTGCCTGTTTAGCTCAGGCCTTGTAGTACTATGGGCCTGTTTAATTTCAGGTCTTGTTATACGATCATATGCTTCGTTAACTCTTCACTGTTTTCCACATGCGCCTGCTTACCTACAGGCCTTGTGGTACTAATATTACTCTGCTAATCTTCACTGTTTACACACGTGCCTGTTCGGTTTCAAGCCGTGTTCCACTATTATTACCTTGTTAACTATATTGTTTACACGGGTTACTGTGTGTACTTCCTGTGTCACTGTTATTTGTTGACTCTCCTACTGCTTTAGCACAAAACTGGAGAATCGCTTCCTGCTCCAGGGTGTAATGCTGTGGAGGAGGAGTTTCTGAACTCTTTTGCAGATGATCCGTTTCATCTAGTGGAATAACAAGCATACCCACAACGGGTCTGTGGTCCCTGCTAAAGACAATCGGTATTTGCACGGTTTCCAGAAACCCTCTTTTTTTCTTAGTCTTCTCGGAACAAGATTGTCCTATGGCTGTCCTTTTTCTTCAGGATAGGTTTACCCTTCCACCTACATGAAGAACTTCTCTCTGCCATCGCTACGCCCGACTTCAGTCCGTCCGGTCCGAAGGACTACAGTGCGGGACCTGGTCTGGGCCTACGCGTCTAGGTATCCAGGTAGCGCCCTCTAAGAAGTCGGATTCTCCTTTTCCTTCTTCCAATGGGCAGAACTAAGAACACGTCAGCCTCTAAGGTTTCCCTAAGATCCCTATCCAAGACGCTTATTCCTTTCGAAATCATTCCTTCCGCAGGTCAGGACATTCTACACGGCCAGGACGCCTCCTGGACAGTTCGGTAAGCAGTATCGGCGCAACAAGTGTATAGGCAGCCAAGTGGCCAGCCTACACCCATACCCAAGCCACTACTAGTGCTTGCACTCAGTCCCGACAAACGCAGGTCTGGGTAACATGTGCCCTCCAGGCGGCAGCTCCGCCTGTCGGTGCATAGTTTTTTCACTGATCATGCTCAGTGTCACTAGTTCCCATTTTTTTATGCGTTTCATTCTGTTCTTCCCACCCAGGGACTGCTTTGGGACGTCCCACGGTCTGTGTCCCCCAATGAGGCGAAGGAGAAAAGGAGATTTTTGTGTACTCACCGTAAAATCCTTTTCTCTTAGCCTCTAATTGGGGGACACAGCACCCACCCTATTGCTCTTATGGGCCTTTTCTTCAGTTCTCACATTTCATGGTTAACACGTTTACCGTGTTTGCCTATTATCACTCTGTTAATTGTTGCCTGTTTAAACTTGTGCCTGTTTAGCTCAGGCCTTGTAGTACTATGGGCCTGTTTAATTTCAGGTCTTGTTATACGATCATATGCTTCGTTAACTCTTCACTGTTTTCCACATGCGCCTGCTTACCTACAGGCCTTGTGGTACTAATATTACTCTGCTAATTCTTCACTGTTTACACACGTGCCTGTTCGGTTTCAAGCCGTGTTCCACTATTATTACCTTGTTAACTATATTGTTTACACGGGTTGACTGTGTGTACTTCCTGTGTCACTGTTATTTGTTGACTCTCCTACTGCTTTAGCACAAAACTGGAGAATCGCTTCCTGCTCCAGGGTGTAATGCTGTGGAGGAGGAGTTTCTGAACTCTTTTGCAGATTTGCCTAGTGTCGCCTCCTAGTGGACAGCAGCATAACACCCACGGTCTGTGTCCCCCAATTAGAGGCTAAGAGAAAAGGATTTTACGGTGAGTACACAAAAATCTCCTTTTTTCTAGTCTTCCTCTGGACAAGATTGTCCTATGGCTGGTCCCATTCTTCTTCTACGGTAGGTTTACTCCTTCCACCTACATGAAGAAATCTCTCTGCCATCGCCGTGCCCGACTCCAGTCTGTCCGGTCACGAAGGACCTACGTATGCGGGACCTTGTCGGGGCCCTACGCGTCTAGGTATCCAGGACAGCGCCCTTCTAAGAAGTCGGATTCTCCTTATCCTTCTTCCAATGGGCAGACATAATGACACATCAGCCTCTAAGGCTCCCCTAACGAGGTGGATTCCTCTAATCATCCAAGACGCTTATACCTTCGAAACCTCATTCCTTCCGGCAGGTCACGGCACATTCTACTACGGCCGTGAAAGCCTCCTGGACAGTTCGGTAAGGGGTATCGGCGCAACAAGTGTATAGGCAGCCAAGGGGTCAGCCTACACCCATACCCAAGCCACTATAGTGCTTGCACTCAGTCCTCGACAAACGCAGGTCTGGGTATACGTGCCCTCCAGGCGGCAGCAGCCCGCCTGTCGGTGCATAGTTTTTTCACTGACCATGCTCAGTGTCACTAGTTCCATTGTTCTTTCCCACCCAGGGACTGCTTTGGGACGTCCCACGGTCTGTGTCCCCCAATGAGGCGAAGGAGAAAAGGAGATTTTTGTGTACTCACCGTAAAATCCTTTTCTCTTAGCCTCTAATTGGGGGACACAGCACCCACCCTATTGTCCTTGTGGGTTTTTTCTACAGTTCTCACATTCTCAGTGGTTAACACGTTTTAAACCCGTTTACTTGTCCTATTATCACTCTGTTAATTGTTGCTGTTTAAACTTGTGCCTGTTTAGCTCAGGCCTTATAGTACTATGGCCTGTTTAATTCAGGCCTTTAGTACTTGACCATGCTTGTTAGCTCTTATGTTTACATGGGCCTGTTTATTACAGGCCTTGTTACTAATATTACTCTCTAATTTTTCACTGTTTTCCACAGCGTCCTGTTCGGTTTCAAGCCGTGTTCCACTATTATTACCTTGTTAACTATATTGTTTACACGGGTTGACTGTGTGTACTTCCTGTGTCACTGTTATTTGTTGACTCTCCTACTGCTTTAGCACAAAACTGGAGAATCGCTTCCTGCTCCAGGGTGTAATGCTGTGGAGGAGGAGTTTCTGAACTCTTTTGCAGATTTGCCTAGTGTCGCCTCCTAGTGGACAGCAGCATAACACCCACGGTCTGTGTCCCCCAATTAGAGGCTAAGAGAAAAGGATTTTACGGTGAGTACACAAAAATCTCCTTTTTTCTAGTCTTCCTCTGGACAAGATTGTCCTATGGCTGGTCCCATTCTTCTTCTACGGTAGGTTTACTCCTTCCACCTACATGAAGAAATCTCTCTGCCATCGCCGTGCCCGACTCCAGTCTGTCCGGTCGCGAAGGACCTACGTATGCGGGACCTTGTCGGGGCCCTACGCGTCTAGGTATCCAGGACAGCGCCCTTCTAAGAAGTCGGATTCTCCTTATCCTTCTTCCAATGGGCAGACATAATGACACATCAGCCTCTAAGGCTCCCCTAACGAGGTGGATTCCTCTAATCATCCAAGACGCTTATACCTTCGAAACCTCATTCCTTCCGGCAGGTCACGGCACATTCTACTACGGCCGTGAAAGCCTCCTGGACAGTTCGGTAAGGGGTATCGGCGCAACAAGTGTATAGGCAGCCAAGGGGTCAGCCTACACCCATACCCAAGCCACTATAGTGCTTGCACTCAGTCCTCGACAAACGCAGGTCTGGGTATACGTGCCCTCCAGGCGGCAGCAGCCCGCCTGTCGGTGCATAGTTTTTTCACTGACCATGCTCAGTGTCACTAGTTCCATTGTTCTTTCCCACCCAGGGACTGCTTTGGGACGTCCCACGGTCTGTGTCCCCCAATGAGGCGAAGGAGAAAAGGAGATTTTTGTGTACTCACCGTAAAATCCTTTTCTCTTAGCCTCTAATTGGGGGACACAGCACCCACCCTATTGTCCTTGTGGGTTTTTTTCTACAGTTCTCACATAGCTTCTCAGCTGTTACATGGTTAACATGTTTACATATGTTTGCCTATTATCACTCTGTTAACTGTTGACTGTTTAAACTTGTGCCTGTTTAGTTCCAGGCCTTATAGTACTGTGAGCCTGTTTAGTTCCAGGCCTTATAGTACTGTGAGCCTGTTTAGTTCCAGGCCTTATAGTACTGTGAGCCTGTTTAGTTACAGGCCTTGCTATACGATTATTACTTCGTTAACTCTTCACTGTTTTTCCACATGCGCCTGATCAATTTCAGGACTTGTGGTACTAGCATTACTCTGCTAACTTTTAACTGTTTACACACGTGCCTGTTTGGTTTCAGGCCATATTACACTGTTATTACCTTGTTAACTATATTGTTTACACAGGTCGCCTGCGTAGTCTTCCTGTGTCACCGTTGTTATCTGTTAACTCTCCTACTGCTTTGGCACAAAACTGGAGATTCGCTTCCTGCTCCAGGGTGTATATGCTGCAGAGGAGGAGTTTCTAAACTCTTTTGCAGATTCTGCCTAGTGTCGCCTCCTAGTGGACAGCAGCATAACACCCACGGTCTGTGTCCCCCAATTAGAGGCTAAGAGAAAAGGATTTTACGGTGAGTACACAAAAATCTCCTTTTCTTAATTACTCCACATCTTTATTTTCCTGCAGCCTACATTGTGGCGGTATACCATAGTATGCGCGAAGAGTTGAGACGTAATGCTCCCGGCAGCACGCCAATAAAACGACGGCAGGACAGCCAAGTATCGCAAGAGACAGTGGGTGAAGCTGGGGCCATGCCTGGTAAGGAACACCTCTAAGAACTGTTCTCCTTCCTTCTATATACAAGCTATTCAGAAGGTAGAAGAGAATGTTCACGCCATGATTGCTGAAGCATATAAGACGTTTCATTATCTAAATGCAGGTGACTTTTAATCCAGCCTAGTGTTTTTAGACAATCATAAGGAAGTTAGTGGTTATACTATGTATGCTGTGATGTGGTAACCATATAATTACCAGGTAGTCAGGCCAGGTAACGACTGCCTGTAGTTTGTAAGGGGTTATGATAAAGCTGATCATCTGTAAACTATATAACATACTTTTTGTAAAGCCATTAATACTTGTGAAACCTTATATGGAGGTTCAGCATAACATATACAACAGAATATTTAGCACCAATTTTATTTTTTTCTCTGTTCCTTCTTAAAGGACTCATTACATTTTCTCAAGATTATGTAGCGAATGAGCTTACGCAAAACTTCTTCACAATCACACAGAAGATACAGAAAAAAGTGACTGGAACACGCCATGTGACAGAGCCTTCTGAAATGTTCCCCATTTTACCTGGATCCCATCTGCCCCTCAATAATCCAGCCCTGGAGTTCATTAAATATGTTTGTCAGGTCAGATTAGTTAGTGTATTATATATGTTTTATTTTTTTTCCCAAGTAATGTTTGTCTTTATTTTAAAGATTACATCTGTTAGGCCCCTTTCACATCAGCGTTTTACGCTGATTGCGGCACTTGCGATGAAAAAAACGCAACTGCCGCGATTACCGCATAATGGCCGCACTTGCGGTTCACTTGCGGCAAGCCCCATACAGTGTCTATGGGGCTTGCGGCAATTGCGGTTTCTGCACCTGCGGCAGGTGCGGCTGCGAAAAAATTGCGGCATACCGCGTGTTTTTCGCGGCCGCACCTGCCGCAAGTGCTGAATCCGCACTTGCCGCACATGCTGTACACTTACCGCAAGCCCCATAGACATTGTATGGGGCTTGCCGCAAGTGTGCCTCCATCGCGGCCGTTATGCGGTAATCGCGGCAGTTGCGTTTTTTTCACCGCAACTGCCGCAATCAGCGTAAAACGCTAATGTGAAAGGGGCTTTAGGGCCCTTTCACATCAACGTTTTACGCTGATTGCAGCAGTTGCGGTGAAAAAAACGTAAAACGGCCGCACTTGCGGTTCGCTTGCTGCAAGCCCCATGCAATGTCTATGGGGCTTGCGTTAAAGCGAACCTGTCACCCCCTCCAGGCATCTAAAGATAACATAGCCACCTTCTGCAGCACTAAGGCTGCATTCTGACAAGGTGTCTATAGCATTTATGCTCCCTTGATTCACTGAAATAAAGACTTATATAAAATCTGTTTCAAACCAGACCCAAGACCGGGAGGCGGGTTTTCAAGAGTCTATCTCCTTCCTCTGTGGTGTCAGTCATCCCTCTCTGCTCTGTGTGCCGCCTCCAGGGCCACCTCCCTGCATTACAGAGCTTTGTCAGCTCTGCTACAATATAGAGCTGCTGTTATAGGAGACCCCACAGTAGTAAATCTAGCAGGAGGGTCCTGAGCAGACACAGCACTGCCTCCTACATAGCAGCCTTGAGCTGAGCTCTCAGCAGTGCAGCAGAGTTGAGTTTGTGCTTTAGATCAGGGGCTGAGGACGGAGCAATGCTGCTGGGTACAAGAAACTGAAAGTGAAACCTGCTCAGCTCAAGGGCTGCTACGTAGCAGGCAGTGCTTTGTCTGCTGTTCTGCTCAGGGTCCTCCTGCTAGATTTACTACTGTGGGGTCTCCTATAACAGCAGCTCTATGTTGTAGCAGAGCTGACAAAGCTCTGTAATGCAGGGAGATGGCCCTGGAGGCGGTGCACAGAGAGCAGAGAGGGATGACTGACACCACAGAGGAGGGAGATAGACACTTGAAAACCCGCCTCCCGGTCTTGGATCTGGTTTGAAACAGATTTTATAAAAGTCTTTATTTCAGTGAATCAAGGGAGCATAAATACTATAGACACCTTGTCAGAATGCAGCCTTAGTGCTGCAGAAGGTGGCTATGTTATCTTTAGATGCCTGGAGGGGGTGACAGGTTCGCTTTAAGTGCGGTACAGTTGCGGTTTCGGCACTTGCGGCTGCGCAAAAAACGCGGTCAGCCGCGGTTTTCCCGCGGCCGCATCTGCCGCAATTGCCGAAACCGCACCTGCCGCACACTTACCCCAAGCCCCATAGACATTGCATGGGGCTTGCCGCAAGTGAACCGCAAGTGCGGCCGTTCTGCGATAATCGCTGCAGTTGCGTTTTTTTCACCGCAACTGCCGCGATCAGCGTAAAACGCTGATGTGAAAGGGACCTTACATAGATGCTTTCTGATAAAATAGAAAATACTGTTTCAGATCTAGTTTAAATGTGGTCTGAAAAGTGTTCTTAAGAGGTTAACTTGTCCTGGAAGCTTGCTGTTCGAAGTACAGATAATAGATAGAAGTGGTTTTCTAGTCGCCATACTTCTATTCGGTTACTCACCTTCCTCTTGTGGTTTTGGGTTTATGCATTTGCTAATGAATATAGATGATTTATCATGCTCGCATAGTAAAACCAAACATGAAACTTTAGTAATGAGAAATGTACTTGCCGTATATTCTCGCTACTACACCGGTTGAGAAATCTCCCACAATGGGATCAGTGAAAGCTCTCATTTTAAGTTCTTTTTTATAAATATTTTACATATTTAGGCTGAAGGCACATCATCCGACATCATCCCAGTGCCTCGCACGAGTGCAATGCGAGATAAACTCGCATTGCACCAGGACAAGTGTTTTTCTATCATGTCGGGCACACTGGTGCGCATTTTAAGCACTGAACTCGCAAAGCGAGTTTCAGTCGCGGCATGCTGCGACTGCATGCGAGTTGTAGGCACCAGCTGTCAATAAAAAACAATGGGTGCGTTAAAACAACGCACCGTGCAATCACATAGTGCGAGTCTCGCGCGTCAAAAACCACACTTCCGGCACACACATTTCAAAAAGTGTGCGGGAAGAAGCAGGGCACACATCGCAGACCACCGGGAGCCAGAGCCCTCAAGCTGCGCAGAGCCTCCTGTCGGACCGGCCCCGCCAGGTACTGAGGCTGTGATTCCGGCTGTGATCTCTGTGACAGCCGGGACCTGTGTGCGGCTTCACCCACCACGCTGCTGGCGGCAGTGGCGGATGCCCGCCCCCTCCTCAGGCCTCCCCCTTCTCCAGATGGCTCCCACCTGTCACTGCCCACCACCCCCGATGCCGGGACCGGTTTGCAGCTTCACCCGCCGCGCTGCTGGCGGCGGGGGCGGATGCCCTACCCCTCCTCTGGTCTCCCCCTCCTCTGGATGGCCCCCACCTCCGATGCCGGGTCTGCTTTTGGGTTCACCCGCCGCGCTGCTGGCGGCGGCGGTGGCGGATGCCCTCCCCCTCCTCAGGCCTCCCCATCCCCCGGATGGCCCCCACCTGACCCTGACATTCACCCCTCACCCCCCGATCACCGTGTCTGATCTCACCGCTCCTCGATCCGCCAGTGTAGCCGCCGCTCTGCCTCCTCTCCTCTCTGCAATGCCCCTCCTCCAGTGCTGCTCCGCCCAGAGGTAAGTACCGTATGAAATGAATGAATGAATGAGTGAATGATTGAATGAGTGAGTGGGTTCATGGATGGATGGATGGGTTCATGGATGGATGGGTGTGAATGGATGGATGGATGTGTGCACGCTTGGTTGCGTGGGTGTGTGGGTGCGTGGATGTGTGGGTGCGTGGATGTGTGGGTGCGTGGATGTGTGGATGCGTGCGTGGATGGATGTGTGCGTATGTGTGACTGCATGCATAGATGTGTGCAAGAATGGATGTATACATGCGTGGATGGATGGATGCAACAAGGGATCAAGTGTCCTCTTCTAGTCTCAGGGATCATAGTCATGGTGCACTGTATGACAGATCATTGCCATACAGTGCACCATAACTCTGACCCCAGAGACTATAGGAAGAGGACACTTGATCCCTTGCTGCAATCTCTGGAGCAGAGGCGATCGAGCATCGTGGGACCTTCGTTGTGGACTCCGTCGGAGGCGATCGAGCGTCGTGGGACCTTCGTTATGGACTACGTCGGATCTTTCTAATAAAGATGGAGTCTGAATTTTGTTTGTGTTTTTTTACCAAATAAAAATATTTTTCTCTGTGTGTATTTATTGACTACTTACCAGAGATTCCTAATGGCGGGTCTAACATTGGCCCAATATTATGAATCTCGGGCTTAGTGCCAGCTGCCAATAAAAAGCTGACATTAACCCCTTTATTACCCAGTTTGCCACCGGCACCAGGGCAACTGGAAGAGCATGGGTACAGTGCCAGAAAATGGCGCTTCAATGAATGCACAGTTTTCTGGGGCGGCTGCGGGCTGCAATTCGCAGCATGGGGGGCCCAGAACGCTTGGGCCTCTCCATACTGCGGATTCCAGCCCCTGTCTGTCTAGTTGTACCTGGCTGGACCAAAAATATGGCGGAGCCCCACGTCATTTTTTTTCTAGAATTTATTCTAGAAATATAAATAAAATGGGCTTCGCTGTATTTTTGGTTGCCAGCCAGGTAAAACGAGGCAGCTGGGGGGTTGGTGGCAGTCAGTAGCTGCCAAGTTGTACCTGGCTGGACCAAAAATATGGCGAAGCCCCACGTAATTTTTTTTTTTATTACTTCTACCAATAAAATGACATGGAGCTTTGCCATATTTTTGGTTGCCAGCCAGGTACAACTTGGCAGTTGGGGGCTGCAATCCTCATCGTGGAGAGATCCAAATGTTGTGGGCCCCCCCACGTTGCAAATTGCAACCCACAGCCACCCCAGAAAATAGCGCATTCATTGGAGGTGCCATTTTCTGGTGCTGTACCCCAACTCTTCCAGTTGCCCTTGCGCTGGTGGCAATGCTGGTGGCACACAGGGGCTCTCCATACGCGACATGGTGTCCGCTAACAATTGATAGCGGACACCATGTTGTGTATGGAGAGCCCCTGTGTGCCTAAACATTGGAGCTCCCCCAAAAGTGACCCCATTATGCATCTGGATTTGTTCCTTGGGGGGTCTAGTTTCCAAAATGGGGTCACTTGCGGGGGAGCTCCAATGTTGAGACACACGGGGGCTCTCCATACGCGACATAGTGTCCGCTAACAATTCCAATTGTTAGTGGACACCATGTCGCGTATGGAGAGCCCCTGTGTGCCTCAGCATTGGAGCTCCCCCGCAAGTGACTCCATTTTGGAAACTAGACCCCCCAGGAACAAATCTAGATGCATAATGAGCACTTTGAAGCCCCAGGTGCTTCACAATTTGATCCGTAAAAATAAAAAAATAAGATTATTGTGGAAGAAAAATATTTTTTTCATTTTTACGGATCAATTTGTGAAGCACCTGGGGCTTCAAAGTGCTCATTATGCACTTGAGGGGGTCTAGTTTCCAAAATGGGGTCACTTGTGGGGGAGCTCCAATGCTGAGGCACACGGGATCTCCAAACGCAACATGGTGTCCGCTAACAATTTGAATGAAAATCAGCTCAAATTGTTAGCTGACACCATGTCGCGTTTGGTGAGCCCATGTGTGCCTCAATATTGGAGCTCCCCCCACAAGTGACCCCATTGATTGACAAATGAGTGGCAGCAAATCAGTGCAGTCTTGACACCAGGAGAGGGTGCTAGTCTGTCGGATCGCAGTAGGAATGAAAAAATCTCAATCGCACCCAACTAGCACCACACTAGCACCACACTAGTACCACACTAGCACTACACTAGCACTACTACATGCATCAAACTCGCATCAATATCGCGCTTCAAAAACGCGCCGATTTGGAGGGATCAGTGTGCCTTCAGCCTTACCCGACAGCTGATATGTACTGCCCCGATCCACAGGCAGCATGTATCAGACAGTGGCTGCATGATTTCAGCCATATTCGATAAGTGTAACTTTGAAACGCCGCAGTGTCTCTAAGGCTGAAGGCACACTGATCCCTCAAAAACGGCGCGTTTTTGAAGCTCAATACTGATGCGAGTTTGATGCGTGTAGTAGTGCTAGTGCGGTGCTAGTGCGGTGCTAGTGTGGTGCTAGTGTGGTGCTAGTGCGGTGCTAGTGAGATTTTTTCATTCCTACTGCGATCCGACAGACTAGCACCTTCTCCTGGTGTCAAGACTGCACTGATTTGCTGCCACTTATTTGTCAATCAATGGGGTCACTTGTGGGGGAGCTCCAATGTTTAGGCACACAGGGGCTCACCAAACGCGACATTGTGTCAGCTAACAATATGAGCTGATTTTCATTCAAATTGTTAGCGGACACCATGTCGCGTTTGGAGAACCCCTGTGTGCCTCAGCATTGGAGCTCCCCCACAAGTGACCCCATTTTGGAAACTAGACCCCCCAAGGAACAAATCTAGATGCATAATGAGCACTTTGAAGCCCCAGGTGCTTCACAAATTGATCCGTAAAAATGAAAAAAATATTTTTCTTCCACAAAAATCTTATTTTTTTATTTTTACGGATCAAATTGTGAAGCACCTGGAGCTTCAAAGTGCTCATTATGCATCTAGATTTGTTCCTTGGGGGTCTAGTTTCCAAAATGGGGTCACTTGTGTGGGAGCTCCAGTGCTGAGGCACACAGGGGCACTCCATACGCGACATGGTGTCCGCTAACAATTGGAATTGTTAGCGGACACCATGTCGCGTATGGAGAGCCCCTGTGTGCCTCAACATTCAAGCTCCCCCACAAGTGACCCCATTTTGGAAACTAGACCCCCAAGGAACAAATCCAGATGCATAATGGGGTCACTTGTGGGGGAGCTCCAATGTTTAGGCACACAGGGGCTCTCCATATGCAACATGGTGTCCGCTAACAATTGTTAACGGACACCATGTCGCGCATGGAGAGCCCCTGTGTGCAACCAGCATTGCCACCAGCGCAAGGGCAACTGGAAGAGTTGGGGTACAGCACCAGAAAATGGCACCTCCAATGAATGTGCTATTTTCTGAGGTGGCTGTGGGTTGCAATTTGCAGCGTGAGGGGCCCACAACATTTGGATCTCTCTATGATGAGGATTGCAGCCCCCCAACTGCCAAGTTGTACCTGGCTGGCAACCAAAAATATGGCAAAGCTCCATGTCATTTTATTGGTAGAAGTAATTAAAAAAAATGACGTGGGGCTTCACCATATTTTTGGTCCAGCCAGGTACAACTTGGCAGCTACAGACTGCCACCAACCCCCAGCTGCCTTGTTGTACCTTGCTGGCAACCAAAAATACAGCGAAGCCCATTTTTTTATTTCTAGAACAAATTCTAGAAAAAAAAAATGACGTGGGGCTCCGCCATATTTTTAGTCCAGCCAGGTACAACTAGACAGCTGGGGGCTGGAATCCGCAGCATGGAGAGGCCCAAGCGTTCTGGGCCCCCCATGCTGCGAATTGCAGCCCGCAGCCGCCCCAGAAAATGGCGCATTCATTGAAGCGCCATTTTCTGGTGCTGTACCCATGCTCTTCCAGTTGCCCTGGTGCCTGTGGCAAACTGGGTAATAAAGGGGTTAATGCCAGCTTTTTATTGGCAGCTGGCACTAAGCCCGAGATTCATAATATTGGGCCAATGTTAGACCCGCCATTAGGAATCTCTGGTAAGTAGTCAATAAATACACACAGAGTAAAATATTTTTATTTGCAAAAAAACACAAACAAAATTCAGACTCCATCTTTATTAGAAAGATCCGACGTAGTCCATAACGAAGGTCCCGCGACGCTCGATCGCCTCCGACGTAGTCCACAACGAAGGTCCCACGATGCTCGATCGCCTCTGCTCCAGAGATTGCAGCAAGGAATCAAGTGTCCTCTTCCTACAGTCTCTGGGGTCAGAGTTATGGTGCACTGTATGGCAATGATCTGTCATACAGTGCACCATGACTATGATCCCTGAGACTAGAAGAGGACACTTGATACCTTGTTGCATCCATCCATCCATTATCCACGCATGCACACATCCACACATGCAGTCACACATACGCACACATCCATCCATGCACCCATGCATCCACGCATCCACTAACCCACACATCCACTAACCCACGCATCCACTAACCCACGCATCCACTAACCCACACATCCACTAACCCACGCATCCACTAACCCACGCACCCACACATCCACGCATCCACTAACCCATGCACCCACACATCCACTAATCCACGCAACCACACATCCCCGCACCCACACATTCACACATCCACGTACCCACGCATCCACGTACCCACGCATCCACGCACCCACGCATCCACAGATCCCCGCACCCACACATTCACACATCCACGTACCCACACATCCACGTACCCACGCATCCACGTACCCACGCATCCACGTACCCACGCATCCACGTACCCACGCATCCACGTACCCACGCATCCACGTACCCACGCATCCACGTACCCACGCATCCACGTACCCACGCATCCACGTACCCACGCATCCACGTACCCACGCATCCACGTACCCACGCATCATCCACGTACCCACGCATCCACTAACCCACTAACCCACGCACCCACTAACCCACACACCCACGCATCCACACACCCATGCATCCACGCACCCACGCATCCACACACCCACACTCACGCATCCACACACCCACGCATCCACACACCCACACTCACGCATCCACACACCCACACATCCACTAACCCACGTATCCACTAACCCACGCACCCACACATCCACTAATCCACGCATCCACTAACCCACGCACCCACACATCCACTAATCCACGCACCACACATCCATTAACCCACACATCCACTAACCCACGCACCCACACACCACGCATCCCCGCACCCACACATTCACACATCCACGTACCCACGCATCCACGTACCCACGCATCCACGCATCCACGTACCCACGCATCCACTAACCCACGCACCCACACATCCACTTACCCACACATCCACTTACCCACACATCCACTTACCCACACATCCACTTACCCACACATCCACTTACCCACACATCCACGCACCCACTAACCCATGCACCCACACATCCACTAATCCACGCACCCACTAACCCACGCACACACACATACCTCACGTACCCACGCATCCACGTACCCACGCATCCACGTACCCACGCATCCACGTACCCACGCATCCACGTACCCACGCATCCACGTACCCACGCATCCACGTACCCACGCATCCACTAACCCACGCATCCACACACCCACTAACCCACGCACCCACTAACCCACACACCCACGCATCCACACACCCATGCATCCACGCACCCACGCATCCACACACCCACACTCACGCATCCACACACCCACGCATCCACACACCCACACTCACGCATTCACACACCCACACATCCACTAACCCACGTATCCACTAACCCACGCATCCACGCACCCATGCATCCACTAACCCACGCATCCATGCATCCACTAACCCACGCACCCACACACCCATGCATCCACGCACTCACGCATCCACGCACCCACACACCCACGCATCCACTAACCCACGCATCCACTAACCCACGCACCCACGCATCCACACACCCACTAACCCACGCACCCACTAACCCACGCACCCACGCATCCACACACCCACGCATCCACACACCCATGCATCCACACACCCACGCATCACCACACCCACACTCACGCATCCACACACCCACACTCACGCATCCACACACCCACACTCACGCATCCACACACCCACACATCCACTAACCCACGTATCCACTAACCCACGCATCCACGCACCCATGCATCCACTAACCCACGCATCCATGCATCCACTAACCCACGCATCCACTAACCCACACATCCACTAACCCACGCATCCACTAACCCACGCATCCACTAACCCACGCATCCACTAACCCACACATCCACTAACCCACGCATCCACTAACCCACGCCCCACACATCCACGCATCCACTAACCCATGCACCCACACATCCACTAATCCACGCAACCACACATCCCCGCACCCACACATTCACACATCCACGTACCCACGCATCCACGTACCCACGCATCCACGCACCCACGCATCCACAGATCCCCGCACCCACACATTCACACATCCACGTACCCACACATCCACGTACCCACGCATCCACGTACCCACGCATCCACGTACCACGATCACGTACCACGCATCCACGTACCCACGCATCCACGTACCCACGCATCCACGTACCCACGCATCCACTAACCCACGCATCCACACACCCACTAACCCACGCACCCACTAATCCACACACCCACGCATCCACACACCCATGCATCCACGCACCCACGCATCCACACACCCACACTCACGCATCCACACACCCACGCATCCACACACCCACACTCACGCATCCACACACCCACACATCCACTAACCCACGTATCCACTAACCCACGCACCCACACATCCACTAATCCACGCATCCACTAACCCACGCACCCACACATCCACTAATCCACGCACCCACACATCCATTAACCCACACATCCACTAACCCACGCACCCACACACCCACGCATCCCCGCACCCACACATTCACACATCCACGTACCCACGCATCCACGTACCCACGCATCCACGTACCCACGCATCCACGTACCCACGCATCCACGTACCCACGCATCCACGTACCCACGCATCCACGTACCCACGCATCCACTACCACATCCACTACCAACCCACACATCATTACCACATCCACTTACCCACACATCCACGCACCCACACATCCACGCACCCACACATCCACGCACCCACACATCCACGCACCCACTAACCCATGCACCCACACATCCACTAATCCACGCACCCACTAACCCACGCACACACACATCCACGTACCACGCATCCACGTACCCACGCATCCACGTACCCACGCATCCACGTACCCACGCATCCACGTACCCACGCATCCACGTACCCACGCATCCACACACCCACTAACCCACGCACCCACTAACCCACACACCCACGCATCCACACACCCATGCATCCACGCATCCACACACCCACACTCACGCATCCACACACCCACGCATCCACACACCCACACTCACGCATTCACACACCCACACATCCACTAACCCACGTATCCACTAACCCACGCATCCACGCACCCATGCATCCACTAACCCACGCATCCATGCATCCACTAACCCACGCACCCACACACCCATGCATCCACGCACTCACGCATCCACGCACCCACACACCCACGCATCCACTAACCCACGCATCCACTAACCCACGCATCCACAGATCCCGCACCCACACATTCACACATCCACGTACCCACACATCCACGTACCCACACATCCACGTACCCACACATCCACGTACCCACACATCCACGTACCCACACATCCACGTACCCACGCATCCACGTACCCACGCATCCACGTACCCACGCATCCACGTACCCACGCATCCACGTACCCACGCATCCACTAACCCACACATCCACACACCCACACAATCATTGATTGATTCATTCATTCATACAGTACTTACCTCAGGGCGGAGCAGCACCGGAGGAGGGGCGTTCCAGCGAGGAGAGGAGGCAGAGCGGCGGCTACACCGGCGGGATCGGACACGGGGATCGAGGAGCGGTGAGATCGGACACGGGGATCGGGGGGGTGGGATCGGGGGCCGCAAGCCGCAGGTGGGGGCCATCCAGAGGAGGGGTAGGCCTGAGGAGGGGTAGGGCATCGCGGCGGGTGAGGCCGCAATCAGGTTCCGGTATCGGGCGACGGGCGGGGGGGCAGTGACAGGTGGGGCCGGGGGTCATCTTGAGAAGGGGAAGGCCTGAAGGAGGGGGAGGGTATCCGCCCCCAACGCCAGCAGCGCGGCGTGTGAAGCCGCACACAGGTCCCGGCTGTCACAGAGATCACAGCCGGGATCACAGCCTCAGTACCTGGCGGGGCCGGTCCGACGGGAGGCTCTGCACAGCTTGAGGGCTCTGGCTCCCGGTGGTCTGCGGTGTGTGCCCTGCTTCTTCCCGCCCGCTTTTTGAAAGTGTGTGCTGGAAGTGTGTTTTTTCACGCGGGAGACTCGCACTAGTCATTGCACGGTGCGTTTTTTTAACGCACCCATTGATTTCTATTGTGGCTCAATGCGTACAACTCGCATGCAGTCGCAGCATGCCGCGACTGAAACTCGCTTTGCGAGTTCAATGCTTAAAATGCGCACCAGTGTGCCCGACATGATAGAGAACCACTTGTTCTAGTGCAATGCGAGTTTATCTCGCATTGCACTCGCGCGAGGCACTGGGATCATGTCGGATGATGTGCCTTCAGCCTAAGGCTGAAGGCACACTGATCCCTCAAAAACGGCGCGTTTTTGAAGCGCAATACTGATGCGAGTGCGGTGCTAGTGCGGTGCTAGTGTGGTGCTAGTGTGGTGCTAGTGTGGTGCTAGTGCGGTGCTAGTGAGATTTTTTCATTCCTACTGCGATCCGACAGACTAGCACCTTCTCCTGGTGTCAAGACTGCACTGATTTGCTGCCACTTATTTGTCAATCAATGGGGTCACTTGTGGGGGAGCTCCAATGTTTAGGCACACAGGGGCTCACCAAACGCGACATTGTGTCAGCTAACAATATGAGCTGATTTCCATTCAAATTGTTAGCGGACACCATGTCGCGTTTGGAGAACCCCTGTGTGCCTCAGCATTGGAGCTCCCCCACAAGTGACCCCATTTTGGAAACTAGACCCCCCAAGGAACAAATCTAGATGCATAATGAGCACTTTGAAGCCCCAGGTGCTTCACAAATTGATCCGTAAAAATGAAAAAAATATTTTTCTTCCACAAAAATCTTATTTTTTTATTTTTACGGATCAAATTGTGAAGCACCTGGAGCTTCAAAGTGCTCATTATGCATCTAGATTTGTTCCTTGGGGGTCTAGTTTCCAAAATGGGGTCACTTGTGTGGGAGCTCCAGTGCTGAGGCACACAGGGGCACTCCATACGCGACATGGTGTCCGCTAACAATTGGAATTGTTAGCGGACACCATGTCGCGTATGGAGAGCCCCTGTGTGCCTCAACATTCAAGCTCCCCCACAAGTGACCCCATTTTGGAAACTAGACCCCCAAGGAACAAATCCAGATGCATAATGGGGTCACTTGTGGGGGAGCTCCAATGTTTAGGCACACAGGGGCTCTCCATATGCAACATGGTGTCCGCTAACAATTGTTAACGGACACCATGTCGCGCATGGAGAGCCCCTGTGTGCAACCAGCATTGCCACCAGCGCAAGGGCAACTGGAAGAGTTGGGGTACAGCACCAGAAAATGGCATCTCCAATGAATGTGCTATTTTCTGAGGTGGCTGTGGGTTGCAATTTGCAGCGTGAGGGGCCCACAACATTTGGATCTCTCTATGATGAGGATTGCAGCCCCCCAACTGCCAAGTTGTACCTGGCTGGCAACCAAAAATATGGCAAAGCTCCATGTCATTTTATTGGTAGAAGTAATTAAAAAAAATGACGTGGGGCTTCACCATATTTTTGGTCCAGCCAGGTACAACTTGGCAGCTACAGACTGCCACCAACCCCCAGCTGCCTTGTTGTACCTTGCTGGCAACCAAAAATACAGCGAAGCCCATTTTTTTATTTCTAGAACAAATTCTAGAAAAAAAAAATGACGTGGGGCTCCGCCATATTTTTAGTCCAGCCAGGTACAACTAGACAGCTGGGGGCTGGAATCCGCAGCATGGAGAGGCCCAAGCGTTCTGGGCCCCCCATGCTGCGAATTGCAGCCCGCATCCGCCCCAGAAAATGGCGCATTCATTGAAGCGCCATTTTCTGGTGCTGTACCCATGCTCTTCCAGTTGCCCTGGTGCCGGTGGCAAACTGGGTAATAAAGGGGTTAATGCCAGCTTTTTATTGGCAGCTGGCACTAAGCCCGAGATTCATAATATTGGGCCAATGTTAGACCCGCCATTAGGAATCTCTGGTAAGTAGTCAATAAATACACACAGAGTAAAATATTTTTATTTGCAAAAAAACACAAACAAAATTCAGACTCCATCTTTATTAGAAAGATCCGACGTAGTCCATAACGAAGGTCCCGCGACGCTCGATCGCCTCCGACGTAGTCCACAACGAAGGTCCCACGATGCTCGATCGCCTCTGCTCCAGAGATTGCAGCAAGGGATCAAGTGTCCTCTTCCTACAGTCTCTGGGGTCAGAGTTATGGTGCACTGTATGGCAATGATCTGTCATACAGTGCACCATGACTATGATCCCTGAGACTAGAAGAGGACACTTGATACCTTGTTGCATCCATCCATCCATTATCCACGCATGTACACATCCATTCGTGCACACATCCACACATGCAGTCACACATACGCACACATCCATCCATGCACCCATGCATCCACGCATCCACTAACCCACACATCCACTAACCCACGCATCCACTAACCCACACATCCACTAACCCACGCACCCACACATCCACACATCCACGCATCCACTAACCCATGCACCCACACATCCACTAATCCACGCAACCACACATCCCCGCACCCACACATTCACACATCCACGTACCCACGCATCCACGTACCCACGCATCCACGCACCCACGCATCCACAGATCCCCGCACCCACACATTCACACATCCACGTACCCACACATCCACGTACCCACACATCCACGTACCCACGCATCCACGTACCCACGCATCCACGTACCCACGCATCCACGTACCCACGCATCCACTAACCCACGCACCCACACATCCACTAATCGACGCACCCACACATCCATTAACCCACACATCCACTAACCCACGCACCCACGCATCCACGCATCCACGCACCCACACATCCCCGCACCCACACATTCACACATCCACGTACCCACGCATCCACGTACCCACGCATCCACTAACCCACGCATCCACTAACCCACGCATCCACTAACCACACCCACACATCCACTTACCCAACTCCACACCCACACATCCACTTACCCACACATCCACTTACCCACACATCCACTTACCCACACATCCACTACCCACACATCCACGCACCCACTAACCCATGCACACACACATCCACTAATCCACGCACCCACTAACCCACGCACACACACATCCACGTACCCACGCATCCACGTACCCACGCATCCACGTACCCACGCATCCACGTACCCACGCATCCACGTACCCACGCATCCACGTACCCACGCATCCACTAACCCACGCACCCACGCATCCACACACCCACTAACCCACGCACCCACTAACCCACACACCCACGCATCCACACACCCATGCATCCACACACCCACGCATCCACACACCCACACTCACGCATCCACACACCCACGCATCCACACACCCACACTCACGCATCCACACACCCACACATCCACTAACCCACGTATCCACTAACCCACGCATCCACTAACCCACGCATCCATGCATCCACTAACCCACGCACCCACACACCCATGCATCCACGCACTCACGCATCCACGCATCCACTAACCACGCATCCACTAACCCACGCATCCACTAACCCACGCATCCACACACCCACTAACCCACGCACCCACTAACCCACGCACCCACTGCATCCACACACCCACGCATCCACACACCCACGCATCCACACACCCATGCATCCACACCACACCCCACACTCACGCATCCACACACCCACGCATCCACACCAATCCACACACCCACGCATCCACACACCACACCACCATCCACACACCCACGCATCCACACACCCCACTCAGCATCCACACACCCCACACACTAACCCACGTATCCACTAACCCACGCACCCACGCATCCACAAACCCACGCATCCATGCATCCACTAACCCACGCATCCACACACCCACGCATCCACTAACCACGCACCCACGCATCCACACACCTGCATCCACTAACCACACGCACCCACACACCCACGCATCCACACACCCACACACCACACATCCACTAACCCACACACCACACATCCACTAACCCACACATCCACACACCCACACACCACGCATCCACACACCCACACATCCACTAACCCACACATCCACTAACCCACACACACACCCACCCACGCATCCACACACCCACACACCCACGCATCCACACACCCACACATCCACTAACCCACGCACCCACACACCCACGCACCCACACACCCACACATCCACTAACCCACGCACCCACACACCCACGCATCCACACACCCACACATCCACTAACCCACACATCCACACATCCACACACCCACACAATCATTGATTGATTCATTCATTCATACAGTACTTACCTCAGGGCGGAGCAGCACCGGAGGAGGGGCGTTCCAGCGAGGAGAGGAGGCAGAGCGGCGGCTACACCGGCGGGATCGGACACGGGGATCGAGGAGCGGTGAGATCGGACACGGGGATCGGGGGGGTGGGGGCCGCAAGCCGCAAGCCGCAGGTGGGGGCCATCCAGAGGAGGGGTAGGCCTGAGGAGGGGTAGGGCATCGCGGCGGGTGAGGCCGCAATCAGGTTCCGGTATCGGGCGACGGGCGTGGGGGGCAGTGACAGGTGGGGCCGGGGGTCATCTTGAGAAGGGGAAGGCCTGAAGGAGGGGGAGGGTATCCGCCCCCAACGCCAGCAGCGCGGCGTGTGAAGCCGCACACAGGTCCCGGCTGTCACAGAGATCACAGCCGGGATCACAGCCTCAGTACCTGGCGGGGCCGGTCCGACGGGAGGCTCTGCACAGCTTGAGGGCTCTGGCTCCCGGTGGTCTGCGGTGTGTGCCCTGCTTCTTCCCGCCCGCTTTTTGAAAGTGTGTGCTGGAAGTGTGTTTTTTCACGCGGGAGACTCGCACTAGTCATTGCACGGTGCGTTTTTTTAACGCACCCATTGATTTCTATTGTGGCTCAATGCGTACAACTCGCATGCAGTCGCAGCATGCCGCGACTGAAACTCGCTTTGCGAGTTCAATGCTTAAAATGCGCACCAGTGTGCCCGACATGATAGAGAACCACTTGTTCTAGTGCAATGCGAGTTTATCTCGCATTGCACTCGCGCGAGGCACTGGGATCATGTCGGATGATGTGCCTTCAGCCTAAGGCTGAAGGCACACTGATCCCTCAAAAACGGCGCGTTTTTGAAGCGCAATACTGATGCGAGTTTGATGCGTGTAGTAGTGCTAGTGCGGTGCTAGTGCGGTGCTAGTGTGGTGCTAGTGTGGTGCTAGTGTGGTGCTAGTGCGGTGCTAGTGAGATTTTTTCATTCCTACTGCGATCCGACAGACTAGCACCTTCTCCTGGTGTCAAGACTGCACTGATTTGCTGCCACTTATTTGTCAATCAATGGGGTCACTTGTGGGGGAGTTCCAATGTTTAGGCACACAGGGGCTCACCAAACGCGACATTGTGTCAGCTAACAATATGAGCTGATTTCCATTCAAATTGTTAGCGGACACCATGTCGCGTTTGGAGAACCCCTGTGTGCCTCAGCATTGGAGCTCCCCCACAAGTGACCCCATTTTGGAAACTAGACCCCCCAAGGAACAAATCTAGATGCATAATGAGCACTTTGAAGCCCAGGTGCTTCACAAATTGATCCGTAAAAATAAAAAAAAATATTTTTCTTCCACAAAAATCTTATTTTTTTATTTTTACGGATCAAATTGTGAAGCACCTGGAGCTTCAAAGTGCTCATTATGCATCTAGATTTGTTCCTTGGGGGTCTAGTTTCACAAATGGGGTCACTTGTGTGGGAGCTCCAGTGCTGAGGCACACAGGGGCACTCCATACGCGACATGGTGTCCGCTAACAATTGGAATTGTTAGCGGACACCATGTCGCGTATGGAGAGCCCCTGTGTGCCTCAACATTCAAGCTCCCCCAAGTGACCCCATTTTGGAAACTAGACCCCCAAGGAACAAATCCAGATGCATAATGGGGTCACTTGTGGGGGATCTCCAATGTTTAGGCACACAGGGGCTCTCCATATGCAACATGGTGTCCGCTAACAATTGTTAACGGACACCATGTCGCGCATGGAGAGCCCCTGTGTGCAACCAGCATTGCCACCAGCGCAAGGGCAACTGGAAGAGTTGGGGTACAGCACCAGAAAATGGCACCTCCAATGAATGTGCTATTTTCTGAGGTGGCTGTGGGTTGCAATTTGCAGCGTGAGGGGCCCACAACATTTGGATCTCTCTATGATGAGGATTGCAGCCCCCCAACTGCCAAGTTGTACCTGGCTGGCAACCAAAAATATGGCAAAGCTCCATGTCATTTTATTGGTAGAAGTAATTAAAAAAAATGACGTGGGGCTTCACCATATTTTTGGTCCAGCCAGGTACAACTTGGCAGCTACAGACTGCCACCAACCCCCAGCTGCCTTGTTGTACCTTGCTGGCAACCAAAAATACAGCGAAGCCCATTTTTTTATTTCTAGAACAAATTCTAGAAAAAAAAAATGACGTGGGGCTCCGCCATATTTTTAGTCCAGCCAGGTACAACTAGACAGCTGGGGGCTGGAATCCGCAGCATGGAGAGGCCCAAGCGTTCTGGGCCCCCCATGCTGCGAATTGCAGCCCGCATCCGCCCCAGAAAATGGCGCATTCATTGAAGCGCCATTTTCTGGTGCTGTACCCATGCTCTTCCAGTTGCCCTGGTGCCGGTGGCAAACTGGGTAATAAAGGGGTTAATGCCAGCTTTTTATTGGCAGCTGGCACTAAGCCCGAGATTCATAATATTGGGCCAATGTTAGACCCGCCATTAGGAATCTCTGGTAAGTAGTCAATAAATACACACAGAGTAAAATATTTTTATTTGCAAAAAAACACAAACAAAATTCAGACTCCATCTTTATTAGAAAGATCCGACGTAGTCCATAACGAAGGTCCCGCGACGCTCGATCGCCTCCGACGTAGTCCACAACGAAGGTCCCACGATGCTCGATCGCCTCTGCTCCAGAGATTGCAGCAAGGGATCAAGTGTCCTCTTCCTACAGTCTCTGGGGTCAGAGTTATGGTGCACTGTATGGCAATGATCTGTCATACAGTGCACCATGACTATGATCCCTGAGACTAGAAGAGGACACTTGATACCTTGTTGCATCCATCCATCCATTATCCACGCATGTACACATCCATTCGTGCACACATCCACACATGCAGTCACACATACGCACACATCCATCCATGCACCCATGCATCCACGCATCCACTAACCCACACATCCACTAACCCACGCATCCACTAACCCACACATCCACTAACCCACGCACCCACACATCCACACATCCACGCATCCACTAACCCATGCACCCACACATCCACTAATCCACGCAACCACACATCCCCGCACCCACACATTCACACATCCACGTACCCACGCATCCACGTACCCACGCATCCACGCACCCACGCATCCACAGATCCCCGCACCCACACATTCACACATCCACGTACCCACACATCCACGTACCCACACATCCACGTACCCACGCATCCACGTACCCACGCATCCACGTACCCACGCATCCACGTACCCACGCATCCACGTACCCACGCATCCACTAACCCACGCACCCACACATCCACTAATCGACGCACCCACACATCCATTAACCCACACATCCACTAACCCACGCACCCACGCACCCACGCATCCACGCACCCACACATCCCCGCACCCACACATTCACACATCCACGTACCCACGCATCCACGTACCCACGCATCCACGTACCCACGCATCCACTAACCCACGCATCCACTAACCCACGCATCCACTAACCCACGCACCCACACATCCACTTACCCACACATCCACTTACCCACACATCCACTTACCCACACATCCACTTACCCACACATCCACGCACCCACACATCCACGCACCCACTAACCCATGCACACACACATCCACTAATCCACGCACCCACTAACCCACGCACACACACATCCACGTACCCACGCATCCACGTACCCACGCATCCACGTACCCACGCATCCACGTACCCACGCATCCACGTACCCACGCATCCACTAACCCACGCACCCACGCATCCACACACCCACTAACCCACGCACCCACGCACCCACTAACCCACGCACCCACTAACCCACACACCCACGCATCCACACACCCATGCATCCACACACCCACGCATCCACACACCCACACTCACGCATCCACACACCCACGCATCCACACACCCACACTCACGCATCCACACACCCACACATCCACTAACCCACGTATCCACTAACCCACGCATCCACTAACCCACGCATCCATGCATCCACTAACCCACGCACCCACACACCCATGCATCCACGCACTCACGCATCCACGCATCCACTAACCCACGCATCCACTAACCCACGCATCCACTAACCCACGCATCCACACACCCACTAACCCACGCACCCACTAACCCACGCACCCACGCACCCACTAACCCACACACCCACGCATCCACACACCCACGCATCCACACACCCATGCATCCACACACCCACACTCACGCATCCACACACCCACGCATCCACACACCCACGCATCCACACACCCACGCATCCACACACCCACACTCACGCATCCACACACCCACGCATCCACACACCCACACTCACGCATCCACACACCCACACATCCACTAACCCACGTATCCACTAACCCACGCACCCACGCATCCACTAACCCACGCATCCATGCATCCACTAACCCACGCATCCACACACCCACGCATCCACTAACCACGCACCCACGCATCCACACACCTGCATCCACTAACCCACGCACCCACACACCCACGCATCCACACACCCACACATCCACTAACCCACGCATCCACACACCCACACATCCACTAACCCACACATCCACACACCCACACACCCACGCATCCACTCACCCACACATCCACTAACCCACACATCCACTAACCCACACACCCACACACCCACCCACGCATCCACACACCCACGCATCCACACACCCACACATCCACTAACCCACGCACCCACACACCCACGCACCCACACACCCACACATCCACTAACCCACGCACCCACACACCCACGCATCCACACACCCACACATCCACTAACCCACACATCCACACATCCACACACCCACACAATCATTGATTGATTCATTCATTCATACAGTACTTACCTCAGGGCGGAGCAGCACCGGAGGAGGGGCGTTCCAGCGAGGAGAGGAGGCAGAGCGGCGGCTACACCGGCGGGATCGGACACGGGGATCGAGGAGCGGTGAGATCGGACACGGGGATCGGGGGGGTGGGGGCCGCAAGCCGCAAGCCGCAGGTGGGGGCCATCCAGAGGAGGGGTAGGCCTGAGGAGGGGTAGGGCATCGCGGCGGGTGAGGCCGCAATCAGGTTCCGGTATCGGGCGACGGGCGGGGGGGCAGTGACAGGTGGGGCCGGGGGTCATCTTGAGAAGGGGAAGGCCTGAAGGAGGGGGAGGGTATCCGCCCCCAACGCCAGCAGCGCGGCGTGTGAAGCCGCACACAGGTCCCGGCTGTCACAGAGATCACAGCCGGGATCACAGCCTCAGTACCTGGCGGGGCCGGTTCGACGGGAGGCTCTGCACAGCTTGAGGGCTCTGGCTCCCGGTGGTCTGCGGTGTGTGCCCTGCTTCTTCCCGCCCGCTTTTTGAAAGTGTGTGCTGGAAGTGTGTTTTTTCACGCGGGAGACTCGCACTAGTCATTGCACGGTGCGTTTTTTTAACGCACCCATTGATTTCTATTGTGGCTCAATGCGTACAACTCGCATGCAGTCGCAGCATGCCGCGACTGAAACTCGCTTTGCGAGTTCAATGCTTAAAATGCGCACCAGTGTGTCCGACATGATAGAAAAACACTTGTTCTAGTGCAATGCGAGTTTATCTCGCATTGCACTCGCGCGAGGCACTGGGATCATGTCGGATGATGTGCCTTCAGCCTAAGACACCATCTAATAGCCACTGGGGACTGAACCACATGGGATACAAGTTTATAAGTGGGTTCTCAGCAGCTCCCTCTGCCTTCTGCCCTGGAGGGACCGGTCTGTGGGCATTTATCTGACTGACTGGTCCCCTGTGCAGCTTCCTTGGTGGCTATTAAAGCACAACTCCAATATGAGTTTGTTAGTTGTTTTTTTTTTTTTTTTGGGTAAATATAATTTTATTAAAGTTTTTCATAAATCACAATATAAACACAGAAATCCAGATAACAATATTGTTGGTAGACAGAAAGAAAGGGACAAGAATTGCATTCGTCTGTAGAGCCAAGTATCACAGTAAGACATCTTCAAATAATAACTAGACGTATTTTTCCCTTCCCTCTCTGTTCTAATGACACAGTGAGATATTCTCCCTCTGTCGCTACGGGAGAGAATGTCGGTACCAGGTGTGGAGTATCTTATCCTGGTTATTTTCCGACCATTTATTTATTCGGTTAACCATATATTGGCACTCGTCCAGGGGGTAGAAAGGTGAAGAAGAAAGAGGAATGATGAGAGTCAGAAGAAAGAAGTAAGGAAAGAAGACTGTAGGGGAGAATGAAGAAAATGGAGTCTCGACCCTAAGGGTACATCCCGCCACGTAGCCCCCGGAGGTAACTCCAGGGGAAAGTGAGGCACCGCATTCCAGGATATTCAGATAAAGAAGTCTCCAAAGTTAGGGGCATTTTTGAACAGGACCCATTCAGTCCAGGTAGTTACATATGTATGTTGGGTCTGGGAAAAGTCCGCTGACAGTTCCTCGTATCTACGTATCTTTTCCACTTCTAAGTACCATTCTGAAATGGAGGGGGGTTCTCGTTCCTTCCAATGGCGGGGGATTACGCTGCGAGCTGCGGCTATGCAAAATCGGAGAACATCTTTCCTCTGCACCTTCCAAGTGCCAGGGAGCAGAGACAGAAGGGCCATGTCTGGATTGCCTACCAGGGTTTTCCTCGTTACCATATTATAGTTACGAAATACCCTGACCCAGAAGTCCTGAATCAATGGGCAGCTCCACCATATATGTAACATCGTACCCCTCTCTTTTTCGCATCTCCAGCACATTGGTGAGGTGTCTGGAGAGAATCTATGTATCTTATCCGGGGTAAGGTACCACCTGTATCGCAACTTCAGGCTTTTTTCCATGGCATCACATGAACCTGCTGTTTTGCGGGCCATGAGAAAGCTCCTTTCCCATTCCAGATCGGGTATTGTCCGTCCCAATTCCTCCTCCCATGCCTTCCGGTATCCCGTATTTATCTCGCTTATGGATCTAGACAATGTCTTATGGATTGTCGAAATCCCTTTCAATGGAGCCCCATCAGCCACGAAAATTTCTTCCATCTCGGATAGTACCATTGTCGGGGTCTTTGGAATTACAAGAGATCTCGTAAAGGACCTCAATTGTAGATATTCCCACCATTTGAGTTTGATTTGTGGAGTGGCTGATTGGAGTATCTCAAAGGAAGGGAGCTCGCCCCTTGTCAAGACCTGTCCTAGTCTAATGTCGTCTGTTTCGGTCCAACCCAGAATAGTCTTATTAGCCATCCCTGGGGGAAAGGCCGGGTTGTGAAAAATTGGGGTCAAAGGGCTATCATATTGGGTTTCTTTCAATTCTCTCCTCGCAATCTGCCAAGCCTTAAGTGTTTCAGATGTAAAGTTAGGCAAAGGACCCATTGATTGCAAAGCCTCACGCGAAAGCCATTGCAAGCTGCGGAGGGGAACTGAGGTGCCCTCCTGCTCCACCTGTACCCACTGCTTGGAGTCTGATTTAAAGTGCCAATCTATAAGGCGGACCATGATGGCTGCCAAACAGTATCTGCGGATATCTGGAAGCCCCGTCCCTCCTTGCTCCTTAGGGGCTACCAGAGTCCTCATGTTGACCCTTGCTCTTTTGCCATTCCAGATGAAGCGTAAAATCGCTGACCTGATGGTGTGAAAAAATGCTCTGTCAGGCCACACCGGGACTGCCTGAAAAATATAAAGGAATCTCGGAAGAATGTCCATTCCCACGACATGGATCCTTCCCAACCATGACAACCTCAGGGGCCTGTATTTCTCCAGTAGAGTCCCTACTTTATGTAGCATGACTTGATGGTTCAACTGGAAGAGTTTGGATAAGTCGGCCGGGAGACTGACACCCAAATACACCAGGCAGTCCTTCTTCCACCGGAAGGGAAAATCCCGAGCAACCGCGGCAGCCTCAGCTGCTGGCAGAGAGATGTTCAGCGCCTCTGTCTTTGAGTAGTTGACTTTGAAATTGCTTAGTCCACCAAAAATCTCGAATTCCCGCAACAAGGAGGGGAAGGTCACTAGAGGCTGAGCAACATAAACTAGGACATCATCTGCGAAAAGCGCAGTTTTATGATGAACATCTCCTACCACCAGCCCGTGGATGTCGCGACCGTCTCTTATGACCTTTGCCAAGTGTTCCATCACAATCACATACAGGAGGGGGGAGAGGGGGCATCCCTGTCTCGTACCATTTTTCACATGAAATGCTCCTGATAGACCTCCGTTTATGCGGACCCTGGCCGAGGGACACGAGTAAAGGGAGGAAATCCCATTCATGAACCTGGCGCCCAATCCAACATGAATCAGGGCCTCTTTTAGGAACCCCCAGTGGACTCTGTCGAAAGCCTTTTCTGCGTCGATGGAAAGCAGACATAGAGGGGACTTCCACATTCTAGCCTTCTCAATGAGCATACAGGATCTAAGAATGTTGTCCCGCGCCTCTCGGCCTTTCACAAAGCCCACTTGGTCGAGGTGAATGATGGACGGAAGTCTCGAGGATAGTCTATCCGCCAAGAGTTTTGCAAACAACTTCACGTCCACATTGATGAGCGAGATAGGTCGGTAACTTGCCGCCTCACAAAGGTCTTTGTTTGGCTTAGGCAACACACATATGTGCGCCTCTAGGGCCTGTGGGGGGAAAACATCCCCTCCCTGAACAGCTTTAAAGGAGGAGAGCATGTGAGGCAGCAAGTCGCCGAGCAACGTTTTGTAAAAAATGGACGTGAAACCGTCTGGACCCGGGCTTTTAGAGGTCGAGGTGTTTTTAACCACCTCAGTGAGTTCTTCCATCGATATATCCCCCTCTAGGAGCTCCTTATCCTCGTCTGACAGAGAAGGGATCCCCACCCTCCCTATGTATGATCGTATTTTGTTTGTCAAGGCTACTGGATCCATGTCATCAAACTTCCCCCGTATGTTATACAGGTCTGTGTAAAAGTCCTGGAACACCTTCGAGATCTCATCTGATTTATGTACCAATTTCCCCAAGGGATTTTTAATCGATGGTATGTATGTGGGACCAGATCTAGGGTGTAACAACCTGGCTAGGGTCGCCCGCATACGTTCGTCTTTTTATAGAAAAAGCCCCTGGTCCTTTCTGAGAGTTGTACGAACTTAGCATCTAAGAGAGTACGCAAGTCCCCTCTTGCCTTGGTCAATTCAACCAGTATTCTCCCCTCCTGTGAGGTCTTATGATCAGACTCCAGGCGACCAATCTTGTGAAGCAGGTTGTTAATTTGTTCGGACCTTTGCTTTTTTAATCTGGTACCGTGTCTAATTAGAGTGCCACGGAGAATGCACTTCAGGGCCTCCCATTGCAGTGGAGGAGGCGTGGTGTCCTGAGCATGTGTCTGGGTGAAAGTTGCAATATCTGCTTTTAAGTCAGCCAGGCAGTTGACGTCCTTCAAAAGTTGACTATTTAATCTCCAGGTCCACTCCCTTTTGGTCATCCCCGGGATCTCCACGGACAAAAAGACGGGACCATGGTCTGACAAAACAATATTGCCCATGGTAGCGTCAGGAGTCCAAGAAAGAACCCCGTGGCTGACCAAGAATAAATCTATCCTGCTGTAGGATTGGTGTACCCCTGAAAAATAAGAGTAATCTCTACCGGTAGGGTTGAGAATCCTCCACACGTCCACCAGCTGCAACTTACGTAGGAGGTCCCGAAGTGCCTTCAGTCTCCTAGGTGGAACCGCCCTTCTGCCCGACGTGGAGTCTATGGCTGGATCAAAAACAAAATTGAAATCGCCGCCTATTATTACCTGGCCCTCGGCAAATTCAGCCAATCTCAGCAGCAATGCCCTGCACACCCTCGTCTGCTCCCTGTTAGGGAGGTACCAATTCACCAAGGTCACAACTTTATCAGCTATCTTTAATTTGAGGAAGATATATCGTCCTCCCGAGTCAACTTTGGAATCCAGCAGCGTATAGGGCAATCCCCGGTGGAAGGCAACCGACACCCCCTTAGTTCTAGCTTCGGGGTTGGTGCTGTGGGTCCAATCCGTGTAATGCTTCTCACTGATGAAGGGTACATGCCCTTCTTTAAAGTGTGTTTCCTGGAGGAATAACACATGGACTCCTTTCTTATGCATATCGTGCATGACCTGTTGCCTTTTCTGTGGCGTGTTAAATCCCCTAACATTCAGGGAACCAATTTTCAAAGATCCCATTGTCCCTCCTTCTCAGAGGCTGTCCCTACACCCAAATACCAGCTACGGCGTCAGCCTCCCCTACAGGAGAAAAAGTAGAAGAAAGATGGAGGGGAAGAAGCAGGAGAAGAGAGGAAGAGACCCCTGGACGAAGTGAATATTTTTACAGAATTATGGGGTAAAAACGTAACGTAAAATGTCGTATTCAAAGAGAGAACACGATGTCCCCGTGGGGAGCTACCTTTCCTGGTGGGATAGAGTAGGTGTTTCAAACCCACTATGAAGATCAATATCAGGGGTTGTAGCGTTAAATACAATATATACGAATGCAACCCAGTAGATGAGATAAAGTCCCCCTAACCCCCACCCAAGAACTTAATAATAAACACATCTGCATATCACCAGCCTAAAATAAAGAAGCGTATTTAAAGTAAAAACCTGAAAACCACTTGTGTGTTCGACAATAACATTCTTGCTGCCCAACTGTCAGCAAAATGCATAGTAATATGAAGAGAAAAACAGGTTTCCTAAAGGTTAAAGAGTAAGCATGAGCCCTCTAAAAGGGGTTATTGGGTTGGTATGCGTTGTGAGGAGGGATAAGTGGGGAAGAATGGGTGAGTGGAAAAAGAGGTTGGGGGGGGGAGAGGTGAGGATCTAGAGGGTGAGGAAAGAAGGCATAGGGGAGCATACCAAGCCCTTATCATAACTTGTTATTGTCCTCCTCATTAGAGAGAGCTCCCTTCTGCAACCAAAACACAGAGGAAGATCACAATAGCATTATAGTTCTCAGTTATTCAGCCAATCTCAATATTTACTAGAGGGCGAACAATAGAGGAAAAAAAAAAACCATCTCAAAAAAGGAAAGACAAATCACAAAGTCACCCTTCTTCTTCCTGATCATCCTCGCTGGGCCTCCTTCGTCTGCGATTCCTGTTTCTGGCGTTTCGTCTACGTCGGGTCGCTCGCCCATGTTGAACAGCTGAGGAAAACGAATAATCAGGTGCTGTTGATGGCCAATCAGGGAACTGGAGACCGGGATCCTGTAGGTCCAGGGTCTGAAGAAATCCCTGGAGTTCCCTAGGGTGGGTCAGGTACGCTGATGTATTTCCCTGTCGTACTTGGAGACGGAATGGGTATCCCCATGAGTATGGCAGATCGAATTGCCTAAGAAAGTCCAAAAGGGGTCTCAAGGCCCTCCGTTTTTGGAGGGTTCTCCTGGACAAATCCGCCATCAATTGGATACTGTGGCCTTGAAATGTGATCTCCTCGCACTTCCTCGCTTTATTCATAATATCATCCTTAATCTGGTATTTATGCAGGCGACATATAACGTCACGAGGGGGCGCCCCTTCTGTTGGAGGCGGGCCAAGGGACCTATGAGCCCTATCAAATTCTATAATCGTGTCTGATGGGGTCTTTCTGACAGAATTAAACAGGCTCTGCAGCGTCTTTCCCAATTCGTTTGGAGCAACCAATTCAGGGAGCCCCCTGACTCTTATGTTCTGTCTCCTCTCACGATTTTCAATATCTTCTAGTGAGTCTAGGAAGACCTCTTGTTGGGTGCGTTGGAATATCACTGTGTCCTCCAGTTTCTTAATCCGATCAGTCAGTACATCAACTCTGGCATCTGACTGAGTCACTCTGTCAGAGACCCCCTGGACCTCTCCCCTGAGTTCAGTGGTTGTAGCTCTGATGGATGCCTCCATTTTGACTACAAAGTCTGCCAGTTCCTCTCTTGTGGGAATATTAAGGATGCGTGCTTTGAACATGTCCCACTCGTCTCCCCTCAGAGTAGCTGCATCTTGGGGGCCTCTTTATGACCCATAAGCTGGTCTGTCTGATGTCCAGAAATGGAGCCCCTTTGATTAGAGAGGAACCTGGTGTCACCCAAGTGTGCAGAGGGGTTCATTGCTGAAGGAAGCTGCTGCCAAGCCTGTGCCCCTGAGTAATATGGCCACCCTTGGTATTGCAGTCCAGGCACAACATTGTACACAGGTGTTACGGTGCTGTGTGTCATCCCTGGGCTAGGGGAATGAATAAACTGTGTCAGTTGCTCATCTGCCCTGTTTCCCCCGTTCGCCCGGTTCTCTAGCGTCTCCTGGCTGGTTACTAAGATCGCTGTCTCCCCCGTATTTCCAGCCACTGGAGCAGATCTGAGGGCCTCCGGGGATCCCCCCCTTGAAGCCCCACAAGCCAGGCTTTCCGGGATTCCCGCCACCGTCTCCCGATGCTCCTTACCAGTCCCTTCAGTGTGAGTGGGATCGGGGCGTACCGCTGGTGCTGCTGGGCTGTCGGGCGCTTGCATGTTCCTTCCCGCGTCTGGCGCCATTGTCTCGTGCTGGGGAGCGGGATCCGCCATCTTAAGTTCAGCAGTGTCCGGGGGAGGCCCAGAATAACTCCTCAGATACCGGGTTATCTGTGTGTGATTCGGTCTTGGAGGAGCTGAGGTCGCAGCTCGGCGTGTGCTCTTTCTCCTGAACGACATGTGGCGGTTCACATCCAGGCTGGTGAGCTGATCTTGGGTGTAAACGGAGCTAAGGGGAGAGAGCTCACTGTCTAGTGACCTTCTCCCTCCATGGCCAGGACACGCCCCCGTTAGTTGTTTTTTTTTTTAATATAATATTACATCATATGAAGGACCTAACTGCCTCCATACATGACAATTATAGGAGATTCTGTAGTACCTGGGCGACTTGGATGGATACAAACTGCTGCTTGGCGGGGATGAGGACACGGTCCCTGGCTATTGACTTCCCCCCACCTATTTTAATCCCTTCCTCTACCCTCTCTACTCTCTTCTATCGTCAGCACACTATTTCCTCCCCCCTTCCGATTATTCTTCCCACTTTTATAACAGTTTTCTGACATCTAATTCTCTCTATATTTTTCACTTGCTCTTCTCTTTCAAGGTGCAATTGATAGTTAACATTGCATAGATACTGCTTTGTTTCCTGGCCCTTTTGGCTAGGTACTGTTTTTTGTCTTGTTTCTTTATACCACACTAGCTGTGAGCCCGATTTTAAAGAATCGGGTAGTCTAGAATCCATATATAGTTTATTTACTAATATTTAGGGGAGTGCGGTGAAATTAATTGTGTGTATACAGGTGGCTCAGTGGGTAGCACAGTATAGGGTGGCTCAGTGATTAGCACTGCGCGGTGGCTCAGTGGTTAGCACTGCGCGGTGGCTTAGTGGTTTGCAAAGTATGGTCGCTCAGTGTTTAGCAGTGTACGGTGGCTCAGTGGTTAGCGCTGTATACGGTGGGTTAGTAGTTAGCAGGGAGTATGGTGGGTCAGTGGTTAGCAGAGTATACGATGGCTCAGTGGTTAGCACTGCGCGATGGCTCAGTGGTTAGCACTGCGCGGTGGCTCAGTGGTTAGCACTGCGCGGTGGCTCAGTGGTTAGCACTGCGCGGTGGCTCAGTGGTTAGCACTGCGCGGTGGCTCAGTGGTTAGCACTGCGCGGTGGCTCAGTGGTTAGTAGTGCGCAGTGGCTCAGTGGTTAGCACTGCGCGGTGGCTCAGTGTTTAGCAGTGTACGGTGGCTCAGTGGTTAGCAGGAGTATGGTGGCTCAGTGGTTAGCAGTGAGTGCGGTGGGCAGAGTGGTCAGCGCAGTGCGGCGGGCAGAGTGGTTAGCGCAGTGCGGTGGGCAGAGTGGTCAGCAGAGGACAGAGGCACTCTGCCTGTCATACTTAGCAGCGGGTTATCGTCTTCCCCGCCACGGCATTTTCACTACGCCGTCCCCAGCATCTTGGCTCCACTCATGTAGAGCATTGCTCCTGTGCAGCCTCCTCTCTGCTGAGTATGGCTCCTGTGCAGCCTCCTCTCTGCAGAGCATTGCTCCTGTGCAGCCTCATTACTGTAGAGCATTGCTCCTGTGCAGCCTCCTCCTCTCTGCAGAGCATTGCTCCTGTGCAGCCTCCTCTCTGCAGAGCAATGCTCCTGTGCAGCCTCCTCTCTGCAGAGCATTGCTCCTGTGTAGCCTCCTCTCTGCAGAGCATTGCTCCTGTGCAGCCGCCTCCTTTCTGCAGAGCATTGCTCCTGTGCAGCCGCCTCCTTTCTGCAGAGCATTGCTCCTGTGCAGCAGCCTCCTCTCTGCAGAGCATTGCTCCTGTGCAGCCTCCTCCTCTCTGCAGAGCATGGCTTCTGTGCAGCCTCCTTCTCTCTGCAGAGCATGGCTCTTGTGCAGCCTCCTCCTCTCTGCAAAGCATTGCTCCTGTGCAGCCTCCTCTGTGCAGAGCATTGCTCCTGTGCAGCCTCCTCTCTGCAGAGCATTGCTCCTGTGCAGCCTCCTCTGTGCAGAGCATTGCTCCTGTGCAGCCTCCTCTCTGCAGAGCATTGCTCCTGTGCAGCCTCCTCTCTGCAGAGCATTGCTCCTGTGCAGCCTCCCCTCATGCAGAGCAATGCTCCTGTGCAGCCTCCTCTGTGCAGAGCATTGCTCCTGTGCAGCCTCCTCTGTGCAGAGCATTGCTCCTGTGCAGCCTCCTCTGTGCAGAGCATTGCTCCTGTGCAGCCTCCTCTGTGCAGAGCATTGCTCCTGTGCAGCCTCCCCTCTGCAGAGCATTGCTCCTGTGCAGCCTCCTCTCATGCAGAGCAATGCTCCTGTGCAGCCTCCTCTCATGCAGAGCAATGCTCCTGTGCAGCCTCCTCTCATGCAGAGCATTGCTCCTGTGCAGCCTCTTCTCTGCAGAGCATTGCTCCTGTGCAGCCTCCCCTCATGCAGAGCAATGCTCCTGTGCAGCCTCCTCTCATGCAGAGCATTGCTCCTGTGCAACCTCTTCTCTGCGTAGAGCATTGCTCCTGTGCAGCCTCCTCTCATGCAGAGCATTGCTCCTGTGCAGCCTCTTCTCTGCGCAGAGCATTGCTCTTGTGCAGCCTCCTCTCTGCTGAGTATGGCTCCTGTGCAGCCTCCTCTCTGCAGAGCATTGCTCCTGTGCAGCCTTCTCTCTGCAGAGCATTGCTCCTGTGCAGCCTCCTCCTCTCTGCAGAGCATTGCTCCTGTGCAGCCTCCTCTCTGCAGAGCAATGCTCCTGTGCAGCCTCCTCTCTGCAGAGCATTGCTCCTGTGTAGCCTCCTCTCTGCAGAGCATTGCTCCTGTGCAGCCGCCTCCTCTCTGCAGAGCATTGCTCCTGTGCAGCCTCCTCCTCTCTGCAGAGCATTGCTCCTGTGCAGCCGCCTCCTCTCTGCAGAGCATGGCTCCTGTGCAGCCTCCTCCTCTCTGCAGAGCATGGCTCTTGTGCAGCCTCCTCCTCTCTGCAGAGCATGGCTCTTGTGCAGCCTCCTCTGTGCAGAGCATTGCTCCTGTGCAGCCTCCTCTGTGCAGAGCATTGCTCCTGTGCAGCCTCCTCTCTGCAGAGCATTGCTCCTGTGCAGCCTCCCCTCATGCAGAGCAATGCTCCTGTGCAGCCTCCTCTCTGCAGAGCATTGCTCCTGTGCAGCCTCCTCTGTGCAGAGCATTGCTCCTGTGCAGCCTCCTCTGTGCAGAGCATTGCTCCTGTGTAGCCTCCTCTGTGCAGAGCATTGCTCCTGTGTAGCCTCCTCTGTGCAGAGCATTGCTCCTGTGCAGCCTCCTCTGTGCAGAGCATTGCTCCTGTGCAGCCTCCCCTCTGCAGAGCAATGCTCCTGTGCAGCCTCCTCTCATGCAGAGCAATGCTCCTGTGCAGCCTCCTCTCTCATGCAGAGCAATGCTCCTGTGCAGCCTCCTCTCATGCAGAGCAATGCTCCTGTGCAGCCTCCTCTCATGCAGAGCATTGCTCCTGTGCAGCCTCTTCTCTGCAGAGCATTGCTCCTGTGCAGCCTCCCCTCATGCAGAGCAATGCTCCTGTGCAGCCTCCTCTCATGCAGAACATTGCTCCTGTGCAACCTCTTCTCTGCGCAGAGCATTGCTCCTGTGCAGCATCCTCTCATGCAGAGCATTGCTCCTGTGCAGCCTCTTCTCTGCAGAACATTGCTCCTGTGCAGCCTCTTCTCTGCAGAACTTTGCTCCTGTGCAGCCTCTTCTCTGCGCAGAGCATTGCTCTTGTGCAGCCTCCTCTGTGCAGAGCATTGCTCTTGTGCAGCCTCCTCTGTGCAGAGCATTGCTCCTGTGCAGCCTCCTCTCTGCAGAGCATTGCTCCTGTGCAGCCTCCCCTCTGCAGAGCATTGCTCCTGTGCAGCCTCCTCTGTGCAGAGCATTGCTCCTGTGCAGCCTCCCCTCACCTGTATCCTGGAGATCAGCTCTTGGGGGCTCAGTCCGGGGTCCTCTGTCACCTCTATGTTCCCTTGTGATGGCAGGATGTCAGAGGCAGAGAATCACTGATGAGGACACGTCTGATGTGAGACAGCGGCATGATGTCTCCTGTGCTGACACTGCAGCAATTAAAGTGCCTGTGATGATGTCACAGTCATGTGATATAGCCCCGCCCATACCAGTGACATCATCTCAGGTCCTGCAAGCCGTGGGGGGGAGGATAGAGAGAGAGAGACTGTGCAAGGACTCGCAAAGGCATTGCGAGTGAAGCAGCCACGGACACGACGACGGAAGCAGCGCCGAATATGACGGAAGTGCCTTAAGGTAATTATATATTAGATCATCATAGTGCTACCTGCTTGGTCATGTCCGCTACCAGCTGACCAATTTTATGTCTGAATATGTATACCCGGCATGCCTCCTCAGTCGATTTTCTTATTGTTTAGTATTATTTGTATAGGTAAACTTCCTAAATAAAGAATTATAAAAAAAAATATATAATATTACAACTCTGGGGTGGGGCCACTAATGTAAGGTCCTTGCATGTAATCTCATACTTACCAGCCAAATTCATCTGATTTTGGCGCTGCTCTGGTTGGTCTCCAGCAGATTGTGACCTGGATAATCAGTGTGTGCTGGGTAATTTGGATGTCACAACTCAATGTAATTCAGAACAGGGCTCTCATAGACTTGCATTGAGAGCTCCTGACAGTCATCTGTGACTTCTGGTCAGTCA
This sequence comes from Allobates femoralis, assembly GCA_033576535.1. Classification (NCBI taxonomy): domain Eukaryota; kingdom Metazoa; phylum Chordata; class Amphibia; order Anura; family Aromobatidae; genus Allobates; species Allobates femoralis. Next base: position 602,704,848 of record JARQOC010000003.1, on the reverse strand, counting down.
GAAGTTGCCATCACAGCAGAACTAGAGTAAAATCTAGAAAGAATTTAAGATGGCGGGAGGTGAGTATAATACTGAGTACAGGGACCTTACGTTAGTGCAGAGTTCCAGAGCCAATGATGTATAGCTGAAATCTTACAGCCATTGTCTGATACATGCTACCAATCCACTATTAGCCGTCAGGTTTAAATGTGCTGCTGAACGGAGTATCATAGCAGTTTTTTGAGCAATCAATGAGGATCTAGGGGCCTACTGATTGCCAAGATGTTTAGAGTCATCCACCATTGGACAACCTCCTCTTTACTGCAACACAATAAAAGTATACTTACCTGCCATACCAGTGCCTCTCCTATGATCTCCTGGCAGTCATATGATATTGTTCTGTCACATGAGTGCTTCAGCTAATTAGTGACCACTGATCGGCTGCAGCCTTTGCCTTTGATAACAGCACAGCTCTGCAAGTCAATGTGAAGTAAGGAAAAATTAAACTAAATTAGAAAATAATACTAAAGGCTGCTTCACACATTAGGATATCATTAACGATATCGTTGAAATGTCACGGATTTGTGATCGTTCAAACAATATCGTTAGTGCGTCGTTGCGTGTAAACGAACGATGTAGGAAGGAAAAATCGTTGGAACGGTCATCAAAAATTTGAGATCCGGACCTCAAATCTATCGTTCGTCGTCCAATTAACGTTCTGAGAAGCAGCAACATCGTTCAGTGTGACACCTTTTTGAACGATGTCGTTCATATTTCTCCTATTCCTGCCGCTTTTTAACATCATTCAAAAGTTCTTCTCCAAATAGCTGGAGCGTTGCCAAATTTAATATAGTTATCGATATCCTTGCATGTGACAACTCCCTAGCGATGTCGGAAGGATCGTGGTCACGTGACATAGCCAACGATCTCATTCACATATATCCTAGCGTGTGTAGTGGCCTTAAGGACCATTTTCTCTTTTTTTTTTTTCCCTCCCAGCCTGTACACTTTTTATTGATTCTTAACCCAAAAAACAATCAATATACCTGGTAATAGAACTGGCTGCAAGCAAGAATGCTACCCACAAATCAAAATAAATGACACACAAATAAAATTAATAAAAAATGATGGAACTCACTTTTTTTATTCACGCAATTTAAAATCATACATACAAATATTCTTAAAAAGTGGGGAATTAATGCATGAAAAACAGTCTGGCTATGGAGGTTCCAAAGAACCCATGGTAGATGTCTGGGCATAGTTATGTATAATATCCAAGGTTTCACAAAAAATATAAACTGCTACAAAGAGTGCACATGGCTGGCACTAGATACAAGTATGGCTAGTGATAAACTGTTAATGCTATTCTATAAACATATAGGAGTATGCAAATATGTAACACATTGCAAGTTTGCAGGCTGGAAATCCATTGTTTATCAGTCTCTTAAATATCTGAGTACTTTGCATGGAATGTTATTTATTTTTACTATTTCTTCATCATATTCATCAGTGCTTTACAAACATCGAGGAAATATAATGAAGATATGCTGGCACCTTCATCCGATGAAAAAGTTTTTACTTTATTATGTAATTCACAACATTAAAATAAAAGCATCTTGGTGGCTGAGCATGCCCCGTCAGACGCGTTTCGATAAAAATCTTTATCAATGACATGTCATTGATAAAGATTTTTATCGAAACGCGTCTGACGGGGCATGCTCAGCCACCAAGATGCTTTTATTTTAATGTTGTGAATTACATAATAAAGTAAAAACTTTTTCATCGGATGAAGGTGCCAGCATATCTTCATTATATTTCCTGACTTGGGCGGTGGCCGGCCGTCAGCTGCAGCACCTGACTGGATCTTCTGAGAAGGAGGGGTGAGCTTACTCCCATTCCCTGTTCCCTTTACAAACATCATCACTATCCCCATTGGGACTCAATCTATATTCCCTATTGGTATGTCTTTGGAATGTGGGAGAAAACCAGAGAACCCAGAGGAAACCCACAAAAACATAAGGAGAACATACAGACTCTCCTTGTAGATGTCGTTCTTTATGCTAGTTATACCCAAAACCCCAGTATAGCAAAGCAAACCGTGCAAATCACTGAAACACCATGCTGCCCATATAATAAGAATGACTGAATGAGAAAAATGTGTATTTTGGATTGTCTGAATTCTGTTCCTATTATGATCCTTTTAGGTTCTCTCCCTGGATTTAAACATAACCAACCAGGTTAACAAGTTAAAAAGAGATCTTTTGCGCCTTATCGATGTTGGGGAATTCTCAGAAGATGCACAGTTTCGGGATCCATGCCGCTCGTATATACTTCCCGAAATCATCTGCAGAAGCTGTAATTTCTGCCGAGACCTGGACTTGTGCAAGGATCCTTCTCTCAGTCAGGTTTGCCTCTTGTTTCCACTAGTCTTTACTGCTTTTCAATTGTATTATGTGGTTTTATCTTAATCGCCTTTGATCACCATTACAGGATGGGTCTGTGCTGCCACAGTGGATTTGTTCCAACTGCCAGACAGAGTATGACACGGACAGCATAGAAATATCATTAGTAGAAGCTCTGCAGAAAAAGATGATGGCTTTTATGCTGCAGGATTTGGTGAGTTTTTATAATCTTATAGATTTTTTTTGTACTGGTTGGTATTTGTATATTTAGTGTTTTTGTTGTCTTTTCTCCAGATGTGTTTGAAGTGTAAGGGAGTAAAAGAAGCAAACATGCCAGTATACTGCAACTGTGCAGGAGACTTCAGTCTTACAATTTCAATGAAGGTACTTATAAATTGCTTACTAAAATTATCCAATTTTTAAGGGTTAGATAAGTCCATCAAGTTCAAACTAGAAGATGTTGATCCAGGTGAAAGCAAAAATTCCATAAGGATCATTCTAATATTAAGGGAAAACTTCCTTTCCAACTTCACATTAGGCAATCAGACCATTCCCCTTAACCCCTTCACAACATACGACGTATATTTCCGTCTTATTGTTGTGTCCCCTGCCTTTGATGTGGGCTCACACTGAGCCCACATCTTTCCCTGCATATAACTGCTGATTTAATCAGCAATCATGTATCTCTAACAGCCACAGGTATCCACCCTCTGCTATTAAGCAGTTAAATCTTGCTGTCTATCTCAGACAGCAGAATATAAAACGTGGGGGGGCACGTCATTCTCTGCCCACGTGGGGATTGTGGGGCGCCTATAGGTTGTCATGACAGGCAGGGGTCAGCTGATGACCCCCGTGCCTGTCATTATGATCCTCTTGTGAACGCTGGCTGCGAGCTGGCATTCATAGGAGCCTTTAATTTCTGCTATACAGAACAACATATGCATATATGCAACATATAACATATTAAATGCAATAAAAAGTGAGACAAAAAGTTTTTGAAACTCTGAAAAAAAAAAAACACGTTCAAATCAATTTAAAAATTCACATTCAGTATCGCTGGGTTTAAGAATGTCCGATCAAAATATAAAATAAATTTTTCTGGTCATCATAATGGGAGACCCAGACAATGGGGTTTAGGGCACTGCCCTCCGGAGGTCACACTAGGTACTACAAGTTTGTAGACACCGCCCCCTCCGCTTATAAACCCCTACCGCAGGGAACAGCCTCAGTTTTAACCTTAGTGTGCTCGGAGGATCACGCTTTGCTTGCACTTCACTGCATTCTCACTACTTTCGTGATGGCGTCTGAAGACAAGGTAATAAGGTCCCAGTCGGGACCGGTGACAGCCTCCCCGCTCACCCTTAGTGGCACACGCTGGTGGAGGTACCGGAGGGCCTAGTGCCTGGACACCTGGTGTTTTCCCGGTACGCTGTTACACTCCTCTCCATCCCTCTCTGGGGGGCTCTGGTGAGTGGGAGATGGGAGCCTTGCACAGCTCCGCTCCGTCCGAGGCCTCCCTAAATGGTGCTTACAGACCGGACTGGAGCCAGCCCAGTCCGAGGCCTCCCTAAATGGTGCTTACACTCCGGACTGGGCTGAGCGGCCCAGTCTGAGGCCTCCCTAAATGGTGCTTACACTCCAGACTGGTGCTGCACCCCCGTCCGAGGCCTCCCTAAATGGTGCTTACAGACCGGACCGGCACTGAGGCACTCTGTGTCTCCTGTGTGCCTGGGGGTAGTGTCTGGCACTTTATGTGTTTCATGACACTCAGACCGCGCGTTGCCCTCGGGCCCGCGGTTCTGCGGGTGTACCCTGTGCTGGGGTCACCCTGGCTGACCGCCCTGTGTGTCACAGGGGCTGAGGCCGTAGGCTGCGGATGTGTGACATGTATTTGCAGTCTGTGTATAATGTTTTTTACACTGTTTCCCGCGCTGCGGGCTCCAGCTCCCTCATGAGAAGGATGCTTGGAGGATGGGACGCAGCCCGTGCGGTGACGTCACCGCGGGGCGTGTGTGTGTGTTTCCCGCGTGTCTTCGGCGCCGCCCACAGTTTCACTGTCGGCGGCCATCTTTACCCTCACTTCCCGGCTGGGAACTGTATGCAGCGTGCGTCTGCACTCCAGAGGGGAGACCGGAAGACGGCGCGGAGGTCACACACACACACCGCTCCCTCATACCGCTTTATAGCGGTCGGTAAGCCACCGGGATCCCCGGTTTTATTGTCTGCAATTGGGCTTATCTACCCCTACTGTGGCCATGTCCTCAGCTGGGAAGCGTGCTGCTAAGGCGGCCGAGACCACCGTTACATGTGCTACGTGCAATGGAACACTGGTGGAGGGGTCCTGCAATAACTGCGGACGCCCAGAGGCCCGGGCTGCAACTGCTGGGTCAGCAACCCCGGTGCTATACCCCGAGGTTCAGGTGATCTCAGGGCCATGGGAGACTCAGAACAGGATCAATGAATCTCTGTTGTCTCAGCTGTCCTCCATGTCGCAATCCCTGGAGGCACTTAATAGGAGACTGGATAGCCCAGCTACTCCTTCCAGTTACCCCCGGGTGTCTCCCTCTTCTGCTGTGAGACCCCTTAAGCGGGCTCGTCGTGAGGCTTCACCCGAGCTCCAGACTCTCTCTGAGGAGGAGCGTTCCTCTGATGGTGAGGAAGATGATGGGGGTTCAACTTTCGGGTCAACGTCTGTGTCTGAACCTCCAGATGGGGTGGAGGATCTGGTGTCCTCTATTAACGAGTCCTTACGTCTCGTGACATCCCCTGAGGAGGTGGCTGTACACCCGAAGGAGGTCTATCAATGGCTGCGGCCTGAGGCTAGACCAAGTGGCTCCTTCTTGGACCACACCAACTTTGGAAGGGTGGTTAGGGCACCCAGGTTACATCCTGGGCGGCGTTATGTCCGAAAACTGAAGGACACTCGCTTTCCCTTCCCCCAGGAGGTGCTTCAGGAATGGTCGCAGTCCCCAAAGGTGGATGCTTCCATGACCAGGATTGCTGCACGCTCCCTATTTTCTGCCTCTGATAGCTCCTCGTTGAAGGATGCGACTGATAGACAGGTCGAGCAACTCGCCAAGTCTTCCTATGAGGCTGTGGGGTCGTCCTTTGCCCCCAATTTTGCCGCGGTTTGGACCTTACAAGCAATTACTGTCTGCTTGGATGGTATCGCGGAACTGGCAAGGTCCAGTCCAGAGGTCAAGGCACTTACCGAGAGGGCAAGAGCTTATGCTGACTACGCCAGGACGGCGTCTCTGGAAGCTGCCAATCGCTCAGCTGTGGCCTCGGCCAATGCTATTGCGATTCGTAGGTTGTTGTGGCTGCGTCTCTGGGACTCAGATGCCACATCTAAGAAGATTTTGCAGAATCTTCCATTTGCTGGTGACAGGCTGTTTGGCACTGAACTGGACAGGCTGATAAAGGATTCTGCTGAGTCTAAGATACCGCAGAATAAGCCTAAGCCACGATATACGGTGAAAAGGAACCCTAAGCAGTGGTCCTTTCGCTCCAGCTTACAGTCATCAGCATCGTCCGCTCGTGCGGACCGAGGGGGCAAGCCTGCTTCGCAGTGGCGCACCAAGAGTCGTCCCAAGAAGCCGGCGGGGGCAGCAGCTGCCACCCCCAAACCCGCCTCTACATGACTCGCTCTCCCTTCCTGCCTCCCCACAGGTGGGGGGCCGCTTGTCTCGCTTTCAAGACCAGTGGCTTCTTCACGTTCAAGATCAGTGGGTTCGAGACGTGGTCTCGAGAGGTTACAGGATAGAGCTGACATCACAACCTTTACACCGATTCCATCGGTCGGTCCCATCGCCAGACAAGGCTCAGGCCTTTTATCTGGTGTTGGAAGGTCTCCGCAGGGACGGAGTGGTGGTCCCAGTGCCCACGGCAGAGAGGTTCAGGGGTTTTTACTCCAACCTCTTTATCGTCCCAAAGAAGGACGGATCCTTCCGCCCGGTTCTGGACCTGAAGTTGTTCAACCGCCACGTGCTGGTTCGGAAGTTCCGTATGGAATCACTGCGCTCAGTGATCGCGGCTGTGTCACAGGGGGACTTCTTAGCGTCCATAGATATCAGAGACGCTTACCTTCACGTGCCCATTGCACCGGCTCACCAGCGATGGTTGAGATTTGCAGTGGGGGAGGAACACTTCCAATTTGTGGCGCTGCCGTTCGGCTTGGCCTCGGCACCGCGGGTGTTCACAAAAGTGATGGCCTCTATGATGGCTCTCCTGCACGTGCAGGGCCATGCCGTCATTCCCTATTTGGACGACCTGCTGGTCAGGGCGCCATCGGAACACCTCTGTCAAGCGAGCCTGGATGTGACCATGCGGTCTCTGGAACAATTCGGTTGGCTCCTCAATGTTCAGAAGTCATCCTTGGTTCCGACCCAGTCCTTGACTTATTTGGGCATGGACTTCAACACGTCCTCAGCCCTGGTATCTCTGCCACAATCCAAACAGGTGGCGATCCGATCGGGAGTACAAGCAGTGCTCCTGTCACCACAATCATCCCTTCGTGGGTTGATGAAGCTGGTGGGTCGCATGGTGGCGGCGATAGAGGCGGTGCCGTTTGCACAATTTCGCCTCCGTCCTCTCCAGCTGGAGATCCTACGCAGGTGGGACAAGAGGAAGATCTCGCTGAATCGGCTGGTGACACTGTCACAACCGACCCGAGATTCGCTGCAGTGGTGGCTTCAACCACATCACTTGTCGCGGGGCCGGTCCTTCATAAAACCGTCTTGGTTAGTGGTGACCACCGACGCCAGTCTGAAGGGCTGGGGTGCGGTGTTCTTACACCACAGGGCCCAAGGCCTCTGGACTCTGTCGGAGTCGGCATTGCAGATCAATGTACTGGAGATCAAGGCGATCTATCTAGCACTCCTGGCTTTTCAGAGATTCCTCTCAGGACATCCCATCCGGGTTCAGTCCGACAATGCGACGGCCGTCGCTTATATAAATCATCAAGGAGGAACCAGGAGTGCAGAGGCTCTGGCCGCAGTCCACCGCATCCTATCCTGGGCGGAGGGCAACAACTGCCTGATCTCCGCAGTTCACATCCCAGGGGTCGAAAACTGGGAGGCCGACTATCTGAGCAGGCAGGGGATGGACGCCGGAGAGTGGGCCCTTCATCCAGACGTCTTTCGGGACATCTGCAGCAGATGGGGCACTCCGGACGTGGATCTGATGGCCTCACGGCTGAATCATCAGGTTCCGCAATACATGGCGAGGTCATGGGACCCCCAGTCGTTGGGAGCGGACGCCCTGATCTTGACTCGGTCCAGATTCAATCTACCATATGTGTTCCCTCCTCTGGCTCTGATTCCCAGGGTGCTGTGGAAAATCAGGTCGGAATGCAGGGTAGCCATTCTAGTGGCTCCAGACTGGCCCAGGAGGTCCTGGTATCCGGACCTGTGGCAACTGTCAGGCGGACACAGGTGGGCTCTTCCAGAACGCGCAGATCTTCTCGCGCAAGGCCCATTCTTCCACCTCAATTCCAAGGCCCTCAGATTGACTGCATGGCTCTTGAGGCCTGGCTGCTGACATCCAGGGGTTCTCCCCTACAGTGGTTGCCACTATGAATCGAGCTAGAAAGCCGGTTTCCAGGAAAATGTACCACAGGACGTGGAAAATCTTTTTTACCTGGTGTGCCTCTGGGGGCCGGTCCCCGTGGCCCTTGTCCATCCCGACATTGTTGGCATTCCTACAGTCGGGTTTGGAGTTGGGATTATCCCTTGGCTCCTTAAAGGGTCAGGTCTCCGCACTTTCTGTGCTGTTTGACAGACGATTGGCGCTTCTCCCGAAGGTCCGTCAATTTCTGCAGGGGGTGTCGCGGATGGTTCCACCCTACAAAAGACCTCTGGATCCGTGGGACCTTAACATGGTCCTGGCGGCATTGCAAAAACCGCCATTTGAGCCTCTGAGGGAGGTTTCCCTTTCTCGTCTATCCCAGAAAGTGACCTTTCTGGTGGCGATTACATCTCTGAGGAGGGTCTCAGAATTGGCTGCACTATCGTGCAAGTCTCCCTTTCTGGTGGTTCACCAAGATAAGGTGGTGTTACGTCCACGGCCGGAATTCTTGCCAAAGGTGGTTTCAACGTTTCACCTGAACCAGGAGATTGTTCTCCCATCATTTTGCCCCGCTCCCGTTCATCAGGTTGAGCGCGACCTCCATACTCTGGATCTCGTGAGAGCTATACGCATTTATGTGTCCAGAACCGCCTCCTTTAGGAGTTCGGATTCTTTGTTTGTTCTTACGACAGGTCGCTGTAAGGGGTCCGCGGCTTCAAAGTCAACCTTAGCCAGGTGGATTAAGGCTTCCATTCAAGAGGCTTACCGGTCTTCTGGTTTGCCTCTCCCGGTGGGATTGAAGGCTCACTCTACCAGAGCCGTAGGTGCCTCATGGGCCTTGCGACATAGAGCATCTGCTCTACAGGTGTGTCAGGCGGCCACGTGGTCCAGCCTACACACTTTCTCTAAGCACTATATGGTGCATGCCCATGCCTCTGCGGATGCAAATTTGGGCAGGCGGGTTCTCCAGGCGGCGGTTGCCCACCTTTAAAAGGGAACCATGTTATCCGTCTTGTTGAGGAACTCTTCCCGCCCTGGGGTATTGCTTTAGGACATCCCCATTGTCTGGGTCTCCCATTATGATGACCAGAAAAAAGAGAATTTTGTTTACGTACCGTAAATTCTTTTTTCTTTAATCATCAATGGGAGACCCAGCACCCACCCAGTTGTTCCTTTGCATGTTTTGCATTGGCCCTGTTCTCTGTTGAGACAGTGTTTGCCGGGTTGTTGAACCGTTTGTGCACGGCGTTCTTCCCGATGTTTCGGGTGTGGTTTATTTTCCTCCTCGCAGCTTGTAGACCAAACTGAGGCTGTTCCCTGCGGTAGGGGTTTATAAGCGGAGGGGGCGGTGTCTACAAACTTGTAGTACCTAGTGTGACCTCCGGAGGGCAGTGCCCTAAACCCCATTGTCTGGGTCTCCCATTGATGATTAAAGAAAAAAGAATTTACGGTACGTAAACAAAATTCTCTTTAATCCAATTGATAAAAAGCGGAACAAAATGTAAATTAAAAACGGCAGATTTTTTTCTCCTTTGCCTCATTGGGGGACACAGGACCGTGTTATGCTGCTGTCCACTAGGAGGCGACACTAAGCAATCTGCAAAAGAGTAACAGTGGCTCCTCCTCTGCAGTATACACCCCTGGAGCAGGCACTGCCTCCCCAGTTTTTTGCTTAGTGTCGTAGGAGGCACACGACCATTTTTCCTCTCTGTGAATTTTTCATCATTAAAGAAGAAAAGTGGGTCCGGCGTGGCCCCCGACATGCTCCTTCCTCGGCCACCCACTGTTGGGGCGCTGGGTTGAGGTTGAGAATTCCTTACATATGCCGTACTCCTTTTTCGGCCTCCCACTGTTGGGTTGCTGGGTTACAGTCGAGACAGCCCAGCATACCACCCTCCTTCCTCACTCCCTTCCGGTCTGAGGTGAAGTAGAAGCTGGATTGCCTGCCAGATGACGTCCCCCTAATCACCCCTGGGTGTTTTAGGCAGTGGCACCACAGGTATCAGCAGCCCTGGCTGCATTGGGCTGGAGATTGCATGGCTGCCTGCAGCAGCGCAGGCTAGCAGGTTATGCAGGCTGGAATCAATCCTTAGCACAGCCTGCAGAAGACAGTAAAGGCTGCAAGCACACATGCTGAGGCTGGATGAGCACAGGGCACTTGCAGCAGCGCAGGTTACAGGCTGGCACAATGCTTATGCACAGCCTGCACAAGGCTGACAGAGGCACAGCAGCAGCAGGGCACTTGCAAGCTGTATCCATAGGAGCAGCTTGCATACATTGTGGAGCATCCCCTTGCTGTATTGGCGGTTTCACCGCCAGTACTTTGCCCACTGCCCCTGGCCCCCCCCAGTGTCTCTTCCGCGCCTCCGCGCCGGCCCCTCAGGCCACCTCCCCTGTGCCGCCCCCGTCCTGCCCCGCCGGATGACGCTGACCGCGTGTCATACTGGGGGCGGACGCGCTTTCCAGGCTGGAGGCCGCCCGTTTAGCTCCGCCCCTTCCTCCTTCTCCACCGCCGCCATTAGCTTGCACGTGGAGCCCTGCGCCTCAGCCATCCGAGGGGACACAGGATCCGGGCAGTTTCGTCACAGGAGCGCCGCTGGTGCTGGTAAGACCTCTGCAGGGATCTTCTCTGCAGAGGTTCTCTGTCCCTCTCCTCCACAACCCCTCCTGCAGCAGGCACTGTTAAATACACAGTGACCCTATTCAGCCCCCTCCACTAAGGGCCCAGGCACCTAGCTGGACAGCTAGAGAGTGCCTGCTTACACAGGGACACCTGGTTACCTTCTATTTTTTCACAATGGCCCATACCACAATGTCTGGCAATAGGAGTAAGAAAAGCTCCAAGGCAGCCAGCACTTACTATGCTACCTGCACTGTTTGTAAGGCTGACCTTTCTGCATTATGCACCTCGCCACATTGTGAAGCTGCATGCAGGCTACAGGTACTGAGACGACCCCCACTACCCGGGCTTCTACCAGTGCCCCTGACCCTACCCCTGCGTGGGCCACAGTTATGTCTCAAAATATGACGCAATCCATTGACAGATTGTCTGCCTCACTGCTGCAGTTTATGCAGGCCCGTTCGCCACCTGAAACCGCCGTTCAGGCTTCTGCGTCTCAACCAGAAGTGTCGGAACCGCGACAGACTGCTGACCCTGCCCAGTCAGTTTCTGAATCTGGGCGTAAGAGACCACCTCCATCTCCAGAATCCCCTGCGGGCCCTGCAGCCTCTCCAGCCCGCAGGCGTCAAGAAGACTCGCAGGAGTCCGAAGGTCTCTGTACTTCGGACTCAGAGGGTCACTTAGATGAGTCCCTAGACCTAGATGCGACCGATACGGTGGCGCTGGTTGAGGATTTGATTACTTCCATCAACCAGGTTCTGGAAGTGTCAGACCCTCCGGCTGATGCTCCGGAGCTAAGGTGTTCTTTAAAAGGGCCAAGAGACCACATAAACATTTCTCAGACCATCCAGAATTCCAGGAAATCCTCAAAAAACATAGGTTGCACCCTGACAAGAGGTTTGGTAACCGTAAGGCTCTGGAAACACATTATCCATTCCTACCTAAGGTCACCCAGGGATTGGACAGATCCGCCACAGGTGGACCCTCCTGTATCTCGTCTCGCTACCAATACACTTCTGTCCTTACCGGACAGTTCATCCATAAAAGACGCCACTGACCGTCAAGTAGAGCAGATTGCGAAGTCCGTCTTTGAGGCCTCAGGCTCTTCTCTAGGGCCAGCCTTTGCTTCAGTTTGGGCCTCAAAGGCTATTATGACTAGAGCAAATTCTGTACACTCGGCTCTTTGGTCTTTGCAGGTCGATTCAGCCTTGTTAGACCAGGTGGCTCAAATATCGATTACTGCTGAATATTCAATGCATGCTGCTTTCGATTCAGCTAACTGCCGCGGCTGCAGCTTCCGACGCCATATCGATCAGGCGAGCCCTCTGGTTGAGAGAGTGGAAGGCAGATGCAGCATCAAAAAAGTCGCTTACATGTCTTCCATACAATGGTGGCCGTTTATTTGGCGAAAAGCTGGATCAACTGATTTCAGACGCCACTGGGGGTAAAAGTACCTCTCTTCCGCAACGTCAGGTTAAACAACCCTTCATTCGTCGCCAACAAACCCGTTTCCGGTCCTTTCGGAACTCCTTTGGTTGGGCAGTCTCTAAGCCCCCGCCGGCGGGCAATAGGTCCCCCCGTAGGGAGCGCACCCAGACGACACGGAAGACTGGTGCAAACTGGCAGTCCCATTCTCGCCAGTCCAGATCTAAGGGCTCAAAGCCCAGCAGGTTCTCTTCTTCCTGACGCTCTCCCTTCGGGAGACACTATTCAGGTTGGCAGCCAACTTTCTCACTTTCGTCAGGTCTGGCTCGCTTCTACCGACAAGTGGGTACAAACCTTAGTGTCTTCTGGATACACTATAGGGTTCATGGCCCATCCTCCAAATCGTTTTTTCCTGTCAATCCCACCCGCTCACCCACCCAAGGCTCGCGCCTTCTTTCAGGTGGGCGGTAGAAAGCCAGTGTCATCTTACCAGTGCCGCCAGCCGAACGCTTCCAGGGGTTCTACTCAAACCTTTTTGTGGTACCCAAAAAAGGAGGGGTGGTTCGTCCCATTCTAGATCTGAAACAGTTGAACTCCTTCGTAAGGGTTCGGCATTTCCGCATGGAGTCACTGCGCTCCATCATAGCATCCATGGAGAAGGATGAATTTCTCTCGTCCATCGACATACAGGACGCTTACCTCCATATCCTAATCGCGGCAATTCACCAGCGGTTTCTCCGATTCGCCATCGACCAGGACCATTATCAGTTTGTGGCCCTCCCGTTCGGTCTAGCGACGGCTCCCAGGGTGTTCACCAAAGTCATGGCGGCTGTCATGACCATACTGCACACAGGAGGAATGGTAGTCCTGCCATACCGAGACGATTTGCTCATCAAAGCCCTCTCCTTCAGGGAGTGTCAGCAGAGTGTTTCCATCACGGTGGACACCCTTCGTCGGCTAGGCTGCCAATTGTTTGGCATATTGTTTCTGGGCTTTCTGCAGTTTAGCAATTTGATCTTATGCAGTGCTAACCCTTTCCTCCACCTCTCCAAGCCTGGCATCTGCTTTCTGCATAGCAGCCCTCATATTCAATATCTCAGCTTGAATGCCATGTACCTGCTGAGTTAATGTGGTTAGTGTCTCTTTGCAAAAGTTCACTACAGCAAAGACCTCCTTTAGGGTACCGTCACACTTCGCGACGCTCCAGTGATCCCGACAACGATACGACCTGGTAAGGATCGTTGGAGCGTCGCTATTTGGTCGCTGGTGAGATGTCAGTCAGATCTCACCAGCGATGCAGCAACGATACGGCTGTTGTTGGGTCTCTGTCACTCTAGGACATAGTATTGAGGTCGTTGTCCCCATCAAACACACCGATGTATGCTGCCCAGCGGGAGCGGGACAACCAAAAAATGGTCCAGAACGGTTTGTAACAATCATCGATCTCACTGCAGGGGCCTGGTCGCTGCTACATGTCAAACGTAGCGAGGTCGCTGCTGAGGTCATTGTTGTGTCCCAAAACTTTGTGACTCAGCAGCGATCTCGCTTAGTGTGATGGGGGATTTCGAGTGGGCTCATTGATAATGAGGGCTGTATTAACTCCTTAAGCGCCAGCTCTCCCCTGTGAGCTTTCAGCTTCACTACCATCCCACTCTATGTGCTCTTCCCAGGCCTGCTCTTGATCTTCCTCGTCATCTTCCGCCCCTGCCTCCAACTCTCCTTGCCCATTTATAGACCGCTCCTCCACTCAAGCAAACCTTTCTAGGCAGGCCGCCGCCGCCATCCTCCTGGCGCAGGCTGCATTCTCCTTCGCCGCGTCCTCCATCACCTCGGCGCCATCTGAAACGTTCTGGCTTCAGCATTGCCAGCGTCCCGCTGCCTTCTGCGTGTCATCGCTGCACCCAACACAGCTCCGATAACACTCCAGGGTCCAGGGGTCTTCTTTGAGCCGCCTCCGGTGTTCGGTAGGCTCAGCTATGTGGCGGTCACAGCCTACAAGCGGAGTTGCAGGTGGGAGAGCTGTAAGCTGCGACTGCTCACATCGCTGGCTAGGCCACAACGTCTGACTTTTTTTACCATGTAGATAACAGTAAAGTATACATGTTTGGTATGTACAAACTCGTACCGACCTGAGGCATGTCAGTTTTACCATCTAGTGAACATGATGAATGAAAACCCCAAAAAAATAGTGTACATTTTTTTTTTTTTTTTTGCAATTTCACCGCACTTGGAATTTTTTTCCCAGTTTCCTGTACACTATATGGTAAAATAAATGGTGTGATTCAAAAGTAACTCATGCTGCAAAAAACAAGCCTTCATATGTCTATATTGATGGGGGGGGGGGGGGGATTGTCTCCTGGAAGTAGCGGAGGGAAAAACTGAAAATCGCCCGGGCTTATCAATGTCCTACTACAGAATCTAGGGTTTATAACCTGTGATATATTTTAGCAAGAAAGGCACCTAGACTCTCCTTGAACCTTTTTATGGAAATGACCATTACATGTATGTTGGGGCAGAGTTCTCCAAATTCTCACAGCTCTTACAATAATATATTCCCTGTGATAATTATTAAACCTTCTTTCCCTTAATAACCTCTGAATCCTTTCTAGTGCAGCCACAGTATGTCATTATGGAGCTCAAAGAATGGCCGCACCAGTGACCTCCATAGAGGAAAAACTGTTCTCTCATGTACATCTATACCTTTTTTTTTTTGACACTTGTTACTAAAGCTTGAGTTTTGAATTTAAAAAATCTGACTATATTTCTAACTTGCAGACTCTCATGGAGCAGGTAGATGCCTTCCGGAACATCGCCCAACATTACCAGATGTCTCATCTATTGGAAACAATCAACTGGCTTGTCCAACAGAATTCTCACCTGAGCGTGTGACTCCGTGCAATGTTATGGATTCGTGTGTTCCCACTACTAGAGAGAAGTCTGGTCAGCATCTGACCTCACTTGTTGCTTGCTTTATGTAAATTATAACTTTATAATAAATGTTTGAAAATAGCTGTTGTTTCTGGTTACTAAACTAATATAACTAAAGAAGGAACCAGGTAGATATTTGGACTCTCTTTGACATTGCAACGTGTGCAAAGTTTTTTTTGCTAATGTGAGAAACGAATAGCTATATTGTTTGTAACTTTTGCTTCCCATCATATGATGTTGAAACTGATTGCTACACTTCATATTGTAATGTTTCCATAAATGATCACTTCACCAGAGTTATGTAATTGAAAATTGTTTGTTCACTTTGACTGCCACTGCTAAAGACGTGAAAGCTACCACTTCGGGGATAATTTTAATATAATCTTTTTATTTTATTCTTTTTAAAAAAAAGACTGGTCGAGTCTAACATAGTATACAAAAAAAAGTGTGAACAAAAAAGTGTATTTTACAAATTCACTGAAGGACAACAGCACATAACAATACGTGTACCCCTATCCTCCCCCTATGTTTGCAAACTGCCTGTCAGTGGAGGTACAACACCCTAAAGTTTCGGGTGCCCCCACTCCACGGCGGCTCGCCCTATGGTAGCCCTAGATGCTATGGGTATCAGAAGTTGCAACAATAGAATGTTATCAGAGGATGCACACAATATATCTGGGTAACAGCAGGACACCGAGCCGGACCAGGGTCAACTTAACTCAATTAGTCTCCCTAGTCCTTTGATCCCACACTGGTCCACAGTGCATTCACATTCTTCCTTCAGTTGTGACGTTTAAAAAAAAAAAAATGTTAATGAATCTCCATCGTTTCCATCTTACGCGTTCCGCCTCAGAAATTCAAGATGAGGCTCATCAGAGATCTTTTTGGAGTTTCACAACAATTGCCTACAAATTAAACATAACCATTAGTGAAAGAAGTCACTTTTTGTAACACCACTTTCGGATTTATCAAAAGACAAATCCCACATTGATACACCCTATAAATGGAAGATAGGACAAGAGAGCCTTCAGTCCAAAGGAGCCCATTATCGACGCAGTGGCCATGATAGAGAAAAGAGGAGAAAAAAAAAAAAAAAAGGGCCAAACAACACAAAACATATGAACTGATTATCATTATATACCTGTCACTCTTTTTTTCAACGAGACACAAAATAGATTAAAATATCGTATCGCTTCAAAAAAGGGGTCCCTGAGTCGGGGTCACGGGGGTGCATTCACTATAAAGAGAGATGCACCTTATTTATGTTACCTCAGACAATCCATCAGAATGAAAAAAGCCCTCCCTCTCTTGCCTAACTCCCGGAGACAGTATACACAGTGGTGGGCATCCAGCTACTGTTAAGATCATGGACACTCAGGTTTCAAATCAACCATATTAATGTGGGGTCTATGGTAGGTATACAAAGAGACAAGGGTATTGCAACCATTTTTACCTGTATTTTATCCCACTATCCTCTATTTAGCTTTACTTACAGAAAAAAAATGGAAATTGCCAGAGAAGAAAATGCTTCAGGCCCATAAGCCTCCCATAGAGCTAAAGTGACTAAAGAGGGAATAATAAATCACTACAAAAAATGCATTCTATTATGCCCAAATACAAAGCAAAAGGACTTATCTGCCACCTCTATATGTGTCTGGTTCCAGAGTGGAGTGTCCAGGCTGGATGTACATCCTCTGTGAAAACACATCCTTTATATAGCCCCTTCTTTGCCCATTAACCTATTTCTAATGATTTCCAATAAGGAGCACATGTTGGAGCAACCCTTTACTGACCATGGATATGTTTGTCCCGCCCAGCCGGAAGTAGTCATCACTAGAAGCCAGATTTGCGTTCCAAATACAGGATGTAGTCATCAGGGAGCGTCCCATTCATCCACCCAGAAAAAAAAATAAATAAATAAATAATTAAAATAAAATAAAAATAAATATAAAATAAAAATAGTAAAAATCGTAAATAGTAAGGGCAATGATCATGTAATCTAGAAATGCATCCCATAGAAAAATTTCTGTTATGTGGAAGCACCAGTAAAAATACTTTTCAGATATTTCATGATCATCGTCTGCCCCCATATATTCCATGCAATATTGGAATAAACTTTAGCATATTGGAATCATAAGTCCACCATATATATAGGAAAGAGGCTTCTTGGATGTCAGGTGTCCACCAGGGGTAAAAAGAAGAGTAGAGAAGAAGAAAGAATATGTAGAAAAGGGGCCAACAGTACCACATCAATAGATGTCTTACTTTGCTCTCATCCATTAGCAGGTTTACCGTCGGAAGTGATTTCTATATCGTCAAAACAGTGAACAATATATACATATATATACATATCAAATAAATGGGATGATCCAGTAGAATAATTATTGTCATCCCTATCCAGACACTTGACCTTCTCGGTCGATGTGTGTCTATACCTATGGCCTGTTTAATATATTCGTCTGTACTAGTGTTTGGTCACCTTTCCGAGGCTCCTGAGAACGCCCTGTCATAGAAAACATGTATATGTCAGTTGTTCGTTCATGCCTTTTGGATATACACTGCCGAAAGTATGGATCCATCTAGACTCTTTTTGGAGCAGAATCTTGTTGGAGTCACCACCTCTCCTATTTGGTCTATATACCTCTAGGACCCTAAATTTGAGATGTTTTGCATTTCCCTGATGGAATTCATGGGTATGTCTGGAAACCGGGGTGTCACGTTTGTGCCTTATGTCCCCCAGGTGTTCCCCCATGCGTTTCCGTAACTCCCTTTTTGTTTTCCCTATGTAATCCATAGGGCAGGGACATGTTATGATGTAGATCACTCCCTCCGTTCCGCAATTCGCAAAATTCTTTAGGGGATAAACGATGCCTGTACATGAACAGGTCACACTTTTCGATGGGGATATCCAAGGACAGAAGGTACAGTGCCCACATCTATAGGTTCCTATGGTTTTCAATCGTGAGAGCCAGGTTTCAGTTAGTTTTGGTGGTTGGTAATAACTATGTACAAGTCTGTCTCTAATAGACCGACCCCTCCTAAATGTTATATTGGGGTAAGGTGAGACAAATTTCTTTAAAATCGGATCGGCAAGTAATATACCCCAATGCTTTCTTAGACAGTCTCGTACTTCTCTGTTGCCAGCATCGAAAGTGCCAATTACCCTTGTCATAGACTCTGAGGTTGCTGATTTGTTCCTGTCTATTTGGGCTCAAAAGTGACTCACGTGTCCTTGCTTTTGCGTCCTTAAACGCAGAATTAAGGACCGCACGTGGGTAGCCTCTTTCCAAAAATCTGCTCTGCAGATCTTTGGCCTGTCCATGAAATTCTTCCCAATCTGAACAGTTTCTCCGTATACGAAGATACTGTCCCTTGGGAATACCTTTCTTTAGGGAACAGGGTGTGCACTTTGCCAGTGAAGAATTGTTTGTGGCTGTCGGTTTTCTGTAGATGGCTGTCATTATCCGGCCACTCACATCCCTGCTTAACATTACGTCCAGGAAATGGAGGCTCTCTTTTTTAAACTCAGAAGTAAAGAATAACCCCAACGCATTTTGGTTCAGGCAAGTCATAAATGATTGGAAGAGGTCAAAAGTTCCTTCCCACAGTACCAAAATGTCGTCCACATAGCGTCCCCAATACAAGATGTTTTTGGTCCAGGTAGTCATTGACTCATTAAAGACGCAGGTGTCCTCCCACCAGCCCAGGAGCAAATTGGCGTAAGATGGGGCGGCGGAACTCCCCATCGCCGTGCCCCTGAGCTGGTGGAAGAACCCGCCCCCAAAGAGAAAATAGTTATGAGTCAAGATGAACTCTAAGAGTTCGAGGACAAAGTGATTGAGGGCGGCAAAGTGGTTTCCACGAGCCCGCAAGAAGTAGCGAACGGCCCCCAATCCCAAGTCATGGTGTATTGAGCTATAAAGTGATTCTACGTCAATTGACGCAAACAAAACACCTTACCCCAGGATGATTTTTTTTTTTTCTCTCCTCTTTTCTCTATCATGGCCACTGCGTCGATAATGGGCTCCTTTGGACTGAAGGCTCTCTTGTCCTATCTTCCATTTATAGGCTGTATCAATGTGGGATTTGTCTTTTGATAAATCCGAAAGTGGTGTTACAAAAAGTGATTTCTTTCACTAATGGTTATGTTTAATTTGTAGGCAATTGTGAAACTCCAAAAAGATCTCTGATGAGCCTCATCTTGAATTTCTGAGGCGAATTCATTAACGTTTTTTTTTTTTTTTTAAACGTCACAACTGAAGGAAGAACGTGAATGCACTGTGGACCAGTGTGGGATCAAAGGACTAGGGAGACTAATTGAGTTAAGTTGACCCTGGTCCGGCTCTGTGTCCTGCTGTTACCCAGATATATTGTGTGCATCCTCTGATAACATTCTATTGTTGCAACTTCTGATACCCGTAGCATCTATGGCTACCATAGGGCGAGCCGCCGTGGAGTGGGGGCACCCGAAACTTTAGGGTGTTGTACCTCCACTGACAGGCAGTTTGCAAACATAGGGGGAGGATAGGGGTACACGTATTATGTGCTGTTGTCCTTCAGTGAATTTGTAAAATACACTTTTTTGTTCACACTTTTTTGTATACCATGTTAGACTTGACCAGTCTTTTTTAAAAAGAATAAAATAAAAAGATTCTTTTAAAATTATCCCCGAAGTGGTAGCTTTCACGTCTTTAGCAGCTTAAAATAAATCTACCTCACGTACCCATAAGTCTAATTATATCACTTTGACTGCCACTCTATCACTTCATTGATGTACACTGGGAATCATGGGTGTATGCTGCTTTAGCTAGTAGACTGGCATTAGTCAAAAGAAGTTGCCTCCTCAACAGCATACACCCACCAACTGAAACAAAACTGAAGCTCATTTCTTTCCCGTCTCTGGTCCTTCCAGCAGTTTCTTTCTACATTTAGTTCCCTGGTTTTTCATGACCTGTTTTTCCCTTCACCGCGACCTCTCTCTGCACTCCATCCATTTAGCGTTGGGAGGGTTTCTGTGTGCCTATTTCCTTCTATGGGAGCTGTGTGGACTTAAAACACATCTTTCAGCCCCTTCTCGTTATGGTGCCATTTTTCCCACCAATATCATGGTCTTTTGCAGCTCCTCACATGGCTCCAAGCTGATCCACAGACTGCCTGCCAAGAACAGGAGTGTCTTCTTAGGACTGCATAGGCTCCATTCAGGCTTTTTTTTTTTTTTGTTACTTGGGCATAGTACTCTTTAGCAGCTCTCCAGCCCCTAAGTTGTCCCCTTATTGATAACTCCAAGGATTCTCACTCTAAAGCTATTATGCTTCACCTACACTTGCTGTTACTGCAAAAAGGAATTGCCCACAGCTCAGTTTTCGGCATTCTGCCCTGACTGCTGCACCAACCCAATGCAACCCTCACAGGATACCCCCCCTCACCCGGAGTGGGAGCACAATCCCTCCCCCTTAGTAGCAGACCTAACTAAGTTGTCCCATTCTTTGGTACAGGTCCTGGAACTTCTGCCTTACCAACGAGTCACCATCTGTGCTCTGATCATTCCCCAGACTGATTCGCATGCATCTAATTACTTGTTTAAGCATAACAGATCACATACAAAATCCAAGAAACAGGCATACTCCAGTTCTTCGTCCGGGTTACCTTTGCCTCTTACTTTTTTCAGGTTGGCCTCGGTATCTTGGTCCTCTTCAGGTTGTCCCAGGGTCTGACCTAGGGTCTGAGTCAGACTCTGATCTACACCCAGATCAGACCTTTAAAGTGTAAATGTCATTTCATTGAAAAAGAAAAAAACAATACTGCACTGGTTTTTGATAATAGGTCACATAGCAGCAAAGATGAATTTTTTTGTGCAATATAACTTATTTTCTCACATTTTTCTGTGCTCTCTTAAAAACTGTGTTTTATGGCTGTGTGGGTGTGGCCAGAAGCTGATTGGGAGCAGTGCAATGTGATGGAGAAAGTGCAGGAGAGATTCTGAACTTTGTGGGGAGTCAACAGACAAAGGGTTAACAGAGATCATAACTGAGCTCTGTGGAGCGAGATGACAGATCAGGAGCATGTGCCAAGGAAAGGAGTTTGCACTGATACTGACATTGCTAGCAACTGTGCTATAGCCTGAAGTAATCTGATACATTGTTTCCTCACCAGCTGCAGTCAAGAGCTCACACACAGTGTAAGCCACTCCCCTTTACCCTTGTATGGTTAAATGCCTTGTATTCAGTGTGAGAGGCTTGAAGACGGCAAATGAACTTATATCTGCTTCTGACACAGTCTAGTGAAACACGTTGTGGAAAGTTTATGAATGGTTTCCTTCCAGATTTCATTAATAAAGTATATTTGAAAGTTTATTAAAATGTCTTGCTCTACATTATAATTAAATAAATAATTAAACTACGGTTACACTTTAAACTTCAGGGCATCTTCAACAGCCTGATCTCTGCTATTAATCAGACTCTCTAGGTCAAGGAAGATGAGATCCTTCAACACGGCGCTTAATCTCTTTCAAAAAGGTGAAAAGCCCTCCTTGGGTGTTTTCCCACAGAAATGTAATTTTAGTCTCTCATTTTTTTATGTGCCCCTCAGAATGGTAATTGAACTCAGGAGTTTTCCAGCAGCTAAACCAGCATTTGGGACTTCCTTAAGTCAATCAATTTGCCTCCATAAAGCTGAAGACCTTCTGCTCTCTGGATCCTGAGGACAATCCTGAGGGAATCGACACGTTACCCTAGGATTGGGGCAGGAGTCTTTAATATGCCTTTCCATCAATTCCTGTAATCCCCAGAGTGCCGAGTCAGATCCAGGAGGACCAGCCCAGTGTAATCCTAGTAGTTCTCTTTTGGCCAAGGACGAGCTGGTTTTTGCCTTCCCCATAACAGCACCAACAATGAGAGATGGTAACCGCCCCCAGGAACAGTAAACTTACAGCAAAAATAAAAGTGGGAATGCACCTCTCGCCACTCAGTGAGGTTTCCTGTTCCTGCGGGAGCAGCTGCCTGCAGCACATTTGTGAAGTACCTGGAGGGAATTCCCTCTGATGATGCCGGTCCAGACACCGAGGCCCGCGGAGGAGATGGCGGCTGGGCACAGCAGCGTGCGCCTGTCATCCTAGTGTTGGGGAGGCTGCAGGAGGCCCTGGAGCAAGGGTGCCAATCTTCACAGCAGAGCTCCCAGGTGGCCGCTCCTGCCTGGAGGTCTGGGTTGGAGGAGGTGTGTCCCTCTGACAGCTGGTGCCTGATGGGACAGGGACCACTTCTGTGTTGCACCGGAAGTGACATCACACGCCAAGGCTGCGGTGTGCTGGGCACTTCTGGTCTGGAAGCTGCCTCCGGGTGCTCACACACCGCACCTGTATAATATATATATAAAAGGGCTGCATGGCCAAAGAAGGTGGCAGCAGCTCACAGGCAGGTTGGTAGCCATTCTGATCTGGATGTGCATTCACTTAGCAGACCGCAGAAGCATGGCAGACTTGCAGAAAGGACCCCTGATGCATAAGTGGATCCCAAATCTCAGCCTACCATGGTACCTCTGGGCATATGGATGGGTGAGTGGCTTTGTAAGCCAGACATTTTTACTAATGGGTGCTTTATGTGTCCTTTTTAGGGGAAAAAAGCCATTTCTAAGAAGAAAACAAAGTTTGTGCCCTTTGTGATAAGTCTCTGCCCAAAGAATATGAGAAGCGGATATGTCGACCATGCACAGAGAGAACGGAGACCCCTTCATTGTTCAATAACATTAAAAACCTAATTAGAGATTAAGATAAAATGACTGTTGGAAAGGAGATTGCGCAGGTTACGGGTGCAGCATCCAGTGCAGACAGCGCCCTCTGCAGAGGTCCCGGCTGTTAATGTCAGCCCCAATGACGAACCAGGTAAACTAGCCCCGTCAGACCACTCTGAGGCGGCTTCCCCAGATGGAGAATTAGGGCATCCATATTTTTAAGAAGACGATATAGGTAAACTACTGAAACTGGTGAAATGTACTATGCGGGTAGTGACCCCTAAGGAACAGCAGTCCATACAGGATTTTTTGTTTAGTAATCTCAAGGAGAAAAAACATTGCGTCTTCCCCTTTCATGACAACTTGCTGGCACTTATTAAAAAAGAGTGGAAAAAGTAAATTAAGAAAATGGCGGTTCCCTAAACTCTGAAAGTAAATACACCTTCAGAGAGGCTGTCAGGATGTCTGTGAAAAATGAGAGTAAGCGCCTAAACTTGACGCTGCTATTGCCAAAACATGCAAGGTGGTGGCACTCCCATTTGAGGACCTGGGTTCCCTAAAAGACCCGCTAGATAAAAAAAAAAAAAGCAGATGCCTTTCTAAATTCTGCATGGGAATCATCGGCATGGTCCTTTAAACCAGGGGTAGCAGCCACTTGTACTGCAGGATCGATGATTAAGTGGCTGGAGGAGTTAAGGGATCAGATAAAGGATAAGTGCCCAAGAGAAAAACTCCTGGGAGCAATACCTTCACTAGAGAAAGTAGCACGATTCTTAGCAGATGCTTCTGTAAACTCGGTCCGTTTTGCTGCTCTTTCATGCACCCTAACAAACTCGGGTAGCAAAGCGCTGTGGTTAAAAAACTTGACTGCAGACTTCCAGTCAAAGGTGAAACTTTGTGCTGTCCCATGTGAAGTGGAATACTTGTTTGGGAAGATTTTAGATGATATTCATCTAGTCCTTTCGGGGGTCAGGTAGTAGTAGAGGAGGTCGACCTGACGACATAACTATGCGAGGTCGTCCATCGAAAGAGAGAAAAGACAAAGGATTCCTCTTTAATAAGCCTCCCTTTAAAAACCCTCCCAAGCAACAATTATGCCAGGCTGCCGGTCGGAGGAAAGCTAAGGTTATTTGCCCATCTGTGGGCCTCTCTGCCGACCTCGGAATGGATTGTTAAGTTGTTAGCTGTGGGGCTCCGATTAAATTTTGCCACACTCCTACCTCAAGGGATGGTTGTGACGCGTGTGGCCAGGGGTAATCAGGACATACTAGAGAAGGAAGTCCTGCTTCTTATACAGAAGAAAGTGCTAGTAAGAGTGCCAGAACAAGAATTAGAAAGGGTTTTACAGCACCTTGTTCCTTACACCAAAACCAGACCGGTGACTGAGGACGATCTTCAATTTGAAAAAGCAAATCGTTACATAAGGGTGGAGAAATTCAAAATGGAGACCCTGAAGTCAGATGTGAGGCTCCTGTATCCACACTGTTAACTGTCAGTAATAGATCTAAAAGATGCTTACTATCGGGTGCCAATTTTTGGAGGACATCAGCAGTATCTGAGAGTAGTGGTGGAAGTCGAAAGCGTATCAATGCCTTCCTTTCAGCCTATCGCTAGCACCCTACATCTTCACAAAAATAGTTGCCGAGGTGACGACCTTACTGAGAAAGGAGGACATACTACTAATACCTTATTTAGACAATTTCCTCATTGACATCCATCAAAGACGACTCTGTTAAATCCATCAGTCATGTGCTAGAAATCTTAACCAACTTTTGGTTGATGATAAACTGGGAAAAGTCGAGGCTAGAACCAGTTCAGGTGCAGGAGCTACTTGGGATTCGTCTAGACTCTACTATCCAGTACTGTTTCCTTCCAGTAGAAAAGATTCAAATGATCCGAGGGAAGATAGAAGCCTTAGGGGTGGTTTACACATACTGACATCGTTAACTTGTGATGTTGCAGCGACCTCGTAGCGATGTTGGTACGTGTGACATACTGCTACAATCAGCGATCAGATCACTGATAATAGGTATAACATCCAGGGCCGTTTTTCGATCATTGGTCTCCCGCTGGGTGACCAGCATCGCTGTGTGTGACAGCGTGAGACCCAACAATCAATGTGGTAACCACGGTAAACACCGAGTTGCTAAGCGCAGCGCTCTGCTTAGTTACCCGGTGTTTACCATGGTTACCAAGCACAGTGCGCTGGCAACCACGATAAACACCGGGTGCAGCGCTCTGCTTAGCTATCAGGTGTTTACCGTGGTTACCAGCGCACTGTGCTTGGTAACCAGGGTAAACAGCGAATAAACCAAAATATGGCCAATCTAAGTATGCATCACTAGACAAGTTAGTACACAGCTCTGTGCCAAACACCAATGTATGAGTACCTTTGCAAAAAGGAGGATTTTTGGTGTATTTTAAAGGCACCAGAGCTATAAATATTCAGATATGAATGAGTGGAAGAAACCAAAGAGGATCAGTTACACAGGATCAATGCAAAATTTGAACAAACTTTATTAAACACTGCAATATAAAAGACACACACTTAAAACACAAGTAAAAAGTAGTCCACTGACTACATATGAGGTGTGTGGGTATCAACACTGCTGCAAAACAATGGTCACAGGACATAGAAATAAAGTACCAACTTACATCTAAATTGCACCTAGTATTATCATAGCCTAAAAAATAGAGGCATGTACAAGCACACAATAGTTGTACAACGGTAAGAGTATCACTGCAGAGATAGTGATTACAGAGACCCAGAGGTACACAGGTAATAGTGCATAAGAAGATGTGGCAGTTTGTACATATTTTAGTAATATGACCTGATTGACATTTTTTCGGTTTTGTATTCCATCTAGAAGAAATCCCTTAGCAACCAAGGGGTTCCAAGGTCATCATTGACTAGTCCAGACCATGTGCAGCAGAGGTTGAAAGATGGAATGAGCCCCACGCGTTACGCCCACTGGCTTCCTCAGGGGTGCTAAGGGATTTCTTCTAGATGGAATACAAAACCGAAAAAACGTCTATCAGGGTCTCTGTAATCACTATCTCTGCAGTGTTTAATAAAGTTTGTTCAAATTTTGCATTGATCCTGTGTAACTGATCCTCTTTGGTTTCTTCCACTCATTCATATCTGAATATTTATAGCTCTGGTGCCTTTAAAATACACCAAAAATCCTCCTTTTTGCAGGGTAAACAGCGGGTAACTAAGCAGAGCGCTGCGCTTATTAACCCAGTGTTTACCGTGGTTACCACCATTCTCCCGCTAATGCCAGCGTAGCCGGACCTCCACATCATGGAAAAGACTATTCTCCCCCCCCCCCCCCCCCCCCCCCATTTCCGTTGAGTGCTGTTGAAAAATCGGGAGGAAAAGGCATGAGTAATACTAATTGCCCCCTCCTGGACAAAGAGAACATGGTTCACATGGCTAAAATGTATGTCCATCGTTGTTCCAGATCTGCTGAGCCAGGTGCCAATTCTGCATCCCCAAGTTCACAGGCTTCATCTCACAGCATGAAACTTGAGAGGGGCCTCATTCTAGCAGAGGTTTTTTTTCGGTCCTTAGTTTCCACTATGCTCTCTAGTAGGAAAAAGGTAACATTGAGTAAATATGAAAACATTTTGAAACAATTCTTTGAATTTTCAGGGTGTCACTTAACCCATGAAAGCCAGCACGTCCCAATGTCTGAGGTGCTTGAATTTCTTCAGAGTGGGTTGGAGGGGTTATTAACTAGTACCCTTAAAGTACAAGACGCTGCCCTTGGTGCTCTATTTGATCAAAAAATTGCTCCCCACCTGTGGGTTTATTGATTCTTTAGACCCTCTTGCGGCCAGACCCCTGAAAATTCCTAAGATTGGTCCCTGGGATCTAAATTTAGTAGTGAATGCCTTGACTGCTGCTCCCTTTGAGCCAATTACCTCTATTTCAGTGAAGGCTCTTACTCTGAAAACTGCCCTCCTGGTCGCCCTGACATTTGCTCGATGTGTCTGTGATCTTCAGGCCTTCTCTATCAACCCTCCGTTTACTACCATATTGGATGACAGAGTAATCTTAAGGCCTGACCCGGCTTTCATTCCAAAGGTCAATACCAAATTTCATAGGGACCAGGAGATACTTTTGCCATCTTTTTGTGACAATCCAAAATCCAAAGGAGAACAAACCGTCCATTGCCTTGATGTCAGACTTGATGTCTGCTTCAATACTTAGAAGTATCAAAATCTGCGCGACAATCTTCTGCACTCTTCGTCTCCTTTCAGGGGACAAATAGAGGAAAACAGGCCTCTAAATCCATGATTACTCGATGGCTTCGTATGGCTATATCACTTGCCTACTCTTCTTCTGGGCAAAACTCCCCACTGGATATTAGGGCTTGCTCTACTAGAGCCATTGCCACCTCCTGGGCTGAAAGGGCTAATACATCTGTGGAACAAATATGCAGAGCAGTAGTGTGGGTCTTCTTCCACTTTCTTTCGCCATTATAGACTGGATCTGGGTCTTTCGGGCCTTGCTTTTGGGAGGAAAGTTCTTTCTGCTGTTGTCCCACCAAAGGAGTCTCTTCTATTTTATCCTCTCACCATCACTTGTGTCACAGGGAAGAGAAAAAATAATTACATTCCGGTAATTTGATTTTCCAGAGCCATGACAGCACTGAGCTAATTCCCTCCCTATCTTGGTGATGGTTGTGCGGTGCACACGTGTGTAATGGTGTTGCATACAAAAAATAAACAGTATATCTGTTATTTTGTCATAAATATGTTGACTAATTAGGCGGCTACCTTGAATGCTCTGAAACACATAGGTGCCACCCCCCCTTATTATTTTTTGCTGTAGGTTTCCTGTTGCTGGGGGCAGGTACCATCTCTCACCATCTCTTGGTGTTGTCATTGCTCTGGAAAATCAAATCACCGGTAAGTAATTATTTTTCCCTATTGAACCGTTTGGCTGTGGAAGATTCTATCGTGCTTCCCTCGAGTGACGATCTTCTTCACCAAGACCCTATTCTTCATCGCGATATAGAACAACTAAGCCTATCAGTAGGGATACAGAAAGGCAGATCTTAAAATCACAGGACCTTGCTGACCAGATTATCTAAACCACCCAATCAAGTAGAAAGCCGGTAACCTCAGCTATAAACAAAAAAAATTGGATTAAGTTTTGTATGTAGTACAGTGATGCTATCATGGACACATCAAAGCCAGAGATCACAAAGATCTGACATTATTTACAGGAGGGCTTTAAGGGATTAAGATCCAAGCATCTTTTCAGTTGTTCTGCGCCTCACAAATGTTCTTCTGTGTGATCCAAACACCTCAAACTTTGATTTGTCTGTCCATAAAACTGTGTTCCAATCTTCCTCTGTCCAGTGCCTGTGTTTTTTTGCCCATATTAATCTTTTCCTTTTATTAGCCAGTCTCAGATATGGCTTTTTGTTTGCCACTCTGCCCTGAAGGCCAGCATCCCTGACTCGCCTCTTCATGGTAGACGTTGACACTGGCGTTTTGCAGGTACTATTTAATGAAGCTGCCAGTTGAGAAACTGTGAGGCATCGATTTCTCAAGCTAGAGACTCTAAAGGCCCCGTTACACATAATGATGTCCCAGCGACCCGACCAACGATCGAGCTCGCTGGGACATAGTTATCTAATCGCTGGTGAGCTGTCACACAAGCAGACTAAGCCGGAACTAAGGGTAAGCAGGAAAACGCTGGTGACCAGGATAAACATCGGGTTACTAAGCGCAGCGCTCTGCTTA
Organism: Allobates femoralis; assembly: GCA_033576535.1. Taxonomy (NCBI): domain Eukaryota; kingdom Metazoa; phylum Chordata; class Amphibia; order Anura; family Aromobatidae; genus Allobates; species Allobates femoralis. The sequence continues at coordinate 602,676,444 of JARQOC010000003.1, read as the reverse complement.
GTAACCCGATGTGTACCCTGGTTATTGGCTGGGAGATCGTTGGTCTCCCGTCGTCACACACGCCGAAGCTGGCCACCTTTACGGTACCCTAGTACACACCGTTGTATGAAATCTTCAATTTCTTGGCAATTTCTCGCATGGGATAACCTTCGCTTCTAAGAACAAGATTAGACTGTTGAGTTTCACATGAAAGTTCTCTTTTTCTGGCCATTTTGAGAGTTTCATAGAACAAACAAATGTAATGTTCCCGGCTCTCAACTACCGTGTTTCCCCGATAGTAAGACCCCCCCGAAAGTAAGACAGGGTGGGGGGAGACGGGGGGGGGGTCTGCTAATGTAAGACCCCCCCCCCGATTGTAAGGCAGGGTAGGGGGAGGGGGGGTCTTACTATCGGGGAAACACGGGGGGGGTTTACATACATACATACACACATACAGACACATGCATACACATATATACACATATATACACACCATACACACCACACACACCACACACACACACAGCACCGCTTCTTACCGGGTCCGGTGTGGGGTCCCCGATGGTCCTGTGCCGTCCTCTGTGCTCCGGTCCGGTCCCCGAGATGATCCGCTGCCGTCCGCCATGTTCCGGTGCCGGTCCTAGGCTCCATGGTCCCTGCTCTTCCGGAGTTCAGGCCTAGCTCCGCCCAGGTCATAGTGTGGGCCAATCAGCATAGCGGCGCTGACGTCAGAGGCAAGCGCCCCGATGACGCTTGCTTGAGCGCCGCTATGCTGATTGGCCCACACTATGACCTGGGCGGAGCTAGGCCTGAACTCCGGAAGAGCAGGGACCATGGAGCCTAGGACCGGCACCGGAACACTGCGGACGGCTGCGGATCATCTCGGGGACCGGACCGGAGCACAGAGGACGGCACAGGACCGTCGGGGACCCCACACCGGACCCGGTAAGAAGCGGTGCTATGTGTGTGTGTGGTGTGTGTGTGGTGTGTATGGTGTGTATATACAGTTAGGGCCATAAATATTTGGACAGTGACACAATTTTTGCGAGTTGGGCTCTGCATGCCACCACATTGGATTTGAAATGAAACCTCTACAACAGAATTCAAGTGCAGATTGTAACGTTTAATTTGAAGGGTTGAACAAAAATATCTGATAGAAAATGTAGGAATTGTACACATTTCTTTACAAACACTCCACATTTTAGGAGGTCAAAAGTAATTGGACAAATAAACATAACCCAAACAAAATACTTTTATTTTCAATATTTTGTTGCGAATCCTTTGGAGGCAATCACTGCCTTAAGTCTGGAACCCATGGGCATCACCAAACGCTGGGTTTCCTCCTTCTTAATGGTTTGCCAGGCCTTTACAGCCGCAGCCTTCAGGTCTTGCTTGTTTGTGGGTCTTTCCATCTTAAGTCTGGATTTGAGCAAGTGAAATGCATGCTCAATTGGGTTAAGATCTGGTGATTGACTTGGCCATTGCAGAATGTTCCACTTTTTTGCACTCATGAACTCCTGGGTAGCTTTGGCTGTATGCTTGGGGTCATTTTCCATCTGTACTATAAAGCGCCGTCCAATCAACTTTGCAGCATTTGGCTGAATCTGGGCTGAAAGTATATCCCGGTACACTTCAGAATTCATCCGGCTACTCTTGTCTGCTGTTATGTCATCAATAAACACAAGTGACCCAGTGCCATTGAAAGCCATGCATGCCCATGCCATCACGTTGCCTCCACCATGTTTTACAGAGGATGTGGTGTGCCTTGGATCATGTGCCGTTCCCTTTCTTCTCCAAACTTTTTTCTTCCCATCATTCTGGTACAGGTTGATCTTTGTCTCATCTGTCCATAGAATACTTTTCCAGAACTGAGCTGGCTTCTTGAGGTGTTTTTCAGCAAATTTAACTCTGGCCTGTCTATTTTTGGAATTGATGAATGGTTTGCATCTAGATGTGAACCCTTTGTATTTACTGTCATGGAGTCTTCTCTTTACTGTTGACTTAGAGACAGATACACCTACTTCACTGAGAGTGTTCTGGACTTCAGTTGATGTTGTGAACGGGTTCTTCTTCACCAAATAAAGTATGCGGCGATCATCCACCACTGTTGTCATCCGTGGACGCCCAGGCCTTTTAGAGTTCCCAAGCTCACCAGTCAATTCCTTTTTTCTCAGAATGTACCCAACTGTTGATTTTGCTATTCTAAGCATGTCTGCTATCTCTCTGATGGATTTTTTCTTTTTTTTCAGCCCCAGGATGTTCTGCTTCACCTCAATTGAGAGTTCCTTTGACCGCATGTTGTCTGGTCACAGCAACAGCTTCCAAATGCAAAACCACACACCTGGAATCCACCCCTGACCTTTTAACTACTTCATTGATTACAGGTAACGAGGGAGACGCCTTCAGAGTTAATTGCAGCCCTTAGAGTCCATTGTCCAATTACTTTTGGTCCCTTGAAAAAGAGGAGGCTATGCATTACAGAGCTATGATTCCTAAACCCTTTCTCCGATTTGGATGTGGAAACTCTCATATTGCAGCTGGGAGTGTGCACTTTCAGCCCATATTATATATATAATTGTATTTCTGAACATGTTTTTGTAAACAGCTAAAATAACAAAACTTGTGTCACTGTCCAAATATTTCTGGCCCTAACTGTATGTGTATATATGTGTATGCATGTGTCTGTCTGTATGTGTGGGAATGTGTGGATGGATGGCTGCAGTGTGTGGATGGATGGATGGATGGTGGGGCCTCCAATGTAAGGCCCCCCCCGAAAGTAAGACAGGGGGCCACTTTTGGCCACAAAAAGAATGTAAGACCCTGTCTTACTTTCGGGGAAACACGGTAGCTCAAAGGAAGGTTAATTTTATAGGTTCTCTAATCAGTCAAACCATTTTCAGTTGTGCCAACACACTTGTGCAAGGGTTTTCTAGGGTTTTTTAAACATCCATTAGTCTTCTTACACAGTTAGCAAACATAATGTACCATTAAAACACTGGAGTGGTGGTTGAAAATGGGCATCTATACACCTATGTAGTTATTGCCTTAAAAACCAGATGTTTGCAGCTGGAATAGTCATTTACTACATTACCAATGTATAGAGTGTATTTCTTATTCATTTAATGTTAGCTTCATTGAAAAAAGAAAGTACTTTTCTTTAAAAAATAAGGATATTTCTAAATTACACTACCGTTCAAAAGTTTGGGGTATCTTGCTGGACTCCTGGAAAGAAAATAACGAAGGACTAATGCCTTCTTTCGTAGCCTTCATTGAGAACACAGGAACCATGGGTTAGTCTGCAGGCTGACACTAATAATCCATCTTAACAAAAGCTTATACTTAACCTACTAGCACCAAGCCTCCTCTGTAACAAAGCACTAGCCAAAAGAACTAAATCATATGAAGGAATTAAAGATAAGGCATAACTACATGCACACACAAGCTCTACCGGGAAACTGAGGGTGGTGGGTATTGTCACCCACTGAAGACTTCGAGAAAGAGATTTTTGGTGATTCCCAAAAATATTAATTTTGCTGTCCCTGGGGTGGGGATAACAAGCAAAAATTACTCTGTTAACACTCTTCCTACGCAGCCCCTTGGGCAATCACTGCCTGCAACACCTTACCGCCAAGACTTGCGTCTGCAGAAGCAGAGGGTCTGGAGCTTATGAATGGGTGGCACGGTGGCTCAGCGGTTAGCACTGCAGCCTTGCAGTGCTGGGGTCCTAGATTCAAATTCCACCAAGGACAACATCTGCAAGGAGTTTGAGAAAACAAAAAGGACAGTACTTGGACATCATACTGTGTGCAGGCAACTACTCTAGAACAACTTGTAATCCCAAAAGAAATTAGTGTATACTGCCCATGATATTATTATTTATTATTATAGCGCCATTAATTTCATGGCGCTTTACATGTGGAAAGGGTATACAAAGAAGTACAAGGTACATAGACAATATATGGCATACAGGTACAGAAGGAGAGAGGATGCTGTCCACGAGGGCTCACAATCTACGAGGGGAAGGGTGATGATAAATTAGCAGAGGGTAGAGTTGGTCGATTAGTGCAACACCACCAAAGTCCACACTAGTACACGATGCAAAAGGGTAAAGTTTATTTTTTGCACGAGGACAGGTTAATTACAGGATATACTGTTGTGGTGAAAAAAGGTAGAAAGAAGTGAAGAAGAATAAAGATACAGTAATGGGGAGGAAAGGAGACACGTCATATCCGGCCTGGTGCATTCTGGGGAGTTATGGTGTGTACGGCTCGGCTTCAATGTGTGCGCTACGCATGCACCAGAGCCGGACTGTATCATATGATCAGCCCCCACAATGCAGCGGGCGGGATGTGATGTTCCGGCCAGCATATTCAGCAGAGAAGGCAGGATATTCAAAACGAGTCATAAAAACAGAAGGACTGATGAAGCCCAGCAGGGCATCCCGAGAGCCAGCGAGGAAGGGACAATTGAGCCCTGGAGCACGCCTTTCCAGTCTCCAGATGGAGGCTGCTTGGAAGTCTAAAAGCATTTTGCTAAATCTTTATAGGGCAAGTTTAGCTCAGAAAGGGATGGTTAGGGAACAGCTACCAAGGTGGAGGGACAGGTAGTGATAGGTTAGGATAGTAGAGCGACCTGACAGGTTCCCTTTAAAGTACACCTCAAAACAGTTGCTGAAATGCCTTGTGTGAACCTACCCTTAAAGTGGCATTCCAATTTCTGGCATACAAACAAGATGTGCCTTAACTGTAGGTTAGGTGCTGGCATCATATTTTTTTTCCATGTCTATTTTGCACCATGAAAAGTCTACTGGAGAGATTTTGTATAAAACCCTGCATGAAGCCTTCCTGCCACCTGAGCAGCGGGGTGACCAAGTTAACCCTCTGCTGCCTGATACACGAGTATCCTATGCCCTGGGGCTCGACATATCTTTTGTGGTGTTCACGAACAGGATATCGTGCCCGGTACCCCCAGGTACTGTGCGACTTGGACTTAAAACGAACTTTTTCAGCCATTGCTTGGCGCCGAAAATGGGTTCCCGCCATTATCGCACGAGGACCCAAAATGGTGCCTTAGTCATGTACTAAACGCTATGTGTTAGCCTGGGGGTGTGCCTCAGCCCCTAGAAGGAGGGCCAAGACAGAGGAGCCACAAAGTGTGGCCGCCCCGATTGCCATCAATCAAGCAGGAGGGTGGCCCACAGGAAGTCCCCAGGGAGTGTCCGCCCATAGCTGGACAAACCGGAAGAGAAGGACAGAAATAACAAGGCTCCTTTGTACCCGGCAGCATGGCAGCACTCCGGTGGAGAGACATTGTGCGGGAGTTGGAGGAGCAGACCCGCGCTGTGCAGGGCGACCAGCAGCGGCGTCCCTCTTGACGATGGAGGGGGATGCTGATTACTGGTGGGTTGCTTTCGCCCAGCTCCGCCAAGAAATGGAGCAGACACTAACTTGGGTGTGTTGGCGTTGGAGTGCCGAGCGGACCTTCGAGCTGTCCGCCAGGAGAACGACCTGCGAGGCACGGGAGGCGGCAGTAGCTGAACGAGCGGTGGAAGAATACCGCGCCCCTCTACCACCTGTACCACCATCCGTCCAGACCCGGGACACAGGGACCCAAACTGAACCCCCGACCTCACCACCGTCCCGGGCCAGCAGTTGTCTCCGGCTGGAGGCAGCTCAACTACCCCTAACAGCACCAGACGTCGAGGTTGAGGAGGAATATGACAACGACGGCACCGACGTGGACGGCTTCGAGGAACCTGAAGACATAGAAGGAGCCTCCGGAGGGAGTACTCCAGAAGCGGCGTGGTGGACTGCGTGGCAGCGACACCACCGAGGAGTACCCGCCATCTTGAGTTCCGCAGAGATACGGGCAGTCTCACGAGTCCCGTCCGGCAACTCACCGCTCCCTCAGTACCAATCATTGCAACGTTCCCGATCCACCTTGGAGGAAAGGGACCAAGTGGCCAGGCAAAGAAGGTGGGAGAAGTGGTACTAACGTGAGCAAGCCACCAGGAGACTGCGAGACGAAGCCAGAGCTCAGCCCCCACTTCCAATTGAACTCCGTAAAACTGGAACTGTCATCTCCGTCTACCAGGAGGATGGTTGGGGATTTCTCTGTGAACCCGAACTTTTCGACGACATCTTCTTTTCCCGACGGGCTGTGGAGTCGTTCCTGCGAAAAGGACATCCGAGGAGAGACTTGTATCGAGGTGAGCAGGTGACTTACGAGTGTTACCCCGGCCCGTTTGGCTGGTTTGCCATTTGGATCGCCGTATAGAACATTAACCTCATATTGCAATAGACTCCTGTTGTGAGACATTGCCCCTGAGAATAGCCCCTCACCTTTCCAGCAACCATGCCCCTTTATTTTACCTTTCCTTTTGAATGAAGAGTGTGTCCCTGTTGACCCTAATGACTTTTATATTTGAACTGCCCCTTTGTTAATGATGTGTGCCAATAAATAGCGGCGATAACACACACTGGGCTGTGCTGGACTAGAGATTACCGCTGGGCCCGCATACCTAGTACCGGTTCCGTTAGGCCGAAGTAAATAATGTCTGAGTTTTTATGTGTGAAACGTTAAAAGTAATGCGCCTACCAGAAATGGGAAGAAACCTAAATATGCTTGTTGTAAATAGTTACCCGTTATTATTTTATTTATGTATATCAAATTTTTTTTTTCACTTCCCATTAGACAAGTGCTGATACTCGCAGACGAGTATATTCCATCAAGGAGGTATGTTGCGCCCCACTATGTAGGTGCCACAGAGGGGTACTGCACCCGTAAAAGAGGTGTAGTCATCCCAGCTGCAGGTGGATTTCGGGATGATAGGTGGAACCCTAGACCCACACCCCACACTAGGTCATACGGTGGGAGTGAGCCCGGGAGGGGATATAGTCACCTCCAGGGGGAACTAGAGAGGTCTGTGGTCGAGAGCGAGAGAGATAGGCGAATGGCCTGAGGGAAAAAGGAGGGTCACCTCAGATGAGGGACCCAGGGAACAACCAGAACAGATCCCAGATACAGAGAGTGAGAGGGGAATCGAGGAACTTGAGACAGAGTTCGCCCCAGGAGAGAAACCGGGTACCGGAGCCCGCACCTGTAGGACCCTTATACGGCCTGCAGAAAATCCGAAGCACGGGGGTATATCAATATACGGCCCTGATTCCCAAGCGACCATTAGAGGGGACCAGACACAGCTGGCGAGCGGCAGTGATCAACAGAAGGTTACCCGACGGAAGCAAGGGAAGGACAGAGAAACAGCAGGAGGTCAGATTTACTCTGTGAGGTCAGACTTCACACAGTTACTGGGAAGCAGGGAAGAATTGGAACAAGAAAGGCACACGCTGGGGGTTCCCTCCAGCTACCAGAGATCCGCTTGCAGCCACCCATAGCCTCTTGTCATTTTAACACCTAACTGCACTGAGGACTGTAATGACTCTGCAAAAGTTCCAGTAAAGTACATGGTGAAGTGATTTTCACTCTGCTACATCTTTCTTGGCATGAACTCATTCCTTGCACAGGAATCGCTGCCCCGGAGGTCCAGTCCTGCCTGCGGAGGACTACACCATCTCAGCCGCAATACCACTGACCTCCGGAGGACCAGCGGCGCTAGTGACATCTTTCCAGGTACTGCAGGTGGCATCACGACAAACCATAAACTTGTAAATAGTCCCCTGTATATAAATCCACCTTTTGAAGTGTCACCCAGGACACGGGATCAGGTGCGGCCACCATTCTCTGTGACAAAGTTAACCCTCTGCCACCTGATACCCGAGTACCCTATGCCCTGGGACTCGACATAAGGCTGGCTTCACACTACGTTTTTTACTATCCTGTTCTGTTCATTTTTGAAACAAACAGAACAGGATCGTTTTTGGCCCCCATATATCTCTATGGGGCCGGATTGGTCATATTTGGCCATCCGGTTTTGTGAATCCAGTGCAGGATTCGTTTCTCTCCTGTTTTTCACCGGTCCCAAAAACGATTCCTGCAACCTTTTTGGGCTCCGGTGACAAAACAGGAGAGAAATTAATCCGGTCTGGTCCGGCACACACAACATGAGGGCCTATGGCACCGGATCCGGGAAACAGAATTGCTTCCCAGATCCGGTTCCAGGGCACAGAGCATGGTCAGAACAGGAGCACTGCTCTGTACCCATAGTAAATCTGTGTAATATCACTTTAGCACTGTATCAATATACACTATATACACTGCTAAAGTGATATTAAATAAAGGGATGATTAAAAATAAAAAATTCTCACTTGTCCGGCAACAGTGTCCCGCGCTGAATACAAAGTTTAAGGACCTTGCATGATATCACTGGGGGGGCAACCCGATCACATGACCGCATCAGATTTGATGTGACATCATGTAAGGTACTTGAATGGCCGGGTGAGCTGCAGTCAGCATGGGACACTCAGAAGTCATTGAAAGGTGAGGATTTTTAATTTTTCATTTTTAATCCCTTTATTTAATAACACTTTAGCAGTGTATATGGAGACACTGCTAAAGTGATATTACACAGCGCTGACAGCACAGCTCGGCTCCCCGCTGCTCTCCTGTGGCCGGATGCCGGACCGGACACAGAAATGGCATCTGGAGTTGCCAATCCAGTGCTGTCCAGTGCTGTTCGTTGGATCCTGCAAAAAACAGGATCCAACAAACAGGAACTAAACCGTAGTGTGATGCCAGCCTAACTGCAGGCACAAGTTGCAACAAAAGAGGACTTATGCACTTTATGAAGAATTTTTGCTCCTTTATTGTGGAGTTCCCTTTTTCATTGAAAGTGTACATACAAAGTTTTTATCATGCACAATATAAAACACAAAGCTTTAAAGAGGACCTGTCACCCCCCTGTTGCATGGCACACTAAATGCAGCACTGAATGCAGCATGTCTGCTACATTCAGGAAAGGGGTCCCCCATGTATCTGGGTGCTGTGTACCCCAAGAAATACACTTTATAAAGCTTAGAGATAAAAGTCAGGAGGGAGTATACTTATCTCGGAGTCCTGCTTGTCACACATCCTCCCCTCCTCCTGCCTCTCTGTTCTGCCTGTGTGTTCAGCAGACTCTGAAGAGGAGGGGGCCACACACACAAGAGGAGGTGGAACACACAGGCTGAACAGAGAGGCAGGAGGAGGGGAGGACGTGTGACAAGCAGAACTCCAAGATAAGTGAACTCCCTCCTGACTTTTATCTCTAAGCTTTATAAAGTGTATTTCTCTGGGGACAGGTGGGGGGCTAGAGACATGGGGAACCCTTTCCTGAATGCAGCAGACACTCTGCATTCAGTGCTACATTTAGATTGCCATGCAACAGGGGGTGACAGGTCCTCTTTAATGGCCTTACTGTACTTTCTTCTGTGGTTTTTATGTGCATGATAGGAGCCACACAAGCCAATCCAGCTGCTAAGTGACTGCCTTCCAGGTGGCTGTTGCACGTTTCAGAGACTGAGGGCCGCTTTACATACACCAACTTCTGAACAGATCTCTGGTTGCAGTGAAATCATGGACACATTGTTCCATTTTGTACACAGCCACAAAATGGAACAATGTGTCCATGATTTCACTGCAACCAGAGATCTGTTCAGAAGTTGGTCACAGAAGTTGCTGTGTGTAAAGCGGCCCTTAAGGTACCTTTACATGCCACCACAGGAAGGCAGCAACTGCCGGGCACTGGGGATAATTGTGCCTGTTGCCATGAAATTGCTACGAAATGGCGGCGTGTAAATAGGGCAGTTCCTCCCGGTGTCCAGCAGTTGCTTCGAATACCTGTTGCTGACCTGTGCTCAAAAACAGAAAGGCACAATTGCTATGGTGGTGGCGTGTAAACTGGGCACAGGCATGGATGTTGCGTCGCCTAGTGAACTCCCAGGGGCGTGCCACGGCGTCATGTATACCACGCCCCATTAGCGATCATTGGTGGGGGCTACTGTGTTACAATTGGCTGTCCCTTCACAGGGTGCCATATTTAAAGAGCTATCCATTCACAGTCCACAATTGCAATGGCGTCATGTATTAGCCAGCCTTCCTGCGCAGGCTGGCTAATCATTACGCTATTGCATTGTCCAATCAACGCTTGTGCATCACGGAATACACAACTCTGTCACACCTATGTACTTACAGCACGAAATATGTACGCCCATATTCCTTTGTGGTAGTGGCGTGTGAAGTAGCGAAGCTATTCCACAGGAAGTTAGCCGCGGCACCCGTTGGCACTTCCAGGGAACAAAGATGCCTTCAGTGGAGCACGCAATGGCGGCATGTATATGCGGCATCAGCGATCTGTATCCACCGCTAAAACCGTACACGTGCGGTGGATACCTGTTGCTAGCCACAGTGGCGGCGTGTAAAGGTACCCTTAGGGTGTGTGCCCACAGGAAGGTTTTGCCTTGGTTTTATGTAAAATCTATGCTAATCTAAAGCGGCCGTCACACGCTTCCATATCTTAAACGATATCGTTGAAGCGATCTGCTTTTTGATCGCTTAAGCGATATCGTTTGTACATCGCTACGTGCGATCAAGCGATTTTACAATGTAAAATCGCTTGATCGTGACATCGCAGATATGAGAGCAGGACCTCATATCTAGCGATGAACGATTTAACAATCTGCTTCATCGTGGTGTATGACACCACAATGAACGATCTCCCAGCGGCAGAGCCTATGCTGGGAGATGGCAACTATGGTACACGTCGGGTTACTAAGCGCCACGCGGCGCCTAGTAACCCGATGTGTACCATAGTAACCAGCGATCTCGCTGGCCAACATCGCTGGTGAGTCTGTCTGTGTGACAGCTCACCAGCGATGTGAGCGATATTGTAAGCGATCGCGCGTGCACGTGATCGCTTACAATATCGTTCAAGATATGGAAGCGTCTGACGGCCGCTTAATCCTGAGTTTTTGGTTTCCATCAAAACCTATGTTATTAGGGAAAAGCTTTCACACACACTTTTTTTTTTTTTCTCTACAGAGAATGGAACTACCACAGGTGTTTCCACTTTAGCAAAAGTTCAGCAAAGAATTGACATGCTCATTCTTTCTAAAACACAGCAAAACCTGAGGTGTTTCCACTTTCTTCACCAAACAAAAACCAATGTGTTGGGACAGCTAAGCTGCTTCCACACTGCAGTTTTTCACTGATCAGTGTCCATCAGATTTGTGTGCCAAAACCAGGAGTGTCTCCAAACTCAGAACAGGTGTCAATCTTTCAATTATAGTTTTTCTCTGCAAGTTCCTCTCCTGGTTTCTCTCCGGGTTTTGGCACACAAATCTGATGGACACTGATCAGTGAAAAAACTGCAGTGTGAAGCCAGCCTTAGGCTGGTTTCACACTGCAGTTTTTTCACTGATCAGTGTTCATCAGATTTGTGTGCCAAAACCTGTAGAGGAACCAGGAGAGGAACTTGCAGAGAAAAACTATGTTTGAAATATTGACACCTGTTCTGTGTTTTGGAGACACTCCTGGTTTTGGCACACAAATCTGATGGACACTGATCAGTGAAAAAACTGCAGTGTGAAACCATCCTAATCCTAGAATCGTAGGTTTTGCTGGAAAACAAAAATGTAGCAAATCCTGTGGTGTTTACACTGTCTCCAGAGAACAAAAGCCAATGTCAAATCCGCAGGAACAAATTAGCATACATTACCATAAAACCAATGGAAAACTGCAGCAAAAACGCACTGTGTGAACATACCCTAAAAGCTATATCCTTTTCATGTGTATATACTCTTGTATCTCATTAGTTAGCTAGTCAGTTTAGTAACACGTAAGCCTCCCTGCATCTGGGTAATACCAAGCATCTTGTCTATTCTTTGCATTATTTTCACATACATCCATGGACTTATGGACTGTTTGTTGCCACTAAAGTGCTTTTCAAGAGCCTTTCATATGAACAATAGTATATTGCGGAAAGAGACTGTATCTCACATTGGCACTACCACTTTCATGTTTTGCATTTGTTCATTGCATATTATTCTTTCACATGTCTGCATATTCTTGACATTGTTACTTTACATGACATGTATATTTCCTTCCTTTCTTAGTAGTCCACCACTTGTATAATCGCTGAAGACAGCTCACCTTCAGAGAGGGAGTATGTAGTGACCCGGTCCAGATTGTTTCTGTCCCTTGAGTAGCTTGTCTCCTTGTTATATCTAACCTTCCGCTCTAAGCCACCAAAGAGTGTTACTTCCCCCATCCATTAAGATAGTCAGTAGAACTCAATTAGGGATAAAAACAAAACCAAGGAACATTGGAACTGGAGGTACTGACATCAGACATTGGGAAAGGTTTTTAAAGCAACCTGTTTTTAGTAAAACAAAAAAAAAACAGATTGTTGCTTCAGAATAATAAGAAATTTAAGAGTTCTAAATTGCCATTTAAAGACCAAAAAGTTCAATATATATATATATATATATATCACATGGGAAACGCTAGGACTGCTGTATACATCACAGGAGACATGGGTGGTTTCAGTACATTCATCACAGCAGACTCTGGGGCATATACATCACTGGGGATACATATCACTGGGAGGTAATTACAGTAGCATGCAAAAGTTTAGGCATCCCTTGTCAAAATTACTGTTATTGTAAACAGTTAAGCAAGTTGAAGATAAAATGGTCGCTAAAAGGCATAAAGTTAGGGGTGACACATTTTCTTTGTATTTTAGGCAAAACATGTTTGTTTGTTTTTCATTTTTTTTCCATTTTAAAAATGTAAAAAACAAAACCGTTTTAGGCCCCTTTCACATCAGCGGTTTTGGCTGATTGCGGCAGTTACGGTGAAAAAAACGCAACTGCCGCGATTACCGCATAACGGCCGCACTTGCGGTTCACTTGCGGCAAGTCCCATACAATGTCTATGGGGCTTGCGGTAAGTGTGCGGCAGGTGCAGCCGTGAAAAAAACGTGGTATGCCGCGGTTTTTTCGCGGCCGCACCTGCCGCAAGTGCCGATACCGCACTTGCTGCACCTGCCGCAAGCCCCATAGACATTGCATGGGGCTTGCCGCAAGTGCAAGCCGTTATGTGGTAATCACAGCAGTTGCGTTTTTTTCACCGCAACTGCCGCGATCAACGAAAAACGCATGATGTCTAATAGAAATGTGACCCAAAAGTCAAGCTTCAAGAATAAAATCTACACTTTTATTTCAACATGTTTAACACCCTAAATCTGCATCCTCAAATACCACAGAAGTTTAAATAGAGATTGCCTAGTTTCTATGGTTAAAACATGTTTATCTGTATTTTGCAGCTGAATGCACTCTATTAAGGATATCATCGGTGCCTTGCTGAGAGAAGTCTCTACCATACTGAATAAAGGGGTATTGCCAAAATCAAAAGTTTACCATCCGTAGCATAGGGGATAATGTACTAGTTGCTGATTGAAGTAAACAGATTAGCATTCTACTTGGCTTTCTCCATTATTACCATAGTCAGTGAATGTAACAAAGGTCAAGTGCACCTCTTCTCCATTATTACCATAGTCAGTGTATGTAGCAAAGGTCAAGTGCACCTCTTCTCCATTATTACCATAGTCAGTGTATGTAGCAAAGGTCAAGTGCACCTCTTCTCCATTATTACCATAGTCAATGTATGTAGCAAAGGTCAAGTGCACCTCTTCTCCATTATTACCATAGTCAGTGTATGTAGCAAAGGCAAAGTGCACCTCTTCTCCATTATTACCATAGTCAGTGTATGTAGCAATGGTCAAGTGCACCTCTTCTCCATTATTACCATAGTCAGTGTATGTAGCAAAGGTCAAGTGCACCTCTTCTCCATTATTACCATAGTCAGTGTATGTAGCAAAGGCAAAGTGCACCTCTTCTCCATTATTACCATAGTCAGTGTATGTAGCAAAGGCAAAGTGCACCTCTTCTCCATTATTACCATAGTCAGTGTATGCAGCAAAGGTCAAGTGCACCTCTTCTCCATTCAAGACAGGGCTCTGCAGACCTTGTTTCTTGGGAATGCTGGTGGTTCAGGCAATCAGAACTCCAGTAAGTAGTAAGCAACCTCCCCACTGTACTGGATTCTGGTAATACCCCCATTAAACATCATATGTTTTGTACTTTGTTCTTTATAATGAAAGTATCAGTAATTTAATTGATTAGCCTGTACAACATGAAACAGGATTGCCCACTAATCCAGAAAACAGTGCTGCTTAATAGCCAGCAGAGAACAAACAGTGTTCCTTTAAGTTCATTGATTTACCTTGAGACACAGAGCAGGTAATTTACGGTGGGTTACCTGGTTACACACAATGTATACTATGTTTGATGCATGGTGTCATGTTGCCCGGCAGTTTGTGTGGACATACTACTGACATGAATTGTCTGCTGGTGTAGATAATATTACTTTCTCCATTCTGACCGACAGCTGCAGTTTTATTATGGGGGTTATAGGAAGCACAATGAGGCGGCAGAGGAAAGAGGAAAGACAAGGAAGTATCAAGGTAAACTAAGTGTCACATGTGAGGTGTGTCCCTTATAAATAATTGATGTGCTGGACTTACTGGCATTAATCCCTTAAGGATCAAGCCACTTTGTACATTAATGACTAAGCCTCATTCTGACCAGCATCTCTTTATCAGGTAATAACTCTGAAACTATTCAACATATTTCAGTGATTATGAGACTGTTTTTTCGTGACATGTTGTACTTCATGTTGGTAATGCGTTTTGGTCAAAAATATTTGCATTTATTTATGAAAATATCGAATGTTTGGCAAAATATTTGAAAATGTCACAATTTTCCAACTTTGATTTTTACACCGTTGGACAAGATAGTTATAGCACACAAAATACTTTTTAAATAGTATTTCCCTCATGTCTACTTTATATCAGCACCATTTATAAAACATTTGTTTTTCTGTTAGGAACTTAGAAATGTTAAAAGTTTATCAGCGATTTCTCATTTTTCCAATAACATTTACAAAACTAATTTTTTTCGGGACCACATCACATTTGAAGAGATTTTGAGCGGTCTTTTTGGCAGAATATACATCAATGTGACAGCATTCTAAAAACTGCATCATTTTCACAAGGGTAACGGGAGAAAATAGATATTACATTTTGTTGTGCAATTTATCCTAAGCACAGAAATACACCACATGTGGTGGAAAACTACTGTTTGGATGCACAGCAGGCGCAAACTTGACTGGAATAGTTAGCGGACACTTTGTCGCTTCTGCAGAGCCCCTAACAGGTGTACAATAATTGCAGTCATTGAGGTCACTATGGGCTCGGGAGTAGAGGGGGCCCGCTATCCCCAGCCCCTACTTTAGCTGGATGTCTATCTGAGGACTCACATACAGGTGATATGCATTGCACCACAGAGACCCATCTACTCCCTGCACTGCAACACAAGCTTCCAGCTAAACAGTGTCAGCTGATGTCGGCATGCCCTTGATTTAGGTCACATGACAGTAATGCCAAGCATCTCTATAGCAGGCATGCAATGTCAGCTGGCAGCCACTGTGCCGGCTACAGAGGAAAACAAGAGGTGGGGAAGTTAAGTAGAATGTGTTTTTTACAGGACAAGACGGAGGCTATATATACCAAGAAGGGGCAAAGGATAAGGACTTTTATACCAGGATGGGGGAAATATATACCAGGGTTGGAACATATTTACCGGAATTGGGAATATATATGCTGGTGGTGGAGTGAGGGGTGGGGGGTAGGCAAGTTCCACATTTTGCAGCGGAGCCCATTGACACTATGCCACTGGCCACTGATATATGTGCGCCTAAACAGTGTCACCGGACACTACAGGTGGCGTCACAACAACTGTACATAGAAAATCCCCTGTAAATATACCCCTTTTCAAAGAAGTCCCCCAGGACACAAGATCAGGTGCAGCCACCACTCCCGTGACACAGGAGCGTTAGCCCCTTGGAGCCTGATAACCGAGTACCCCAAAGCCTGGGGCTCGACACTTGTATATCAAAATGTGAGCCCCAGGAACGCATCCCTGGAACTACTCCAGAAGAATCAGCTTTTTTATTTTTATGAGGAGAAACCTGATTGATGAGAAATGGTTGTCCAAGTAGTGCACAAACCATTTTTAGCAGATAATATGTCTGGAGCTGGTTCCAGGTGTGGCATTTGCATTTGGAAGCTGTTGCTGTAAACCACCAACATGCAGTCAAAGAGGCTCTCAAGGCTGAAGTAAACACCAGAGAGAGCAGAAGTGTTAGGAGTAACTAAATCAACAGTTATGACGTATATGAAAGACAGAAGTGGTGGTTGATCACAGACATGCCATTCCTGCAACTGGAGAACATGCAGATAGGTTGACCAACCTGGACTATAACTTTATGATGCTTTTATATTTCTGGATAATCGAATTATGATTATATGTATGAACTTTGATCTGACAGCTCTTGGGCATCATACTCTCTTTCCTTGTGCTCTCATTGTTGTCATACTTATTTTTTTATCTTGATATTTCTAATTATTACTCAATAACAGATGTTTTACTAATTTTGTGCTTTGGCTATAATTCTCCTTACGGGTTTATGTTTCTTCTCTCTGTTGTCAGGAATCAGCTGATTTCCCTGAGATGTGGAACAAGATCAATAGCATGCCACCTGTTGGAGCATCGCATATTCACCATTCCCACATCTTGCCTTCTAGTTGGATCACTGTAAGAGTGTTTGTGTCATCCACATTTGATGACTTCTACTCAGAGAGAGAGGTGCTTGTAAAGAAGGAAAGTAAAAAGTGTACAAGAACAGTATTGTACATGGAGCAATAAACACAATGATTTAATTAATTGGTTTACTCCTGATATTACAGGTGTTCCCTGAACTCAGAGAGTGGTGTGAAGACCACAGTATGTGCTTGGTGGAGTGTGATTTAAGATGGGGAATCCCTAAGGACACACCTTCAGGCAAGATTTTTGCCACCTGTCTTGGTGAACTAGATCGATGTCACCAAGACACCCAGGGGATGCCACTTATGGTGGTGCTCCTAGGTGAACGGTAAGTAATTTTTCTGTTTCCATCTTATTTGCTTTCTTCAGGTCTACAATCATAAAGGCATGAAAATACAATTCTCTTATATGATAAGTAATAATAACTTGCAAGATCGATAGAGAAGAATTTATTTTGTAATCCATATTATTGTGTATAATGAAGACTAAAAATTATTATTTTGTTGAAGAGCCGGCTGGATACCAGATGCTACAGAGGTACCTCAAGAAATTGTTGATGTCTATCACTGGGTCAATGGCTTGTCTGTCACAGGAACAGAAATTGTGCATGGTGCTTATAGAAACTACAATCCCAATGCAGCATTTTGCCTCCGAGATCCATCTTTTCTGCCCAGTTGCCAAAGGAGGTCCTTCCAAGGTATCAAGACAAAGGTCCTAAAGCTTTGTTTATGCAGTCTCTCAAGGAACAGCTGCATCACCGATTTCCAGAAGATCAAATTCTGCATTATGACTGTCAGATACTTTCCACTCCCTCTACTGCTGGACCAGAAAAGGTGAAAAATAAAAATGCTCATTCTTTAATTTTACAATAAGGCTCCTTTCATTTAGGCATTTTTGCCGGCAGATCTGGACAAAAAAACGCATCTGTCGCCTGACGGCCGCACTTGCTGCAAGCCCCATGCATTGTCTATGGGTTTGTGGTAAGGTGCGGCAGGTGTGGTTGCGGTAGTGTGGTTGCGGCAGTTGCGGCCATGAAAAACAACGCGGTCAGCAGCGTTTTTTTTTGTGGCTGAAACTGCCGCATCTGCCGCAATCGCACCTGCCGCACCTTACCGCAAGCCCCATAGACAATGCATGGGGCTTGCCGCAAGTGCGGCTGTCAGGTGGCATATACGGTAAATAAATCTGCCACATTTTGGTAAAAATGCCAGTGTGAAAGCAGCCTAACATTTGCAATCAGGTTATTTGTCCACTAGGAGTTTAACTTTTGCCACAGATAGATTATGTTACACAATACTGATATACTAAATAAAGTATTGTAGTATCTAAACACTTTTATTTAGTAAAATAAATTGAAGTAAAAAACAGACATCACTTTTTATTTTTTAAATAAATTTTGCAGCAAGTAATATGGTCAGTTGTAAATAGCCTTTTAAGCAAGTTTTTTTTTATTTTGTCACAAACATTATGAAAATCATGAAGATAGAGTATTTGACCATACATTTCTTTGGGTGCCATATTTCAAATTTATGAGACAAACCCAATAAATCTTGTTCACTGTCCATTATTACTTGTATGTTTCTAATAATTTTCTTTGTGGAAAACATTTTTAATTATTTCTTTTATTATTTTATTCTTTATAATGTTATGGAGCACTACTTTTTTCCATGCTGAAGACTTGTGGCTCCAAAAGAATTGTGGAGCCATGGGTGAGTGAGTACAGGGAGAAAGAAGAGGTTAAAGGGGTACTCCTTGGAGAGAAAAATTGTACTGTCTCTGCCCTCCTACGTGATGAAGCAGAGCTGTCCACTGCAGCTCTAGGATGTTGAGATCACTTATAAATCAATAAAATCCTATCTGCTTCTCAGCACTCACCCCTCCCTTAAGGGACAATAAGTCACAGAGAAGATTCAGGCCTATTTCTGCAGATAGCAGGGAGGGTGTCGGGGCATGGCTGCCATGAGCTACATGATCATCCTACATTCCTGCCCTCTCGTACTTCTTGCTAGTGTAACGAACAGGGGTGTGGTGGGGGCTACATGATCATCCTACATTCCAGCCCCCCATACTTCTAGATAGTGTATAAACAGGTGGCATGGCCGCCGACCCTTTACTCTATGCTAGCCTACACTCTACTGTGTATACCTGCTGTATGTATCACACGACTCCTGAGCTGACTGACAGCATGTATGTTTGTGCAGCTATCACTGTCAGCTCAGGAGAGGACAGCGATACATACAGCAAGCATAAAGAGTGTAGGTGGCATATAGTATAGTATGAGCATCAGATGTAGTGGCCATGCCCTTGCCACACACCCCTGCTCTCTCTAGCAGCATGAAGCTGAATCTGCTGTGTGACCTATTGTTCCCTGAGGGAAGGGTGAGTGCTGAGGAGCAGATAGGATTTCATTAATTTATAAGAGATCTATAGATCCTAGAACGGCAGTGCCCAGCTCTACTTCATCATGTAGGAGGGCAGGGACCGTACAAAAAAATGTTTCATGCCCTGGAGTTTCCCTTTAAATTCACACTGCCTAAAAACAAACACACACACACACACTTTTTTCCTAGAAAACTGCTGCATTCTTTTTTTTTTTAAAGTAGCATGTTAACTCTTTTAGCGTTTTTGTAACTCTTTTTCACCTTTCAAAGCACTGTGTTATTGATTTTTTTTTTCTGAATTTTTACTGCTTTTGTGGTGAAATAAACTAACATTATTTACACATGTACTGTAACAGATGATACCAAAAACACAGGTAAAAAAAAAAAAGCAGCAAAACTTGCTTTTTGGAAGCAGCTACTTTACTGCCGATGGAGCACATTGTGCTGCAGTACCTCCATAGGCTATGTGCGCACATTGAGTATTTGATTGCAGAAATTTCTGTACCAAATCTGCATCTCATGTTAGAAAAAACGTGTTTTTGATGCGTTTTCTGTGTGTTTTTCATGCATTCTGGGGTAGAAAATGCTGCAAGAATTGATATGCTGCAGATTTATTTCTGCAACAAATCTGCAAGGGATAAAGGCAACATGTACACAAGAGTTCAGAATGCTCATTGACTTTGCTGACTTAAAATTTTGCTTGCAGTTTTCTGACAAATGTACACTAAAAAAAGCATCAAAAACTGCAATAAAAACGCACTATGTGCACATAACTTTACAGTGTTCAAAAGATTGGAACCCTTCACGTGCACCCATTTAGTTGGAGTGCTGTATATCTGACTCAGCTAGTGTTTGCTATCTATTGAATTGTGAGCTGTAGGGTGGAAACATACTTTTGTGAGATCCATGCGAGTATCTCGCATGGCTCACCCTGAATAGCCCCTACCTCTCTGGACAGGAGTGTGGAGCTGCATAGAAATACACGCAGCTGACACGCTCCCATTCAGAGACACAGGGGCTGTTTCGGGTGACTCATGCGAAATACATGCATGCATGTATCCACTCTAATGGCCCCTTTACACGCAGCTACAGGTAACAGGTTTTCCACAGGTAACTTACTGGCTGGAATGAAATCATGGAGACATGGTTCTATCTTGTTGCTGTGTACAAATGGAACTATGTCTCCATGATTTCACTGCAACCAGTAAGTTACCTGTGGAAAACCTGTTACCTGTAGCTGCATGTAAAGGGGCCATTAAGGTACCTTTACACGCCGCTACGGAAGGTTGGAAACAACCGGGTGTTGGAGACAAATGTATCTTGCACCGTCAAAACAACCCGAGGTAGCGGCGTGTAAACTAGGTTGTTGCCACCCATCACTGTCGACACCTGTTTCAGAGCAGTGCTCTAAAATAGATTGGTTTCAACCCGATGGTAGCGGCGTCTAAATGAGGTACAGGAAGGTTTTTTCGTCACCTAGTTAACTCCCTGGGGCGTGACACAGCCTCCGGGAAACCGCCCCCCTTCAGCGATCATTGGTGGAAGCTCCTGCGTTACGATTGGTTGTTGCTGCATAGGGCGGCATATTTAAGGAGCTGACCACTCACACTTGAGTGATGATTGGACAATTGCAATAGCATCATGTATTAGCCAGCCTTCCTGCGCTGGCTGGCCAATCATGATGCTATTGCATTGTCCAATCATCGTACGAGAATCTCGTAATCCACAACTCAGGCACCCTATGTGTTGTCCCTGCTGCCCCAGATCCTCCCATATTAGCTTCTGTAGCGACGTGTAAATGAGGGACGGTGCTCTACAGAAGGTAACTTGTGGCACCCGGCGGTGCCTGCAGGCATAGATTAAACCTACTGTGGAGCACCTTGTAGCAGCGTGTAAAGGCGGTATCGGGTACCGTTTGCAACCGTTGGAACGTGCTCGTGCACATGAAGCACCCGGTTGTTTCCAACCTTCTGTAGCGCGCGTGTAAAGGTACCTTTACTCTGTCTTTCTTTTTTACCTTGCTACCTAGTGAGAGGAAAATAATAACTAATGAAGTCATTTATTTACACTATCGCTATCATCTGCCTCAGGGAGTTTTACCCTCATTCAGTACTTGTTATTGTCAGTTTATCCTATTTTAAAAAATATCTAAGTAAAGATTACATTTTAATAATTTCCATAATCCAATTATCTTGTATAAGGAATTGAAATGATAAAAAAGTTACTCACCCTCCGCTTTTCCATCCATTGCGATGACGTCACAACTGCAGCTGATATGATTGCTGCAGCCAATCACTGAGCTGAGGCTCATTGTGAGGGTAGATCTTAATATATGTATTTTATGGTTTTAGGTGGAATTGGGTTATTCCTCTGAATTCTCATCATGGATTTTAGAGTTTCTCAAAAAGAGAATCAGTCTAACATTCCCAGAGCGTTCAGAAAGTGAGTCCCAGAAGGGACAGATTTCTTGGTAAGATGGTTGAACATACATATGTAGATAGTTGCGGTAGGAACGTATTATAGCCTTTTTCAGCTCCTTGTTCCATTCTGCTTTCTTAAAGAAACTCTTGCAATAAAGAAGAAGAAAGCTGATAGATTTTGTATTTCTCGGCAGGCAGGAGACCGAATTCGTTCACCATCACATCTTTCTCCATCAAAAGCAGCAGTTGTTTCTTGGTCGCGATCTTGAGGTACAGCAGATCCTTGAGTTCCTACACAATGATCCAGTTGATTCTGCCATGCAGGACAATAAAAGCTCAGCAGAATGGAGGATCCCTATGTACCAGGTAGTTTCAGAGCCTGGAAGAGGCAAGTCGTCTTTAATGGCTGCTTGTATAGCTACAGTCCAACAGGTGAGAGAATTTTCCATTCATAGAGTTACAAGCAACCTTCCTAAAACAATCATGTTCTAGTATCTGCCCTTGGTTATTTATGCAGCTTCCTGACATCAGGGTATTTTACCACTTTGTTGGCTGCTGTCCTTCATCTGTTCAACTTTCCAATATAGTGATGCGTCTTTGCTGTGATCTCATGCCAAGTGGACCAGGTACGTTTTATAAGTAATCTTGCTACAAAATATAAGTAACTCATACTTCCTTTTAGAAGGTATGTTAGGGTGTGTGGTCACAGTCTGGAGGAGCTGCATGTTGGACACTGCTCCTCCAGACCTGACTAAACCTGCGGGTGCCTCAGGGAGACCGCAGCTGCCATGTACTCACCATATGCGGCAGGTGTAGGGTGGCTTCTCCCTCCTTGCACCCGATGGGAGCCGCTTCCGACTCTGCAGCATGAAATGAACATGCAGAGGAGGAGCTGAATGCCGAAACCCCACACCGCAGCTAAAAGAATGCTGCAGTCAGGTTAAGCATAGTGGGCATGGGATTTCTACAAATCCCATCCACTATGCTGATATTGTACTACACAGCGTTTTGGATGCATCGGCAAGACGCTGTGTCCAAAATCCTGCATCTACTGACCGTGAGTATTTCCGCCCCATCTTTGCACCTCTTAGCAAGAAAAAAACATTGGAAAAACATGTTTTTGCTGCATTTTTGGTGTGATTTTGCTTCCCATTGTTTGTGCTGATTTTTCCCATTCATTAGAATGAGTGAAATTTGTCACAAAAACACTGCAAGAATTGACATGCTGCAGATATCTTTCTCCATCAAATCTGCAAGGGGAAAATACTCAACGTGTGTATTACACTGCAAGATTCCCATTGAGTTTGCTGGTATCAGGATTCCTTTCAGCTGGAAACACACGATCCGAGAGGCACGTGACTTACTTGCACGAGTCTCGCATGACTCACCTGGGATGGCTGACAGCTCTCTGAACGGGATAGTATCAGCTACTTGTGTTTCTATGCAGCTCCATGCTCTTGTCCAGAGAGGGGAAGTCGGGCCAGGTGAGTCATGCGAGACTCATGCGAGTAACTCGCATGCCTGTCGGATCGTTTGTTTTTGCCCTTCAGGTTTTGTGACACCTGCACTCAAAAAGGTATTAAAAAAGTAATTTGTGCATACAGCCTTGGTCAACACAATCTTTTTTGCTTAAATATGATTTCTAGTTATGGACCTAAAGCCCAAGATTGCACTATGGTCCCAAGGTGTAAGTTCCATAATACACTAATATTTACCACTATTCGGGTTAACCACAGAAAATCAGACATGTCTCAGTAGTGCAGCCTCCGGAAGCTCTTGCCTTGTGTGATGGTTTTTATTACCTTGTGGTTTTCAGAGCAAGAAGATGTTCTAATGAAGCTGAAAAACTGTAGCAATGAAGAGATGAAAGACATACTACAAGATATCCTGCACACTTCTGCCAGTCTTACTGACACTTCCACTTGCATATTTATTGATGCTATTAATCAGGTGAAAAATGTGTTATTGACTAGACCCTTCCTATACTACACACCTTTGTGCCATCATATAGCTTATGTCTTCATATATTCTACAATCAGGGTCGGTTTTAGACAAAGTGTGGGGCCTTATCTGCTAACATAAGTGCACTATCACACTAAATATTTAGGTTACATTTACATGCGCTGAGTTCAGATCGTTAAAGGAGCGCAATCAACAATATTAAAGGGAACCAACCACCCCCAATGACCCCCCCGGACTATTAATATCAGTGCCTACACACAGCACATACATGTGCTGCACTGATTTTGGCTAAAAAAACTGTTTTTTAAAACTAAAGATAATGATTTTTAAAGTTTAAACCGGAGCGACGGATGGGCGGTACTTATCTGTGGCAAACGACGATATCTGATGTCACTCATCTTCCCTGTCTCCCCTCGCAGCAGTTATGGCCACCCCTTTGTGCAGCGTCACAGCCCTGTGCACGGGCTCGCATGCCCGTGCACACGTCATCATCTGCAGCCGGGAAGCGAGCGCGCGCTCTGTCTTCCATAGCCGAGCGCAGGAAGTCAGAGCGCGCGCTCGCTTCCCGGCTGCAGATGATGACGTGTGCACGGGCATGCGAGCCCGTGCACAGGGCTGTGACGCTGCACAAAGGGGTGGCCATAACTGCTGCGAGGGGAGACAGGGAAGATGAGTGACATCAGATATCGTCGTTTGCCACAGATAAGTACCGCCCATCCGTCGCTCCGGTTTAAACTTTAAAAATCATTATCTTTAGTTTTAAAAAACAGGTTTTTTAGCCAAAATCAGTGCAGCACATGTATGTGCTGTGTGTAGGCACTGATATTAATAGTCCGGGGGGGTCATTGGGGGTGGTTGGTTCCCTTTAAAGTGGTTCAAGACTTGTTCAATACAGAAAGAGATATCATGAATATATATAATACATAACGAGCTCCATATTATATATAACAGAGTGAAGGACAGAGCCTAACAGGCATATGTAATTCACCACACTACTTTGAAATAAAATGAATACTGGATTGCCCTGTAGTGTAGCGTATATTCGCAATGTGTGGGCGCAAAAGGTCAGCAGTGTTGTCGTGTGCCAAATGCGACCGCTGACCAGAAATAGGATTATGGAGTGTGACGTCAGGTGCAAAGGCATGTGAGCTATGCTGTGTAGTGCGGCTCGCTGTCGGAGTTAGCGCATGCGCAGCATTTCTGGGAACAGGAGTAGGATAGAGAAAGGGGTCACGTGACACCGCTCGTGTTCCAAACTGGTGTATGCGTACTGTGTATGAAGAAAGGAATAAAGGAGAGAATAAAATAAAGTTGTTCTGGGAGTCACTAGATGATGCTATAAACTAAAATTGTCTGTCACGCTGTGTGTATGTGAATAGGAAACATTAACTAGATAAGGGGAGAACATAAAAGAAATGAAAAAAGGGGATAATTAGCAAGAAAATGGAAAAAAGGAGACCTAATGTAGTGTCATCAAAGAACACTAGATGGCATTAGATAGATATATAATGTATCAGAGGGAATACACTGTGTGCAGAATTATAAGGCAAATGAGTATTTTGATCGCATGGTACTTTTTATACATGTTGTCCTACTCCAAGCTGTATAGGCTTGAGAGCCAACTACCAATTAAGGAAATCAGGTGATGTGCATCTCTGTAATGAGGAGGGGTGTGGTCTAATGACATCAACACCCTATATAAGGTGTGCATAATTATTAGGCAAATGCCTTTCCTTAGGCAAAATGGGTCAGAAGAGAGATTTAACGGGCTCTGAAAAGTCTAAAATTGTGAGATGTCTTGCAGAGGGATGCAGCAGTCTTGAAATTGCCAAATCTTTGAAGCGTGATCACCGAACAATCAAGTGTTTCATGGCAAATAGCCAACAGGGTCGCAAGAAGTGTGTTAGACAAAAAAGGTGCAAAGTAACTGCCCATAAATTGCAGAAAATCAAGCGAGAAGCTGCCAAGATGACATTTGCCACTAGTTTTGCAATATTTCAGAGCTGCAATGTTACTGGAGTATCAAAAAGCACAAGGTGTGCCATACTCAGGGACATGGCCAAGGTAAGGAAGGCTGAAAAACGACCACCTTTGAACAAGAAACATAACATAAAACGTCAAGGCTGGGTCTAGAAATATCTTAAGACTGATTTTTCAAAGGTTTTATGGACTGATGAAATGAGAGTGACTCTTGATGGGCCAGATGGATGGGCCAGAGGTTGGATCACTAAAGGGCAGAGAACTCCACTCCGATTCAGACGTCAGCAAGGTGGAGGTGGGGTACTGGTATGGACTGGTATCATCAAAGATGAACTTGTGGGACCTTTTCGGGTTGAGGATGGAGTGAAGCGCAATTCCCAGACCTACTGCCAGATTCTGGAAGACAACGTATTCAAGCAGTGGTATAGGAAGAAGTCGGTATCGTTCAAGAAAAACATGATTTACATGCAGGACAATGCTCCATCACATGCATCCAACTACTCCACAGCATGGCTGGCCAGTAAAGGTGGTGAAGAAAAATTAATGACATGGCCCCCTTGTTCACCTAATCTGAACCCCATAGAGAACCTGTGGTCCCTCATAAAATGTGATATCAACAGGGAGGGAAAACAGTACACCTCTCGGAACAGTGTCTGGGAGGGTGTGGTGGCTGCTGCACGCAATGTTGATCGTAAACAGATCAAGCAACTGACAGAATCTATGGATGGAGGCTGTTGAGTGTCATAAAGAAAGGTGGCTATATTGGTCACTAATTTTTGGGGTTTTGTTTTTGCATGTCAGAAATGTTTTTTTTCTAAATTTTATGCAGTTATATTGGTTTACCTGGTGAAAATAAACAAGTGAGATGGGAATATATTATGTTTTTATTAAGTTGCCTAATAATTCTACACAGTAATAGTTACCTGCACAAACAGATATTCTCCTAAGGGCCTTTTCACACTGGGGTTTTTTGAAAAATGCGGCAGTCGCGGTAAAAACCCCCGCATCTGCTGCATTTTCCGCCTAAGGGCCTTTTCACATCAGCGGTAAGCGCTGATCGCTGCAGTTGCGATGAAAAAATTGTATCTGCCGCATTTACCGCATAACAGCCGCACTTGCGGTTCACCTGCGGCAAGCGCCATGCAATGTCTATGGGGCTCTGCCGCAAGTGCCGAAACCACAACTATACCGCACTTGCTGCACCTGCCACAAGCCCCATAGACATTGCATGGGGCTTGCCGCAGGTAAACCGCAAGTGTGACGGTTAGGCGGCAGATGCGTTTTTTTCACCGCAACTGCCGCGATCAGCGCTTACCGCTGATGTGAAAGGGGCCTAACGGCCACACTTGCGGTAAACCCCATGCATTGTCTATGGGGTTTGCGGCAAGTGCGGTCCCGGCAGTTGCTGCCACGAAAAAACACGCGGTCAGCTGCCTTTTTTTTCGCGGCAGCACCTGCCGGAACGCACTTGCCGCCCCTGCAGCACACTTACCGCAAGCCCCACAGATAATGCATGGGGCTTGCCGCAAGTGTGCTGCAAGTGCAGCCGTTAGGCTGAAAATGCGGCAGATGCATTTTTTTTTTACTGCGACTGCCGCATTTATCAAAATGTGTGAAAAGGCCCTTAGATAGCCAAATCTATAGAAAAAAGCCCACTCCAACTTCCTAAAATATTAAGCTTTGATATTTGAGTCTTTTGGGTTGATTGAGAACATAGTTGTTGATCAATAATAAAAATAATCCTCTGCAATACAACTTGCCTAATAATTGTGCACACAGTGTAAACTATATATATAAAAAAATAAAGGGCCAAAGAGTTTAATAGGAGCTGTAATCTGATACTACTGTATATTGACAATCCAACCAGTTTGCCATGACCAAGACAGATCTGAGCTTCTTTTTTTTTTTTTTTAAATTGTGGTTGATGAGTTTAGAAGGAGGACGGAAGGGATAGAAGTGTCTCATAAAAAAAAAAAAGCATATTTTTCTGGTAAGACTGATAAGATATGTTACAGGGGAACTTTAAAAACTTTCTATTGATTTATGCAAAATTTGTCGACATGACACTGACCATTTAAAGAATCCATAATCTATACTTGCTATAAACTACAGGAATTATGCAGCGCTGCACTCTACGCTCAGTAAAATATGGAGATATTAATGTCTGTTGATGAACACAGTTAAGAATAAATGTCTTACTTTCAATATTTAGTATAAGGGAAGGGGAAGGGGGTAAATATTTGTTACTTTCAATATGTCTTCTTTTAGCTTTCATTTCCATCTGATGTCACTGACCTCTACACTTGGCTTAGCACCCAAGGATTTCTTCCTCCGTCTTACAAGAGCGTCATCAGCTGTACCCCCACCTCACTTCTTCGCAGTATGCCATCATCTAACTCTTTGGAACTGGATCTTTTGTCTCTGGATTCGGCAATGTCCCTGGTTGTCTTATACCTGTCTCGGTATAGTAAGGTGACAGCAGTAGTGTAATGTAAGAAATATAAGAAAATGGAAACCTATTGGAAATCCTTTAAGGTACCGTCACACGCGGCAATATTGCTAGGCAATTTCACTGGCAATTTGCTGGTTGCAATGAAATCATGGACACATTGTTCTATTTTGTTGTTGTGTACAAATGGAACAATGTGTCCATGATTTCACTGCAACCAGCAAATTGCCAGTGAAATTGCCTAGCAATATTGCCGCGTGTGAAGGTACCTTTAGGGTATCCATTACATTGATCATGACAGATATTGTTGCTCAGATGTTTTACTGCAGATTGATTATGTTATTTGTGTTTGCCTAATCTACAGTTAGGTCCAGTCCTTTCTGAGATCCCAAGCTTACCAGTGCGCTCTGTGCTGTGTTTTTCATAATGTACCAAACTGTTTGTTGACTTGGGCACTCCTAACATTTTTGCTATTTCTGTAAGGGTACCGTTACACGCCGCAACTTCTGTGTGAAAACTGAGAGGCAATCCGGAGCTCCGTCACTGTCGCTGTGAAATTGCTACGAAATTGCGGCGTGTAATTGGGGAATTTGGTGGCGATAAAAAAGGTTGTGCCTGGTTCCGATTTCACAGCACTGCTCCAAAACCAGAGGCAACCATGAAGGGGAAATTCCCTGCTTTTGGCTTATGAAGGCGCGATAGGGATGGAATCAACGTCGCCTACTGATTTTCCTGAAGCGTGCCACAGCGTGCTGGAGACCGCCCCCCCCGTGATGATTGGTGGTGGCTACTGTGTTTCCATTGGCTGTCCCTTCTCAGGGCGACATATTTGAAGAGATGTCCATTCACACTACACAATTGCAATGGTGACATGTATTAGCCAGTCTTCCTGCGTAGGCTGACCAATCATAACGCTATTGCGTTGTCTAATCAGCGTGTTTGGGGCGTGGAATACACAAGTCTGTCACACCTATGTTCTCGCGGCGCTGAACATGTACGCCCACATTCCCTTGGGGATTGCGGCGTGTGAAGCGGCGTCGGGAGTCAACCGGATGTTTCCCACTGTTGGTGTGGAAACTTCCGGGACGACACAACGCCTTAGGTTGAGGGTGAAATTGCGGCGTGTAAATGCGCCTTCGGCGTTCGGCGGCAACCATGAAATATGTGGACACGCATGTTAGGTTGCCTCCGATCGCCGCCAAAAGTTGCGGCGTGTAAAGGTCCCCTAATGGATTTATTCTTTTTTTCAGCCTAATGATTGGTCTGTTTTTGCTGGAATTGTATGGACCCCAAACACAGACTTCTCAGGAAAGTCCATGTCACTGTTCAGTCACCCACATAAAGCGATTTGAAAAGCTGCAGCGCAGGCAATTAGCAGCAAGCTTTACCGGTGCAAATTGGCATTAAAGCAGGGCAATTGTGCTTACCAAGGTCCCAGCCATGCTGCCATAGCGCTGCTTCCAGGTCTACTCATTAAACTTTAAGCATATTCCCTGCTGGTCCTGAATTAGACTTTTTTTTTTTATTTTTTTTTTTAGTCCGGCCCCTGCTCAATTAATGATGAATTAATGAGGGAATAACCCATGCAGCCCATTAAAGAGCTTTTGAAATAATGGTCCATTTACTTTTGGTCCTTTGAAAAAGAGGCAGCTACATTTTAAAGAGCTGTAATTCCCAAACCCCTGCTCCAATTAGAATGTGAAGACCCACCATTTAAAGCCAGGAGACTGCATTTTAAGACCATATTAATTATAAATTGTATCTTAAATATGTTTTGCTAAATAGCTAAGTTCTCCAAATCTTCTGTCGCTGTCCACTATTTTACTATTTCTGAACCTAAGTGTATCTGCTCGTTTTCCATATCAAACAGACATTAAGCGATGAGCAGCTTCATGAACTTTTGCAAAAATCCTCTTCAACAAACCCTTTGTGGATATCACTTGCGTGTGAGGAACTCCGTGTGTATGGCTTTTTTGAGATGCTGACGAAAAAGATTCTGCAATTACCTGACACACTGCAAGGTCTGCTGGAAAGTATCATTCAGAGACTGGTGCAGGAGGATCACAGTAGTCGGGTGAAAAAGGTGACAAGAATTAGTAGTTGTATTAATAAATAATATGTGTGTACCTGGGATTGAAAATCTGATGTCTGACACACAATACAACATTGAATGTATGATATTCTTCATTATAGCTACTCTGTCTGCTGCATTGCTGTCAAGAGGGTGTAGCTGAGCGAGACTTGCAAGGAGCAATGTCTTCTCTAGAAGGTGTCTCAGACATACCCACCATGGATTGGGCATCACTTCGCAGAGCTTTGAGCTGTCTTCTACGAGTAGGCCGGGACTATAGAGGGAGAGATATGCTTAATTTCTTTCATGGCAGTGTAGCAAAGGTAATGTTGGCTGTGGGTAAAGTTTAATTCCAGATACTTAGTAGTATATCATGCAGAATTGTGTGCTTCATATCCTATCTATATAAAATTATCCCATCCATTATCTAGATTTTGGTTATAAATAAATTGACGTACTGTATGTTAGGTTTGAAGCACCACTACAGAGTGTCGTTTCCTATTGCACAACTGTAGTGGTGTTTTAAATCTAAGTCCCCTGATCCCTGTCTGATACTCAATGTCTGCCACCTTTCTGTCTTCACCCGTTTCCGGAGATGCTCTGGTCGTTCTTTGGTGAAAATGGAAAAGCCAGTTGGCAGCTCCAGTGTTTCAAGGAGCGAGCCGGAGATCACTTTTCAACACCTCTCTATGGGAGCCATGTCTTATTATGGCTCTCATAGAGATGTATTGAGCACTTGTGCCATAGCCTCTGACTTTCAGCTAGGCAGAAGTTATGGGCACAAATTGGCGCCATGACACCGGAGCAGAGTCGGTAAGATGTGAAGCAGTCGGAAGGTAAGCAAATGATCGGGAGCCAGAGGCTTAGATTAAATTGCCGCTACTGCCGAGAAAAAAAAGAAAAACGCTGTAGTGTTTCTTTCAATATGTGTAGTGGCAATAGAGTTTGCTGAGTTATCAAGGTCTGCTGTCAGACACACAAATGTCCCCACAAATGACTCATCTGTCTTTGACAATTATGTAGGACTTGTTGCAAGTGCCATAATTTAGATATAATCAATTTCTTTCTAGAAGAGCTACCTATATGTATGTTATTTTTGCCTATTGTGACATTGTAACGACCCGGAACGCCAGTCGTATGTGTATGAGGGATACGGCGCTGCAATGAATGATGCCAACTACAATATGATAATCAAACCAACTTCTTTTATAACTTGTCAAGAAAATAACAGGATTACACTTTTCCATAAAATATGGGCCACAACAGCCACGAACTACAGAATACAAATTATACATCCTGAGAGATCCCAAGTGCCAGCTTCATGGAGAGGAGATGGGCTACCCCAAGGCTATAATAGTAAATGGCTAACACTCCACAAAGATGATTTGCTACGGTGCCAGTGAAGGGATCTAGTATTCCAAGTCAAATCTACTTATATAATCGGGAGTTTGGAATTCGGGCACTGTAGCTGAATCCCAAAATCCTTTGCGGCACTAAGAGCGATGACGCACTAGCTGACACCGCCGTCCTCCTGGCAACCGTCGGCCCTCCACGAGCGTCATCGCGAGCGGCCTCTGCGAAGACGACGCTGCCCGAATACCGGCGGTGGCTTCCGCCCCTCGCCCCTCTCTCACAGCTGGGGCCTCAGTGTCGCCATGCTGGTGGAGTAGCGGTGTAGGGGCTGTGGGTGGGTGCCGAGAGCCAGTGACGTCGTCCTGTGGGCGGCGGCGGCCAATGGGAGTGAGTGGGGCGTGTCAGACTGCAAAGCCTGACACCCCCGCTCACTCCCATTGGCCGCCGCCGACGCCGCCCCTGCAAGCGGATTGGCTGCTGTGTTGTAAACACAGGACGCCCATCCCATTGGCCAGGACTCGGCGACCTGGACCAATCGGATGCCTGTCCTGTCTTTACCACAGAGCGCCCAATCCGTCCTTCCCCTCAGGTCACTGATCCCTCTATGCAGCCTCTACTCCGCCGCAGAGGACAATGGCGTGTGACTGGGGCTGCGATCAGCCCCAGCACGCAGCCACGTCCTGCCGCCGAGCGGTGATGTCGTCACTCCAGCCACATCTCTCCTCACCCCTCCAGCCGCATCTCTCCTCACCCCTCCAGCCGGACCTCTCCTCAAGCCTCCAGCCGGACCTCTCCTCACCCCTCCAGCCGGACCTCTCCTCACCTCTCCAGCCGGACCTCTCCTCACCCCTCCAGCCGGACCTCTCCTCACCCTCCAGCCAGACCTCTCCTCACCCCTCCAGCCGGACCTCTCCTCACCCCTCCAGCCGGACCTCTCCTCACCCCTCCAGCCGGACCTCTCCTCACCCCTCCAGCCGGACCTTTCCTCACCCCTCCAGCCGGACCTATCCTCACCCCTCCAGCCGGACCTCTCTTCACCCCTCCACCCCCACCTCTCTTCACCCCTCCAGCCTCTGCTCTCCTCACCCCTCCAGCCTCTGCTCTCCTCACCCCTCCAGCCTCCCGCCACATCATACTCTGCTACCCACAGAGCTGCCTGTATACTCTGCTACCCACAGAGCTGCCTGTATACTCTGCTACCCACAGATTTGCCTGTATACTCTGCTACCCACAAAGCCGCCTGTATACTCTGCTACCCACAGAGCCACCTGTATACTCTGCTACCCACAGAGCCGCCTGTATACTCTGCTACCCACAGAGCCGCCTGTATACTCTGCTACCCACAGAGCTGCCTGTATACTCTGCTACCCACTGACCCTCCTGTATACACACAATTCATTTCACCGCACTCCCGATGCAATTGCATCGGGCCTTTTTACTAGTAGTGTCTATAATTGCTGCATACATATACTAGAAAAAATTGGTTTAAGTGAAAGATTATTTCAAAAAAGGCAGTAGTGGGTGGAGCAACAGGCAAAATGACGCTTCGGCCAAATTCTGGCCTTGGTCACTTTGTCGCTGAAAAAAATATATATATACAATAAGTTACATATTTACATACATTTGTACAACATATATACATTATATACAGATCCATGTCAAAAGTCATGTGTTGTGGTTGAAAATGACAATACTCAGTGATTTTTATCATTTTAGATTGAAAGTAACGAAATGTTGGCAGTGAGTACAGAATAGCATTGTTAGAATATTGGTTCAAATACATATAATACCGTATTTAGATACCTAAAGTCAGATGCACCTTCAGAATGGTAATTACATACCTAGTGTGTGTTGAACACAGTTGCAATGTGGTAGACAGTTTAGATCATAATCTTATTACTTAAATGCATTCCATTTATATATAAACCATCAAAAAAGACCCCGGAGGGACTAAGGAATATCTTTAAAAATCCCAATACTTTATTAAAGAGCTTTAAAAAAGCATAACAATGCAAAGTTGATTACCACAATTACAAAAGACAATACAGTTGTTCACTGAGGAAACAGAATCAACATAAATCTGGAAAGATGATAAAGAGGTCAGAATTTTGTATTAGGTACCTCAAGGCTCACAAGGGAGATAACTTTACTCTGTCCTGCTTGAATATCTAGTGACATCCTTTATTTCATTCAGCATCTGATACTCTGTACTATAACCAATATTATCATGATTCATACAGTAGTAAGTAGTCCTGATTAGGCTTCCTCTATTTTATGACATAGGTATGTAATACATGCCTAGTGGCCTCTGCAGATACCTATTGTTATTGCCTGTATACTAATCCTAAGCACAAGCACTTATACAATGGTTCTCATCCACAGATGGTCAGTGCCCAATCACCACATCTATATATCATGACAAATTATTAATCAGTGCCCCATTATTGGTTCAAGAGCCAGACATACAATATAATAGGACTATTCCTCACATGTTACCCAGCAGGCTGATTGATCCTCAGAGTAGTTAGAGCTCCTATCACCCCGACGCCGTTTCGTCTGGTGTGACTTCTTCAGGGGGTCAGTGCGCCACTGACCCCCTGAAGAAGTCACACCAGACGAAACGGCGTCGGGGTGATAGGAGCTCTAACTACTCTGAGGATCAATCAGCCTGCTGGGTAACATGTGAGGAATAGTCCTATTATATTGTATGTCTGGCTCTTGGTAACATGTGAGGAATAGTCCTATTATATTGTATGTCTGGCTCTTGAACCAATAATGGGGCACTGATTAATAATTTGTCATGATATATAGATATGGTGATTGGGCACTGACCATCTGTGGATGAGAACCATTGTATAAGTGCTTGTGCTTAGGATTAGTATACAGGCAATAACAATAGGTATCTGCAGAGGCCACTAGGCATGTATTACATACCTATGTCATAAAATAGAGGAAGCCTAATCAGGACTACTTACTACTGTATGAATCATGATAATATTGGTTATAGTACAGAGTATCAGATGCTGAATGAAATAAAGGATGTCACTAGATATTCAAGCAGGACAGAGTAAAGTTATCTCCCTTGTGAGCCTTGAGGTACCTAATACAAAATTCTGACCTCTTTATCATCTTTCCAGATTTATGTTGATTCTGTTTCCTCAGTGAACAACTGTATTGTCTTTTGTAATTGTGGTAATCAACTTTGCATTGTTATGCTTTTTTAAAGCTCTTTAATAAAGTATTGGGATTTTTAAAGATATTCCTTAGTCCCTCCGGGGTCTTTTTTGATGGTTTAATGTGGTAGACAGGCCTGTGGAGAGAGAGCATAAAACTCGTTATGCAGGGGTATAGAGAATAGTTGTGGTGTATACGAAAAAAAAATAGAGAATTTACCAGTTTGAGTAGATATTCTGTTTCAAATGTGATTCTGGGTGGAGGTAATCATATTAAGCTGCTCAAACAAAGAAAAACATACTGGATTTATACTATGGACACTTATTTATACTCTGGAAACAAGAGGAAGGTGCTCCTAGGATTATATCTGGGGCAGTTTTGACAGGCTAGTTCGGGGCTTTTGAACTAACCTAAGTGGGTTATGCAGCCTGCATAACCCGGTTGTCAGAATAAAAATGAAGAAAAGCTGCACTCACCAGAGATGATGAAAAACGGTCCTTTATTGGGGTTGCCAAGACATGATGCAGGGAGGGGAGAAACCAGAGTCACTCTGGTCTCTCCCCCTCCCTGCATCATGTCTTGGCAACCCCAATAAAGGACCGTTTTTCATCATCTCTGGTGAGTGCAGCTTTTCTTCATTTTTATTTGGACTTTGGTTTTACTTGGTTGGCACCCTAAGGGTACCTTTACACGCGGCTACATTTCTAGGGTGGCTACAGGTAACTTACTGGTTGCAGTGAAATCATGGAGAGATTATCCCATTTGTACACAGCAACAAGATAGAACCATGTCTCCATGATTTCACTGCAACCAGTAAGTTACTTGTGGAAAACCTGTTACCTGTAGCTGCGTGTAAAGTGGCCATAAGATATAAAAAAAACTATTTCTCCATCCTTTTGTAGCGCCCTCCTAAACCTCTAATTACCTCTTATTCTGTTGTCTACACGCCGGCATGGCGAGCAGTGAGGTGCAGCACTGAAGGATTGGAGATTGTAATTGCCTGTAGGGAAGAGAGAAAAAGACCTAGCAAAAACCAAAGAACCTGCGGTGACATCAGCAGCACGTGATTCCCCATGTGACCAGTCTTCCCAGCAACCAGGAAGCTACAACACAGCGCGCGGAGCACCGGAGGTCTGACAACCGGGTTAAAATCCAAAACACAAGGAGAAATTGGAAGGGGCACTACCTTCTGGGGGAACTCCAATTAATTAGGAGTCATCAGAAAATTATTTTTTTTTTCAAACTTTTCATGTCACTGGCTACTAACAAGGAAAACTCAACCAGAAATCTTGACATTTTCACATTTGCCGCCAGGCCTAATATTAGAACTTTCTTTTACTTTCAGCTGCCAGTATACACAGCAATAGACTGATCCAGGCCCTATTGCTTATATACAATTATTTTCTACTCAATAAGAGAAAAGAAAAAAGGCATCATCTTGTAAATGTGGTATTAATTGTAATACCTCATATACGATTTATTCAGCTATTTTGCTAATTTTGCCAAAATTGTAATATGCGCTACCTGCGCTACTACCCGCAAGCTGATCCAGAATTGCTGAACATCTACAAGATTGGGTACCTGATCCATTGAAGTTGAAACATTCTATGTCTGGCTTAGGGTACTTTCACACTAGCGTTTTTTTTAAATTGCGGCAGATGCGGTGAACAAACCGCATCTGCCGCGATTACCGCATACCGGCTGCACTTGCGGCACAGTTGTGGCAAGACCCATACAATGTATATGCAGGCTTGCAGCAGGTGCGGTAAGTGCGGTTTTGGCACTTGCGGCAGGTGCGGCCGCGAAAAGAACCGCGGTCAGCCGTGGTTTTTTCGCGGCCACACCTGCCGCAAGTGCCAAAACCGCACTTGCCGCACCTGCCACAAGCTCGCACATACATTGTATGGGGCTTGCCGCAACTGTGCCGCAACCGTGCCGCAAGTGCAGCCGGTATGTGGTAATCGCGGCAGATGCATTTTTTTCACCGCATCTGCCGCGATTTAAAAAAAACGCTAGTGTGAAAGCAGCCTTATCTACACATGTTTATGAAGTTCATCAAGGAGACGCCATCAGCCTACAAGTCCATGTCATAGTAAAAGGGTAAATCGCCCAATAAGAGGAGGGCATTGGCCAAGGTTAGTTTTAAAACAGGAGGGTAAATGAATCTTCCAACTTGATACAAGATCTCTTAAGGGTCTAAATTATAGAACCGATGTTATGTATCTACTAGACGGGGGCCCGATTATATTGCATCAGGTTATTCTAGAACATGTGCGATTATATATTAGTCCAACTACTCCCGCTACTAATTGCAGCGCCACCAAGGATGGTGGGGAGAGCCTGCTGCTGTACGAGGTGGCTGTGGCTTGGCAGGCGCTGCTGCAGCTCACCATTCCCCAGTGCGCTCTTCCCCTTGTGCTGTCTCTCACCCCGTGTGGTCTCTTCTCTCTGTATGCTCTCTCTCCCCTTGTGCTGTCTCCCACCCCTGTGCACTCATTTTTTTCCCTTGTGCTATTTCTCCCATATGTGTGCTCTCTGGCCTTTGCATACTTCCCACTGTGTGTTCTCTTCCCCTGTGTGTTCTCTTCCTCCTGTGCGCTCTCTTCCTCCTGTGCGCTCTCTTTCCCTGTGCACTGTCTCTTCCTTTGTGCTGTCTCTCACCCCTGTGTGCTCTCCTCTTTCTCTTTGTGTTGTCTATGCCTCTGTGCGTGCTCTTCCTTCTTTCTGCTCTCTCTTCTTGTGCTGTCTCTTCCCTTGTGTGCTCTCTCTCCCCTTGCAGAGTCTCTCACCCCTGTGCACTCTCAACCTTGTGCTGTCTCTCCCCCTGTGTGCTCTCTCTCCCCTTGTGGGTCTCCCACTCCTGTGCACTCTTTCCCCTTGTGCGCTCTCTCTCTCCTTGTGTTGTCTCTCCCCCCTATGCATTCTCTTACCTTGTGCGCTCTCTCTCCCTTTGTACTGTCTCTCACCCCTATGTGCACTCCCTTTCTCTATCCCCCTTGTGTTGTCTATCCTGAGCTCCAGAGACACAGTAGGAAGATGGGAGAAAGTTCACAAAGTCAACTATTACTGCAGCCCTCCATCAATTGGGCCTTTATGGCAGAGTGGCCCGACGGGAGCCTCTCCTCAGTGAAAGACATATGATAGCCTGCATAGAGTTTGCAAAAAAAAAACAAAAACACATGAAAGACTCCCAGGCTATGAGAAATAAAATTCCCTAGTCTGATGAGACGAAGATAGAACTTTTTGGTGATAATTAATAAAGTATGTGTGGAGAAAACCAGGCACTGCTCATCACCTGCCCAATACAATCCCAACAGTGAAACGTGGTGGTGGCAGCATCATGCTATGTGCATGTTTTTTAGCTGCAGGGTCAGGATGACTGGTTGCAATTGAAGGAATAATAATAACAATAATCTTTATTTATATAGCGCCAACATATTCCGCAGTGCTTCACAATTCAGAGGTTCATATTCAAACAGTCATAAGTAACAGTTATCAGAGAATACAATAAATAAAGCAAAATAATGACATCCCTGCTCATAAGACCTCACATTCTTCAATGAGGTGGGGGTGACACAAAGTACAGTGATTACAATGATGAAAGGAAATATGAAAGTGGCCAAGGACAGAGAGATCCTGGATGAAAACCTCTTCCAGAGTGCTCTGGACTTCAGACTTTGCTGAAGGTTCACCTTCCAACAAGACAATGACCCTAAGCACACAGCTAAAGTAACAAAGGAGTGGTTTCAGAACAACTCTGTGACCGTTCTTGACTTACCCAGCCAGAACCCTGACCTAAACCCAATTGGGCATCTCTGGAGAGACCTGAAAATGGCTGTCCACCAACGTTCACCATCCAACCTGACAGAACTGTAGAGGAGCTACAAGGAATAATGGCAGAGGATCCCCAAATCCAGGGTGAAAAACTTGTTGCATCATTTCCAAGAAGACTCATAGCTCAAAAGGTGCTTCTACTCAATACTGAGCAAAGGGTCTGAATACTTATGACCATGTGATATTTCAGTTTTTCTTTTTTAATAAATGTGCACAAATATCTACATTTCTCCTTTTTTAAGTCAAGATGGGGTGCAGAGTGTACATTAATGAGAAAAAAATGAACTTTTTTGAATATACCAAATGGCTGCAATGAATGAGTGAAAAATATAAAGGGGTCTGAATACTTTCCTTAACCACTGTTGATGTTATAACAATACCATTTGTGGCGGCCAGGCAAAGGGGTGCCACACCTGCGCTGCAGCCAGTGTCCAAGACAATGGGTGGGGCGTCCTATGTCCTATAGGTGGCGCTGTTTTGTTTTACTGATCAACCAAACTTGACTGATCAAACTATGAGCTTCTTCACATTCCAGTTTAACTGTAATTTGCCAGTTTAATGGCAATTTACATGATGTCCTATAGGTGGCGCTGTTTTGTTTTTTTTTAACACACAAACAGACAGACAGACTGGATAGGGCTACTAATCTATCAAGATGGAATAATTGAAAATATTTATTTTCTAACACATATTCTGCCATCTAAATTGATATTCCAATATAAATTTTTTACTCTTAACGGGAGGTCTGGGGGACTAGCTATTCTCATGGAGAGGAATCTGCCTGCCGGCATACGGAGACAGATACACTGATGAGGAGACTTATAGCCACAATGCTCCTCTGGGAAATATGCAAATTGTCACTTCAGTGAGGAAGTGAAAAACTCTAATGCCACTCAATAAGGGTCGCAATCCTTAAAGTCATAATCAACTCTTTAACAAGCCTTTTAATATGACTTAGGATTTGTGCCAGATCAGAACCCCAAACTTCAGACGCTGCCTTTCGGGGTGATTGCCTCTCATCAGTGCAGTATGTGGGAATTCTGATCTGGCTGTATGAGAGGCTAAGATGAGGTCTGGTTGACTAGCTATTCTCCTCATGGAGAGAAATCTGCCTGCCGGCATAAGGAGACCGATAGGCTGATAAGGAGACTTATAGCCGCAATGTTCCCCTGGGAAACATGCAAATCTTTTGTCTATGAAGTTTCTACTCATCCTCTGATCAAGGTTACTGTGCAGGGAGAGGGGACTATATTGAATGGCGGACCATGTATTATCTACTGTAAATAGGTGTTCTCTCTCATTGTTGTCCTACTTGTGATGATAATGCCTGCTTTCAGCAGGTTATGTGTACAGAACAGAAAGTTTGAATCTAGAAAATGGCCTATTTGCCAGTGGAAAATATGCTACATTTTAGGTTCTTATATATATGATATATGATTTAAGCTGCTTTCACATCAGCGTTTTTTTTAAATCGCGGTAGATGCGGTGAAAAAACCGCATCTGCCGTGATTACCGCATAACCGCTGCACTTGCGGCACATTTGCGGCAAGCCCAATGCAATGTCTATGCGGGCTTGCGGCAGGTGCAGCAAGTGCGGTTTCGGCACTTGCGGCCAAAAAAAAAATGCGGCTGCCGCGTTTTTTTTTTTCGCGGCCGCACCTGCCGCAAGTGCTGAAACCGCACTCGCTGCACCTGCCACACACTTACCCCAAGCCCCATAGACATTGCATGGGGCTTGCCGCAACTGTGCCGCAAGTGTCGCGGTTATGCGTTAATCGTGGCAGATGCCGTTTTTTCACCGCATCTGCCGCGATCGGCGAAAACCGCTGATGTGAAAGGGGTCTTACATTCATTTTGAAACACTGTCCCTCTTGGGGGCTCACAAGAGAGCTCACAAGGACAGTATGTCTTTGAAATGTGGGAAGAAGGCCATGCAAACCTGCGGAGAACATACATACTCCTTGTAGATGTTGTCCTTGATGGGAATTGAACACAGGACCTCAGTGCTGCAAGTCTGCAGTGCTACCCACTGAGCCAACGTGCTGCCCCATATATATTCATATATCATAACATATTATAGTGAGAACGAAATACCTTTAGCAAAATAAAAATACTTTGAACATAAAAACCTGATTTAAACAATAGGTCATTTTGTAAAGACACCTAATCTTTAATATGAAGATACTTTTTACGTATATAATATGGAAAATAGATTGAAGGATGTATGAGATTTTTTGTCCACATTTCACTTCTTACATTCTTCAACTTTGCAATACATGTCTATTTTTTCTGAATTCAGGCAGTGGAACAGTGTTTGCTAACTCCCGACAATTCACAATATATCTATTTATTAAGCCTGGCTGATTACTATGAGTACAACTGCACTGATAATACCACAGTGGTGCATCAGCTGCCACGACTTCTGGAGAAAGCCATGCTGAACAGTCGCCTGGTCAATTTCCTAAGAAAGGATCCACGTGGTCATGCCATTCAGGCTCATTCCAGAGCACGGTACCTAAAGGTAAAAACCAGAAGACACTACCAATCTAGACTGCATGCAGAAAATAATTGTTTGGCTCAGTAGGAGAGAGTAATTCTAGTTTTCATACTTGTTACAACTTGTGAGATATGACATGTTATCTTGTTGTGATGTTTAAATATGTTTAGCACAATCTGGCAGTATTCCTGCATATCTAGGTCTCTTCTCCTTTAAAACACAGTGCATTGTAGGTCAGCCCTCTGCATCTCTGGTGATGGAGCAGCCCTCTTAGTCAGTACCAGAGAGGATTTCATGTAACATACATGTGTTTCTTCCCTGCCCACTTCTTCCTTGTGAACCCCCATTATCCTTGTCAAGTTAATCTGGTGAGAGTTATACTACTGTCTGAATGCTGCTTTAGAGCCTGTTGTAAGTATTGTATAGTAATCATTTTTTAAATAGTGATTAGGTCTGCAGGGATTTATCTTCAGCCTTCATTTTAGTTAAGGATCTTCTGCACTGAAAACTGTCATAGCTGTTATATGATTTATCTACCCAGTGCTGATTTATCCTCTCTGTAATGTATTATCACGACTGTTGTTATGTGATTTGCTCAATGTTTGTTTGTATTATTTGTATTTTTATAGTTTTACCACACGCACTTGATAGATGAATCACATCATTCACTCACTGTTGAACAATAAACAATAGACTACAGCAGCAACAGTCTGTTTACTTGGGATACAGAGAAGGTTTAAGCTGTATGCTGAAATTCACACAGCATAGAACGTGAAGGAAGGCAGAACAATAATAAATAATAGCCAATCTACATGTTACAAAGTTGATGGTAAATTGGATAGATGCTTAATATTTCATGTTTGTATTGTAGGGTCTTCGGTGCACAAATGTATGCAGAGATGGCTTTCCTAGATCTCAAGCTATGATCTGTGGCATGTGTTCAATAAAATTGGATCTTTCGGTCAGGTAACTGCAGTATAAAGAGCTTCTATAAGTTGATAGACATATTCTCAATATCTTTGTTCTCCTCCTTATGATGATTTTGTGTTGCATATTTAAAATCCACCATGTAGTAACTATATACCGTATTT
Source organism: Allobates femoralis (assembly GCA_033576535.1). Lineage (NCBI taxonomy): Eukaryota > Metazoa > Chordata > Amphibia > Anura > Aromobatidae > Allobates > Allobates femoralis. The sequence continues at coordinate 602,634,595 of JARQOC010000003.1, read as the reverse complement.
TTTGGAGTATAAGACACACTTTTTTCCCGCCAAATTTTGGGGGAAAGTGGGGTGTGTGTTTTATAATCCAAAACTACTGTGTGCTGTAGGGGAGGGGTGGTGGCTTTGCAGTGGTGTCCGGGGTCTGGAAGAAGCTAGGGCAGGCTGTAGCTGCGGCCCATGGTCATGTGGGCCCACTCATTATGCTCATGTAATATGCACTGCATCCTGTCCATCATCACTGGCGGGGGAGCGGCACATATGACAGGAGTGCAACGAGCAAACCCACGGATCAGCGGCTACAGTCAGTGTTAATAGTAAGTGCTTTCCACGCATCCTTTATTGCGTGGAAAGCACTGACTATCTCGGCGATGGAGATTCATACTCGCCTCTCTCCATCACTCCCTGCAGCTGTCGCCATCCTCGCTGTCCATGCTGTGCCGGCATCCAGCTATGTGACCAGATGCCCGGGACCAGCAGACGGATGGAAGGCGCAGGCTGCAGGGAGTGATATGGAGAGAGGTGAGTATGAACGTTTATTATTTTTTAAGTGTACATCACCATGCAGGCCATATCCTGCATTGGGGGGTGTGTTACCAGGGAGGGGAGCTGTGTACAACATATCCATATCCTGCATGAAGGGTGTGTACTAGGCTGGGGGGCTGTGTACAATGTTGGGGTCATATCCTGCATGGGGGGTGTACCAGGCTGGGGGGCTGTGTACAACATGGAGGACCATATCCTGTATGAAGGCGTGCGTGTACCAGGCTGGGGGACTGTGTACAACATATCCATATCCTGCATGAAGGGTGTGTACTAGGCTGGGGGGCTGTGTGCAATATTGGGGTCATATCCTGCATGGGAGGGGTGTACCAGGCTAGGGGGCTGTGTACAACATGGGGCGGTGAGGGGGACCATATCTCCTGCTGCTGACAGGGGGGTGTGATAAGGTGGGGGGCTGTGTACAACATGGGGCCATGTCCATGCATGGGGGGGTTGTAATCAGGATGGGGCTGTGTACAGTATAGGGGCTGTACCAGGATGGGGATTCTGTACACATGAGGGTGTACCAGGATGGGGCAATGTACAGCATAGGGGGCTGTGTACCAGGGTGGAAGGTTGTGTACCAGCATGGGGGGCTGTGTACCAGCATGGGGAGCTGTATACTAGGATGGGGAGCTGTATACCAGGATAGGGGGCTGTGTACCAGGATAGGGGCTGTGTACCAGGATAGGGGCCTGTTTGCCAGGATAGGGGCTGTGTACCAGTATGGGGAGCTATGTACCAGCATGGGGGCTCTGAACTAAGATGGGGGCTGTGTACCAGCACTGGGGCACCTTATATACCGATTGTAATACAGACACTGGCATTATAAGACGGACCCCATATAACATTACATTTTTTTTGTTTTCCTCCACTAAATTTAGGGTGTTTCTAATCTGATTCGTCCCATAAAGCGAAAAATAGAGTAATCTGCTCATAAAATGAAAGTTGGATGAAATGTATAGGACCCATAGTAGTGTTGTATTGATGCAAAACAGCCGTAGCCCTGCTTCATATCTATGTGTATCTTTGTGTGGATGTTTAGTTATACCCTGAAAAGGTCATTTTGTTTATTACAAGTGATTTATATCCATATTTACGGAGCTTTATCTTATAGGTATGGTAAGACTACCTGTTGCATCTGTTTATATGGTGTATTGTGTCTGTGGTGGAGTGTGACTCATACAGTAACACTGACTTATTGTGTTCTGTGTGCTAATATAGGTGAAGGTTCCTTTTCGTTCATTTAATCGCTTTTACCCATGTTCTACTATTAGGACAATTTTAACTAGATAAATTAAAGGGAACCTGTCACCCTGTTTGGGCATTTTAAACTGTGCCCACCAGCATTAACATAATGTAAATGGGGTTCTTGTAACCCCTCTATGTGCCCAGACATCCCCTTCATACCTGAGAAATGAACTTTTATTCTCTGTCGCCCTGCATCCTATTAGGTCTGGGAGGTCTGCTCTCTGGTCCCAGTGGATTAGGTCCTCGTCGCCCTTTGCCAGCAAAACCCACCTTGCAATTTGAAAATTTCTGCCCCTCTTGTGGATGGCGCACTGAGTGACAGGTGCACTCGCGTCTGCGCAGTGGAGCGGGTCACTGTGCTCCTCCATTGAAATGCTGAAGTCTCGCAAGACCTCACAAATCTCACAAGAACTCGGCACTATCTTCAATGGAGGAGACTGTGACCCACTCCACTGTGCAGGCGCGAGTGTACCTGTCACTCAGCGCCGTCCACAGGAGGGGCAGGAATTTTTAAATTGAAAGGTGGGTTTTGCTGGCAAGGGGCGGCAAGGACCTTATACATCGTGACCAGAGAGCATACCTCCCAGACCTAATAAGATGCAGAGTAACAGAGAATAAAAGTTGATTTCTCAGGTATGAGGGGGACGTCTGGGCACATAAAAGGGTTACAAGTACTCTATTTACATTATGTTAATGCTGGTGGATACAGTTTAGTATGCCCAAAGGGGGTGATAAAACTTCCTTTTAAAGGGAACCCTATCTTCTTTCTTTCATAATTTCCCCTAATGGCTAATATATGTATCCTTTGTTAATGGTGGAACCCTTAGTATTTTATACCTTGTTGTTTATGATACCCAGCTAGTACTTATGGTACAAATATGTTTCTTCTATACCATAGCTATTTGTGAATAAGCAAAGTTGCGTCCTGTGTGGAATGCAAGTCACCATCATGGGGAGAGATGCCTTCCTATGTTCTCAGCATTACAGGTACCGAACCAGGAGCTAGTATAAACTCTGTGTGCATTTGTCCATGATCCTTACAAATCTTTGATTATTTCAGGTTTGGCATATCCGAATGTCTCATTTGCAAACTACCGATCCTGGGGCATCCATCACCCTCTCCGGCTCTTCTGTGCCATATGTGTGGTTTCCATGAAACATGTATTGCCTTAAAAATGTAATTTTGTTTTATATTTGTTATAATCCACTTTTGTAATTTATAAATTGTTCTTATTTGGTCATTTGCAAACAGCAGAAAGTGTTTACATTTTGCTAGTTAACTAATTTTAGACTGGACATGAATAAGTTGGAATACCTGCCCCTCTCCTGTAACTTTGAGCTTCTTATAATAATGCATCATTATTGTAGAGTTATAGATATGGCATGGCATAGTTTTGGTCACCAAGTACCTTTATGAAGCCTTTTGAAACATTTCTTTCAATTATGGCTTGAAAATGGCTGTGTGTGGCCAAAGCGCCGCCACACCATATCTGTAATTTTATAATGATGATGCAATAAAAGGAGTATTTGGAAATATCCAGTGCCTTAAAACTCCATTTTCTATTTCTAATTTGTTGTATGATTTATATATCCTTCTCATAGAACGACAGTATTTCTCAATAAAATCATGAACAAGATGGAACACAGATTTCTGTTTTACTTTTATTTAAGTAGCATTTATGCTGTCAGGAGGGTGTTCTGTAACTGATTCTTATTCCAAAGGCTTTTCGGGAAAGGAATGCTGTCAGTCTGCACTAGAAACATGTCAGTATATATGAAGTTATGTCAATGATAACTAAATTATGTTATTCCATGCACAGTATTTCCAGTATATCGCCGCATCTGCTGGATTTCTTTACACTTCTTAGAAGAATGTGACATTATCATGCTATTAATAGTTTAAGCTGACATTACACTCATATAAATATAAAGTGATCATGTATCTATTTAGGAGTTATGGTATTATTTCATATTTTAAATAATATTCTCCAAGGAGCTGAACCAGTCAATTAAAGTTCTAGCCAGTCAGTCAATATGAATATAAATGTATCTTCTACAGTAAATATACTGAGGACAGATAGAGAATAGTCAACCAATTAAATGTTCCTATCCTGTAAAAAAAAGGCTGTTAACCTGCAGATATGGGGTTAATATGCAGGTTAATAGCATTCTAAAACTCCCCAGCAGCAGCACTGAAAACCCAGCAATCTGAAGAAATAAACTTCACTCCCTTGGCCCCTGACTTTCAGTCAAAGAGGCACGGCTGCACATGCTGAGTGCCATGCTATCTGAAGGAAATAAACTTTATTCCTCCCGGCAGCCTCTGGCTTTCAGTCATAGAGGCACAGCTAGCACGCTTTCAGTTACTGCTCAGTATACCGTGAAGTAGTCAATAAGAATTATCTCCCTCAAAGAAGATAAGTGAAATAAACTGTGAATCTTCATTGATCATACATCATAGTAATAAAAGTACATAAAAAAAAATAGGAGAGAATGCTGCAGAAGAAATTCTAGTGGTTTATTAATCAGAATAATATGCCTCCCCACAATAAAACAAAAGAAGACATTCAAAAAAGGTATACAAACAGCTTGAACAATACTAAAATATTGGAAGGCCAATACTTATACCCAACCAGGCAGAAAAAAAACAGAAGGGGGACAACCAGGACCTACAATACAATGAGAGCAATACAACATTCCATCGAGATAAAACGATCCCGAGGATGCAGGTGATGAATCTCTCAGATCCATCCAGGGTGCAGTTGGGCCCATAGGGGCGCCATTCATCTAGTGGTGCAGAAGCATCGTACTGTGCGGCCCAATGCTCAGGCAGCGGAGCGGTTGGGTAGCTTTCAGACACTCTGCATCATATGTATCAGTGTGAATGGTGCTCTATGCAGGCCTAGTGTATGCATGATAAACAGGTGCAAAAACAGTATATGAATCACACAAAAGGCGCTCTGCTGTAAAAATATAAATAAATAGCAAGTGCTGTAACAAAAACAGGGCCTTTTGGTTTATACGTTTCTGCAAGAAAACGTACAATAAGCTGTCTCACCCACTCCACGGTAGGCCCTGATAGAGACAGTCCTAACTCTGTCCCTAGTGCTACGGTAAAAACCTGCCAGTGTGTACATACCTCAGCTGGACAGGGTGAGGGAGAGCACAGGACTATCTCACCTTGTAGGGCTGTGTGGGTGGCAGCTCTGTGTGCAGACTTCATATGGGAGGGGCAGGTGCCTCCAATCTGCTGTTACCAGCAGTGGTGAATACAAGGGCAAAAAAATATGAGTCTGCACACATTGGAAGCAGCAGTGTGAACTGCAACCAATCCCCACCAAAAACATGATAAACAGGTGCAAAAACAGTATATGAATCACACAAAAGGCGCTCTGCTGTAAAAGTATAAATAAATAGCAAGTGCTGTAACAAAAACAGGGCCTTTTGGTTTATACGTTTCTGCAAGAAAACGTACAATAAGCTGTCTCACCCACTCCACGGTAGGCCCTGATAGAGACAGTCCTAACTCTGTCCCTAGTGCTACGGTAAAAACCTGCCAGTGTGTACATACCTCAGCTGGACAGGGTGAGGGAGAGCACAGGACTATCTCACCTTGTAGGGCTGTGTGGGTGGCAGCTCTGTGTGCAGACTTCATATGGGAGGGGCAGGTGCCTCCAATCTGCTGTTACCAGCAGTGGTGAATACAAGGGCAAAAAAATATGAGTCTGCACACATTGGAAGCAGCAGTGTGAACTGCAACCAATCCCCACCAAAAACATGATAAACAGGTGCAAAAACAGTATATGAATCACACAAAAGGCGCTCTGCTGTAAAAATATAAATAAATAGCAAGTGCTGTAACAAAAACAGGGCCTTTTGGTTTATACGTTTCTGCAAGAAAACGTACAATAAGCTGTCTCACCCACTCCACGGTAGGCCCTGATAGAGACAGTCCTAACTCTGTCCCTAGTGCTACGGTAAAAACCTGCCAGTGTGTACATACCTCAGCTGGACAGGGTGAGGGAGAGCACAGGACTATCTCACCTTGTAGGGCTGTGTGGGTGGCAGCTCTGTGTGCAGACTTCATATGGGAGGGGCAGGTGCCTCCAATCTGCTGTTACCAGCAGTGGTGAATACAAGGGCAAAAAAATATGAGTCTGCACACATTGGAAGCAGCAGTGTGAACTGCAACCAATCCCCACCAAAAACATGATAAACAGGTGCAAAAACAGTATATGAATCACACAAAAGGCGCTCTGCTGTAAAAATATAAATAATAGCAAGTGCTGTAACAAAAACAGGGCCTTTTGGTTTATACGTTTCTGCAAGAAAACGTACAATAAGCTGTCTCACCCACTCCACGGTAGGCCCTGATAGAGACAGTCCTAACTCTGTCCCTAGTGCTACGGTAAAAACCTGCCAGTGTGTACATACCTCAGCTGGACAGGGTGAGGGAGAGCACAGGACTATCTCACCTTGTAGGGCTGTGTGGGTGGCAGCTCTGTGTGCAGACTTCATATGGGAGGGGCAGGTGCCTCCAATCTGCTGTTACCAGCAGTGGTGAATACAAGGGCAAAAAAATATGAGTCTGCACACATTGGAAGCAGCAGTGTGAACTGCAACCAATCCCCACCAAAAACATGATAAACAGGTGCAAAAACAGTATATGAATCACACAAAAGGCGCTCTGCTGTAAAAATATAAATAATAGCAAGTGCTGTAACAAAAACAGGGCCTTTTGGTTTATACGTTTCTGCAAGAAAACGTACAATAAGCTGTCTCACCCACTCCACGGTAGGCCCTGATAGAGACAGTCCTAACTCTGTCCCTAGTGCTACGGTAAAAACCTGCCAGTGTGTACATACCTCAGCTGGACAGGGTGAGGGAGAGCACAGGACTATCTCACCTTGTAGGGCTGTGTGGGTGGCAGCTCTGTGTGCAGACTTCATATGGGAGGGGCAGGTGGCTCCAATCTGCTGTTACCAGCAGTGGTGAATACAAGGGCAAAAAAATATGAGTCTGCACACATTGGAAGCAGCAGTGTGAACTGCAACCAATCCCCACCAAAAACATGATAAACAGGTGCAAAAACAGTATATGAATCACACAAAAGGCGCTCTGCTGTAAAAATATAAATAATAGCAAGTGCTGTAACAAAAACAGGGCCTTTTGGTTTATACGTTTCTGCAAGAAAACGTATAATAAGCTGTCTCACCCACTCCACGGTAGGCCCTGATAGAGACAGTCCTAACTTTGTCCCTAGTGCTACGGTAAAAACCTGCCAGTGTGTACATACCTCAGCTGGACAGGGTGAGGGAGAGCACAGGACTATCTCACCTTGTAGGGCTGTGTGGGTGGCAGCTCTGTGTGCAGACTTCATATGGGAGGGGCAGGTGCCTCCAATCTGCTGTTACCAGCAGTGGTGAATACAAGGGCAAAAAAATATGAGTCTGCACACATTGGAAGCAGCAGTGTGAACTGCAACCAATCCCCACCAAAAACATGATAAACAGGTGCAAAAACAGTACATGAATCACACAAAAGGCGCTCTGCTGTAAAAATATAAATAAATAGCAAGTGCTGTAACAAAAACAGGGCCTTTTGGTTTATACGTTTCTGCAAGAAAACGTACAATAAGCTGTCTCACCCACTCCACGGTAGGCCCTGATAGAGACAGTCCTAACTCTGTCCCTAGTGCTACGGTAAAAACCTGCCAGTGTGTACATACCTCAGCTGGACAGGGTGAGGGAGAGCACAGGACTATCTCACCTTGTGTATGCATGGCAGGTCGCCTCCCACATCTTGTTGGTAGAAGTGATTTTATCAGCCTGCAGCTGGGCTTGCTTCACATTTGGGCTCTGACTGCGTCCTGTAAGTGCATTTGGTTTCTGTTTTTGGCATGGATGGTGAGTTTTCTGATGCTGCTTTTTTCTAGTAGTTTTTGTACAATTTTGTTAGGACTGGTGAGCATGGGATCCCTTGTCGTGGGTCACCAGCTTAAATGTCTTGGGCCAACACATGAACCAAAATCCCATCTATAAAGGTTTTTTATTTATCATATAAAAAACTTTTGCACTTTTTTATCCATCTAGGGTGCAGTTGGGCCCATAGGGGCGCCATTCATCTAGTGGTGCAGAAGCATCGTACTGTGCGGCCCAATGCTCAGGCAGCGGAGCGGTTGGGTAGCTTTCAGACACTCTGCATCATATGTATCAGTGTGAATGGTGCTCTATGCAGGCCTAGTGTATGCATGGCAGGTCGCCTCCCACATCTTGTTGGTAGAAGTGATTTTATCAGCCTGCAGCTGGGCTTGCTTCACATTTGGGCTCTGACTGCGTCCTGTAAGTGCATTTGGTTTCTGTTTTTGGCATGGATGGTGAGTTTTCTGATGCTGCTTTTTTCTAGTAGTTTTTGTACAATTTTGTTAGGACTGGTGAGCATGGGATCCCTTGTCGTGGGTCACCAGCTTAAATGTCTTGGGCCAACACATGAACCAAAATCCCATCTATAAAGGTTTTTTATTTATCATATAAAAAACTTTTGCACTTTTTTATCCATCCAGGGTGCAGTTGGGCCCATAGGGGCGCCATTCATCTAGTGGTGCAGAAGCATCGTACTGTGCGGCCCAATGCTCAGGCAGCGGAGCGGTTTGGTAGCTTTCAGACACTCTGCATCATATGTATCAGTGTGAATGGTGCTCTATGCAGGCCTAGTGTATGCATGGCAGGTCGCCTCCCACATCTTGTTGGTAGAGAAGTGATTTTATCAGCCTGCAGCTGGGCTTGCTTCACATTTGGGCTCTGACTGCATCCTGTAAGTGCATTTGGTTTCTGTTTTTGGCATGGATGGTGAGTTTTCTGATGCTGCTTTTTTCTAGTAGTTTTTGTACAATTTTGCTAGGACTGGTGAGCATGGGATCCCTTGTCGTGGGTCACCAGCTTAAATGTCTTGGGCCAACACATGAACCAAAATCCCATCTATAAAGGTTTTTTATTTATCATATAAAAAACTTTTGCACTTTTTTATCCATCCAGGGTGCAGTTGGGCCCATAGGGGCGCCATTCATCTAGTGGTGCAGAAGCATCGTACTGTGCGGCCCAATGCTCAGGCAGCGGAGCGGTTGGGTAGCTTTCAGACACTCTGCATCATATGTATCAGTGTGAATGGTGCTCTATGCAGGCCTAGTGTATGCATGGCAGGTCGCCTCCCACATCTTGTTGGTAGAAGTGATTTTATCAGCCTGCAGCTGGGCTTGCTTCACATTTGGGCTCTGACTGCGTCCTGTAAGTGCATTTGGTTTCTGTTTTTGGCATGGATGGTGAGTTTTCTGATGCTGCTTTTTTCTAGTAGTTTTTGTACAATTTTGTTAGGACTGGTGAGCATGGGATCCCTTGTCGTGGGTCACCAGCTTAAATGTCTTGGGCCAACACATGAACCAAAATCCCATCTATAAAGGTTTTTTATTTATCATATAAAAAACTTTTGCACTTTTTTATCCATCCAGGGTGCAGTTGGGCCCATAGGGGCGCCATTCATCTAGTGGTGCAGAAGTATTGTACTGTGCGGCCCAATGCTCAGGCAGCGGAGCGGTTGGGTAGCTTTCAGACACTCTGCATCATATGTATCAGTGTGAATGGTGCTCTATGCAGGCCTAGTGTATGCATGGCAGCTCGCCTCCCACATTTTGCTGGTAGAGGTGAGTCATCAGCCAGCAGCTGGGCTTGCTTCACATTTGGGCTCTGACTGCGTCCTGTAAGTGCATTTGGTTTCTGTTTTTGGCATGGATGGTGAGTTTTCTGATGCTGCTTTTTTCTAGTAGTTTTTGTATAAACCCAATTTACAAAATGAAATATGGAAAAAACAGGAGCTCCAAGCAATTGAAACCCATAACACAGTGTAAAACTCACCGTTTAATCTATTGCAATTCTGGTAGGATTATACCATCACTTATACCACAATGTGAATGGGGTAAAGAATAGTACTAAAGCCAATTCTTCAACTGCTGTTAATTTGTTTATTCTGCCTCCAAAAGAGCACAGTAATGTTCAGCTCACAGTTATCCTGTGCTTACACAGGCTTTATGTGTAAATCTCTAAAAAACATGATTTAGACAAAATTCCTAATGGTAAATAATTGTAATGAGGCAGATGGAGTCACTTTGAACTTCTGTCTGGCCAGTGGTCCAGTGGTGTCCATCTTTTTACGTGTCTTTTTTAGACATACATAAAAGTGCGGTCATCTGAAGTTTTGTGCACTTTTGAAAAGATAGACACCGATGAACAGCGGCCAAATGGAGCCCAGATTAACTCTGCTGCCTCATTATAGTGAATGGATCTGTTGAGTTTCACCTGAATCATGTATTTTGGAGCTGTAGATGGTAATCCTAATGTAAGTGCTTAGCAGAGAGTACAGGATAAATGTATACTGATCCAAAATGTTCTATATCCCATATTGCCAACAATAGCATTCAACTAAGCCCACAAAAAACAGGTCACTACTCAGGTCTGTCATCTGGTAACGGAAATATAGGGGGCTTCCAAGTTCCGGTAGCGCAAGGGCTCTGGAAAAGCACTATTGCTCCCCCCAAAAAGAAAACTAACAAAACCTTCTCTTCTAAATCAAAATGCCCCCTTCTCTTCTATGCAACACAATATATCTAAACCGCACTTAACATCAACATGTTTGGCATTGTTGTAGTGAGGAAGCCCGCTGGTGTGTGTTTCCAGAAGCATGAGCTGGGCACAATGTACGGGCGCTACAATGTACTGGGCACTACAAGGGCTTATTTACTATTTTTAATTTCACAACATTCACTCCATTCGACTCCATGGGTGTTTTCCAAAGGCAAAATCGTCACTACACCCATAGATGTCAAGACGGGGGGGGGAGGGGCGCACTGCTTATTATATGAAATCAAGGCTGGTGCTCACCGTACCAAGTGGAGCATATAGAAAAGGGAACAAGAGAAGACAAGGTACGTATGGGAGCAACACCAGTTCAAAATATCGGCAAATAGACAAAAAATTGTGTGATATATACAAGAGTTTATTAATGTGCAAAAAACCTTTTGGATAAAAACAATTAAAACTATACATCCATAGATGAACTCCCAAAGGGGTGTAATTTCCAAAATATGGTAACTTGAGGTGATTCTACTGTTCTGGCATTTAGGTGCTCATAAAATTGAATTCACAAACTATTTAGGAAAATCTGTTCTCCATTTGAGGAAAAATTGCGTGACACATTATGTGACCTTTTTTTTAAAATTTTTTTCTTTTTTTTTTACCTATTCTCCTTGTCAAAATAGGAAATCAGGTTAAAACAATATTTTAGAGGTAAAGATATATAATTATTTCTTCTTCACCACCCAATAGTATAACATTTTGTGACACACCTGTGATGTCAATATGCTCATTGCATCCCTAGATTAATTCATTAAGGGGTATAGTTTGTTAAATGTGACCTTACCTGTGGAGACATAATACCAGAAGCGTTGGGAGTATTCAGCTCCGGTATGGGTCATACTGTTCAATGTAAATTAAGTTATGCGTCACAAAATTGGGTGTATTAAAGTTAATTTCATCACCCTATAGGCACTTTAACCTATTAGGGGACACGCTGAGAAATAGTTATACATACCATTATGGATTTTTAAAGCTGGGAAGATAGTTATTTGCCCTTTAATGTTTTTCACAGAAGGATTATCCACCCAGATTGAATCCTACCAATAGAAGTGTCCCCATAAAGTCTTCTTTAACTACAAGCTAACTGCAAGTTCCCTCCTGATTTGCATGGACAAAGCAGTGGGTGCAGACTCACAGTATTTCGTGTCAACCCATCATATTAGGGGGACCCGGCAGTGTCTATTGATGTATTCATTCTATCGAGTAATACGTTTGTAGTCCATGATGAGCCTTTTTTGACATTATAAAAGGCGAAAGGCATCTGTCGGGGTGTTGGACCATATTTATGGTCAGATATCGATATTTCATTAACCTACCCTATCTTGGGGACATCGGACAGGAGCATAGACATGACCAAATGACTATAGGAACTTCACAGACGGCTTGGAGCTCACTGTTATTGGTGACAAGGCGTAGAGGTCTTTTATATACAGATTTATCTACAAAACACAGGGACAGGTGTACTCCCCAGAAATTTTCAATGTGTTCAGATCTCTCTGGGGACAACGGTCTACTAACTTACCTATGTATCTAACTCAGTCAAATCTTTCTCCTCCTTCTCCTTGAAGAGGTAGATATTGTGTGTCTTTGTGTATGTGGGGGTTGGGTTTCATATATGTCACTAGTGCATGCTAATCACTAGTCTACACTGCATTTTAATTAAACTATTAAAACTGAATTAATTTATGAGTTCTTCTTTATTTTTGTGCAGAACCATAAGCAAAGTCATTATCTAGATAGTTAAAATCAGTCATAACCAATACTGTAGTAGCCTGTGCAGTTCATGCCATCTGATTATACAGACAAGCTTCCAACCCCAGTTCTGGGGGAGGCTGGGGAGTCTTATAGATTACACCCAAATTTTCCTTTTCAGCGTTTACCTCTCTTTGTGAGGCACTTATTTCTTTGGAACATGCGTTTTACTCCTAACAGACCTAATATGCTTCCTCCTTTTTTATTTCACTTGACTTTTTTAAAGTGCCCCCGGACTATTTACAGACCAATCATATCAAGAATCTGGCCAAGTCTCTGCAATGCCAGCTACAGTGTTGGCCAAAAGTATTGACACCCCTGCAATTCTGTCAGCTAATACTCCGTTTCTTCCTGAAAATGATTGCAATCACAAATTCTTTGGTATTATTATCTTCATTTAATTTGTCTTCAATGAAAAAACACAAAAGAGAATGAAGCAAAAAGCAAAACATTGATCATTTCACACAAAACTCCAAAAATGGGCCAGACAAAAGTATTGATACTAATACTTGGTTGCACAACTTTAGCCAAAATAACTGCGATCAACCCCTTCCGGTAACCATCAATGAGTTTCTTACAATGCTCTGCTGGAATTTTAGACCATTCTTCTTTGGCAAACTGCTCCAGGTCCCTGATATTAGAAGGGTGCCTTCTCCAAACTGCCATTTTTAGATCTCTCCACAGGTGTTCTATGGGATTCAGGTCTGGACTCATTGCTGGCTACCTTAGAAGTCTCCAGTGCTTTCTCTCAAACCATTTTCTAGTGATTTTTGAAGTGTGTTTTGGGTCATTGTCCTGCTAGAAGACCCATGACCTCTGAGGGAGACCCAGCTTTCTCACACTGGGCCCTACATTATGCTGCAAAATTTGTTGGTAGTCTTCAGACTTCATAATGCCATGCACACGGTCAAGCAGTCCAGTGCCAGAGGCAGCAAAGCAACCCCAAAAACATCAGGGAACCTCCGCCATGTTTGACTGTAGGGACCGTGTTCTTTTCTTTGAATGCCTCTTTTTTCTCCTGTAAACTCTATGTTGATGCCTTTGCCCAAAAAGCTCTACTTTCGTCTCATCTGACCAGAGAGCATTCTTCCAAAACATTTTAGGCTTTCTCAGGTATGTTTTGGCAAACTCCAGCCTGGCTTTTTTGTGTCTCGGGGTAAGAAATGGGGTCTTCCTGGGTCTCCTACCATACAGTCCCTTTTCATTCAGACGCCGACGGATAGTACGGGTTGACACTGTTGTACCCTCGGACTGCAGGGCAGCTTGAACTTGTTTGGATGTTAGTCGAAGTCCTTTATCCACCATCCGCACAATCTTGCGCTGAAATCTCTAGTCAATTTTTCTTTTCCGTCCACATCTAGGGAGGTTAGCCACAGTGCCATGGGCTTTAAACATCTTGATGACACTGCGCACGGTAGACACAGGAACATTCAGGTCTTTGGAGATGGACTTGTAGCCTTGAGATTGCTCATGCTTCCTCACAATTTGGTTTCTCAAGTCCACAGACAGTTCTTTTGTCTTCTTTCTTTTCTCCATGCTCAATGTGGTACACACCAGGACATAGGAAAGAGGTTGAGTCAATTTTAATCCATGTCAACTGGCTGCAAGCGTGATTTAGTTATTGCCAACACCTGTTAGGTGCCACAGGTAAGTTACAGGTGCTGTTAATTACACAAATTAGAGAAGCATCACATGATTTTTCTAAGGGTGCCAATACTTTTGTCCACCCCTTTTGTTATGTTTGGGGTGGAACTATATCCAATTTGGCTTTAGGACAATTCTTTTTGTGTTTTTTTTCATTGAAGACAAATTAAATGAAGATAATAATACCAAGAATTTGTGATTGCAATCATTTTCAGGAAGAAACTGAGTATTATCTAACAGAATTGCAGGGGTGTCAATACTTTTGGCCAACACTGTATGTCAATGTGCCTGTATCATTGTGCATTATATGTGTAGCAGAATAATAGGACAATCACAGAACCAGTATCCTTATTTGCTCTCTCTTTTCTATCTTCTGATGTGTGTGTGTACATATATAATATATAGGAAAATATTGTGTGTGTGTGTGTGTGTGTGTGTATAAATATGTATACACAGTGGTATGCAAAGATTTGGCAACCTTTGGGCAAAATTGCTGGTATTATGAACAGTTAAGCAAGTTAATGATAAAATGATCTTTAAGGGTACCTTCTCATGCCACAACCAGGAGAGACATTTTTGGAGGCGATATTTCTCGCTGGAATTATCGCCGCCAAATTGCCTCCTTATTGCGGCGTGTATTTCAGGAATTTGCCGGCAATAAAACCAATGTCGCCTGGTTTCGATTTCACGGCACTGCATTGATAAAATGTTAAAAACACTGTTTTTAATACTAAATTTAGCATTTTAACCCGCTCCTGCAGCTGAGTGCTACATGTCGGCACCGTGCTGCAGGAGCGGGTATGAAGGCGGTGTGTAAGGGGTTAATGTTATTGAGGTACGTGGCCCCAGAGTGTGCCCACACTCCCCTGGTGCCATGTACCACATAACATTGGCAGCTCAGGGGTTAAGCAAGCAAGTGTGCAGAAGCCGCACTATGTCGACTCTGCTTCATTCATTATTAAAAAGCCGGTGGGTTGTCTGTTTTGTGAATAGTGGAGCTGTCCTCTGGTGCTGAATCCGGCTTCAGCATAAGCAATCATCACCACAGCAGAGGACATCTCGTCTTATACTGTAATGAGATGTACGCAAATTGCGCATCTCCTCATTACAGTATAAGACGAGATGTACTCTGCTGTGGTGATGATCGCTTATACTGAAGCCGGCTTCAGCACCAGAGCAGAGGACAGCTCCGCTATTCACAAAACAGTTTAGTAAATGTTCACGCAGCACTGACAAATCACACTACCTGCCGGCGTTTTAAGAATGAATGAAGCAGAGCCAACATAGTGCGGCTTCTGCACACTTGCTTGCTTAACCCCTGAGCTGGCAATCTTATGTGGTACATGGCTCCAGGGGAGTGTTGGGCATTCTCTGGGGCCATGTAGCTCTAACATTAACCCCTTACACACCGCATGCATAGCCGCTTCGGCAGCTGTGTGCCGATATGTAGCACCCAGCTGCCGGAGCGGCTTTTCCATGTAAAATCACACACACATTTAAATAAATTTAAGTTTTTAAAACAATGTTACATACAATAATGTGCCAGTGCTGCTGTCACAGCGCTGGCACATTATTGTAACGCCATTGCTCAGCATCGGATGGAAAAATCTTACTCCGATACTGGCGTGCTGCCAAAATGGATATCGTTACCGATATCCTTGTGTGTGACAACGCACGAACGATATATACATATTGTTCGTACGATGTCTATCACGTGACTTTTGTAAGGATATTGTTCAGGATATCCTTGCGTGTAACACCACTGTTAGTAAAGGCCAGGTGATGCAAATTTCACAGCTTTATAAAAACCCAGCCTCCTCTAACTTTTTGCCAAAAACCAGCAGTCATAGGTCCTTCTAAGCAGCTGCCAAGCATTCTGAATATGAAAATGGTGGAGGCCCACAGAGCAGGAGAAGGCTTTAAGAAAATAGCAAAGTTTTTAGGTTGTTCTTTCCTCAGTTTGAAATGTAATTAAGAAATGGCAATTAACAGGAACATTGGAGGTCAAGATAAGGTATGGAAGACCAAGCAAAATATCAGTGAGAACTGCTTGTAGAATTGCTTGAGAGGCAAATCAGAATCCCCGCTTGACTGCAAAAGACCTTCAGGAAGATTTAGCAGATTCTGGAATTGTGGTGTATTGTTCTACTGTTCAGAGACATATGGCCTTCATGGAAGAGTTATCGGAAGAAAAACTCTCTTGTATCCTCACCATAAAATGTAGCGACAGAAGTATGCAAAAGAACATGTAAACTAGCCTGATGCATTTTGAAACAAATCCTGTGGGCCAATAAGATTAAAATAGAACTCTATGGCCACAATGATCGAAGGTATGTGTGGAGAGAAAAGTGCACAGAATTTCAGGAAAAGAACATCTCGCCAACCATTAAGCATGGAGATGTAACAATCATACTTTGGGGTTGTTTTGCAGGCAATGGCACACAGAATATTGCACGAGTAGGGGAAAGAATGGATTCAGTTAAATTTCAACAAATTCTTGATGCAAACATAACATCATCTGTAAGGAAGCTGAAGCTGAAAAGATAATGGCTTCTACAAATGGATAATGATTCTAAACACACATTAAAATCCACAATAGACTACCTCAAAAGGTGCAAGCTAAGGGATTTATAATGGCTCTCACAGTCTCATGATGTGAACATCATTGAAAATCTGTGGCTAGATCTCAAAAGAGCAGAACATGCAAGACGACCCAGGAATCTCACAGAACTGGAAGACTTTTTCCAATGAATGGAAGAAAAACCCTCAAACAAGAACTGAAAAATTCTTGCCTGACTACAAAAAACATTTACAAGCTGTGATGCTTTTTTGGAGCGCCAAGGCCTGGACACTCAGACCACTGAGTAACTGTGGCCTTGGCTTCACATGAACAGTGGGTGCATGATATACAGGTTGCAGAGTTTATAATAACAAAAATAGAAGAGAAAAAATAGAAGATTGTGATGCCAGTTGGGATATTTGTCTGGAATATGACCGACAATCAGCGTTACCATTTACTGAAGACTCCAGGGAAGTTCAGGGAATGCAATGTACCTCTCACCAGGCTTCTTGTCTGACCTCCACAATGGGGGTTTGACTCCTCTGCTGAGTTGTAGTTTAGCCTTCCTGCTGCTGAATGTCCTTCTGGAACACAAGGTTTCTTGGAGCTTGAAACTTCCAATACCATCTAGTATTTGTTCCATGCGTTTGCACTACAGCCAAGATGGTAGCTTGGATCCTGTGGGCACACAAGCTTGCAGCAGTTTCCTGATCCTATTATGCTGCTGAGCTCCTGGGAACTGAACGTTGCTGCTGGGAGTTAGAATCCACACAGCACTTCAGATTTACCACTAGATCTTCGAAGTCTGGGTGGCCTAGGGACTGAGATTCCGCCGTTTTGCAGCTTTTCTCTTCCGAGGGCCTATGGCCCCGCATCAAGGATGTTGTGCTACTTACTCCACTACTAACTAACTGACTAATTCCAAGCACCTCCTCCCCATTTCGGGACTGTGTTCAAAGGCCTAAGCTCTGGCAAAAGTGCACAGCTCCCAGTAAGGTGTCGGAGTCAATATGTGAATGCAACTGTTCCCAGCAGGGAAATCAAACTTCTATCAGAGCTGGAAATACTTAATGCAATATTACATTTTCAACCATTTTGTGGTGATTCAAACCCAAGTGCCACACTTGCAAACAAGGTGCTACTAGGTGCTAACCAAGCAGGGTGCCCAAACTTCTGAACTGGCCCATTTTTCTTTTTGTACTTTTTAAAATGTTTAAGATTTTATTTTTTTTAATAAAATACAAAGGAACAAATGAGGTATCTGCAACTTTATGCCTTTTAGAGATCATTTCATCTTCAACCTGCTTAACTGTTCACAATAACAGTAATTTTAACTAGGGGTGCCAAACTTTAGCATGCCAATGTGTGTGTGTGTATATATACCGTGTTTTCCCAAAAGTAAGACCGTCTTACATTTTTTTGGGGGCCAAAAGTGGCCCCCTGTCTTACTTTCGGGGGGGGCCTTACATTGGGGGCCCCACCATCCATCCATCCACACACTGCAGCCATCCATCCCCACATTCCCACACATACAGACACATGCATACACATATATACACACCATACACACCACACACACAGTCACACACACACACATAGCACCGCTTCTTACCGGGTCCGGTGTGGGGTCCCCGATGGTCCTGTGCCGTCCTCTGTGCTCCAGTCCAGTCCCCAAGATGATCCGCTGCCATCCGCCGTGTTCCGGTGCCGTTTTGCACCGGTATTGCTGGTCCTAGGCTCCATGGTCCCTGCTCTTCCGGAGTTCAGGCCGCAGCTCCGCCCAGGTCATAGTGTGGGCCAATCAGCATAGCGGCACTGACGTTAGAGGCAAGCGCCCGATGACGCTTGCTTCTGACGTGAGCGCCGCTATGCTGATTGGCCCACACTATGACCTGGGCGGAGCTGCGGCCTGAACTCCGGAAAAGCAGGGACCATGGAGCCTAGGACTGTCAATACCGGTGCAAAACGGCACCGGAACACGGCGGACGGCAGCGGATCATCTCGGGGACCGAACCGGAGCACAGAGGACGGCACAGGACCATCGGGGACCCGACACCGGACCCGGTAAGAAGCGGTGCTATGTGTGTGTGTGTGACTGTGTGTGTGGTGTGTATGGTGTGTATATATGTGTATGCTTGTGTCTGTATGTGTGTATGTATGTATGTATGTACACCCCCCCCCCGTGTTTCCCCGATAGTAAGACCCCCCCTCCCCCCTACCCTGCCTTACATTCGGGGGGGTCTTACATTAGCAGACCCCCCGTACCCCCCCCACCCTGTCTTACTTTTGGGGGGGTCTTACTATCGGGAAAACACGGTATATATATATTATATATATATATATATATATATATATATATATATTACAATGTGTGTACAGTTGAAACCAGAAGTTTACATACACTATATAAAAAGACACATATGTATATTTTTCTCACTATATAACATGAAATCAGAATAACCCGTTTCCTGTTTTTAGTCATTTAGGATTTCCATAATTATTAATTTTTGCTAAATACCAGAATAGTGAAAGAAAATTCTTTAAGGCAATTTTATTACTTTCTGCAAAGTCAGAAGTTTACATACATTTCATTAGTATTTGAAACCATTGACCTTGAACTGTATGACTTGGTTCAAACGTTTTTGATATCCTTCCACAAACTTCTCACAATAGTTGGTGGGAATTTGGCCCATTCCTCCTGACAGAATTGGTGTAACTGAGCCATGTTTGTAGGTCGCCTTGCTCGCACCTGCCTTTTCAGCTATGCCCATAAATGTTCAATAGGATTGAAATCAGGGCTTGTGATGGCCACTCCAAAACATTGACTTTGTTATCCTTAAGCCACTTTGTAACCAGTTTGGCAGTATGCTTTGGGTCATTGTCCATTTGGAACATCACAAAGCTCTCACTGATCTCAAGGAGACCAGTCTAGGGAAACACTGTGGACAGTTGGCTAAAGCGCTCAAGCACAGTAAAATCCATGGTGCATTGCTCCCTGGCAATTTGAATAAGCAAATGGAGTCCGTGGAGCCTCGTTTAAGAGTCTCAAACATGGGACTAGCCAGATATCCCTCCAGGGAAGGACCTAGCCCTGGGGTTGACTCCTTGCAGAGACCACCATAACCACCATATTGAATGACCCTTTTAGTCACTATCCCGCTCAGTTACGAGCTTAAGGATATGACAAGGGAATCACCAAAAATTTGGTAATTCACTTGTCATATCCTTAAGCTCGTAACTGAGCCGGATAGTGACTAAAAGGGCCACTTAATATGGTGGTTATGGTGGTCTCCGCAAGGAGTCTAGTAATTCCCTTGTCATATCCTTAAGCTTGTAACTGAGCCGGATAGTGACTAAAAGGGCCACTTAATATGGTGGTTATGGTGATCTCCGCAAGGAGTCAACCCAAGGGCTAGGTCCTTCCTTGGAGTGATATATGGCTAGTCCCGTGTTTGAGACTCCTAAACAAGGCTTCACGGACTCCATTTGCATATTCAAATTCCCAGGGGGCAATGCACCATGGATTTTACTGTGTTTGAGCACTTTAGCCAGCTGCCTGCAGTGTTTCCCTCGACTGGTCTCCCTGAGATCAGTGAGAGCTTTGTGATGTTGGTCTACCAGGCATTGCTCCCACCTAGCCAGAATCCTACTCCACACTGGTGAGGGGCAATACTCTGAAACAGCTGTCTGTGGATGGATACCTGGTTTTGGTAATTCCTTTGTTACATCCTTAAGCTCGTAACTGAGCGGGATAGTGACTAAAAGGGCCACTTAATATGGTGCTTATGGTGGTCTACGCAAGGAGTCAACCCCAGGGCTAGGTCCTTCCCTGGAGGGATATCTGCCCACTCCTGTGTTTGAGACTCTTAAACGAGGCTCTACAGACTCCATTTGCATTTTCCATTTGGAAGACCTATTTTCACCCAAGCTTTAACTCCCTGGCTGATGTCTTGAGATGTTGCTCCAGTATTGCCACATAATCTTCTTTCCTCATGATGCCATCTATTTTGTGAAGTGCCCCAGTCCCTCCTGCAGCAAAACAACCCCTTAATGTGATGCTGCCACCTCCGTGTTTCACAGTTGGGATGGTGTTCTTAGGATGCCAAATTTCTTTATTTTTCCTCCAAATGTAACGATAGTTATTATAGCCAAGCAGTTACATTTTAGTTTTGTCAGACCAAAAGGCATATCTCCAAAAATGTCAGTCTTTGTTCTTGTGTGCAAAAATTAATCTGCCTTTTTTATGTTTCTTTTGGAGTAATGGCTTCCTCCTTGCAGAGTGGCCTTTCAGCCTATGTTGATCGAGTACTCATTTCAGTGGGGATAATGACACAATCTTACCAGTTTCCACCATCAGCTTCACCAGGTCTTTTGCTTTTGTTCTTGGGTTGATATGCACATGACGAACCAAAGCACATTCATCTCTGGGACACAGAACCCGTCTCCTTCCTGAGTAGTATGATGCCTGGACATTCCCATCTTGTTTGCACTTGTATATAATTATTTGTACAGATGAACAAGGCACCTTCAGGTATCTTAAAATTGCGGCAACCCAAGGATGAACCAGACTTCTACAAGTCCACAATTCTCTTCCTGATATCTTGGCTGATTTCTTTGGACTTCCCCTTGATGCTACACAAAGAAGCAGTGTGAACGTGATCATACAGACGCGTTCTTTGTGTGTAGGGCTCATTAGTTTTCTGTAAATTTGCTTCTTGCCTTGCAAGAGAGGTGAGTTCCCCGCCCCTCACTCTGGGCTCTGCACACAAAAAGCTGCTTCCAACCTCAGTCCATGTCGGACACTGGACCTGTTTGGACCCTGTTCAGTAGGTACACATTTACATGATCGGGTTTTATTACAACAGATAGGACTGCTTCGTTATGGGTACACCGTGATGAGGTGAAGCAGCTTGAAGTACATTTTATGCGCAAAAAATGTATGGACCAAGTACCCTGTTTATTTATATTTTTTACTGCACTTGCATTTTTAACTTTTTTACTGCAGAGTACTTTACATGTTTAATGGACAAGGTTTTTTGCATGACAAAGAAGCAGTGTGTTTCAGGGGTGCATTAAAATACATTCATAGGCGTGTCTCTAATTTACTCAGATGTTGCGAATAAACCTTAGTAATAGTGGTGTATGTAAATTTGGACTTTTCAGACAGTAATCAAAATGCCTTAAAACATCCTCTACTTCTCATTATTCTGGCATTTGGCAAATCTAAATAATTCTGGTAATCCTAATTGACCTAAAATGGAATAGGTTTATTCTGATTTCATGTCAGATTGTGAGAAAAACATACACTTTACAAAAATACACATTTATGTAAACTTCTGGTTTCAACTGCATGTATATTCATATCTACTAAACATGATCTTTTTTCCTTTATCTTATTCTCTTTTGTCTTCTATGATATGTATAACAATCACCGGTGCTCAGTAATTGATCATAATTTAGGATCTAACATCAAGTGTCTATGTAACAAGAGTATAATTAAATAACAGTGTTTATTGCTATCAGAAAAGAAATGAGCAAAGCATCAGAAGAAATGTGGAAACTGACTAAATAAATGAAATTAGGAAGGAAAGGGAAACTTAAAATGAACAGTAAAAAATGCTTTGACAATGATGACTCATTTTTTCCTTTATATCAGCGAGAGAGAAGCCTTTAGAACAAAGACAATCTCTAAAGGGAATTATTCAACAGGTTTTTGTTATGTAATATTAAGACAGCATGCTATTAGAGTTGACATAAAAATTGCCACAAAGTGTGCTGTTGTTTACCTGCAATGATTGTTTTAGCACTACAGTAAGGAAGTGTATGAACTCCAGCGCCACCTTTAGGTAGCTCCTCAAAGTCATAGTCTCTTTCTGACAAGCTTTTTAATATGACTAGGGATTCGTGCCAGATCAGTAACCCAAACTACAGACGCTGCGTTTCGGGGTAACTGCCCCTCATCAGTGTAGTGTGTGGGATATTCTGATCTGGCTGTCTTCTTATGGTTGCAGGCAAACTCCTCTCCATAAGGTAGATAGCAAGTTCCTCAGACCTCGTCTTAGCCCACTCACACAGCCAGATCAGAATATCCCACACAGTACACTGATGAGGGGCAGTTACCCCGAAACACAGCGTCTGTAGTTTGGGGTACTGATCTGGCACAAATCCCTAGTCATATTAAAAAGCTTGTCAGAAAGGGACTATGACTTTGAGGAGCTACCTAGAGGTGGCGCTGGAGTTCATCCACTTCCTTACTGAAGTGCAAATTTGCATATTTCCTAGAGGAGGGATGTGGCTTTAAATCTCCTTACCTACTTCACTGTATTCTTATGGTTGCAGGCAAACTCCTCTCTATAAGGTAGATAGCAAGTTCCCCAGACCTTTTTTTAGCACTAGTAATTCATCAGCTGTGATTAGCAGCTTCTCACTGTCTGTAGATATTATATACAGAGCATAGTGTTGGTGGGGGCAGCTCCTTTTTTTATCTCTGCTGCATTATAAATCTAAAAACTTTGCGTTAAAACGGCTGCACCCAGTAATCTAAGTGATACATTGTTGGATTTAGGGTCTTTTTGCCTGCATCATGCTGCTCTCAAATTAAGTAGCAAAACCAACTGACAGATTCTTTTTAGTTCTGGCCATGCTGAGTCAGGCCTGGTTTTAGAGAAACCCTATTCCAAAGGGCAGTACTGTAGCTTCCAGGGCCTGTGGCCATAGGCCTACTTACACTGTGGAGCCCACCTGGATGACAGCTGTTCTTAATTGTATTGGATTGCATAGACTGCTAAAATACAGGGTGTACTATTTATATGGATGCACCTAAATATAATGGGAATGGTTGGTGATATCAACTTCCTGTTTGTGGCACATTAGTATATGGGAGAGGGAAAATGTTTTCCAGATGGGTGGTGACCATGGCACCCATTTTGGATCCAAGTTTATTTTTTTCAATGGAAGAGGGCCGTATGACATCAAACTTAATTTCATAAGAAAAACAATGGTGTGCTTGTTTTTTTTTTCTCAATTAGATTTGTATTAAAAATGTTAACAGATTATAAACAAGAGTATTTTGTTTCAAACATGGAAATAGAAACAATGCAGGTTACAGTAAATATGCTTAAGGCTGCATTCACACATTGCGTATTTTGCTGCGCTTTTTTACGCGCGCTTTTCAAAATACGCAATGTGCCTTTTGTCTGCCAGCAAAGTGAATGTGAAATTCACTTTGCAGTGCAGACATCGCGCAAAAATACACAGTGCGTTTTCAGGGAGAAAGCGCAGCTGCGTAAAGAATTGATATGTCAATTGTTTACGCAGCTGCTCCTGCGTATTCTCCCAGAGGGGAGGAAGAATCCTGCTTCCTCCTCCCCTCTGTGACAGCTGTGGCCGCCCATTAGATTTCACAGTGTATTAATATACACTGTGAAATCTAAATTAAACAGAGGCAAGTGTATGAAAAATAAAAAAGAATGAAATACTTACCCTCCGACGCCTTTTCCCGGTGTCCGGTCTCCGGTTCCAAGTGAGATGTGTTCTGACAGGACCTGTGGTGACGTCAGAGGGGCGTTCCCGGGCACTTGCGGTCATGTGATACATATCACATGACCGCGAGCAGCCAATCAGCGCTGGGAACGCCCCGGGAACACCCCTCTGACGTCACCACAGGTCCTGTCAGAACACATCTCACTTGGAACCGGAGACCAGACAGCGGGAAAAAGCGTCGGAGAGGTGAAGTATTCATTCTTTTTTATTTTTCATTCACTTGCTTTTGTTTAATTTAGATTTCACAGTGTATATTAATACACTGTGAAATCCAATGGGGCTGTCACAGAGGGGAGCAGGATTCTTCCTCCCCTCTGTGACATCACTGCGCTTTCTGGAGTAAAGAAAGCGCAGTGTGTGAAAGCCCCTGCGTATTTTGTTGCGCTTTTTTGCGCGGACGAAAAACGCGGCAAAAAGCGCGCGCAAAATAGCGCAGCAAAATGCGCAAATGTGTGAACGCAGCCTAAGGGCCCTTTCACATCAGCGTTTTTTGAAATTCGCGGCAGATGCGGTGAAAAAACCGCATCTGCCTCGATTACCGCATACCGGCCGCACTTGCGGCGCGGTTTGCGGTAAACGCCATGCAAAGTATAGGCGTACTTGCGTCAGGTGCGGCAAGTGCGGTTTTGCACTTGCGGCAGGTGCAGCCGCGAAAAAAAACCGCGGCTGACCTGCCGCAAGTACGCCAATACTTTGCATGGCGTTTACAGCAACCGCGCCGCAAGTGCAGCCGGTATGCGGTAATCGCGGCAGATGCGGTTTTTTCACCGCATCTGCCGCGAATTTCAAAAAACAAAAAAAAAAATAAATAAATAAAACTTTTGGTCCCCTCACTTTAGGGTTTTGGTGTGTATTATGCTCTGGTGATCTGCTTGCCTTTGCAGTATTATTGTATACCAGCTTATAGTCTTAATATTTGTTACTTATTTCAGTTTTCCACATTGAGTCCTCAATGGGATGCTGTTAGTGAGTCAGTGTTCTGAGTGCCCCCTTTCTTACATGGTGATCAGATTTGTTTTTAATGGGGTTTTTCTGCCTTTTGTCTTGTCTATCACCAATTCTATTTATGATGTTTATTGATTTGTGCATATATCTATTTAATAAAATTTTCTAGCATTTGGATTGGTTCAGTAGTTCTCTCCTTCTTACAAGCGTATAAGAGTTGAGTATGCCCCTGTATGTAGGTGTTTATATTTGAATTTCAAAAAACGCTGATGTGAAAGGGCCCTAAGAGTGGTATGTTTATTATGACTCCAGAATCAAATAATTATCAAGTAGGAAAATAAAGGATATAAGAAAGAAAGAAGAAAGAGAATGGAGAAGGGGAGGATCCAGGCACAGAAAAGTCAGAAGGAAAAAGGGCAGGATCCAACCTTCCCTACAAGGTTATCTCATTGAAGAGGGGTGAATTAAGAAAAGAGTACCAGTGGAACCCTTCTTCGAGCTGAGTCCTCTCGTTCTTGGGTAAGGGCAATCAGAATTTTCATGCGTCGCTATTTCATTAAACCAGTCCTCTAGTGTTGGGGGAAATAGTCTGTTTCCACAATCTAGGGATAATTGTCTTAGCTGTTTGGAGTAGATGTCTTGGAAGGGATTTTTTGTAAGCAGGTTTTGGGATAGGAGTCATGTATAATAGAATCGCTTCTGGGATGTGAGGTAGGGTTATCCCAGTGACCTCAGCAATTACCAAGAGAACACTCTTCTAAAAGGGTAAAAAAACTGAGCATGACCATCATATCTGTGTCATGGATCCACCTCATTGTTGCAACGCCAGCAAAGGTCCGAGACCTTGGGGAACCACTTATGCAGGACCTGGGAAACTCTATACCACCTAGAGATATTTTAAAGCTAGTTTCTTGTGACTTGGTGGCAATGAATGATTTGTGGGACAGAAAGAAACATCTGTGCCATTGTTTTTCAGTGAGGGTTTTCCCAAGTTCTTTCTCCCAGGCTCTGCAAAAGGAAGGAATCTCTGATCCCGCATTTGTAAGGAACCTGTATAAATCCGCTATGGTGTTTGTGTGGGTGGGGAGTCAGCAAGGCATAAGGTCTCAAAGGCTGTAAGAGGACGAGTAAAATCATGATTTATAGTTAGTGAGGCAAGAAAATCTTGTAGCTGCATGTGTTCGAACCTATGGCGTGTTTGCAGGAGATCATCCCCAAGTATATTAGAAAGAGGTAGAAGAGTTCCTCTCGGAGCTACTTGATGCACATGCAAGGGTGATCCCCTTGAGCTTTTCAGGAAACAATTAGAAGAGCCACCATGAGGAAACCTTGGATTATCCATTATGGGCATTAGAGGTCCTTTAGGGTCAATTAATGAGTCTCTCCCTGATTGTCGACAGTTTTCAAAGTCTGCAACAGGCTAAATGGTATTTCAACTGTTTTGTGAGATAGAGCAGACCAAGTCCAAGGGAGAGTCATCACCGACAAGATGCATATATCCTGTATGATATGCACCCACAATTTTGACTTTGAGTTATGTAAGAAATCCAGAACCCTTGCGTGTGCTGAAGCCCTTTGATATCTACAACAATCCGGGAGGCCCATCCCACCCGTCTCCTTAGACCCAGTCAAGACATTAAATTTGAGTCTGGGGCATTTACCTGACCAAAGTGTCCAAAGTGAAGTCTGACCTTGGTCCAGAAGTACGATGGTATGTGGATCGGGACAGTTTGTAAAAGATAAAGTAGTCTAGGAAGACTTGTCATTTTCAAAATATTAACTCTTCCAAACCAGGAAAAATCACCTTGATTCCAAGACTGCAAATTCCTTTCCAGTTTGGACAGAAAGTGGAGGAAGTTAAGAGTGAACAGCCTCAACAGGTCAGAAGGAATTTGAGTCCCTAAATAATTTATTGCATTGTTCGGCGGCCATTTGAATGAATCATTTGATTTTAGTAAGTTAGTTAAATATGTAGATAGTCCCATTCCAAGAGCCTCTGATTTATCAATGTTAATTTTACAATTTGACCATTCTCCAAAACTCTCTAGCATGGACATCAATGATGGAAGTGAGGTATGTGGGTCAGTTAAATATATCAATAGATCATCTGCAAAGGCAGAGAATTTGTGTTCTTGACCCGCAATCTATATCCCTAGTATGTCAGGGCATGCACGTATCATCTCCATCAAATGTTCCATGACTAGGATGTATAACACCGGGGATAGAGGGCACCCCTGTTGGGTTCCATTTTTGATTAATAGTGAGTCCGAAAGAGCACCATTAATTCTAAGTCTTGCTGAGGGACCCTTATATAAAGCTAATGTTTTGGAAGTCATTAAAGGGCCTAAACCAGTGATGGCAAACCTGTGGCACGCGTGCCACAGAGGGCACGCAGCGCCTGTTCTGGTGGCACACCGCCACACTGCCGCTTTGAACTGCTGGCGCAATGGCGGCAGAAGTTCAAAAATGTGTTGGAACGGAGGAGACATTTCTCCTCGCTCCGACAGTGTCTGCTAGCCCCGCTTGCCGGCTTCATGTGACTGCAGTCATGTGACGTGCACAGGGTCATGTGACCGCACTCCGCGCGAGAAGAACCGCTGATATGAGAGGAGCAGCAGTCGGCGGTGGAAACAGGAATAGTAAGGTGGGTATGTGTGTTTTGTTTTTTTTAATTAGGCGGGAGCATTTACTACAAGCATGGGGGCAATATAAGGATGGGGCAATACAAGGAGGGGCATTTACTATAAGGATAGGGACTATACAAGATGGGGCATTTACTATAAGGATGGGGGCTATACAAGATGTGGCATTTATTATAAGAATGGGGGCTATACAAGATGGGGAATTTACTATGAGGATGGGGCTATACAAGATGGGGCATTTACTATAAGGATGGGGGCTATACAAGGAGGGGGCATTTACTATAAGGATGGTGGCTATACAAGATGGGGCATTTGCAATAAGGATGGGGGCTATACAAGATGGGGAATTTACTATAAGGATGGGGGCTATACAAGATGGAGCATTTACTATGAGGATGGGGCTATACAAGGAGGGGGCATTTACTATAAGGATGGGGGCTATACAAGGAGGGGGCATTTACTATAAGGATGGGGGCTATACAAGATGGGACATTTACTATAAGGATGGGCTATACAAGAAGGGGGCATTTACTATAAGGATGGGGGCTATACAAGATGGGGCATTTACAATAAGGATGGGGGCTATACAAGATGGGGCATTTACAATAAGGATGGGGCTATACAAGATGGGGCATTTACTATAAGAATGGGGGCATTAGAAGGAGGGGACATTTACTACAAGGAGGGGGCAATACAAGGAGGGGACATTTACTATAAGAATGGGGGTAATACAAGGAGGGGGCATTAAAAGGAGGGGACATTTACTACAAGGAGGGGGCAGTTCAAGGAGGGGACATTTACTACAAGGAGGGGGCAATACAAGGAGGGGACATTTACTATAAGGATGGGGGCAATACAAGGAGGAGACATTTACTACACGGAGGGGGCAATACAAGGAGGGGACATTTACTATAAGGAGGGAGCAGTTCAAGGAGGGGACATTTACTACAAGGAGGGAGCAATACAAGGTGGGGATATTTACTATAAGGATGGGGACAATACAAGGAGGGGACATTTACTATAAGGATGGGGGTAATACAAGGAGGGACATTTACTACAAGGATGGGGGCAATACAATGAGGGACATTTACTACAAGGATGGGGGCGATACAAGGAGAGGACATTTACTACAAGGATGGGGGCAGTACAAGGAGGGGACATTTACTACAAGGATGGGGCATTTACTACAAGGATGGGGGCATTACAAGGAGAGAGCATTTACTACAAGGATGGGGGCATTACAATGTGGGGGAATTTACTACAAGGAGGGGGCATGATGGGGCATTATTGCAAGGAGTGGACATGATGGGGCATTTCTGCAATGAGAGGGCATGATGGGCCATTACTGCAAGGGGACAAGGATCGGGCATTACTGGAAGGGGACAAGGATGATGCATTACTGAAATAGGACACGGATGGGGCTTTACTACAAGATGGGAGCAGAATGGGCCATTACTGAATGTGGACAAGGATGGGGCATTACTACAAGAAAAGGGGCAGAATGGAGACATTACTGCCAGAAGAGGGTCAGGATGGAGCAAATAACTACAATGAGAGGATCAGGATGGAGCACATAACTAAAAGGAGAGGGTCAGGATGGAGGCATTGCTACAAGAACACGGTCAGGATGGACCACGTACCTACAAGGAGAGGGTCAAGATTGACCACGTACCTACAAGGAGAGGGTCAGGATGGACCACGTACCTACAAGGAGAGGGTCAGGATAGAGCACATTACTACAAGGAGAGTGTCAGGATGGAGCACATAACTATAACTATACGGGCGGCACAGTGGCTCAAGTGGTTAGCACTGCAGCCTTTGCAGCACTGAAGTCCCAAGGTCCTGGGTTCAATTCCCACCAAGGACACTAGGGACAACATCTCCTAGGAGTTTGTATGTTCTCCCCGTGTTTGCGTGGGTTTCCTCAGGGCACTCCGGTTTCCTCCTACATTGTAAAGACATACTGATAGGATGTTTAGATTGTGAGCCTCAATAGGGACAGCAGTACTGATGTATGTAAAGTGTTTTGTATCTTATGGAGTTGCTGGCTCCATGCTGCAATTTGCACCCTCATCACCTACAGGTGATCTAGGGTTGAGATGGAGTCTGCCCACTGAGAAGTGGGGGGGTGGACAAGGAGGATAGGGATATCAGCGTAGGACTCATCATGCCTGAAGTCACTTTGTCGCAGTTGATGAGCAAGCAGACATTGGCCAATGTATGTACCAAGAACTTTAGAAATAAAAAAAATAAGATTTTGAGTTTTTTTAAAAAAACTTACCGCATATACTCGCGTATAAGCCGAGTTTTTCAGCCCAAAAATTGGGCTGAAAAGTACCCCCCTCGGCTTATACGCGAGTCAGTGACGGTCCCTATGAGTATACAGCAGCCCCAGTAGCCCCAGTAATCCAGGACAGTGATAAGTATATTTTACTTTACAGGTGACCGGAGCAAGGATGGGGGGGCCCTGGATTACTGGGGCTCCTATGTACTACCGCTGGGGCTGCCGGGGCTGCTGTATACTACCACTGGGGCTGCCGGGGTTGCTGTATACTACCACTGGGGCTGCTGGGGCTCCTATATACTACTACTGAGGCTGCTGGGGCTCCTATATACTACCACTGGGGCTGCTGGGGCTCCTATATACTACCACTGGGGCTGCTGGGGCTCCTATATACTACCACTGGGCTGCTGAGGCTCCTATATACTACCACTGGGGCTGCTGGGGCTGCTGTATACTACCACTGGGGCTGCTGGGGCTGCTGTATACTACCACTGGGGCTGCTGGGGCTCCTGTATACTACCACTGGGGCTGCTGGGGCTGCTGTATACTACCACTGGGGATGCTATATACTACCACTGGGGCTGCTGTATACTACCACTGGGGCTGCTGGGGCTGCTGTATACTACCACTGGGGCTGCTGGGGCTCCTGTATACTACCACTGGGGCTGCTGGGGCTCCTATATACTACCACTGGGGCTGCTGTATACTACCACTGGGGCTGCTGGGATGCTATATACTACCACTGGGGCTGCTGGGGATGCTATATACTACCACTGGGGCTGCTGGGGCTGCTGTATACTACCACTGGGACTGCTTGGGCTGCTGTATACTACCACTGGGGCTGCTGGGGATGCTATATACTACCACTGGGGCTGCTGTATACTACCACTGGGGCTGCTGGGGATGCTATATACTACCACTGGGGCTGCTGTATACTACCACTGGGGCTGCTGTATACTACCACTGGGGAGGCCTGTATACCACTGGGGGGGCCTGTATACCTGTGCCGGGGTCCACCCTCGGCTTATACACGAGTCAATAGGTTTTTCCAGATTTTTGGGGCAAAAGTAGGGGGGTCGGCTTATACACGGGTCGGCTTATACACGAGTATATACGCTAAGTTTTTAAACTTTTTTCTCAAATATATATAGCTTGTTAGCATTTGTACATCATTGGTAGTAGCTGAGTGCTGCAGAGTATTTTTTTCTAGTTTTTTTTCTAGTTATCTATCTATCTATCTATCTGTAATTTCTTCCATTTTTTTCTTCATAAAGATCAGTCCACCTGCTCTGTCTGGAAAGGGCAGTGGGAGAAGCTCAGCTACAATGTGAAGTAAGTTCACATGAGCTGGATGACCACTGCTGAAGACTGCAAAGGTAAGTTTGAAATCAATTCATTGTTAAAATAATAGAACTTATGATCAGGGTGTCAAGACTACAAGCGCTGTACAGGCAACAGAGTTGTCAGCTGCTGACTCTCCCCCTGTGCAGCTCTTGTGACGGCCACTGCTGTCATTTAGGATAAATTGCCGTATCGGCACTTCACTATAAAGAATTAGGTTTTAGGTTGCAGATTGGGCACTCGGTCTTGTAAAGGTTTAACATCACTAGCCTAGATCAATGTGTTTGAATGTTTGAGTCAAAGCTGGGTAGGCGATTCGATCAAAAGCCTTCTCGGCATCAAGTGACAAAATTAACAGAGGAATTTTATGTGTGGTGGCATGATGAATTGTCCATAATTTTGATCGTATTATCCCGAGCCTCCCTCCCCAAAACAAAACCCACTTGATCCAAATAAATCAGACCCGGGACAAGAGGGCTTAATCTCTGTGCAATTAATTTGGCATAAATTTTCAGGTCCACATTTAAAAGTTAAGTTGGCGGTAATTTTTGCATAGAAGTGGGTCCCGTCCAGGTTTAGGAATAACTGCTATATGTGCGGCTAAAGCCTGGTCTGGGAAAGGGGTTGATTCTGAGATTGAATTAAAAGCTGATAACATCAATGGAGCTAATTTACCAGGGAAGAACTTATAAAATGTTTTTGTGAAACCATCTGGACAAGGGCTCTTATTGCTCGCCAGGTTGTTTATGAGTGGTTTCAGCTCATCAGCCTGAAAGGGGGCCTCTAGATCTATCTATCTCAGGGGTTAGGGACTTGAAGGGTGATGTAATGTCTTGACCTGTTCAAGGCTGTGCAGGAAGATTATATAATTTGGAGTAGTAGTATGTATGAAAGACATCCATTATTTCTGGGGTTGAATGAACTATATCATCCATCGAGGTCTTAAGGCATGGTATGTGGTTTTGAGTAAGTTTAGTTTTTAATGCCCTAGCTAACATCCCACGCTGCTTATTGCTGTATTCAGAAAATTTGCTTCTGCCGAGTCGATCTAAAGCCTTGTCCAGCAACTCCGTCACCTCCCACCTAGCTTTGAGTAATTTCCTTAGGGTCTTAGTTGATAAGGCCTGTTTGTGGAGTAACTCAGGTTTGGTGACCTCAGCCAGGGCTAGTTGGATTTCATGTGCTCTGACCCTTTTAATTCTAGTTCCATTCTTGATAAATATACCCCTCAGTACACATTTCAGGGTTTCCCATTTATAAGATGGTGCTGTCTCATCTGATGCATGGTCGGACATGAAATTAGCTATTGTGGATTGGATTTCTGTGGTACACGTGCGGGCATGCAACATGGATTCATTGAGCCGCCAGGACCAACTCTTTTTCTTGAACGTAGGCACTTTAAGTGTACAATAAACTGGTGCATGGTCAGACCATAGGATATTTCCAATTTTGGAGGAAGATAGCCAAGGAAGGGCACTTTGTTGAATTAGGATGTAGTCCAGGCGGCTGTACGAATTATGGGGGGCTGAGTAGAAACTATAATCCCTGTCTGATGGGTGCTGGATCCTCCAGGAGTCACACAGTTAAAGTTTAAGGAACGCTCTTTTAATACGTTTAATGGAGGAATAGGAAAGATGGGACTTATCATCTCATCATATACTTGATAATTCAAAGATTTGTGGATAGCTATTGCCACCCCCTTGGATCGTGAAACAACATTGTTTGCAAAAAAACACCTGGTATAATATTTATCAATAATTGTGGGTAACTTATTTGTCTTGAAGTGGGTTTCCTGAAAACAAACTATATCGGTCCTTTGTTGGTGGAAATGATGTAAGATTTGGGCCTGTTTTTCTGGGGTATTTAAACCCTTTGCATTAAGGGAAGCTATGTTGAGATCGGCCATTGGGAGTCCCCCTTCACCCGAAAAGTAGCTATTGGTATGGGTCTTAAAAAGAAAAATTTAAAAAAGGGAAGGAGAAGAGGGTAGAAGAAAACATATAGCAAGACTAAGAAGCAAAGAAAACAAAAAGGGCAGAGACAGAGCCTCTGCAAGGTTAGCTATAACACAACTAACTTGTTAAAAGGAGCGTATTTCACCTAGCAAGGCGAAACAGAGGCTTCCATCCTATTGGGGGAAACGAGTGCAAGCACGGAATGCGATAGCACTGAGCTCCCACAGAATTAAGAATAAACTTGAAAAACATATTAACCAATGGTATTAAGAAACATTCCAAACATTAAATGGGCAATGTATAGGTATATATAGAAAATTGACCTGTTCAATTTTTCAAGACTCTTTTGAGTCCTACCATCCCAACAAATAGGAACTGAGGTAATATATTTCACAAAAAGCAAAACGTGCCCTGCTCAAATCACATGTCAGACTACAGCATAAGGCAAATCTTATCTAATACTAATTTAACCTCATGAGTGGGGGAAAAGAGTCAGAGGAGAACATACAGCAGTCTCCCCAATGCTTAACAAGCATTGAAATCCTCTCTTAATGGAAGCCTCAAATATAACCCCCATATGTGCCCAAATGAGATAGAGCATGTGGTCCATATGGACTCCTCTATTGAAACGAAGAGTCCGAGTGGTCTAGCTCAAGACCAAATCTGTCAGGGTCGGGTTCATGTATGGTCTTTCTTTCCCAGTGGGGATAGAGTTATTTTTGTTTCTCTGCCTGTTTCCTCTTGGGGGTAAACTTTGGGGGTAGTTTTTATTGGCTTCTTGTTGACTGGGTCCCGGCCGACTATCAAGGTTCATCCGGCCTGCTCTAATCTCCGTCCAGTCTGGTAGGGATATCATTGGCAATCCCAACGCGGAATTAAATGATGGTAGCTTTTCTGGTGCATCGAGGAATGCGCTTAGGGACCCTCTGCGGACAATTATTGACATGGGAAAACCCCATTTGAAAAGGATACATCTTTCATGTAGAAAATTTGTGAGGGGTCGAAGAGCTGCTCTCTGCGCTAATGTGTATCTAGATAGGTCCGGCATTATTCTTATGGGATGGTTGATGAAGACAAGAGTCTTTATTTCTTGGCTGCCGCCTGGATGGACTCCTTTAATGTATATATACGGATACGACAAATAATGTCATTTGGACGGGAGTCATTAGGGTCTCGTGGTCTTATGACTTTATGACCTCTGTCCAGTTCGATGTGCGTATCCAGTGGGCGTCTAAGGAGGTCATTGAAAATAGAAGTTAGAGTAGACATAATATCCGCATTCAAGATTGATTCAGGGAGGCCTCTTATTCTGAGGTTGTTCCTCCTGTTTCTATTTCTGCATCATCCAAGTCTTGTCGAAAGTCCAGAAAAAGAGATGAGTGATACGCCACTGTATCCTTCAACATTTGCAGTTCTAAATTGGAAGCATCTTGCGTTTGTGATAATGATTCAACTTTTGTATTTATGCAATTTCGCTCTGAACTTTCTACCCTAAATTCTTGTTTGCATTCCTCTACTATTTGTGAGGCCAAAGCAGTAATGTCTTTTTAGTCGGTATAGACTGCAGTAATACAAGGAGATCCGCCAATGAATCTGGTCGTTGTTCTGCAGAGAGGGAATCCCCAAATTGAGATCTCTCCAGGGCTGTGAAGTCGGAGTCGGATTTGTGGAGTCAGAGTCGCTGCCGCTGCCCATTTTAGTGGAGTCGGAGTTGAAGTCGGTAGAAAATGTTCAGACTCCTAAAATATATAATAAATTGGGTCCAGTAGTTCAATGCAGAATGTGCTGAATATTATTATTATGAATTATTATTTTGTTCTATCTAAATATCTTGATTTTTATGTAATTATAATGATTAAAGCCTAATGTTACCATTGACCTACAATAATTATATCACTTAAAAACGAGCTGTGAATGAAGGAGTCTGAGTCTGAGTCAAAGGAGTCGGAGTCGGAGTTGGAGTCGGTGGTTTAATTTACCGACTCTACAGCTCTGGGTTTCTCTATATTATATTTCAGTGTGCTGGGGCATGCAGGGGGATTTCGCATTTGTTGAAAGGTATGTTGTTCTCTACCCTCACCCAGTGTAAGGAGGTCTCCCATGGGTCTTGATTGGTCCTGTAATTGTGGTAAATGGTCTTGTCTCGAACAGAGGAGAGATTGGGGGTGTGTAGGTGAAACTCCCCAGGATGATCCTCTAGACCAGCTTGTTGGGGACCCATAATATGAGCAATTTGGTGGATCTGTCCAGGCTGGCGCACAGGGAATGGTGTGCTTGGTTTTAATGTAACTTTATTCTTTCATGAGTTATTTACAAGTGTATGACCACTTATAAAATGTGTTCAAAGTGCTGCCCATTGTGTTGGATTGTCAATGCAACCCTCTTCTCCCACTCTTGACACACTGTGAGCAACACCACAGAAGAAATACTAACACAGGCTTCCACAGTCAACCTGAGACTCCCACCCCGGCATCCTTACACCTACACTAGAGGACCAATTGGCAACCCGTTACCAGGATAACTGGTCCCGGGGGAAGCAGAATTAGGAGTAAGGAGAAGCGGGAAGTCACACAGTTGGATCTAGTCCGTACTGAGGGAAGAAGCAAGGAGGGAGCCTTAGAGGGGTCTCCCAGGGAGGGCGCCTGAGAAGAAAAGGCGGCCCAGGAAAGAAAGGGGAAACCCAGTGCCAGGCCACCAAACAGGTCTGGAGGAATCCTAGTCCACCAACGGAGTGCTGGCTCCGAGTCACGGTAGAGGCAAGTTCACCCCTGAGCAGTCTACACCGGCCAGTCGAGGGCCAAAATATCAGCCCCGACTTCCCGTCCAGAACGTGCAGCCCCACCAGGAACACCAAACCGGGTTGAGCCCCTTAGAGAGAAGGGTATCTCATATCACCCAACGGGCCTGGTAAACAAGCGGGCTGTGCAGGGCAGCGCAAGGATAGTGAGGAGGCGCAGGTCAGAACAGCGGGACATAAGGAAGACAAAAGAAGGTATACTACGGGACCGTCAAAGAGACTTTACCCTCCTCAGTGACTACCCGGCCAGCTACCCATTCAAAGACTGTGTAAACTGTAACCTGAAGTGCAATCTGAACAGGTTCCAGTAAAGTACCAGTATAGAGTCACAAGGCCTCCGTGTCTCTTTTCTGTACCAACTGCTGCATAGCTGTGCTGATCGCATCCAGCACCACAACCACAGTGCTATCCTGCCCCGGGGACCCAGCTCCACCTGCAGGGAGCCATACCACCCAAGCTGCAATACCATCGTCACCGGCGGTCTGACAGCAGCGCTGGTGAATTCACCAGAAACTGCATGTGGTGTGACGAAAAACATTTATTCTTTTCATCCCTTTTTATTTTTCCCAATTTTTCAGTTGACCACCAGGGATACGGGTCCGGGCAGGCCACCAGTGACATCCCTTCAACTCCACACGTGGGTACCGAGTACCCCATAGACCCCTGGGTCAATCAGAGGCAGCATTGCTCTTTTGGGGGCATTTGGGACTAAATTTGTTATTTCCTGAGACATTATTGAGTTAGGTCCCCTGGCACTGCTCCCCAGCTCACCTTCCCTGACTCTGCCTCTCAGCGTGCAGTGTCTCGAAGCTGCCGCCGGGTCCCCTTCCAGTCAGCTGGTCACCGGGTTTCGCGCACCATTACACTACAATAGACGGAGTAATGAGCAGTGCATTGGGCACGGCCACGCTCCTCCCCTGTGAATCTAAGGGCTGTCACGGCTCAGCCAGACACTCTCCTTGGCCAATAGCTGTCCACCTCCGGTATATCAGGCTGCCTCCACTGCTGGGAGGTGCCTGATTATTGTGTTAGTTGCCTTGTGCATATTTGGCTGTTAGTCAGGCCCTCCTTGTGCTTTCTCTCTCGTGGGTAATTCATCCAGTCCACCGTCCTGTCCGTACCACGGGCTCTGGTGCCTCCGGTCCTCCTCTGCCTTACCTCCACTAGGCTAACCCTATGAGCCGCCCCTCTGGTACCGGCAGGTGTGGTATTTAGACCCCCTGGGCTTGCCCCTGACTATCCCTGTATAGGTGTTGGATCAACTAGGACCAGCTCACCCAGGGGAGTTCGGTACCACGGCCCAGTGGGTCCACTCTAGGGCACCTCCCTCCGGAAGCGTGACATATTGCAATAAGTGGGAATAGATGGGGATGGTGCTGGGAAAGTGAGAAGTCAAATGTCAACTTGTTGTAAATTCTTCAGACAAGTCATCGCTGGTAGTAGTTATGTCAGTCAGGACTAGATGGAATAGACTTGAAGTGAACAATTCTATCAGGCCGGCTTCACACCACGGCACTATCAGGTCCGGGGCGAAAAATCTGCCCAAATTGGATCCTCCCGGATCCTGGGCAATCCGACCCCATAGACTCCCATGTTAAGGAGCGCTGAATTGCCCAGATGAGCTACGCTGAACTTCAGCACCAGGGAGCTGTCCCCTGTGAAGTGGTTCGGTACCATTTCGTAGGGGACAGCTGCGCTCGGCTGAATCCGGCTACAAACAGGAACGGAGGGCATATTTGCCCTCTGGTTCTGTCTGCAAATCGGGTCTGGGGCTGTCAGGTTCACCCCTGACAGCCCCAGGCCTGATAGTGCCGTGGTGTGAAGCCGGCCTCAGAAAGACTGTGACCTGTGAGTCACTCGAGCAGACAGAGGCAGGAGATGGCCACTTTGCAGAACAATTATTGTGCTATTGCAGTCCAATAGTTCATAATACGTCTGTAATAGAAGCTGTTTGCAGCTTCAGAGATCAAAGTGGGCCCCTTACCTCTTGGTCCCTGTGCGACAGCACAGGTTGCTAATGATATGTCCTCGTCTGGAGTCACTATACTTGTACTATCATCGGGTTCGGATTATTCGTACTGAATACTGTGAAATATTCCATTGTTCATCACAAATAATAAACCTCATGCAAATCGGTGGGAATCTCGAGCACCCGCTAGAAAAAAATTTTAATTGATAAAAATAAATCTGGTTCATACAGATTTATATGTATCCTGTAAAAATGAGCAAAATAGTGGACATTTTAGTTTACAGAAACAGAAAAAAAGATGTCCACACAAAGATGTCAGCGCCATCACACGCACATACAAGAACCACATAGAAGAATCCAGAACAATAATCATTAATGGCAATGGCAGCTTGGCACAAGCATTTAGACACATAATGACAACTGGCAGAGCTGTGGTCCTGCAGGCAGAACTGATTGCCTACCTCTGGCACACGCCTGCAAAACTCTGGACCGCTGCCTGGCACTGAATATTCAGACAAGTCACCATGCCGCACCTTCCATACAACACAGGTAAAGACCTGCAGTCTGAGCATCAACAAGCTGCCACTGCACTAAGTTGGTAAAATGGTGCTTCTCCTCCATCCAACAGACCACACTTACTCCCGAATTGCCAATCACAAGCGCCACACACGGGGCTGTCTTTACATAATTAATAACAGGGTCCTTCCTATTGGGTTGAGCAAAGGATATGGGAGCAGGAAGGGGGAAGAGCACCACCGACCAACCACTGCTCAGGAGAAACATGGCTGGAAGCCTGAATGTACCGAGGGGCGGCACTGGATATGGTGTGTAAGGATAGTTTCACATTTGCATTCAGAACGCAAGCATAACAGAACGCAGCCAAACGCCGCGTTCCTATGTTTAACATGGGAACGGTTCTGTTTGGATGCGCATAATTTATACGCCCTCCTCCGCCCTCCAAATGCAACATGTTGCATTTTTTGTGCGTTCACAGGCGCTTGTTTTATCAGCAAGTGCCCGCAAGCGCAGTAACAATGCATGGATCTCAATGGATCCGCACTGTCCTCCGCATGGCAGCACAGGAAAACGCTGCGGATCACATTGAAATTTCGTTGAGATCTCCGATTGGCTGGCTGAGCACCATACTGATGAGAATCTCTGCTGCGTTCACATCAGTATGGCAGCGTTTGCCCTGCGTTTGCATTTGCATGCCCTGCGCATGCAGACACAAACGCAAGTCTGAAACCAGCCTAAGTTATGGCCAAGCAGTCCTGCAGCAGAGGGACAATGCATCCTGCATCATAGAAATCATGGGGCCCCATAGCAGAAGTTCTAATTGGGCACCCCCCAACAAAAACAATATTTGGCTGGGTCACATAGGTACATCTCTCACAATATTTCAGCCTTTACAAAGTAATTTTCCTCCTACTGAAGCCCCTAGATTCCCCTTTCATTGCCCCTATAAAGTGTGATGCCAACAAAAGTGCCCCACAAACACTGTATGATCCCCCACAGTGCATTCCTCTACACGCACAGTATGATGACCCTACTGTACCTCCTGCAACTACCCCAGTACAGCATGATCCCCAACTATGACCCCCGCTCAGCCCTCCATGTAGTAAAATGGACCTATGTACAGTATAATGGCCCCCAACACAGCCCTCAAATAGCCCTTCATAAAGTATAAAGGCTCCCTCATAGCCCTCCAAGTATTATCATGCCTCCCACAGAGCCCTCCAAATATTATAATGGCTTCCATATAGTATAATTTGCTCCATATAATATAATACACCCCCATAGTATTCCACATAGTATACCGTATTCCTCCATATATTATGCACCCCCATAGTCTTCTATAAAATAGAATGCACCCCCACAGTCTTCGATATAGAAAAACACACCCCCACAGTCCTCCATATAGTATATTGCACCCCGTAATCCTCCAACTAGCATATTGCACCCCCACAGACCTCCATAGAGAACAATTCACCCCCACAGTACTTGATATAAAATAATGCACCCCCACACTCCTCCATGTAGTATAATGCATCCCACAGTCCTCCATATAGAATAATGCAGCCCCACAGTCCTCCATATAGAATAATCACCCCCACAGTCCTCCATATAGATTAATGCACCCCCACAGTCCTCCATGTAGTATAATGCATCCCACAGTCCTCCATATAGAATAATGCAGCCCCACAGTCCTCCATATAGATTAATGCACCCCCACAGTCCTCCAAATAGTATAATGCACCCCACAGTCCTCCATATAGCATAATGAACCCCACAGTCCTCCATATAGCATAATGCACCCCCATATAGCATAAT
This sequence comes from Allobates femoralis, assembly GCA_033576535.1. Classification (NCBI taxonomy): domain Eukaryota; kingdom Metazoa; phylum Chordata; class Amphibia; order Anura; family Aromobatidae; genus Allobates; species Allobates femoralis. Next base: position 602,594,376 of record JARQOC010000003.1, on the reverse strand, counting down.
GCACCCCCATAGCTGTCCATACAGCATATTGGACCCCCATAGTCCTCCATATAGTATAATGCACCCTCATAGTCCTCCATATAGTATAATACATCCCCTATAGCCTTCCTTATAGTATAATGCACCCCCATAGTCTTCCATATAATATAATGGGCCACAATATTTCTCCATATAGTATATTGCACCCCCATTGTCCTATATTATATTGTACATTACATAGTTTCCCATCAGTGTACTCACTATAAAAAAACTATTAAAAAAATAAAAAGTAAATACCTCTTCGCCTCAGCATCTCCTCTGCCGCTCTGCACGTCTCAGCACAGCGGCGCTAAGTGATGACATCATTGTTCCCCGCCGTGCTGAGCTGCAGAGGGGTGGACAGCGGCGCCAGGACTTGGGAGAAGAATGCTGCCAGCAGAGGCGGCCGGGACTATAGGAGCGGCATGCTCAGGGGCCACCACTGGTACACACATGGCTCCGCTCCGTACACCTAGTACACACTCAGCTCCGTACACCACGTACGCCTCGTACACAAACGGCTCTGCTCCGTACACCTAGTACACACGCGCTCTGCTCCCTACACCTCGTACACACACGGCTCGCTCCATACACCTCGTACACACACAGCTCCGCTCCGTACACCTCGTACACACACGGCTCCACTCCGTACACCTCGTACACACACGGCTCTGCTCCGTACACCTCGTACACACACGGCTCCGCTCCGTACACCTCGTACACACACGGCTCCGCTCCGTACACCTCGTACACACACGGCTCCGCTCCGTACACACACGGCTCCGCTCCGTACACCTCGTACACATACGGCTCCGCTCTGTACACCTCGTACACACTCGGCTCCGCTCCATACACCTCGTACACACTCTGCTCCGCTCCGCACACCTCATACACAGACGACTCCGCTCCGCACACCTCATACACACACGACTCCGCTCTGTACACCTTGTACACTCAGCTCCACTCCATATACCTCATACATACACAGCTCTGCTACATTCATTTACACTGTAAATCCCTCAGCCCAACACATAAACTTCACCTCATCCAGCACCACGGTGGAGTCCTGGCTGCATACTGAGGAGCTGATCATGTGACCCCCCTGACTCCTCCCCTCCTTTGACATCATCACAGGTCCTGTCAGCGGAGGGCACTGTGAAGCATGAAGCCAGCTCACACTGCCAGCGGGGGGGTGCTTTGGAGACCGTGGACGCTGCAACAGGAGTCTGCTGAGCCTGGGGCAGATTCCCCGCCAGCAGCCCCAGATACGCCAAGCCTGGTCGCAGCGTCGGCGGCCAGGACTATAGGAGCGGGAGCGGCATCAGCAAGGGGCCGCACTACCACCATGCGCCCCTGAGGATGCCGCCCCCTGTCTACCAGCAGGGCTCGCCGCCTGAGACTGACACTTCATGTCGCCTCATGGATGCTGCGGCCCTGCCTGCACGGTTGAAAAATATATCTGCTGCAACACTACACACTATGAGATATATGAAATAGCATACTGGCTAATAATGAATAGCAGGGCTGTCTGCACAGCTAATACTGATGTAAAGAAAAGGACATTGCAGAAACTGCTTGAGACTATAAAGAAACTTGAGAAGACTTAGCTTTAGCAGTGGTCATTGCGAAATTGCCCGATAACCACGCCAAGGTGCTCCTCATTATATCAGGTCCTAACCGTGTGCCTCCCTAGCAGTATAATGCTGCATGTGTGGGTCAGTATTAGTAGTGGCATCAGTATTAGCTGTGTAGACAGCCCTGCTATTCATTGTTAGCCAGTATGGTATTTCATATATGTCATAGTGTGTAGTGTTGCAGCAGATATATTTTTCAATATACATGTTTTTTTCTAGCTAGCACCTCACACAAAGGTGATGCCAGTCATTTCTTTAATTATTAATTCCTGCACGGTGGCTCATGGACTAGGTGTCACAATAACTGTTCGTACTTTTTGCATTTTTTGTATTTTTTTTTTCAATTTTTATAATGATGTAACCTTTAAGTAGCTATTATTATTAACTAGTATTTATATGTCTTCATAGTCCGGGACGTACTGCGCTTAACTAGGGGAAAATGTGGCACCCCAGGGGTGATGTCATCCTTGGAAGCAGGAGGAGATCCCCATGTGAGGTAAAACCACAGCATGCACACACCAATTCCTGACTCCGGGCCAGAAGAGGGAGCTCTACATCCAAGTTCAGGGGAGCAGCCCTGGTTCTGGCAAGGAACAGGGGTTCAGCGTAAGAAAGTGCTGAAAGAGGGAGGAAGGAGAAGGAGTTAGTCTGAGGAGAGGAAGAGGAGCAGATGTAGGAGACAGCTCTGGGGAGTGGAGCTGCCGAAAGCTCACCCCAGAGAGGCGCTACAGAGGGTGCCAGAATCCTGGGTCAGATGGGAACTGCATGTCCCACTGATCTAATTTGGAGGACAGGAGACTGCAAGTTTCCTGGCTGCACTGCAGACCCGGCAGCACAACAGCATAGTGAGAGCCCGGAGCTGCCATTAGCATGGCGTTACCCGTGATAGGGTTCGTGCTGTCTGCCATACGGGTGCAAGGGAAAGAAAGCAGGAAGAGGGCTGCAGGATAGCTCACAGGCTGCCAGGACCCCAAAACCGAGAGCGCAAGCAGGAAGGCCTCCAAACTCACCTGATGAGGTTGGCTCCAAATGCTTCCAGGCTAACCAGAACCTTCTGGACCAGGTAACCAGTGTCCCCAGACTGCACGATGTTTTGCCAAGTACAGGTAAAAGAATTGCACCCTTTGTGTCCTCTGGGTATTTCCTGCACCCTCCTTGCCACCTTCTGCACCCAATGACTTCCATCATCCATATAGACTATTATACCGACCCTAGGGCCCCACTCCACCTGTGGGGAGTGTTACCATCCCGGCTGCCACACCATCTGCCCTAGAGGCCCACAAATAGTAGCGCTGGTCACCTATGACCACCTACCACAGGTGGCGTCACGTACAAACTCAACATCCGAGCTGAGCCACAGCCACCATGACGTCCCAGAAAGTCAACCGGCCCCACTACTGAGTACCCTGGGCCCTTTCAGCCGTTGCACATGCGCTGATGACTTCACTCTAGAAGATGACTTATGGCTGTGATCAGGCCTCAGAGGTCACATCACCTTGTGTCTTCCAACATTGAGACACAAAATGACTTCTGAGACTGAAGACACCAGGGAGCAACTGTGGAAAGAAATGGAATTTTGTAAATTTTGAGCAGAATTTAATTCCACTTGAATAAATTTGCCCATCTGTAGTGACTACTAATTCCATTATAATTAGAGTGTGCCAATGTTGCAAACACGGATACCTAGGGTAGGGTAGGAACCCACACAAATATGTTTTATGCCTATTTCATTATGTTCAGACAAAAACAACAGAGGGGTGTTCATGCATGAACCTACCGAGGGAGAAATTGCTTTGAAATTGCATTGAAGGTGAGCTACATTCACTTGTGATAGTTATGCTACCAGGTATAACACTAAAACAAAGTGATTGTAAGGGGTCTACAGGATCCTCGTAACCTCCATGCCAGGAGCCACCTGAGAATATTCCTGGAGATCTCCACACTGGGAGTCTCTTGCTATGATCCCCACTAGATGAGAAATTACACAGACCACTGCTGCACCAGCCATCTGCTTCCAAAAAGGGGACTATGTTGGATCTGATACAGATAAAAGAAAAAAGAGGTGCATGGGCGTTGCGGAATCACTGGCTCCCACACAAGTGTAGTATTAACTCTTTAGTGCATTAAAGAGTTAATATTACAGCTCTGTGGGAACTAGTGATTCTGCAGCATCCAGGCACTGCTTTTTTCCTTTTTCTGTATCGGATCCATTATATTATGTTCAGGCACACCTTGTACAACATCAATCGAACATGTCCATGTAAACGGCTGTGTTCACATTTTTGTACATAAATATTGAACGAATTCTGACTCCATAACTATCCTGAAAGTGTGAAGCTCCTGATCACTACCAGCAACAAACTGTGAGAGTGTCAATTCAGCTGAAGGCCTCATCCAGACATTTGTGATGTATGGTCTGAGTACTGACCGCTCAATGCACAGGCTGTTGTCTACTTATTTGGACAGTATAATAGACATATATGAGCCTGTGGAGTACATTTTGAGAAACCCACAGCCAGCACAAACATCATGATCATTTCATGGACTATGTTTCACTGACATCTGAGTGAAGCCAAAGATGTATGTGTGAAGATTCTAGGAGAGGATGACTACAGAAAATAATGAGTCTAAGCAGCATAACAGTAATAACACAATAAATTAGCGTTCTTATAGCCACATATCAAATTTTTGAGGGGTCGGTGTGAGGCTCTGGTTGTCACGGGCAAGGCCGAGCCTCGGCTGCAGCCCTGGAGTAACAACTCTGGCCCTGGCCTGCTCCCTAGTGCAATAGTTCCTTATACAGTCTAGTTTTTCCAGAGACAATGCAGACACATTTTGCAGTCTATTACTTTAACAGTTGTGAATATCACAAGCACACATTGTCAATGTTACCTTCATGGGGTGTTTTACTTCAATATTATGTGAGGCAGGCTTCTCCCTACATTCTGGCACCTGTATGGCTAATTCTAGCCTCTCGTTCTCTCTTTTCAACACCACAATGTCTCTCAGTGAGATCATACAGTCTCTCATGGCTTCAGCCTTGTCCCACACACAGAGATCCATTCAGAGAACAGCCAAAGCAACCATTAGACATAGTTCATTAACCATTAACGTTGTGATGACCTATTCGTACAAGTCTGTGTTGAATGTCACCGCAACAGCTACCGGAGGAGTCAGTTGCTAACCAGGAACCTGTCTAAAGCAGGGGTCGAACACCAATGCAGGAGTGGTACACTCATGTCCCAATTCTTCTACACCAATCTCAGGATGATCCAGAGGATCCGGCTAAATTAAGTGCTGGGCATTTCACCACTGCGTTCCACAGCGTACTTTCACTTTTGCTCCATCGGGAATCTCCTGTTAAAACTTCAGGCCCACTTTGTTAACTAGGCCCCACCCATAAGGCGTGTGCTACTATTCTTAACTACTTCCCTAACTCGGGATACTCAGGGAGCAGTCCTAATCTCAGCCACTAGATGGCCACAAACATACAAAGTTCACATGCAAATATACCACCCTTTATCTTATGCATATAAAGACACAGTACCCTCAGGGAGGGAGTGGCAGAGCCCCAAACTCACCTTCATAATGATGATTTTTGGTTCATAAAGAGGTTGATGGTGCTGTTGGCATGAATTGTCTGTATGTAAAATGGAATCAAGCTCATCAGCATGGTGTACTTACAGTAGGTCTAAATCATATCCAGTAGCCAATTACAAAATGCCACATGCTTCTGTTCATTGCCCTCCTTTACCACTTGCACATCTAACACTTGGTATGGCATCAGTTCGAACAAATTCCGTACATATCACCATGTTCTACTGAAGTGCATCTCATGGATGTCTGCAGCAATATCATGTCTAATTTGTTTTTATTTTCTTTTAACATGTTTTTTCCTGGAAAGTGAAGATAAGGAATTAACGTAAGACTGAAGTACCTTGGAACAATATGTAGTTAAATAGAAATAATACAAAAACACTAATTCTGTAGTTAGGCTGGTTTCACACCACGGCGCAGTCCGGTCCGGGGCTGTCTGGTGTAAACCAGACAGCCCCGGACCGGTTTTTGGCCCCATAGTAGCCTATGGGGCCGGATGGAGCCGGATGGCAGAGGGCTGCCATCCGGTTTCCATCTCTCCAGATGAATCTGGGAGAATTCGGATTATTCTCACCGGATACAAAAACGTTGCTTGCAACGTTTTTGTGCCCGGGGATAAAAATCTCCCCAAAAACCCATGTCACGGATTCGCATCCGGGAATTGGATACCGGCGGCTGCACGCTGCTGTGATTTCAGGACTGTGGCTAGCTCCCTGTGAGCCGCGGTCCTGAATCATTAGCAGCTGCGTCCGGCTGCACACTGGACCGGAGGGCACATTTGGCCCACCGGTCCTGTGTGCTGACCTGGTCCGAGGCTGTCAGGCTCATGCCTGACAGCCCCGGACCGGACTGTGCCGTGGTGTGAAGCCAGCCTTAGATGTTGTAATATTCTTAGCACGTCCAAATTGCCATCCTAGAAAATGTGAAGGAAGCATTTATATTTCTTTTAAATTAAATTTGCAGATGCTTTCCCTCCTCTACAATTAAATATTAGCACTGAATAGTTAGTAATAGGTCCACTTTAAAACCACCTAATAATAACAAGAAATAAACACTAAAGGTACCTTTACACGCCGCTACAGCCGGGTGGAAACAACCGGGTGCTTCACGTGCACGAGCACGCACCAACGGTTACAAACGGTACCCGATACCGTCTTTACACACCGCTACAAGGTGCTTTACAGAAGTTTGAATCTATCTCTGGATGCACCGCCAGGTGCCTAAGGGTATGTGCAGACTGGCCGGGTTAGGGTCGGATTAGGTGTGTAAACCGCCGGACGGTTTACATAAATTTCATGTAAATTTATGTTAATCCAAACCGGCGTTTGGATTAACATTGAAACCTATGTAAACCGACACCCGGTGTCCATACACCGGCGGTTTACACATGCTCATCCGTTGCTAACCCGCTGGGTTCCCAGCGGGTTAGCAACGGATGAGCATGTTCTATAATCCGGCGGGTTCTGCAGCGGCTGCAAGCAGAATCATGTACTGCTTCCAGCCGCTGCAGAACCGCCGCTAACCCGCTGGCCACCCGCCCGGCACCCGCCGCACATACCCGCCAGGATGCCGGTGGACGGCTCCGGAGCTTCCTGGCGGGTCCACCCAGCCGCCGCCGACCAACCCGCCGGCCAGTCTGCACATACCCTTAAGTTACCTTCTGCAGAGCACCTTACCCCATTTACACGCCACTACAACAAGGTAATATGGGCGGACCTGGTGCAGCAGGGACAACACATAGGCGTGCCAGAATTGTGGATTACGAGACGTTCGTACGCTGATAGGACAAAGCAATAGCATCATGATTGGCCAGCCAGCGCAGGAAGGCTGGCTAATACATGACGCTCAAGCAATTGTGTAGTGTGACTGGTCAGCTCCTTAAATATGCCGCCCTATGCAGCGACAACCAATCGCAACGCAGGAGCTTCCACCAATGATCACTGACGGGGGATGGTTTCACGGAGGCTGTGTCACGCCCCGGGGAGTTATCTAGGTGACGAATAAACCTTACCCTACCGTATTTACACGCCGTTACCATCGGGTTGAAATCAACCTGTTTTAGAGCACTGCTCTGAAACAGGTGCCGCAAGTGACGGGTGGCAACAACCTACTTTACACGCCGCTACTTCGGGTTGATTTGACGGTGCAAGATACATTTGTCTCATAAACCCGGTTGTTTCCACCCTGTTGTAGCAGCGTGTAAAGGTACCTTAATAGACATTGTTACAAAACCATTTTACTCACAACAGAAGAAGGAAATGCAAATTAATTAATAATGTCATCATAATCAAAGTTCCTTTAAATGTCAACAATCAAATAACAAAAGAAGTGACTCTAAATGTTCCCGACCAATCAAAGACAGACAATGTTTCACAGTTTATAGCTTTGAGAATACTCTTTTACATGAAACGTCGGTGCAAGTGTAAGGCCTTCATGCCCACGTTGCGTATTTGCAGCATATTTGCTGCGGATTTGTGTCCAATTCGCAGCACAGTAAACTCCCAGCAAAGTGTGTGAGCTTTTGGAAATGTTGTGCCCATGCTGCAGATTTTTGATGTTCGAATGTCAATTACTGCTGCAGGTATTTTTGCATAGTTCAAGTGCAGTGCTAAAATGTAAAGTCGGATTTTAGGCCAGCCGTAGCCACGAGAAACTGACACCCATCCCACAAGAAGAGCTTGTGCCATATCTTTTTCTATGAAAAGGATAAAAAGAATTATGTGGACATGTTTATACTGTGGGGTAACCTGTTGAGGGCCAGCATAAGTGGTTTAAAACCACAACTTTATTATAATCGAAGATTAAAGTTCCCCTCGGTTTTTGCTGGAGCAGTTCTTACGCTTCTGACATAGAGAACTGGCAAGTGCAGTTATTCATGCCAAAAATGGTGGCGGCGTGACGCACAGGGGGCAATGAGAGCACACAGTATGGAGTTTATCTCCTTCGGGTCAGATGTCACCCCCTCTCTCTTCCTTTTAAGTGTAGTTATTTGTGTCATGGATTGACGCCCCTTTGCTAGATGCGCCATGAGCCTCCTTGTTCCCAAGTTTATGTAATTCCGCCTCTCGTGCTGTCATACCCATCAATTCTCTCCGTCTGGCCCACGCGTCAAACTCCTTCTTTGCCTCCACCCATATTCTTTTGTTCTCAGTTGTTGGGTGATCCTGAAAGCACGTGTATACTTCTCTGACCATGTCACTGGTTCTCGTGAACTGTATAATTGCCTGTTTTTGCCTGTTTTTTTTTATTTAGACGTGTGTGCAATGACCCACCCTCTAAGGACTGCTTTAGCCGTCTCCCAGAAAAGAGATGGGCTGATCGTTGATGAATGGTGATGATCTAGGTACTCCGTCCACCACTCCTTCAGCAGCAAGGCTAAATCCCTGTCTGTTTTCAGAAAGTGAGGGAATCTCCAGATCACATCAGTCCCTCTCGGGAATGTCTCACGTAGTGAAAGCTTAACTGGACTGTGATCGGAAATAACCAAATCTCCAATCTCCGTATGATCTACCTTTGGGGTTAGGTTAGAGAAAGTTAGAAGTATATCAATCCTCGACCAGGTGTTATGTGGATGCGAGTAATGTGTGTAATGGCGATCAGTCGGGTGGTGTAATTGCCACAAATCCCGCAACCCAAATCATCAACCATCTCTCGTAGAGAGCGCCTTTTTCCCTCTTTCCCCAGTGTTGCTTTGTATGCGGGATCTATCTTCTGATTCATCCATAACTTCGTTCTATCCCCACCCAATATTAGTTCAGAGTTCGGTCATTATTGTTGTTGGTCCTACTCCTCTGGTTCCCTCCATTTGGGAGTCCCAGCCTGTGTGCCCGTTCCACCTTGCATGTATCTTGTACACCCAGAACTGCAGGAAGGTCTCGCTCAAAAATGTCGTTCAATTGTTGGTATTTAACAGATTCAGGTAATCCTACTATGTGGAGGTTATTTCTCCTGGATCTGTTCTCCAGATCCTCTAATTTCTCTGTCATCCATATGTTTTGTTGTTGTGAGTCCCCCAACTCCCGCTCCATATTGATTAGTTTGTCCTCTAGATCTGAGACTCTTTGTTCTAACTGGTCAATCCTGCTAGTATGGTGTGCCATGGTCTCCTGAACCTCCTCCATAGCTCCCCTCACAGTCTCTCTCACTGCTTTTGTAATATCAGCTTTAAGGTATGCTGCCACTTCTTTTGCCAGTTGTTTATGATCCCCAGGTGGGATGAGTCCCTGAGCAGCCCCTTCCATCGTGGTGTCTCTGCTGTGTTGTGCCCCTCCCGGGCTCATGTGAGTTCCCCCCTGATCCCTCTGTTCTGACCTCTGTGGCTGCGGAGTTCTCTGGGACTTCTTTCTCTTAGCTGCTGCCTGCGCTGCTGCCGCCATCTTAGATGGTCCCTCCGGCTGATGATCTGAGTTTGCGGACGCCTGTTTCCCGCTGCCCGTGCTTCTGAGCCAGCGATCCACGATGCTGCGTCAGGCGGCAACCTTTCCAGATCCCGGGACACCGACGCAGCGCTGCAGTGATGATGTATTGCCGGTCTGCGGTCAGGTTAAAGCACAGAGCTCCTCTACTCCGTGGTAGCCACGTCGGCGCCAGAACTGGAAGTGACAGGTGTCTTTTATACTGATAAGTTCAAACAGGTGCCAGTACTACAGGTAATGAGTGGAGGACAGAGGAGCCTCTAAAAGAAGAAGTTACAGGTCTGTGAGAGCCAGACATCTTGTTTGTTTGAAGGTGACCAAATACTTATTTTCCACCAAAATTTGAAAAAAAATTGTTTCCAAATCAGACAGTGTGATTTTCAGGATATGTTTTCTCATTTTGTCTTTCATAGTTGAGCTCTATCTATGATGTCAATTACAGGTCTTTCTCACTTTTTAAATGGGAGAACTTGCACAATTGGTTTCTGACTAAATACTTTTTTGCCACACTGTATATGTGTTCCTGCCATTACTGTGTAATGGATGTGTCTGTCCGTGCATGGAACACAGTCTAATCATACCACATCTCCTGGGCAGGGGAGGAAACCTGAAAGTATACAGATATCACAGCACAGGATCACAAATTATTCTTTCTGCAAGACAAAACATTTTTAAGGACAGGCAGGAAAATGCTTTACCTCACAAAAAGAATCAGCTGTGATTCCATGCTGTAATGTCTGTATACTTTATTACTTCCTCCAATGCCCAGGAGATGTGGTATGATCAGAACATGTCCCTGTGCGGTCAGACACGGCCATTGCACAGTACATAGCAGGGATACATATATAAGATTATCTCAGCACAGGAGATGTGGTATGATCAGACCATGTCCCTGTACAGTCAGACACAGTCATTACACAGTACATAGTAGGGACACATATATAAGGTTCTAGCAACACAGGAACATTTTTTTAACACACCCAATTGTGGAACTTATTAATATTCTAAGATCTATTGATTATAAGTAACTGTAAAATTACCTTTGTTCATGGGAAAACCCCTGTAAGCTCCTAATGCATTTGACATAAGTGGCCTGTATTTACAACCCCCACCTACCCATATTAAGGGGTTATACAAATGTAGAAAAACATCTCGACAACTGCCCGCCATCCTCTGGTCCTCAGGTTAGCTAGTCCGAATCTGCTGGAAATTGAGTAGCAAATAGTTTTGTGTTTCTGTGAATGAGCCAGTGTGTACATAGCCCTACACTATTAGATCTTGTTGTTGAATCCCATATGGCCTGTTGGACACACTCCAAACACCACTACCCTCCACTAAGGTATCACTTTGACTGACAAGGAGGGATATGATTTGCCTCATTTATTGTTGAAACACATTAAAAAAAAAAAAAAACTCAGCCCTGATTGGCTGCTATTGGAAATGAAGACAGTTTTATTTTAAGAAAAAATTATGGACACAGGATTATTTTTTTACCGCAAACCACCTTATAGTAATTATCATCATTCGTGATGTTTTTTTTTTTTTTACAATTTCCCTATAAAAAATGTTTTTTGTTTATGATTTTCTGCTTAAATTGTTGAAAAAAAAGAAGAAATACAAAGTTGACAACTCTGCTTAACGCATGTAATATAGTGTAAATATGGTCTAATACAAAGGTAACATTTTCCAGAATGCAAATAACTTGTGAGCACAAATTCAGAAAGCAAGGTATACTAGAGATTTCGGCTCTGAAACTTTACAAACTATAAATAAGTTTCCGGCTTAAGAGAATAAGTTAAATAATAAGGTTACTTAGGCTACGTTCAGACACTGCTTTTTTTGTACTTTTTTGTGTGCTGCTTTTAGCCCACGTATTGTGGCCGTGCAAAAAAACACAAAAAAAGAAGTAGTGCATTCAGACAGCACGCTTTTTTACGGGTCCGGGAAAGAAGTGATGTCAAAGAGGGGAGGAAGAATCCCCGTTCCTCCTCCCCTCTGTGACATGTGTGACAGCCCCTTTTGATTTTGCAGTGTATTAATATACACTGTGAAATCTTGATAAAAGTAAGCCAGATGTATTAAAAATAATAAAGAATGAATACTTACCCTTCCAACGGCATGTTCAGGCTGTCTGGAGCTGAGCCAAGTATAGATATCGAGCTGGCAGGATCTTGCATGATGTCATTGGGCGCTGATTGCCACTCGCCGTCATGTGATGTTGCATATATGACATCACATATCAATGACCGCGAGCGACCAATCATCGCCATTGACACAGAAGGTCCTTGCAGTTTGGTTGTGCCGGCCCTAGCTCCCCGAACACCTGCCGGAGGGTATGTATTCATTCATTATTATTTTAAACACACTTGGATTCCTTTTATTAAGATTTCACAGTGTATATTAATACACTGCAAAATGAAATGGGGCTGTCACACATGTCACAGAGGGAGAGGAACGAGGATTCTTCCTACCCCTCTGTAACATCAGATCCAGCAGTGCCGCCCCCTATGTGAGAAAGCACGGGTGCAGCTGCGCAAAGAATTGACATGTCAATTCTTTTTATGCCCGCGCTTTCTGCCTTAAAAGCGATGCATATTTTTACGCTGTGTCTGTACGAAAAAGTGAATTTCACATTCACTTTGCTGGCAGACACAGAGGCACATTGTGCATTTTTGAAAAATGCGCGCAAAAAAGCACGCAAAAAAGCACGCAAAAAAGCGCAATGTGTGAATGTAGCCTTAGGGTGCATTCACACACTGCATATTTGCTGCATATTGTTACACGAGTGTTGTTGCAGTTTTTGTAGCCAAAACCAGGAGTGGAAAAATTAGAGGAAAATTCTAAAGGCCACGTTACACACAGATATCTGTTCAGATATTGGTCACAGATCTCTGGTTGCAGTGAAATCATGGACACATTGTTACATTTTGTGGCCGTGTACAAATGTAACAATGTGTCCATGATTTCACTGCAACCACAGATCTGTGACCAATATCTGAACAGATATCTGTGTGTGTAACATGGCCTTAATAGAAGCAAGTTCTCCACTTCTGTATTTAATCACCCACTGCTGGTTTTGGCTACAAAAACTGCAAGAGCACTCGCGTAAAAATACACAGCAAATACGCAGCGTGTGAACGCACCTTAAGTTTCATGTGGATTCATAGGTAAACTATGATAGTGTTTAAAGATCCTTTGAAGTGGTATAAATGAAAGCATAACCGCCTTTTACATTTTTAATGTAAAACAAATGATTTTAATAAACTTTCAAATAAATCAATAATGGTAATCACCGGTTTTCTTCTGTGCTCGCTTTATTAATTCAGAACTGGGTTACATTTGTGCAGAGGCTCACCTGCTCCCCCTCCCTGCACAAATATAACCCAGTTCTAAATTAATAAAGCGAGCACAGAAGAAAACCGGTGAGTGCCATTTCATCCTTTATTGATTTATTCATGGTCTTGTACTGTTGTGACACACCCCAGCATACCGGCTGCCTCTGGGAGTTCTATTAGGTGGTTATAAAAAGACCACTGTGGATGGCTGAGTGGTGCACGGCTCTTCCTTTTCTAATATAACTTTCAAATATACTTTATGAGAAAATTCTGGTTGAAAACTATTCATAAACCTTCCACATGGTGTCCCCACTACACTGTGTGTGAAGCAGACATATGTTCATTATCAGTCAGATCCGCTTTCACACTGAATACGGGCTTGTAACCATAAAGGAGAAAGTGGCGGTGCCTACACTGCTGACTGCAGCTGGTGAGAAAACAATGCATCAGATTATAGCACAGTTGCTAAGCAAAGTCTGAATGTCAGGGTCATTGCAAACTCCTCTGTCCTTGACACAAGCTTCTCTGATCTGTCATCTGGCTCCACACAGCACAGTCATAATCTCTGTTAACCCCTTGTCTGCTGACTCCCCTCAGAAGCTGTGGAAATACACATACAGTGCTGTCAGATGCTGGCCATGCCCACACAATAATAAAATGTAGTCTTTAAAAGAGCACAAAAAAATGTGAAAAAATGTCATGTAGCACAAAAAAGCATTATCTTAGCTGCTGTGTGACCCTTCATTTACAACCAGTGCAGTATTATTTTCTTTTTCACAATGAAATGACACTTTAAGACAATAAATTCTAAATTACCTACTCATGTTTATTGGGTCTAGTTTCTGAACTTTACTAAGGTAAGGGGTAACAATAACATTGACAAACATTGAAAACATATTTTATGAAACAAACATATGGGGAAGACAAGTAAGAGACAAGGAGCAACATAGATATAGGTAAGCATACTATAATATACAATTACACAAGCACTAAGGAGAAAAGACACTGACATGACTACAAAGTGATTCAGTACATACTGTATGTAGAAAGGCTGTACATACCGGTACTTAATCTCTTGCATTCAAAAAATTGCAATTAGACCCTAAATCATAATTTACATGATACAGTATCAATGCTCTATATATGGATGAATTATTATAAATAAATGAGTAAGAAATCATAAACTACATTAAAATTGCACTTGGTGAACTTGGACATATTTGTAGGTAACACCTGTGTATACGTCATCCACATGACCACACAAACATATTCTTTATGTTTACTATGTCTGCACTAACAAGTGGAATATGTAAGAAAATATTCAAGGGTCTGTTCACACAACAGTATAAAAAAGATCTGTGGCATTTTCATCCAGAAACGTGGGATGATTTTTTTCATCACTTGACATCTGTGTGCAATCTTTGTACCTGCCATCTGAACACAATCCGGTTTTTATAGTAGCAATTATTAATCATTTACAGGAACATTTTCAGTTCCCTATAATACAGAATTGCAATGTGTCCGTAAATATCAGACACCATATTGTGACATCCACATTTTCTTACGCCCATACACTTGAATGGGTGAGTCTCATCCGATTTCAGAGTGAGGAATTCAGAATGCTGCAGACAAGTGGAAAAAAGTCAGTTATCTGCCCTGCCCCATTGAATAACATGGGTCAGTGGGCTATCCGATAAAAAATAATCAGAAAGCACATGTCCGATTTATACGGTGGTCTGAACGAACCCTAAAGGGAAGCTAAAATCAGAAAATGATCTAGTATTTAAATTAGACAACAAGGAGTTTCGTACGAAATACAGAGATATAGGTTATAGTACTGTGGATTAATTAACAATGAAGACTGGTACAAAGGGAAGAGGGCCCAAGTCTTGTGGACTTACATTCTACAGGGCAATGGGGAGGAGACAGTAGGTTAGTGTGGTGCAGCAGCTCCGGTGATGGTGAGACGGCAGAATTCTCATTGCAGGCTGTAAACTTTTCTGAAGAAATGGGTTTTCAAGTTCCGTCTGAAGTATCTGAGTGTGGTGGTTAATCGGATGTGTTGGGACGCAGGATACCAAGGATGGGGGATATTCGGGAGAAGTCTTGGAGGTGATTGGGTGAGGAATGAATAAGAGAGGAGGAGGTCTTGGGAGGACCGGAGATTAAGTAAAGGTACATATTGGGAGATCAGTTTGGATATATAGAGGGGGACAGGTTATGGATGGCTTTGTAGGTTAGTGTTAGTAGTTTGAACTGGATTTGTTGAGGAATTGGGAGCCAGGGAAGAAATTTGCAGAGGGAAGAAGGGGGAAGTCGCAAGGAGACAGGTGGATTAGTCAGCAGCAGAGTTAAGGACAGATTGGAGAGTTGCAAGAGTATTAGCAATGGAGGCCACAGAGGAAGATGTGGCAGTAATCAAGGTGGGAGATGATGAGGGCATGTACAAGTATTTTGGTAGATTAAGCTTTGAACATGGATGATTCTGGATATATTTTTGAGCTAGAGGCAATAGGAGGTTGCGAGAGTTTAGCTGTTTGGTTTGAAGGACAAAGCAGAGTCAAATGTTACTCTGAGGCAGCAGATTTCAGGTGCAAGCGAGAGCATGATGCCATTTACCATGATATATAATCAGGTAGAGAAGATACACAATATGGAGGGAAGATAATAAGTTCGGATTTGTCCACAGTAAGCTTTAGAAGCGAGAGGAGAAGGAGGACCCAGCAGATAGACATCAGTATTTGGACAGCAGAGAAGTGATGTCTGGACCAGAAACGTAGATCTGAATGTCATCAATTTATAGGTGGTACTGGAAGCTGTGGGATTTTATGAGTTGTCCCATGTCAAGGGTATACATGTAGAAGAGTAGGGGTCCTAGGAATATAGCCTTGCAGGACTCAAACAGACGGAGGGCGGGATAAGGATGTAATATGGGAAACGCTAAATGTGTGGTCGAAAAGGTACGAGGAGATCCAGGAAGGGCAAGGTCTTTAACACTAAGGGAAAAGAGAATCTGTAGTAGGAGGCAGTGGTCAACTGGGTCGAAGGCAGAGGACAGGTCTAGAAGGAGGAGTATAGAGAATTGTCTGTTAGCTTTGGCTGTAATTGAGTCATTAGTAATTTTGGTCAGGGCATTTTCCGTGCAATAGTGGGGCCAGACGCCAGATTGTAGGTTGTGAAGAGAGAATTAGATGAGAGGTGGGAGGAAAGTTGAGCTGGCATACTGCTCAAGGAGTTTGGAAGCGAATGGGAGCAACGAAATAGGGTAGTAGCTGGGCATTGTAGTCAGGTCAAGGTTTGGCTTTTTGGGGATAGGTAGGATTGTGGCATGTTTGATAGCAGAGGGGAAGGTACCAAAGGTTAACGATATGTTGATGAGGTGGGTTAGGGCTAGGATGAGAATGGTGGTGAGGAGGAGGTGGGATTGGATTGGGGTCAAGTGCGCAAGTGGTGAGGTGAGATTTGGAGAAGAGATGAGTAAGCTCTCCTTCAGTGATGTTGGAGAGAGAGGTTATGAGGGAAGGGCAGAGGTCTAGTATATGGAGGTGTCGGGGTGGTGAAACAATAAAGGCTTGCCTTGCTTGCTCTATCTTATTTTTAAGGTGTGTGGCGAAGTTCTCAGCAGAGTTGAGGGAGGTTAGAGGGGGCAGTCTTGGGCAGAGGAGACATAAACGTGCTGAACAGCTGTCTGGGGTTGTAGGATAAGGAAGATATAAGGGTTGTGAAGTAGGTCTGTTTAGCAGAGGTGGAACTACCTACCATTCACAGAGGAGGTGGCTGCCCAGTATTATAAATGCACACAGATGAGGTTGCATGAGTGGTCAGTTACACACGTGTGTGATGCACAATGTCTGGTTTGCAGGGCTGTGAATGGTCATTTTATCAGTATTTTGCACACATGCTGCTTTATCAAGGGGGTCTTCTGCATCCTGCTAGCAATTTGGTATTGTGATCCAGTGTTTGTAAGGAAAGTTGCTTTTTCTTCTTTGATGCTTTTTGTTATTTGTTATGAATTGCACTTGAAGGATTTGGTTACTTTTTTAAGTAAATTTCATGAATTGATAAGACATAGTTGCCCTCATTCCATACTGTAACCCCTGTACTGCCATGTGTACATGTATAAATATTGGACACTGTGGTTGACCATATACAATTGAAACCAGAAGTTTACATACACTATATAAAAAGACACATATGCAGGTTTTTCTCACAATATGACATGAAATCAGAACAAACCTTTCCCGTTTTAGGTCAAGTAGGATTACCATAATTATTAATATTTGCCAAATGTCAGAATAATGAGTAATTTTTTATTAATTTCTGCAAAGTCACAAGTTTACATATACAGTGGGTACAGAAAGTATTCAGACCGTTTTAAATTTTTAACTCTTTGTTTCATTGCAGCCATTTGGTAAATTCAAAAAAGTTCATTTTTTTCTCAATAATATACACTCTGCCCCCCATCTTGACTGAAAACCCCCCCCAGAAATGTAGATGTTTGTGCAAATTTATTAAAACATTAAAAACTGAAATATCACATGGTCATAAGTATTCAGACCCTTTGCTCAGTGTTGATTAGAAGCACCTTTTGAGCTAGTACAGTCATGAGTCTTCTTGGGAATGATGCAACAAGTTTTTCACACCTGGATTTGGGGATCCTCTGCCATTCCTCCTTGGCAGATCCTCTCCAGTTCCATCAGGTTGGATGGTGAACGATGGTCGACAGCCATTTTCAGGTCTTTCACTGTGGATAATGACACAATCTTCATCTTCACAAGGTTTTTGCTTTCGTTCTTGGGTTGATATGTACATATCGGACCAAAGCACGTTCATCTCTGAAACACAGAACCCGTCTCCTTGGTGAGCAGTATGATGGCTGGACATTCCTATATATCTTGTTTGTACTTGCGTATAATTATTTGTACAGATGAATGAGGCATCTTCAGATATATGGAAATTGCACCCAAGAATGAACTAGACTAGTGCAAGTCCACAATTCTCTTCTTGATATCATGGCTGTTTTCTTTAGACTTTCCCATAATGCTACACAAATAAGCAATGTGTTTCAGGTGTGTATTTACCGTATATACTCGCGTATAAGCCGAGTTTTTCAGCCCAAATTTTGGGCTGAAAAGTCCCCCCTCGGCTTATATGCGAGTATATACAGTAATCTATGTGCAGCAGCAGCCCCCGGAGGTATACAGGCCCCCCCATCAAGCTCCACGGACCCCCCCCCCCCTTGCGCGGCAGCCTGTAAGGGAAAATCATACTTATCAGTGTCCCGCCGCTTGCCGACATCACGATTCCGGGCTTCATTCCACATCTTCCGCACTTCCTGTGGTCGCGGGAATGACGTCATTGCCCGCGACCGCCGGAAGCCGGAAGTCGCGGATTGAAGCCCGGGATCGTGTGTCGGCAAGCGGCGGGACAGCGCGGGACACTGATAAGTATGATTTTCCCTTACAGGCTGCCGCGCAAGGGGGGGGGGTCCGTGGAGCTTGATATACCTCCGGGGCTGCTGCTGTATACAGCCCCTGGGGCTGCTGCTGTATAGAGCCCCTGGGGCTGCTGCTGTATAGAGCCCCTGGGGCTGCTGCTGTATACAGCCCCTGGGGCTGCTGGATACTACCACTGGGGCTGTATATACCTCTGGGGCTGCTGTATACTACCACTGGGGCTGCTGTATACTACCACTGGGGCTATATTTACCTGTGGGGCTGCTGTATACTACCACTGGGGCTGTATATACCTGTGGGGCTGCTGTATACTACCACTGGGGCTATATTTACCTGTGGGGCTGCTGTATACTACCACTGGGGCTATATTTACCTGTGGGGCTGCTGTATACTACCACTGGGGCTCTATATACCTGTGGGGCTGCTGTATACTACCACTGGGGCTCTATACACCTGTGGGGCTGCTGTATACTACCACTGGGGCTGTATTTACCTGTGGGGCTGCTGTATACTACCACTGGGGCTCTATATACCTGTGGGGCTGCTGTATACTACCACTGGGGCTCTATATACCTGTGGGGCTGCTGTATACTACCACTGGGGCTGTATTTACCTGTGGGGCTGCTGTATACTACCACTGGGGCTCTATATACCTGGGGGGCTGCTGTATACTACCACTGGGGCTGTATATACCTGTGGGGCTGCTGTATACTACCACTGGGGCTGTATATACCTCTGGGGCTGCTGTATACTACACTGGGGCTGTATATACCTCTGGGGCTGCTGTATACTACCACTGGGGCTGTATATACCTCTGGGGCTGCTGGATACTATCACTGGGGCTGCTGTATATACCTCTGGGGCTGCTGTATACCACACTGCTGGGGGCTGTATACCTGTGCTGGGGTCCACCCTCGGCTTATACACGAGTCAATAGGTTTTTCCAGATTTTTGGGGCAAAAGTAGGGGGTCGGCTTATACACGGGTCGGCTTATACACGAGTATATACGTAAATACATCCAGAGGTATGTCTCTAATTAACTCAGATGTTGCCAATAAACCTATCACAAGCTTCCAAACACATGACATCATCATATGGGCTGCCCCAAATTGTTTAAATGCATAGTAATCTTACTGTTTGTAAACTTGTGACTTAGGCCGACTTCACACTGCGGGTGTGATACGATCCGTGGCTGTCAGGGTGAACCTGACAGCCCCGGACCGGATCAGCACACAGAACCGGAGGGCTAATATGCCCTCCGGTCCGGTGTGCAGCCGGACGCAGCTGTAGCTGCTGATGAATCAGGACTGCGGCTCGCAGGGAGCTAGCCGCGGTCCTAAAACAACAGCGGCATGCAGCCGCAGGTGTCCGGTTCCCGGATCCTCCCAGATCGGGGCAAACCGGCCCCATAGGCTCCCATGTTAGGGAGCGCCGGATTGCCCCGGATCCAGGAGGATCCGGGCGAATCTGGGAGAAGGCAATTAGGGAAGATTTTTTTGCAAGGAACGTTTTTGTGTCCGTGAGAAAAATCTGAATTCTCCCGGAGAGATGGAAACGGGATAGCAGAGAGCTGCCATCCGGCTCCATAGGATACTTTGGGGCCAAAATCCGGTCTGGGGCTGTCTGGCTCAATCTGACAGCCACGGATCGGATCACACCTGCAGTGTGAAGCCGGCTTTAGCAGAAAGTAATAGAAATGCATTATAACATTCTCTCACATTATTCTGGCATTTGGAAAATTTAAATAATTATGGTAATCCAAAGTGAATTAAAGTGGGAAAGGTTTATTGTGATTTCATGTCAGATAGAGAGATACACATACAAATGTGTCTTTTTATATAGTGTATGGAAACTTCTGGTTTCAACTGTATCTGAACATATTATCAATCACATGACGTGTTTTGTCCACATGTTCCTCTATCCAGCTGCATCATCTTTTGCACAGGGGCTAAAACCGTTCAAAGCATACACAAATACAAGTGATTTTTTTTTGCCTACATTTGTGCATTTGCTGAATGCAGAAGAAGAGGCAGCCAAAGAGGTGGTCAAATTATGTGGCCATCACAAAGGCAATTGATGGGGTTCCACCCAGGAAACCTCAAAGCTAACGCAGTGTCAAGAAGCGAGTCTTTCTATGACAGTACACATGATTTTTTTTTGTCAATTCAGAAAGTCCGCTGCATATGCCATAAGTGCTTGGCATAGGAATTGAATAGTTTAGAAAACAATTTTTATACATCCTGTTTGGAAATTCTAGCATAACGGTGGAAATCCTAGTTCAGTATGGTCCTCTATTATCCAGATCAGATATAATGAGTGTCTCTTATTCTGAAAGAACCCCATTCATTACAAAAGATGCATATTGATTGTCCAACAATGTAACAATAATTTTTCGAAAGTGTAACAATATCAGCATAAACAATATATAACTTAACTTAGATAATAATTAAAAAAAAACTTTATTTATATATTTTAGTACCTTTATTAGCCCCTTTGTAACTGGTATTTTAGCAGTGTTATATGTGGTGAGGAGCATCATTCTAATATTATTATGCTATTTGTAATTAAATCTAAGGCACACTTACAACAAACAGTGATTCAATACATCTATACAATAAGTTACCACATCAGGGTTCTATGAATTGTGGGGGCAAGTTTGTACAATCTCTATAATCATTTGGTGTCTATAGTTAATACTTGTGCTTAGAAGTTCATTATGGGCACTCTAATACCACAAGCAAGTGGATAATTGACTTATGGACATTTCTCGGCACTTACTACATCTCCTGATAATATCACTTCAAGGCACCCTAATATACAATGCTTTCGTATCACATGTAAAAGGAGATGAAAGGACGGGTTAAGCAGTAAGTGGATTGTAATGTAATGGAGGTAAATCTGAGACCACAGGTCCCAATCTTTATAATTACTGTTAAATCTTGTTATCTACTGAGAAAAATCATTACTTATTACTTTCCTGCTCATGAATCCCCAGAGAATGGGCGTCCAGAACTCTCAGAAAGAAAGAGAGGGAGGGAGGAAGGGAGGTTATAAAGAAAGATTGTAGAATAGAGAGAAAATGACTCAAGGTGGGATGACATAAACCCCGAAGTAATATAAAGTGATGAATAGACAGATAATAAGATCATGGATCTTGTAAGAATGCTAACAGTGAGAACATCTGCATTAGTAAAGGCGTAAAGGAGATGCTAAAAGAAAAGCTGTCAGAATGAACCAATGGAAATACATTTTGGTTTACATGTATAAAAAAAGTAATAAGGTCTTAAGTTACAGTAAGAATGATTGGGAGTTAAGAACATAGGTTGGTCATTGTCTAAGGAGTGTGGCATTGGTTAGCGCTGGTGGTCCAAAGTTGAGTGTCAATTCCTTGATTTCTTTGACTTCAGTACAGTTTTTCTGAAGTCAGAACTCTGTTAAAGTTATCCAGCTCAAACACTTATCCTATAGGTTCCCATCCAATGGATGGGGCCAGTAATTTTTTTTCAACAACTAGACCTTTACCCTTCTATGAAATGTCAGCTTCCTGGTGGTGGCCTTGTTTCATCGCTCCATGATTGGTCTTGCTTCTTTTCTTGATTTGTTCTGCTTTTAGATGATGGACTACTCTCTTTGTATGGAGGATCACGATTACTGCAGAGCGATTCAGAGGTTGCAGGTGAATCCTGGGGAGAGCTAAGTGTGGTAATTGTAGCAGTATTTGTCTCTTCTAATTTCCAAACCTTTAAAAAGTAAATCAAAGTTACTACTTTCATAAGCCATATGGATAAAGCATCAACATGCAGTAATACAGCAAAGTACTAGTACCTGTGGAGCAGGGGCGGGCTGGCCCAGGTGGCAGGGGGGCAGGTGCCCCCTGGGCTGGTGGTATAGTCCACATTTCGGGCCGCCCCCTACAGAAACGGGCCGCGGGAGTCGGGAGTCGGCCGGCGCGGCGATAGCACATGACGCTGGAGGTCCGGGATGAGGTAAAGGCTGACAGCACCCCCCCCCCCCGGTCCTCAAGTCAGGCTGACAGCACCCCCCCCCCCCCCGGTCCTCAAGTCAGGCTGACAGCAACCCCCCCCCCCGGTCCTCAAGTCAGGCTGACAGCACCCCCCCCCTGGTCCTCAAGTCAGGCTGACAGCACCACCCCCCCCCCCCGCTCCTCAAGACGGGGCCGGCAATGGAAAACTGCCACCCGGGTATAGAGGCTCCAGCCAGCCCCTGCTGTGGAGCAAGTGAAATCATGGAATACAAGATTTTTAGAGTTGGGGACTATTGGTATCTTAGACTCTCTTCACACATGCATATATTGCAAATCCAGACAAAAATACTGTGTGTTTAAAATAAGCATTCTGAGCTAACTTGGCTGATAAAATGTTGGACACCATAGAAGAAACCAAACAATATAGTCAGTAGGATTCATCATCTGCCACTGATGCCAAGCATGAAGGGAATCTCACATTTCTAATATTTTGGAATTGAAATAGAGAAATAACAACACATATGTGAGCATAACATTAACTAGAGATTTTGACACTCACCTCATTGATCAGTTACTTTTGCATTTAATTTCCAGTAATTTTACATGCATAAGGAGTTCTGAACTGTGGACAGCTAGAAAATGTTTGAAATGTTTCTGTGTTTTTATTTCAATTAGTGTAATTATTGCTAAATTAATATTTTTTTTTACTTCAATAAGTTTTTATTAATGTTCTTCAAGTTACATAAAACCAAAATACAAATACATGGTGGTTCAAAATCTGATCAAATTACAAACCCAACCACCATTAACACAATACAGATAAAGAGGGTGGTGGAAGGGGGAAAGAGTGAGGGTACCTCAAGCTCAGAAGTGTAAAACGGAGGGGAGACATGGGAAAGGGGGGAGGGGAAAGGACTACTGTAAGAAGGGAACAGGAGGGGGGGGGGGAGGAAAAGATAGAAGGGATAAGAGAGTACCAGGGGAGGAGAAGGGGATGTGCAGGGAAGTTCTGGGGAAGGGGGGGGCGTGAAGGGGGGAAGAGAGGAAAGAGGTCTGGGAGGTCTGTGCAGGCCTCCCTCAGAAGGATACTTGAATCACTAAAGGATGTTCCGCCCAGCAAGACCAGGCGTCCATCACATACCTCTTGGTTTTAGCGTCCATTGCTAAATAATACTCGTGACAAAATATCGAGTTTAGCTTGTCAGTCAGATTTTCCATCGAGGGGGGGGCAGTTTCCTTCCATTTAGTGGTGATGCAGATTCTGGCTGCAATTAAGACATACGTGATAACATGTCTTGGGACAGGTGGGAATGCCTCTATTCCTATGTGGAAAACAGCGAGCTGGGGGGAGAGCGGAATCTTAATACCCGTGAGGGTGTCCACCAATCAGGCACCAGGAGCCAGAAAGGGGCCAGTCTGGGACAAGACCACCACATATGGGCCAAATCTCCCTTATGTCCACACTGTCTCCAACACAGGGGACCTACACCCAACTTAAATCTTGCTAACCTAGAGGGGGGAGTATACCATCGTAAATTAATTTTCTTCACTGATTCCACATTATTTATTCATCTAGTGGCTTTCAGGGTGCACTGGATGGCCCCCTCCCACTCATCAGGCTCTGCAGAAAAGCCAAGATCTCTCTCCCATCTAATCATATGTGCCAATTTTAAAGGCGTATTACTGTCTAGTAGACCATTATAGTTAGCGGAGAGACCCTTTGTGACCCCAGGGCCCGAAAAAATGAGCCTCAGTAAAGGAGACACTCCAGGAGGTCCAAGGTCATGATGACATGACTTCAATCGAAAAAAGTGTGAAATCTGGAAAGACTGAAGAAAGGTATGTCTAAGAGTAGGGTACCTGACAGCGAAGACCAGGAACTTCATCAATTTACCTCCATCCATCAAGTCACTTAAAGTCTCAAGACCATGAGTCCTCCACAGGGATAAGTTCAGCGAGGGGATGAGGAGCCGAAAGGCAGAGAGTGGAATCTCAGTGGCAGACAGTTTGGACCATACCCTCGGTGACCCCCTCCACACCTCAAGAAGCGTCCGCACCGTTTTTTAGCTGACTATCCTTCCCTACAGAGCCCAAGGATTCTGCAACAAGAATATCTTTGAGTGGGCTGCCCATCGACTCATGAGCCTCCACTCCCCACCTCGTGCCACCAAGACTTAGCCGCCTCCAGAATCGCAGCTTTATGGTACAAAACAGCGTCCAGAACTCCCATTCCTTGCCTGCCAATTTGAAGATACATAACCCTCCTATGCACCCTGGGTTTTTTGGTTGTCCAGACGAACTTGTTAATTAGGGACTGAAGTTGAGAGAGTAGTTTAGAAGGGTATAGCACCGATACACATCTAAATAGATACAGGATTTTGGGTAGCCAAAACATCCTAACCGCCTGCACTCTCGCCTTCCAAGATAGCGAAGAAAGGGAATGTGACTCCAGTGCCCCCTGCAGACTCCTCAAGAGTAAGGTAATGTCAGATACAGCAACCTTTGATGAAGGACAGAGGGAAATCCCCAAATATGGGATACCCTCCGGACACCACTGAAATGGGTAGATCCGCGAGAGGCGCTCCGAGTCAACTGCGGAAACATTTATGGGAAGTATCATAGATTTGCTTGCATTGAGTTTATAGTAGGAAAGTTGCGAAAAAGAGTGCAGGGATCTCATTAACCCCGGGAGAGAGGATAAGGGGCTTGTGAGGGAGATGATGACATCATCAGCGTAAATGCAAATCTATATATGACTGGCATCACCACAAGTGTAGGTGCAGGCAGAAAATTATATACTTACATAAACGGTTATCTGCCGCGACACTACTATTTATCATGAATTTTGTAGCTCAATGAGTGGCACTTGAAACAAGAGGATCAATGGGTATAGTGAATGTGTGTATTGCAGAAAATGCCCTATGCTAAATAAGGAAACCGGAGAGCTTAGTTTCAATAGTAGCCACTAGAGAGTAAGCCTGACACCCACTTCACGGAGCCTCCACTGTTAGGTCCTGACACTATGCCCTAGTGAAATGTTGAGATGTGAGTGAGTTTATATGCCCATGGATGTAATTAAAAACAATGAACAGGTGTGTGCTGGGCTCTAACAATGGTGACCATGTATGGCTATCAGACAAGGAAAGGGAGAAAGGGGAAAAATTATATATTAGTAGGAGCTCAGTCAAAAATACAACAATATGTAAATCTATATATGACTGGCATCACCACAAGTGTAGGTGCAGGCAGAAAATTATATACTTACATAAACGGTTATCGGCCGCGACACTACTATTTATCATGAATTTTGTAGCTCAATGAGTGGCACTTGAAACAAGAGGATAGATTTGCATATTGTTGTATTTTTGACTGAGCTGAATCTTCCCGTGGGTCCGACGTCACTCTGAGGAGTTGAAACTGAACCGATTGTTTTATCATGATACAAACCCCTGCTTTTTTCTCAACATGGTTAGCGTGAAAAATATGAGGGAATTGAGCATGATGGAGTCTCAAATTATCACCCTCCAGCAAATGCGTCTCCTGTACACAGAAGATCTCAGCAGCTGCCCGTCTAGTTTCTTTCCAAAGAAAGGAGAGCTTTGCTGGAGAGTTAAGCCCCTTAACATTAAGCGACAGTATTTTTAGGTTCATGATGAACACACTTCAAACCCGCCTCAAGAGCCCACCCAGACCTCGGGGAACGGTGTGAAGGGTGTCCGGAGGGGTAAAGGGCAGAATAGAGGAGACGGCGGGAAGATAGAAGAACAAAGAACAGACAGAAAAGAAAGTGAAACAAAGGAGAGCAGGGGAGGTAAGGCAAAGGGGGAGGGACAGGAGGGACACAAAGGACAATGAGGATACACAACACACTTATGTAAACTTCAAAACTCCAGACACCGTCTGGACTGGGGGGGCTTAACGAAGTCACTCACTCAATGACATGGGAAACCAACCTGCTAATAGGTGGAGAAAAGGCACTACAGTCCAGTAGATAGTCTCAAAGACTGGACTGTGGCCTACCCATCAAAAAGACCTATCACACAAGGCCATAATGAAAGAAAGTTACGGCTTACTCATGGGACTCCTCCTTCTTTAGGGGACATCCTGGAAGCACTGTCAGAGTCTGAACTTGGGGAAGGCAAATTACTTGTAGATGTCAGGTTCCAGGCCCTCAGAGTTTTCCTCAGCTGTGAGGGTGATGAAAAGGAATGCCTGTTCCACTTAAACCGAAAATTTAGTGAGACCGTTACACCCCAGTTGTATAAAATGTTCCTGTCTCTGAGAACTTTACAGCTTGAGGCAAACTCGCGGCGACGAGAAAGGGTTCCAGTGGACAAATCCGGGTACACTGAAATGTTAGCATAGGGTTCTGGTAGCGGGGACTTGCATCTCATCACTTGCAACAGAAGATTCCTGATACCTGGCCGCACCAGAAACACCAGCACGTCTATAGGAACTTCTTTAGGAAGTCGAGCCAGCTTAGGAAGCCGGTATGCTTTTTAAATGACCAGATCAGCTCTAGGTGACTGGGAGGGCAGCAACAAGGAAGTCAGTAACCACCGCCGAAATATCAGTGTCATCCATGGTTTCCACCAGCCCTCTTATTTTGATGTTGTTCCTTCTGAGCTTATCTTCAAGATGACATATAGTGGTGTTTATAGAGCCCATTTCTTTATCAAGGTCAGAGTAACTGTTCGAGAGTCTGTTATCTGCTGTGGCAAACTCTGTCATTTTTTGCTCTAGATGCATAGTTCTCTCTACTAGCGCTCACAGGTCCTCCCTTAGTGCACCTATTAGATCCCTCATGTTTTCCATAACAGACTGCCTTAGAGAGCCCAGCAGGGACCTCAGGGACCCCTGAGTGATGGGGGCACGCTCATCCTCTCCATAGACCCGCTCCTCCATGCTACGAGGAGAGCGGGAGTTAGAGTGCAGTGAGAGAGGCGGGCACTCTGCAGCCGCCGCCATGTTTACAGAGGGAGCGCGCTGCCTCTCTGCCCCGAAAAAGTCAGTCACCTTGGCATCGGTGTTTCTTCTCCGCGAGGATGCTCTGGGCATGTCAGGTCGCTGCAGGGGTATTCACATCACCGCTGGTGTAGCGTGGAAGATCTGGAGAGCTGGTAAAGCGCAGTTAAGCTGGCCTTGTGTGAGGAGCTCTTTTAATGTGCGTCTGGTGCCATGAGCAGCAGGACACGCCCTGCCTATATAAATATTTTAAGTAATAATACCTTTAGGGTCAAAAACATGGCTTTACTGTGTGTACATGTCACAATGGTCTTTCGTACCTGGGAGACTTGTGACTGGTTTGGGACCTCTGTCTCATTCCTTTATTGAGACTCCATTTTAAACGTTTTTCATTCCTTTGGCAGTTCAGGAGTTAATGTCAAGCTTTCTGCTGCTAACAGACTCCTAAGGTTCCTTACCAGGTGTGGATACTTTGTGATTACTCCCATCCTCTTTATATGGTCACATGGTTCCAGCATGCTTTGCTGGTGATTGAACTCATTCTTGGCCAAGCTTCCTGAGGACAAGGAAGCTCTCTGGATAGCTGTCTACTGCTTAATCTTCTGCTGTCAAGGAGCGTGGCAGCAGGCGTGAAGTTGCCTTTATTCCCTGTTTGTCTCCCCCTTCCCTCTTGTCTTATTTATTGCAGTAGTTGGGACTAGTGCTCCTGCCGGGCATTCCCTATTGAGGGTTAACATCAGCCAGCAAGGGCCTATTTATCCTGCTCGACAACAAGTTGAAAGAACTCATATAGAGACATATAGAGACAGTAGGGGAGATCAAGGCACAGCTGCAGGTGAGTGCAGGAGGTCACCTCTTCCCTGTTTCCTATGAGCAGGGCCCTCTGCTGTATTTGTCCCCCCCAGTGTCTTCCCATCTGTTGTTTTGTGTTGTGTGCCGGACATTGTTGGTCCATGCATCACTCACACACACAGTAGCTGGACATCTCACTTAGTCCAAGCTTGACAGTACACAGATATGTAGTGTTTAAGGAACTAGCTGAATACTTTGAAAAAAACCCTCACATTAATCCTTTTTATCTTCTTAATATATTGCAGTCATCATACTATACAGCACCCTGTACTTACAATTGCTCATCTTGCACTTCTACAAAGTTAATTCTTCATTTTTCAATTAGCCCTTACATCATGTTATAAAAAAATGACTAGCTGAATCCTTCTAAGCTCTATGTAGAAATATGAAGTCTCTTATCGCTGCATGAGTCACCTCTTTCTTCAATTCCTGACCCAGCTGCCCTTCTTGTGCCCCCTGCCATGCATTTTGCAGTAATGACTTATGCAGGTAAAAGATACTTCCTGTTTCTACATAGAGCATATAAAGATTTAGCTAGTCTATTTTTTATTATGTGATGCCATAGAATTAATGGAAAAGAGAAGAATTAACTGGGTAGGATGGAGAAATCGTAATTACACAGTGCTATATAATATTATGACTGCAACATATTATGAGGATAAAAATATTGTTGGGAATACTTCTATAATAGTGGTCTACTTTGAGCATCAAAAAGAATACTGAAATTAACCTGTTATTATTTGGCCTCAAATTGTAAAAAAAATGCAAGTGCCCTTTGAAATGTCTCAACGCTTCCTGAGATATGTCAAGTTTATAAAGCTGAAAAGAACCGATGAACTAAATCTGTACCTTGTCGAATTTTCTGAGACTATACATGTGGTCTTTATTCATGAAGGTCAGCAGTATCCAGTCACAGAAAACGGAACCCTAAAAAGACAAGAAAAAGCACACAGGCAATAGGTCTTATTATGGATCTGTGGGATGCCAAGTGAATTAAGGGATCAAGCCCTAGGAGTAATACTTGTTTGTTGAATTCAAAATCTGATAAGAATAAAATAAGAATAAAATATGCCCACAGCAGCCTATACCTAAAGCAGCAATAATAATTATAAGGAAAATATGGGTTATACTGAGCGCTGCAGGGCTGTAGACTGTTGGTTTCAATTAATTCGGTTTATTACACGTATAGTTTAAAATCCTTATAACTAATAACTACACAATGCGCGTTTCAGGGAAGGTCTGTCCCCTTCCTCAGGTGCCAATAGAGATCTGAACAAAGTTTGAACAGCATGTAATTTGCATAATTGATTTGATTTTATTGTATAACAGAATATACAGTTGTGTGATTGCAGTCTTAGCATGTCCTACTAGCATGTGATTGCATGAGTGCAATGCAAGAAAAGCTTACATTGCACTAACACCCATGTTAAGCAGTCAGGCAGCTCAGACCTTTGTGTTTTTCCCCAGCCCTTTGCAGGCTGAGGAAAAAAAGTAGCATGCTGCGTTTGTCTGCGAGTCTTTGATCACTTTCACCTATTCAATTCTATGGGTGTGAGTGAAAAATCGGGCGGCACTCAGCAGAAATGTGACTGCAGGGGTATATACACCGAGGCCGACAATGGAGTAGATAGAGAGATTAATCTCTCCCTCTCCTACACAGCTGTGATCTGATCGCAGGATTGGACCACAGAGGCATGACACTCAGTCACGCTTGCAGCAGAGCCTGAGATGAGGGTCATTAGCATATTGCATCTGATTTACTCGCATAGTGCCATACGCTAATGTGACTCCAGCCTTAAAGTGACTTCTATTGGCGTCTGATTGAGACAAAGTCCTTGATATAATGCCAAGCCTTTGGTACGCAGAAGCTTAGTCGGACGGCATGTTTCTCTTCGTGACATCCATATATTTAGTACATTCTTATAAACTGAAAAATATGTACTTACTACACCAATTGAAGTCAGGGCTGTGGCCAAGTTAATGATGGTCGGGATAAGGCTAAACTTTCCAGCCTGTGTAAATAGAAACCATTATTCTCCTTAGATTTTCATTAAAAAAAAATAAAACACCAAAAGCATTTAACATAAGTCCTCATTCATTCGGCAGTTTTTGAGCAGCAAGTGAACAATCAATTCATTCAGATGAGGTGCTGAAAGCAGAAAAATGATGAAGCGAATAGATCTAAAAGACTTTTACATTTTGTTAGGTGTTTTTCCAATATGCAGTCGATAGCAGCCAACAAGAGAAGGAAAAATGATAAATTAATGACATTAAGGAGACAATAGTAGCAAATGCGCTGATAACAGACATTGTTAAATCTCCTGGTCCTATCCCACAAAAGAGCTACTGCTGCACAAATCAGTAAAACGTTAAATCTGGCTGTAATATAAAGGTATCAGAACAGTTGATGTGCATTGAGTTGCTTTGCTGGCAACCAGTTACATGGCACAGGCTGCCCTGTGTTTAGTGTTGAATTCACCAGGATTAGGAATGCCACATCTGAAGTAACTGGAGCATGGAACAACAAAAAAGGTGGCTTGGGGGGTCTCAATAGTATACAAAGCAATAAATGGCCTCAGAAGCAAAGTGAAACTACCCTATATGCTAAAGTGGGAATCCAGTTTCCAATTCACTAAAGAATTGCAACAGTGGCAAAGTGCAGCGACATGCAACACGGCTTACTCCAGATGCATCGTACATCATGAACAACTAAAGAAAGTACACATGGGTTGGTATTTAACTCCAGAACGGATCTCGCGTTTCTCCCCCTCTGCATCGCCTCCCTCTTCACCACTATGTTGGAAGGGATGCGGTCTTAGGGGTAATGCTCAACACATGTGGTGGTTCTGTTCTACAGTGTCCACTTTCTGGACTAAAGTTGAAGCATTGTTGACCGAGATTATGCCTTATCCAATAACCTTAAATCCTGAATTGGCAATATTGGGACTGGACCTTGACAAATTCTCACATCTGCACAGACCAAATATTGCCAATATTCTCATCTCCGCTCGAGCCTGCATTGCAAGGCACTGGAAAACACCAACCATCCCAACCAAAGGAGAACTGGTTAATTCTATAAATACACACTTCCAGCACGAACTCTTGCTGGCACATAGTGCAACCCGCCGCAACAAAATCCTAGCCTGGTGGGATCCGTGGATTCTATCAACATATAATACCATTCTGGTTGAGTCATCAAAGTAGACCCTTCCGTTTGGGGCAAATAAGTCAGGGCCCTAGCACGACTTACTAATTTACCTTCAAAGCATCTTATGGACTTGTTAATGACCAGTTTATAGTAGTATTATATATTCTTGTATTGGTTCAATGATTTTACAGTTGAAAAGATATCTCAGACCAAGACCTCCCTTCCCCCAACCCTCCCCTCCCCCCCCTTTTTCGCCTTCTATGGGTCCCCCAAGCTTCTCCTCCCCCCCCTTCCCAATTTAATCCCTCCCTTTCCCCTCCCCCCCCTTCCCTTTTTGGTGTTAAAATTCTTAGATACCTTAGATTCCTTTGCATAATAAGCCTTGTGTTACGACCCTATACTCTTCCTTGATGGAAATGCATTTAAAGGTATTGATGGAAATTGTATTACAATACTGGATTTCATGCGTTGTCAGAAAATGTTTTGTTTTATTTGAAATTACAATAAAAATATATTGATCAAAAAAAAAAAAAAAGGTGGCTTGGACAGTTCAACATTCATTTCCTGCATTATGTGGATGGCCGGATGTGTGTATGTTGATTACCTAGGGAAGAGATGATATCATGATGTGCACTATGGAAGGAAGAAAAGCCGGAGGAGCCAGTGTGATGATGGTTTATTCAATTTTCTACTTGGGATATTTTGGTATCTGACACTCTGGTAAATATTACTTTCAAGGTACCATAAGTACACCCATTTAAGGCACCAGTATACCCTAATGGCAGTTGCCTCTTTTGGTATGATAATGTCCCTGTTATGTCAAGCTAATGTTCAAGAATGGTTTAAGGAACATGACAAAATGTTCAAGTGTTGACATGGCCTCCAAATTTCTCACATCTCAATTTGATGAAGAATCTGAAGTGCTGGAAAAATAAAAGCAAGCTATTGGATTAGTACTAGTTATAACAGAGAAACTTTAAAGACGCTGGGAAGCTCATACCTTTGATTGGTAAGCGTTCTGTTGGCTGCTCAAGCAAGAGCCACATAATATTAGGCAGGTGGTCTTAATGGTCTTTATGTTAAGGTTTATGGGTGTATATAATGATATCTAAGGTAACTTTACCTTAACCAAATATGTCTTAAACAGGGTGAAACACTAAGAACACACTGGCTATCTACAAAGATGTTGTCACATCAATGCTTCGTTGAACCATCACAATATACCTTACCTATGATCTCTAAAATATACAGTGTAACTCCATTCCATATAAATAGGTCCACTCTTGCCTCTTCAGCAACACCCACTGCAACTTTATGGTGGATGTACACACTAATTGTATAGCGTGAGTTCAAGAGCTAGCTCCAATCACATCAAGTTAAACTCTTAGATGCCAACATCAATTTTCACAGCGGCATTTACGAGATTAAGGATATTTCTTTGGACACCAATTGCTCCCCTCCTCTACAATCAAATCACAGGTTTGACAATGGCCAGGTTCACACATCTCCGCTGCTAGTATTTAGCGGGTCTCCGCTAAATACTTAACTTTTTTCAGTGAAGCGGAGGTGCATGAGCACCGCCACTTCCTGGTGACGCAGCCCCTGGTTACCCGATGTTGATCGTGGTAACCACTTCACACACAAGGCTGCCTAGTGTCCGCTTAGGCAGCCTTATATGTGACCTGGTTACCACGATCAACATCAGGTAACCAGGGGCTGCGTCTGCAGAAAGCAGCAGCGCTCATGCATCTCCACTCAACTGAAAAAAGCTAAGTATTTAGCAGAGACCTGCTAAATACTAGCAGCGGATATGTGTAAAACTGGCCAATGGGTTATCATGACAGTTAATAGCCTTCCTGGTTCCAGCACTCTGCTTTGGTCACTGCTCCCTGTGTGTGATATCATCTGCAGCACTGTGGACAGCACTGCAGCCAATAACTGAGCTTAGTAACTCTGTGGCTTTAACTAATTTCACAGCAGAATCCGTCCAGAACTCTGTAAAGTGAGTAAAAGTTGTTGTTTTTTTACAGCAAACTACAGATGGGGGCCAGAGATTTTCTAAAAAGGATTAACTTTAAATTTTGCAGTCTATTTTACAGTTACCGGTTTCTACGCCAACTCACAGCCTCAATTTTGCGATCTGTTGTATAAAACAACCAAGTGATTGCTTGTTCAAGTCCCCAAGGCGGCTAATAAAAAGTATTGAAGAGAAATATAAAGACCCCCTATCAATCTAAGTTTTCTGAAAAGTACAGTAAGCCATAAATATAAAAAATATATATTTTACTAACTGTAAGATAAAGCTCAGGGCTGGGGGTTGGTATTCTCAGCCTGGCGAGGCTCACTCACGTCACTGCTCTCACAACCACAGCTGTCAGAGCTGTCATTCTGTGCAAGTGCTTGCGCTGAGCGGTCACTTTAAAGTCACCGCTTTGACGTGAGGTCTTGATCAAGCAGACCCGGAAAGATTTGCAGGACTTTGGTTATGGTTTACCTTTGGAACTGCAAGGGTATGTTTGGGTTAACAAATGGGTAAAAGAGGGTGTCTGTGTTTTTTATTTCAAATAAAGGACTTTTCTTTTGTTTCTTGTGTTTTTTAACTATTTAGTTACAGGATTGATAATGTGGGGGTCTCACAGAGACCTGAACATCACCAATCCAAGGACTGATGTCAGCTGTCAATTAACAGCTGTCATTAACTCCATATATTAGCCCAATTTTCAGCACACCAGTGCAATAGGGAAAGCCTGGTGAGTGCCAGATTTTGCACATCTAATGGACACAACATTTCTGGGGTGGCTGCTATCTTTAGTCTGGGGGCCCAATAACCATGGACCTCCCAAGGCTGAGAATACCAACAACAAGCCATGTGCTTAATCTTGGCTGAATATTAAAATTGGTGGGGGACTTCATGTCGTTTTTTTAATTATTTATTTATTTTTACACCCCAGGGACCTAGACAGCTACTGTGAGGCTGGGCAACCGATCACAGACGTTGTCATAGAGGGTGAGGAATGCAGAGAATATTCATGGGATGTAATGAGCAGACCCAGAAGTAGTGAATGCAGTGTGGGCAGCCACTCAGAGACTGGTAAGATTTAACACTTTAACCCCTGTTTTACACAGGTAAAGCTTGCTGATTGGCTGAATTGCAGCTTTTTAACAACCTTTATCCGAGCGACCGAATCCAAACAGCGTCCGTGTGTTGGGTCCGTGCACAGACAGTAGGTATCCGGTGTGGACCCCAAACTTTACAGTTCAAGTTGATCCATCAATAATGAAGTCTATGAAAAACACATAAAGAATTGACATGCTGCAGATTTTATCTGTACCAAAATCTGCAAGGAAAAAATCTTGAAAGGGGGCACAACACTTCAGGGTTCTCATTGACTTTGCTGACATAAAGTTTTCCTTGCAGATTTGTGAAAATCTGCAAGGAAAATCACATAAAAATAAATGCAATGTGGGTACACAGACTGGTATAATATATCAAAATATTTATCACATATGGTGAATGCCAAAACAAACAAAAAGTGAAAACGGCAAAGTTGCTATTTTTGTTACAAATTATGTGGACGTTAAGTCCTCATACCACCCTCGTGGAGTCTGTTTCTGACAGTTTGAGCAGACACATGGATATTAGTGGCCTGCTGGAGGTCATTTTGCAGGGCTCTGATATGCTCCTCCTGTTCCTCCATGCACAAAGGAGGAGGTAGTGTAGTGGTCCTGTGCTGGGTTTGTATCCCTACTACAACCCCCTCCTCATCTCCTGGTGTACTGGCCGGTCTCCTGATATCTGCTCCATGCTCTGGACACTGTGCTCCCACAGCTCGCATTGATGTGCCATCCTGGATGAGCAACCTGAGCAATTTCTGTGGGTTGTAAACACAGTTTCATGCTACCTCTAGATGGGAGGGGCAATGACAAAATGCAAAAGTGACTAAAATGATAGCCAAAAAGGATGAGAACAGAGAAATGGTTAGTGGTCACCACCTGCAGAACCACTCCTTATATTATAGGGGTTGTCTTGCTAATTGCGTATCATTGCTATATGTTGTCCTATTTTGTCAACAGCAAGAGAAATTGATTCACAATCGGTGTTGCTTCATAACTGGACAGGTTGACTTCACTGAAGTGTGATTGACTAGGAATTATATCGTGTTTAAGCATTCCCTTAATTTTTATGAGTAGTGTATATTGCATATAGTATAATAATGTATATAATATGTCAGAATATAAGTGCAACATAAGACCAATGCAGGATGTGATAGTATATAGGGTAGTGTAAGATGTAACAGTGTATATTATAGGGTGTTGCTAAAAAAGAGAATTTTGTTTACGTACCGTAAATTCTTTTTTCTTTAATCATCAATGGGAGACCCAGACAATGGGGTTTAGGGCTCCGCCCTCCGGAGGTCACACTAGGTACTACAAGTTTGTAGACACCGCCTCCTCCGCTTATAAACCCCCACCGTAGGGAACATCCTCAGTTTAGTCCATAAGCTGCGAGGAGAAAAATGAACCACACCCGAAACATCGGGAAGAATACCGTGCACAGACGGTTTGAACAACCCGGAAAACACTGTCTCAACAGAGAACAGATCAAATGCAAACATGCAACGGAACAACTGGGTGGGTGCTGGGTCTCCCATTGATGATTAAAGAAAAAAGAATTTACGGTACGTAAACAAAATTCTCTTTTTTCTGGTCATCATAATGGGAGACCCAGACAATGGGGATGTCCTAAAGCAATACCCCAGGGCGGGAAGAGTTCCTCAACAAGACGGATAATACACGGTCCCCCTTAAAGGTGGGCAACCGCCGCCTGGAGGACCCGCCTGCCCAAACTTGCGTCCGCAGAGGCATGGGCATGCACCATATAGTGCTTAGAGAAAGTGTGCAGGCTGGACCAGGTGGCCGCCTGACACACCTGTAGAGCAGATGCTCGATGTCGCAAGGCCCATGAGGCACCTACAGCTCTAGTAGAGTGTGCCTTCAAACCCACCGGGAGAGGCAAACCAGAAGACCGGTATGCCTCCTGAATGGGAGCCTTGATCCATCTGGCCAAGGTCGACTTCGAAGCCGCGGACCCCTTACAGCGACCCATCGTGAGGACAAATAAGGAATCCGAACTCCTAAAGGAGGCGGTCCTGGACACATAAATGCGTACGGCTCTCACGAGATCCAGAGTATGGAGGTCGCGCTCAACCTGATGAACGGGAGCGGGGCAAAATGATGGGAGAACAATCTCCTGGTTTAGGTGGAAAGTTGAAACCACCTTCGGCAAGAATTCAGGCCGCGGGCGCAACACCACCTTGTCTTGGTGAACCACCAGAAAGGGTGACTTGCACGAAAGTGCAGCCAATTCTGAGACCCTTCTCAGAGACGTAATTGCCACCAGAAAAACCACCTTCTGGGACAGACGAGAGAGAGAGATGTCTCTCAGTGGCTCAAACGGCGGTTTCTGCAGTGCCGCCAGGACCATGTTGAGGTCCCAAGGGTCCAGAGGTCGTCTGTAAGGCGGAACCACCCGAGACACCCCCTGCAGAAATTGACGAACCTTCGGGAGGAGCGCCAAGCGCCTGTCAAACAGCACTGAAAGTCCTGATACTTGACCTTTCAGAGAGCCAAGGGATAATCCCAACTCCAAACCCGACTGTAGGAAGGCCAACAATGTCGGGATGGACAAGGGCCACGGTGAGCGTCCACCAGAGGCACACCAGGAGAAAAAGATTTTCCACGTTCTGTGGTATATCTTCCTGGAGACAGGTTTCCTTGCCCGATTCATCGTGGCAACCACCGTAGGAGAGAAGCCCCTGGAGGTCAGCAACCAGGCCTCAAGAGCCATGCAGTCAATCTGAGGGCCTTGGAATTGAGGTGGAAGAATGGGCCTTGCGCGAGTAGATCTGCGCGTTCTGGAAGAGCCCACCGGTGTCCGCCTGACAGTTGCCAGAGGTCCGGGTACCAGGACCTCCGGGGCCAATCTGGAGCCACTAGAATGGCTACTCTGCATTCTGTCCTGATTTTCCACAGAACCCTGGGAATCAGAGCCAGAGGCGGGAACACATATGGCAGCTGGAAGCTGGACCAACTCAGGATCAGGGCATCCGCCCCCAGAGACTGAGGATCCCACGATCGTGCCATGTATTGGGGTACCTGATGATTCAGCCATGAGGCCATCAGATCCACGTCCGGAGTGCCCCATTTGCTGCAGATGTCCCGAAAGACGTCTGGATGCAGGGACCACTCTCCGGCGTCCATCCCCTGTCGGCTCAGGTAGTCGGCCTCCCAGTTCTCGACCCCTGGGATGTGAACTGCGGAGATCAGGCAGCCGTTTTCCTCCACCCAGGCTAGAATGCGGTGGACTTCGGCGAGGGCCTGAGCACTTCTGGTCCCTCCCTGATGATTTATGTAGGCGACGGCCGTCGCATTGTCGGACTGAACCCGAATGGGTTGTCCTGACAGGAATTTCTGAAACGCCAGGAGCGCCAGATAGACCGCCTTGATCTCCAGCACGTTGATCTGTAATGCCGACTCCGACTGAGTCCAGAGGCCTTGAGCCCTGTGGTGCAAGAACACCGCACCCCAGCCTTTTAGACTGGCGTCGGTGGTCACCACTAACCATGACGGTTTTAGAAAGGACTGGCCCCGTGACAGATGAAGTGGCTGGAGCCACCACTGTAGGGAGTCCCTGGTCGATTGTGACAGCGTCACCAGCCGATTCAGAGAAATCGTCCTTTTGTCCCATCGGCGAAGAATCTCCAACTGGAGAGGACGGAGGCGAAACTGTGCGAAAGGCACCGCCTCTATCGCCGCTACCATGCGTCCCACCAGCTTCATCAACCCCCGTAGGGAAGATTGTGGTGACAGGAGAACATTCTGCACTCCTGATTGGATCGCAAGCTGTTTGGCTTGAGGTAGGGACACCAGGGCTGAGTCCGTGTGGAAGTCCATGCCCAGATATGTCAAAGACTGGGTCGGAATCAGGGTCGACTTTGGAATGTTGAGAAGCCACCCGAACTGTTCCAGAGACTTCATGGTCACCTCCAGGCTCACCCGACAAAGGTCTTCCGATGGCGCCCTGACCAGCAGGTCGTCCAAATAGGGAATGACGGCGTGTCCCTGCACATGCAGGAGAGCCATCATTGAGGCCATCACCTTTGTGAACACTCGCGGTGCCGAGGCTAGCCCGAATGGCAGTGCCACAAATTGGAAGTGTTCTTCCCCCACTGCGAATCTCAACCAGCGCTGATGAGCCGGTGCAATGGGCACGTGAAGGTAGGCGTCTCGGATATCTATGGACGCCAGGAAGTCTCCCTGTGACACAGCCGCGATCACGGAGCGCAGGGATTCCATACGAAACTTCCGAACCAACACGTGGCGGTTGAACAACTTGAGGTCCAGAACCGGACGAAAAGAGCCGTCCTTCTTTGGGACAATAAAGAGGTTGGAGTAAAAACCCCTGAACCTCTCTCCCGAGCACACTAAGTTTAAAACTGAGGATGTTCCCTACGGTGGGGGTTTATAAGCGGAGGAGGCGGTGTCTACAAACTTGTAGTACCTAGTGTGACCTCCGGAGGGCGGAGCCCTAAACCCCATTGTCTGGGTCTCCCATTATGATGACCAGAAAATAGGATTTGCTTTGCATAAAGATAACTGAAGGGCATGGAAGTGTTAGGCTTTGGGATAAGCCCACAGAGGGATGGGCCAGTGACTAGGGAACAGGACTAATTCCATCTTAGATCCAGATAGGGTTTGACTACAGTTCAGTCCGGACATGCAGGTTGAGTTACGCCTAAAAAAGCTGCAGTTAGTAAGTGATCTTAATCAGTGGCGTAACTAACGCGGTCGCACCCCGTGCCCCATGCTTCCAGCCGTCCGTCATGACCGCGATAGCGCTGGACGAGGAGTGGAGGGAGGACGGGAAGTGAGAGAAGCCTCACTTCCCCACTTCCCGCAGCTGTGCCCGCCCCTCCTCTCCTCTGTGCAGAGGCCGGCAGACAGGTACTCGCGCTAGCACCCCCCCCCCCCGCTCCTCAAAATCTCTCACCAGCACCCCCCCCAAACCACCCCCGCTCCTCACCTAAGGGGCCCCGGAGTGCATCCTGCACCGTGGCCCGCGGCGCTGAAGTTACGCCACTGATCTTAATTGCTCCAAAGCAGCAGAATGGCTGTGAGGTAGCATGAAGTCCTCCTAACTATTGTAACTTAAGGGCTAGTAACAGATGGAAGTACTGCAAGCTGGGCCTCTAACCTTCTTGGCAGGGAAAATCAACTCTGATGCGACAGAGATCCACCTTTTTATGCAGAACCTTGGGCAGCGACTGCAAGCAGGGAGCTCTTCACGGGAGCTATGGCGACCCCCTTATCCCCTTCTAAAGATGATAGGGCTTCCAGAAGAAGTGCCTGAGATTTCGGGATTTGGTTTATCCAAGAGCCCAGGTCTCTATCCCCACCATAGTAACTGTGCCCCTTGAAGTTCCTCTGGAGAAAAGTGAAAAAAAGTAGACTATTGGGTATGAAAGTAAACTCAAAAGGCTTTATTGCTGCGTATCTAAAGTTATATGAAGAGAATGTACATAAGATTTGTGCCCATAACCTCACATCTAAAGTTGATTATATTGAACTAAAACAAATGTTGAGAAATAACTGTTAGCCTCATTGTTTATACTCACTGAATGAAGGACCTGGTTTGCTCAAGACATCGGCAATATGCAGCCACTCTTAAGGTATGACCTGCACCGCTCAAACCCTTGCACCCAACCAGGTCCACCACACCACCAAACACAATTTCTCCCACCATATGGGGATGAAAGAGGTGTCTGAGGACCGGACCTTGACCACGGCTACCGCCCCTGGCCACCCTCATATCACCATAGCCATACTGGCCTGTAGAACAATGTTACAATTCATTTTGACCATAACGGGTGCATTGTAGGAAAAAAAAAAACCATGGCAGAATTGCTTTTGTTCATTTGTTTTCTTGTTTTTTTTATTCTACTTCCTTGGATTATCGCTTCTGATTTTCAGATTATTATACGATTAAATGAATTGCAACTTGTTCTAGAAAGAAACTTTACTATGGCTATGCCGATGAGAATATAAAAAAATGATGATTCAAGAAAGTCGATGAAGAAAAAAAAAAGTAAAAATGACTGCATCTCCAAGGGGTTATTCCCAATATTTACAGTTATCACCTAGCTGAAGATTTTTAAAGGTTTTTACGATTCCATTTCTATTGTAAAAAAAAATACCCTTTTTTCACATGGATAACTAAGGGATGGGCCTACATGTTGGGTATGGAGTTTAAAATGGGTTGTTCAGTGAAAACAAC
Source organism: Allobates femoralis (assembly GCA_033576535.1). NCBI lineage: Eukaryota > Metazoa > Chordata > Amphibia > Anura > Aromobatidae > Allobates > Allobates femoralis. The sequence continues at coordinate 602,553,636 of JARQOC010000003.1, read as the reverse complement.
TACTCCAAAGGTGATTACTTGTTGATGTGGGGGGCTGCGACTGCTCAGACCTGCACTGATAGGAAGAGAATAGTTAACTTTTATCCCTGTTAGAAGAGAGTGGTAGCCCCATAAAGAATGAATGGAGGTGTAGTCGGGCATACAACCTGCTGCGCCATTTTGTAATGGGGATAAACGTTCCCAGTCTTGGGATAAACAATTTCCTAAACAATCAGTGTGACACCCACCTAAAAGCTATAGACACCCACCAATAATGATAGGAAATTACTTATTTTAACTTGACAAACCTTTTAAAGAAAGACAAATCTGTATGCTGTAACATATAGCACCATAAGTTGCATCATAAACATCTTTACTGACATTATTAATGGAAGTAAATTTACCTGCCCATGCACAATTACATCAATTCGTATCCCATAAACCTTTATTAGGGTACGGGCCTCTGTGCCATTCGTATTGTAATATTTGGCAAACCTGAGTGTGAGAAAATAACAGAAGTCATAAGGGACTAACAAGAAAACACATGTTAGACAGTCAATTCACTCACTCATTTATATTTACTTGAATTATATTTGTTATGAAATACAGAAACATTACATCCAATAGTATTGAATGTATTTTTATGTAATAGAGATGTAAAAATTGGAAGCAAGCTTTATTGGTACAAATGGGGGACCTTCACTTTTATAGGATGCCAGCTTTTGGTATCAATTAGTGCTACATTCTCATTCTTCTCTTGCCCCATAGCACCCAATAATAGGTATCTACAATATGTTTGTACTTGGCTCAAGATTCAGTACTAAATGTTGCTATTTGTAAATGGCTCATATAATGCTAAAGGGATCTGTAATGCAGGTGCTATGCGACTTTGCGATTTTGTTCTTCGCCTTGCATCCATATGCCATCTGTATGCAATGTGTTTTTTCCCCATCAGTTATTATTCTACAATCATTTACAGGGCCATTCACAGTGTCCAATGCTACAGAATAGTAATGTAGCATCCGATTTCTTTCTCACACCCATAGACTAACATTTTGTGATTTTCTTTCCTCAGGCCGAATACAGCTAAGAAACAAAATTGCAGAACTGGTTTGCCTAATTGAATAACACGAGTCTGAGTGCAATCCCTATTTTCCCATGCATTGTACTCATCCACGTTATCCACTATTATCAGCAAACCCTAAGGCCAGGGTCACATGAGCATATGACTCGGACTGATGAAATAATCGCACCATGCTGCGGTTTTCAGTGGGTCTCCCATCACGTGCACCCATACAAGTCTATGGGTGCGTGTGAACTTCGGACTTCACTCGGATGACAAATATATACAAAAGGACTGGCATCACCTTATGTCTAGGTGCAAGCAAGAAAAAAAAAAACTAACATTTAAAGTGAAAATCTGCTGTAACACTAGAAAATATATGTATAGGGAATAGCATAATGACGGAATGTGAATAGCAGGGCTCTCTGCACAGCTAATAAAGACATGGGGAAAAAAAAGACATGGCAGAAACGTCTTGTGAATCTAAAGAAACTTGAGAAAACTTAGCTTAAGCAGTGGCTACTGTGAAAGTGCCCGATAACCACGTCAAGGTCTTCCTCATTTTATCGGGTTCTAACCGTGTGCCTCTCTTGTGGTGTAATGCTGTATGTGTGGATTTTCATGCCTCCATGTATAATTAAAACCAGCTGTGAGAGGTTATCCTGGACATGACTACAACAAAATGTATACCAACATGGCTACTGGGAGGAGGGACGGGAGCTCAGTCAAAAATCAGTAATACAAATATTTAGATAAGGACTGGCATCACCTTATGTCTAGGTGCAAGCAAGAAAAAACTAACATTTAAAGTGAAAATCTGCTGCAACACTAGACTATATATGTATAGGGAATTGCATAATGGCTGAATGTGAATAGCAGGGCTCTCTGCACAGCTAATAAAGACATGAAGAAAAAAAGGACATGGCAATAACTTAGGACCCGATAAAATGAAAAAGACCTTGATGCGCCCTTTTTTTTACCCATGTCTTTATTAGCTGTGCAGAAAGCCCTGCTATTCACATTCAGCCATTATGCTATTCCCTATAGATATATTGTCCAGTGTTGCAGCAGATATTCACTCGGATGACATTTAGGTGCAGTGTGATATATGTGGAGGCAGGCAATGGAGAAGATGGAGAGATAAATCTCTCCTTCTACGCAACTGTTAGCTGACTCTCACATAAAGGAGGATCAGATCATAGTTGCATGACACTTGGTTCATGATCGCAGCAGAGCCTGAGCCTAATGTCATTGGTATATTGCATCCAAAAATCTCACATCAGCCCTAGAAAGATGCTTAGTTCCCAGTAAAAAATTAACTGTTTTCTTCCCAAGAGCCACTGGCTTTCAGTAATACAGGTGTACCGATACAGCTACAGTCACTTCTCAGTATACTGTGAGCAGCAGCTGTAAGCATTACCCCATAACATCGATTGACAGCTGGCTCTGTAGTGCATTAATGCAGAGCAGGCAGTAAGTCAACGTGTCGGGCAATGTATACAGCTGCTGCTCACAGGATACTGAGTGGTGACCGTAGAATCAACTTGTCACTTTCAGTACAGTCGGCTTTAACCCTTCTTGTTCAAAGTATTTTATTAATTTTGAATAACATAACAGATAACACAATACTCATGAGGGCATAAGCTTACCCTTTAAGATACAGTATACAAACATAATAAAAACAAGCATTGTAATAATCTAGATGTAAATTAGCAAAGAGTACAAAACAAGTATTGAAAAATATGTAAAAAATCAAATAGAGATAAATTATCATAAAAAGGGTCAAGTTAATTGAGTCACACAAGAATCATGAAATTATAGCAAAAATAACGCTAAAATTAGAGAAGAAAAGGGGAAGAGGGGAAAGAGAGAAAAAGGGTATGAACAGAGGGGGTAAGGGAAGGAGATCTAGTTCTCCAAGCATTGAGGTTTTGTATAGCCAGAAATGGAAATATGTGAAGGGATAGTTGAATGATTAATGGGAAAATAACAATTCCACAACCTCCATTTCCTCTCATATTTTCTGTAAAGTCTATTTCTCAAAGCAAACGAGAGTTCATAGGAGTTATGAGTAGCGATTTTTTCAAGTAATACTTTAAACAGCGGTGGCTCGGGGTCTCTCCATTTTTTTGCTATAAGATTTTTTGCAGCTAATAAGATATGTGCAATAAGGGGTCTAAAGTCACTTGGGATAGAATTAATGCCAATTAGGAGAAGTGTAAGTTCTGGAGTTAAAATAATGTCACTATTAGTGATCTCATTGATTAATATTTGTATTTCACCCCAGTATAATTTAAGGGCTTCACAGTCCCAAAAGACATGGGAAATATTCCCTTCTTTGTGGCAATTCCGCCAGCACAAAGGAGAAAAATCCTCCTTGATCTGGTGAAGTCTGACAGGTGTATAATACCAACGAAGAAGAATCTTGTAGTGAGATTCAATAAGAGAAGAGCAGGATATGTAGGAATGTAAAGTTGTGAGAGTTTTACTTAGGCAGTCTGTGGGAATACAAGATTTTAATTCCCTTTCCCATGCTACTATATTGGTGGATTTAGTTAGTGCTACATCAGCATTGATTTCCTTGTATATATTATTAGTCTTCCAAAAGGTAAAGTTATTTGAGTGTTTGAACATTTGGGTGACAGGCTTTAACCCTTCTAACGCTATTAAAACTGCAGATTTGCATCAGGTTAATAGCATTGTCTGAAGTGACACATTCCCTTTAAGTTATCTTTTTCCTCTTGGAATAACCTTCTGTGGCAAGTTATGAAAATGGTACATTGTTAGTCATGATAACCTTTGCTACATCTATACTTCCACATGCATAAATTATGAGCAAGGATACAGAACAAGGTAAGTTCCAACCATTAAAGTTATAGTACATTTATTTACACCTGCCATCCACATTCATTAATAACCTGTTTAGCCAACCAGAATTCTATGCACACAGATGGATCATTATTAATGCAATCATTCTGTGTTCATTGAATATTATCTTATCAGCAGAACACCTTCTAACACAACATTATGAAGTACCCAACATGCTGATTTTCATGCTGATTTAAACAATCTGATGAGAACATTTTCCTAGCTTTGCTGAGTTGATTTCTAGCTTAACACAAGCAAATTAATTTTCTAATGAACTCTCGTTTCTGTTCAGCTCATCCATATGAATCTTAATAACTAAGTAGGTGGCTGAAAACCACATATAATATTAGTAATATTGTTACCAACAATTACATCATAAATGTATTCAGTTGCATTACTTTTACAGGTTGAATTATAAATGGAAATCGAACCAATGATATATACACAATGATATATACACATTACTTAAACACCATTGTCTACTTTTTCTTTAATAGAGACTCAATTACTTAAAGGGCTTCTCTGGGTATGTAAATTAAGTCCTATATACCCTAAAGGTCAGGTTACACGCAATGATATTGCTAACAATATCGTTGCAACGTCACCAGTTTAGTGACGTTGCAGCGACCTTGCTGCGATGCCGCTGCATGTGACATGTACAAACGACCAGCGATCAGCTCGCTGATCGTTGGTAAATGGCCAGGACCATTTTTCGATCGTTGGTCTTCTGCTGGGCAGCCAGCATCGGCGTGTGTGACAGCAGGAGACCAATGATCAACAACCTCCCAGCCCATGCCCAGCGCTGCACAGACACGCTGGGATGCTGGTAACCAGGATAAACATCGGGTAACTAAGCGCAGTGCTTAGCTCAGCTACCCAATGTTTACCCTGGTTGCTGATCTCTGGTAAGTCTGCCTGTGTGACAGCTCACCAGCGATCAGATCCCGATCGTTGGTCGGATCGCTGGGACATCGCAGCATGTACACCAGCCTTTAATTAGCAAGCCACAATTGTTTTGTTTAGGAGGTAATCACTATAAAATTAAAATGACCAGCATCCTTTTGCACTGAAACAAACATGTCCTACAATGTTAGAATAGCTGCACAGTGAGCATATACAGTAGGAAGCAGAACAGATAGATGGCAGCACTCACCGGTCTCCAGGATCAATCCTTTATTTTAGATTTATTTTTTTCAGGGGAATATCCATCCTCCCCCCTGCACCCCTGAACATGCATTTATGCTGTTTTAATGGTATTTATCTAAAATAAATCTAAAATAAAGGATTGATCCTGGAGACCGGTGAGTGCTGCCATCTATCTGTTCTGCTGAATATCACAAGATACACTCTGTAACCTGGAAGTGCACCACACGTGTCTAGGACGCTGACAGGAGTCAGAGGTAAATCACCAGCAGCTGTGTGAGCAGTGTGAGCTCCAGTCTGGAGCAAGGCCTGCAGAAAGGAGACTGAGGACAGCGAGCAGTGCCCGGCATCTACATAAAGTATACAGTAGGAAGCACCTCCCTTTTCCCTTCAGCCAGGTGTAGGAAGATTTGCTTATAGTAAATATTCTGATCTAAATATGGCGGTACCAATAGAGAGGGTCGGCGTTACAATGGGCAAACTAAGCAGCTGAACAAAGGCCCCACTGTAGGGCTTCCGAGTATGTTAAGTGCCTGGCCCACAAGGGTAGGGGTACTCAGATCTCGGGCGTTTGGGTACGGTGCTGGGGTGACTGTAAAAAGGGGATTTTTGATGGGGAATAAAGTTATTAAAAGTTGTGACGCCACCTGTAAATCCGGTGATGGTATCGGCACTGCTGCAGACCTCTGGGGGGATGGATGGCAGCAAGGTGTTGTAGCTCCCTACAGGTAGAGCATGGTCCCTTGGGGCCGTGTAGTGTGATGATAGAAATAGGGCAGCGCAGTCTCTGCTGTTAAACTGGAATGTCACAGTTAACGAGGAAGAAGTACAGACACTTGCTTGCTCTACACAGGTTCTTTACTCCAGTTACCTTTGGCTTGTACACAGTTCACAGGTGTTACGGCTCAGGCAGTGAACCAGGTGTCATAGGAGGAAGCAATGTCTCTCTGAAGCTCCTAGTGATGGTCCTTCCTTTATCTCTCTCTCTGTCCTACCTCTGCGCACTCCTTCCTTACCCTGCCCTGCATGAATCCCGCTTGTGAACCCGGCCTGTTGGGTGATATGGGACACCCTCTTCTCACTCTAGGGGCCCAACCCAGTTTGGTGCTTCTGGTGGGGACCGTGAGTATGTCGGGCAGATCGTGCTCCTAAGAAGCTGTCAATCACACTGGTATCTGCGGCTCATGGATGAACCTCTGCACTGCTTCGGAGCCGGTACCCCGCTTTGGACTGGCCAAGGTTGTTCAATCACCCTCTGTCTGCCCCTCTCTGTCTGGGCCACCAGGTTGAGGTGCCCTCCCCATTACTTCTCCTTTCTCACTCTCTCAATCTCCTCACTCTCTCACTCTCCTGCTTCCCGCTCTTTTCCCACTCACTATATATCCTAGCTCTCCTCCCACCGGGACCGGATACCCTGGTAACGGGCTGTCCAATTGGCCCCCTGTCTCTAGGTGTATGTTAGTGGTGGGGAGCTTCAGACTTCCATTACCCCCTACCAGGACAATAATACTGCACCTTCTGTTCGGGGTGCAGTACCCTTTTGTAGCGCACTGACCAGCGGGGCGCTACACTCCCCCTTGGTGATCTACACTTGTCCCCAAATGTCACTACCCTACCCGGTACAGAGCAGTTGTTACATGCGTGCATGCATGCAAACAATAAAACATTTTTATTATTAACAGTTATTCTTGTTCTTCCCGTCCAGGAAGTACTGTCTCTTAAATGTTGCAAAACTTTTACCAGTTCAACGGAACCGGGTTAACTCTTGCGGTCCCAGTGGTCACTATCACTGTCTTTACCTATGTCCTGGTTACCACTGGGCCGCTGCACACAATTAAGAGAAGGAAAAATAAAGAATTCTCATGATAGTCTATGAGTGATTAACGGCAAGGTACACTATTTACATTAAGGAAATTACATGTCACTTTTACTTTTAATCCTCACACTTGAGCACGCGAAATGCATACCAACCATGGGGTCCTACATGTCTCTCATAGCTTACTGAGTCAAATCGGTATAAATCTCGATCAGGGTGACCTTTAGGCAAATGAGATTCAACGTCTCTCCGGGCAACAAAGACTTCCTCGTAAAGTCCCTTTTCACGGATAAAACCCAACCTGTTCTCCAAGTTAAAAGTGGTGACTTTACCTTGTTTACGGTGCTCAGGTGGTATTGGTGGTTGGCGACGGCCTGTGCTAGAATCTGTAAATTTTCCATTTCTCTGTCCCACCACTCCTCACGGCCGCACTGCTTGGTCAGACAAATACATGGTGTGAGCATAGTCCGGTTGGGCTGATACAGGGACTGTGAAGCCTGCTGCTCTCTACGACAACGGTAGTTCCTCCGCCACAAGTGAATTGTGTAGTGCCCCACCAGATTCTATGGGATTCAGGTAATGTAGTCTCCTCGCGGTTCTCCTCTAGATCATCCTCCTCCTCAGAGCTCGGTTGGTCTGGTTCCTCTTTCTCATTGCGAAGCTGGTCGGGATCCTCCTCCTCGACTGCCTCTATTACCACGTCAGGCTCCTTGGCAAGTGGCTGTGCATCCTCCGGTTCTTTAGCGGGCTCTTCTTGCACGTCTAGGTCAGTAGGGTCATCTGGTTCAGCTGCAGTCTCGCGGTTGTTCTCCAGTGGGACTCAGGGCTGCCTGTCTCTTCTGTATTGATGGCTGGTGGCACCAGGTCCTCTCCGGTAACCGGGTGAGCATCTGGTAGCTGGTTTCTCACCCCCGGTTCCAGTTCTGGATGGATGGACTGCCTCTGCGTGGCCTCGTGGTGTAGCTGGCGGGCCTCGCTGGATTGTCCACTCCACTGCCTTGAAGAGCTGCACTCTTAAGTCCTGGAGAGTGGTCCCCCAAAAGGCTGGATCCCCCTCGTTGATGCGGAGGGAGACCAGCTACGGGTCTCCAAATGCGGCGCGGGCCTCTTCCTCTACCTCCCACATAAAGTCTCTCAGTCAAGTTGCCGCCATGTCTCCAAGACCCATACCCTATTAAGTCTGCTGGGGTTCTACCACACCCTGTTCTTTTTCTTTTAAAGTCCATGAGTGGGTCAAAGCCTCTGGCCTGCCCCCTTGGCTTTCCTTCGGCAATCGGGGTGGGCAAGTAGTTTGGCGCCTCTGCCATGGCCCTCCCACAATGAGGGGCCGAGGCACACCGCTGAGCCAACACATAGTCCTTTACATTCTTGGTTCTCCCATTTTGGGCCCAGCGGAAAATGGCAGGAAGGGTTTTGGATGCCGTGCATAGATTGTTTAAGTACTTTTTAAAGTGGCCAATAAAGTTCTATAAGACGCACAAAACCTGGTTCACGGGTTGGTTCATCCTGTTCGTGAGCGCCAAAGTTGTCGGGCCCACAAGGGTCTAGGGACTCAGATCTCGGGCGGTTGGGTGCAAGGATGTCACGGGTGGTCAATGCCCGAGTCCGTGCCCTTGTGGTACCAATAAAAAGGGGATGGGGAATAAAGTTAATAAAAGTCGTGATGCCACCTGTGGATTCTGTGATTGCAGACCTCGGGGGGGATGGATGGCAGCAAGGTGTTGTAGCTCCCTACAGGTAGAGCAGGGTCCCCGAGGCTGTGTAGTGTGATTATAGAAATAGGGCAGCGCAGTTTCTGCTGTGAAACTGGAATGTCACAGTTAACGAGGAAGAAACACAGACACTTGCTTGCACGGGTTCTTTACTCTAGTTACCTTCAGCTTGTACACAGTTCACAGGTGTTACAGCTCGGGTAGTGAACCAGGTGTCATAGGAGGAAGCAATGTCTCTCTGAGGCTCCCAGTGATGGTCCTTCCTTTATCTCTCTCTCTGTCCTACCTCTGCGCACTCCTTCCTCGCGCTGCTCTGCACAAATCCTACTTGTGAACCAGGCCTGTTGGGTGATATGGGACACCCTCTTCTCGCTCTAGGGGCCCAACCCGGTTTGGTGCTTCTGGTGGGGACCGTGCGTATGTCGGGCAGATCATGCTCCTAAGAAGCTTTCGATCACACTGGTATCTGCGGCTCAGGGATGGACCTCAGCAGCACTTTGGAGCCGGTACCCCGCTTTGGACTGGGCCAGAATTCCATTACCCCCTACCTGGAAAAGAATACTGCACCTTTTGTTTGGGGTGTAGTACCCTTTTGTAGTGCGCTGACCAGCGGGGCGCTACATAAGCACAAACTGAAGTCATGAGTTCTGTATTTTCACTGGAGTTTCAAAGGTTAAGACTGTAGAAAGATCATGGTCATGTGACCATCATCTCACCAAAGGTCCTTAAGACTGTTGGAGTCCAGATCTGCACAACATGCGGTGCGCAGGATCTTTAAGACATTGCTCCTTTTTTCTTATATTCAAACGTATGCATGTCTTTTAGATGTGAATACATTTGAATAGTGTGACACCAGGACTTATGGAGGGGAGAGATCCTCAGCCCCCACACCGGCATGCAGCACGATGCTGATGTCATCACACTGCCGACTGCACCAAGGCTGCAGAGGTAGCAAGGACATGGTGGGCATCGGTAAGAGCTCCAGGAGGAGCCGATGATAAGATGTGGAATCATTTTGAATGAAGGAGGCCTTGGTGGAGGAGGATTTTTATTACATTACAAAAGACACTGTGGGGCAATGGGGGGCTGTATGGGGCAATGGGGGACATTGTGGAGCAAAATTGGGACATTATGGGGATGTGGGGGACATTATGAAGCAAATTGGGACATTATGGAGAAATTAGGGTGGGATTATGAAAGGGGGCATAGTGGGGGGGGGGGGATTTATGCAGAGATATAGTATGGGGAAGATATAAAAAAAAAAGTGGAAGTTTTAGGGAGACATTATGAAAAGGAGCAGTTTGGGGGGATATTTTGGAGATGGCCAGTGTGTGGAGGGATATTATATAGAGGGGCAGTCTGTGTAGGGATATTATAGAGGGTGGCAGTGTGAGAGGATGATAATATGTAGAGGGGCAGTATGTGGGGGGATATTATGCCAGTGATACGGCTCAGGCATCCCTGGCAGGAAGTGAGTCATGACACCATCCAAGGTCATCAGCGCTGTCATGGCAATGCATCGAGGCCCTTTGATCGCGATACCCACCTCGGTGCTTTAGAACGCTCTCTCAGTGATTGATAGCATGTGAGCTTGCATCAAAGGGATGGAGGTGGTCAGGGGCGTACATATATCGCAAAGGGATTAAGGGAACCATGTTGGGGAATGCTTCTGAATACTGAAGAGAGGGAAATCTGGAGAGAAAAGCTGTTGGAGTCAAATCTCATCATAACGTTTCAGCTACATGGAGACGAATGGGATGGGAACAACTTCAATTTGACGTCATTTATAAAGTACCTGGATATAAAAATGTATTTGTGATACTGCCTGCATCTTATAAGCAGTTTGGCTCCTCTTTGGTTCATAGTTTGATGAACAACAACTTGTACTACCTACTTTCCAATGATAATTGGCAAGGCTGGCGTCAGCACCCGGTGCATCCAGGCAAGTGCCAGGGCACTGGAAAAACAGGGGGCCCACTCGCTGTTGATGACATTGTCCACACTGTTTGCTGGACTGTGTCTCTGGCAGATGTAGGACCCGGGGTAACGGTCTCTCCCTCTCCTCCCTGTGTGTATATTCTCCCCAGCATCCGTAGTGCTGCAGCTTATGAATAGTAATAAGCCAGCAGCAGTGAACTGTGTTGTCACCTGTGGGGCGGTGCTGATTACCTGCAATCACTGTTGCACAGCGCAGGGAAGGAGAACACAACCCACACAGGAGAAGTGAGCACATGAGTGAGAAAACAGCGTACGGGGGTGATACCACAAGGGGACAGACAGCACAAGGAAGGATGGGGGGGTTATGTGACTGTGCCGTCCCCATAATGTCCGCACCCTGGACGTGATTGTGTTGTACCCATGTTGTGTGCACCCTGAGGGTTACTTAGCACAATAGGAGAGGAGATTGAGCAGGGGGAGAGAATAGAGCATAGTGGGAGAAGAGTGCACGCAAGGGTGAAGAGGGCGCACAGATGCTTCATAGTGAGCACACAGGGGGTTAAGAGAGTGCAAAAGGGGACAAGTGCACCCAGGTGAGAAGAGCATGCTTGTAGAGCGCATAAGGGAGTAAAACACAAGGGGGGATAAGAGTGCACAGGGGGAGAGATACAGCACAGGAGAGGAGAAGACAGCGCACAGGGGAAAGAGAGAAAGTACAGAAGGGGAGAAACAGCACGGGGGGGAGGAGACAGCACACAGGGTGGAGAGAGACAGCACAGAAGGGGAGAAGACAGCACACAGGAGGAGAGAGATAGCATAGGGGGAAGAAGACAGTGCACATGGGAATAGAGACAGAACAGGAGGGGAATAGACAGCACACAGAGGGGGAGAGAGACAGCACATGTGGGAGAGAGAGTGCACAGGAGGAGACTAGCACATGGGGAGAGAGAGCACAGCACACAGGAGGAGAGAGATAGCATAGGGGGGAAAGACATTGCATAGTGGGAGAGAGACAGTACAGGAGGGGAGAAGACAGTGCACAGAGGGGAGAGAAATGGTACAAGAGGGGAGAAGAAAGCACTCAGGGAGGAGAGAGACAGCACAGGAGGGTAGAAGACAGTGCACATGGGAATAGAGACAGAACAGGAGGGGAGTAGACAGCACACAGAGTGGGAGAGAGACAGCACATGTGGGAGAGAGAGCGTACAGGAGGAGACTAGCACATGGGGAGAGAGAGCACACAAGAGGGGATTATATTTACGGGGATTGTATCATCTAATATATAAAGCTGAGTGTATGTATGTGTCTGTATGTGACATTAGCCTTGCCCACTCAACATAACCACGCCCACACCACTTATTCCCACCTCCTCCACATAGCCCTGCCCCAATGACTATGTGGACAGGTGGAGCTATGAAGGGGCAGAGCTATACATGGGGATGCACTATGAAAGGGGTGGGGCTACCAGGAGGGGTGGGGAGATGTGTAGAGGTGGAGCTTTGAAGGGGCAGAGCTACCAGGAGGGGGTGGGGCTATGATACATACATTCAATATCAAATATCAGGATTACAACCATATATGGGTATTATGCCCGAGCAACACCAGGCTTAACAGCTAGTGTATGTATATATCCCAAAGTCTCTATATTATAATAATGAATTGTAGTATGTGATAAAATGGCCCACTGACACTCTTTTCCCGAGGCCCACGAAAACCAGGATCCGGCCCTAGTAATTGGTGCTTTATTGTGAATGTACTTTCTTAGTGTATGTATACATGTGTGTGTATTTGTATTTGTGCTGGAGGCACACAGGACTTGTAGAATTCCTAGATAAAGAAGGAGGAAGATTGCAGTGTTAAGGAGCGCTAAGGCAACAAGGAAAAGGAGGCTTAGGATTATATACTGACCTATTTTAATAATGAGATTACAAATGCTCTCTGACGCCACTACGCATTACGATAGCCCTCGCTATCTTCATCAGGTGGATAGAGAGCATAATTTAAATTGACCTTATAAACCACTTTGACCCAATAGGATTAGTCCTGTAATTATGACATCACAGGATATGAAAATCACATGGTGTAAACAAAGTCACATGATAAAAGTACAAATATAATATGAAAATAATATGAATAAATATATCAGACAAATCAATGACATTAGCATAATTTTTATGCTAATTTTTATGTGATTGAAATACCAATTAAAAGGTCTGAAAACTTATAAAATGGAAACTCAATACTGTATAATCTGAGGAATGCGACTGAATTGCAATAGAAGTTGAATATAGCGGTATGGATAATATATTCAGGGATGGCATTTTCAATAATCAAGTTGAGGCCTTCTGGAGCTAGGGTACCTAATTTGAAAATCGAATAGCTTTCTTTATTACATAAACGTCCAAGTCTATCGGGTACTTTATCATCAACCTGGTCAATGATTGCAAGACGTAGGTGAGATGGATCCTTCTTATGTGCTATGCTAAAATGTCTGGAAACGCTGTGTAGCATAAAGCCATTCACAATATTGGATCTGTGTTTACACAGTCTTGCCTGTATGGTTTGAATAGTGCGGCCAACGTTTTTACACCATTACGTATGGTTGTACAACATTTGCATTTGGTAGAGCAACATTTCTAACAACCAGGGTCGTGGAAGGAAGCGGGGCTGGGCCGAATGACTTAGGCTGGCTTCAGACTTGCGGACCCTCCGCAGTGTCCTGCGGAGGAGATCCGCAAGCTGACCGCAGCCCCTATGTTTATAATGAGAACGCACGGTCATGCGCAGGTCTGCGCATGACCATGCGCTCCAATTCACTGCAACATGTGATTCGTACGCGGGCGGATGCCCGCGCCACAAATCACACACTCTCGTCCACACCAGGAACACGACCATGTATTTGGAAAGCACTGGATCTCCTTTCAGGATGAAACAATATTTTTGTAACATGTTCAGAATATTCTTATAAGACTGATTATAGGTAGTTATCAAATTCCACCCCATAAGCTTATTAATTGTAATGGGAGTGGTATTTCCCATGTCTTGATTCGAATTATATCCAGTCGATTGGGTACGTGATTCTAGTTTATTGATGCAGGATTCTTGTGAAAGTAATAGTAGCTTACGTGGGTAGCCTTTTTCTCTAAACCTTTTACTAAGAACCTTAGCCTCATGGGCAAAATCAGTGTCCAAAGTGCAGTTCTTTCAAACACGTCAGTATTGGCAGTATGGTACGTTTCTAATCCAAGTAGGGAGGTGACCACTAGCAAATTCAAGGTAGCTGTTAACATCCACCTTCTTAAAAAATGTAGAAGTGGAAATCTTCCCCTCTGTGTCAATCTGTACAGGAAGGTCCAGATACTGGATGAAAAGTCCTTGATATAGTGGCCGTAAAATTTAGACCCCAAGAATTGGAATTCAGTTCTTCAACGAATCCCAAAGCTTCTTCCTGAGTACCTGACCATAACAAAAATAAATTGTCTATATAACGTTTATAGAAACGTATATGTTCCAATGCATAACGGGATTGTGCGATGGAGACAGATTAGAACACCCCCATGAAAAGATTTGCGTAACTGAGGGCGAACCTCATCCCCATCGCACAGCCCCTTATCTGTTTATACACCGATGTTTCAAACGTGAAGATGTTATTAGTGAGAATAAACAAGATTCCAAGTTTCAAAAATTCTTTTTGAGATTCAGCCATTGTCTCATCCAGATTTAAAAAGTAATCTATGGCAGATATACCCAACTCATGTGAGATCTTGGAATATAAAGCTGTTATGTTAAAATGGCAATAAAAGACAACCAGGTTGTGGTGGAAGCTTCATTAATTGTCCTATGAGGTGGGATGAGTCTCTCAAATATGAGTCAAGTTCTTGGATATATTTTTGTAAAAAAAAGGTCTAGATAATGTGAAAGGTTACTCGTTATAGAACCTACTCCTGAAATAATAGGACGACCAGGGGGATCAAAGACATCCTTATGTACTTTTGGTAAAAAATAGAAATAAGGAGTTCTGTATCTGGTAATATTCAAAAATGTTAATTTTACAGTGATTATCAACCAAGACAAAACAATTATGATTTTGTAATGAGGTGTGCAATTCAGACTGTATCATAGAAATGGATATGGAAATGAACTGTGCACAGTCCGCTGCTGCCCCCTTGTGGACAAGTGCTGAATTGACTGCAGAGAAAAAACATTGATTACTGATCCCCTCCCACAACAGCCTTGTGCTCAGGAGCAGAAAGGGCAGGAAGTCAGTCTAGGTCCAGAGCTGAGACAGAGAAGATCTCCCTGTGGATGTCTGTTGAAAGAGGGCTACTTTGCTACACCTTGCCGGAAAAATCACCCCGCAGAAGCCCCTGTGACTGATCCTGGGCCACTGGACTTTGGTGCTGTGACTCTGGCCGCTCTGCAAAGCCTTGCCCGCCGAGCACCCAGAGTGCATGTGCAGGGGCCGTGACCGACATAAGGGAGCCATTTGGCTGCTGTGATCTCCCTCCTGCTGCTGCTCTGTGTGCCCTGAGACGGGGAGAGACAGTAAAAGAAAAATTCTGTTACCTGCGGAAGGAGACCAAAGAAGGAGACTGAGGAGTTCCCCAGGCCTGCTACGTGGGAGCGACATCTTCTTCTGTGATAAACTGGTACGTGATTTTAGGGAAAGTTAGGGAAAGATACCTTCATTGTTGTGTTTTTTTCTTGCTGCGTACCCGGAAGAAGTGAAGATCCAGAGACTCTAATATATACAAGTGCGCATATAGTTCGGTTGACTGTGATATAAATATGTTTTACAGTAAAGACATGTTACTACCGGTTAAATCTGAGTATGGGGATTCTGTTGAGAAAGATCATACACACACACCCGGCCTTACCACCAGTCGCTACATCTGGCGTAGTCGGCAGGATGTGTGATCAACAGAATCTCCTCCCGGTAGTAACTTATAACCAGACTTATACTACGGCATGCAGGTCCATATCCGGTGCCAGCACTCCGAGCAGTGGCACGGAAGAATTGAAGCAGATAGTAGCAGAGTTGCAGAGACAGATACTACAGCTACAGCTCATGCTAGACCAACAGGCGGACAGGCAAGCGAGACAGCAACCCAGCCGGCCTATGGGAAGGTGCTGGACATGCGGCGACCCCCGCCATAGGGCAAACCGTTGTCCGCATCCTCCACCCGTGGTCCGATATACCAGAACCAGCAAGCCATGCCCCACAACAGCAGCCACCTTTAAACTAGACGCCCCCGCCAAAGCGGCTCGCTCGGCAGGGGAGATCAGGGAAAAGGGTGTGAAGAGACAGAGCCAGACCGATAAGCAAGTACTGGCCACTCGGGTCCAGGGGACGGTGAAGTGGTTTAATGTCCGCGATGGGTATGGCTTCATCAACAGGAATGACACAATGGATGACGTGTTTGTACATCAGACTGCCATAAAGCGTAACAATCCTCGTAAGTGCCTCCGCAGCGTTGGTGATGGGGAGGTGGTACAGTTTGATGTTGTGAAGGGAGAGAGGGGTACAGAGGCCGCCGACGTCACTGGTCCTGGGGGTGTTCCCGTTCAAGGAAGCAGATTTGCCCCCAACCGGCGCCGCTACCGCCGGCGATCCTACTCTCCCCGGGTAGAAAATGTGACTGAGTTTATTGGAGATATTGTGAGCCCTGAACAAGGAGCGAAGGTGAACGGGGGGATGACGGTTTCCCCCAACAGAGGTCCCTACTCCGCCGGAGATCAATCCCTGTGATATCAACGGCCATCACTGCCTTGGAGCCGATGGTTGTTGACAGGGACTGTCAACCTTTAAGTGGGGGGGTATGTAATGAGGTGTGCAATTCAGACTGTATCATAGAAATGGATATGGAAATGAACTGTGCACAGTCCGCTGCTGCCCCCTTGTGGACAAGTGCTGAATTGACTGCAGAGAAAAAAACATTGATTACTGATCCCCTCCCACAACAGCCTTGTGCTCAGGAGCAGAAAGGGCGGGAAGTCAGTCTAGGTCCAGAGCTGAGACAGAGAAGATCTCCCTGTGGATGTCTGTTGAAAGAGGGCTACTTTGCTACACCTTGCTGGAAAAATCACCCCGCAGAAGCCCCTGTGACTGATCCTGGGCCACTGGACTTTGGTGCTGTGACTCTGGCCGCTCTGCAAAACCTTGCCCGCCGAGCACCCAGAGTGCATGTGCAGGGGCCGTGACCGACATAAGGGAGCCATTTGGCTGCAGTTATCTCCCTCCTGCTGCTGCTCTGTGTGCCCTGAGACTGGGAGAGACAGTAAAAGAAAAATTCTGTTACCTGCGGAAGGAGACCAAAGAAGAAGACTGAGGAGTTCCCCAGGCCTGCTACGTGGGAGCGACATCTTCTTCTGTGATAAACTGGTACGTGATTTTAGGGAAAGTTAGGGAAAGATACCTTCATTGTTGTGTTTTTTTCTTGCTGCGTACCCGGAAGAAGTGAAGATCCAGAGACTCTAATATATACAAGTGCGCATATAGTTCGGTTGACTGTGATATAAATATGTTTTACAGTAAAGACATGTTACTACCGGTTAAATCTGAGTATGGGGATTCTGTTGAGAAAGATCATACACACACACCCGCGGCCTTACCACCGGTCGCTACAATTTGCTAATTAAAGGTGTTTCCTAATTTATTTATATTGACTTTTCTTTTCCTTATCTATTTTTGTCTACTCTTAAAAACAGACCCAAAACGTGAGGCTGCACTACTACAGCCTCATTCAGACATCCATTGCTGATGAAAACATAATTAAAGTACAAAGCTCAATCATTAGATTATATTCACGTCATGCTTTTGCCACATTATTCACACTTTCACATACATTTTTGCTGTGAAAAATGCACAATTTTACTGTCCCAACAAAGTGAATGGGAATTCTGCAATCTCATGAATTTATTGCTTATTTTTTCCTTGCAAATTTGAAAGTTTCATATCTGCAACATGTTAATTATTTCAGTGGTTTTGCAGCATTTTTCACCTATTGTAATGAATTGGAAAAACACATAAAAAATTTAATTTTTTATGCAGTGTTTTTTTTGTGCCAAGAGGCACATTTTTAATGCAGAAATATCTGCTGCAAATACTTAACATGTGTATATACATTTCTCATTCCCCATGTGTGCCCCAATAAAAATAAAAAAGCCAGTACTCACCTCCTCTGCCAGCAGAGTTGTAGCGATGACATAAGTCATGTTCCCGGGGCAAGCATGACCTTGTTATGACGTGCGAGCCCCACGACCAATCAGCGGCAGCTTCCTTCTTTCCGCCTTCAGACACAGGAGGACTTAGCAGAAAGTGAGCCAGTGGTTGCCACTTACTTCCTGTTAATTTCTCCTGTGTAAGGCAGGCAGTAGAAAGCCAGCGGTGATGGTCGTGGGGCTCGCACGTTATAACAACCTCATGTGTGCCCCTGTAACGGGACTTCTGTCATTGCTACAACCGTGCTGGTATCGGAGCCGAGTATAGGGTTAATTATTCTTATGGGGGCACACTTGAGGAATGAAAAGTGGTTCTACCAGTAGAGTACAATCCCTTTAATCACAGTAGACTGATGTCATCTCTGTGGTGTCCATTATTTTCACAGATTACAGAATTGTATGGGTAATTTTAATCCCTGACACATTGCCAACAAAAAATAAAGTCTTATGAAGAGCTCCATTGACTATAGTATAGTGAGTGCATGTTCTGTCCATAAAAATTACATATAGGACAAGTACGTGATTCAGAAACATATGAATGAATCCAAACCAGCTTTGTAATTTAGACTGGGTTTCCATTACTTTGCCTGATAGTGACTATGTTCACACACTACGTTTTGGTGCTTTTTTTGAGGATCTGTTTTTGTGAATTTTGAGGATCCTATTTTTTTGAGCAGAAGAAAAAAAACGCATTGCGTTTTTGATGCTTTTTTTGAGGATGCTTTCTTTTGCATTGCACACTATAAACAGTAAGAAAAGATAGGAAAAAAAGGGCCCCTGATATCATTTCCTTTCTTTTCCACTCCAGAAGATGGAGATACAGGGAAGCCCTATTTTTTTGCTGTTGAAAAAAACCTAAACGAAAACACATGGGCTCCCACAGTATTTTCTATTGCCAGCTAAGAGTAACTCAAGCAGATACTGGCTGCTAACCTCCGCTGCTTGGTGTTACCTTTGCTGCCAATGGAATAATCCAGTGAAGCCCTAAAGCCCTATTTTTTTTAGTTTTTTATTAAAAAAAAAAAAAAGTGGGCTTCGCTGTATTTTCTATTGCCAGCAAAGGTAATACAGGCAGCTGTGGGCTGGAATTCATGCTAAAAATCGCAGCCAGTAGCCACCCCAGAATTGGCTTTTCCGTGAAAGATGCCAAAATGGAGCCCCTGTGGGTGGCAGACTGGGTAACAATGGGGGTGGTGACAGCTTTTTTTGCAGCTGACACCAAGCCCCTATTGATAATGTCAGTCGTCAATATGATAGCCGGCCATTAGCAATAGTGAAAGAGTTTAAAATAAATTTAAAAAAAAGACACAAACACCAGATAAAAGACCTTTATTTAAAAAAAAAACAACAACACACAGACACCTCATTCACCACTTTATTAAAATATCCACCAATTCCCTCCAACGTAGTCCAGGTCCAGCGACATCCAAACCTGATCCAAGATCGGCTGATCAATCTACCACGGAAAACCGATCAGCTGATGTGCCAGCCAGTAGCTGACTGAATCATCTTATTGCTTTACTGGCCGGCAAACCGATCAGCTGATCGGCCAATGATCAGCTGATGTGCCATTGGTAAAGCGACAGCTGATTCAGTCAGTGAATGAGGCACATCAGCTGATGGGTTGGTCGATCAGCTGACTGAATCAGTGATCGCTTATGACGGGTAGGTCCTTGCAGCTGATCTTGGACCGGATGCCTCCCTCACATCACTGGGCAGTCAAGGAAGCGTGAGTAATTTATTTTTATTTTTTTATTACATCGTCTTCCATTTTACATCAAGTGTATGTACAGTTATCTCACACAGAACACAGGATTCCTAAATGGTGGAATTTTCTATTCCTGTTTTTCCTGCTCCCGTGTGACATCACATCCTGCTGCTCCTCCACTTTTGGCTGGAAAAGCGCTGGAATAGCAAATTGTGTAAAGAGCAATGCGTTGTTCCAGCGCTTTTTTTTTCATAATGGGCCTATGGAGAAAACGCAGGCAAAAAAATCCAATTAATTGACATGTTCATTCTTTTTACGGACGCTTTTTCTACCCCAAAAGCGCATCCCAAAAAATTCTGTGTGTGAATGGCAAAAGTGGAAATCCATTCACTATGCTGTTAACACAGACGCAGATGCGTTTTTAGGGGAAACGGAGCTGAAAAAAACGTGGCAAAAACGCAGCGTGTGAATGTAGCTTTAGGCTTTGGGCCTGTAGTAAATATATCTCAGTAGAGAAGAAATATAAATATAGTTATATATAGTTTTCACAAATGTATTATATAATCACTAGCTGTGAGCCGATGCAAATGCATCGGGTGTCTAGAATATTTTAATTTTTTTTAGATTTCAAATAATATCATTATTCAATATGACATCTTTACACAACCTGCAAGTGTAGCGACTTCGCAATGCCTGCGGTCCATTGCTCGCGCTACACCAGCGAGTCGCATAGATCCCCATTGAAGTATAGGGGGAGTTGCGACAGGTGCGGCGACTGAGGTGCGACTCGCAATGGCCTCGCGGCCATTGCTGCGTTTACCAGCGATCGCAATAGATCCCATGAAAGTATAGGGGGAGTTGCGGAGGTGCGGCGGCTGAGTAGCGACTCGAATGGCCTCGCGGCCATTGCTCGCGCTACCTCAGCGGTAAATCGTAATTTGTGGCGACCCTTTTGGTTCTATTTTCGGCCAGCGACTGCAATGGCGCTTCGCGGCCATTGCTCGCGCGTGGTGACGTCACATAGTGACATAGCCACGGCGTTTTCGGGGTCCGACACGATTTTGCCTACGGCAATTATAGAGTAGATATTATAATAGGCACTAAAAAGGTTTTCTAAATTTTCTGTAGTAAATCTTCTTTAAAGCACCACTCTAGCGTTTTTCTTTTAATTTGGAGTGGTGCTTTGAATCTAAGTTCCCATTTAGTCTTATACTCACCCTCCATCATCCTTTATCTTCCATCACTGCTACTTCTAGAAGTTTGGGAACTGTTAGCAGCTCCAGTGTTTCATGGAGCACGCTGGAAGTCACTCTTCAATATAAGTCTATGGCCTCATTCTGGCTGTCAAAGACTTTAATTAAGACCTTGTGTTGTTACTACTAGCTTTAAGCCTGTCAAAATTTGTGGTCACAAGATGGTGCCGTGAGACTGGAGAAATGCCGAAAAGGATCAAAACACTGGAGAATGAGTATATCACATAGTGCAGGGACGTTAGATTAATAGCACCACTCCAGTGGTGAAAAAAGTTCTACTTTTTGCCTAAATACTAAAAAGGGTTAATTAAAGTAGTCTATGATTTTTTTTAATTAAAATTGTGCCTAAGCACTAACGGACAGGTAGCTGCCACCTACCTGCCAGTTGTGCTTGATGCTGTTCACCGCCGACACAGGGTGTTCACAGGCTGCTCCTGTCAGCGATTTTAAAGCTTCCGGTGATGTCACGACCAGAGAGAGGCGGCTTCTCGCCTCTTTAGATGGGCGCATAGCTGATGTCACACTCACTGATTGACAGCCAGCTCCCCCAATCAGGTAGCGAGGAGCTGGCAGTCAATCAGTGCGACGTCGGCTATGAGCCCACTTCCACAGAGCGGAGTGTTAAAATCGCCTCTGCTCTGTTCTCTCTCCCCCCTCATGCTATTCCTGGCAGGAGCAGTCTATGACAGCTCTGTGCCAGGGGTGAACGGAAGTGACTCGCGCCAGGCACAACAGGCAGGTATGTGGCAGCACATTATGCTTCTTTTCTATTATTCTACCAAACTGAGATGCTTTTCCAATGGCTATAGGAATGGTTTTCCATTTCTTTCTCCACGTCATACTTTGACTCCTACACTTTTAAAGGGTCGTCTACAAGACTTTGCTTTCTTACTCCTCTCTGTCACAGTAACACTAACCTGTAGTTATAGCCAGTGGATATATTATTCTGCAGGTCAAGGCGTCGGAATGAATACTGGGGCGACACTTTGAGGATTGCAAATCCAAATTGCAGTTCCAGTTAATGATCACACCAATTATTCCTCCCTATAAAAATAAAGGAAAAACGTTTAGCAGTAGATAAAGCATCAATGTTGACAGTCAGTAACGTCTTCCCTGTAAACCGTATAGCTGACACTATCTGTTTTTCTATAGGATCTTGCCTTTGCCTAATTAAAATAATTGTCATATTAGTGCATATTTTGGTAACACTTACAATTTCTCAAGCTCACTTTGCTCTCATTTTTTAGCATATTTTTAGATTTTGTTTTTCAATGAAATAAAGACAGAATGAGCTTTTCTAGTTCAATTTACTTATTCAGGGGTTTCTTTTCTACTGTATACATTTATCCCCAATCTAAAGACCCTATGAATAAATCCTTTACACACAAAACTTTGTGTATAACTTATATCTTTATTAGTAAAGAAAAGATAAAAATGTCTATATTTTGTGTAATACACAACACCATATAAAAGCATAGAGAATATATGTAAACGCAGACACTAAGTAATTCTCCGTCCTCCTCCTTCTAGACTTGTCCTCTGCATTCGATACAGTCGACCACTGCCTCTGATTACAGATCCTCTCTTCCATTGGTATCACTGATCTTGCCCTCTCCTGGATCTGCTCCTACCTTTCTACCGCTGGGCCTGGCGCTCCACCACCACTGGACCTGGCGCTTCACCACCGCTGGACCCGGCACTCCACCACCACCACAGCAGACCCAACCTACTGTCTCCCTTCCTACTGCCCTGTAGAATGTAAGCTCGCAAGGGCAGGGTCCTCTCTCCCCTCTGTATCGGTCTGTCACTGTTAGTTTGTTCATTGTATTTTTAACTTGTTTGTATGTAATGCTTTCTCATGTACAGCACCATAGAATCAATGGTGCTCTATAAATAAATAAATAATAATAATAATAATAATAATAATAATAAAAAGTAATTAACCCATAAATGTTTTGCATAGTGAATTAATAAATACAGTCCCTGACAAAAGTTATGTCGCTTATCCATGTTATTATGTAAATAAAAGCTTATAACCTGACGTTAAATTCATCCATTGGTTTCATAAATTACTCTTTTGAAAGCTGAAACCCTCCGAAATATGGTTTAGGTTAAGAAAATAAATTGGCATCAATGATGAAATATTGATCATTTAATGATCACAGAATGGTCAGATTTTGGCACGACAAAAGTTTTGTCGCCTGGTCATATAATGCACCCAGTCCTAATTTACATCCTCACCTGTGCTCCATAAATGATCAGTTAATTAGTGGGAGTGTATAAAAAGAAACCCAGCACCCCAGACCTTCACTTGAACTGCTACTTGAGCTCTGACAACATGGCAAAAATCCACCCTGCGACCAAAGCCTTAATTATCAAGAGGCTGAAGACCAGATCCACTGCAGTGGTGTCTGGCCCCTTTAAATGTGTCTCAGCGTTAAGTACAAACAATTAAAAAAAGATTTGAAGATTTGTGTCAACTGGAACAGTTTGTAGGCTTCTGTCTTGAAATGGC
This sequence comes from Allobates femoralis, assembly GCA_033576535.1. Lineage (NCBI taxonomy): Eukaryota > Metazoa > Chordata > Amphibia > Anura > Aromobatidae > Allobates > Allobates femoralis. The sequence continues at coordinate 602,530,420 of JARQOC010000003.1, read as the reverse complement.
CTCCATGGTCGAATCAGTGCCCAGAAGCCAGCACTAAACAAAAGGCAAATAAAAAACCATGTGGCATTTGCAAAGTCCCACAGCTTGCTAAACAGATGGACGCTGGAAGAGTGGCAGAAGGTGGATTTTTCTGATGAATCTTCAGTAGAATTACACCACAGCCGCCGCAAATACTACAGGAGACCTACTGGAGCCCGTATGGATCCAAATTTTATGGTGGAAAGATCATGATCTGGGGTTACATTCAGTAGGGGGTGTGCAAAACATTTGCAAGGTGGAAGGCAATATCAATAGCCTAAAATATCAAGAAGTATTAGGCTGCCTTCAGATTTGCAGATGCCTCCGCAGCGTTTTGCTGCATGCAGACGGCAGCCCCTATGTTTATAATGGAGCGCACGGCGGTCTGCAGATGCTTGCAGACCGCCGTGCGCACCCATTCACTCCTATATGTGATCTGTGCGCAGGCGGATGCCTGCGTACAGATCACACACTCTCGTCCGCACCAGGGACACGACATGTTGCGTCCCTAGTGCGGGCGAGAGTGTGTGATTTGTGCGCAGGCTTCCGCCTGCGCACAGATCACATATAGGAGTGATTGGTGCACACGGCGTTCTGCAAGCATCTGCAGACCGCCGTGCGCTCCATTATAAACATAGGGGCTGCGGTCTGCATGCAGATGCTTGCAGATGCCTCCGCAAAACGCTGCGGAGGCATCTGCAAATCTGAAGGCAGCCTTAGCTACCTCTTACATTCCAAATCATAAAAGGGGTCAAATTCTGCAGGAGGATGGTGCTCCATCTCATACAACCATCTCTACAACAAAGTTCCTCCAGGCAAAAAAGATCAAGGTACTCAAGTACTGGCCAGCCCAGTCACCAGACATGAACATCATTGAGCATGTTTGGGGTAGGATGAAAGAGGAAGCTTGGAAGACAAAACCAAAGAATCTACATGAACTCTGGCAGGCATGTAAGACTGCATTCTTTGCTTTTCCTGATGACTTCATTAATAAATTGTATGAATCATTGTTGAACCACATGGATCCTTCAAGCTCATGGGAGTCACACAAAATATTAAATATGAGTCTAATAGCACCGCAGCTTCATTCAAAAATGTTATGCAACATATATTTGTATTTTAAGTTTATTATTTGTTTGAAAATCACATTACATTCTGTGGGCGAAAAAAACTTTGTCTTGCCAAAATCTGACCATTCTGTGTTCATTAAATGATCAATATTTCAGCATTGATGCCAATTTATTTTCTTAACCTAAACAACATTTGGGAGGGTTTTAGCTTTCAAAGAGTAATTTATACAACCAATGGATGAATCAATTTTACAACGGATAGCCACGGATTCATAAAAATCGTGATGTGAAAGCAGCCTAACAAAATCTGTGATTTTTTGCGGCTTCATTTTTCCTTCCAAGAAATGCAGAAATGGTGCAGAAAGTTCTGTCTCAAATACTTTACATGTGCATGTGGAGCCCACTGGGACGGGCTACTCGGTACCAGACCGGGGTACTGCTGGGGATGTCACGCCAGTCGTGGTCTGGACCGTGTCCCAGGTTCTCACAAGTAAAAGGGGTATTTACAGGGATAGTTTGTCGTAATGCCACCCATGGGTTGTGGTCAGTGATGGGACCACCGCTGCAGCGCAGCTCTGCCAGGAGGATGGAGGGATGGATGGGCTGCAGCTAGATGGATGAGCCAGCCGCGGGTCGAGCTGCTCCTGACAGGGTAAAAGGTGTAATGCACGGTTCAAAATACCTGGAATCAGACACGGAAACTGAAGCAGGGCTCACAGGGTTTACTCCCAAGTTTTCACAGTCAAACAGTTTACAACACGGTTCACGCTACTGTTCAATTCCCAACTCCATTAACTCCGGACACTTGAACCCTCTGCAGCCAGGCTATCACTCTGAGATCCCTCACTCTTTCAGTGTCCTTTCAGGCTTGTTCTTTCTCTCTCTGTTCTTCCTGCGGATTGTATGGCGGCAGCTCGGCCCCTTGTATGTAGCTTCCCCCTACGTATGTGGGCGGTAAACCGGGTCCTCTTGGGTGCTGCTGAGCCTCCAACCCTGTAGTGGGAACACGGATCTGGAATCTGTGTTCCCAAGCCGGTTTGTCTGGGGAGCCAGTGTGTAACTTCAGTCCTCCTCAGAGCCGACACTCTGGTGTTAGCCTAGCCTGCAGTAACCCTGTCTCCCAAGGGCTTACCAGGTTACTTCTAACCCGTGTGACTTCCAGATGCAATCAGGGAATCTATCCCGCCTGTAGTTGGTCGGTACTACCGTGTTCCTCGGACCCAGTGATGCTGGTCCGGTCTCTGTCCTCACAATCCCTTGGGATGCTGGCTATGGACGAGCTTTCTCTCCATGGAACGGTGTCTCTGTGGATTCTGTGTCTCCAGGGAGCCCAATCCCACCGGGATGTGTCACTGTCTGTCTGGTCTTGGCTGCTCGGCTCACTCTGCCTGCTTGGTCTTTACTTCTCAGCCTACTCTGACCTACTAACTCCTTCCTTCTTTTTTCCTCTATTTGTACTATCTGTCACCTGACCTTCCTTCCTTCCCACCCACTTTCCTCTAAACCCCACCACCCCTTCCCGCATAGAGTCCTGGCTCCGGGTTGGGTGCTGTGCTCCTGTGAGTGTGTGTGCTGTGAGGGTGTTTGGTGCACAAACTGTCTACCTTCTGCCTGGCTGCAGTTCCCTATTTGGCCACCCTGGTCGCAGAGGCGCCACATGCACATACCCTTACACTCCACCCCAGGAATCACAAGTACATACTTCCACTTTGGGTGGAGTTTACCTAATTCCCACCCATTTAGGAACTGCTACATGGGTCTGTCACAGCAAAATTTAGACTTTTGGGAAGTATTTGTATGCAAACCTGTAATCCTACTGCTCTTTCTGTATCTCCCATAAAACAGGTTGATACACAAAAACTAGTACTAGTACTAGTAGTACCTAGCCTCTGCTATTACTCCACCTTGATGGGAAGAATGTTGTTTTTCTTAAAGGGAACTTGCCACCAGGTTTTCCCCATATAAAGTATGGTCAGCACCTTTAAATCCTCTGTTAGAGCAAACTCAAACTAGAATACTGTATAAGATCCCAAGCCGCTCTGCAAGGTACAAAAAATAGCCTTTATTATACGTCCATACAGAGGGCTCTGGTTCAATGAGGTCTCTGGTCTTGTTCTGGCACCACTTCTTTTTTTTACAATCACTGTCTTCCTTCCCTGTTTTATGTGGATGATACATCCTACACCATCCACAAATTGTTCACAATTGCACTCCTGCACAAGTTTATGGCTCTCTGATCTGCTGTGGCCACAGCAAAGTACTGTAGTACGCATCCACTGGTGTTCTGCACATTTAGGTTCAGTAAGAGAAAGTAATTCTAGTTTGACACTTGTGTAATGTGACATATTATCTTGTTATGATGCTTAATATGATTAGCACAATCTGGCAGTATTCCTACATATCTAGGTGCCTTCTCCTTTAAGAACATAGTGCTTTATAAGACCACCCTCTGCATCTCTGGGGATGAAGCAGCCATGTTAGATTAGTACCAGACAGATCCCAGGCAGGACACATGTCTCTTACATCCTTCTCCCCTCTTGTAAACTCCCATCATCCTTGGCAAGCTAATCTGGTGAGAGGTATACTCCTGTCTGCATGTTTGTTACATTAAAGTCTACTGTTAGAAATGTACAGTAATTATTTTTTACATGGGGATTAGGTCTGCAGGGATGTAGGTGTTCCTCTTCAGTCTCCTGGTGATGTTTCCTGGTTGATTCTTGGTGGCAGCGCGGGCATTCCGGCATTTTGTCCCATTACAGCATTCCTGTTTCCACGGTTATCGTGAAGGTGCGGCCCTGCAGCAGCCATTCTACAAGCCATCTTACAGGCGATTATACCGGTTGTGGGTGACACAACCGAGCCAGGTGAGCAGTTCCTGATATACACCGTTATAACCCTTTGTAAAAAGGATAAGACCCTATGCGCATTTATCTCACGTTTACAGGTTGATCCACATTGAGAGGATCTTGACCAGACCTGGTAAAGAGTGTCCCACAAACTGTACCCTGAGGCTACAGAATTAAAGTACCAGACGTTGAACTTGGCCTTGGCTGGTAAGCCACAGTATTTTTTCTATTTTTCACTAGTTGTTTTTTTTGGCGCCAAAGGTTTTTCTTTTTGGGACTTTTAGGGACTGTAGCCAACACTAACCTCAGGCCTGTGTGAAAACTACACTTGAGATTAATGGTACCGTAAGCTTTAAGACACCCAGGTATCCATCGTTAAGTGTTATAACAACCATTGGTATAGTTTAATGCCTTAATATTAGTGATAAGTTTATTCTCAGAGGTTTCTTTAGATCGCCCTCACCTGATTTACATCGCTTTTTCCGTTAGTTAGTTAGTTGTATTCCTTGATCAGATTTTCTAAGTAGGAAAATTTGTTCCTGTTTCTAAGTGTAACGTACAAAACCAGAGAACACTGAGGTTGGCACATTGATTCCGGCTAATGCTGAGTTTGTAGAATTGATTGAGGTAGTGTTATAGGGATACATGAGACTATCACATTCTAAACTGAACCTTACTCTACTCCCCATCTCTGTAAAGAAACCGTTGTTTATTTCTGCCTCTGTCTCAGTTTGTGACTCACCGAATCGCATTAAAACCTCCGGTCATTGCATTTTGGCATAATTGGTAGGATTCAGTGTTTGTCATGGATAGAGGTGAGGAAAGAAATGACCCCGCTGCACCAGCAAGCCCCCTGCTGTCTACAGATCCCCTGGCAGTTGCGGCGAATGTGGAGGGTATGTGCCAGTAGGAGCTTTACTCCAGCACATGCCGAAATACGACGGGCGTAACATGGCATTTAGGCTGACAGGGTCCAGAGTTTGTTGCGGATGTGTAATCTGGCCCCCGCGCTACAAGCGGAGCTGGCATTAAATGCACTAGAAGGCGAAGCTAGGCGGATGGTGATGGTACGTCCTGAGTCTGAAAGAAGTACGTTAGAGAAAATCTTGGAACTGTTACAGGGGTGTTCGGGAGGCCGGGCCCGTGTGACCCAGCTTCGATCACTGTTCTTTAATTGGCCTCAAAAGGAAAGTGACTCTCTGATGCACTACTCTAATGCCCTACAGGAGATGTTGAACGAGGTTGCAGCGACTAGACCCAGGGACCATGGGGGCGTTCTGAGAGGTAGACCGCTTGCTCCGGGATCAATTCATCACAGGGTTAGCCAATAGGCTCCTTTGAGACAAACTGTTGGAGATGGCCCTGGCTGCACTGGAAATATCCTTCTGGCAAATCTACCGGGCCGCAGTGGAAAGGGAGGAGGAGTCTTCCCTGGTCGTTGAGGGGGCCGTGTACAGTACACAGAGAGAGGCCGAGCGCCAGTGTCAGGAGGGGAGGGGCTGGTAAACGTTGTACAAGCTCTGCATACCGAGTTGAAGGAGCTAAAGCTGGAGGTGTCTAAAATCAGAGCGGGTTCAGTCCCTACTCCCACAGAGAGGTCATCTGCTGCCTCCTCTGGAATGACGGCTCCATGAACTGCAAGGCCACCATCTTTGTATGACTCGAGCCCTTGTCCAGGAGGAGCAGTCACCTGCTGGAGGTGTGGGCGCCGGGGACACATTTCCGAATACTGCCAGATGTCCGCAGTCCCCAAAACTCCTAGCCACTGTCATGAGAGGGTGAACTGCAGCAGTCCACCCCCCCACAAAGCCCTCGATGGGACGAGCAAGATTTGTTTGCATGCAGTTCAGTGCTGGAAGCTGAAGTTGAAGGGCGAAAGATGAGGTGCTTGGTTGACATGGGATCCGAATGTACCTCTAGATTATGCCTCCAGAAGTGTATGAGAGATACTTCAGTCAACTAGTGGTTCCCGAAGACGGCCGAGTGATAAGACTTACCGCCACTAACAAAGGCCAGCTGATGGTGAAAGGGATCGTATGGATGTGTCTGAAAATGTTTGGTCAAGAGCTGGGTCAGGAAGGAATAGTGCTGGTGGATCATCCCCTAGAAGAGGGATGGAGGTGATGCTTGGAATGAACATTCTGCGAGATCTAAATCATCAGATGTATTCCAGCGAGGTACCCAGATACTGGACTCGTGCTACAAGCCACCGACCAACACAGAGAATGTTACACCGCCTAGTGCTGAACTGTGACATGCCTGGTCCAAGTGCCATCATGGACCACGATCTTGCTGGCGCCCCGACAGGAGGAACTCCTAATGCTGCCGGTGGGGGCAGCACAGAGACTGAATGGACTCAAAGTATTACTCGAGCCAGCCCCAGAGAAGTCATCGTTTGCCAAGGAGCACATGGCTCGGTCCCTGGCAATTGTGAAGAACGGACGGGTGCCAGTCAGATGCATCAACGTGTTAGATGAGGCTGTCACCATTCCTGCTGGGACCATCCTGGCTGAACTGCTCATGCCACAGGGGAAGGTGCCTGACAAGGCGGTGTTTGAATTGCGCCCAGACCAACCGTCATCCTGGACATATGCAGTCAAAGTGGGGGGGCCGTACCTCCTACCAAAGAATGGAATGGTTGTGTGATTATGGACCAGATGGGAGTTGATCGGGAGAAACTGACCTCCGTGCAATTAGAGCAGTTGGAGAGGGTCCTGTGGGAACATCAAGAGACCTTTTTGCGACATGGAGAAGACTTCGGTTGCTCTCGGACAATCAAGCATAAGATCTCCTCGGTGGACACACCTCCCATTAGAAAACGTTATTGTCAGATTCCTCTGACACTTTATCAAGAGGTGAAGGGCATGGTGGCCAGTATGCTCAACAATCAAGTAATACGACAGAGCAAAAGCCCCTGGGCAGCCCCCGTGGTCCTGGGACGAAAGAAAGATGGGACCTCCGATTTTGCGTGGATTATCAAAAATTAAACGTGCACACAGTGCAAGACGCCTATCTGTTCGAATCAAAGAGTCCCTGTCAACATTAGGACGGCCAAATACTTCTCGACGATGGACTTGGCAAGCGGCTATTGGCAGGTACTAATGGCTGAGAAAGATTGTGCTAAGACAGCATTTGTTCTACCAATAGGGCTCTACAAATTCAACCGGATGCCTTTCGGACTCACTAATGCCCCGAGAACCTTCCAATGCCTGATGGAACATTGCTTAGGCGATCTGAATTTTGAATTGGTCCTGATATATCTGGATGACATCATGGTGTTCAGAACATCATTTGAAGACCATCTCAAGAAGTTGCACCAAATGCTCCGACGGCTCAGCCGCGATGGCTTGAAAATAAAAATGATGAAAAAAGTCAACTATTCTAGAGTCGCATTGAGTATTTAGGCCATGTGGTGACCCCCGACGGGGTGTTAACCACAGCCAGTAAGGTCTTGACGGTACAAGAGTGGCCACCTCCCCGTACATTGCGGGAGGTTCCGGCTTTCTTGGGTTGTGCCTAAGTTTTCACAAGTAGTGGGTCCCCTGAATGAACTTTTAAGAGGGACGGCGCTGGACCCACGCAACCACCCTATCCAATGGGGGCCACAGCAGCAGAAGGCATTTGAAGAGGTGAAAGCCGCTCTCACTCTTGCACCGCTGTTGGCATATGCCCGGTTGGATAATCCTTTCCTGTTGTACACTGATGGTAGTTTTCACGGGTTGGGGGCGGTACCAGCACAAGTGCAGCATGGCTGGGAGCGAGTCATCGCCTATGGCAGCAAGTCTTTAAGGGACACTGAGTGCAACCTGGCTAATTACAGTTTGTTTCGCCTAGAGCTTTTGGCCCTGGTGTGGGCAATGACAGAACGCTTTGCCTAGTACTTAAAGGGAGCTGAGGTGTTAGTCATGACTGATAATAATCCTCTGGCTCACTTGTAGAATGCGAAACTGGGAGCACTGGAGCCACGGTGGGTTGCCCCCTTGCTAAATTTAATTATCAGATTAAGTTTTGCTCTGGGTGGGAAAACGGAAACGCAGACGCATTGTCAAGGGTAGCCCTTGGGCCTCGGGGGAAAGCGTTGATGACAAGCTCAAGGATACTGAAACCCATGACTTGGGGCAGGTACCTATCTTCTGAAGTATGGTACATTCAAGTGGGGTGGTGTCAGGGATGCCGTGTATCCTGGAAAAAATACCTTCAGATTGGGCAAAAGATCCGAACGAGTGCTCAGGCATTGCACTAGAGCGCACTTGGGTACAAAATGGGATTTGGCCGTGTGAAGAAGACAAGGCTCAAATGTCTGCAGGAGGAATTAAACTATTGCTACAGTGGGATAAGTTGTGTGTGGAAGAGGGCCTCTTGTATCGTTAGGTGTATCTGCCATATGAGCTGCAACACTGGTATCAGCTGGTAATCCCTGTGGAGATGGGTCTGAAGGTCGCTTGCCAGGTGCATGAGAAGGGGGCCCACTTTGGGAGTAAAAAGACTCTCCAATGGCTACAGTGAGTTCTTTATTGCCCCGACTTGGAAGGGATGATGGCAGAGGCGTGTTGGCAGTGTCGGGTCTGTGGGCTCAGTAAAAGCCCTGGGCAGGGGGCTCCTATGCAGTCTATTAAGACCTCTGTCCCCTTAGAACTGCTCATGATTGATTATGTCGTGATAGGGTACTCAACGTCTGGGTGCTCCTATTGCTTGGTAATGACAGACCCCTTTACTAAAAATGCCGTGGCGGTGCCAGCGAGAGACCGGACGGCGGAGTTGGCAGCTAAGGCCGTGTGTCGACATTTCCTCCAGGTGTTTGGGTGTCTGCAAAGGATACACTCAGATCAGGTGGCATGCTTCTAGGGGACGCTGATGGAGTAGCTGTGCCAGTTGTATGGTATCGCACATTCGAGAACCACGCCTTACCATCCCCAAGGAAATGAGGCCTGTGAGCGTTTTAATCGTACTTTATTACAGATGTTGAGAACATTAGAAGTCGAACAGCAGGCTCACTGGCCTGAGTACCTCCCCAAACTGATGCGGGCCTACAATAGTCGGGTGCACAGAACTACGGGCTACTCACCACATATGCTGATGTTCGGGAGGCCCGGGAGGGATATCGAAGTTTTGAACATGCCAGATCCCTCCTCTGATTCCCCTCGGACCGCATCCGAATGGGTTCGAGAACACCAGCTGCGATTACGGGTGGTGTATTAGGTGGTGGGTAATTGATTCAGTCAGGTGGCTCATAGAGACACGCAGCCAGTGCAGATGGAGCCTTACTCTCCGGGGGATAGAGTGTTGGTGAAGGTCAAACAACCGACGGGAAAGCTGAGTGACCGGAGGTGACTCCATACCTGGTAAAAAAAAAACAGGTGAACCCTGAGATTCCAGTATATGAGGTCAAGCTGGTGGGGATAGGAGGGCCCACCAGTAATCTTCACCTTAAGATGCTACAACTGTTCTGATTTGAAGATGCGGCTCCCGTTTCTATGGAGCCACAGCCTGTGTCTCAAGGGGTGGGTATTCCTGGTGCTTTTGAGTTTGATGATGTGCCTTCCCCTGTGCCTATTGACCTGCCTCCTGTGATTGATCTGCCCACATGTGGAGAGAGTGTTGAGAATGTGGTATGTCCTTCCGAAGATGGGGAATTAGGTCAGTCACGTGACATGCATGATGGGTCACGGGGCATCACACCTCAGGAGGGAGCAGCATCATGTGCTTTCCCTGATGACAGTCCCTCGGGGACTGAATCCATAGGGGTGGGTCTCCGAGAACCACTCGATCTACGGCGGGAATACCCCCTCAGTGCTATGCACAGTACGACTTTGAGTGGGGAGGTGTGTCGGGGATGCCAACCTGTAGTGGGGTGGCATGTGAGAGTGTGAAATGTCATAGTGTTATCAGGACACTAGGATCTTGTGAGTTTGGCCTGCCTCAGTTAGCCTGCAGGGGCTGGGCTTGGAGACTCTGTATCTGTAAGAGTGAGACTGGTGAAGAAGTAAGGCTGAGAGCTGATGCTGTACGATAAGAGACAGGCAGTAAAGCATGCTAAAACAAACTGTGGTGTGAAGCCTGGAGATTGAACTTTGATAAGACTTTTTCTGCAAGATTTCTGCAGGGATTGCTGGTCCTTGGTGTGAGAGGAGTTGTGTCTTGCTGAGGACTGGTGCAGAGTCAGTGAAAGCAGTGTGGCTCTATTGAGTTGCGTGGACTGGAGACCCTGTGGTGAGCCGATCCTGCAGCTAGTATCGGAGAAGAGATTGAGGAGACCTCCCCAGTGACGGAGCTAGTAGCCGGCGGCCAGAAACACCGTTAGTGACTGCGAGAGGAGAGATGGGGTCCAGTGCCATCCACATTGAGAGGATCCTGACCAGCCCTGGTAAAGAGTACCACACAGACTGTACCCTGAGGCTACAGAATTAAAGTACCAACGTTGAACTTGGCCTTGGCTGGTAAGCCACTGAATGTTTTCTATTTTTCGCTAGTTGTTTTTTATTGGCGCCAAAGGTTTTTCTTTTTGGGACTTGCTGCAGCCAACACTAATCACAGGCCTGTGTGAAAACTACACTTGAGATTAATGGTATCGTAAGCTTTAAGATACCCAGGTATCCATCGTTAAGTCAGAGATTCCTTTAGATCGCCCTCGCCTGATTTACATCACTTTTTCCATTAGTTAGTTGTATTCCTTGATCAGTTTTCTAATGAGGTAAATTTGTTCCTGGTGAGACGTACATAATCCGGGAACCCTGAGTTTGGCACATTGATTCCGGATAATGTTGAATTTGTAGAATTGATTGAGGTAGTGTTATAAGGGAAACATGAGACTATCACATTCTATACTGAACCTTACTCTAATCCCCATTTCAGTAAAGAAACCATTGTTTATTTCTGCCTCTGTCTCAGTTTGGAGGGATATCTGGCTAGTTCTGCGTTTGAGACTCCTATCCGAGGCTCCACAGACTCTATCTGTCTCAGTTTGTGACTCACTGAATTGCATTAGGACCTCCGGTGATTACAAATATAATAAAAGCTATTTTTTGTCCCTTTCAGAGCTGATTGGGAACAGAGGGTTTACAGGTGCTGCAGGTCCTGACACTATTTTAAATGGGGAAAACCTAGTGGTTTCCTTTAATGTGCAATTCCACTTACACTTTAATTTGCTACTAAGAAATATTAAATCTGTCAATGAGATCTCCATCAGGCTGCAACTCACAAGACATAAGGAAACAGAAAAAGCTTCTAGCCAGACTCTCAGCCCTAACATTTGGCAAATCTCTGTAAACATGCATTAACTTTTGGGTAAAAGAAAGAAACAGCACCATAAGGTTGGTAAGTGGTAGTTCAACCTGTTGTCTTTTTTGACATCTAAAATAAGCAGCTTGATTTCTTAAAAGACAACTGTATTCTGTCCTTTTTTTAATTATTTATTTTGCATTAGCTTTCTAGCTGAAAAAATAATCTGACCTTATATGCTATTTCTGTGAAGTTAATACGAGCCTCTTTTACGATAAAGTTTATGGTGAAAATTGGGCAAGACGGTGAGCGGATAGGGTGGTAAGTACAGTTCTTCAAGGCATTTTCCCCTTCAATGTTACCCCTAGAAGACACAAAATATATAAAAATATCAAAGGTTTCATGCTCACTGTACAGATGATTTTTGTATATTTTGCTGAATGAAGTAACTACACACAAAATCAATACTGTTCCCATGTATTCTTTTTTTTATCTTTCATTCATATACATACAGTATATGCACAGTTTATTATCATTACACGTAAATACTCTCATACAAACCATATATAGGATTGGTGGAAAATGTGGAAAATGCTCTATCTAAGAACATTCCATTATGGCCCCCATCTACAGTGCCTTGTGAAAGTATTTGGCCTCTTTGAACTTTTCAACCTTTCAGGCTTCAAACATAAAGATATAAATTCTAATTTTTTAGTGAAGACACAACAAGTGGGACACAATCGTGAAGTGGAACAAAATATATTGCATATTTTAAACTTTTTTAACAAATAAAAAACTGAAAAGTGGGGCATGCAATATTATTCGGTCCCTTTACTTTCAGTGCAGAAAACTCACTCCAGAAGTTCAGTGAAGATCTCTGAATGATCCAATGTTGTCCTAAATGACTCCTAATGATAAATAGAATCCACCTGTGTGTAATCAAGTCTCTGTATAAATGCACCTGCTCTGTGATAGTCTCAGGGTTCTGTTTCAAGTGCAGAGAGCATCATGAAGACCAAGGAACACACCAGGCAGGTCCGAGATACTGTTGTGGGGAAGTTTAAAGCCGGATTTGGTTACAAAAAAATTTCCAAGTTGTAAACATCTCAAGGAGCACTGTGCAAGTGATCATATAGAAATGGAAGGAGTATAAGACCACTGCAAATCTACCAAGACTCAGCCGTCCCTTTAAACTTTCATCTCGAACAAGTAGAAGACTGATCAGAGAAGCTGCCAAAAGGCCCATTATCACTCTGGATGGACTGCAGAGATCTACAGCTGAGGTGGGAGAGTCTGTCCATAGGACAACAATCAGTCATTCACTGCACAAATCTGGCCTTTATGGAAGAGTGGCAAAAAGAAAGCCATTTCTCAAAGATATCCATAAAAAGTCTCATTTGGAGTTTGCCACAAGCCACCTGGGAGACACACCAAACATGTGGAATAAGGTACTCTGGTCAGATGAAACCAAAATCGAACGTTTTGGCCACAATGCAAAACTATATGTTTGGCAAAAAAGCAACACAGCTCATCACCCTCAAAACACCATCCCCACTGTCAAACATGGTGGCGGCAGCATCATGGTTTTGGGCCTGCTTTTCTTCAGCTGGGACAGGGAAGATGGTTAAAAATGATGGGAAGATGGACAGAGCCAAATACAGGACCATTCTGGAAGAAAACCTGTTGGAGTCTGCAAAAGACCTGAGACTGGGACGGAGATTTATCTTCCAATAAGACAATGAACAAAGCAAAATCTACAATGGAATGGTTCAAAAATAAACGTATCCAGGTGTTAGAATAGCCAAGTCAAAGTCTAGACATGAATCCAATCGAGAATCTGTGGAAAGAGCTGAAAACTGCTGTTCACAAACGCTCTCCATCCAACCTCACTGAGCTCCAGCTGTTTTGCAAGGAAGAATGGGCAAGAATTTCAGTCTCTCAATGTGCAAAACTGATAGAGACATACCCCAAGCGTCTTACAGCTGTAATCGCAGCAAAAGGATGTGTGGTGCGTGGCGTGGATGTGTGCATGCATATATGATGTGAGCGTGCATGGATGTGTGCATGCGTGCGTGGATGTGTGCATGCGTGCGTGGATGTGTGCGTGCGTGGATGTGAGTGTGTGTGGATGTGAGCGTGCAGGCATGTGTGTGTGCGTGCATGGATGTGTGTGCATGTGTGGACTTGTGCGTGCGCGGATGTGAGAGTGCATAGATGTGTGCGTGCGTGGACGTGTGTGTGGATGCGTGCCTGGATGATGGGTGGATGAATGGGTGGGTGCAACAAGGGATCAAGTGTCCTTTTGTAGTCTTTGGGACCATAGTCATGGTGCACCATAACTCTGAACCCAGAGACTGTAGGAAGAGGACACTTGATTCCTTGCTGCAGTATCTGGATTGAGCAGAGGCGATCGAGCGTCATGGGACCTTCGTTGTGGACTACATCAGAGGCGATCAAGCGTCGTGGGACCTTCGTTGTGGACCACATCGGATCTTTATAATAAAGATGGAGTCCGAATTTTGTTTGTGTTTTTTTTTCAAAAAAAAAGATTTTTCTGTATGGTATATTTTCTTTTACTATTTACTAGAGAATCTCGGGCTTAGTGCAAGCTGCCAATAAAAAAGCTGGCATTAACCCCTTTATTATCCAGTTTGCCACCGGCACCAGGGCAACTGGAAGAGTCTGGGGTACAGCGCCAGAAAATGGCGCTTAGATGAATGCGCCATTTTCTGGGGTGACTGCGGGCTGCAATTCGCAGCATGGGGGGCCCAGAACGCTTGGGCCTCTCCATGCTGCGGATTCCAGCCCCAGCTGCCTAGTTGTACCTGGTTGGACCAAAAATATGGCGGCGCCTCACATCATTTTTTTCCTAGAATTAGTTCTAGAAAAAAAAAAGGGCTTTGCTGTATTTTTGGTTGCCAGCCAGGTACAACGAGGCAGCTGGGGGTTGATGGCAATCCGTAACTGCCAAGTTGTACCTGGCTGGACCAAAACTATGGCGGAGCACACATAATTTTTTTTCTAGAATTAGTCTTAGAAATAAAAAAAAATGGGCTTTGCTGTATTTTTGGTTGCCAGCCAGGTACAACGAGGTAGTTGGGGGTTGGTGGTAGTCCGTAGCTGCCAAGTTGTACCTGGCTGGACCAAAAATATGGCGAAGCCCCACGTCATTTTTTTTTTAATTACTTCTACAAATAAAATGACATGGAGCTTTGCCATATTTCTGGTTGCCAGCCAGGTACAACTTGGCAGTTAGGGGGCTGGATTCCTCAGCGTGGAGAGACCCAAATGTTGTGGGCTTCCCACACTGCAAATTTCAACCCACAGCCACCCCAGAAAATAGACATTAATTAGAGGTGTCATTTTCTGGTCCTGTACCCCAACTCTTCCAATTTCCCTTCTGCTGGTGGCACACAGGGGCTCTCTGTATGCAACATGGTGTCCGCTAACAAGTTGAATGGAAAATTAGCTACAGTTGTTATGCGGACACCATGTCACGTATGGAGAACCCCTGTGTGCCTAAACATTGAAGCTCCCTCACAAGTGACCCCATTTTAAAAACTAGACCCCCCCAAGGAACTTATCTAGATGCATAGTAAGCACTTTGAACCCCCAAGTGCTTTACAAATTGATTCATAAAAATGAAAAAGTACTTTTTTTTTCCACAAAAAGTTTCTTTTTTAATTTTTATAGATCAATTTGTGAAGCACCTGGGGGTTCAAAGTGCTCACTATGCATCTAGATATGTTCCTTGGGGGGCCTTGTTTACAAAATGGGGTCAGTTGTGGGGGAGCTCCAATGTTTAGGCACACAGGTGCTCTCCAAACGGACATGGTGTCCGCTAACAAGTTGAATGGAAAATTAGCTCAAATTGTTGGCGGACACCATGTCGCGTTTGGAGAGCCCCTGTGTGCCTAAAAATTGGAGCTCCCCACAAGTGACCCCATTTTGGAAACTAGACCCCCAGGGAACTTATTAGATGGGTGCTAAGCACTTTGAACCACCAAATGTTTCACAAGTTAATCCGTAAAAATTAAAAAGTACTTTTTTTCTCAAAAATTTTCTTTTAGCCTAAATGTTTTCATTTTCACATGGGCAACAGGATAAAATGCATCCTAAAATTTGTCGGGCAATTTCTCCTGAGTACACCGATACCTAATATGTGGTCATAAACCACTGTTTGGGCGCACGGCAGGGCTCAGAAGTGAAGAAGTGCCATTTCACTTTTTGAATGGAAAATTAGCTCCAAAAGTCAAATTGTGCAACTTCCCTTCTGAGCCCTGCCGTGCGCCCAAACAATGGTTTATGATCAGATATGAGGTATCGGTGTACTCAGGAGAAATTACCCAACAAGTTTTAGGATCCATTTTATCCTGTTGCTCATGTGAAAATGAAAGAATTGAGGCTAAAAGAACATTTTTGATAGAAAAATTAAAATGTCCATTTTTTCCTTCCACGTTGCTTTAGTTCCTGTGAAGCACCTGAAGGGTTAATAATCTTCTTGAATGTAGTTTTGAGTAGCTTGAGGGGTGCAGTTTTTGGAATGGTGTCACTTTTGGGTGTTTTCTGTCATGTACACCCCTCAAAGGGACTTCAAATGTGAAGTGGTCACTAAAAAAATGGTTTTGTAAATTTTGCCGGAAAAATGAAAAATTGCTGATGAACTTTGAATCCTTATAACTTCCTACCAAAAAAAAAATGTATTTTCCAAAATTGTGCTGATGTAAAGTAGACATGTGGGAAATGTTATTTATTAACTATTTTGTGTCACATAACTCTCTGGTTTAGCAGAATAAAAATTCAACTTTTGAAAATTGCAAAATTTGAAAATGTTTGCAAAATTTTGAGTTTTTTCACAATTGAACAGAAAAATTATCAACCTAAATTTAATACTAACATGAAGCCCAATATGTCATGAAAAAACAATCTCAGAATTGCTAGGATCCGTTGAAGCATTTTAGAGTTATTACCTCATAAAGGGACACTGGTCAGAATTGCAAAAATGCCAAGGTCTTTAGGGTCAAAATAGGCTGGGTCATGAAGGGGTTAAAACACTTATAAATGAAGTGAAGGACACGTGCAAGTCAGAAATAGCATTTGTGAAACAGGACCTTCAACAGCTGACAGGCAGGATGGATACCCTGAAAGGAGACCATGATATCACCAGATCCCACTATCGCAGACCTTCACCAACTCATGCTATCACAACAGAAAATTGTGAGTAAACTACAAGCACATTTGGAGGACCTGGACAACAGGGGCAGGAGATGCAATATACGAGTGAGGGGATCCCTGAATCAGACAGCCAAGAGGTCCCAAAGTTCATCCTACAAGAAATCTTCAACAGCATCCTGGGGGAACTTTCTTCTCCAATAAAAAATAGAACACACCAGGCCCTATAGCCTAAAGGCATCATCACATACCCACGAGACATGGGAAGATTATTTTTTTTTAAAACTCATATCAAATCTGGCGTGTTTTTGGAGGAGGGAGGGGGGCTCAGTATTCATTTGTATTTGTGTCTTTAAATGAGGGGCCTGTACTGAATGTAGAGGGGATGAGAAGGAATCAGGGGGCTGCACAACATGGAAAATGGGAGGAAGAATGTGAAATGAGGGGGTTGCACAGAATGGAGGGGGCTGCACAACATGGACATTGAGGGAGAGGAATGTGAAATGAGAGGGCTGCCCAACATGGATATTGAGGGTGGAGAATGTGAAGTAAGGGCGCTGCACAGAATGAAGGGGGGGTGAGTAGGAATGAAGGGGCTGCACAACATGGAAATTGAGGGGGAGAATGTGAAATGAGAGGGCTGCACAGAATGGAAGGGGGTCAGGAGGAATGAGGGGACTGCACAACATGGGTATTGTGGCAGGAGATGTGAAACGAGGATGCTGCAGAACATGGATATTTGGGTGAATGTGAAATGAGGGGGTTGAACAGAATGGAGGGAGAATGTAAATGAGGGGGTTGCACAAAATGGAGGGGGGATGAGGATGAATGAGGGGGCTGCACAACATGAATCTTTTAACCACATTTTTATGATATCCCCTCTGCAGGAACTGCACTCTCTGGTCTTCTACCTGCTCCCTGAACTTCAGTTAACTTCTTGTTAGCCACAGGAAATTACCTTTAGGGATCCCCCTTCTCATTGTTTCTTGATGACTACTTTCCCATCTGAGAAGGGAGTTTGTGACTGTAGGTACATGTTTCTAAATGTCTGTCCTCTTTCTTAGTTATCAATACGTCTAGGAATAGAATCTCAATCCTATAGAGTTTGTGTAGAGTCTTTCAACAAACAACCCAAAATGCGCAGTGCCATTCCAGAGAACCAGGACGTCATCTATGTTCTGAACCCATAGGTCCATCTTTATCTTGTCTTCCATATTATCTTCATTTAGACCATTGTCTTCTCCCGCCAGCCAGCAGTGATGCATATGTTTGCACAAGAATTGCCATAGCAGTCTCAGTCACTTTTTTCTCATTTCATATTGGGTCACAGTGAGATGGGGTGTGGCAGTTAAAATCTCCTCCCAATGAAAAGTGCTTTTTTGATTATGTACTTAAACCTCATGGGTGCCAATAATAACGATGAGCAGTACTGTACATATGGTGATAATGTGCTTATAAATAATTACGTATAAAGTTTTACAGTAAACAAATACATATTGTATTATTATTTCTTTTGTAGTAATGAGTTGTCATGAATAGCTAAGCAAGCACTGGCCGCATTGTCTGAGGCTCAGCAACAAATTATTTTAAGCACACATTAAGAGCAATGGGAATCACCTCCCTGGGCAATCTAAGTAGTCTGGACTTCATTTGTACATGCTTTTTAGACAAGGTTTTTGTACGGCAGAAGGTGAGATTGAGAAGTATTGATCAAATAATCTTACTTGGAAAATCCAAACTGAGGGAAATGGATGTTGTTCTTGATGAGGATGGTGAAGCTTGGGACAAACTCATGCATTGACTCACTAGAAACAAAGAGGCAGGAAATAAATTAACAGAAAGAAGACAGAGAAGATTATATTATGGTGACAGTGGGAAGAAGAGATAAAAGTCATATGAGAAATAAGTAAAGATCCTCCGAGACTATTGTATTCTCTGGTCCTTAACAATATTTTGAGCTCTCCTCAGGGAAATTAAGTTGCATTTCCTGGCACCGTACAATCTATCTCAAGCTCGTTCACTGAATTACAGTGGGGGAGATGTATATGATAAAGAGCAACTATTAAGAAAATGGTAGGGTTTCCCATATCAATCAAGTAACCCTGGAATCTTTAAGATGAGCTTGTGGCTAAACTACAAACTCCACTCTATTCTTCCAACACTACAGATGCATAAAGGCAGACAACCAAGTTCTGCTTGCCCTCAAAGTTTCCATTTCCTCAAATGTAATGTAGGTGATCCTCAGCTATCCTTAAGTACCTGTTTTCCCAAAGCTAAAGTCTGATAGGAAAATTCTGCATGAGACACTTGGATCTGGCATAAGAAAAACCGATGGCCAAAAATGTTGTGTCTTGAATGTAGAAAGGTATTAACCAGTGGCGGACTTTTACCCCAGTGGGGCCCTGGTGCAGCCATGTTGAGGAGCGGGGGGGATGGGTGTTGCATCGCGCGGTCCAGGGGGTGCTGTGGCGGTCGGCCGGTCCCGGGGTGTCGGCGAGTGCGCTCCTGGGAGCCGGAGGGCAGAGGAGGGGAGGTGGGATCAGGCAGGGAAGCAGGAATCGGGTCGCTGGGGGCCCCCTGCAGACTTGAGGGGCCCCCTAGCCGGTCGGGCCCTGGTGCAGCGGCACAGCTGCACCAGGGTAGTTCGCCTGTATAACAATTGAAGCCACGTTGTCAGTTTTGTGGGATTGCCATCAATTTAGGCTGCTCTTTTTGCAAACCGACACTTTTTATCTAATCCCCAAAACTTTGTTGGGGTGATGTTATGATCTTAGAAATGTTGATTGCAGTGTATTTGCTACACAGTGGACATATTGCATTCAGCTGGCAGACAATATCTGCCTCATTAATAATGCTTTCTCATGCTCCTCCTGTAGGGCAACAGCGGCATGCAGGAGGTTTTATATAAAATAGAAGGCAAAATATATGAAGGCACTTTGGTTTTATTTCAGGTTTCCTGTATCAGCCATTTTTATATCAGGATACAGTGACTGGCAGACATATATTTGATTTTTTTGTTGTTTTAAGACTAAAATAGCATCAGTCAATTTTATGGACACTGTGAAAGGGAAATGTTTTTGTTTTAATGTTTTGAAAATGTGATTCAAGCAATTGCTGGGGGAGATCAGCTCTATAAGGCTGGCTTCACACCACAGTTTTTAGGATCCGGGACTGTCTGGTTTGAACCGGACAGCCCCGGATCCGATTTTCGCCCCATAGTATTCCAATGGGGCCGGATAGGGCTGGATGGCAGTGTTTTGCCATCCGGTTTGTTGCTGGTGGGAGGATCCGGCAGAATTCGTTTTTTTTGCCCCGAACACAAAATCACAGCTTGCAGCGTTTTTGTGTCTGGTCAAAAATCTGACAAAATCGGTGTGATCCGGCACCCCTAACATGGGAGTCTATGGGCGCCGGATTGCATCGGATCCGACAGAAAATCAGATACGGCTGCTGGATACCGGGTGCTGAAGTTCAGCGGCGGCCGGCGTTGAACTTCAGCACCTGGAGAGCTCCAGTCAGAAATTTCAGAACCGCGACTAGCTTCCCACTAGACGCAATTTTGAAATTTCAGCACTGGACAGTGGCAGCAGCTGCGCAGTGCACAATCTGGGAGAATACAGGATCGGAGGGCAAATTTGCATCCTGAAAAACACAGGACACAGCCTGACAGCTCAAAAACCGTGGTGTGAAGCCGGCCTAACACAGTGGTGTATAGAGTGCAGTAGTGTATAGAGTGCACTTAGCTCCTGATCCTATTCCTCTGAGTGCCAGTCGACATCTGCTATATTTGTACAGTGATCTCCAAAAATGGACAGAAAGTTTCTGATCTGCGCTGCTGTTCAATAGCAAGACTTCCTATGTGCTTTAAATAGTGGATCTTTATTCCTATGTGTTTTGAGATCCTCCTGATCTCTTCCTCAGGGATGCATATAACAGAGATCAGAAGGTCTCAAAATGCATAGGAATAAAGATCCACTATTTAAATCACAGAGGCTATTTAAAGCACAGACGAGGTCTTGTTATTGAACAGCAGCGCAGATCAGAAACTTTTTGTCCATTTTTGGAGATCACTGTATAAATATGGCAGATGTCGACTGGCACTCAGATGAGTAGGATCAGGAGCTAAGTGCACTCTATACAAACCCGTTGCTCACTGTGTTAGGCCAGCTTCACACCACGGCTTCTGTCCATTTTTGGAGATTACCGAGGACATCCATGTGGTGGAGGATCCTGCTGCAGCTGTGACGTGCATATACAAGTTGTGGGTCTCACAACTGACTAAGATGTGCAGTTCTTACACTGCACATACATATCCTACAAATGGTTCAGACCCATTGCGCCCTTGTCTACCCCTTTCTTTTAGATATTTGTACAGTGAGTATCAGGAAGGACTAACAAATTATTTACCCCTTTAATATATGTTACAAACCTAGTCACAGTTTCATCTTCTAAAGGACACCATGCGAGGATCTCACAAGTTTTCAGTGATCCACGAGTAGCATTGACACATCGCCCAGTCTGTAATCCTAAAAAAGAAGAGAGTTAATAATAACTAATAACCTTATTTAAATAGTGCAAACAGATTTGCTTGGAAATTTGACAATTAACAAGTATACTACTCTGACAAGAAAATAAAACAAATTAACAAAAAAAGAGCTCAGTCCCTGATTATAAGAAATTACATTCTAAATGAAAAGAGAATAAGAGATAAAAGAGATCATCCAACTGTGTGGATGGGAAATCATGGAAAAACAATCAAAGAAGCAGATCTAATGGTCCAGGGCAATAAGTACTACAGAACACTGCAGGTGCTGACAGGAGCAGGAGGATGTAATGGCAGGATGAGATTTGTAGATCATTTACTGAAATATATATTTTTTAAATGGAGATGAGCATGGATATATATGATGGTGTCGGAAAGTGAAGGTTTCTAGATTAGTATCATTTACAGTTGTGGCCAAAAGTATTGACACCCCTGCAATTCTGTCAGATAATCTTCAGTTTCTTCCTGAAAATGATTGTAATCACTAATTGTTTGGTATTATTATCTTAATTTAATTTGTCTTCAATGAAAAAACACAAAAAGAATTGTCCTAAAGCCAAATTGGATCTAATTCCACACCAAACATAAAAAGGAGGTGGACAAAAGTATTGGCACTGTTTGAAAAATCATGTGATGCATCTCTAATTTGTGTAATTAACAGCACCTGTAACTTACCTGTGGCACCTAACAGGTGTTGGGAATAACTAAATCACACTTGCAGCCAGTTGACATGGATTAAAGTTGACTCAACCTCTGTCCTGTGTCCTTGTGTGTACCACATTGAGCATGGAGAAAAGAAAGAAGACCAAAGAACTGTCTGAGGACTTGAGAAACTAAATTGTGAGGAAGCATGAGCAATCTCAAGGCTACAAGTCCATCTCCAAAGACCTGAATGTTCCTGTGTCTACCGTACGCAGTGTCATCAAGAAGTTTAAAGCTCATGGCACTGTGGCTAACCTCCCTAGATGTGGACGGAAAAGAAAAATTGACGAGAGATTTCAACACAAGATTGTGCGATGGTGGATAAAGAACCTTGACTAACATCCAAACAAGTTCAAGCTGCCCTGCAGTCCGAGGGTACAACTGTGTCAAACCGTACTATCCGTCTGCGTCTGAATGAAAAGGGACTGTATGGTAGGGTACCCAGGAAGACCCCACTTCTTACCCCGAGACATAAAAAAGCCAGCCTGGAGTTTGCCAAAACTTACCTGAGAAAGCCTAAAACGTTTTGGAAGAATGTTCTTGGGTCAGATGAGACAAAAGTAGAGCTCTTTTGGCAAAGGCATCAACATAGAGTTTACAGGAGAAAAAAAGAGGCTTTCAAAGAAAAGAACACGGTCCCTACAGTCAAACATGGCGGAGGTTCCCTGATGTTTTGGGGTTGCTTTGCTGCCTCTGGCACTGGACTGCTTGACCGTGTGCATGGCATTATGAAGTCTGAAGATTACCAACAAATTTGCAGCATAATGTAGGGCCCAGTGTGAGAAAGCTGAGTCTCCCTCAGAGGTCATGGGTCTTCCAGCAGGACAATGACCCAAAACACACTTAAAAAAGCACTAGAAAATGATTTGAGAGAAATCACTGGAGACTTCTAAAGTGGCCAGCAATGAGTCCAGACCTGAATCCCATAGAACACCTGTGGAGAGATCTACAAATGGCAGTTTGGAGAAGGCACCCTTCAAATATCAGGGACCTGGAGCAGTTTGCCAAAGAAGAATGGTCTAAAATTCCAGCAGAGCATTGTAAGAAACTCACTGATGGTTACCGGAAGCGGTTGATCGCAGTTATTTTGACTAAAGGTTGGGCAACCAAGTATTAGGCTGAGGGTGCCAATACTTTTGTCTGGCTCATTTTTGAAGTTTTGTGTGAAATGATCAATGTTTTGCTTTTTGTTTCATTCTCTTTTGTGTTTTTTCATTGAAGACAAATTAAATGAAGATAATAATACTAAAGAATTTGTGATTGCAATCATTTTCAGGAAGAAACTCAGTATTATCTGACAGAATTGCAGGGGTGTCAATACTTTTGGCCACAACTGTATTTCTGCAGGAAACAGGAAAGTAGAGCAATGAATGACAGAGAGCAAGGGCTTATTATAACTATTGGTAATTGATTTAGCCAGTCTCTTTAGATAAATCTGAAAAATACAGAGTTACTGGATAGAACCATAGAAAGGTAGAGTTGTTAAGGACCTCCTAGGTCATCTGGTCCAATCCTCTGCTCAAAGCAGGATTCACTAAATCATCACAGACAGATGTCTGTCCAGCCTCTGTTTCAAGACTTCCATTGAAAGGGAACTCACCACCTCTCATGGCAGCCTGTTCCACTCATTGATCACCCTCGCTGTCAAAAAGGTTTTTTTCTAAATGGATTACAGTGCCTACAAGTAGTCTTCAACTCCCAGCAGATTTAGGTGGTTTGATAAGATGCAAATAAGTTAGAGCCTTCAAACTGCAAACGAGAGTAGGATTTATTAACAGAAGCATAAAATCTTACAAACTAAAAGGTTATGTTGCTCAGTTGAATTTTAATAAATTTTAAACATAAAAGTGTGGGTCAATTTTTATTCAACCCCTAGGTTTAATATTTTGTGGAATAACCCTTGTTTGCAATTACAGCTAATAATCGTCTTTTATAAGACCTGATCAGGCCGGCACAGTTCTCTGGAGTTATCTTGGCCCACTCCTCCATGCAGATCTTCTCCAAGTTATCTAGGTTCTTTGGGTGTCTCATGTGGACTTTAATCTTGAGCTCCTTCCACAAGTTTTCAATTGGGTTAAGGTCAGGAGACTGACTAGGCCACTCCATCACCTTGATTTTTTCCCTCTTGAACCAGGCCTTGGTTTTCTTGGCTGTGTGCTTTGGGTCGTTGTCTTGTTGGAAGATGAAATTACGACCCATCTTAAGATCCTTGATGGAGGAGCGGAGGTTCTTGGCCAAAATCTCCAGGTAGGCCGTGCTATCCATCTTCCCATGGATGCGGACCAGATGGCCAGGCCCCTTGACTGAGAAACAGCCCCACAGCATGATGCTGCCACCACCATGCTTGACTGTAGGGATGGGTATTCTTGGGGTTATATGCAGTGCCATCCAGTCTCCAAACGTCACGTGTGTGGTTGGCACCAAAGATCTCGATCTTGGTCTCATCAGACCATAGAACCTTGAACCAGTCTGTCTCAGAGTCCTCCAAGTGATCATGAGCAAACTGTAGATGAGCCTTGACATGACGCTTTGAAAGTAAAGGTACCTTACGGGCTCGTCTGGAACAGAGACCATTGCGGTGGAGTATGTTACTTATGGTATTGACTGAAACCAATGTCCCCACTGCCATGAGATCTTCCCGAAGCTCCTTCCTTGTTGTCCTTGGGTTAGCCTTGTGTAAGGTTTTCAGTCTTTTTTTGCTATATCTGTTGTTATGTTTGCATTTAGTGTATTTTGTCGGCCATCTTGTTTCCTGTCATGTGTAATGACTTTTGCCCTCAACCAATATGGAGTTCTCAGCTTGTCGTCGGCCATCTTGTTTCCTGTCCTGTGTAATGACTCTTGCCCTCAAACAATATGGAGTCCTCAGCTTTGATGTCCCTGCCCTGTTTCTTGCCAATTGCCCTTTTAAACTACTTCAGCTGGTTAACCTGTGCTCCAGAATCAGGTCTGCAACCAGTTTGTGTCTTGCTCTCTGAAGCCTGGATTCACTCTGCCTGGAATCATCCTGTTTGCCAGCAACATCTGACAGGAAAGTAATGGACTCTGAATGACTTGTGCTATGCTTTAATGCTCTGATGTCCTTGGTTGTTTGCCTTGCACTCTGCAACTACATTTATGTTATCCTGTTGATGCACTAACTTGTATGAAGCAATACAAGAGCTGCTTAAGAAGCGTATGTCTCATGTGTCTCATTATACCCATGCATTAGACTCTATATAGACTGTATCATATATGACAGATTCTGGAGCCATAATAGAGTCTGCTGGGTCTAGGACAGTGCTGCATCTGCTGCCACCTGTATAGAGATTTCTGGATCTTTTGCCATTGGAGAGCTGCTGCAGACCGTGGATCTGAGATATCGATATATGTGATGATAGTGGTTGTGGCTTCTCACAACCTTTCCAGGTGAGCACATTCCCTTCTTTTAAGTCAGGAGTGTTACCACAGGTAAACACTATTGTGCTCCTTTTCTTCCTTTCCAGCCTCTCTGCCGTGCAGCTTCTGGGAATATGGAGGACCCCGTTAAACATCTGTGCGACGTGACGGATTCAATCCTTGCTGACCTACAGGCATTGAAGACCAGCTTTGCAAGCCTGCGGGATCGCGGTGATCATAATCTGCAGGTGTTCGGACAAACCACGCAGGACTTACGAACCCGGATTGAGGTTCTGGAGGGACGCGTCCACATCCCAACTTCAACCCCGGTTATTGGAATCCCCAAGCTACCACCATTCCGTTTTGGCGGTGAACGGGAAAAATTCAGGGGATTCATTAATCAATGCAAACTGTTTTTTGCGGCTCATGCGCCACAGTTCCTTACTGAGCGATCTAAAGTATTGACAATAATTATGCTACTCTCCAACAAAGCTCTCACATGGGCAAACCCCCTAATTGAGACTGACGATGACTGTCTAAATAATCTTGATGCTTTCATTTCAGCTATGGGGCAGGTATTCGATGATCCAAACCGCGGTGCTACAGCGGAATCAGCCATGTTAACTTTAAGCCAAGGTAAGCGCTCGGTAGCGGAGTATGCTTTGGATTTCCGGAGATGGGCTCTCGACACCACTTGGGATAGCTCTGCTAAGAAGTCGGTTTTCCGGAAAGGATTATCCTCTGTGATTAAGGACGAACTCGCTCGTGCCGACCCACCTACAGCATTAGGAGATTTTATCAACTACTGTATTCGGATCGATGCTCGGCTTACTGAACGCAGACAGGAGAGATGGTCGGAGATAAAGCGCACTAATCATTTATTTCCTCCCTCTCCAGCTAAGGAGTCCTTGAGCAGGATTATACGAGAACCCGAACCTGAGCCTATGCAGGTGGACTCTTTACAGAGACGGGTCAGTGATGCACGTAAGGAACATCGAGTAAAGGAAAATCTGTGTTTCTATTGCGGTAAGTCAGGACATTTCATTATAAACTGCCCCAGTCGTTCTCGTAAGACAACTGCAGCCATCATACACTGCGAGTGCTGTGAGAGGGGTTCTGTCAGGTCCGAACCACAGATCCCAGAGAGAGTAGAGGATACAGACATTGATTACTCAGACTTGAACTCTGTTATCTCTGAGCCGGATGCACGTGTTACTGCAGCAGTGTTTCAGGTTTTTTCAGCGGTTTCCCAGCTGAGTTGTAAGAACAACAATTCTCATTGCTTTATTCCCCTCAAGCTCAGGGTTCACTCTGTCTGGGTATCTACCTCCGCTATGATTGATTCAGGGGCAAGCGGCAATTTTATGGACATCTCCTTCGCTGAGAAACTTGGAGTACGTTCAGTAAAGAAGGCTACTCCTGTACAGATGGAGACCGTAGATGGCTCACTGTTAAACTCTGGACCAGTGGATCAGGAGACGGAGCCCTTAAAGGTCCTCATGGGTAATGACCATCAAGAGAGTCTGTCATTTATGCTCATCTCTTCTCCTCATTTCCCTATTATTCTAGGACTGCCGTGGCTGCAGGCTCAGAATCCTACGATTAACTGGGAAACTAAAGAACTGCACTTTCCAGAGAAACAGATAAGTCCAGAAGCTTCAGTCTGCTCCATTCCTAAAGGACCAACATCAGTCTCTGAGCTACCAGCCATATACCGTGAGTATGCTGACGTGTGTGACAAAAGGAACGCAGACCTGCTACCCCCTCACCGTCCATATGACTGTCCAATAGACCTGTTACCAGGTGCGGGAATACCTTTTGGCAAGATTTACTCTTTGGCAGGGCCTGAGCTAAAGGCTCTCAAAGACTATATAGACGAACATCTAGCCAAGGGCTTCATACGCCCCTCTTCATCTCCTGCTGGTGCACCAATCTTCTTTGTGAAGAAGAAAGATGGATCTCTTAGGCCCTGTATAGACTATCGGGAGCTCAATAAAATCACGATCAGAAACCGTTACCCACTACCGTTGATCCCTGAATTATTGGAGAGAGTACGGCATGCAAAACTCTTTACAAAGTTGGATCTCCGTGGGGCCTATAACTTGGTCCGCATTAGACCTGGGGATGAATGGAAGACAGCTTTCAGGTCACGCTACGGACACTTTGAATATCTAGTAATGCCGTTCGGTTTATGTAATGCTCCAGCAACTTTCCAACATTTGGTGAATGACATTTTTAGGGACCTCCTGGATACATTCATTGTCATTTATTTGGATGATATTTTGATTTTTTCTAATTCCACAGAGGAGCATCACAGACATGTGAAGATGGTCTTAGAACGCCTTCGACAACACCATCTGTATATCAAACTGGAGAAGTGCGAATTCCATCGAACGGAGATCCAATTTCTGGGGTATGTAATGTCATCACGAGGAATTAGTATGGATGAGGGTAAGATCCAAGCCATTAAAGCCTGGCCGGTCCCCAAGAATGTGAAGGAGGTCCAGCGCTTTATAGGGTTTGCTAATTTCTACAGGCGTTTTATCAGGAACTTTTCTGAGGTTGTGTCTCCCATTACACTGCTTACCCGCAAGAACTCTGCTTTTACCTGGACCCCCCAGGCTCAAGAAGCATTTTCCCGTTTGAAAGAGAAATTCACCACGGCACCTATTCTGGTGCATCCTAACCCTGAACTGGCCTTCATAATAGAGGTGGATGCCTCAGACAGTGCCATCGGAGCTATCCTCTCCCAGAGGACAGGTGAGAAAGAAGTCTTACATCCCTGTGCTTTCTTTTCCCGGCGGTTGTCTCCTGCAGAACGGAACTATGATGTGGGTAATAGAGAATTGTTGGCCATCATCGCAGCCTTCAAGGAATGGAGACACCACCTTCAGGGAGCTGCGCAGCAGATAATCGTGTTGACTGACCACCGCAATCTTGAGTTTATCAGATCGGCTAAGTGCTTGACTCCTCGCCAGGCTCGTTGGAGTCTTTTCTTAAACCAATTCAGTTTTGTTATCTCCTATAGGCCAGGATCGCGTAATGGAAAGGCCGATGCGTTGTCTAGACTCTACTCAACTGAGACAATTCCACTCACGTCTCGTAAGACTGTTATCTCTGATTCCAGGTTCCTGGGAGTGCTTCATAATCAAGACTTGCTTAACGACATCAAGGAAGCATACCATACGGATCCCTGGCTGGCACAACCGTCTTGTGAAGTAAGTCTTGTATATAAGAACGGTGTGTGGATTCAGGGGCAACGCCTGTATATTCCTGAAGCAGTCAGGGTGAGAGTACTGCAACTCGTCCACGATTCTAAGATAGCGGGGCATAGAGGAGTTCTGAAGACTCAAGAATTCCTGTCTCGCTTCTTTTGGTGGCCCACATACAGAAGAGATGTTCTAGGTTACGTCACTTCTTGCGAAGTCTGTGCCAGATGCAAGACTCCACGATCTTCGCCTACGGGTCTATTACAACCCCTACCCGTTCCATCCCGTCCATGGGGATCCATATCTATGGACTTCATTGTGGAGTTGCCAACCTCTCAAGGAAAGAACACAGTTCTGGTGGTGGTGGATCGGTTAACAAAGGCAGCCCATTTCATTCCGTGTGTTGGTCTACCCACTGCGAAACACACATCGGACTTAATCATTCAAAATGTGTTTCGCCTGCATGGCGTACCGGATGAGGTTGTATCTGATCGAGGGGTGCAATTCACTTCAAAGTTTTGGCAGCACTTCTGTGCTGCGTTGGACATCAAAGTTAACCTGTCTTCTGCCTTTCATCCGCAGACAAATGGACAAACCGAGCGGACTAATCAGACCCTAGAACAGTATCTCCGCTGTTTTATCTGCCACCTACAAGATGACTGGGTGGATTTGCTTCCACTGGCTGAATTCTCTTATAACAACTCACAGAGCGCTTCCACCAAGCAGTCACCCTTTTATGCCAATTTGGGTTATCATCCTAACATCCTTCCTCGACTTCCCATAGATTCACCTCTTCCAGCTGTAGCCGACAGAATCACCTCTCTACAAAGGAACCTCGATCTGCTTAAAGAGAATCTGGAATCAGCTCAGGACAGGTACAAAAAAGCGGCAGATAGGTTTCGTAAACCTGCACCAACCTTCAAGGTAGGAGATTTGGTCTGGCTGTCAACTAAGAACCTTAAATTGAGAGTACCATCATCCAAATTGGGTCATAAGTACGTTGGGCCCTATAAGATTAATAAGCTCGTCAGCAACGTTGCCTGTCGCCTTCAACTTCCAAGATTTTTGAGGATTCACCCCGTGTTCCACGTTTCTCTACTAAAGGCTGTGACTCCCAATTCATTCCCTGGTCGTTCTTGTCGTGGAAAGGATCCTGGACTCCAGGTTGCGTAGAAACGGGGTGCAATACCTGGTAAAGTGGCAGGGCTATTCTTCTGAGGACAACTCGTGGGAGCCGGCCTCCAATCTCCATGCTCCTCGGTTACTCCGCCAGTTCCATCGGAGGTACCCGGGAAAGCCTGGACTGGGGCCATCCAGAGGCTGTCCCTAAGGGGGGAGTAATGTAAGGTTTTCAGTCTTTTTTTGCTATATCTGTTGTTATGTTTGCATTTAGTGTATTTTGTCGGCCATCTTGTTTCCTGTCATGTGTAATGACTTTTGCCCTCAACCAATATGGAGTTCTCAGCTTGTCGTCGGCCATCTTGTTTCCTGTCCTGTGTAATGACTCTTGCCCTCAAACAATATGGAGTCCTCAGCTTTGATGTCCCTGCCCTGTTTCTTGCCAATTGCCCTTTTAAACTACTTCAGCTGGTTAACCTGTGCTCCAGAATCAGGTCTGCAACCAGTTTGTGTCTTGCTCTCTGAAGCCTGGATTCACTCTGCCTGGAATCATCCTGTTTGCCAGCAACATCTGACAGGAAAGTAATGGACTCTGAATGACTTGTGCTATGCTTTAATGCTCTGATGTCCTTGGTTGTTTGCCTTGCACTCTGCAACTACATTTATGTTATCCTGTTGATGCACTAACTTGTATGAAGCAATACAAGAGCTGCTTAAGAAGCGTATGTCTCATGTGTCTCATTATACCCATGCATTAGACTCTATATAGACTGTATCATATATGACACCTTGACTCTTCGGACAAGCCTGGCCTCGGCACGGGAGGAAACTTTCAAAGGCTGTCCAGGCCGTGGAAGGCTAACAGTAGTTCCATAAGCCTTCCACTTCCGGATGATGCTCCCAACAGTGGAGACAGGTAGGCCCAACTCCTTGGAAAGGGTTTTGTACCCCTTGCCAGCCTTGTGACCCTCCACGATCTTGTCTCTGATGGCCTTGGAATGCTCCTTTGTCTTTCCCATGTTGACCATGTATGAGTGCTGTTCACAAGTTTGGGGAGGGTCTTAAATAGTCAGAAAAGGCTGGCAAAAGAGATAATTAATCCACACATGTGAAGCTCATTGTTCTTTGTGCCTGAACTACTTCTTAATACTTTAGGGGGACCAAACAGAATGCTGGTGGTTTGAGGGGTTGAATAATAAATGACCCTCTGAATTAACTTTTAACGCTTTAAAAAAAAAAAAATTAAAAAAATCTTTTTGGCTGCAGTGCATTTCCCACTTCCAGGCTGATCTACAGTCCAAATGTCACAATGCCAAGTTAATTCCGCATGTGTCAACCAGCTAAATCTGCAGGGGGTTGAAGACTACTTGTAGGCACTGTATAATTAGGGCCTGGATTTCAGTGGTAAGGTTGGCGTTCCACTCAAGTGGTATGGTACTAGGTGTAGGTAACCAAAGCATGTCTATGTTGTCCTATATATTGTGGCAGGTATGATGAATTGAAGACTAGTATCAGGTGGCTTACCATGACCAAGCACATGCATCTCTCCAGATTTACAGTCTTCAGCTGAGACACAGCGGGCATCTATTACACTCTTACTCTGAAAAAAAGAGATACATTTATATAATACTGTGCAAAAGTTTAAGGAAGTGTGGAAAAAAATAGTTTAATTTTACACATTAACAAGATTCAAGGTGAATGAACAAAAAATAAATATAAATCAAATCAATATTTGGTGTGAACACCATTTACCTACAAAGCATGATGAATTTTTCTAGGTACACTTGTACTCCGTTTTTCAAAGAACCTGACAGAGAGCTTGTTCCAAATAACTTGGGAAGACTAACCACAGATTTTCTGTGAATGGAGGCTTGTACAAATTCTTCTGTCTTTTCATGTAAACCCAAGCAGATTGGATGATGTTGTGATCAGACCTCCGGGGGAGAAGTGGAGAGGAGTCAGGAGTTGGGGGTTCTATTTTATAACATCCTTGTGAAATAGTTGTTAATGACATTGGCAGTATGTTTAGGGTCATTGTCCAACTGTAGAATACCTTTCGAGCCAATTGGATGGCTCACTGATGGTATTGCTTTATGGATAAGTATCTGTCTTTATTTCTCAACAATGAGTACACCAAGAAATGGCCAACATTGTACACTGTGGACGCAATGATCAGCCAAGGAATCTTAGTGCAGATGAAAGATGTTGTTTTGAAGGCAAAGACTCATCTTACCATATATTTTTATTGATTTATATTTAGCTTTTTTCATTCACTTTACATTTTGTTAACTGATAAAAGTAAACTACTAAGGCCCCTTTCACATCAGCGTGTTTCGCTGATTGCAGCAGATCCGGCAGATTTACTGCATCTGCCGCCTAAAGGCCGCGGCTGCAGCAAGCCCCATGCATTGTTTATTGTCTATTGTGGTTCTGCTGGATGCAGCAGATCCGGCACTTGTGGCAGCGAAAATAAAACCGCTGCTAGCCGCAGTTTTTGCGGCTGCGACTGCCAGATTTGCCGGATTTCGGCAAAACCGCAATTGCCACATTTGCCGCAAGCCCCATAGACAATCCACAGGATTTGCCATAAGTGTGCCGTTAGGCGGTACATGCCGTAAATCTGCCGGATCTGCCACAATCAGTGAAAAACGCTGATGTGAAAGGAGCCTAAGACTTATATTTTTTAAAGTATTCTTACTCTGCAACATTTTTTCCTTACCTGCCTAAAGGTTTTCCACAGTAGTGTATAAAAATTATGAGTGTTGTTATACACATTTCGAGTTAATAAATGGATAGGAGACTCAAGAAAAATCTCCCCAAATTGCCGTCTCCTGGATCCGGTGCAATCTGGTACTCCCTAACGTGGGAGCCTATGGGCCGGATTGCCGTGGTCCGGGAGGATCCGGGAACTGGACACCTGCGGATGCACGCCGCTGTTGTTTCAGGACCGCAGCTAGCTCCCCGCGGTCCTGATTCATCAGCAGCTGCAGCTGCGTTCGGCTACACAACGGACCGAAGGGCATATTAACCCTATCCTACTGCTAGCACCAGTTCACATTAGTCTGTGAGTGCTATGCAGTTTTTTTTTTTTGTATCATATGGAGTTGCTGGTTCCTTGCTGCAATTTGCACCCTCATAGCCTGCAGGTGATCTAGGGTCGAGATGGAATCTGCCCACTGAGAAGTGAGGGGGTGGACAAGGAGGGTAAGGATATCAGCGTAGGACTCATCGGACCTGAAGTCACTTAGTCGCAGTCGATGAGCAAGCAGACATTGGCCAATGTATGTACTAAGAACTTCAGAAATAAAAAAATAAGATTTTTGAGTTTTTTGAAAAAAACGTAAGTTTTTAAACATTTTTCTCATATACATATAGCTTGTTAGCAATTGTACGTCATTGGTAGCAGCTGAGTGCTGCAGAGAACTTTTTCTAGTTAAATTTATGGACATCTATGGCTTGATTTCTTTGTCTGGATGTATTGGTGGGATAGCTACCAACATTTGGTAAGAAATTCATGTCAATGGCGTCTTTAGAAATAATATAATATTTATAATAATAATATTTATTCATTTATATAGTGCTATTAATTCCATAGCACTTTACATACATCAGTAAAGCTGTCTCTCTTGGAGCTCACAATCTAAACATTCTATCAGTATGTCTTTACAATGTGGGAGGAACCGGAGTGCTCAGAGGAAACCCACGCAAACACGGGGAGAACATACAAAACTCCTTGCAGATGTTGTCCTTGGTGGGAATTGAACCCAGGACCTTGGGACCTCAGTGCTGCAAAGGCTGCAGTGCTAACCACCTGAGCCAATATATTTACTTACAAAATTAGTGACACATTCAATATTTATTTCATCAGCTTTATATATGTATAATAATTATTCACCATTATAAATTATAGTGAACAGAGCTCTCACCTCGGGGCAGGTTCCCAGAGTCTGGAGTTTGGTACTTTCAGTCCTGGTTATGATGGTGAAAATGCTGCCACCCTAAAAAAAGAAGGAAGCAATTGATGAGGCTTTTTTTTAAACCAGGGATCACATTTCCCTGGGTTACCAACCACCCTTTCTTGATTACTTGTTTCAATGCTCCATACTTATGCTGTATTCACACATTACAGCCACATTGCATATTTTTTCCACAATCATGGAAGAACTGCAATGCATGAATCTTTCCCTTCTGCTACAGTTACATAACTAAAGTGCTGTTTCTCTCCATTTTGCTATTGTGACATAAATAGAGTGCACTTCTTCCATCCATCATGCTATGGTGACATACCAGAGTGCAATGCTTCTATCCATCATGCTACAGTGACATAACTAGAGTGCAATTCTTCCCTCCACCATGCTATGATGATATAACTAGAGTGCATTGCTTCCCTCCACCATGCTATGATGATATAACTAGAGTGCACTGCTTTCCTCCACCATGCTATGGTGATATAACTAGAGTGCACTACTTCCCTCCATCATGCTATGGTGGCATAACTAGAGTGCACTGCTTCTTCCCCCCCATCATACTATGGTGACATAACTAGAATGCACTGCCTACCTCCACCATGCTACGGTGACATAACTAGACTGCAATGCTTCCCTCCATCTTGCTGCAGTGACATAATTAGAGTTCACTGCTTCTCTTCATCATACTATGGTAACATAACTGAAGTGCAAGGGTTTTATCCACCGTGCTATGGTGAAATAACTAGAGTGCACTGTTTCTTCCATCATGGTACAGTAACTTAAACTAGAGTGCACTGCCTCTCTACATCATGCTATTGTGACATAACTAGAGTACACTGCTTCCCTCCATCATTGTATGGTGACATAACTAGAGTCTATTGATTCCCTTCATCATTGTACGGTGACATAACTATAGTGCAGTGTTTCCCTTCATCATTGTACAGTGACATAACTAGAGTGCACTGCTTCTCTCCATCATTGTACGGTGACATAACTAGAGTGTATTGATTCCCTTCATCATTGAACGGTACATAACTAGAGTGCAGTGCTTCCTTCATCATTGTACGGTGACATAACTAGAGTGCACTGTTTCTCTCCACCATGCTTTAGTGACATAACTAGAAAGCACTGCTTCAAACAAAACTAAGTGCATTGCTTCTCTCCATCATTGAACGGTGACATAACTAGAGTGCACTGCTTCTCTCCATCATGCTTTAGTGGCATAACTAGAAAGCACTGCTTCTCTCCATCATGCTACGGTGACATAAGTAAAGTGCACTACTTCCCTCCATCATACTACAGTGACATAATTAGAGTGCACTGCTTCTCTTCATCATACTATGGTAACATAACTGGAGTGCAAGGATTTTATCCACCGTGCTATGGTGAAATAACTGGAGTGCACTGTTTCTTCCATCATGGTACGGTAACATAACTAGAGTGCACTGCCACTCTACATCATGCTATTGTGACATAACTAGAGCACACTGCTTGTCTCCATCATGCATAACTAACTAGACGACACTGACATAACTAGGGTGCACTGCTTCCCTCCATAATTGTACTGTGACATAACTAGAGTGCACTGCTTCTCTCCATTGTGCTGTAGTGACATAACTGCTGTAGAGTGCACTTCTTCTCTCCATCGTGCTGTAGTGACATATCTAGAGTGCACTGCTTCCCTCCATCATTGTACAGTGACATAACTAGAGTGGACTGCTTCTCTCCATCGTGCTGTAGTCACATAACTAGAGTGCACTGCTTCTCTCCATCGTGCTGTAGTGACATAGCTACTGTAGAGTGCACTGCTTCTCTCCATCATGCTGTAGTGACATAACTAGAGTGCACAGCTTCTCTCCATCATGCTGCAGTGACATAACTAGAGTGCATTGCTTCCCTCCATCTTTGTACGGTGACATATCTACAGTGCACTGTTTCTCTCCATCATTGTATGGTGACATAACTAGAGTATACTTCTTCCCTCCATCATGCTGTAGTGACATAACTAGAATCCATTGCTTCTCTCCATCGTGCTGGAGTGACATGACTAGAGTGCAGTGCTTCACTCCATCATGTTTTAGTGACATAAGTCGAGTGCACTGTTTCTCTCCATCATTGTATGGTGACATAACTAGAGTATACTTCTTCCCTCCATCATGCTGTAGCGACATAACTAGAATGCATTGCTTCTCTCCATCGTGCTGGAGTGACATGACTAGAAAGAACTGCTTCTCTCCATCATGCTGTAGTGACATAACTAGAGGGCAGTGCTTCACTCTATCATGCTGTAGTGACATATCTAGAGTGCACTGCTTCCCTCCATCATTGTACAGTGACATAACTAGAGTGCACTGCTTCCCTCCATCATTGTACAGTGACATAGCTAGAGTGCACTGCTTCTCTCCATCGTGCTGTACTAACATAGCTAGAGTGCAGTGCTTCCCTCCATCATGCTGTAGTGACATAACTAAAGTGCAGTGCTTCCCTCCATCATGCTGTAGTGACATAACTAGAGTGCATTGCTTCTCTCCATCGTGCTGTAGTGACATATCTAGAGTGCACTGCTGCCCTCCATCATGCTGTAGTGACATAACTAGAGTGCACAGCTTCTCTCCATCGTGCTGTAGTGACATAACTAGAGTGCAGTTCTTCCCTCCATCATGCTGTAGTGACATAACTAGAGTGCACAGCTTGTCTCCATCGTGCTGTAGTGACATAACTAGAGTGCACAGCTTCTCTCCATCGTGCTGCAGTCACATAACTAGTGTGAACAGTTTCTCTTTTTCATGCTATGGTGACATAACTAAAATGCAAGGATTCTATCCGCCGTGGTCTGTGACTTTATCTTAATTAAGTTACTTTTTATCTCAGTATCTATTTTTCATTACCTCGTTATTGCATTGGTATTTTTATCCTGCACTATCACAGCAATAACACAATAATGAATTGCAGAAACCTCTCATATTATTTGTATTACTTTATTTCCTTAGTTTGAAATTTTCTCAAATCAATGTCCCATTTCGATGTTCAGATTAGTGCTTTGAAATGAGTGCTGATTCACTATTCACAAATTCACCACTAGATTTGTACTCGTTTAATGGATAAACACAGCTTGATAAACACTGTATGAGCGCAGAACAATCATTAATACATGTGTTCTGACCTGGAGAAAATGCTGCCCATAAGTAAGAAGCGCCGCTTTGGCTGTTCTGGCATGGCCCACGGACTGGGACCGCCAAAGGGCTTTATGTAGTGGTCTCAAGTACCACGCAGCTGCCCAGTGTCTCACTTTTACGGATATCGGCATCCTTGCAATGCAGATACCAGTGAATACAATGTTGGAACAGGAAGCCACTAATGTCTAAGACCGCAGCAACCGCAATGACAGCAGTGCCTCAGTACACAACACTGACCAAATCTGCTGGGGAATGGGGTAAGCTGCGTTTTTTTTCTACATCATACTGCGGGTGGGGACATAATACTGTCTAAGAGGGCTGTTTGGGGACATAATACTGTGCAAGGGGGCTGTATGGGGGACATAATGCTGGTCAAGAGGCCTATGTGGGGACACCCTTCTGCATGGGGCTTGTGTGGGGACACAATATTGTGTAAGATGGCTGTTTGGGGGGGACATAATACTATACACGGGGGCTATGTAAGGACATCATTCTGCATGGGGGCTATGTGAAGATATTCTGCATGGGGCAGTTGTGTGAGGGCATAGTACTAAATAGTAATAATAATAAAATAATAATAATCTTCATTTATATAGCTCCAACATGTTAAGCAGCACATTAGAATTCAGAGGTTCATACAGTCATCATAAGTAACAGTGCTGCTCACCATTATTGGCCCGCCTTCGTACCAAAGGTATATCCTCAGGATTTTTTAATTAGTGGTCCAAAGTAATTCAACAATAAAACATTGTCAACTTACATTTTGAAAATTTGAAGAAGAAACAGAATAAACAGCACGTGAAGCAATAAAGGCACCCCTAATTAATACTTGGTTGCACACCATTTGGCATTGATGACAGCCTCCAAATGTTTCATAAGCTTCTTGCATTTCTCAGCTTGTATTTTCTCCCACTCTTCCTCTGCAGCTTGTTCAAGCTCTTGAATTTTTACAGGGTTATTTTTCTAAATGGCAGATTTCAGCTCACCCCAAAGATCCATTGCTGTCCATTTTAAAACAGTCCATTTTTTCCTTTTCAACTATTGTCTACTTTTGGATTTGTGCTTTGTGTCATTGTCTTGCTAGAGGATCCACGATCTTTGACTCAAACCAAGTTTTCTTACACTGGATAGGACATTTCGCTCTAAAAGCACTTGATAATTCTTTTAATTTCATAATTTCTGTGATATGGTTCAAGGCGTCCAGTACTAGACGCAGCAAAGAAACCCACAGCATTATGGATCCTGCACCATGCTTAACGGTTGGCAAGGTGTTCTTTTCATTGCCAAAAGGATTATTTTTGTTCACCAGAACAATTTCCCAGAAGGATTGTGTTTGTCAATGTACTCTTTGGCAAAGATCAGTTGTTTCTTTTTGTCTTTTATTCAGCAATGGTTTCTTTCTTGGCCTTCACCTGTAAAGCTCTGCTTGCTATAGTGTGTGGCATATGGAAGTAGTTGAAACCATGACCCCAGACTGTTTCAGGTTGGCCTTCAGGTCTTTCGATGTTTGACATGGTGTTTTTTCGTCCATTCGCACAAACCTTCAAAGACATCTCCTGTCAATTTTCCGCTTTCCCCCACATCCAGGGAGGGTCTTGACAGTTCCATACTTGGCAAACTTCTTAATAACATTGGGCACTGATGAAACTAGGATACCAAGGTTTTCAGAGATGGCTTTATACCCTTTGGAAGTCTTGTGTTTACTAATAATATCAGTTCTAATATCCTCAGACAGCTTCTTTGTCTTCACCTTTGTGACAAGGAATAGGGTCTAACATGTGGTCTTTTTAAAACTCTGAAGTCATCATTCATTGGCTAATTCACATGGGCAATGACAATTTATCACAGGTGATTCATATTTATGATTTACGACAGGCGAGTCAAAATCCATACTAATTTAATGTAAAGGGCGTCAATACCATTGTCACAGCAAGCTTTAGGTTTTTCTATTTTCCTCCCATTGTTTTTCTTAAAAATTGTTGTGTATCATTTGCTCATTTGTACTTAACACAAGTGCTCTATACAAAAAAACCTGTTTCACTTGATTCATTTTTTATGGAAATATTCCATATTACTTCATGGGTGCCAATAACAATGAGCAGGACTGTATAGATAATACAATAATTAAAGCAAAAATTAAGATGACCCTGTTTGTAAGAGCTTACAATATACAATGAGGTGGGAGTGACACAAAGAAATACAGGTGCTTATTTACTACAATGGTCCAGCCATCTTGACGCAATGGGAGATAGATACAAGGCTGCATGAGCCAGTCACCAGCCAATATTTTTAGTGCTTTTGGGTTCCGGTGGAGGTTTGATAAAGCTTTGTGGGGACATCATACTGTTTGAGGGGCTGTGCAGTGACATAATACTATGTGGGGACATCATACTGTGTATGAGGCTTTGTAGGTATACCATACATTTGTAGGGGGGCTGTGTGGAGATATCATATCTGTTCGTGGGGCTAGGTTGTGACAACATATTATATGGGGACATCATACTGTATGAGGACACTGTGGGGTATATTGTACAGGAAGCTGTTGATCAAATACAAAGGTGATGATTATTGCTCTATAAAATCATTAAATTATATTTTGACTATCTGCTACAGGTAAAATACGTTACAATAAGCCATATCAAAACATGTATTAGCAGTAATTAAGTTAACAAACCAAATTCTGCTCAGTATTAAGTGATATAAATTGATATAAAACTAATAATAATTATCAGAATTAGGATTGGCCAGTTGGTTCGGCTCTCCACAATAGTCACAGTTTCTTACGTGGCTCCTTGGGAAAATTAATAGCCCACCCCTGCTATACACATTATATGTTGTCAGAGCACATGCTCTGTATATACGTGGAGAAGCGCTACCAATCATGATGCCAG
Organism: Allobates femoralis; assembly: GCA_033576535.1. Lineage (NCBI taxonomy): Eukaryota > Metazoa > Chordata > Amphibia > Anura > Aromobatidae > Allobates > Allobates femoralis. The sequence continues at coordinate 602,491,110 of JARQOC010000003.1, read as the reverse complement.
AATAAAAGACACATAATAATTATATTATTATCACTATTATTATTATAATTATTATTATAAGTCATAAATAACTATTCTTAAATAGTCGTTCACTGTTTATCAATACATATAAATGGACATTAACATTTCAGAACTTCAGGGGCTTACGTTGACATGATTTATTTTCAGTTCCTAATGCAACTCTCTATTAATGTATTATCTATGTTACATCTTTGTTAGTCATTGTATCAATCGTCTGTCGCTAGTACAATCTTTCCTCGCCGACATCTGCTAAATGGATAACAGAAGATGTACTTATCTTCATTCCACTACTCGTGTTGTGTGTGATATAGAATTTCTCATCTGATCACTCATTCTAAACAACTTTTCTGAAATTATAATGTAGCTAGTTTGGGGAGTTCCCATACAGCAGGTATATTCTAGAAATTCGGTTATTATGGCGAGAAGCACATACATTTCTACAAGCTCTATTTCGACATACTATAGGAGCAAAAATGTACGCAGTAGATCTGTGCCTATATCTTTATTTTAGAGGGTCTTTCCATAATGAAACTTTATCTTAACGCATGCAATTTATTATCTTTACTGTTCCTCATTACTTCCCAACCATAGCTCACCTCTGGGGGCTTCACATACTCCGCAACATCCCAGATCCTCTTAGTTCCTCTGGGACCTTTAGACATAGAGACTCCTTTGACTTTAGTAATGACTGCGCTCTCTGGACCAGTCTCTCGAGCCTGATATCCTTTCTGTATCCCAAACACATACCTGTCAATGAAGAAGTCACCAATACATCAGGATGAGGAAATACCGTCACTACATAAATGTTGTAATATATAGACACTTAATATCTGCTGGTTATACCAACTAATGTATTATTTTCATGAATGTCTGCTGTATTTCCTCTCTTGGATGGGCACTCACCAAACAAAGTACACTATGATCAAAAGCTGTAGTAGTCTGTAAATGGTTCCAAGATGACGATTCTTGACCACAATCACTTTGGGGGTCTCGTACTCCCATAGTTGCCCGATCCATGATAGGGAGAGTGTTCGCAGCCAGTCATCGACCAACGTCCTATCCACGGGCACAAACTGGCTCGTGGTCCCAATATTCCTGTATTTTGACTTTAATGGTAGAATCCTTAAAATGTACAACATAAAAAGACAATACAGTATCCAGCTCCACTAGGCTGAGGTTTATGCATTGTCTTCTTGCTTCTTCTTCGAATATCTGTAAAGTGATTAGTGCTGATCTAGTGAGGGGAGGGTAAAGTCACAGAGCAGAGGGCGGCAAGAAAATCAATTTGATTAGTACATTTTATGCATTGGTTCCCTCTAGTGGTCCTTTTAAAGAATACATTCTCTTTCTAGACTACATGTTTCAATGGTCCACCTATCTTACTTGGCGAGCCACATTTCAGCTCTGAGAGAGGGTTGCGAGACACATACATAGCTCCTTAGTGTCATCCAGATCATGCTACCACCCTCCACCCTCACAGTAGTGACACTTAGGCTAAGTTCCCACTGTTCATACTTGTTTGTGCTGTTTTTTTCCAGCCTTATAAAACTCAGCTGTTTCATAAAAAGCATGCATGTTTTTCTGCTCTGTGCCCACTGTGCGTTTTTGCTGCGTTTTTGTAAGTGCTGTGTTTTTCAACTCATTAGAATGGCTTGCAATTGGAAAAAGCAGCCCAAAAAAGCACATGATAATTGACAGGGATTTTTATAAACGCATGCGTTTTGGCTCCACTGAAAAACGCACACACAGTGTGGAAAATAAGTATTTAGTCAGCCGCCAATTGTGCAAGTTCTCCTACTTAAAAAGATGAGAGAGGCCTGTAATTGACAGCACAGGTAGAACTCAACTATGAGAGACAAAATAAGAAAACAAATCCTGAAAATCCTGAAAATCACACTGTCTGATTTAGAAAGAAATGTTTTTCAAATTTTAGTGGAAAAAAAGGATTTGGTCGCTATAAACAAACAAGATGTCTGCTTCTCACAGACCTGTAACTTCTTCTTTAAGAGTCTCCTCTGTCCTCCACTCATTACCTGTAGTACTGGCACCTGTTTGAACTGTTATTAGTATAAAGGCCCAGTTATATACACAGATAATTGTGCAGAGATTGTTCACAGATCTCTGGTTGCAGTGAAATCATGGACGCATTGTTCCATTTTGTGGCCATGTACAAATGTAACAATGTGTCCATGATTTCACTGCAACCAGAGATCTGCGAACAATATCTGCACAATTATCTGTGTGTGTGTAACTGGGCCTTAACACTAGAAGTCCCAGAGAGGGGTCATTTAATATTTCTACCTTTGGAACCCAGAGACGGGTCGAATGACCTGAAGTATTTTAGGCCACATTTACAAATGAAAGGATGCTAATTGGAGCCATCAGAGTTGTCAGTTTGGACTAAGGGTCATTTGACCCTCTTTCGGACTTCAGGGGCAGCTCGAAATTTCTGGACTTCTAGTGTTAAAAGACACCTGTCTGCACCTCAAACAATCACACTCCAAACTCCACTATGGTGAAGACCAAAGAGCTGTCGAAGGACACCAAAAACAAAATTGTAGCCCTACACCAGGCTGGGAAGACAATCTGCAATAGGCAAGCAGCTTGGTGTGAAGAAATCAAATGTGGAAGCAATAATTAGAATATGGAAGATAATCTCCCTCAATCTGGGACTCCATGCAAGATCTCACCCCGTGGGGTCAAATTGATCTCAAGAATGGTGAGCAAAAATCCCAGAACCACATGGGGGGACCTAGTGAATGATCTGCAGAGTGCTGAGATCAACGTAACACAGGGTACCATCAGTAACACACTATGCCGCCAGGGACTCAGATCCTGCTTTGCCAGACGTGTCCCCCTGATTAAGCCAGTATATGCCTAGGCCCTCTGAAGTTTGCTAGAGAGCATTTGGATGATCCAGAAGAGTATTAGGAGAATGTCATATGGTCAGATGAAACCAAAATAGAACTGTTTGGTAGAAACATGACCTGTTGTGTTTGGAGGAGAAGGAATGCTGAGTTGCATCTAAAAACACCATAACTACTGTAAAGCATGAGGGTGGCAACATCATACTTTGGGGCCATTTCTCTGCCAAGTGACCAGGACGACTGATCCGTATACATAAAAGAATGAATGAGGTCATGAATCGTGAGATTTTGAGTGCAAACCACCTTTCATCAGCAAGGGCATTTAAGATGAAATGTGGCTGGGCCTTTCAGCATGACAATGATTCCAAGCACACCGCCAGGGTAACGAAGGAGTGGTTTCAAGGTCCTGAGGTGGCCTAGCCAGTCTCCAGATGAAAACCCTATAGAAAACCTTTGGAGGGAGTTGAAAGTCTGTGTTGCCCAGTGACAGCCCCAAAACATCACTGCTCTAGATGAGATCTGCATGGAGGAATGGGCCAACATACCAGCAACAGTGTGTGCCAACCTTGTGAAGACTTACAGAAAACGTTTTACCTATGTCATTGCCAACAAAGGATATATAACAAAGTACTGAGATGAACTTTTGTTCCAAATACTTATTTTCCACCAAGTTTTGAAACAAATTTCTTTCCAAATCAGACAATGTGATTTTCAGGATTTGTTTTCTCATTTTGTCTCTCATGGTGGGTTTACACGTCCCGATATCGGCCCGATATCGTAACCAACGACGCGGGAGCGCGCTTTTTGTCGCGCTTTTCCCTGCATCGCATCGGAGGTTTACACGGCGCGATATCGGGATGCAACGTCCGTACGATGTCTACGCCCCCCGACGCAGGAACGACCAGTTAACATTGGAGTCAATGTGTGACGTTGCCCTACACATCGGAGTTGGGCTGTCACACAGGACGATCCTGCTCCAACCGTCATCCGATATCGGGCGGTCGAATAGCACGCTCATTCGACCCCCGATATCGTTTTGCCATCGTTCCTGCATCGCGTTGTACGTTCAAACAGTACAACGCAGGTACGATATCGGGTCCAACTCACGAACCACGTGATTTTTGGTCGGAGTTGGGTCGGAGTTGGATGCCGATATCGCGACGTGTAAACCCACCATCATAGTTGAGGTCTACTTATGATGTCAGTTACAGGCCTCTCTCATCTTTTTAAGTGGGAGAAATTGCACAATTGGTGGCTGACTAAATACTTATTTATCCCCACTGTAGTGGGCACATCTTTTGGAAAATCACATTGTCTTTCATTACAAAACTGTGAGTCATGCATTTTTGATGCAGAAAACAAAGCACAAAAACGCAGCAGAAAAGCACAGTGGGCACATAGCCTAATAGTCAGGGGCTGAATATAATTCCATGTCACAATTTTCAGATATATATTTATAAACTACAGTATTTAGAAAACTATTGTCATTTTCTTTATACTTCACAAATGATTGCTACTTAGTGTTGGTATAGCAGATAAAATGCCAATAAAATATACTTGTTTGTGATTGTAACATGAAAAGATATGGAAAAGTTCACAGGTTCTGATTATTTCTTCAAGGTATTTCATCCACCTTAAGAATTGTTCTATTATATGTAGTTACCAAATTAATGTTTTTGTAATGTTATATAACAATTGCAGGGTATGTAACAATGTAATACTGATCCATTTAAATCTGATTTTACACTTGCTTATATAAAGACGAGATTATTCTTCTGGATAATCTATGATTGTATATCTAGTTTCTACAGTTACTGTCACAGAATGGCTAATTTGATAGTATATAATCATAAAGGATTGTACCATCCAAAGGTTAATGATGGAAACTTTATGTATGGCCAATTTATATTCCACATCAAAGGAAGTTATGGGAACATCTTATTTGATTATCAATAAAGATTAGTGATGAGCGAGTACCGTAATATTCGTAACGCTATACTTGTTATGAGTACTTTCTAATAATCGCGTATTTGTTCCGAATAGAGAGTACAATGTAACTCAATTTGAAATGTGAGTAATTCTCTGTTAGACCCTAAAAAAAGGGCCTTGGATAGGGATGGGCGAACCCGAACTGTAAAGTTCTGGACCCGCACCGAATACATACTATTCGGTCACAAGGTCCCGAACACAGGTTTCCATGCGAAATCTGTGTTACAGTTTGGGCCAGTTCGGGGCCAGAGGCTGTAAAAGAATAAAATAAAAAACATAATTATACTTACCTATCCAGAGACGCGTCCTGCCATCTCCTATGGGGGGCCGCTCATTAATTTCCGGGATTATTCACTGCACTGTCGGCGCTCGTTTCTTTCCAGCCGGTGTCGGCAGTGTTCGTGGGGTGACGTCAGGGTTAACCAGCGGTCATGGCTCGAGCTATGATCTCGGGTGAACTCTGACTGTCACAGTCAGTTTCAGCCTGTTCTTGCTCTGGATAGACGTGTGTCTATGCAGAGTGATGTAGCAGTGCTGACATTGCTTCTCTTTTGGACTACGTCGGACTGAAGATTGTTTTTTTATAATAAAGATGGAGTCTCTAAGTGTTTTTTTGTTTTATTTCTAATAAAAAAAACACAGGGAAAAAATATTTTAACATTTTACTAGAAATTCATGGTGGTCATGTCTAATATTGGTGTGACCCCATGAATTTCGGGCTTAGGGCCAGCTGATAATACAAAGCTGGTGCTAACCCCTTTATTACCCAGTGACCCACCGCACCAGGGCCCTGGATGAGTTGGGTACAGTGCCAGAAGAAGGCGCTTCTATGAACGCGCCATTACCTGGGGAGGCTGCGGACTGCAATTTGCAGCGGGGGGAGGAGGGGAGCCCAGAAAGCTTGGGCCACCCTGTGCTGCGGATTCCAGCCACCAGCTGCCTAGTTGTACCTGGCTGGACCCAAAAATAGGGCGAAGCCCACGTCAATTTTTAAAAATTGTTTCATGAAATTCATTAAGTAATTGAAAAAAGGGCTTCCCTATATTTTTGTTTTTAGCCAGGTACAAATAGGCAGCTGGGGGTTGGGGGAAGCCCGTACCTGCCTACTGTACCTGGCTGGCATGGAAAAATATGGCAAAACCCACGTCAAATTTTTTTAATAGTTCATTAAAAAATTTTTTAAAAACACACGTACATTTAGGGACTGTATCTTTATTAACCCCTTGACCCATATCTCTGTGATGAACACTCTCGGCCCTGCTTCATCAGAGACCAAGGGGAAGAACAAAGCTTCTATCCCCTTGGCCCCTGAAGTAGAGCCCGGAGCGCTGCGGCATTGTAAGAGGGGGGTAACTAAGGTCATCTGAGGGCAACTCAGGTCATGCCACCTGAGCTGTCCTCAGATGACCCCAGTGTCTGCCCGGATACAGTGCCACAGATCACACTCCTTACGCCAATTACATACTGAGGTGTCAGAAGATTGCGCTCCTTGACAGCTCAGTACGTAAATGGTGTAGGAGATCCCAATTTGCTGGCAAAACCTGACGTGACTTAAAGCAGTGATTATAATAAAGTAGTGGGTTAGACTAGGTTCACATTGCCATCAGGTGTACCTTTGGATGGATCCGCCATAGACCAGCATTAACGCTGCATTAATGCTGCCATAGAGTTAGGGCCTTTTCACATCACATTTTTGCTGCATTTGCATGCAATGCACTTTTCAGGTGCATTAACGCATAGAAACGTATGCAAACGCATTTCAAACGAAATGCAAAACTCGGCTGCATTTGAACGCATGCATTTTTACCCCAGCATACAGGAATGTTGCGGGGGGGGGCTTTCTGCTGCCCCCCTTCCCCCCCGCTGCGAATTGCAGTCCGCAGCCACCCCAGAAAATTGCACGTTCATAGAAGCGCCATCCTCTGGCGCTGTACCCGACTCATCCAGGACCCTGGTGTGGTGGCTCACTGGGTAATAATGGGGTTAGGACCAGCTTTGTATTCTCAACTGGCCCTAAGCCCGAGATTCATGGGGTCACGCCAATATTAGACATGACCACCATGAATTTCTAGTAAAGTGTTAAAAAAAAAACACAACACAGAGAAAAATATTTCTTTAGAAATAAAACAAAAAATACATTTAGAGACTCTATCTTTATTATAAAAAACAATCTTCAGTCCAACGTAGTCCAAAAGAGCGATGTCAGCACTGCTATATCGCTCTGCATAGACACATGTCTATCTATGCAGAGCGAGAACAGGCTGAGAACTGTCAGTGAGTCAGGGTTCACCCAAGGTCATAGCTTGGGCCATGACTGCAGGTGAACCCTGCTGTCCTGCCTGAACACTGCCGACGCCGGCCAGAAAGAGCAGTGAATAACCTGGAGGTTAATGAGCTGCCCTGGAAGCAGTAGCGACCGGGAGCCAGCGAGATGGGAGGACGCGTCATGGAAGCAGTAAGTATGATTATAATGTTTATTAATAATTTTATGATTTTTTTTTGCAGCCCCACCCCCTCCATCCCATGTCAGTAAAGTTCAAGCTCGGGGAATTTGGATGTAAGGTTGCATCATCCCTGGCCTCGAACATAACAAAAAATTCGGGCGACTCCGCTGATCCTGAGTATCGAGGGTTCGCCCATCACTAATCTGGGGGTCTGAGGAAAAGGCTGAAATGGGTGGGAAAGTCATGACACAGAACGTAAGGAGCCTGGAGATATGCCTGCATGCATTTCTGACTCACATATGGTTTGTGGGAATAACTGTTGCAGGATTACGCCACTGTTAAAGATATACAAAAACAACTACCAAATCTAACCTAAATTGCATTTAAAGGTTCAGAAACAGTTTTTCATGCATAATCACTTGTATACAAGGCTAAATAAACCAGAGAAACAAAAAAATATTGTTTTTAGCATTTGTTTACACGTACTGTTGTAGCTTTTTCACCTTTTACAATTGGGAGGGCTGTGACTCGTACATTTTGTCATACATCATTTTTAGTTAGCTATTCCCCAGCACTTTAACAAGGCCATCTACAACGTACCAGTAGGTATGTTGATCTTTGACCTCAGAGGTCCAATAACATATGTTTTGGAGGCACAGCTCTTACTTAGACGTTTGGGCGGTCCCTCCCTCATTGAGACTCAGATAGTGGAATACATATTCCATAGCAGGTTACAATGTGCCCATTGTAGTGTTGGGCAAAACCATCCTCCTCCTCCACCTCTATGACATTTTGCAACCCTAAATTCAAATGTTCAACGCGCCTGCAGTAGGCAGGAAACTCGAGATTGCTGAGGGCCCAGAGATGGCCCTGTAATGTACATTTTGGAGGGACCGCTCTTACTGTGACATTTGGACGATCCCTCCCCATTGAGACTCAGATAGCGGAATACATATTCCATAGCAGTTTACAATGTGCCCATTGTAGCATTGGGCAAAACCCTCCTCCTCCATCTCCATGACATTTGTGGCCCTAAATTCATATGCGCGAAGGGCCTGCAGTAGGCAGGAAATATGAGATTTCTGAGGGCCCAGAGATGGCCCTGTAACGTACCTTTGGAGGGACCACTCTTACTTAGACATTTGGGTGGTTCCTCCTCTATACTTTCGGAAGGGCCCTCCTATATTAATGTGGGAGGGCCCCCTATACATTTTGGAGAGCCCTCCCTCTATAATTTTGGAAGATGCCCTCCTGTATTCATTTGGGAGGGCCCTCTATACATTTGGGAGGGCTATCTATACATTTTGGAGGCCCTCCTGTATACATTTGTGATGGCCCTCTATACATTTAGAGGGCCCTCCTTTATAGAATTGAGAGGGCCCTCATCAAGTGGACTCCCACTGCTACAGAGGGGACTTGTAACCTCAGCTTGGTTGGGCTGTGGGACGAAGAGGTGAAGGCGAGGCAGCGTGATGAGAAGATGGATATTGTTCTTTGCAGGGGGCGGAACTACCGTGGTGCAGCTGGTTCAGCTGCACCAGGGCCCCGGCTGGCTAGGGGGCCCATTCAAGCCTGCAGGGGGGCCCCTGGCCGACCCCCGTAAGCCATTGTCAGAGGAGAGGAGGGTCAGGCAAGGGAAGAAGAAAGCTTCCTGCTTCCCTTGCCTGATCCCGCCCCTCCTCTCCTCTGCCCCTCTGTCTCCCAGGAGCGCACTCGGCGCGGCTTAGCAGGTAGGAGAGACGCCGCAAAGACCTCTCCGACGGCCGCCAGCACCACCCCCGCCCCCCGGACAGTGCCGACGGCCACCAGCACCCCCCCACTCCTCACCATGGCTGCACCAGGGCCCCCTGGGGTCAAGGTCCGCCACTGGTTCTTTGTGCTGGTGATACAGGACCTTTGCCTATTTGAAGGTTTGCCCACATGCCACAGTTCCTGTGTAAGTGTCTGTTTTAAGACCCTTGCGTGATACACATTTTCGCCAACATCCTATACTGGTTAGCCACATTTCTCTACAGACACTACAAGAAGAATATTTTTTCTCTCCTTTTTGAGTTAAAGTGGGGAAAATAAGTATTTAGTCAGCCACCAGTTGTTCAAGTTATCCCATCCAAACAGACGTGGCCTGTAATTGACATCATAGGTAGACCTCAACTATGAGACAAAATGAGAAAACAAATCCTGAAAATTACATTGTCTGATTTGGTAAGAATTTTTTTTCAAAATTTCGTGGAAAATAAGTATTTGGTCACCTACAAACAAGCAAGATGTTTGGTCCTCACAGACTTGTAACTTCTTCTTTAAGAGGCTCCTCTGTCCTCCACTCATTACCTGTAGTACTGTCACCTGTTTGTGATGCATCCCAGGGCCGGGGTACTCGGATCCCGGGCGTAGCTTTAAGGGACTGTCACTGGTGGCCGGTGCCCGGATCCGTGGCCCTGGTGGTCACGAAAATTAAAATGGTTTAGTGAAAATAGAATAATAAAAGTTTTTAACGTGACGCCACCTGCAGTTTCTGGTGATGGCTCCAGCGCTGCCAGCAGACCTCCGGGGACGATGGGTAGGCAGCTGGAACACAGGTGACCAACTTCGTAGAAATGAGACACAGGAGACCTTTTTGCTCTGCACGGGTATTTACTGGCAACTTGTCAAGGCAGTTCTCATCGGTACATAGTCACACAGTCACGGGTAGCTGGCCAGGTAGTCACCAAAGATGCAAAGTCTCCTTACTATCCATGTGCGGCCCTGCACAGAGCCCACTTCCTACAAGGCCCGTTGGGTGTATAGAGGTTACCCTTCTCTCTATGGGGCTCAACCCGGTTTGGAGCTCCTGGTGGAGACATGCATGTCGGACCAAGTTGGGGCTTTTTGAAAGGCCTTTGACCCACCAGGTTTGGCGGCTCAGAGCTAAACTTTCCTGCATCGCACTCCGAGCACTCTGGGTTGCCTTCCTTTTCCAGACACCCTCCACCACAATCCTTGCAGGGACATCCTTCTCCTCCTTCCCTCACGGTACTCTCCTCACGTTCCGACTAACTGTCACTCCTGCTTCTTTCACTACTCCTTAGCTCCTCCCACCGAGACTGGTTCCCTAGCAATGGGTTAACCAAGAGGTCCCCTAACCTAAGTGTATGAATGCAGGGATGAGGCCTCAGATTAACATTATCATCCTCTGGTGACAGGGATACTGCACACGCTAGTCTGGGTGTAGTACTTGTGGTGATGTGGCCCCTGGCCGGGTGCATCACACCGGTTATCAATGCAGGTCTCTGTTCACATGGGCCGGTTTTCCTGATTGTGTGTGCTGTGTGAAACCAACCTGAACACAATGGGGTTTCATGAGCCTAAGGAGCAGCAGTGAGAGTGGGATGAGATCCATGAGGAATAGGATAATACTGTGTGGATGAGTGCTTTGCTGGGCTAAAGCTGAATTGTGCACAGGGGGTTAATCACATCTCAGGTCTGTGCGTGAGTGAAGATGTGCTGATTGACTCACTGGATTGCAGCTGTGAGAGGCAGCCTGGATAAGAACCTGCCAGGTGTCTGAGTGAGAGAGGACGATGGGAATCAGAGAAGTCCAGACCACTGCCATGTGAAGACGTGCTGGAAGTGATGGGAGCCTGCCAGCTCCATGCTAGTGCACCGGATGTGTGCATGCCAGCCAGTGTCCAGGACCGAGGACGGCTCAAGGGCCAGGTGGTCTTGTGTGTACTAAGTGACAGGGCTCCTGGTACTATTGTGGGCCCTGAGTGTGTAGCATATTGGTGTATGTAAAAATGCCATGAATGCTGTGTCATGCATGAGTCATAATGGTTTATGAAAAAGTGCCATGTGTGATGACTCATGTGCTATAGGATGGGGAATGATCCCTGTCAGGGTGATAGACGGTGATAGCCGTCTTTAGAACCAGACTGAGGTCTGCAAGGGTCGGTGGGTGACGCCTTGAAGTTCTGGGGAAAACGTATGTGAATGTCCTGTAATGTAATGTCATATGGGAATGTCATATAATGCAATGTAAGGACATGCATATTATATGTGAAAATGGAAATAGTGTTATGGTTTATGTGTTGAAAGCGGTTTATGACAGAAATGAATAAATCCGCTGCTTATGTTACGTTGAAATGTAGTCGCTGCTGTCATTTTCCCCGTGCCAAGCGGGTTCCCCTGGGGCGCTACCTCACATATGGTGGAGAATGCGGGCACGCCAGCCTGGTGAGGGAAGCCAGCCCGCTGAGTAAGGGCCTGGTAGCCCAGGGGGTGGTACAGCCGAAGGCTGTGGTGCAGTGGCACCTTGAATGGCACCTTATATGGACAGTAATGTTGGTGCACTACTATGGACTTGTGTGCTATGGACAATTGTGTGGTGCACTACTATGGACTGGGTTGCTATAGGCGACCGCACGACGCACCCCAGCATCTTGCCGGTGGCCCGGCGAGGTCACGAAGCCGTCGCACTCAAAGCATCTGGAGGCCCTTGGAGTCCCGAAGGCAAAGTCGGCGTGCTCAAGGTTCCGGTGGCCTAGGTGTCACGAAGTTGCCAAGTCAGCGCCACATCCGGATTTACTACAGACTCTATGACCTGTGTGTTGAGACTGTGTTCAACCCCTCCGCGCGGGCTTGAACAGAGGGGGGAGGTATGTGGTGATGTGGCCCCTGGCCGGGTGCATCACACCGGTTATCAATGCAGGTCTCTGTTCACATGGGCCGGTTTTCCTGATTGTGTGTGCTGTGTGAAACCAACCTGAACACAATGGGGTTTCATGAGCCTAAGGAGCAGCAGTGAGAGTGGGATGAGATCCATGAGGAATAGGATAATACTGTGTGGATGAGTGCTTTGCTGGGCTAAAGCTGAATTGTGCACAGGGGGTTAATCACATCTCAGGTCTGTGTGTGAGTGAAGATGTGCTGATTGACTCACTGGATTGCAGCTGTGAGAGGCAGCCTGGATAAGAACCTGCCAGGTGTCTGAGTGAGAGAGGACGATGGGAATCAGAGAAGTCCAGACCACTGCCATGTGAAGACGTGCTGGAAGTGATGGGAGCCTGCCAGCTCCATGCTAGTGCACCGGATGTGTGCATGCCAGCCAGTGTCCAGGACCGAGGACGGCTCAAGGGCCAGGTGGTCTTGTGTGTACTAAGTGACAGGGCTCCTGGTACTATTGTGGGCCCTGAGTGTGTAGCATATTGGTGTATGTAAAAATGCCATGAATGCTGTGTCATGCATGAGTCATAATGGTTTATGAAAAAGTGCCATGTGTGATGACTCATGTGCTATAGGATGGGGAATGATCCCTGTCAGGGTGATAGACGGTGATAGCCGTCTTTAGAACCAGACTGAGGTCTGCAAGGGTCGGTGGGTGACGCCTTGAAGTTCTGGGGAAAACGTATGTGAATGTCCTGTAATGTAATGTCATATGGGAATGTCATATAATGCAATGTAAGGACATGCATATTATATGTGAAAATGGAAATAGTGTTATGGTTTATGTGTTGAAAGCGGTTTATGACAGAAATTAATAAATCCGCTGCTTATGTTACGTTGAAATGTAGTCGCTGCTGTCATTTTCCCCGTGCCAAGCGGGTTCCCCTGGGGCGCTACCTCACATACTCCTTTAGTGGCGCACTGACCAGTGTGGCGCCACATTCCCACTTGGTGAAACACACTTGTCTGCAAGTGTTTCTACCCCTACCCTGTACATAGCTGTTTTTATATGCTTTAACAACAACTGGAACATTTTTATTTACAGAAGAATATGTATTTCTTTTCTTCCCTTTATGGGAGGCTCTTTTCTTAAACGTTGCAAAACATTCCTTATCACACTAAAGCATTATCAAAAGAGTCTCTAGCTTAACAGGTTTCAGTCCATGCTCTAGCAAAACATAGGCAAAGTCCTCATAAAAGTCTATGAGTTTCGCAAAAGTGCAGCATTTTCAAATCTTTTCACAACTATATACATAACCAGGTTTTGCAGTCTCTAGTCCACACATTTGTAAACACGCAGGGCGTACCATCCTCTTGGCCCTGCATGCCGCTCATAGCTGACCCGGTCATTCCGGTACAGGTCCCGCTCCGGGACCGGAGCTTGTGCACAGTTCCGCTCACATGCCATGGCAGCTACACTAACCTGTCTAGCCGGTCTGTGCCGTTGATGCTCCTTCTGCACCGTGCGGGGCCCGGATACCCCGATTTCCTCGATGTCGCCATTCCGGTCATCCTCCTCCTCGGAGTTTGGCAGGCTGGACAGCTCCTCAGGTTCTGCTCTGGTCTTACTGCTATTGTCATCAGGTGGAGCCTCGGAGTCATCTGGCTCTTCGCAAGGCCCGGATACCCCGACTTCTGCGCTGGCAACGGGCTGAGGTTCAACCAGTTCCTGGTTGCTGGAACCTGGCAGGGGTACTCTGATCTTTGGCCCGCCTCCTTGGTTGTTCGATGGCAATTGGAGTGGGCAAGCATTTTCACACCTATGACATGGCCCTGTCACTATAAGGGGCCGTGGCACGCCCCTGGGCCAACACATTATTGTTTACATTTTTAGGCCTAAAAGTCCAGCAATGAAATCTTCGGGTCTTTTACGGATCAGGCCGCTGCACTCGTCAGTCCTCGGCAGAGCGGAGGAGTGGGGCTTATCTTCGCGCTCTTTTTCAACCGTTATGCTTCCTTCCTTCCCACTCTGTGACGCAGTTTAATTTTTGTGGCGCAGTAATGGTGGCACGATTCAACAGTTCACAAAACACAGTCAATATATGGCACAGAGTACCCGGTAATACCGGGCATGGGATCCTGTTTGTGACACTAAATGATGACGCACCCCAGGGCCGGGGTACTCGGATCCCGGGCATAGCTTTAAGGTTCTGTCACTAGTGGCTGGTGCGCGACTCCGTGGCCTTGGTGGTCACGAAAAAGGGGTTTAGTAAAAATAGAATAATAAAAGTTTTTCTTTAATATGACACCACCTGCAGTTTCTGGTGATGGCACCAGCGCTGCCAGCAGACCTCCAGGGACAATGGATAGGCAGCCGGATGATGTCGCTCCCTGCAGGCGGAGTGTAGTTCCCAGGACAGTGTGGTAAAGAAATGGTTTTACACCAGGAGAGGCGCGGTCTTCTCCTTGAGACTGGAACACAGGTGACCAACTTAGTAGAAATGAGACACAGGAGACCTTCTTACTCTGAATGGGTATTTACTGGCAAATTATCAAGGCAGTTCTCATCGATATACACAGTCACACAGTCAAGGGTAGCTGGCAGGATAGTCACCAAAGGATGCAAAGTCTCTCTGAGGCCCTCTACGATGTTCCTTTTGGTAACAACTTCAGTCCTTTTCACTCACTGCGCTCTCCTTACTATCTGTGCGCAGCCCTGCTTGGAGCCCACTTCCTACCAGGCCCGTTGGGTATATAGATGTTACCCTACTCTGTAAGGGGCTCAACCCGGTTTAGAGCTCCAGGTGGGGACGTGCATGTTGGACCAGGTCGGGGCTATATGAAAGGCCTTCGACACACCGGGATTGGCAGCTGAGAACTAAACTTTCCTGCACCGCACTCACAATCTTCAGTCCAGCACGGGCTTGCACAAGCCAGGGATCCCCTTTCTGTCTTGGTTGCCTTCCTTTTCCAGGTACCCTCCACCACAATCCTCGCAGGGACCTCCTTCTCCTCCTTCCCCCACGGTACTCTCCTCACGTTCCGACTGTCACTCCAGCTTCTTTCACTATACCTTAGCTCCTCCTACCGGGACTGGTTCTATAGCAACGGGTTAACTAAAAGGTCCCCTAACCTAAGTGTATGCAGGGATGAGGCCTCAGATTAACATTATCATCCTCTGGTGACCGGGATACCGCACACACTAATCTGGGTGTAGTACCCCTTTAGTGGCGCACTGACCAGTGGGGCGCCACATTTGCTCCTTGCCTTAGCTGTAACTTAACATGCTGCCGCATCATCTGTGCAAGTCTGACTACCACACCATCTGTATCAGTCTTGCTGCCATATTCAGAGCCTGTACCGTATGCATCCAGCCATCCTGGCTGCACCTGTTCAGAGACTGTACCTGCCTGCACCCAACCATCCAGGCTGCACCTACCCAGAGACAGCATCTGTCCATTGGAGCTTGACCACTAGAGTCAGCTGTCATGGTACCAAGACCCCTTGGAGTTGTACTTGGTGGCTACCTATCAGCATAAGCCTAACCTCTCCACCTGAGGCTAAGCAAAACACTTGGTAGTCGCCAAGGTTTGCTCCTCTAGGTGGCAATCAGTGCTTCGGCCCAGTGGGTGTATTCTTGGACTTACCCCTGCAAGCATTACAGTTTGTGCAGGCCATGGATCCCACTGGTTCCACAGCAACGCAAATTGCAGGCCTGCAGCAGGAACTCACCAACCAATGGGAGATACAAAACTGGATGCTGATTTGTCCTAAGAAAGGGGCCAGAAAGCATTGAAACGCGTTGACTAATAAACCAACACTTCTATTCAACAATTTGATGACTCACAATATTTGATGTCCTGGAAGTCTAGCAGCGCGGTTATTAACTCTTTGCAATGACCGCAAGGGCCTGGGGTACTCAGTAGCCAGACCAGCAGTCTTTCAGGGAGGTCACGGTGGTGGTGGCCCAGCTCTGTGGCCTGGGCCATGCAGGAATGGGGGTATTTACAGAGGATGAGTCTTTACGTGATGCCACCTGTGGAACCTGGTCATGGATGACCAGCACTGCTTGGATAAGCCCCAGGGGATAAGTGGAGTGACAGCCGGGATGGTGACACTCCCCACAGGCGGAGCAGGCCCCTGGGGTATGGTGAGAGAGTCTTTGGGGAATGATGGGAGTTGTTGTGAAGTGGGTGCAGCCAGAAGGTGCAGAAAGAGCAGGCAGACACAGTTGATGCAGTTCCGTTACCTTTTACTGAAGCTTGTGCAAGAACCACCAGCCTGGGACTGTGCCCTCCGGGTCAGCAAACCAGCCAACTCCCAGGTCGTCCGGGAAACACTCTGCCGAGACCCCCTTCGGTATGCCTCTCCAGGTTGCCCTTTCTTTCTTCTGCGCTGTATTTCTCCTACCTCCAAGCGCCTTCGTGGTACAAGCACCCACGGCAGGTGGCTGCGAGGCTTTTTCAGATTCTGCTGTCCTGACTGCAGGTCCGGGCTCTAGTCCTAGCCATTGTGCCTGAAACTGTCCACGATGTTTGGCCACGGCACATAAAGTTTCCTGGTTCAACATTACAGTGATGTTGCCAGATTGGGGCCGGTTCCCTCTTGCAACCAGTTTTCCTAACAACGACCTCAAAGGAGGTTGTAGGTTCAGGGTCCCTCTGATCAGAGTTCCGTGGTGACCTACCCACTGGTCCCACTCCTTCCCCTTGTGCTAGCCTCTTCTAGAACTCCATCTTCTCTTGGTGTTCCCCCACGTCCCTCTGTGTCCTGCAGACTACTCTGCTCTTTCTTTGTTCTCTCCCCACCCACTTCACTCGCTCCTACCATCCAGTCAGTGTTGTGGTTCTGTGGCTACTTACCCACTGGTCCCACTTTGCCATACAATCTCCCTGTCCTGGGGGTTTGGATGGGCATTAGATGCAAGATGTGTGGGTCTCGTCATTGTACCCTTTTCTTACCAGGGAGTGGGATACCACACCTATGGACTAGGTGCAGTACCTCTGTGGTGACCAAACCACAGTGGCGCCACACCTTCATCCACCACTGGTTTGCCAAGCCTCCTAGATGCCTTCCATAAGGTGTTCAAGGAGTCTAGTCAAGTCATCTCTTCGACATCATCTCTCCTGAGGCTCTACCAAGAAAATCTTACTCTTACCGTAAGCCAGTATGTGAACCTTTTCCATACCCTATCCTCCAAACTAGGCTGGAATAATGATGCATTACTAGCCACCTTTTCGGAGTGGCTGTGTGGAAGAATCAAGGACGAACTGGCTGTCCGAGATTTTCCTTTCATTCTGGATGACTTAGTATCCCTGGTTATTAAAATTGATCTCTGATTCCAAAAAAGTTTCAGAGAGGTGAACTAAGAGAGGAGGAGGTCTATGTGCCTGGCTCCCTCCTTTCATAGACCTGTCATCATACCACATCCCGCTATACCAGCTGCTACATTTGAAGCTATGGAGGTAGACCATGTTGATATGACTAAACATCGTCAGGACGTGGGGTGCAACAAAGATGGGTGCTTCTACTGCCATAGTCCACAACACCAGATATGAGCCAGCCCTGTGAGATAAGGGAAACTTCCAAGCCTAGGGTCCATGGATGAAGCCACCCTAGGTGAGAGCAAGTCCTCTTCTTTCCTGAATCTCTCAGTCTCCATATCCTGTAGTTCTGTCCAATTTACTGAGTTTGACTTTCTGGACTTTGGTTCTGCCGGGAACTTTATACAACAGGCTATAGTGGATCAGTATCAGATTCCAATACAACAACTTCAAGTGACGATCACTATCTCATCCATGGATGGAAAACCCCTGTCTGAACCCATTCAATTCATCACTGAGCAATTGGAGCTTCAGATGGAAATAAGCTGAGAAGATCTCCATCCATATGCTTCCAGGCCTGTCTCACCCACTACTGCTGGGTCTTCCATGGCTTCAGATGCCTAAGTGAAGAAAACTCCGGTGCCACCAAGGCAGTTGAAATCCTTTATTTTAAATTAAATATACATGTTACAGATGCCACCGAAGGGAGAAACACTAGACGCGTTTCAGAGCTTAATGCTCCTTATTCGTTAGTACATCCATATAGAAAAAAGTGTCTTCTTTATACACATTAAAACCATAAAAACACACACACCAGTAAACACTTCAATTAATTGTTCTAGGAATATGTTAACCCCTAAATTACCTAGTAAGGCAAATAATTCATTTTTACAATTACCACCATATAGGCCGTTCCTCACCTAGGGGACAAGAAACATTACACAAACTAAACCTCCCAGGGACACACATACTTCAATACAATCAGCTGAAGCATCACGTAATGGATAAGCTTCAAGACATAGGAGCTGAATGCATAGTTAATACTTGGGATGAATTGGTGTCATGGGACATAGATTCTATTAGCATCTCATCCATATAGTCACTACTAAGAGAACATCTACTCCCCCCTGGACCCTGGGAAGTGTCAGTTCAAAGATACGGAGGTGGAAGAGAAAATCCTCTCGGGACGGAAAGCGATACAGAATAAAATACTTAATGAGAAATGGAGGAATATTTTTTTCGAATAATTCATAGGGCCATATTAGGCTTTAACATCCCTTCGGGGAAACAATCAGTCAAACAGGATCCAACAATGTTCAAAATGCGCTAAAAGCAACACAGATATGCTCCATGGGTTATGGGAATGTGTGGGATTAAAGACGTACTTGGGGAATACAAAATTTCACCAAAGACATTATGGGATTGTGGATAGACCTAGACCCCGGAATCTGGTTATTTCATTTTTTGAGTGAGGTACAAATAGGAGATTGGAGGCAATGGTGTTACATGTTATTGCGATAGTGGTGAAACGGATCATTTTGTGACATTGGTTATCCACCATGGTCCTGTCACTTCATGAGGTACAGAGTTGTTACGAGTACAATGGTTTCTGAAAGGATAGATGCTGAGACCAATGTAGACAAACGCACACAGACGATTTATAATAACACAACTCCCAGTTGGAGATTAAAACAGTCCTACTCTTTATTAGATCTAAGCGGTACCTTCTGGAAGATCTACATGACCTATGGGTAAGCTAAAAGTTAACTTGTAGTGACGTTCTGAATATGACTAATTGCTGGTAATATGTAGACCAAAATGCCTCTAACAGGGTTTCAAACCAATACGCACTCCAGTTGAATCAGCATACGGGAGGGGGGGGGTTGGGGAGAAGGATTTTTTTTTTGTTTGATTGTTTGTTTATGGATAACAATGACAATAAGTATCGATCCCTTAATCCTAATTTATTAATTCCGGTTTGTGCACCTTCTTAAAACGAATAAAGTTGATTTATATAAAAGTCAAAGTAAAGTTCACAGCAAGTATTTCTTCACTACAGAACAAGTTCATAGCAGAGTAATAAGCACTGCAACATATAAAGAAGTGTTCACACAATAAGAAAGTCCAAGCAAACGTGCAAGTGCAGATGAACAAATGGCAGCAATCAAAAGTCAAAGTGAAGTTCACAACAAGCTATTCCTTGAGCCCAGAACCAGTTCATTGCAGAGCAGCAGGTACTGCAGCATATTCCGTAGGGAGGTGTACACACTATTCAGCAAGTTCAAATATAAGTGGTGCAAGTTCAGTTACAGACTGTGATGAGACAGAAGGCAGACTTGAATGATCCACTTGTGGTGAAATGTCCAATGATGTGGGATGGAAACAGACTAAACTGTATACCCACATGAAGAGATGCAAGGAGCAACAGAGGTCTCAGCGATCTTCACAGTGGAGAAGGATTATTGGAACCAGCTGAAGAAACTGCAGATCAGATCCTGGAGGAGAGCGGAGACAGGCCAAAGAGTCTTTAATAGCAGACTGAAGAACACAGCAAACATTGGTAGCAGAGCCAAGTCCAAAGAGTAGACACATATAAGTAAACGAGGTAAGTCACAAAATCTGGTTGCAACACAGGAAGGTAAATATATAACCATACAGGAAACACATGACCATTGTGAGGCAGCAGATGCCAACTTGACTAAGGTAACAAACCACAGAAAGTACAATGAAAGACCTGGAATCCTGATATTGACCTTCTCCTCAGCTCTCATGCTGCATAGGCCAGAGATCAACAAGCAGTTCTTCTTGGAAGTGGATGCTTCTTCCTCTGGGGTTAGTGCGGTCCTGATGCAGAAGTCTGCTACCTGCTGATGATTATCTGCGGCTACTTTTCCAAGGCATGTTCTGTATGTGAACACAACTACTGGATTGGCGACCGGGAACTGTTGGCGATCATATGGCATTGGGGGTGTGGCGATACCTCCTGGAGTGTCGGTGCACCCCATCATCATTTACACTGACCACAAGAACCTGGCCTCCCTACAGTCAGCCCAGAGGCTCAATCCACGCCAAGCCCAATGGTAACTGTGCTTCGCACAATATGACTTCGCTCTTCATTACCGACCAGCTGAAAAGCATGTCAAGGCGGATGCACTCTCCAGGGCCTTTCAGTTGGTCAACCAGGAAGAGGAACCTCAGCACATTATTGAGCCTTCCAACATGCTATCTGTTGCTCTGGATGTCACCCAATAATACGTTCATTGCTTAGTTGGGCAGGAGACATGCGTTGCAGTGGGATCACTCTGCTAAGCTGGCTGATGTGCTAAGCTGGCATGCCAAAAGTATACGCTCCTCATCTCTCGGCACCACTGGTGACATACCCTGCATAAAGACATGATGAATTTGACTTCATCCTGTCCTTTGTGTGCCAACAACAAGACCCCTAAGAGGCTTCTTCCCCTACCAATGCGGTCTGCCTCTTCGCAACACAACTCTATGGACTTTATAAAAGACCTTCCACTGTCCTCCAGTTACTCTGTCATTTGCGTAGTCATGGACAGATTCTCCAAAATGGCCCACTTAACTCCACTGTCCGGGCTTCCCTCTGCGCCTGTGTTCTCTGAGCATTTTATCCAGCATGTCTTCCATCTGGATGGCCTGCCTCTCCACATTGTTTCCAACAGATGTCCAGTTCACCTCCCAATTCTGTGGAGCCACCTATAAGCTACTGGATGTCACCTTGGACTCGTCATACTACCTGCTATCCAATGGCCAAGCATAGCAGATATATCAAACCCTGATGAATTTCCTGCCGCACTTCATCAACAAGCACCACAGCGACTGGGTCAAGTTGTTACCCTGGGAGGAGTTCTCTCATAATAATCATGTGAGTGAGTCCTCTGATAATTCTCCATTCTTCAAAGTCTATGGATAGCAACCCAAAGTCCCTTCTCCTGTGAATATCACTACCGGCAACCCTGCGGCTGATGCTCTCGTCAAGAATGTGTCCGAGATCTGGGTGGAGACTAAGGCTTCTCAGAAATGGTCCTCTAATCGGATGAAAAGACATGTAGATAAGAGACACCAGGATACTCCTTCTTTCTGGTCTGGAGACAAGGTATGGCTCTCTTCCAGATATATCTATTTCAAAACGCCTTTTAACAAGTTGGGTCCTCGCTTCATTGGTCCAATTGGATCTGTGTCATATCCTACAAATTGAAGTCCCAGCCTCTTTGCGCATCCCCAACTCCTTCCATGTTTCTTCTGAAGCCTGTCATCCTGAGCCGCTATTTCAGGAATCCTGGTACCAACTTCACTGGTCATTGCGGACGACACTTTTGAGATAAAGAACATCCTGGCCATGAGGAAAATGAGAGGTTGAACCCTCTTTCTGATTGATTGGAAGGGTTTTGGCCCTGAGGAGAGGTCTTGGGAGCCCAAGGAGAACACTATTGCCCTTCACATGAAGAGATTTCTTTCGGGTCTGGAAAAGAGAGAGCATAAGGGGGGGTACTGTTACATCTGCAGTAGAGTCAGCATCTCCACAGCAGGGAGACTGGCAGACATAGCATGCTCACCCCTTGGTCATGTAATGTCTGCCCGGGCTGCTTCTGATGCTTCCTGCTCTCAAGGCCTGTGCATACAGCACAGGTCTATGGCTGAGAAGCACAGAGTATTTGAGGCGACATCCACTATTTGATGTTTCCAGAGCAATGTGGTCCACACCTTAGAGACACGCTGCTATTTGTTAGGTCCCCGTGCTGTATCCAGTGTCGGTGCCTTACCTGAACTGTGTCTGTTCCTAGTAGTGTTGTGCTGCCACTCCATCTGCACCAGGCCTGTTATCACATCTTCTGTGCCAGTTCTACTACTGCACCATCAGCACTAGTCCTGTTGCTGCATCATCCACACAAGTCCTGTTGCCGCAACATTTGCATCAGTTCTGCTGTCATGCTCAGAAACTGCACTACCTGTATCCAGCCATCCTGGCTGCACCTTATTAGAGACTGTACCTGTCTGCATACAACCATCCAGGCTGCACCAATTCACAGACTGCATATGGTCCATAGGAGCTCAGCACCTAGAGTGAGCTGTCGTGGTACCAAGACTCCCTGGTGGCTACCTACCAGCATAAGCCTAACCTCTCCGCCTGAGGATCAGCAGAAGACTTGGTAGTTGCTCAGCTCTGTTCCTCCAGGTGGTTATTGATGCTTCAGCCAAGTGGGTCCACTCCCGTTCGCTCGACCCTGCAAGTGTTACAGTTAGGAGTGGTCAAGTCGACAGTTTGGTATGTATTGCACAAAAAAAAAAAAAAGTTAGACGTTTAGAAAAAAAAATCTTACGAAATCAGTCTAGTTCTTGAAAAGAATTCTTTGGACAGATGAAACTAAGATCAACCTTTGCCAGAATGATGGATAAAAAAAGCACGAAGAGGGTCTGGAACAGCTCATGATTCAAAGCACATCACATCCTCTTTAAAACATGGTTGAGGCATTGCGATGACCAGACATGCATGGCTTCCACTGGCACAGGATCACTAGTGTTTATTGATGATGTGACTTAAGTTGGAAGGAGACAGAATAATTCTGAATTCAAATTGCTTGTTCCCACCCACAAAGCACTTCACAGTTCAGCACCTCCCTACATCTCCTCCCTCATGTCTGTCTATCACCCCACCCGTTCTCTACGTTCTACAAATGACCTGTCACATGCTTAGATGGCGCTGACATTGCTGGATGCTGCTGTGTATGTTGTTTGTCTTTAAGAGCTGCATGGTTGATAGTTGTGAAGGTCCTGACTCCTGTGTTGTGCTCCAGAACTAAAGTCACTATTATGTTCAATGCTGTTCAATTGCTGATTGAGTGGTTGAAGTGTGACTCACCTAGAATCCCCTCCCCCTGGCTTTAAATAGCCTTCCCTCTCCTATGTCAAGTGCTGCTAATAGCTATGTGCTCTAGGTCTTGGTGCTGTGCTGATGCTTAGCTGCTGGGCTAAAGTCTTTCCTTGGGAGAATCTGTGATTCCTGACCCGTGGGTGGAGGTAGGGGCCCTCAGTCTAGGGCTAATCAGGCGTTTTAGGGTACAGGGTGGCTGCTCGGAACTCCTCACCATCAGAGGTTTCCTCCGAAATCAGGGTTAGCCAGGGACCCCAGCATCAGGGTCAGATTAGGCTCTCCTGACCCCCTTTTGCCCAATTCACCTACCTGTTACCTGATTTCCTTACCTCCCAAGCGTGACATGACCTTCGACTAACAGCTGCACTAATCCGATCCTCCCACTCCCGGCTCCAAGACTTCTCCCGAGCTGCACCAATTCTCTGGAAAGCGCTACCCCAAGAAATCAGGACTGTCCACAACTTGCATGGCTTCAGACGCTCCCTAAAAACACATCTTGCTCCCTAATAGAATTCCTTTGTACTGAATATAGACCATTCACTATCTCTCTCGACAAAACTCTTCTTCAAACTCCACCAAACCCAAAAGGTTTACACAGATTGTCTGATGACCATTCATGTAACTTTATTTTTATCCCCCATTTCCTCAAGATGCCTGGACCATCTTTGCTTTATTTATTGTATTGTATTTTTTAAATTGATTTTATGCTTATTGTATTGTATCCAATTATTGTACTGTATTCTTTCTCTACTGTAATTACTTACTGTATTGCATATTTTTCATATATGAACCACTGTAATGTACAGCGCTGTGGAATATGTTGGCGCTATATAAATATTTATTATTATTATAATTATGACATGTTGTTAATGATCCTTTTCCTTTCTGTGACTTGTCCTGTAAGTGTTTCTGTATGGATCCATGTGAAAGTCTTGAAAATCCTTTCTTAAAAAACTTTTGTATAAAACATTGTACTTCCTAGCTATATTATCGGCTTCGAAGATTTGATTACCAAGCTTTCTCAAGAGATTGTGTTTCCAATGTATGTCCTGGTGAAGGGGACTGTAAGGGCCACTTTACACACACCAACTTATCTGTCCAACTTCTGAACAACTTACTGGTTGCAGTGAAATCATGGACACATTGCTCCATTTTGTGGCTGTGTACAAATGGAACAATGTGTCCATGATTTCACTGCAACCAGTAAGTTGTTCAGAAGTTGGACAGATAAGTTGGTGTGTGTAAAGTGGCCATAAGAATTTGTACGTATTGGATGTGAAGAGATCAGTTCTTCTTTAGTAGTGAATGCGGTCCTGTAAACTCTCAGAAGACCTCTTTTCTAAACACAAGAAATACAATAGAAGATGGAATGGAAAGCGCAGTAAAAAAAGCATCATAAACTGACTATGTGAATACCAGTCCGTTAGTGATGCTTTTTTTTCAGTAGAAAGGAGTGAATGGAGAAAGTGCAGCAGAAAAATGGAGCAATAATTGACCTGATCATTACTTTCTGGATGCAATTTCTGCACGACTAACGCAGCAGTCATAAACAAAGACATCTGTACAGCAATTTGAAAATTACATTCACTTTGGTGGACCTTGCCATGTGACCAGTCAGGTGACCTGTTACCACGCCAGACCCAGAAGTAACCCATTGCTGAACACAGCAAACTAGTCATGGGCAGTCCGGCTCTTTTTGATGCTTCGGCTCGCATTACTCCGCTCACCAAAAGGAACCACTTAAATTGAAGAGTAGGCGGGTTATGGACAGATTTTATGCAAAGTGAGAGCCATTCATAGAATTTAGTGGCTCTCACTTGTGTGCCAGCTCCCATCAGGCACAGCAGGGAGTCGGCGTTTTGTGTCAGGTCAGTCGCGACCAACACATCACTACTGCGGACCTTGGGGAAGGTAATAAAGTGTGTGTGCCTCGGCCTGTCTGTCCGTGTGACTGTGTGGTGCCACACTGGGTAAGCCACCACCAAAGGTATTGCATTCCCTCCGTTAGGGAGTGTAGTGACCCTATTCTCCAGGTTCTGGAATGGTGTGGCTAAGCCTAGAAGAATCGCAAACAATACCCAAACACGTAGGCCCTGGGACAATGGGAGGACCCTGAGGGAGGGCCTAGGTCACAAAAGGGGGAACAGGAAAGTGTTAGACAGGAGGGTATGAGTAGTATGTGGTAGAGGAAGCAGCAACAGGAGGGTACATAGTCGGTGTGGTGCCAGCTCCTGGGGCTTGGAGCACGAACATGCTCGCCCCGGGAGGGAGAGACCAGAAGGGTGGAAAGAGAGAAGAGCCCTAGGGTTGCGGAAGAGACACCGATTCCCTGTATGCCTGAATCTGAGGAGACAGAGGGGCTGGTGGACGACACAGGGACCCGGCCCTGAACACGGTACAGATGCTGCACGCTCGAGCCATTGAACCGGAGGCCTCAGACTTCTAATGGGAGCTGTGGCTGAACACCCGACACATCTTGGGAAGGTGGCTTAACTAGGGAGCTGTGCCTGGGAGAGGAACCTAATGGCGTCCGGGACACAACAGCACCCGTGGCCATCAGTACTTGAGCTGTGTGCTTCAGAGAGCGTTGAGAGCCTGAGGGGCAGAGCAACGACCTGCTCGCCTCAGAAGAAAACTACCCCTTATAGCACTGAGAGAGAGAACGTAGACCCACCAGAGGCATAACACCCAGTAAGAGAGAGAGAGAGGGCACCAACCGAGGCTCAGTAACACCAACCCGGTATTGGAGACAGGCAAGGGACGTACCCGGCGGCTATGTTGAAATACCAAGTAAGAGTAACAGAACTGCAGCAGTGGTGTTTGTGTGACTTTCTTGAGCGGCGACCACCAGCTGCCGAGGCTGCATGAAACACCGGGGTACCGACGTTCCACTGAACATCTGCCAAGGTACGGACTGACTCCTCCATTCCACTGCCCTGGGGATCACGCTCCCTCTGCAGGGAGCGAAACCATCCAACCTGCCGGTCACCGATCCTAGAGGTTCTGAAACAGCGGCGGCCACTGTGGCCGCATACTGCAGGTGGCGTCACGAATACCCCCTTATCTCCTCAGACTTTCCCTGTCATCATTCCGTTTATTTTAAATGACACCGCCAGGGTCACGGGACCGGGTCTCGGCCCCCGTCTGTCCCCGTGAAAAGAACCGAGAAGTGAAGAAGAGAGAACAGCTAGTAACCGCCCGGATCCTGAGTCTTCTCTGACTCTGGAGTGGGCGTGTCTGTGTCCCCCCTGCCCAAGCTTATGGAATGGTAATGTGTTTTTGCTTTAAAAAAGCAAAAGTGCAGCCCTAAAATACTGAGCAAAAAAGCAACACAAACAGATGTTGCGCTTGTAATGCTTTTTTGCAAAAAAGAAAAAAAAACAGGATCCATTTTGGCTGCATAAACTGCACCAAAAATGTATATCCTAAACGGAACACAAATGCCTGTGGAATATAGCCTAAAGGTACCGTCATACATGGCAAAATTGCTTGCAATTTCACTGGCAATTTGCTGGTTGCAGTGAAATCATGGACACATTGTTCTATTTTGTTGCCGCGTACAAATGGAACATTGTGTCCATGATTTCACAGCAACCAGCAAATTGCCAGTGAAATTGCTAGCAATATTGCTGTGTGTGACGGTACCTTAAGGTTTACTATACTTTTAAAAGGCCTTGACTTTCCTCTAAGAGTAGAGGCACACTAGAATGCGTGAAAATCGGAGTGTTTTTGATGCATGACAGTCATGTAAGTGCTTTCCGTATGGTCCTCCGAGTGTGGTGCGATAGCAATGAATGTGGTGTGACTGTGGTGCGAGTGTGGTCAGTGTGCAATGCTCTTTTAACATGGTCTTTCTCATGGTGTATAAACTGATAAAAGAGCAGATAGATAGAATAGCTAGATCAGTCTTAACAGTATCCACCTGTTACTTCCAAGCCGCCTATTAAGCTAATTGCATATTCACTGCACTGTCAAACAAACAGCCAATCACAGAAGCTCAAAGTCTGTGAGAGCCTCTGTGATTGGCTGTTGTAGTCAGACTGGATTTCCTCAATCTGGACAGTGAATCTGCTTGGTTGCTATACACATTAGTGTATGGTAACGAACCTGCCATCATAGGGTGTTAAATAAATAAATAATTAAGAAACGAAAGTGTGAGGCTTTGCAGCATTTTTTAAGTCCAGCCCAATGAAAGCAGACACTTGTGAGCTGCCACCCTCAGCTGCCTAATTTATCCTTGGCTGGCAAAAAAAATACATGGGCTCCGCCCTATTTTTATTTTTTTACAATGGGAAGAGGGACATGTCACACATCAAACATATTGAGAATTTCATAAGAAAAACAATGGTGTGCTTGGTTTTAACATAGCTTTATTTTTTAATGAGTTATTTACAAGTTTATGACCACTTATAAAATGTGTTCAAAGTGCTGCCCATTGTGTTGGATTGTCAATGCAACCCTCTTCTCCCACTCTTGATACACTGATAACAACACCGCAGAAGAAATGCTAGTACAGGCTTCCAATATCCGTTGTTTCAGATGCTGCACATCTGTATCTTCATAGCATAGAAAATTACCTTCAGATGACCCCAAAGATAAAAGTCCAAGGGAGTCAGATCGGGAGACTTGGTGGCCATTTAACTGGCCCACGACGACCAATCCACTTTCCAGGAAACTGTTAATGTAGGAATGCTCGGACCTGACACCCATAATGTGGTGGTGCACCATCTTGTTGGAAAAACTCACTGAACATGCCATCTTCAGTGCATAAACAGGTCAACACATCATCATGTAGCAATTTCAGATATCCAGTGGCATTGAGGTTTCCATTGATGAAGGATGGCTCCGCTATCTTTGTACCCCATATACAGAGCCAGAATGAGGTGTCTGGGGCCCACCAGAAAAATTGACTCCAGGGGCCCACCCACACTCACCCGGGCCCACCCATTCTTCAGCTATATGCAAATACCTGTTATCCGTTATACGTATTATAGTGTAGCGTGGACTGTAAAACACAGGCAGCACCTGCACATCACTGTGCGCTCACCATTACTGGGATGTACAATTACTGTAGTTTGCATTAAAGGGATTTGTTGGTGAAAACAAGTTATGAGCAATCCACAGGTTACGAAGGTGATCACTTATTTATTGGTGGAATCCGCACCATAAGAAGAATGTGGCACTTGAGTTTTTGGTGAGTTTTTTACCTCAGTATTTGTAAGACAAAACCAGGAGTGGAGAAATCAGAGGTAATGTTTTCTGCATTTCTCACCCTCTCTTGGTTTTGTCTTATAAATACTGAGGTGAAAATCACACCAAATGCTCAACTTGCTTTCTCTGGCGAACCTCTGTAAGGCAGGCTTCACATTTGCATTCAGCTCTGCAGCGTATGGTGCGCATACCCATACGCAGTGCCGAACTCAAACACTTTCATGTGAATGCAGCAGTGATTGTCTGCATATGTTCACATGAAATGTCACTGTGAGTGTGCCCCGCCACCCAATCAATGGCGGTAGCTGGGAGGCGGAGATCAGCGGCAGAGATCTCCTCCTCCCAGCCGCCGCCGCAGATCTCTTCCTTTCTGCCACTGCCGCTGGTTTAAAATAGCCGGCGGGAAAGCCAGCGGTGAAAACACTTCATCGCCGGCTTTCCCGCCCCGCTAATTCAAATGAACAGCTGATGCTGATCATTTGAATTAGCGGAGTGGGAAAGCCAGCGGTGAAATATTTTCACCGCTGGCTTTCCCGCCGGCTATTTTAAGCCAGCAGCAGGGAGGAAGAGGAAGAGAAGGAGGAAGAGGGAGGAGGAAGAGGAGGAGGAGGGAGAGGAGGAAGAGGAGGAGGAGGAAGAGGAAGAGGAGGAGGAAGAGGAAGAAGAGGAAGAAGAAGACAGATGCACTTTCATTCATTTTTTGTACGCGGCTGCTTGCATGCACATAGAGCAAGAACACAGCTACGCACAAAAAATGCAAAATTTTGCATTCGGCATGTGCATAAATTATGCACAGCTGAATGCAAACGCAGCTGAGCACATGTACACACAGGCACTATGCTTTCCTATGTTTAACATAGGAATGCAAAGTGCCTGCATCTTGCTGCGCTCAGGTACGCTGCGTTCACAGCGCACATCACGTGCAAATGTGAACCCAGCCTAACTGCATCTCTGCTGCTGTGTCTCAGGACAGGGAGGGGCTAAACATCCAAGTATTTAATATCTATTGGAAATAAAGAAGTTTCCACTTATTGATATCAGATAAAACAAATGACTGACCACAATCCACTCTACCAAGACCAATAATACCAGATAGAAGGCAGAAATACCCCCACACCGTGACCAGATCATATATTACCACCATATAGTGCCCAAATAATGCCACATACAAGGCACAAATACTGTCACACCATGACCAAAGCACATAATACCACCACATAGTGATCAAATGCTACCACATACAAGGTATAAATACTGCCACATCATGAGACCACATAATAATAATATTTATTCATTTATATAGCGCTATTAATTCCATAGCACTTTACATACATCAGTAAGGGTGCCTTCACATTTGCGTATGGGAAAGCAGCGTATGCTGCGTTCCCATACGCAGTTAAACGCATGCGCACTGCGGTTCCTATGTTTAACATAGGAACGCATAGTGCCTGCGTTTGCTGCGTTCGGGTGCGGATGCGGACGATATCTGCTCCTTCCGGTGTCCAGCATCCGCGCCCGGGACGCAGCATGTTGCATTTTTTGTGCGCTCAGGGAGCTTGGAAAATCGGCAAGCGTCCCCAAGCGCACAAAACATGCATTGTCTTCAATGGGTCCGCAGTGTTCAGCGCTTGACAGCGCTGGAGAACGCTGCGGACCCATTGAAAAATCTCCCGGTGGCCGCCGGTGATGTCACAGGAGCTCACCGACGGCCACCGGGAGATCAGCTGAGCCACTGCTGTCCTCCTCCTCCCCGCCGCCGGTAAGCACCGGGACCTGTCGGCGGGGAGTACAGCTGATCTGACAGCTGTTTGAATCTTCCCGCGCCGACATCTCTCGGTGTCGGCGCGGGAAGATTCAAACAGCTGTCAGATCAGCTGTACTCCCCGCCGACATGTCCCGGAGCTTACCGGCGGCCGGGAGGAGGAGATCTCCGGCGCTGAACTCCTCCTCCGGCCCGCCCCCGGACAGCGCCGATTGGCTGCCGGGCTCCCTAGTGATGTGTCCGCAGGCGGACATTATCCGCTGCGGACACATCATAAGACACTGCTTTTGACAGCGTTTGTGTCTGCATGCCATCAGCATGCAGACACAAACGCCAGTGTGAAGCCACCCTAAGGCTGTCTCTCTTGGAGCTCACAATCTAAATATCCTATCAGTATGTCTTTACAATGTGGGAGGAAACTGGAGTGCCTGGAAGAAACCCACACAAACACTGGGAGAACATACAAACTCCTTGCAGATGTTGTCCTTGGTGGGAATTGAAGCCAGGACCTCAGGACCCCAGCGCTGCAAAGGCTGCAGTGCTAACCACTTGAGCCACTGTGCTGCTCAAATGCTACCACATACAAGGTATAAATACTGCCACTCCAACAGGCCACATATTACCACCACATAGTGACTGAATAATACCACATACAAGGGACAAATACTGTCATGTCACGACCAAAGCACATAATGCCACCACAGTGACAAATAATACTAAATTAATAAAAATGTAAAAAAGCTCTGTATATTGGGACAGTCCACAGGTAATACAGTGATCACCAGTGACATTATACACAGGAGTTCTGTATATAGTGTACAAGTTGTACAGTCATCACCAGTGACATTATACACATATAAGCTGTGTATATAGTGTCAGTGTACAGGTAATGCAATGATCACCATTGATCATTATACACAGGAACTCTGTATATGGTGTCGGTGTGTGTGTATAGGTAATACATGTAGCTTCTCCCCCCACATTCCATAAAGCTTTTCCTCCCCATCCATCCATGTACCTTCACCCTCTATCCCCCCATCCATCCATGTACCTTCTCCCCATCCACCAAACCATCCATGTACCTTCTACCCCATCCATCCATCTTCTCCCCCCTTTTTCATGCCGCCCCCGTCCATCCAACCCGTTCTCACCCTTTTCCATGCCGCCGCCCCCCCCCCACTCATCCATCGCATTCTGCCACTTCTTCCAGGATGCCCCCTCTTCTAGGCCACCTTATTCATCCATCCCACTCTGTCCCCCCCAGGCTGCTATCTTCGGCTGTACCAGCGCCTTACCTGACTCCACACTACTGATCTCGGTAGGTTCTTCCTCTGCGGCTCCCGGTCTCCCGCTTGCTGGCACCGGGCACCCGGCAGCTTCTTCCTCTGCAGCTCCTAGTCTCCGGCTCACCGGCACCAGGCAGCAGGCACCTCAGCTTCTTCCTCTGTGGCTCCCGGTCTCCAGCACCAGGTACCAGCACCCAGCAGCTTCTTCCTCTGCGGCTCCCGGTCTCCGGCACCAGGCACCCGGCAGCTTCTTCCTCTGCTGCTCCCGACTCTGGCATCAGGTACACGGCAGCTTCTTCCTCTGCGGCTCCCAGTCTCTGGCACACAGCGGCACCCGGTAGCACCAGGCACCACCAGGCACCCGCACTGCCAGGCACTCGGCAGCACCACGCACTCGACGCAGGCACCCAGGCAGCACCAGCATCACCAACACCACAGCACCAGCACCCAAGGGACTGTACCACCAGGCACCCATAGGCCCGCAGCACCAGGCACCCAGGCAGCACCAGGCGACCAGCAGCACCAGGCTCCCGACGCACCAGGCGCCCGCAGCACTGGCACCGAGGAACCCGGCAACACCAGGCACCGGGCAGCAGCTTCTTCCTCTACGGCTCCCAGTCTCTGGCACCAGATACACGGCAGCTTCTTCCTATGCAGCTCCCGGTCTCCGGCGCCAGGCACCCGGCAGCTTCTTCCTCTGCTGCTCCCGGACTCTGGCATCAGGTACACGGCAGCTTCTTCCTCTGCGGCTCCCAGTCTCTGGCACACAGCGGCACCCGGTAGCACCAGGCACCACCAGGCACCCGGCACTGCCAGGCACTCGGCAGCACCACGCACTCGGCAGCGCAGGCACCCAGGCAGCACCAGGCATCACCAGACACCACAGCACCAGGCACCCAAGGGACTGTACCACCAGGCACCCATAGGCCCGGCAGCACCAGGCACCCAGGCAGCACCAGGCGACCAGCAGCACCAGGCTCCCGACAGCACCAGGCGCCCGGCAGCACCTGGCACCGAGGAACCCGGCAACACCAGGCACCCGGCAGCACCAGGCACTCAAGCCACTGGACCACCAGGCACCCGGCAGCACCAGGCACCCGGCAGCACCTGACACCATGGCACCCCACAGCACCAGACACCACCAAGCACCCAGGGGCCTGGCAGCACCAGGCATCCAGGGGCCTGGCAGCACCAAGCACCCAGGGACCCGGCAGCACCCGGCACCCAGGGGCCTGGCAGCACCAGGCACCCAGTGACCCTTGGCCCCAGGCTGGTGACGGAGGAGCCCATCTGTCAGTCACCAGCCTTCCTCCCAGGAAAAGCAGGGAGATCGCTCTGCCGCTGCAATGAGGAACCATCACTAATCATATCGGCAGTGCACCGATATGATTAGCGATACTACAGGACGGGGGACCCTCACCTCTCCGTACAGGGCCCAGGGGGGTAGAAGGCGGGGCTTGGGGGTCGTGGCCATCAAGTCCTGGGCCCCCCCGGGGATTCTCCCGATCCTCCGGTGGGCCAGTCAGCCCCTTCCCATATACCACACCATACCATCAATTTTTGTGTTCCAACAGTCTTGGAGGGATCTATCCACTGTGGGTTAGTGTCAGACCAATAACGGTGGTGTTGTTTGTTAAGTTCACCATTCACAAAAAAGTTTGCCTCATCACTGAACATAATGTTATGTATAAACTGAGGGTCCTGTTCCAATTTTTGTTTTGTCCATTCTGCAAATTCAGTGCGCCGATCTGGGTCATCCTCATTGAGATGCTGCAGCAGCTGAATTTGTAAGGGTGCCATTTATGAGTAGCTAATATCCGCCGAAGGGATGTTCAACTGATCCCACTCTCCAGTGACATGCGGCGAGTGCTACGCTATGGGCTCTTACTAAATGAAGCTAGGACAGCCCCTGATGTTTCTTCGTTAGGGGCAGTCTTCTTGCATCCACATTTTGGCAAATCCAACACTGAACCTGTTTCAAGAAATTTGGCAAGCAGTTTGCTAACTGTAGCATGGGATATGGGTGGTCTCGTAGGGTGTCTCGCATTGAAATTTGCTGCAATGATCCTGGTACTGCGTTCACTAGACATCAACACCATTTTTATCCGCTCCTCACGTGTTAAACTCTGCAGCATGTCAATGGCTGTAAACAAAGAGAAACTTGAAAATAACTTTATTCTTTCATAAGTTTTGTTAAAACCAAGCACACCATTGATTTTCTTATGAAATTCTCAATATGTTTCATGTGTCACATGACCCTCTTCCCATTGAAAAAAAGTAAAATGTTGGATCCAAAATGGCCAACTTCAAAATGGCCGCCATGGTCACCACCCATCTGGAAAAGTTTTTCCCCTCCCATATACTAATGTGCTACAAACAGGAAGTCGATATCATCAACCATTCCTTTTTTTTTTTGGTGTATCCATGTAAATGGCACACCCCGTACCTTGCAAGCTGGTTTTGTAACTTAAACCCCACCCCTGGTTGGTAGACCAGGGTAAGCTAAGAACATCTTCACTTCTAGAGTAAACCCATAACTGCACCCTTAAGGGGTGCAGTGGCTGACTATTTAATTTAATTATAGTTTACCCGAAGCACCAGGGAGTAGCCGCACCAACATTAGACATATTTGTACATACAATTTCTAAATAAGAGTCATTACACAAATATACCCTCCTCATCAGAGTGGCAGCAGTCTTGACCCTCTTACAGCCGGGTACTGCACATCTGACTCCTATTGATTAGATTTAATCTATTGTGGAGATTCCAGAAGTTATTCAGACACTGGCAGCAAGTTGTTGAATAGCTCAGATTGATTTTCTAGATTGCTGTTGCATTTAAAGGGGACCTGTCATGTCCTAGAGCATTTTATACTGTGCCCAGCAGATTATCCATCATGAAAATAGGGTTCTAGTAACCCCTGCGTGTGCCTAGAGTGACCCCACATGCCCGTGATATGAAGTTATATTCTGTGCACAGCTGGCCTCCTATTGAGTCATGGAGGCAGCTACTTGTGTCATGGTGGGGAAATGTCTCGCCACCACTCCGGCTGCTAATTCCGCCCTGCTGGATTCAAATCTCCTGCCCCTCCTCTGGCCCACACCACCAGGCAACCAGCAGCCCCAGGCACCCAGAGGCCCGCTGCTAGCCACTACAGGACTCCTAGCCAGCAGCAGCACAGATGGGATGGTGGAGAACTGTCTGGGACCCTTGGCCCCAGGCTGGTGACGGAGGAGCCCATCTGTTCAGTCACCAAACCTCCCCCGCTCCACTAACCCCCTCCCCTTTCCATACTCAAGCAGCGCTGTTCACCTGCTGCAGTCTGGCCTGGGGCGATGCCAGGTCTGTCCTCTGCAGTGCGATAAGCTCTGGCACCCGCTCAGGAAGGAGGCAGTCTCAGGGAGTGACGTCATTGCCCGGAGACTGTCCGACTTCCTGCGCACACACAACAGAAACTTGAAAATAACTTTATTCTTTCATAAGATATGTTAAAACCAAGCACACCATTGATTTTCTTATGAAATTCTCAATATGTTTGATGTGTCACATGACCCTCTTCCCATTCAAAAAAAGTAAAATGTTGAATCCAAAATGGCCAACTTCAAAATGGACGCCATGGTCACCACCTTCTGGATAAGTTTTCCCCCTCCCATATACTAATGTGCCACAAACAGGAAGCTGATATCACCAACCATTCCCATTTTATTTAGGTGTATCCATGTAAATGACACACCCTCCACACTCCTCTGGCCGGCACTTGCGGCGGCGCAGAGGAGCGGTTGTCAGCGGGCCACAGAACAATGCTGAAGTCTCGCAAGACTTCACTAATCTCGCGAGACAGCGGCACCCACGCCTGAGCAGTGTCGCGGGTGCCCGTGAATAGTGCGACTGTCTCGCGAGATTAGTGAAGCCTCGTTATACTTCAGCATTGTTCAGGGATTACTAGAACCCCCTTACATGATAGGTAACCTGCTGGGCATAGTTTAATATGCCCTGGGGGGGTGACAGGTTCCCTTTAATCCCGTTGCCAGCTTCTTGGGGGGGTAAATTACCGTAGGCATATCTAGTAATCAATAGGAAACAAAGCTTTATCACAGGACTTAAACATTTGTAAAAATGGATGCCTTTAAGTACTCTATTACGAATTGGGTAAAGTTTTTCAAAACATGTCCTACAAAAAAAAAAAGCAAACTCACTCCAAGTTTATACAATTCTCCAAAATTTGGCAGAAATTGATAATTAGTTTTAATTTAAGTTTGTCTTAGAGAATGCTGAAAAGTTTTTTTCTCTGTTTTGTTGGGTCTTGGTTTGGATGTGTTATTTAAACTGTTTGAAATTATATTTGTTATTGGATTTCTCTTTTCATAATAAAAAAAAAATAATGCTACGATAATGTTCATATCAATATTCTAAGCCATTGACAAAAATTATAATTGATGTAATTTGTTGTGGTCAAGCTTTCTAAGAAAAAAACATTCACCCTGGCACTGAATATGGTTGTCACTGTTATGTGATCAGAGGCCGACAATCTTAAAGGATCTATGTCGGCACAGTTTGACTGTTCAAACCAAGTACAGGCACTCTGTGCATCATGGTGGAGGCAATCATTTAAATATATCCTTTCACCTTGTTTTCCATCTATCTCCTCCCTTCACCGACTCTTGGAAGCCAGAACCATCAAAGAAAAGGGGGGAAATTAAGGGAAAACAAATAGGTGGGAAGGTGTATGTAAATGGTTGGCCATGGCATGATGCACGAGTGACTGCACTGGGTTTGAGCAGTTTCTGTGCTAACAAAGTCCCTTTAAGTAGGATTGATTGTGATAGTATTGAACTCAATAGACTTAAAGTCTACCTTCAACCTTAAAACGTATGAAATGTTTGTTCTGTTTGTAAATATGTTTTAATCCAGGTATTAACTTATCAATACAAAATGTATTTTATACTATATAATATACATCGAATCCTTTACTACATGTTATGTAACCTATATACCTTGTCATCCTGAGCACTTGTGTTTTATTTCCACTTTCCTTTGTAACTGATCTATATCAATATTTTGCATTCTGACCTCTGTAACCTTCCAGTCTTATTGTAACTATGATCCTTGGACTTCCACAGAGTATGTCTGCGTGTCATGGGGGCAGAGGTCAAGTTTTTTGCCATTTTCACAGACATGACATAATGTGTGTAAATAATAACAGAACGCCCTCGTCATTAAAGTAATAATCTTTTATTAACTGTATGATGGTCAGAACATTTTATTCTTAAAACATGCCTAACATTTTCAGTATATCATGTGTTAGGTTTGTGGAAAGATTTTTTTTATTCTATATGCAAACTTGGAAAAGGACCAACAGAATCCAGTGATATGGCCACTTCTTCATTTCCCGCAGGAAAACACAGCGCCTAATTCTCAAGATAGGTGGAGATCTGAGGTGGGACCCACATCTATCCATAAATAGCCACAAATATCTAAGAAAAGTTCACCCTTTTTAACTAGTATGTTCGCTACTCCTATTATATGGCACTAACACTGATGACTTGCAGCCTGCTTCTTACAACTATTTGAAGGGGTTGTCTGGTCTAAACTGATGATTCTGCATTCACGCTATGTGACTGCAGACTTATCAATCCTCCTAGCCCCCGCACTGTGTGCTTTGAGGATTTGCTCTTTCTAAGCTGGGAATGGACTGCAATGTGGTATGCATGCTCTCAGCAGCAACAAGACTAGTGGGTGCGACCTTGCTCAATGCAAATGTATGGAGCAGGCGAGTCTGACTGGT
The DNA here is from genome assembly GCA_033576535.1 of Allobates femoralis. Classification (NCBI taxonomy): domain Eukaryota; kingdom Metazoa; phylum Chordata; class Amphibia; order Anura; family Aromobatidae; genus Allobates; species Allobates femoralis. The sequence continues at coordinate 602,453,890 of JARQOC010000003.1, read as the reverse complement.
GGGCGCAGCCATCTAGTGGGTGCAGTCATGCTCCATACACTTCTAATAAGTGAGGCCAAGTCCACTAGTCAGGGGCTCTTGCCGCAGTGGCCAGGAATATGCATACTGCACAACTGCGGTTCCTTCCCCGATTAGAATCAGCAAATCCTCGCAGTGTGAGCGCTGGGAAGATTGATAAGTCTGCAGTTACACAGAGTGACTACAAATTATCAATTTAACTGGACAACCCCTTTAATTTAAATAGGCTCTACCCCAGTGACAGGTTTACTATAAACTCTAGCTATAATATTGCAAATAATGAATTCTATGTCAATAGTCAAAGTCCAAATACAACACATTCATCATGTTTCATCTCTCCTATATGCAAAAGGAAATGAATGTTACAGAGATGTAGTAGTGCTAGAAAATAATGTAGCAGAGATGTAGCAAAGGGAGAGATGTGGCACTAAATAGTGGCAGGACTACAAATACCTCAATATGATACTCCCCTCCAGGGCCGTAAGATATTCGGAACAGGGCTTTCTTGAGGCTTCATCATGGGGATCACAGGGACCGAGACCCAGCTCCGTGACCCTGGCGGTGTAATTAAAAGTTTGGTGTGGGTAGCTCTCTCTCTTAGGGATAGGGTCTGGCATGGAGGGTTCCTTCTGTAAAAGGGTGACTGAACCTGTAGATACTTGTTAATTTATACGTGAGCCACCCACAGGTTAACATAGTAACATAGTAACATAGTTTTTAAGGTTGAAGGAAGACTTTAAGTCCATCTAGTTCAACCCATAGCCTAACATGTTGATCCAGAGGAAGGCAAAAAAAAACCATGTGGCAACACTAAGCTCCACATTGGGGGAAAAAAATTCCTTCCTGACGCCAGATACGGCAATCAGACTAATTCCCTGGATCAACGCCCTATCAAAGAATCTAGTATGTATAACTGATAATAATATAGTTTTCAAGAAAGGCATCCAGGCCCTTCTTAAATGTTAGTAGTGACTCACTCATTACAACAGCATGTGGCAGAGAGTTCCATAGTCTCACTGCTCTTACAGTAAAGAATCCGCGTCTGTGATTATGATTAAACCTTCTTTCCTCCAGACGTAGAGGATGCCCCCTTGTCCCAGTCTCAGGCCTAAGAGTAAAGAGATCATTAGAAAGGTCTCTGTACTGTCCCCTCATATATTTATACATTATTATAAGATCACCCCTAAGCCTTCGTTTTTCCAAGCTAAATAACCCCAAGTTTAATAACCTGTCTTGGTATTGCAGACCCCTTAGTCCTCTAATGACTTTTGTCGCTCTTCTCTGGACCCGCTCTAGTTCAGCTATGTCTTTCTTATACACCGGAGACCAGAATTGTACACAGTATTCTAAGTGTGGTCGCACTAGTGACTTGTATAGAGGTAAAATTATGTTCTCCTCATGAGCATCTATGCCTCTTTTAATGCATCCCATTATTTTATTTGCCTTTGCAGCAGCTGCCTGACACTGGCCACTAAATGTGAGTTTGTCATCTACCCATACACCCAGGTCTTTTTCAGTGACAGTTTTGCCCAGTGTTTTACAATTAAGCACATAATTATACCTTTTGTTTCCTCTGCCCAAGTGCATGAGTTTACATTTATCCCCATTAAAGCGCATTTGCCATTTAGCAGCCCAAGCTTCTAGTTTACATAAATCCTCCTGTAATATAAAATTGTCCTCCTCTGTATTGATTACCCTGCAGAGTTTAGTGTCATCTGCAAATATTGAGATTCTACTCCGTATGCCCCCTACAAGGTCATTAATAAATATATTAAATAGAAGCGGGCCCAACACTGACCCCTGTGGTACCCCACTGTTAACTGTGACCCATTCTGAGTGTGTTCCATTAATAACCACCCTTTGTTTCCTATCACTAAGCCAGTTTTTAACCCACTTACACATATTTTCCCCTATCCCCATTGCCCTCATTTTATGTATCAACCTTTTGTGTGGCACCGTATCAAAAGCTTTTGAAAAGTCCATATACACCACATCCACTGCATTTCCTTGGTCCAGTCCAGAACTTACTTCTTCATAGAAGCTTATCAGATTAGTTTGACAGGAACGGTCCCTCGTAAAACCATGTTGATAATGGGTCATGAGGTTATTTTTCTTCAGATACTCCAGTATAGCATCTCTTAGAAAACCCTCTAGGATTTTACCCACATTAGATGGTTAAGCTTACTGGCCTATAATTTCCAAGTTCAGTTTTTGTCCCCTTTTTGAATATTGGCACCACATTTGCTATACGCCAGTCCTGTGGTACAGACCCTGTTATTATGGAATCTTTAAATATTAAAAATAATGGTCTATCTATGACAGTACTTAATTCCTGCAGCACTCTGGGGTGTATCCCATCCGGGCCCGGGGATTTGTCAATTTTAGTGATTTTTAGACGATGCCATACTTCCTCTTGGGTTAAGCAGGTGACATTTAATTGAGACTTTTTGTTATCACTGATCATATTGTCTGCCATGGGATTTTCTTGTGTAAATACTGTTGAAAAAAAGTCAGTTAGCATATTGGCTTTTTCCTCATCCTCATCCACCATTTCACCCAGACTATTTTTAAAGGGGCCAACACCATCATTTTTTAGTTTCTTACTATTTATGTAGTTAAAAAATATTTTGGGATTCTTTTTACTTTCTCTGGCAATGAGTCTCTCTGTCTCAATCGTTGCTGCCTTGATTTGCTTTTTACAAATGTTATTTAATTTTCTGTATTTATTTAATAATGCTTCATCACTACCTACTTGTTTTAATTCCCTAAATGCTTTCTTTTTGTCACATATTGCACTTCTTACCACTTTATTTAGCCATAGTGGTTTCCTCCTATTTCTAGCATGCTTATTTCCATAGGGTATATATTGTGCACAGGTCCTATTCAGAATGCTAATAAACATCTCCCATTTGTGTTGTGTACTTTTATGTCTCAGGACATCGTCCCAATTTATTGCACTAAGATCATCTCTCTAACCGTTGGAAATTTGCCTTCCTGAAGTTTAGTGTCCTTGTAGCCCCTCTACTACACGTCTTAGTAAAGGATACTTGAAGCTTATTAAGTTATGATCACTATTACCCAAGTGACCTCCAACCCGTATATTTGATATGCGGTCCGGCCTGTTGGTTAATATTAGGTCCAGCAGTGCCCCCCTTCTTGTTGGGTCCTGAACCAGTTGTGAAAGGTAATTGTCTCTCATAGTTTTCAAAAACTTATTACCTTTGCTGGAACTGCAGGTTTCTGATCCCCAATGTTGTGGCTATCAATGGCCGTGGCTGCACGTCAGTCTTCTTAGGGGCCAATGGTTGGAAGGCAGCAATGTTCTTAAGCCCTCTACGTGCAGGGCTGACCCCCAGGGTAGCAGGTGGTACCTGAGTGAGTTGGTAGTTGTGTTTCTGGTGCTTTTGATGTGTTAAGAAAATTCACAGAAACAGCGGGTTGCAGTCTTCAGTTCTTTTACTCAGTCTCTGTGTAACAGCCCGCTGAGCAGCTACTCACTGGTAATAGAATGGTACGTAACTGTCACCCCTTCTATGTTCTTTCCAGGTCATCTTACATGGCGCTTGCTTCGACCTTCCTGCCTTGCGCCTCGCCACACAGAGCTCTGAGCCAGTGACTGTGGGCTTTTACTAGGGGCTCTCCTGCAGTGTCTCCCCTTAGCCCAATGGTTGCCACCTTTTGAGCAATTGTGTGCAGTTGTCCACTGTGTCACTTTGAGAAAGACACAGCCTCCAGGTTGCTAGCTGAGCCTGATCTTCTCCACTAGTATTTTGAGTTCCCGGTGTCCCTTTCGACCTAGCCCCTCCACTTGACAATGGATGCGAATCCCAGGGGTGGATTGCTCACTTCCCATGCCTCTGGGACGCCCTCTTCCTCCCGAGCCACTTGGGTGATGTTCTGCTCTAGGGTTCGGCCTTAGGACGAGCTCCCCATTTGCTGCAGTCCTCTGGACACTTCTCAGGCGTATATTCTCTAGCTGCCCTCTAAAGTGACCTTGGTTTTCACGGTCTCTCCTCAGCTGTTCTACCACCTCTCCTCAGCTGGTCAACTCTCTCCTCAACTGTCTCTCCTACGTTCTAGATCTGTCCTGCTCTATTTATACCCTGTCACGTGTTCCGTGTTGTCATCCACGTATGTTCTTTCTGATCTCACTCCTCCGAAAGTGCTCCCTCTAACTCCCTTCACCACCCAACCCCACTACAATCGTTCCTAGTGTGCTTTGGGTGTCCCGGCACCGGTCTGTACTCCCCTTATAGTGAGTGGGATGCAGTACCTCTGTGGCGACTGGATCCGGAAGGGCACCACAAATAGGTGGAATCCTGCTACCTGAGCCTGGTTTAAAAGACCCATCTTGATAGTAATATTGATCTGTTTTCTGTTGCCATGGTAACATGATGCACAGGGCAGAAGAAAAGATCAGTCAGTCAGTGAGGGGAAGCACTGCAGTAGTAGTATAGGTGTGTGATAATATTAATCGGCGCGTCTTGTCCTTCTGCCACACATAAGACTGCATGTACTAAGAAACAGGTAACCTAGAAATACCACCTATGTATAAAATATCTGAGTTTAGCTTTTATTTTAGAGTTTAATATTTTTGCTTTGGGTGGAGTTCCATAGCTTTAATTGATTCTGTCATAGTACTATATAATGACTCCTAATAGTGCAATATAGGGTGAAGATCTCACCTCACAGCTCTTCTTGCATCTCCACTCCATCTCCACAATGTGATATAGGTATGGATGAAATCTAATTCACCTGTGGTCACACTTTTTGTTTGGATTGTAGTTCATTCCCCTATTAATTTTTGTAGCAGACAAGGAGAGAATGTCAGATTAGACCACAAAAATGTGAGATTAGACCACTACTACACATCTACTATGTCTTAATCCCAAATTATAGATTTTAATTAAAATGAAATATATTCCTCCACACACAGGAAGAAATACACTGAAGTGTTTCTTTAAAGCCTGGAGATAAAGCTTGATAACAGCCGTCTCTGTGGATGCTGACTTGAATGAGAAAATAGTAGGTGTGACACTGAGATCAGGAGAGAAGTATCACACATCACCTCATCACAACTACTATAAAAGTGCTACAATTACCTGAAACCAACTTCATTCACATAGCTAAGCTAGGAACCCTTATTGTGGTTGTCTTGAGAAGTAGCTTTTCCATGAAATGGGATTTTTTAGCATTCTTCATATTGTGCGGATTTTAATTTTGGATTTGAAGCACTGCAGCACATGTGTGTTACTGGTTCAGTATACAAAGGTTGTTCTGCAACTATGTTTTGGAGAAATTGTGTAAGCAATAGGAGTGATCTACGTTGTTGCTTTATTCACCGTAAATGGGGCAAAGCCGAAATCCAGGGCAAGAAGGAGTTGGATAATGCCTGGTACATTATGGTGTGGAGTTGGAAGCACTGCAGAAAACTTTACCAGTTTAGGTAAGATGAACTCAGCAAAAACACATACACTAGGGTTCACATACCAAAGTGAGGATCCAAAGTCCTTATATTATTTATATCTGTAACCTAACAATGAATACCAACTATCTTGTATGTAATATAAAGCATACATTTTGAGTGGTTCACACAGAGTTCAGTTTTTAACTATATAAGAATGTACTTTATCCAAGCAACATATTGTAGATAATTTCTAAACCACTCATTTTCTTTTGTAACATTTTAAGGTTTATTTCATGGAGTGGACCATTGCTGCAGGGAACATGACCACTGCTTTCCACAAATTCAGGCTTTTGAATTTCAGTACGGTGTACGAAATTACAGACTTCACACCGTCTCCCACTGTGACTGTGACCACAGGTAAGAACCTTGCTCAATGGACACTAGATTGGAAATCACAATTTGTGAAAATGGGGAGTCTGCTACTGGTTTACAGAATTTTAAGGATGTAGATTTATGCAGGAAAGATGTGGTCATAGAGAAATAGAGTAATGTGTAATATCAATTCTCTGTGCTTTCCTGCAGTCTGTAGTCCCTGGACAACTACTGGACAGCCAGGGAATCGTGGAAACCTTTATAGTACATAAAGTTAAAGGGAATCTGTCAGGTCAATAATCCATATGTAACTGCTATCATTTTCTAATTCCTTTCTCTAAGCTCTCTCTATTCATGTATTTCTATTATTTATACTTCCCTCTTATCCCCTGTAAACTAACTAAAAGATTAATTCTATCTGTTAATCACAGTGAGCTCTCTGCTGCCCACTCCCCAAGGAATGAATATTCATGCATCATTACACTGTCCTGCCCTCCTCTATTATCTGTCTGTTGTGTGACTCATTGTAGACAAAGCAGAAAGGAGGAGGTGTGGTGCTCTTAGAGAGCTTCATTGTGTGCAACGAGGTACATGTGCAGTTTTGAGATATTTTATATGTGATAATAGAACATTTGATCATTTGCTCAGCAGATACACACTTTACATGTCTGCAGGAAAACCAACCTTCACATAATAGAAATCTCTTACACAGTGCAGGACAAAACACCTCTCCCCTCCCAGCACAGAGTGGAGGGACCAAACACCAGCTTTGGTGGGTGTGGATATTGAAATAACACTTAACAGCAGCCGGACTATTCGGCTAAGAATATAGGACTAATAGGGGACTAAAGCAGGAGCTGCCTACAGGGTGTGAAAATGCTTATATCATGGAAACCAGAAAGTGTACAATAATGATTTTACATGTTTTTAAAAGGTCTGCCCAGGCACTATGTAAGGGTAATATTAGCATTATACTGAAAAATAATCTGACAAGAGTCACTTTAATCTATGTTTTAAGGTTTTAAAATGGCAGTGTTAATTAAAGAATGCAAATAAAGGACGTTTACACTAACCATAGAAATAGTAGCAGCCACCTTAATGGACTTCAGAACACCTGTTGCCCATCAGCTGTCACAGAAATAAGTATCTCTGTTAGGTAAATTCAAAGGTTTTCATCCCATTAAAAGGTCATCACAGTTGATGCGTTTCAATTGTAAAAGTCTTAATGGTAACCATTACGATTAACCTGTCAACTGACTCCTCCATCCCCTGTGATGACCTTTTAAGGGATGAAATAAAGAAGAAACCCTCTTGGGTTATGAATTAATGAGCAGACTGTATTGTGTGTAAAAGTGTGGGACAAGAAAAATAAAGACAAAAGAATCTTAAAAATAAGATGTAATACATTTAGGCTGTATTTATCGAGGGAACATCTACTGTAAATGTGCACAAACATTTCAATGAACTAGTGCGGATTTGACTGAATTTATGCTTTGTTTTGCATTTTTGTTTGTAAAGAAATAATTTACGTTTTCTGCATTTACCTTGAGCAAAGTGCCAATAGCCTCAGCAAGACATCCATTACATAAACAAATTCCTATGGCAGGAAATATTGAAGGATCTCCTGGGTATTCACGCACAGGAAAAACATGGTCAGGTTTACATATTGATTCCTCTTCCAACCATCACTCATTTCTTCTTTTCCACTTTAGGTTTAGGCAATGTCTTCATGCGCTTAATGACACAGTTTCCACATTTGTTGGTATCATGTTTTTCAACATCTTGGAGATGCCCTGCTTCAGCCTGAGAGAGGAAGAACAGTGCGTGGAGTGGCACTGGTGGGGAGGGTGAGTGTGTTTCTGATACTTGCCCAATCTGCAGTACATTTCTAGAGCTTGGTCTTATCAGTCACATTAGGCTATGTGCCCACTGTGCTTTTGTGCTGTGTTTTTTGTTTGCTGCGTTTCTGCAGCAAAGACGCACCACCCACAGTTTTATTATTAAAGTGTGTATGATTTACAAAAAGCTGTGCCCACGTGTGCATTTGTGGATGTTGCGTTTGTGCTGCAGAAATCGCCTGATTTATAAAAGTCCCTGTCAATTCACATGCCTATTTTTGGGCTGTGTTTGCCAATTGACTCCATTCTAACCCCCCCAAAAAAGCATTACAAACAGATTGGTATTCCCATAGTCCGTTTGTGATTCTCTTTTACTGCAATTTCCAAAGCAAAAAAACGCTCCAACACTCACTCTCCCCAGAGAGCCCACAGTGAGCTCGAGTGATCTCTTCCTCCCGGGCATCGGCAGGGCTGCGCGAAGTGACTTACAGGACCTGTGTCCCATGTGATTGAGGCTGTCACATGGTGGAAGGTCCTGGAAGTACCATTCACACAGCTCCTGCCAGTGCTTGGGAGAAAGACATCACCGGAGCTCACTGTGGGCTCTCTGGGGAGGATGAGAAAGTGTCTCTGTGTGTGGCTGTCTGTGTGTCCCCTTATTTGTGCTGCGTTTGTAATGTGCACAAACGCAATACGTGTGTGCTGCTACTTTTCACATTGGTTATTTTGCAGCTGACAAACGCAGCGCAAAAAAAAAACGTCCAGTGGGCACATAGCCTCATACTACTCGTAGAATGAACAAGCTTTAGGGCCGCTTTACACACACGCTAGCTTCTGTGACCAACTTCTGAACAGATCTCTGGTTGCAGTGAAATCATGGACACATTGTTCCATTTGTACACAGCCACAAAATGGAACAATGTGTCCATGATTTCATTGCAACCAGAGATCTGTTCAGAAGTTGGACACAGAAGTTGGTGTGTGTAAAGCGGCCCTTAGTAATATTCAGTATTATGTTGAAATGCATTTTCTTTCAATTATCTCTTTATCAGTTGTAAAAACAACGGCATGGTGCCAAAAGCAGAGTTTCACAATCCAGAGATCTTCAACTACAGCAACCCAGAAGACAGTCACACATCTACCCCTAAATTGCACAAACATGGACAAAGGGTAGAACTCCGCTCAGACACACACAATCTTCCCTCTCTCCCACCATCGCTAACAACCAAAGCTAAGTCAAGGAGAAGGAGGCTCAAGAAATTGCAAAGAGAACAAGCTAAAAGGGACAGCAAAAATATATTAAACAGACCATCGAGCAGAAGAAATATCTAAAAAACTGAATGGAAAATCCAAACTGTTCTCCATACACTGACAATGAGCTATTTATTAAAGAGAAAGAAAGTGCCTGACAAAAGGAACAGGAAGAAAGGAGACAGTGCACACATATGTACCTTAACAGAAAAGACTTGCTGGATGGAGATACTGTGACATTTATTCTAGACCGGAACTCACAAACTGAATGTTACGGGGTGGAGCGGCGCAGGATCCATCGTAGGGCATCACAGAAGATGGAACAGATGTGTAACATACATGGACAGCACTGGAGAAGCTGACTTCCTGCCACTACAACATAATTATTACATTTATAGATTGTACTTTCACTGACCATATAGTATTTTATTATCCTAGCTATACAAGGAAACCACAATTACAGTCTGTGACTACTGTGCTATACAAATACTTTTGGTATCAAACTGTTTTTGTGCTGTAATCTAAACCATAGGTAACTAATCATTGATACTCTTCATACTTCTGAGATCATGTAAAAATATTTTATATCCTCATATTGAATCATTTCCAGTTGTCCGCATTTTGTACACAGTCCCTTTTTTGTAATGGTATAGTATAAATGACCACTAAACTTAACATAACCAAAGTAAAGAAATAAAATGTATTTGTAACATGTGCTGTGTTCCACACCTGTAGCTATATAAGCTGGTGTTGTATGAAGTCCCCATGGCAATCCATGAGCCTAACAGACCTGGATACAGGGAGCATGTGCTATTTCATTTTGCTAATTTATTTAGGGAAAATTCTGTTTTTAGGTTTAATGGTCTGTTAAGGACAGAAATTCAGTCCTATAAAGGATATCATATCTGTATCAAGTTAGAAACACTGATGTGCAGGATATGCCAATATATCAAGTATGTACAGTGCTATGGAATTAATAGCGCTATATAAATGAATAAATTATTATTAAATTATTATATCAAGAGTACGTCAATAGAGGTTGGTATCCTTTTCATACGATCAAAATGGCATCCAATGATTGCAATCCAGTTTGATTAAAAGGTTCTAAGAGAAAAGGATCACAATTTCTTTTTATGGAACATGTCACTAGAACATACAAGAAAAGATAAGAGCTAAGTATTATGTCTGTTTATGAATTATGTCTGTTTAGTGAATTGTAGCAGACATTTACTTGCCAATAACCACTGAGAGGTGCCGAGGAGCTCTCTCATTGTGACTGTTCATGATTAAGATGAATCTGACACCAGGTTTTTGCTATCACAATGAAGAGGAGCATGATGTAGGGGCAGAAACCCTGATTTCAGTCTGATGTATCACTTTTTGGGTAACTATCTGCACTTTTGATAAAACCCCAAGTTCTCTGAATGTTGAGCCCTTTATAACTCCACCCACACCACTGATTGGCAGCTTTCTGTGTATACTGTGCATAGCCAGAAAGCTGCCAATCAGTGGTGGGACTGGGTTTACATGGTGCTCATGAAGATGGAGGACTACATGGCAGAAGGTTTACTAGTCTTTACTGATAATTCCCTGCAGTGATTTTATCAAAATTACAAGTATCTCAGTAAATTTAGGTTACATTCACACTGTGCGTTTTTACTCTTTGTGCTACGTTTTTGTTGCAATTCTTCAAATAAAGGATGCTTTTTTTTAAAAAAACCCAAACAAAATGGATCTGTTTTTTCATCCGTTTCTGACTGCTGTTTTTTTCCCCATTTTGAAGGGCTGCTATTAGAAAAACATAGAAGAAAAACACAACAGAAATTGACATGTCCTTTTCCAAAACGGAGCCTCCCAAAGAGAAAAAACAAATCACTTTAGAACAACACAGTCTGAATGGCAAAAATGAAAACCCATAGACTTTGCTGGGATGTCATTTGAGGGATCCGTTTTCTGCAGTGCACTGCAAAAAACTGATCATAAAACGCACAGTGTGAATGTAGCCTAAAGTTCACATTATACTACTCTCAGATTAGTTGTCAAAAACCTGGTGAGAGGTTCCTTTTAAGCTAAAAAAAAAGAGTACGTCAAAGTATTATAGTGGATCAACATCTCTTATGGGCCCTTTACACGCCGCGACAGCAGGCTGGATACATCCCGCTACAGGCTACAAATGTAGCTTGTAGCGCCAATGTAGCCCGTCGTAGCGGCGTCTGAAGACGTGACGCTACAGCCGGCAACAGATACATCTGTTTCCTAGCTCTGCTCGACAACTGATGGCTACATCGCCGATTGTAGCGAGCTGTATCGGCGTGTAAAGAAGCACCGGAAGGGAACTCGGGACAGCCTGCAATGTAGCTAAGGCGTGACCCTGGCTCCGTGTTACCGCGCCCCATGTGCGATCATTGGTGGAAGCTGCTGCATGACGATTGGTAGTCGCTGCATAGGGAGGCATATTTAAGGAGCTGACGAGTCACACTACACAATCGCTCGAGCGTGCTGTATTACTCAGCCTCCTGCGTTGCCTGCCCAATCAGGATGTTATTGCTTCGTCCTATCAGCGTACGGACGGCTCGTAATCCACAATTGTGGCCCATGCACCAGTGTGCTGGCCCCTTGCTGGCCCACCAGGTCCGCCCATAGTAGCTGGTTATAGCGGTGTGTAAATGAGCTACAGCTGGCTACTTGAGACACCCGGCGATGTAGCTAGCTATAGATGTAGCGTGGCGTAGCGCACCTTGTGGCGGCGTGTAAAGAGGGTGCGTTGACCGTTTGTAACCGTTTGAGCGTGCTCGTGCACGTGAAGTAGCGGGATGTATCCAGCCTGCCGTCGCGGCGTGTAAAGGTACCTTTAAGGTACCGTCACAAGTGCAATATTTGCTAGGCAATTTCACTGGCAATTTGCTGGTTGCAGTGAACTCATGGACACATTGTTCATTTGTACACAGGCAACAAAATAGAACAATGTGTCCATGATGTCACTGCAACCAGCAAATTGCTAGTGAAATTGCAAGCAATATTGCCGCGTGTGACGGTACCTTTAGGGTGCTTTCACACTAGCGTTTTTGCTATTTGCGTCGGTATCTGTCGAAATCCTGATGCGCCCTGATCAGGCATGTATCCCTATAGTTAACGGGGGGCCGCATGGACATCATGTGGCATCAGGATTTTGGCGGATCCGCACAACTGTGTTGTTTTGACCTCCTCCGTGAATGCAGAAAATTACATTTTTGCAACACAGTAAAAGTCCTGATGTGTCACGATGTGGCAAAACAATGCATTGTTATCAATGGTGTATATATCTCTCTCCCTCTCCCTGGAACCCATCATACTAACATATCCCATTCAAAAGCCCATTTCTAAAACATAACGTAGCACAGGTCAGGACAAAAAAAGCATGCAGAACCAGATACAAGTGCAGCATTTTTTTCCTGATCCTGTGCCTCATCAGACAAATAAACGCTGCGGTTCAATTCATTTTTACATGCGTCAGCGGATGCTGATCAGAACGCAATGAAGTTAGCAGTTTAGTAAAACTTCAGAAATGCCCCCAGAACAATTAAAAAACTCCAACTGTCCAACAATGTCTCTGATACATGAGAAAATAGCTGTTAATGTCAGAAAATACATATAAATACACCTGACTAGTCTGGGGCTTTCTTCACTGCAAATAATCTGGCTTTACATGCTGTAATCACACATCCCTGGGAATGATTGATAACCTCCTGACTCTCTGCGTCTTCTATTCATGAATGCATGTGATGAATTTAATTTCTAGGCACAGGAGAAGCAGTAAAGGCCCAGTCTCACACAACGACGCATCAGCGATCCCGATAACAATATGCAGAGATCGCTGGTGCGTTTTTTACACATCGCTGGTAAGATGTCAAACAGGCATCTTACCAGCGATGTGAAAAACGACACAGTAGCGATCCAGAATTATACCGAGGTCGCTGTGAATTTTCTCTCCATAGTGTAGCATTGAGATCGTTGCTCATTATCTTTGTCAAACACAACGATGTAGCGTTCCCAGCGGGAGCACAACGACGCAGGAATGACCCAGATAGTAAAGAAAGGGGGATAACTTTATTTCTCTTGTTATAGTTTAATAGTTAAAAAGCACTTAGTGACAAATGGTGATATGGTGAAAACAGTTTTACAAAGACTTCCCACCCCCCAGTTGTAAAACTGTTTGCACCATATCACCATTTGTCACTAAGGCTGGGGTCACACACACAGATATCTGGGCAGATATTGGTCACAGATCTCTGGTTGCAGTGAAATCATGGGCACATTGCTCCATTTGTACACAGCCACAAAATGGAACCATTGTTCCATGATTTCACTGCATCCAGAGATCTGTGAACAATATCTGCCCAGATATTCTGTGTGTGTGACCCCAGCCTAAGTGCTTTTTAACTATTAAACTATAACAAGAGAAATAAAGTTATCCCCCTTTCTTTACTATATTTAATACTGAATAACTTAATAACTCGTTTGTCGGTGAAAATATTAAAAGAAATGACCCAGAGCAGTGTGTAATGATCAACGATCTCACAGCAGGGGCCAGATCGTTGGTGCGTGTCACACAGAACGACATCGCTGTTGCATCACAGATTTCGTAACGCAACAGCGATCCCAATAGCGATCTTGTTAGCGATCTCTTTATGTGTGACAGGGCCTTAAGTCCTGAGCATGTCAATCATGCCCAAGGGGTGTGATTACAGCATGTAAGTTCCCCACCTCTACAGACTAGTGGGTTACATTGGTATACATCTGACAGGTGCTCTATAAATGGAGTGTCCGAGGTAAAAAAAAGTTATTTGGTTGTTAGAAATGAAAATAATTTACTAATATGATCCAGCCCGAGTGTCATGGTCACAGTAACTCCACTTCCGGCTTAATTTCAAAATATCAAATGTCTTCCTTCAGTGCTTGGCTGGTAATATGTATAATGGGGGCGGGATGACTAGAGCATGTCATGAGCTAAGACAGTCCACTCTCTACCCCTGCTAGAATGAAAGTGGTTTAGCTATTGATATGAGCCAGCTCCCTTCATACACGCCGAGGGGAGGAAGCACTCTTTATCTCGAATCTGGACTTTGTGGCGGTATTTAGAAAGGAGGTCTATTAAAAAGTTGTATACATTTTTTATATATTTTTGTAACAACCAAAACACTTTTTTTCCTGCAAAAAAACCCTTAAATATTATTGAGTAAAGAAGACATATAATTTTTCTTTGGAGTGTTTTCTTATGCAGCAGAGCGATCAATCCACTGACAGCACTTCAGTGACTTAGGATGGGACATTCATGCCACTGTTTAGGGGGCAAGAAGTTTGCCGGAGGGACTGAAGAGGAAGAACTTCATATATACCATATACTGTGCAGTAAAAGAAATCTTTATGGTTATCAGAACCATAACTACCAAATCACAGTGCATACATTGTATATATTATATCTACTATTAATAAAAACGCAGTTATCAAATCTGCTAAAAACAAAGAAGACTTTGTTTTAAAGTATAAGTTACTATGTGAAATTGGCATCTGACTGTGAAGATCTTATAATCCACAGCCCAAACTGTGCAATCATTACAAATATGGCAAACGAGTCTTGGAGAACACATATGTGGGTATCACTAAAGTGCATTTATTACAGAGCAGAATACCTAGTATGTGAGGTGCACTACACTATACACCATAGAAAGGTACTTGGGGCATAAAGACATTCAGTGCTGAAACAGCTCTACTATCTACCCCCCAAAAAACAAAATCAGGCCTTTCTATATAGGCAAACAGTACCTAAACACTACTAGCCTGCTGCTCCTAATTGAAGGGAATGTGTCATTTTTAAAAATTGACTAAATGTATTTAAAATAAATGTTTTGGGTTTTTTATAGGGGGAATGAGCAGTGGGGTTGAAGGTTTAAAGGGAATGTCATGTGTAATAGTGCTATTAACCTGCAGATATGGGGTTAATCTGCAAATTAATAGAGTTTGATACTTGCCTAGCACCTGCACATTGAACCCCGCTGTTGGAAGGAAATGAACTTCAATCCTTCCGGCAGCATTAGGGTGGAAACACACTGGCGTGAAAAAAACCTGGTCCGTTTCTCATCCAGGAGAGTTGGAGGAGTGACATCCGTTTTTTGATCCGTGTGGCTTCTGTGTGTTGTCTGTGTGCAATGTGTTTTTTTTCTCAGCAGCTATTTACTGTATAATCATTTACAGGAACATTTTACAGTGTTCTCAGCTACAGAATGATAATGCATCAGTGAAAAAATGGATGCTTCTTGGATGGTCCATGTGCTGTCTGTGATTTTGTCCAACCCATAGACTTGCATTGGCGAGTCTCGACCGTGACTCGCATACTGTCGCAGCATGTTGAGATTTGTTTCTCGTCCGTTATCCGGATGAGAAAAAGCGTTCTACACTCACCAATGTGCTCTCGGACATTGAATAACATTGGTCCAAGTGCAATGCAATAAAATCACGCATTGCAGTCATCTGACTTTCACGCCATTGTGGCCGTGCCCTTAATGTTTCAGTCACAGGGGCGGCACTGGTGCGGCTTCAGTCACGGCTCAGTGTAAGGAGAGTGGCAGCTGTAACTGCACCCTCCCACACTGTTTGACAGCCGCTCTGCATTAGAACCAGCAGTCAGTCAGTGTGAGAGGCTATGGTTACAGCTGCCCCTCTCAAAACAGAGCGGTGATTGAACCCGCACCGGCGTCTCCACCAAGACTGAACCCAAAACGCTGTCTGGAGGATTAAAGTTCTTTCTTTTCCTTACATCAGTGAGGTTCAATGTGCCGGTGCTGGGCAGGTTTCAAGCATGTGCCTACGACAGAAGGATGGTGGCAGTGTATAGCGGCACAGGTCATGCTTAGGCCTCACTCCAACCTCTGTATTTAAACACATACGTAAAAAAATGTTATAGGTGTCATCAGTGTTTTGTCATAAATATGCGGTCCATGGCCCGTTTTTACTATCAGTTGTCATCAGTGTTTTTCATGGATGGATCATTAAGTTCATTAATGGAAAAGCGTCCCCTATCTAATGCAATGTTAAACACGCACAGCACATGGACGACACATGGATGCTCTGAGGGTATCGTTACACCTGGAGACATCGTTGGAGATATCGAAGGCGACGCACGGGAGTGCACACGTATTTGGCACCCCGCCAGCGTCGCCATCACGTGTTTACACGTAGCGATCTCTCCGGCGACGCTTTGGCGATGTTTCAGGCAACATCGCTGTTGGGGTGTCTAGAAACCCAAGCAGCGATCCTGTAACATGGGAACCTATGGCTCCCATCGCCTGTAACATCGCCAATCGCAATGTTACACATCGCCTGAGAGTGGTCGCCTGGTTTCACAGCAGCGCTGTGAAACCAAGCGACCACTCTCAGCCAATTTTACGGCGAAAAACTGCTGCGTCACACGGAGGATCTCGCTGGCGATGTCGCTGCAGATAGGCCACACCCCTGTGTCGCCTGCGAAATCGCCGGTGATGTCTCCAGGTATAACGGTACCCCAAGTGTTTTTCACAGACCCGTAGACTTGTCATAAGTACTGCCGGAAAAAAAATGGACGACTCTGTGTGCTTTGCAGACACAAAATCTGTGTAAAAACACAAACCCGTGATTAGCACCATAGATTATAATATGTACGTGCTGTATCTGTGAAAAAGAGGATACGACACGTACGTGCCACACAGACATGTGAATGAGGCCTTACTTTGTGAGCAGCCAGATACACATGAGCTGACAGGGACCTTGTGATATTTAATCAAGTGAGGCAAGGTGACACTTCACTGAAGTGAATGACCTGGTTGGTCAGCCTGCAATCACTATAAGGGCCATGGCGGAGTGTACATCCACCAGGGAGCGCTGTGATGACCGCTTCCAGCAGTTCAGTGAAGTACCACCTTACTTCCAGCTTGATTTGTACAACATCGCTGCCCCTCTTATCTCCCGTGTGCCTGGATGCTTATTACTGATTTTCAAGGCAAACAAAAGTTGCTCCCTGTAATGAATAATAGAAAATATGAAAAATTATAATTTAAAGTGGGTTTGTAGTTACATAAAATATGTGCTTTACTCACCTTCCCCTGGTCCACTGCTGAGTTTCCATTGCTGGTCGCGGTGTCTGTTATTGTCTGCAGTGTTGAGCCAATAAATGAGCTTATCGGTCTCTGTATGAGTCTTTGACTTGAGTCCCACGGAGCCGCTGAGCTCATTGATTGCCTGCAGTGCTTTCTACATGTCATCAGTGCTGCAGAGAACACAATATACCAGGAGAGACCCAGCGTTGGCTCTCGGGAGGATGAGTAAAGCAAAGTTTTTGGTTTTTAAAACAAGCTGCGCTCATGGAAAGAGTTTTCCTGAAAGCAAAAAACCCTTTACTCCATCATATTTTCTAGAATTTAAAAAATAAAAATAAGTCATAGAAAAAAAAAATCGTTTCAGAGTATATATATTCTTTAAAGACACATTCCCTTTAATAATGAGACATCAGGACACTTGTGGAGCATGTTAAAATAATACAACAGTGCAACAATAGGGCAGCTGAGCAGGTATGGCACATCTGATCAAAAGGTGGAATACAAGTTTCATAATACATAGTGAAGATAAAATAAATAGTATATAAATTGTTTATATCTATCTTAGGCCCCTTTCACACTAGCTCTTTTTGTCCGGATCCAGACAAAAAAACGTATCTTCCGAGGGTCCCGCCTAACGGCAGCACTTGTGGCACACTTATGACAAGCCCAATGCATTGTCTATGGCGCAGGTGCGAAAAGTGCGGTTGCGGCAGAAGCGGCCGCAAAAAAAACGCGGTCACCAGCAGTTTTTTCGCGGCCACAACTGCCGGAACCGCACTTGCTGCACCTGCTGCACACTTACCGCAAGCCCCATAGACATTGCATGGGGCTTGCCACAAGCGTGCCGCAAGTACGGCCATCAGGCGGAAAATGCGGCAGATGCGTTTTTTTGTCCGAATCTGCCACATTTTCATAAAAATGCCAGTGTGAGAGCACCCTAAGTTTCATTTATGCCTTAAGACCTCATAGAACATTTGTGTGAAGTAAACCGATTTCTACATCCATTATAACTATTCTACAGTTGTGGCCAAAAGTATTGACAACCCTGCAATTCTGTCAGATAATACTCAGTTTCTTCCTGAAATTATTATCTTCACTTAATTTGTCTTAAATGAAAAAACACAAAGGAGAATGAAGCAAAAAGCAAAACATTGATCATTTCACACAAAACTCCAAAAATGGGCCAGACAAAAGTATTGGCACCCTCAGTCTAATACTTGGTTGCATAACCTTTAGCCAAAATAACTGCGATCAACCACTACCGGTAACCATCAATGAGTTTCTTACAATGCTCTGCTGGAATTTTAGACCATTCTTCTTTGGCAAACTGCTCCAGGTCCCTGATATTTGAGGGGTGCCTTCTCCAAACTGCCATTTTTAGATCTCTCCACAGGAGCTCTATGGGATTCAGGTCTGGACTCATTGCTGGCCACCTTAGAAGTCTCCAGTGCTTTCTCTCAAACCATTTTCTAGTGCTTTTTGAAGTGTGTTTTGGGTCATTGTCCTGCTGGAAGACCCATGACCTCTGAGGGAGACCCAACTTTCTCACACTGGGAAATTTTATGCTGCAAAATGTGTTGGTAGTCTTCAGACTACATAATGCCATGCACACGGTCAAGCAGTCCAGTGCCAGAGGCAGAAAAGCAACCCCAAAACATCAGGGAACCTCCGCCATGTTTGACTGTAGGGACCGTGTTCTTTTCTTTGAATGCCTCTTTTTTTCTCCTGTAAACTCTATGTTGATGCCTTTGCCCAAAAAGCTCTACTTTTGTCTCATCTGACCAAAGAACATTCTTCCAAAACGTTTTAGGCTTTCTCAGGTAAGTTTTGGCAAACTCCAGCCTGGCTTTTTTATGTCTCGGGGTAAGAAGTGGGGTCTTCCTGGGTATCCTACCATACAGTCCCTTTTCATTCAGACACCGACGGATAGTACGGGTTGACACTGTTGTACCCTCAGACTGCAGGGCAGCTTGAACTTGTTTGGATGTTAGTTGAGATTCTTTATCCACCATCCGCACAATCTTGTGTTGAAATCTCTCGTCAATTTTTCTTTTCTGTCCACATATAGGAAGGTTAGCCACAGTGCCATGGGCTTTAAACTTCTTGATGACACTGCGCACGGTAGACACAGGTCTTTGGAGATGGACTTGTAGCCTTGAGATTGCTCATGCTTCCTCACAATTTGGTTTCTCAAGTCCTCAGACAGTTCTTTGGTGTTCTTTCTTTTCTCCATGCTCAATGTGGTACACACAAGGACACAGGACAGAGGTTGAGTCAACTTTAATCCATGTCAACTGGCTGCAAGTGTGATTTAGTTATTGCCAACACCTGTTAGGTGCCACAGGTCAGTTACAGGTGCTGTTAATTACACAAATTAGAGAAGCATCACATGATTTTTCTAACAGTGCCAATACTTTTGTCCACCCCCTTTTTTATGTTTGGTGTGGAATTAGATCCAATTTGGCTTTAGGACAATTCTTTTTGTGTTTTTTCATTGAAGAAAAAATTAAATGAAGATAATAATACCAAAGAATTTGTGATTGCAATCATTTTCAGGAAGAAACTGAGTATTATCTGACAGAATTGCAGGGGTGTCAATACTTTTGGCCACAACTGTATGTACAGTCACAGCTAAATTCCTTCCAACGTACTTTTCTTCAATGGAAAAAAAGATTTTGGTCTCATTTTAATCAGATTCCTCGTTCTTTCCCCATGGACTAGTAAGTCAGTCATGTCAGACCCAGACCAGCAGCGACATTTTCTTTTCATATGAGCGGACGACTGATGTATCTAGAATTACTAGTTTCCATACACCTGACTGATGTGCCTACAGTGACACCTGGTGGTTATGTGTGAAAACTACAGTTAACACAGGTGTAATAGGTAATAAAATACCTCAGATTTACCATCTAACGAGCAAATAAGTGTTCAGCCTAGTGCAAAGGATAACACAATATCTTCTCTACTTGGCTTTCTCTAAGCTCTGAATTTGATTTTGTGAGTCTGTGTTTTGTATAGGAGCAGGGACTGTCAGGCTTGTGTCTCTACCGGATGAATTAGGAGACATAGGGGTTATTCCTCTCGGGCTGAATCCTTGGCCCACAGCGGCAGGTCTCACAGATGGTACAGCAATGGCTAGGGAGATGTGAGAACTGAGGACTGTTTTACCTTTAGGTTCACGGGTAGTATCTCTAGATCGTGACCTTTGGGGCCTCTCTTGTCTGGGGCTTTTGGCCCCACAAGGGGACGGGCTTCGACTCTTCTGCCGGGAGGAACTGGGAAGGATAAGGTCATGCAATCGTGCAAGTGCTGGACTTCTGCTTCGTGGGGAGCGCGCATTTGCTGGGCTGGGACTGCGAGACTTGTGCCGGAGAAGGACTTGAGTGCTGTTATCTTCATCAGAACTGGACTCTAAACTGTCAGAAGATGATCTCGGCTCCGAGCCTTGAAAAGTGATCTGGGGCAAAGAATTACAGATAGAGAGGGGAACATATTCACAGTTTCTTAAAGAACAACAATAATCATACTGTAATATATGGGAAGAATATAAATGCGAACTGGGACTACACAAAAGGGGGACTCACCTGAAAGGGCTCTGTAACCCCAATTAGGGTGCTCATGTTGTTACTGTAGTAGCCAAGAAGATATTCACCCTTCCCTTTGGGAAGTGATTCTTCACTGAACATTACCTGTGGTAACAATAAATAGATTTCAGAGCCATCATGGCAGATAATATTGTATGATCCCATTGTTTTTGCTGAATTACTACTAAATGTGCGAGGTGACAACCTGTTGCTGGTATCTTTCTCCATCAGCGTCATCCTCTGTTTTCACCCACACATAAGACACGTAATCTTTATGATGTCGAAACCCAACCTGAAAATAAGGCAGGACAAGATGTAAAACCATTGGAGTTCATAGAAGTATTAGACCATTTAGTGCTCCACACCTTATAAAGTCCTATCCAGTCCCAAGAACTCTTCATGTAAATGGGAGACCACTTGTAGGTGACATGGGCATCAGCAGGCACCTCCCACTCATCACGTACCCGAAGGTCAACAAGTGGGGCAGCAAGAGAGGTGGAAAACTGAGAGAAAAAACAGTAGTAAGAATGTGATCACATGGAGTTTATATTTGCTGAGTTTTTGGAGTAGAAACTTAATAAAAAAAAAATAAATTTATTGGAAAATAGGAAAGATAACACTATGAAAATTTTGCAAAAAAGAAAAAACTATCAGTGTAAAGATACCCAAAGGAAAATTTCTCCAGCATATTCATTGACTTCTGCAGATCCCATTCATACAAACAGGATTGTTGTAGAAATTTAGCAACAAATTTTTGAATATACTCTAAATGTAAAAAAGCAAAACTATAAATCTCACATTGCGCTCGGCCCCTTGTTAAACAAACAGGCAGTTTTGACCTGTGAGTTTTTCCTCAGCATGCTGTGACTGTCTGCGAGTATCTGATTACTTGCACCCATACAAGTCTAAAGGGCCTGTCACACGCGTCAATATCGCCTGCACGATATCGGCTGCACGTGACGTTGCAGCGATATTGACGCGTGTGACATACTGAATCAACCAGCGATAAATCGCTGGTTGATGATCGCCAGGTTTTAGAATCTATCCTAAAACCTGGCGATTGTCGCCCGGTGTACACGCAGCATCGCTGCGTGTGACACCGGGAGTAGCGATATTCCAGCTCCCAGCGCCTCTCACAAGCGCTGGGAGCTGGTATCCAAGGTACACTGCGGGTAACTAGGCAGCGCGCGCTGCCTAAATACCCGACGTGTACCTTAGTTACCAGCCTCCTCCGCTCACCGGGTGAGCGGAGGAGGCTGGTAACTAAGGTACACGTCGGGTATCTAGGCAGCGCGCGCTGCCTAGTTACCCGCAGTGTACCTTGGAGACCAGGCTGCTCCCGCTTTCAGCAGGCTGGCAGCGGGAGCAGGACATCGTGGAAACGATATTTAAATCGTTTCCATGATGTCTCTGGTCAATTGATCGCTGGTGAGTCTGTCTGTGTGACAGCTCACCAGCAATCAGCCGTCAATGTCGTCAGCGATCAGATCGCTGACAACATTGACGCGTGTGACAGGCCCTTAAAGGTGCGAGTGAAACATCGCACCTCACTCGGCAGACAGGCCGGCAATGGAGAAGGTGGGAAAGTTAATCTCTCCACTCCTCTGCACCAGTGATCCAATCACAGGATTGGATCAGCGACACATGACACTCAGCTCCAGCTTGCTGTAGCCTGAGCCGAGGGTCATTAGCAAAACGCATCCGATGCCCTATGTTAGCATGTCCCTACGTTAATTGTGATACAAACTTTTTGCAGCTACTAAGATGTAGCATGGTAGTGATATATAATGAGTGAATGCAACTATTCAGGTGTAGACATTTCCTGGACACTGATCCAAATGAATGGAGGCTGTAATCCTCATCTACACTGATGTTATTTGAGTGGAAATGTGAACAGTTCCTCAATAAAAGCTTATCTGGAACTCTTATGGCAGAAAAGGAGAGTCTAAATCCATAATAATGCCCATGGTTCAATGAGAACCAAGATGGTATGTGAGTGCCCACATTCCTTTGTAGCTGTTATATCTAGCCTAGCTCCCCCTAAGATATGACTCAGACATATATTGGACTTATAATTAAATAACTGTATGCGTAGTGTAAATCCCAACCAGACAACTGCTGTCCTCGCAGGCAGTTTTGCTGAACTGAACTTGCAGCACTATACCGACTTATGGTGCTGTAACTAAAATTGTAGGGACTAGGTGTTACAGCCAGAAAAAAGATAGTAACAAAAAGTAGAATATACACCTCCGACTGAGAACTGCCTAACCTATCTTTAATTATTATTCAAAAACCATAATATGATTATGCTCATTTAATCCTATGCAATAGCCTAAAATGGTATAAAACATTAACCTCTACTCTAGGCTCTACAAGGATTCCTCATAATGTTGGGAGAGGATACCCTCTCTCTGTATTCATGGTGTCTGGTGTCCACAAGTCAGCAATGATATTAATTTCTGTCATATGATATTGATTGCAATCTTACCTTTATAGAGAAAATAGCAGATACAGGTTTGTGGTCACTCTCTGTGTACTGCATATGGGATCCATAGCTGAGCAGTGTCACTGACAGGCCAGCAGACATACTGCTGCTCGTGTCTGACTTTGAAATCTGATTTTTCATTTTCCATAGAATTCGGTCAGTCCATGCAGGTTTTCTCTTTTTAGAACTGAATATTGCATGAATATAGATAAACGATAAGTCTATTATACAAGGTAAGGTAAAAGGCATTGTCCGGTGTTAGGTTATCAATATCGGATCAGAGTGGGTCCAACACCTAGCACCCCCCACCGATCAGATGTCAACTCCAGCAGCAGTTGGATGTAAACACTTATTGCAACTGCAGTGTGCAGGTCCAGCCAGTGTGTTGCAGATGCTGCATTGTACTTGTGCCATGCATAGGGGACGTGTGCCATGCAGTAGGGGGCGTGCACAATGAAGTAGGGGGTGTGCGCCATGCAGTAGGGACATGCGCATGCAGTAGGGACGTGCGTCATGCAGTAGGGACGTGCGTCAAGCAGTAGGGGACATGCGCCATGTAGTAGGGGGCGTGCGCCATGCAGTAGGGGGCGTGCCATGCAGTAGGGGCGTGCCATGCAGTAGGGACGTGCGCCATGCAGTAGGGGCTATATCCAATATAAGGGGGCCATATCCAGTTTAAGGGGCTATTTTAGGATGTGGGCTATATCCCAGGATGAGGGACAATGTACCAGGATGAGGGGGCTATGAGGGACATATACCCTATATGATTTGTTAGACGGACACTGGCATTATAAGACGGACTCCATTAACATTAAAAAATATTTTTTTCTGTATTCCTTCACCAAATTTGGGAGTGCGTCTTATAATCAGGTGCGTCTTATAAAGTGAAAAATACGGTAGGTACAGTAGTTCAATGCAGTATGTGCTGAATATTATTGTGAATTATTATTATGTTCTACAAAATATCTTGATTATTGTATCATAATAATGATTAAAAGCCTGATGTTCACATTGTACTACAATAAATGTATCACTTAAACATGAGCCGTGTATGAGGGAGCTGGAGTCGTTGAGTCGGACATTTGTCTTTCTGACTCCACAGCCCTGGTGCCATGTGTTGGACTCCCACTGATCTGATATTGATGACTTATTACAAGGATATGCCATCAATTTTATGAGACCAAACACCCTTTAAAAGAACATAATTCAAACAATTTCTCATAAGTACTTTCATAAATCAATGCATCGTAGTCATTTACATACATACTTACCTAGTGTCATAGGTGTTTGTCCCAACATCAAACTTATATGTAGGAGGGAAGGTCAGGGGCCCTTCCATAAAGCCAGACAACACAGGTTCACAGCATTTTGCCATAGTTAGCTGTATGGAGAGATTATGACTGGATTTAGGTAGTTTTATAGGTTATAGCTCTACTTTTGCTTTTCACCAAGTACATATAAATATTAAAAAAAAAGACTTTGCAGCTTGATTTCCTGTATCATCTACTGGTGATCCGCAGGAGTGATTTATCTGGGTTTATCCATGTAAAAGGTCCTTCCATAGAATCTCTAAACTTTAGGCCCTGATACACATTAGACTAATATCAGTGAACTCGATCAATATTGATGAGTTTGGACATCAGTCTAATGAGTATGGAGGCCTTCAGACTATGCAGGTACATGTCCAATTTCAAAATGCCGATTCTCTTGTTCACCCTGAGATAAGCCGCAGCCAGAGATGTCAGCTCTCTCATAGGGGACACAGAGTACTTGGTCGAGCGAGCACTGGTATGAATAGGTAATTCAAAAGGAGATCGCCACATGATAGTTGACAGTAACATTTTAATCTATATCCCACTGAATACAAGAACAAGTTTCAAAGATTTGACAAGACCGAGTTTCATAGCATATGTTTTTTACTTATAACATAAAAGTAAGGTTAATTATATTGCTTTAATTACAAAATCTTCAGTTTTACTTAAAGTAGTTGGTGAAAAAGGAATAAACCCCACGTCAACAATTACATCTAGCATTTTGTATGACCTACACAATTTTTAACGTCTGCACTAAGTCTTCTTGACCTGGTATTATCAAATTAAAGTGATCCTGCCAGATCATTTATGCTCCCCAAACTACCACTATCTGTACCTGCAGCTTCATGGTCCTATTTTAATCATCCCTGTTTTAGCTAACTGTGTAATGTTAAAGTTGAAAAAAAAAGCATTTATAAACTTACATTTTCTTATATAAATGAGGCAGTGACAAGACACCTTGGGGGACATAAATAATCTGACAGGTTGCCTTTAACTCATTGCCAACTGCTCTGTGTAAATGACCTGTGTGGTGTCTTAATCAGGTGACCATAATGGGTGGAGCTAAGCAAGCAAAATCATTAAGGTCAATGTAGACTAGCTCTGTCTATTATAGACACATGGTCGTGACATCACACAGGTCCTTCATCATTTTGTGAAATTCAGCTGAACTGTTAACTATTAACCTGCCAAATGACTGCTTTACTTGTTGCCCAACTAGCTAATGAAAATATGTAAGTTGTTAAAATGCTTTTGTGGGATGAATACAACAATTTTTTTTTTTCTTAAATAAGGTCCTTAACCCCTTCATGACCCAGCCTATTTTGACCCTAAATACCTTGCCATTTTTTGCTATTCTGACCAGTGTCCCTTTATGAGGGTATAACTCTGGAAAACTTCAATGGTTCCTAGCGATCCTGAGATTTTTTTTTCATGACATATCGGGCTTCATGTTAGTAGTAAATTTAGGTCGATAATTTGTGCGTTTACTTGTGAAAACATCAAAAATTTGGCAAAAAGTTAGAAAATTTCGCAATTTCAAATTTTGAATTTTTATTCTGTTAACCTTCCTAGCGTTATTCCGAGCCTGACTCGGGGTTAACATTCACTACCAGAAGCGTTAACCCCGAGTCAGGCTCGGGCTTACCCGCGTTCGCGGCAGATGCGGTGAGAAAACCGCATCTGCCGCATCTGCCGCACTTGTGCCGCACTTGTGCCGCACTTGTGCCGCACTTGCGGCGCGGTTGCGGTAATCTGCATAGGAACCAACCACCTCTGATGACCCTCATACATTGTTAATATGTGCCCCTGCACCCTAGTAAACCATTAGCAGCACTGTTGTTGTGTGCTAAGTGGCTGCAGTACAAGTGCGATAATGATTTGAGAAACTTACATGCCAGCGTACATGAGGCCGTCTCCTTGTGTGTGCTGGGACGTGTGGGCGGTGCTCATCATGTCTGCTCGCCCCCTCCCTTATGCACGCCCCCTCTCAGCCTGCTATAGTGATGTGAGGCTGATCTCGTCATAAAGGGGCGGGGCTAAATCGCGGCATAACGGTAGCCCCGCCCCTTTATGACGCAATCAGCCTCACAGCACTATAGCAGGCTGAGAGGGGGCGTGCATAAGGGAGGGGGCGAGCAGACATGATGAGCACCGCACAACAAGTCCCAGCAACACACAGGGAGACGGCCTCATGTACGCTGGCATGTAAGTTTCTCAAATCATTATCGCACTTGTACTGCAGCCACTTAGCACACAACAACAGTGCTGCTAATGGTTTACTAGGCTGCAGGGGCACATATTAACAATGTATGAGGGTCATCAGAGGTGGTTGGTTCCTATGCAGATTACCGCAACCGCGCCGCAACAGCGCCGCAAGTGCGGCACAAGTGCGGCAGCTATGCGGCAAGTGCGGCAGATGCGGTTTTTTAACCGCATCTACCGCGAACGCGGGTAGCCCGCTTTTGGCAACAATTTCCAGAACTAAACAGACCGCCAGGGAGGCTACACCAGATAGTTATGTGACACAAAATAGGTAATAATTAACATTTCCCACATGTCTACTTTACATCAGCACAATTTTGGAAAAAACATTTTTTGGGGGTGGGAAGTTATAAGGGTTCATAAGTTCATCAGCAATTTCTCATTTTTCCAGCAAAATTTACAAAACCATTTTTTTTAGTGACCACATCACATTTGAAGTCCCTTTGAGGGTGTACATGACAGAAAACACCCAAAAGTGACCCCATTCCAAAATGTGCACCTGTCAAGCTACTCATAACTACATTCAAGAAAATGATTACCCCTTCAGGTGCTTCACAGGAACTAAAGCAATGTGGAAGGAAAAAATGGACATTTTCATTTTTCCAGCAAAAATGTTCTTTTAGCTTCAATTCTTTCATTTTCACATGGGCAACAGGATAAAATGGATCCTAAAATTTGTTGGGCAATTTCTCCTGAGTACACCGATACCTTATATGTGGTCATAAACTACTGTTTGGGCACACGGCAGGGCTCAGAAGGGAAGGAGCGGAATTTGACTTTTGGGGCTAATTATCCATTCAAAAAGTGAAATGGCGATCTCTGAGCCCTGCTGTGCGCCCAAACTGTGGTTTATGACCACATATGAGGTATCGGTGTACTCAGGAGAAATTGCCCAACAAATTTTAGGATGCATTTTATCCTGTTGCCCATGTGAAAATTAAAAAATTGAGGCTAAAAGAAATGTTTTGTTTAAAAAAATTATTTTTCAATTTTATGGATTAATTTGTGAAGCACCTGGGGGTTCAAAGTGCTCACCACCCATCTAGATAAGTTGATTTGGGGGTCTAGTTTCCAAAATGGGGTCACTTGTGGGGGAGCTCCAATGTTTAGGCACACAGGGGCTCTCCAAACACGACATGGTGTTTGCTAACAATTTGAGCTAATTTTCCATTCAAATTGTTAGTGGACATCATGTCACGTTTGGAGAGCCCCTGTGCGCCTAAACATTGGAGCCCCCCACAGTGACCCATTTGGAAACTAGACCCCCAAGGAACTCATCTAGATGCATAGTGAGCACTTTGAACCTCCAGGGCTTCACAATTGACCCAAAATGAAAGTATTTTTTATACCCATTTTTTTTTTTTTTTTTCATTTTTACGGATCAATTGTGAAGCACCTGGGGTTAAGTGCTCACTATGTATTAGATATGTCGCATATGGAGAGCCCTGTGTGCACCAGCACAAGGCAACTGAAGAGTTGGTACAGCACCAAAAATGGAGCCTCGCGTTTGAGAGCACCTGTGTGCTTAAACATGGAGCTCCCCACAAATGACCACATTTTGGAAACTAGACCCCCAAGGAACATATCTAGATGCATAGTAGCACTTGAACCCCAGTGCTTCACAAATGATCTGTAAAAATAAAAACTAACTTTTGTGGAAAAAAAAAAAGTACTTTTTCATTTTTATGGATCAATTTGTAAAGCACTTGGGGGTTCAAAGTGCTTACTATGCATCTAGATAAGGTCCTTGGGGGGTCTAGTTTCTAAAATGGCGTCACTTGTGAGGGAGCTTCAATGTTTAGGCACACAGGGGCTCTCCATACGCAACATGGTGTTCACATAACTGTAGCTAATTTTCCATTCAACTTGTTAGCGGACACCATGTCGCATACAGAGATCTCATGTGTGCCACCAGCAGAAGGGAAATTGGAAGAGTTGGGGTACAGGACCAGAAAATGACACCTTTAATTAATGCGCTATTTTCTGGGGTGGCTTTGGGTTGCAATTCGCAGCGTGGAGGGCCCACAACATTTGGGTCTCTCCATGCTGAGGATTACAGTCCCCAAGTTGCCAAGTTGTACCTGGCTGGCAACCAAAAATACAGCAAAGCTCCATGTAATTTTATTTGTAGAATTGAAAAAAAAATGATGTGGGGCTTTGCCATATTTTTGGTCCAGCCAGGTACAACTTGGGAGCTTCGGACAGCCACCAACCCCCAACTGCCTCGTTGTACCTGGCTGGCAACCAAAAATACAGTAACGCCCATTTTTTTTTATTTATAGAACAAATTTTAGAGAAAAAAAATGATGTGGGCCTCCAACATATTTTTGGTCCAGCCATGTACAACTAGGCAGCTGAGGCCTGGAATCCTCAGCATGGAGAGGCCTAAGCATTCTGGGCCGCCATGCTGTGAATTGCAGCCGCAGCGCCCAGAAATGCTGCATTCATTGAAGCGATGTTCTGCGCTGTATCCAGACTCTTCCAGTTGCCCTGGTGCCGGTGGCAAACTGGGTAATAAAGGGGTTAATGCCAGCTTTTTTATTGGCAGCTGGCTCTAAGCCCAAGATTCATAATGTCGGGCCAATGTTAGACCCATTAGGAATCTCTAGTAAATGGTAAAAAAAAAATACACCACACAGAAAAAAATATTTTTATTTGAAAAAAAAAACACGAACAAAATTTCGAACTTCATCTTGATTATAAAGATCCGACGTAGTCCTCAACGAAGGTTCCACGACACTCGATCGCTCAGATGTAGTCCTAAACAACGTGGTCCCACGACGCTCGATCGCCTCTGCTACATCCAGAGACTGCAGCAAGAGATCTAGTGTGCTCTTCCTACAGTCTCTGGAGTTACAATGATGGTACACTGTATGGCAATGATCTGTCATATAGTGCACCATGACTCTGACCCCAGAGACTACAACAAGAGGACACTTGATCCCTTGTTGTAGTCTCTGAGGTCAGAGTCATGATGCACGGTACGGCAGATCATTGCCATACTGTGCACCATGACTCTGATCCCAGAGACTACAACAAGGGATCAGGTGTCCTCTTGTAGTCTTCTGGGGTCAGAGTAATGGTGGGCTGTATAGCAATGATCTGCCGTACCGTGCACCATGACTCTGACCCCAGAGACAACAAGTGGACAGTTGATCCCTTGTTGTAGTCTCTGGGGTCACAGTCATGATACATGGTACGGCAGATCATTGCCATACAGTACACCATGACAATGACCCCAGAGACTATAACAAGTGGACACTTGATCCCTTGTTGTAGTCTCTGGGGTCACAGTCATGATACACGGTACAGGCAGATCATTGCCATACAGTGCACCATGATTCTGACCCCAGAGACTACACAAGAGTTCAAGTGTCCTCTTGTAGTCTCTGGGGTCAGAGTCATGATACACGGCACAGCAGATCATTGCCATACAGTGCACCATGATTGTGACCCCAGAGACTACAAGAGGATACCTGATCCCTTGTTGTAGTCTATAGGGTCAGAGTCATGGTGCACGGTACAGCAGGTAATTGCCATACAGTGCACCATGACTCCCCTGCACCTGTCCATCCACCAACCATGCACCCATCCATGCATCTATCCATCCATCCATGCTTGCATCCATCCACTGTGCATGCACCATCACCCATGCATGCCCCATGCATGCACCTCATCCATGCATCCATCCATCCATCATCTATGCACTCATGCATGCACAAATCCATGCATGCGCCCATCCATGCACCCATGCATGCACCTCCATCCATGCATAATCCATCCATGCATCCATCCATCTATGCATCCATCCATCCATGCATGCACCCATACATGCATCCATTCATTCATACTCACCTTGGTGCGGAGGAGCAGTTTAGGAAGGAGGAGGGCACCACAGCAAGGAGGCAGACCGGCGGGAACAGAGGATCGGTGAGATGGGACATGGGGAACGGCGATGGGGGGCAGAGGGAAGGGTGGGGGGTGATCTGGAGTGGGAGGGCCTGGGGAGGGGGAGAGCACCCGCCGCGGGGAGAAAAGGATGACCGGCGGGAGCAGCGGCGCTGCAGCAGGAGCGGTGAGAGGGGACATGGGGTCAGAGGTGGGGGGGGCGGAGGGAAGGGGCGGGGGGGGTGATCCGGAGCATTAAGGGGCTGAGGAGGGGGAGGGCACCTGCCGACCCCCCCTCCAGATCTGATTGGAGAGTTCCAATCAGATCTGGAGGGGTGAATCGCTCTGATTGGCAGTTTAACTTTCAACTGCCAATCAGAGATTTAGCCAGGGGATAGCCACTTCCTGTAAGTATGGTCCTGCGATCCTGCAGCCAGTGACTTGTCACTGACCGGTCACCAGAGCGTAGGAGCGCAAACAAGCCATTACGTTATAGAGACGTCATGAATCGGGAATGCACCGAATTTTCATGACATCTCCTATAACGTCAAAGGTCAGGAAGGGGTTAATGAGCCTACATGATCTAAAAAGCATTGAGGTGGTTTAATAACAAAAAAGGACATGACAGGTTCACTTTAACAAAATGTTGCAAGATCTATCTTATTCCTTTTTTTTTTTTTCCACAATCATTTTTATTGTTTCATCACTCAAGACAAATCATAACATATCATGTGCTCATACAGTTTTCAACAAAACCAGGAATAAAGTTAATGAAACAGTATTAAATTAAGCATCGAGCTTCAATAGGCATTACATCGTTGTTCTAAATATAAATACAAAATATTAAATCTATAATCTTTCCCCTTCCCCTGGTCATCATCACAAAGAAAAAAAGAAAACTTCAAACCTCCCACACCAATTACTCGATCACAACAAATCTTAGTATGACATATTATGATAATATCCAGTTTCATCACAGCATCCCCACTCAATCATCAACTCCATCCTCAGTCCTCAAACGTAATCTACCCAGAGTTCCACCCAATTCTTCTAATGCATACCAGTCTGAGTATTGGAACGATATCATTATGTTTTGGATATCTGAGTCCGTAAGGGATGTTTCTATGTACGATCTCCACTTATTAAAAAAACATGTAGCCCCCTTCTTTATGTTCCTCATCGTTTCCCTCCTATTTAAATGTAATAATTCCAGCAGTGTCATGTGAATATCAGATTCTCCCGGTAGTGTCGATGATATCCAACGTTGAAGAATAGTGCGTTTCGCCAGCATGGCAATTGTATGAAACAATACATGTAGGTTCCCCCCTTGAACTCTATCTTCTACATAATGAAATAGCCAGCACATTGGATCTAACTCTATCTTGATCCCACATATCTTTTGTACTAAACCTTGCATGATCTCCAAAACTTTCTGAATACATGCAGGACCACAGCCCATGTTCTATGTCTATTCCGGGATGTCCGCATTTAGGACAGTTTACCATCCTATCTGGGTGATTAGCGTTTGGAGGGAGATTAAAACCCATTTTAGTACCATGCATGACTCTGAAATGACTATCTCTCCAACGTTCATTGATAATATATTTTTTGACCACTTTCCAGCCATGTAGTATTCTTTGCGATAGATCAACATCTGCATGATATCGTCTCCATCTCCCAAACATTTTCTCCTCACATAATGGTTGTAATTCCGATCTCAAAGCATTGTATACGAAGAAATTGTGATGTCCATAATATCTCTAGACATTAAAACATCCCATGTATTCTCTAGTAATTCCCTTGTTACATTTCTCAAGTTTTGTAAAATGTAGTGGTTCATTTGACTGAATTGTAATAATTGAAAGTTGGGTAGGTGATATTTACTCAAGATTTCCTGGCCAGACATCCATCTCTTTTCTGTTACATTCAATAAGTCCCCTACTGTGTTAATGCCCCTTCTCTTCCATTCCCCGAAAAGACTATTCTCCCTTCCCAGTTTGAATGCCGAAGCCAAGGGCTCAGGTATTTTGATACTCTCCAAGACATTTTTAGTTTTTTCCTTATCGTTTTCCATGTTGCCATGGTATCTTTACATATTGCTGAGCTCTTAATATGCATAGGTATGTACTTTAAATGGGAATGCAGCAGCGCTGATAGTTCCCAGGGTTCACCAAACTCTGACTCAAGAGCCAAGTCAGAATATCTGCTGGATTTCTTCATCCAGTCCAGTACATGCCTTGCTACGCAAGCCAAGTTGTAGCCCCTCGCATCAGGTATCCCCACGCCCCCTTCTTCAGTGTGGAAAATTAAAGATCTAATGGCTATTCTAGCTCTCTTCCCCTTCCATATGAATTTGGAGAAAGCTTTATTGATCCTATTTACATCTTCATGTCTCAGTAACATCAGTATCGTCTGTAAAGGATACAGTAATCTGGCAAAGCTCACCATCTTAAGAAGGTGACAGCGTCCAAGCAATGACAAGGGCAGCCCTTTCCACCTCTCCAACTCTTTTTCTATCTTTGTTATAATTGGGGTATCGTTTAACTTGTAAATCTGATGGGTCGTTCTGCCTAAGTATATTCCCAAATATTTGAGGTGATCCTTTGCCAATGGTATCCCACATATGTTGGCGTTTTGTTCCCGCTGTTTGTCCATTCTAAGGAACAGAAGTTCGCATTTTTTTGTGTTTAGATGAAAACCCGAAAATTGACCAAACCTTTCAATCTCCGCCAATAAATACGGGAGATCCTATTTGGGGTTATTTAGAAACAATATGATATCATCTGCAAAAAATACGGACTTGACCTCCAGTTTGCCAACTCCTATTCCTGCAAAAGTACTGTGTGTATTGATATATCGAGCTAACGGTTCAATAGCGATGTCAGATAATAAGGGTGACAGGGGACAGCCCTGTCTGGTCCCCCTTTCCAGCTGGAACGCATCTGATAAATGTCCCGCTGTGTAAATTCGCGCCCTGGGATTGCGATATAGGGTTGTAAGGAATTGTCTAAAATGGCCCGTCAACCCAATGTTGTTGAGAACCTGACCCAGCCACGACCACCCCACGCTGTCAAATGCCTTTTCTGCATCTAGGGTGACCACGGCCGGGTCCTCCCACTTTTTAAGTGTCCTATTTTGTACCACATCAAGTAATAGCATAGCTTTTCTTATATTAATGGTGGTGGATCTCCCTTTCACAAAACCTGTCTGATGTTGCATAATCAATCTCGGCAAAATCTTGGCCAATCTTTCTGCCATTATTGTAGACAAGAGTTTGATATCCTGATTAATTAAGGAGATTGGCCTATAGCCCGCAGGATCCATGGTATCCATCTCCCCTTTGAGTAATAGCTTTATATATGCTGTGTTAATTGTGTCAGATAAAGGTTCTCCCTGGAGGATCCCATTATCAAACTCCTGTAGTGGTGATATTATTTGTTCTCGCAATGTCTTAAAGAAAGCTCCGTTGAACCCATCCGGCCCCGGTGCTTTATATAAGCTGAGTCCCCCTATGGCATCACCAATTTCTTCTGCAGATATAGGTGCATTTAAATCTACCAGCTCCTCTTCAGTAATTTTAGTCATGCTGACAGATTCCAGCCACTCCAGACCTTGTAGGCCAGCTTGGCTTTTTTCTTTATATAAAGTGGCATAAAAGTTTCTCAGCGTGTTTGTGATATCCTTGGGGCTCGATACTATCTTACCTCCTCTATCCCTAATTGCTGTTATGTGTGTGCATGGACGCTGCCCCCTCACCAAGCTCGCCATCATCTTTCCCGCCTTATCCCCTTATCTGTTTAATTCTATTTCTAAGTGTCCTTTATATATGCTTTCCTTCTTTTGCGCCCAATCTTCAAATTCTCTTTTTGCTTGGACCCAAATCTCCTTATCAGCATTCAACAGTGAGTTCTTGTAAATGTTATATGTTTCCCTGACCTTGGTACTAGTGGCCAAGTATTGTTCTTTAACATGTCTCTTCCATTTCGTCGTGTATGCTAATATGTGTCCCCTTATCACCACCTTCGCTGTTTCCCAATATAGGGCTGGATTATCTGCATGAGCGGCTTTATCCAACATAAAATTTGTCCACCATTCTTTCAATAATGTGTTAAAGTTCTCTTCTTTAGTTAGTATAGAAGGAAATCTCCACAAATAGTCAGTACCCTTTTTATAGCTGTCCTTAGTTTCTAAAGTCACCGGACTATGATCCGATATAACCATATTTTCTATTTGCACTGTTGATAACTTCTGCAAAACATTATTAGATATTAGAAACATGTCCAAGTGGGACCATGTTCCGTGGACGTGCGAATAATGGGTATATTCCCGATTCATTGGGTATATAGTCCTCCACGCATCTTTCAGATGCCAGTTAGACTCCATCTCCTCCAAATAACTGCCCTTTATCTTTTGCTGATCTCCGTCTTCCTCCCGTGGAATGTTCTAATGCTGCCCTCCTATCTTCTGCACCATTCATCACCTTGTCAAAATCACCTCCCACGATCATGTTATTATGTGTATCAGTGATAAGTTTAGTTTGCAAATTGGTAAAGAAGGCCCTCTGTGCCGTGTTGGGTGCATATATTTTATACACGCTGAACATTTCATTTTGAACCTGTAGCTCAAGGTGTATCATCCTGCCTTCATGATCTGACTCCTGAGAGATTAGTCTGTGAGCGAAGTTTCTATTAATGAGTATGATAACCCCTGCTTTTCTGTCTGCAGAACTAGAGCCATACACTTCTCCTACGCATAATTTTTTCAGTCTAAAAAAATCGTCTGCCAAAAGGTGTGTTTCTTGAAGCAAGGCAATATCAACTTTCAATCGCTTTAAATGACGTAATATCAGCATTCGTTTGTTTGGCGAGCGCAACCCTTTAATATTCCATGTCACCCATCTAACCATTGTGGAATCATATTGGTATAAATGTAATATAATGTAAGTTCTAATTCCTGAGTAATACCGAGAAAGGATGCTGTCTTCGTGTGTCATCGAGTTTGAGTGAGTATGTACAATGGTGACCAAATATTCTCCCTCCCCCCTCCCTTGTTCCCCTCTCCTTTTCCTCATCCTTATTCTCCTACTAAGGTCTTCTGGACTTCGCTTTTTTCCCTCGTCTGCCTGCTCCCACTTACCCCCCCCGCCCCCCCGCCTATATTTAATGTTGTGCTTCGGCAAGTGACTTCCCACCTGCTAATGAGTCCCAAGCCCCGAGCCTACCCCACCCCTCTATTGTCAGCGGAAAGATTATAAGGGATTCAAAGGCAACATCCTGTTTTGGCCGTGTATCAGTTATTTCTAAACCCCTTTAAATGCCCTCTTCCTCCCCTCCTCCCAAGTTTCCCCTTCCCCATTCAACAAACTTTAAAACAGTAGCCTTTAACATTGCGTAACAAAGCGTACATTAAATACATCTAATAGCCCCTAAACTTATTAACGAGGTAAATTTGTCCGTTACTTGTCATTCCAAGTGTAACATCACATGCTGTATCAGGGCTGCCTCAGCAGCATCTATTATTCCTTTCTTAAAGATCGACCTC
Source organism: Allobates femoralis (assembly GCA_033576535.1). Lineage (NCBI taxonomy): Eukaryota > Metazoa > Chordata > Amphibia > Anura > Aromobatidae > Allobates > Allobates femoralis. Next base: position 602,417,823 of record JARQOC010000003.1, on the reverse strand, counting down.
TTTCAGAGCCTGGATGCTGGATGGAGAGTGATGATCAACTTGTCTCTTCAGAATTCCCCATAGATGTTTCGGTTGGGTTCAGATCAGCTAATACTTGGCCACTGAACCACTTTAACACTGTTCTTCTTTAGAAATGCACCACATGCTGTATGTATTTTGGATCATTGTAATGTTGAGCCCCCTAATCGCCTAGAGTGGGGGCTGCATGGGTTCGTGGCCCCCCAATTGAGTTGTCAGGTAACATATTGAGGTATCTGTTTCTTCTTAACATGTCTTTGTCATTATAGGTGCCTTAATATTCATGAGGTATCCTCATGATGGATGGTAAAGGGTTGAGTCCCTGTGGTGAGGTAACAGAAGCAGGTGATCGCTGTGATTGGCTGTCCTGCATGTCTGATAAGTTTGCACCTCATTGCTTTGAAAAGTGCGGGAGAGTGGAGTAATTATGCCTCACCCACAGGAATTTTCAGTGTCTCTGAGGAGACGGAGAAAAACGCACTGTGGAGGAGCTCCTGTTTAGCCACTAGAAAGTCCTCCTGCGCCTGTTGTTACCATAGACTCTGCAAGACCCGAACTGCCAGAGATGCCTCAAGGGCAGGAGGCCGAGATGAACCTGGGGAGATGCCGGGTCATAGACAGGTGCCAAGACAGTGGTGGTCCTGGATAGTATACTCACAGGAGGTGTCTGTGGTTCAACAAGCACGTGGTTCTGGCAGGCAAAGACGGATGAAAGACGGCTGTGGAGGAACTCATACATCGCTGGCCAGAGCTTCACAGAATTTCTAAATATCACAGGATGCCCTGGCGGCAGGATCTCATCAGGAGACAGCCGTCAGGTGGCGGACAAAGTTGGGGTTTGACGGTACGCGTCCCTTTCACTATGGATTGTGGTGACTGCGGGCACCCGCACGCTACAGTAGTGGCTCTGGGATGTCACCGGGGCTAGGATAGGGCACAGGCCAATAGAGGGTCACTCCAGGGCCACCCACAGAAGCCCCCAGCAACTAAGGCCTGGGTTTCACAGGACAATTTCCCAGGCGAGGACGTCGGGGAGTCCATGACTGTGAATCCAAGGTCCCAACATGGGTCCAACGACAGCGAACTACGGATCCCAACTACAAAGGATGGAATGAGATTTTATCTATAGATAATGCTGGTAATGATGTTCTATTTGCTCAGAGATTACATGAGACAGCAGTGAGAGAAGCGTTGGTTGGTTGCCGGGCGACCAACAAGCTTAAAGGCCCAGTTACACACACAGATAATTGTGCAGAGATTGTTCGCAGATCTCTGGTTGCAGTGAAATCATGGACACATTGTTACATTTGTACACGGCCACAAAATGGAACAATGTGTCCATGATTTCACTGAAACCAGAGATCTGTGAACAATATCTGCCCAGATATCTGTGTGTGTGACCCCAGCCTAAAGCGGCCGTCACACACTACGATATCTTGAAAGATATCGCTTGAACGCGCCAGATTAAACATCGCTTGAACGATGTCTATGTGTGTGACGGCAAGATACGACGAGCGATACATGATCAAATCGCAAGATCGAGATCTGAGCTCCGGACCTCACATCTTGCGATGAACGATTAAACAATCTGCTTCATCGTGGTGTATAACACCACGATGAACGATCTCCCAGCGGCACAGCCTATGCTGGGAGATGGTAACTATGGTACACGTCGGGTTACTAAGCGCCGCGCGGCGCCTAGTAACCCGATGTGTACCATAGTTACCAGCGATCTCGCTGCTCCACATCGCTGGTGAGTCTGTCTGTGTGACATCTCACCAGCGATGTGAGCGATATTGTAAGCGATCGCGCGTGCACGTGATCGCTTACAATATCGCTCACGATGTCGACATGTGTGACGGCCGCCTTAGACAGATCTTCCTGCTTCAGCTATGGTAGGTTTTCTGGAATAACAGAGACCCTGCTGAAGGAAGGCATCGTATGTAAATATCCCCCTTGGCTTTCATTTAACTAGTGCTATGGAAGACAAAATATGGTAGCACGATTAAATTGATAGTTTGTTTTTTGCTTTTTTAATGCTGCCCAATTTTAATCCTGTAATTATGGGTGTTAGGAAGGAAGAAAAGTCAGATTTGAATGTGGATAGGAGACTTCCATGTATGTCACTGTGCTGGCTTATTCCAGCACCTTGATATTATTCTCAATGTATATAGAAAATGTAGGGGCTAAGCTTGGCTGGGCTACGATGAGGTATTTCAGCAGAAAGTAGCAGTACACCCTAATGTATGCAGGGGGGTTGAAGATGTAGGTCTTTGGATAAATTAGATGTTGCCCCAGCAGCACAATGCTCTGAGGATAGCATCTTACCAGTTGCTGAAGAAAGGTATATGTTTTTCATTTAATGATGCTGGTGTACATGGCCGATTACCTGCTTTCGCACGAATGCTCTTTTTGCAGCGGAGCGCACCCGGCTTCACAATGCTTTAAGAAACAGGGTGCCGCCTCACATCTTATCGGACTCCGTGATACTAATGCAAAAGGGATGAACACCAGTGAAGGTGTCAGTAGTGCACCCATGGTTAGAAATTTTTCCCGACCGGGCGGAAGAGCAAATAGTAACAAGCAGATTTGAGCAGGGTTTTCTCGTTCCTGCGTATCGGGGTCCGGGCTGTCTCTGTTATGACAATTTGGCATCTGTTTTTGTAGATCCCAAGAAAGAGGCTGGGTTTTCTTAGAATCTTCTATCACTTATTGTAACCTGTTGGTCCTTCCTTGAATGATGAGGTGTCATCGGATTTGGCATCGGTATCTTATTAGTTGCTGAGGTGGTTGGAGTATTGCAAAAAATTCAGGGGACAATCCTTGATGATGTATGCCGATATTAAATCAGCGTTCCAGATTTTGCCAGTTACCCTGGAGGGTTTTAACTCCTTAGGTCTTCTTTTTCAGCAGATGTCTTGCCGTGGATAAATGCTTGCAGTTCGGCTTCGCATTCTTGTTTTTATCTTGAAGCTTTCGCATTATTTTTACATTGGGTCAGGGAGTTTACAGTTCGGTCAAATGGCATCTTGCACTGCCTCGAAGATTTTCGATTTTTCAGCCCGTGATTTGTTGGAGTGCTGAATTTTCAGAATATTTTTTAATGCTTTCCATTGGCCATGGAAAAGTCGGTTGGACCTTTTTGTGTCCTTGACTTTTTTGGGAATCGTTCTCGATTCTGAGTTCATAATGGTGCTCCTTTCTGAAGAAAAAGTGGAATGCTTGTGTGCAACATTCAGCGGGTGTTAGATAGAAAAAAGGTTACCCTTCAGGGCCTGCAGTCCTTATTGGGTAGCCTTAACTTTGTGTTGCAGATTATGCCCATGGGCAGGGTTTTTTGTAGGTGTCATTACAATAGTAGGAAAGGGCTATCATTGCATTTTGCACACATCCAAATCACTAGGGATATGCATGCAGATATGCTGGTTTGGCTGCAACTTTTACAAGAGTTCAATGGGAACTTCTGCTTTCAGGCCCCTTTTATTTCCTCAGTGGATCTGGGCCTGTTCATAAATTCAGTTACAGAAGTTGATTTTGTAGTGCGGTTCGGAAGGCTTTGGGTTTTTTCCCCCCTCTCTGCCAGTCAAGGGGTAGTCAGCAGCAAAAGCCGTAATGTGGTGAATAAAGTAATGGCTGTATTAGTCGTGGTGACAATCTGGGGTCTGTAACTGCAACTGGCAACTAAAAGAATATTGTTATTGTCTGACAGCTCACTCTTGTCAAATTACTCTCTGAGTGTTTGGTATTAGCGACAATCTTGCGGCAGCTAATGCTGCGAAGTCCAAGACCCTGGTTTTGGAGTAATTTCTTGCATCAAGTGAAATTTCCTCTTCCCAGAAAGGGGCGGAGTCGATACACACGTTACTGAACATCAAGCAGAGCAACTGTGGAATCTATACCAGAGCTAATGTACTGTTGTATCAGCAAGTCTTTCACACCAGTAACATGGGCTGCATAGTCGCTGCTTGGAGTGATTGAGTAAATTTTTGTACGTTACAGCAGTTTCCGGTCTGTCAGCTCTTCCAAGGTTGGCCTTAAAGTTCTCTTTTCAAGTCGGTCTTTATAACGGTTTTAATGGACTTTACAATTGGAGTTTAATGAGTTGAAAAAACATTATTTATGGAAAATGTTTTAACTAATATATATGGATTATTTATTAAAGATAACCCTATTAAAAGCCTCTCGGCCATTTCATGCCAACCAATGCCTGGTGTTGTTATATCGTCTGTTTAGCTTATAATATTAGGGGTGGGGCCTACAATCCCATGTTGAGCCCCCTAATTGCCTAGAGTGGGGGCTGCATGGGCTCGTGGCCCACCAATTGAGTTGTCAGGTAACATAATGAGGTATCTGTTTCTTCTTCACATGTCTTTGTCATTATAGGTGCCTTAATATTCATGAGGTATCCTCATGATGCATGGTAAAGGCTTAAGAGTCCCTGTGGTGAGGTAACAGAAGCAGGTGATGGCTGTGATTGGCTGTCCTGCATGTCTGATCAGTTTGCACCTGATTGGTTTGAAAAGTGCGGGAGAGTGGAGTAATTATGCCTCGCCCACATTAATCTTCTGTCAGTGTCTCTGAGGAGACGAAGAAAAATGCACCCGCCCACCCATCCCCCCTTTATTTCTGTTCCCCAATTTCCCTGTGGTCAGGCTTTTAGTGAGGGGAAAGTTCTATTTTCAAGTAAGTCTTTATAATGGTTTTAATAGACTTTCCAAATTGGAGTTTAATCAGTTGAAAAAACAATATTTATGGAAAAAGTTTTAATTAATATACCGTATTTTTCGCTTTATAAGACGCACCTGATTAGAAGACGCACACCCAAATTTGGTGAAGGAAAAGAGAAAAAAATAATTTTTGATGTTAAATGGGGTCTAGCTTATATCAGTGTCCGTCTAACAAATCATATAGAGTATATGTCCCCTACTGCATGGCACACGTCCCCTATGCATAAGACAAGTCCCCCATGCATGGCACACTTCTCCCATGCATGGCACACGTCCCCCATGCATGGCACACATCCCCCATGCATGGCACACGTCCCCCATGCATGGCACACTTCCCCTATGCATGGCACACGTCCCCTATGCATGGCACACGTCCCCTGTGCATGGCACACGTCCCTTATGCATGGCACACGTCCCCTAGGTATGGTACATGCCCCTATGCAGGGCACACATCCCCTGTGCAGGGCACATGTCCCCTATGCAGGGCACATGTCCCCTATGGAGGGCACACGTCCCCTATGTGTGGCACAAAGGCCCCCCGTGTTAGATATTGCCCCCATGCTGCTGCATAGTAAAATAAAAAACTCTATTCTCACCTCCTCCAGCGCTGATCTCCCGGTCTCACTGCTGCTGCTGTGATCGGGCAGAGATGATGCTGCAGAACTCCTCCACTTCCTGGTTCTGTGTGGTCATGTGATCGGCACAGCAGAGAGTGACATAATCTCAGCGTGCGATCACAGCAGCAGCAGGGAGACCGGAGAGACACCGGGAGATCAGCGCTGGAAGAGGAGGTAAGAATACAGTATATTATTTTACTATGGCAGCAGCATGGGGGCCATATCTAACATATGGGGGCATGTGCCATCACAGGGGAGGCACAGGACCATATAATATGAGCCGCTCCCCCAGCCCATCATCGCGGTGCGGTTTCAGCACCATGGTGATGGAGAGTGGCTATGCATATTATATGAGCGGGAGCAGGAGACCTCCCACTGCCTCCTGCAGCCCCCACCAGTCCGCCCCAGCCCCCAGACAAGCTCCAGAGCTGCCCCCACCTCTCCTGGGCCTGCAGTACATAATCAGTATATTCGCATTATAAGACGCACCCCCCACTTTTTGGGGGAACAAAAGTGCGTCTTATAATGCGAAAAATACGGTATATGGATTATTTATTAAAGGTAACCCTATTAAAAGCCTCTCGGCCATTTCATGCCAACCAATGCCTGGTGTTATTATTATATCGTCTGTTTAGCTTATAATATTAGGGGTGGGGCCTACAATCCCATGATAAGAAAGTGAGAATGACACCAAAATTATATTTTCACATGATCTGCTGCCCTCTGGTTTGTATTTGTGTTTGTCTGATGTTTATATCACATACAAAAATATAATTGCAATCATATTATGAGTACCAAAAGGTTATATTGACAGTTAGAATGAGTTAATGCAGCAAGTCAATATTTGCAGTGTTGACCCTTCTTCAGGACCTCTGCAATTCTCCCTGGCATGCTCTCAATCAACTTCTGGACCAAATCCTGACTGATAGCAGTCCATTCTTGCATAGTCAATGCTTGCATTTTGGCAGAATTTTTGGTTTTTGTTTGTCCACCCGTCTCTTGATGATTGACCACAAGTTCTCAATGGGATTAAGATCTGGGGAGTTTCCAGGCCATGGACCCAAAATCTCTATGTTTTGTTCCCTGAGCCATTTAGTTATCACCTTTGCTTTATGGCAAGGTGCTCCATCATGCTGGAAAAGGCATTCTTGGGCGCCAAACTACTCTTGGACGGTTGGGAGAAGTTGCTCTTGGAGGACATTCTGGTACCATTCTTTATTCATGGCTGTGTTTTTAGGCAAGACTGTGAGTGAGCGGTTCCCTTGGCTGAGAAGCAACCCCACACATGAATGGTTTCAGGATGCTTTACAGTTGACATGAGACAAGACTGGTGGTAGCGCTCACCTCTTCTTCTCCGAATATGCTGTTTTCCAGATGTCCCAAACAATCAAAAAGGGGAATCATCAGAGAAAATGACTTTACCCCAGTCCTCAGCAGTACACTCCCTGTACCTTTTGCAGAATATCAGTCGGTCCCTGATGTTTTTTCTGGAGAGAAGTGGCTTCTTTGCTGCCCTCCTTGAAACCAGGCCTTGCTCAAAGAGTCTCCGCCTCACAGTGCGTGCAGAAGCAGTCACACCAGCCTGCTGCCATTCCTGAGCAAGCTCGGCACTGCTAGTAGTCCGATCCCGCAGCTGAAACAGTTTTAAGATACGGTCCTGGCGCTTGCTGGTCTTTCTTGGGCGCTCTGGAGCCTTTTTGACAACAATGGAAGCTCTCTCCTTGAAGTTCTTGATGATGCGATAGATTGTTGACTGAGGTGCAATCTTTGTAGCTGCGATACTCTTCCCTGTTAGGTCATTGTTGTGCAGTGCAATGATGGCTGCAGGTGTTTCTTTAGAGATAACCATGGTTAACTGAAGAGAAACAATGATACCAAGCACCAGCCTCCTTTTAAAGTGTCCAGTGGTGTCATTATTACTTAATCATGACTGATTGATCGCCAGCCCTGTCCTCATCAACACCCACACCTGTGTTAATGGAACAATCACTTAAACGATGTTAGCTGCTCCTTTTAAGGCAGGACTGCAATGATGTTGAAATCTGTTTTGGGGGTGAAAGTTCATTTTCTAGGCAAATATTGACTTTGCAAGTAATTGCTGTTTAGCTGATCACTCCTTATGACATTCTGGAGTATATACAAATTGCCATTAGAAAAACTGAAGCAGTAGACTTTGTAAAAATTAATATTTGTATCATTCTCAAAACTTTTGGCCATGACTGTAGAGCATTACATGTGTGAGTTCATGTTACTATCAATGAAATGTAGCTCCCCCACACCAGCAGCACTCCTGTAGCCCCACATACTGTAAGGATACTGCCACCACCAGGTATCACTGTAGGCACCAAGCTCTTATGTGTATTTAGAAAAATAACTTTAGATATCTGTTGCATTTCTGAAGAACAAGGTGAATGTGATTCAGTGACAAAGCATGTCTCCTGATCTGAACCCAATCAAACACCTATGGGGAATTCTGAAGAGACAAATCCACCACCACTTTCCATCCATCATCCAAGCTCTAAAAAAGGATGTTATTGAGGAATGGAAAAAGGTAGAAGTTGTAATATGTCACCAACTTGCTTATTTTGGGCCTAGAAAACTTGATGCTATCCTTAAAAATCATGGAGGCCATACAAGACTAGATGTAGTAGTTTTTGATAAGGAGTGTAATCAACTAATTGGAGTAAAACTGAAGATTTTGTAAGGAAATTTATATTAATAACCTTACTTTTATGTTTTGGGTTAAAATATGTTCTAAGAAAATCAGTGTCAAAATGTTTGAAATTGTTCTTGTTCTCAGTGAGATATTGACTAAAATCTTACTTTTTAAATGGGATGTGCTTATTTATGTTTAAAGTCTGGATGCACACAGTTCATGTTCATACATAGAGTGTGGTCAGATCATATTATCAAGTCCAAACAACACTCTCTTGATCTGGGCTAACTGCCTTATACACAGTCATTATTGAAAGTATTGACATCCTTGATATTATTCCAGAAAATGAACTATTTCTCCAAAAAACAATTTGCAACTACATGCTTTGTCATATATGTTTATATCCTTTGAAAGTATTGGAACAACACAAAAAAAATGTAAACTGGACATAATTTCACACAAAACTCTAAAGATGATTGGAAATTGTTACCACCCTCAACTTAATCAGTTGCACATACTTTAAATAGCTGCAATCTTCTTTTGCAAACTGCTCCAGGTCTCTCATATTTAAAGGGCGTCTTCTCCCAACAGAGATTTCAAGATCTCTCCACAGGTGCTCAACAGGATTTTTGTTGACCACTTCAGAATTCTCCAGTGCTTTATTTCCATCCATCTCTGTTTTTTTCTCTTTCGCCTCATTGGGGACACAGAACCATGGGTGTTATGCTGCTTATCTCTAGGAGGTGACGCTAAGCAAATGTGAAAACAAAATAGCTCCTCTTCTGCAGTATACATTCCCTGGTTGGGTCAGGCTACACCAGTTTTAGCTTAGTGTTTGTAGGAGGCACATCTCTGTTCCTTTTTATCTGGATTTTTTCATTTTTTTTTCTCGGTTCCAAGACATGAGATGGGTGACAGCACCCCTAAGGGCACCGCTCTCCCACAACCACCAACAGGCCGGAACATGGAGTGCCACCTCCACGTTCCCCCTCCTGCGACGCTGGATCTACCAGGGCTGCGCCTAATATTTATGGACTATTACAGAGCGACGGTTCCCTGCAGGGCACCGATTTCCCACAACTATCAACGGACGGGCACGCAGAGTGTCACCTCCCCGTATCCCCTTCCACACCAGGCGCAGACCCCTCAGTCCCCCAGCATCAGGAGCACTGATGCTCACTTCTCCCCAGTCTCCATCATTGGAACCTGGGTTGCAGACACACAGCTGCCTCTCAAGGAACCCATCAACAACCAGCACTGGCATCTCCCAGATCACTCACACCCTGAGTCTCAGCACCAATAACGGCATCAACACTACACAGCCTCCTCCCCAGCCTCCCACATAGGGTGACTGGGTTGAGTCAAAGCCACTCTGACTGGGGTCAGCTTTTCAAGATGAGGTCCCTGCATCCCGGCCCCACACCAAGGGGCACAGTGTTAATCCTGGCGGAGGGCTCCCCCCCATTACCTGGCAATTCCCCCTGCATTTTATTCCCTCCACACTGCATCGCGCAACCGCGGCAAATAATTTAGTCCCCGGCCTGAGCCTTCTCCCCTTCATTCTGCCTCTGGCCCTCCCATTCCGATGACGCGGCGTCAAAAAGAAAAAGCAGAAAAAAAAGTGTCAAAAAGAAAAAGCGGAAAAGCTGTCCCACACCCTGGTCCAGGATATCCAGTACTGACCTCCGAGCAGCACAGACTGCAAAAGCAGACCATAGGCGGATGATCCCTCACTAGACGGCACATCAGATGGGGGCAGATCCTGTACCACTGCCACAGTTGCGACGAGAAAGAGATCGAATAGAAATGTATCACCCGTTTCTTCTCAAGGTTCTCATGCGTCCCCTACACACGATTCAGGATCTGGCCCGGCACTAATGAGCCCCAGCACGGTGACTCAGATCTAGACCTGCACGACACTTGTGACTTGACTTTTCAGAAGATCAGACAATGGTGGACGATCTTATCGCGGCAGTTAACCACACACTTAAAGTGGACAACGTCTCAACCACAACTCAGGACCATGCTGTGTCTTTAAACGGGCCAAAAAGCCACAAAAAGTCTTTGCAGTCCACCCTAAATTCCAGGCTATCCTGGACAAACAAAGTGAAAAACCGCACAAGTGCTTCGCTGGCAGCAAACCCAGCTAGGCTAGGTACCCTTTTATGCCAGCGCTCCCCAAAAATTGGGCAGATTCTCTTTCAGTCGATCTCCCGGTCTCTCGCCTTGCAGCAAAAACTTTACTATCACCGCCAGACGTGTCTTCCATCAAGGACCCAACAGACGGGCAAGTTGAGCAACTCGCGCGTTCCTCCTTTACTTCGGTCTGGGTGGCAAAAGCCCTTATGATATGGGCCAAAAGCCTTCAAAAATCATTGCAGGATACTGACCTGCCACAACAACTCGTAGACCTCACCACCCAAATGGTCAAGGCAGGAGAATATCTCATCCAGGCTTCCCTGGATTCCGCCACCTGCGCAGCTGCCTCCAATGCGATTGCTATTCGCAGAGCCCTTAGGCTTAGACAATGGTGCGCCGATTCTGCCTAAAAAAAAGTCCCTAACCGGCCTCCCGTACCACACTGGCCGACTTTTTGGCGAACAACTAGATAAGCTTATCTTGGACACCATTGGGGGTAAAAGCACATCACTTCCCCAACACAAGCCCATTTATCAGACACCAACACACTTCTTTTCGTTCCATTTCAGAACTCATTTGCTGGACGGCGTCCAGAACACCTGCATCTGCTAACCGACTTCCCGTAAAGATAGACCCACACAACCGTCCTATAAAACAACTCTACCTGGCTATCCAGCCTAGACAGTCTAGACCCAAGGAGTCCTGATCCCATCGGTTCTCCTCCTCATGACTCCCCAACTACCTCCGGAAGACACTCCCATCGTGGGTAGCTGTCTACGCTTCTTCAGTCGCATCTGGCTATCAGCCACAGATGACAGATGGGTACAAGATCTGGTGTCTTCGGTTACCACATAGTTTACATCCCGCCTGCCAAACAGGTTTTTCCCCTCCAACTCCCCCCAAAATCTCCAAAACAAAATTGCGCCTTCTTGCACACGATCTCTGTGCTCCAGGAGCAGGGGGTCATTTTTCCTGTGCCGAACTCCGAATGCTTCAGAGGGTCCTATTCGAACCTCTTCATTGTCCCCAAAAAGGACGGATCCGTTTGTCCTATCCTCAAACCTCAAACACTTAAACAATTTAGTCTGCATTTTCCGCTTCCAGATGGAATCTCTGCACTCCATCATCGCGTCTATGGAGGAAGGGGTATTCCTCGCCTCAATAGACATACGAGACACCTATCTGCATGTGCCTATCACCCAGTCTCCCCAGCAGTTCCTGCAGTTTGCGGTCTGCAAACGTCACTTCCAATTTGTGGCCCTACCCTTCGGCTTGGCTAACGCGCCAAGGGTATTCACCAAGGTCATGGCAGCCGTCATGGCCATCCTTCACTCCAGAGGAATAGTCGTCTTGCCCTATCTAGACGACCTCCTAATAAAAGCTCCGTCCTTCCCGGATTGCACAGAGAGTGTCCAGATCACCATAGACACTCTGTCAAGATTGGTGTGGCTAGTGAATCTCAAAAAGTCTTTGACAATCGTGGCCCAGTCAATCACCTTCCTGGGCATGACCTTCAATACTTATCGAGGCTCGGTGTCCCTCCCTTGGGACAAGGCACAAGCCCTGCGCTAGGGAGTATGCACCCTTCTCTGTCCCATCCCACACTCTATCCGTTTTGGAATGAGGATCCTGGGCAAAATGGTGGCAGCAATGGAAGTTGTCCCATTCGCTCAGTTTCACCTCCGACCACTGCAAATGGCCCTTCTAATGGCCTGGGACAGGAGTCCCTTCTCCCTAGACAGGCTAGTCTCCCTAACACCGTCGGTCAGGAGAGCTCTTCTCTGGTGGACTCGTCCACCATCCCTCTTCAGGGTGCGATCTTTGCTCCTGGTCAGTTGGGCAGTCCTTACCTCCAATGCAAGCCTACTCGGCTGGGAGGTGGTTTACCGCCATCATACTGCTCAAGGCCACTGGTCCTCCCAAGAATCGTCTCTACCAATAAACTTGTTAGAGATCCGTGCCATCCACTGGCCCTCCTAGAATTTCACAAGCTGCTGGCGGCCGCCATATCCGCGTTCAATCGGACAACGCCACGGCGGTAGCTTACATCAATCGCCAAGGCGGCACCCGCAGCAGAGCAGCACTGCTCGAAGTGGAGCACATTCTCCACTGGGCCAAGTTGACGGGGTCTGTCATCTCAGCAGTCCACATTCCGGGAGTGGAAAACTGGGCTGTGGATTTCCTCAACCGGAAGGGCATTGTCCACGGGGGAATGGTCCCCGCACCCGGACGTCTTTCATCAAATCTGCTGCCTCTGGAGGACTCCGGACGTGGATCAGATGGCATCTCGTCTCAATGCCATTGTTCATAGCTCAAAGAGAGAAGGGGGGGGACAAAGGCGCAATAGTGCCCTTATCACTAGACACTAGTTTGTGCAACGGTGAGAAATACAATCCACTCACCTGCTCCACTTGTGTAACCCACAACTGGCTTGAAAGCTTGTAACAATGTCCTGATGGCTGCTGCTGGATGTCCACCGGCCACGCTTACGTGGAGATGCAACAAGATGTTGGGGAAGAAAGGTGTACTACAGTCCGCGCTGCCAGGGTGTCTCATATCAAAGAAAACGAGTAGTCGATGTTCAGTGCAATCCTTCTTTATTCTCCTAAGCGTTTCGGCGCCCTCCTGGCACCTTCATCAGGGATACCACCACCCTACCAAACTGATCTTATATATAGCCACATTCATAACATGATTAGTGGGTGTTCCCAGTCATGTGACGTCAAAAACCTCCACTGTTTTGATGACGTTTTTGACGTCACATGACTGGGAACACCCACTAATCATGTTATGAATGTGGCTATATATAAGATCAGTTTGGTAGGGGTGGTGGTATCCCTGATGAAGGTGCCAGGAGGGCGCTGAAACGCGTAGGAGAATAAAGAAGGATTACACTGAACATCGACTACTCGTTTTCTTTGATGTGAGACACCCTGGCAGCGCAGACTGTAGTACACCTTTCTTCCCCAACATCTTATTGTTCATAGCTCGGCCGCATGACCCACTCTCATCGGAGGGGATGAGCTAGTACAATCCTGGCGTGGGTTTTGACTATTATACATTTTTCCTCCACTGCCATTAATCCCGAACGAAGATGGTCAGGAAAATCAAGTCGGAGGGAGTGCCAGTCATTCTCATTGCCTGAGACTGGCCCAGACGCGCCTGGTACGCCGACCTGGTGCAACTAGTTGCAGACATTCCTTGGCGTCTTCAAGACCAACCAGACCTCCTAATACAGGGTCCCATTTGCCACCAGGCTTCAAGGGCCCTGAATTTAACGGCGTGGCCCTTAAAGCCTGGGTCTTAACGCGTGCGGGTTTTCATCGGATGTCATTAACACCATGATTAGAGCCCATAAGCCGGCCTCGTCCCGGATTTACCATCGTACGTGGGGACTATTTTTTTCATGGTGCAAGAACCGGGGATACTCCCCTCTTCCTCCGTCTATTCCTGTGGTACTCAGTTTTCTACAGTCAGATTTACAATCGGGCCTGGCCCTGAGCTCCTTGAAAGAACAGGTCTCTGCCCTTTCAATTTTTTACCAACGCAGACTTGCCACCGCTCTCAAGTTCGAACTTTCCTCCAAGGAGTATCTAGATCGGTCCCTCCTTACCAGAGGCCACTTGAGTAAATGAACCTCAACTTGGTCCTGGATGGTCTTCAAAGACCGCCATTTGAACCTCTCAGAGAGGTCTTTTTGCTCCTTCTATCCTGGAAAGTCGTGTTCCTGGTGGCAATAACGTCCATCTGACGCATTTCAGAACTGGCAGCTCTTTCTTGTCGAGAGCCTTTCCTCTCTTTTCATCAGGATAAGATGGTACTGCGTCCAGTTCCTCCATTCCTTCCAAAGGCAACATCTTCCTTTCACCTCAATATGATATCATCCTGCCGTCTTTTTGTCCCGCACCGATGCATCGAGTGAAAAAGGCCCTGCATACTCTGGACCTGGTACGAGCCCTCAGGTATTACATCTCCAGAACGTCTCCCTTCCGGAACACGGACGTTTTGTTCATTCTCCCTGAGGGTCCCAGGAAGGGACTGGCACCTCAAAGGCTGCCCTGGCCCGTTGGATACGCTCCGCCATCCAGGACGCTTATCGACTGCGGAACGTACCTGTTCCCAGCGGTCTCCGGGCTCACTCCATTCGTGCCGTTAGAGCATGCCGGGCCATTCGGCACCAAGCTTCAGCGGAACAGGTATGCAAGGTTGCTACCTGGTCTAGCCTACACACCTTTGCCAAGCATTATATAGTACATACCCAATCCTCTGTGGACGCAAAAGCCTTGGTATACGGGTTCATCGTGCAGCTGTGTCCCACCTAGCACTGTAGGTGTCTCAGGAAGTATACAGCTGTTCCTAACTCCTTGGGTTGTGGTTCTGTTTCGCTTTCCTGCCTAGGGACTGCTTTGGGACGTCCTATGGTCCTGTGTCCCCCAATGAGGTGAAAGAGAAAAATGGATTTCTGTGTACTCACCGTAAAATCGTTTTCTCTGAGCCATCAGAGGGACAGCACCCACCCTGTTGCCCGATTCAGGCATTGTTCTTTTTCCTTTGAACTTTGAATGTTGACACTTGTTTGAAATGTTCTTTTCTTGTTCTCCTACTGTTTATCACTAAAACTGGTGTAGCCTGGCCCAGCCAGGGGGCGTATACTGCAGAGGAGTTATTTTGTTTTCACATTTGCTTAGTGTTGCCTCCTAGGAATAAGCAGCATAACACCCATGGTCCTGTATCCCTGAATGATGGCTCAGAGAAAACGATTTTATGGCGAGTACACAAAAATCCGTTTTTTATGGTCATTGCCCTGCTGGAAGACCCATGATGTAGGACACAAACCCAGCTTTCTGACACTGGGTAATATATTGCAACTCAAAATGATGCCTTACACACAGTCAAGGCATCCAGTGCCAGAGGAAGCAAAACAACCCCAAACATCTTTGAACCTCCACCATATGTATTGTATGTACTGTGTTCTTTTCTGTGTAAACCTCATTCTGTTTTCGGAAAATAGTAGAATGATGTGCTTTACCAAAAAGCTTTATATTGGTCTCATCGGTCCACAAGATGCTTTACAAGAAAGATTTTGGCTACTTCACGTACATTTTGCCAAACTGTAGTCTAAAATTTTTATGTCTCTATGTCATCAGTGGGATCCTCCTGGGTCTTCTGCCATAGTGTTTCAAATTATTCAAATGTTGACGGATAGTTTGCGCTGACAATGATGCACCCTGAACCTGCAGGACACCTGGAATTATTTTTGAACTTGATTGGGGCTGCTTATCCATCATCCGGACTACCGTGAGTTACAACCTTTCAGCAGTTTTTCTCTGGCGTTCATGTCCAAGGAGATTAGCTACAGTGCCATGGGTTGTACACTTCTTAATTATGTTGTGCACAGTGGACAAAGGAGGATCAAGGTTTTTGGAGATGGAATTGTAATGATTGTTAGATTTCTGGAGATGGATATTTTTCAACAATTTTGGTTGTCAAGGCCCCAGACAGTTCTGTTCTCCTCTTTCAGTTCTCCAGGCTTATGGTACCTTTACACGCCGCTACTGGATGGTGGCAACAACTGGGTACATGAGAGAAATGTATCTTGCACCGCCAATTCAACCCATGGTAGCGGTGTGTGAAGACGGTTGTAGCCACCCGCCAGTAGCGGCACCTGTTTCCGAGCACTGCCCTAAAACAGGTGGCTACCCAGGCGATTGTAGCGACCTGTATCGGCGTGTAAAGAAGGAACAGAAGGGTTGTTTCTACACCATGCTATGTACCTGGTATGTACCTGGGGCGTGACACAGCCTCCGGGAAACCACCCCCCTTCAGCGATCATTGGAGGAAGCTCCTGCGTTACGATAGGTAGTCGCTGCATAGGGCGGCATATTTAAGGAGCTGACCAGTCACACTACACAATTGCTCGAGCGTCATGTATTAATCAGCCTCCTGCGCTGCCTGGCCAATCATGATGTTATTGCTTTGTCCTATCAGCGTACGGACGTCTCGTAATCCACAATTGTGGCACGCCTATGTGTTGTCCCTGCTGCACCAGGTCCGCCCATATTAGCTTGTTGTAGCGGTGTGTAAATGAGGTAAGGTGCTCGGCAGAAGGTAACTTGAGACACCCGGCGGTGTATCTAGAGATAGATGTAACCTACTGTAGCGCACCTTGTTGCGGCGTGTAAAGGTGGTGCGATTACCGTTTGCAACCGTTTGTGCGTGCTCGTGCACGTGAAGTACCCGGTTGTTGCCACCATCCAGTAGCGGCGTGTAAAGGTACCATTAGTGTCGCACACACAGATGAAAAGATAAAGTCAACATCTCTCCTTTTTAATCTGGTTTCAGGTAGGAATTTCATATTTCCCACATCTACCACTTGCCACAGATGAGTTTGAACGAGCATCAAATGCTTAAAGCAAAGTTGCTTAGCCAAAATTTAGAAAACTAGAAGAAAAGTAGAAAAGCGCACATAGGGTCTTATCCGGCTGTAACCGGGTGTTGTATTGTGTGCTGTTGCACTAACCTTATGTTGTTGTGAGAGTCACAACAACTATTGAAGCATAAGCCGGCTTGCAGCACTCCGCCCAAGTGAAACAGGTTAAAGCATTAGATGAAAGGTGGTAATTCGTGCAAAGCTGTCTGTCTGTCGGTTCCAAGAAGTCCAAGGAATCATAGGATGTTAAAAGTAATACCTTTAATGTCTAATTCTTACGCGTTTCGTGGTACTTCAGACCACTTCATCAGAGATCCACAAGGTTTACCACGAAACGCGTAAGAAGTAGACATTAAAGGTATTACTTTTAACATCTTGTGATTCCTTGGATTTCTTGGAACCAACGGACAGACGGCAGCACACGAATTACCACCTTTCATCTAATGCTTTAACCTGTAGCCAAAATTTAGGAAAGGTGACAACAATTTTGTCTGGCCCATTTTTGGAGTTTTGTGTGTAATTATGTCCAAATATTTTGTGTTGTTCCAATACACACAAAGTAGATAAACATGTGCATAACAAAACATGTGTAACTGCAATCATTGTCTGAGAGAAATACTTCATTTTCTGGAATAATTACAAGGATGTCAACACTTTGAGTCATGACTGTATGCTTGTGAGACAGCATCAGTATTGGCCAGGAGACCTGGCAGTCAGGCTGGGCATTTTGATGTGAGCATGGTCTTTGAACAATGTCCATGTGAAACTGGTCTAACATAAGGGGATTTCACACAAAAAAACTCCACATACTGTTAAAAACCATTCTTAGACCTAATGAGGCTGGGGTACATACCTTAAAAATGCATATCAGAGTCTGTTTTGACAGAGTAAGCTTAGCTTTCTGGCTAAAAAAATGATTCTTCCAGATATTAAGGAATGTACTGTATGCGTTTCCTACGTAGGTCTAGTCAAGGGAATAGCTACTCTCCTTATGAGATTAATCCTGCTTGCCAGTAATGAGGAGACTTTTAGCCGCAATGCTCCTCTGGGAAATATATAAAATGTCACTTCAGGTGACAGCAATCCTATAAGTCATAATTGACTCTTTAACAAGCCTTTTAATATGAGTTAGGATTTGCGCCAGATCAGAACCCCAATCTAGAAACAATGCGTTTGGGGTGTAGGTCTAGTTACCCCCATTCTACCTTCACACTCACCTGATCTTTCTCCCAAAGAAGGGAAAGCTTGTTGCCTTGGATAGCAGACTTTACAAAATACTGGTCTAGGTCATCTATTCGAAAATTTAAGTCTCCAATCCAGAACACCAGGCTGAAATGATAAGCTCAAAGAAATTAATTTTGCCTAAAAAAATACATCTCTGAAGAAGATTAAGCATTGCAAATGGAAAACAGACATAAAACCATATCGCTCAAGACAATAAACGGAATAACCTATTCCAAACAAATCTCTAGATCTCATCTCATTTAATTTTTTTTATGAAGCACTATAAAATTAAAAATACATACAAAGAGAACAAAATTTACAATGAACAATAGTAGTGATATCACCATTCTGCATGGCAGCTTAAAGAGGACCTGTCACCCCCCTGCTGCATGGCAATCTAAGTGCAGCACTGAATGCAGCATGTCTGTTGCATTCAGGGAAGAGGTCCCCCATGTGTCTGTGTGCTGTGTACCCCAAGATATAGCCTTTGTAAAACTAACAGTTAGAAGCCATGGAGGCAGTCACTGTGGCTGGAGGGAGCTTGATAGACTGTGGACATTCCCTCCCCCTCTGCCTATCTATGTACCACCTCCTAATGTGCTGTTTATGCTTTATCAGGGCAGGAACCTGGAGCTGACCTCAGGACAAATGATTTGCATGCTGTGAGTGACAGAGAGGAGAGGAGGAGGTTAGAGCATGCACAGCAGAAGCAGCACAGCGGGGCAGAGGGGGATGGAATGGTCACAGTCAATCAAGCTCACTCCAGCCACAGTGACTGCCTCCATGGCTTCTAACTAAGTTTTACAAAGGCTATATCTCAGGGTACACAGCACACAGACACATGGGAGACCCTTTCCCTGAATGCAGCAGACATGCTGCATTTAGATTGCCATGCAGTAGGGGGGGGTGACAGGTCCTCTTTAAGGCTGTGTGCACATGCTGCAGATTTGCTTTATTTTTGCTGCATTTTTCAGAGCAGATTTGTCACAAAACCTGAAGGGAATCATGATGTCAGCAAAGGTTCGATTCATACTGCCGTTTTTTTGAATCCTGGATTCCCCCAAGATTGACAAACTGGATGCCACTGCACCAGTATTATCATTGATCCATCTCATGGATCAGTGATAATACCGGTGTTGGAGCATCCGGTTGCATATCCATTTCCTCCTGAACTTTTTGTAAAAGACACGTCCCTTAGGGGGCACGTAATTTAGAACTGCATTCTGGGCATGTGCAGATCAAATACCCAGATCCGGCATTCAGATCCAGCGGGATCCAAAGTCTGCCAGATCTGAGTTACATAGGGCCACATTGCTCCATGTCCGGGTGTTCCTGTTTTTTGTCACAGAGATCAAATTCTCAACAAAATGTCTTTTTGGTCTCAGGATCATCGGGAAACGTGAGGATCTGGATGCCCCCGCATGTGCCTGTGGCCCTATTGAAAGTTAGTGGGGCCGAAGACGGATGCGGGTGCATCCAGTTTTAAGCTGGATTCACATTGATGCTAAAAAATGACAGTGTGAAACCAGCCAAAATGAATCAGAATCCTGAGGTTTCCTGCACACGTTGAGTATTTTCTCCTTGCAGATTCAGTGCTGCTTGAAATTTGCAGAATGTCAATTCTTTCAGTGAATTTGCTGCAGATTTAACCCATATTAAAGCATGGGGGAAACATGAGCCAAAAACGCGTCAAAACCCAGAGAAATCGCACATTTTTGCCACTGAGTTTTTCCTGCCAAAAGATGCAGAAATGTTTGTACCAAACACTTTACCTGTGCACATACTATAAGGTTTTCAGAAAGGTATATCTGTCCAAGACATGCAAGATGGGCTGAAAGGGTTCTTTACTGTAGATTGTAAAGCACATCACTGTAATAATCCAACCAGCACAACTTGGTAGTTGGTATTAATATAATATGTTATTGTGACCTGTACATGTATTTGCATAAATTTATATAACCATAGTTCCTGTTCTGAGACCTCTTTTTGTGCCCACCTCAACTCATTTTCATATGGCTGCTTCTAGTCCTGATGACGCTCCCTGCATTGAACTAGTGAGACGTTGACACCATGATTTAACCCTTTCTACTCAGACATAGTTTTTGAGCCTACAAACTGATTTTTGTTGAATTTTAAATCCTGCAAAGATAAAGATTGATCGTCAGTCTTGGACGGAGTGCAAGTGTTTTAATCTTATATATAAAACCCGAAGGCCACTTCCGGGCAATGCAGCCAACTTCCGTGATGGCCTGTGCCCTGTGTAAAACACCGGAATCGGAAGTAGCAGACCCACGAGCGGTGAGCGCGAGCCGCTGTCAAAACGGCACAGCGGCTCGCGGTGGGCGCTAAAGCGCCACCACTCGCCGCTATCCCGCCACCGGCCCCGCACTGAGCCCCGTCTGCGCCCATCCACATCCGGGAACCACCCCGGCCCGGCCCACACTCCGGTGTCCGGCCTCCCCCGGCACCGCCCACAGCCCTGCAGCTCCACCGCCCACTCTCCTCCATCAGGGACCGCCATCCCGCCACCGGCCCCGCACACTGCCCGGTGTGGGCCCGGCCCACACTCCGGTGTGCGGCCTCCGCCGGCACCGCTCCCAGTCCTGCCGCTCACCGCACACACCCGCTCACTCTCCTCCATCAGGGAGCTGGCCCCTCCGGAACCGCCGCCACCACTGCCGCTGACCGCCGACTGCCCAGTGAGTGATCTGCCCCCCAGCCTCCGCTCTCCTCTGCCCCCCAGCCTCCGCTCTCCTCTGCCCCCCAGCCTCCCCTCTGCCCCCCCTCTCCCCTGCCCCCCAGCCTCCGCTCTCCCCTGCCCCCCAGCCTCCGCTCTCCCCTGCCCTCCAGCCTCCGCTCTCCCCTGCCCCCCAGCCTCCGCTCTCCCCTGCCCCCCAGCCTCCGCTCTCCCCTGCCCTCCAGCCTCCGCTCTCCCTGCCCCCCAGCCTCCGCTCTCCCCTGCCCCCCAGCCTCCGCTTTCCCCTGCCCCCCAGCCTCCGCTCTCCTCTGCCCCCCAGCCTCCCCTCTGCCCCCCAGCCTCCCCTCCCCTCTGCCCCCCAGCCTCCCCTCTGCCCCCCAGCCTCCCCTCTGCTCTGCCCCCCAGCCTCCGCTCTCCCTGCCCCCCAGCCTCCCCTCTCCTCTGCCCCCAGCCTCCCCTCTGCCCCCCAGCCTCCCCTCTCCTCTGCCCCCCAGCCTCCCCTCTGCTCTGCCCCCCAGCCTCCCCTCTGCTCTGCCCCCCAGCCTCCGCTCTCCTCTGCCCCCAGCCTCCGCTCTCCCCGGCCCCCCAGCCTCCGCTCTCCTCTGTCCCCCAGCCTCCCCTCTGCTCTGCCCCCCAGCCTCCGCTCTCCCCTGCCCCCCAGTCTCCCCTCTCCTCTGCCCCCCAGCCTCCCCTCTCCTCTGCCCCCCAGCCTCCCCTCTCCCTGCCCCCCAGCCTCCCCTCTCCTCTGCCCCCAGCCTCCTCTCTCCTCTGCCCCCCAGCCTCCCCTCTGCTCTGCCCCCCAGCCTCCCCTCTGCTCTGCCCCCCAGCCTCCGCTCTCCTCTGCCCCCCAGCCTCTGCTCTCCCCTGCCCCCCAGCCTCCGCTCTCCCCTGCCCCCCAGCCTCCGCTCTCCTCTGCCCCCCAGCCTCTGCTCTCCTCTGCCCCCCAGCCTCTGCTCTCCTCTGCCCCCCAGCCTCTGCTCTCCTCTGCCCCCCAGCCTCCCCTCTCCTCTGCCCCCAGCCTCCGCTCTCCTCTGCCCCCCAGCCTCTCCTCTGCCCCCCAGCCTCCGCTCTCCCCTGCCCCCAGCCTCCGCTCTCCCCTGCCCCCCAGCCTCCGCTCTCCCCTGCCCCCAGCCTCCGCTCTCCCCTGCCCCCCAGCCTCTGCTCTCCCCTGCCCCCAGCCTCCGCTCTCCACTGCCCCCTAGCCTCCGCTCTCCTCTGCCCCCAGCCTCCGCTCTCCTCTGCCCCCCAGCCTCCGCTCTCCTCTGCCCCCCAGCCTCCGCTCTCCTCTGCCCCCCAGCCTCCGCTCTCCTCTGCCCCCTGCCTCTGCTCTCCCCTGCCCTTCAGCCTCCCCTCCGCTCTCCACTGAGCCACCGCGCAGTGCTGGCCACTGAGCCACCGCGCAGTGCTGGCCACTGAGCCACCGCGCAGTGCTGGCCACTGAGCCACCGCGCAGTGCTAACCACTGAGCCACCGCGCAGTGCTAACCACTGAGCCACCGCGCAGTGCTGGCCACTCAGCCACCGCGCAGTGCTGGCCACTGAGCCACCGCGCAGTGCTGGCCACTGAGCCACCGCGCTGTGCTGGCCACTGAGCCACCGCTCTGTGCTGGCCACTGAGCCACCGCGCAGTGCTGGCCACTGAGCCACCGCGCAGTGCTGGCCACTGAGCCACCGCGCAGTGCTGGCCACTGAGCCACCGCGCAGTGCTGGCCACTGAGCCACCGCGCAGTGCTGGCCACTGAGCCACCGCGCAGTGCTGGCCACTGAGCCACCGCGCAGTGCTGGCCACTGAGCCACCGCGCAGTGCTGGCCACTGAGCCACCGCGCAGTGCTAACCACTGAGCCACCGCGCAGTGCTAACCACTGAGCCACCGCGCAGTGCTAACCACTGAGCCACCGCGCAGTGCTAACCACTGAGCCACCGCGCAGTGCTAACCACTGAGCCACCGCGCAGTGCTAACCACTGAGCCACCGCGCTGTGCTACCCACAGAGCCGCCTGTATACACACAATTCTTTTCACCGCACTACCGTAACTATTAGTAAATAAACTATATATGGATTCTAGACTACCCGATTCTTTAGAATCGGGCTCCCATCTAGTTAAATTATAAAGGGGGTTGCGTTAGGAGATGGAGAGAAGGAAAAAAAAGAAAAGAAAACACATGTATTACCTTAATATTATTAGTATTTGTACTACTATTATTATTATAGTTTTTATCATTATTATTATTATTTCATTCAACAATTTATACATCTACTTTTTTTTGGAAACGCACGCTCCATACACTTGTATTGAGAGGCCGTGCCCACTAGTCGTGTTGTTGCCAGGAACATGCATACCGCATAATTGCAATCTGTTCCCAGTTTACAAAACGTGAATCCTCGCAGTGCACAGTGCAGGGGCTGGGAGGATTCATAAGTCTGCAGTCACAGAGTGACTGCAAATTATCAGTTTAGACCAGACAATCCCTTTAATGAATTCACCTCTGACATTTTCTGGGAAACTGCAGAATTTCAGACTAAGGCCTCAACCTGAAGTCCATTTTTCATGTATATGTTCTATCTATGCTTTTCACACATAGAACACATAACCATTATACTACATGAGGTTGTTGACAAGG
The DNA here is from genome assembly GCA_033576535.1 of Allobates femoralis. Classification (NCBI taxonomy): domain Eukaryota; kingdom Metazoa; phylum Chordata; class Amphibia; order Anura; family Aromobatidae; genus Allobates; species Allobates femoralis. The sequence continues at coordinate 602,394,693 of JARQOC010000003.1, read as the reverse complement.
ATGTGATTTTTCATAGACCGAGTGTCTGCAAAGCAGAAAAAGAGACATATTGGTTGTCGAACCTAGTCACGGATCAAATTCACCCACTCACATCAATGGGTCTTTGAGTAAAAATAAAAGGTATAGGAGCGCGATGTGTGAAACCTGGTGGTTTCGAGGGTTAACAAATTGCACGCCAATTGGCCACTCACCCGGGGGCGGTTGTGCAGTCGTGCACAACACCGGTATATGCCTGGAAGCAGAGGAGCCCCGCTAGGAAGCTGCACGATAAGTAGGCCTGCACTCCTGCCTTAGCCACTGTGAATCCAGGAGGTCACGTGATCTGGGCCGGATGTGACATAACCACAGGTCCTACCGCTGTTATTGTAGTTAAGACACTTCCCAGGTCCTCAAAGAGCAGGATTTAGAAAACACCCTGTCACATCGCCCTCAGACTCGGTGGCTGGTGTTCCTGCCTCGGCCGCTGGGAGGAGCCGGATTCCTTCAGCTGATGGCGCCGGTGATAGGAGGGCCTTGTCCTCATATGGACCTGCTCCTGCGACGTCTGCCTCTGTCGCTGAGCGCCGCCGTGTTTCTGCTTTGGGCAGTGTTGGTCGCAGAGGAGCGGGCCCTGCGGAGGTGTCTGTTAGGCGCAGCCGTCGTTTTTCTGTCAGAAGTGGGGTGGGTGGAGTCAGTCGTGCATCACCATCTGGCCTGGTTCTAGGGGCGGTCTGGATGAGATCATCAGGCTGTGAGCTCCAGCGTATGGGAGGTAACCGCGCCCTTCAAATGCATTGGAGCCTGTCTTGCAGGCCGCCAGATATAGTTTTGGTTTCCCAGTGATAGTGTGTGTGTATTTAGTTTTGACTCTGACCTTTGCCTGGATTTTTGACTCTGCTTCAGCCTATCGATTTTGTACCTCAGCTGCCCTCTTGGTTTTGCTCTTGACCCTTGCCTGGATTTTTGACTCTGCTACTGCCTGATGATTTTGTACCTTCGCTGCCCTCTCGGTTTTGACTCGGACTTCTGACTTCGTTTTTCGGGTCTTGATTTTTTCCCCTGGCGACCTTCCCTGCTCTGTTGCTCATAATAGGCAGCTACCCCCTGGGCTCCGCTATAATTCCAGATCCCTGTATAGGGGTTAAGGGTCTCGGGGTTTCTCGGGGTGCTGCCTTACCAGCAGCTCAGCCTCACAGCGGATGGTCGTCACACACCCTGGCCCAGAGCAGCTCCACCAGTGATCCCACAATGGGATTCTAACATAAACAAAGGGAAAATGGATACTGGAGTTTAAGAGCGCTAAGGCACAAAGCAAAGGGAATGTATTAACAGATTCTCAAACCTTTTATATAGCCTGCATGCTATTGAAACGCGTTGTGGCCTATACAAAGAGCTAATAATAAAAGGTTTGAGAATCTGTTAATACATTCCCTTTGCTTTGTGCCTTAGCGCTCTTAAACTCCAGTATCCATTTTCCCTTTGTTTGAGAAAAAATAGACACAGATGCTATCCACGTATTATCTGAGTGCTGTCCACTTTAAACAATTTAATTGTTGTAGGAGATGCTTTGACATTTTTTTTAAATACAAGAAAAATGTATCAAAAACTGCACGCCGCAAAAACGGATATCTGAATGAGGCCTAAAACACAGTTCAGTGTAGTCAGAAGTCTGTCTTTATGTACAATGGCTGTGGAGGCAAGCCCCCACTCAAAAAGGACCATGTCCATTACTCAAAAGCAGTGAGCATCTCATTAAACTGGTTAATAATTAACTTTCGCCATCGATATTATGGCTTCTTGTAATCTCCATTTGCACTTATTATTAGGCTGGGGTCACAGTTGCATTTTTCACAAGCGTTTTTGGAGACCTGCGTTTTCAAAAACACATGTAAAAAACGCACCCATAGGCCCCCATGTTAAAAAACGCATGCCCTAATAGCAAAAACGCATGTGTGACTGTACAATGCGTTTTTGGTGTTTTTCCAAAAACGCATGCGTTTTTTAATATGGGGCCTTATGGGAAACGCATGCAAAAACGCATGTACAATTAGTACCTTTTAGTGCCATTCAAAAACGCATGCGTTTTCCATAGGAGCCCATGTTAAAAAAACGCAAGCGTTTTAGAAAACGCATGCGTTTTTTTAACATGGGCTCCTATAGAAAACGCATGCGTTTTTGAATGGCACTAAAAGGTACTAATTGTACATGCGTTTTTGCATGCGTTTTCCATAGGGGCCCATGTTATAAAAACGCACCAAAAAATAGTACATGCACTATTTTTTGGTGCAGATTTAAAAACGCAGCCAAAAACGCAGGGAGCCATCACACATCTTAAAAAACTCATGCTGACATGAAAAAAAGCATGAGTTTTGTTAAGTCACTAAAAAAAACTCATGTCAACTGTGACCCCAGCCTTACTGAGTTCTATTTGACAGCTTCACATTATTGTAGTTGCCAAGTTTTGATCTAGGAGTGAAAGTATCTTACAGGGAAAACACAAAGCTCAATGCCAAATCATTCCACCATCAATATTCGTGTTGAGACAAGGAACTTACTTACTCATGGTCTAAAACACCATTTGCCAGGGGACCCTGAAACTGCTGAAGATGCAGAATACTCTCAAAATTGTCTACCCGCTGGTCAGAATTTTCCATATGAGCTGGCAAGTGACAGTTCAGAAAGCAAACCATGTGTCCAAACAGGGAGAGCCGAACACTGACGCCACCTTTGTTACCCTAAAAATGGAAGCAAAAGTGAGGCAGCTAAGTTTCACAAAAAGTCATATATTAAAAAATAGCATGACAAGAGTATTAGAATGAATGCCAGTCCTAAGCGACTGCATTATGGGCACATGCTCGTGTGCTTATGAGGCTGTCCGAGCAAGTCCTTAAAGTGAACCTGTTACAAGATTTTTGCACTCTAAACTAAAACCACCATCTTCAGCAGCACCTATGCTACATTTTAAGGAGGTGCATATTCTCATCTGACACCCCCTGTACAACCCAGAAATAACTTTTAAAAATCACCCATTGTGTAAGTTCTTCGGCCCAGTCTGATGGGCTTGATGGCAGTGTCGTCCATCCCGCTTCTCCACACTGACCGGCCTACTCTTCCTATGACTGATGTCACTGATGCCTCCTGTGTCATCCACATCGCCAGGGGAAATTTCACATCTATGCAGAGGCCTCTCCAGATCATGCCGGCGCTGTGTGCTTAGCCCTACTGCGGGCAGAGCCTACAACACAACTGCGCATGAACAAACCGGCGAGATCTTCCCCGGTGATGTTGATGACGCAGGAGTGTTATCCACATCAAACAGAAAACGAGGAGGCCATTCAGCACAGACAGCGCTGCAATCGAGTCCCTCGGACCCAACTAAATAAATTTACATGCAGAGCGGGAGATTTTTAGAAGATATTTTGTGGGGTGTACAGGAGCAGTCAGGAATATGCACCTTCATAGAATGCAGCATTGGTGCTGCTGAAGGTGGTGGCTTTAGTTTAGACACAAAAATCTGGTGACAGGTTCACTTTAAACTCAAGATTGGGTTGTAAAGTCACATGTACACTACTGCATTTTAGATATGAGGTATTAAAATCCACACAAAAGTGCTAATGGGAGACATGCATTTTGTGATCCAGTAATATGAGTTTCTGCTCCTTGGCTCCACACATACATAAAAATGACTAAACCATATATCTTATCAGACAATATTGGATCTTTTTCTTTCCAAAAAGGAGAATTTTGTGTACTCACCGTAAATTCCTTTTCTCTTAGCCTCTAATTGGGGGACACAGGACCGTGGGTGTTATGCTGCTGTCCACTAGGAGGCGACACTAAGTAGAATCTGCAAAAGAGTTAAAGTGGCTCCTCCTCTGTAGCATACACCCCTGGGGCAGACACTGCCTCACCAGTTTTGTGCTAAAGCAGTAGGAGCAAGTAACAGATTAACGATATAATAAGGCCTGTAAAAAACCAGGCACCTATAGAACAAGTAACAGAATATTAAAATAACCGGGCCTGTAAAAAACAGGCACGTATGTAATATCTCAGAAGCCACTGAGAGACCAGAAACTTGAAAAACCAGTAAGAAGGCCCGAACGGGCAACAGGGTGGGTGCTGTGTCCCCCAATTAGAGGCTAAGAGAAAAGGAATTTACGGTGAGTACACAAAATTCTCCTTTTCTCCTTCGCCTCATTGGGGGACACAGGACCGTGGGACGTCCCAAAGCAGTCCCTGGGCGGGAAAAGAATACATTAGAGACTCTTATACAAACTGCACCCTACCGGTGAGCTGCTGTCACCAGGGAGACGCATCAACTAGATCTGCATCTACTAAGGTAAGAAAATGAACACCGTGATGTTGCACAACAGCGTAAGCGTACAAACACTGTGTTGTACCACAACAGTGTAAAATCTGAACCAGGTGACAGCCTCGGCCACCTACAGCGGAGAGGCCTGGGCCCAAAGGAGGTAGGATGGCCTCAGTTGTACGAGTGCATGCGCGACCTTATACCCGATGTAAACGGTAATATCTGCAACTGCTAAACTTCCTGCATAGGAAGTCTGTTCGTGTAACCAGTTTGGCTGAGGATGTCGGCATGCGCAGTCAGCGGCCCACCGAGAGGATGAAGAACAAGCTGTCAGAGGTTCTTCGAAGGACGGAAGGAATTTCTGGAAGCTGCCGTACTAGCCTCATAGACACGTAGAGTTCAGGCGAATCTAACGTGTGCTGAGCCATGTTGATATGGTGCATCAGTGCTGAACGACTGAAAAAGGAGCCGGAACGGTGTGGTCTTTGTTTAGAAGGAATGACCCTGCCATCTTATGAAGAAAGATGGTACAGGTCGCATCCACCTATCTTGGCGACCACCGAAAAAAGGGGGGCTTCGAGGAGAGCGTTAGGGTGAGAGACTCAACGGATAGAGGTAAAGTCCTCTTTTTTTTTTTTTTTTGTTGTTGTTGTTTGTTAACACCACCTCTGGTAACAAGGGTGAAAGAAAAATTTTTGTGAAGGTCTGAAGGAAGAATCCTGCAGCACATAGTAGACCGGAATGAAGCCCCATGTTACCAGTAGTTTTGTAGGGAAGAAGGGGACAATGCGTGAAAATGTCCCGGATGGAAGGTGCTAACCTGAGCCTACAGCCACGCAATGGAGGCGGAATCGAGAAGGTAGCATGGGGATATGCCCTCTGAGGCACTCGAGAGAGAGGGAGAGAATCAATGTGAACGGAAACAGGTGTTTACCCCCCTGAGTCAAGGTTGTAGCGCCTGTTCGCGAAAGGAGGACTAGGTATCAGAGCTACAACCAGGTGTCAGGGCCACACTAAGAAGATTAGAGTTTCCGATTTTGTGAGAAAGGACCCTGGAAAGAGGGCCTGTGTGGACTGGAGGAAGCCAGGGAAAACCAGTGGTGAGTGAAAATAGGCCGGCATACTAAGTGCGCCTGGCCCAAAGCGGGGTCCTCTAGAGGACTGTAATGCCATTGGACCTGAACCTTGCCATGGTCATTTGGATGATTGCAAGGCCGTGAGATTAAATCCTCGCCTCAGACTAAGAAAGAGAGGCAGAGGGATATCCGCTCTCATAAGTTGTGAATTGTGAGCTACAGCCCGAACACAGGAACCTGCTGTGTATTAGCAACAGAGCTGAAGAAGAAGAAAGCCGGAGTGATCTGACTCGCTGTATACTGGGTCCTAATATGGACATTACATGAGTGGTGTGGATTACACCTGTGAGGTACCAATGATGAGATACAAATCCCTAGGAGAATGATAGGCAGGGCGACCCGAGGGTCGTCCGCTGCCCCGAGCCATGTGAGAACAGGACGTCACTATCCTTCATATAGGTGTGCGTCAGTACGGCTTGTGAGAGGAAGGACAGGTGCGGTCACCACTGAAAGAGAAACGGTTGAAAACCTGAGTCAGACTGAATAACCTGACTAGAAAAAAAGGAACCTGTCCCGGAACTTGAGGAGAATCGTGTGGAGAGTCCAGAGGAATGGTTGGTCAAGAGGTAACCAACCCGTATGCCCTAACTTCTCGGAGAGAGAAGTGATGGACTGAAGAGGTCTGCATCTTGACGATGTCACCCGGATTGGAACTGGAGAAAAATTTCTCGGTATGGAATAACTAGGTAAGAGGACTTAGGGAGTTCACTGTAGTGTAAACACCGCTGCGCAGACCCAAAAGAAGGCGTCTTGATGAGAGTATCCTTGTTGAGCAACCAGGTTAAATGAGCTGGGAGGTCCACTGTAGTGTGCAAACGCATCTGCGCAGCCTCCAAGTGAAAGAGCCTTGATAAGGAGACCCTTTAGGTAAGGGAGGACAACTTGTCCTCGTGATTGAGAAATGGATATGATCGCTGGTATCACACGGAGCCACCGAAGGGCTAGGTAGAGCGAACAAACCATGGAGCACCCGGGAATATGTAGACAAATGTGTCGACATTCATGAAGGCCAGGAATCTTTGTACTTCCATGGATGAAAGAAGTTCAGGGAGGTCGCATATCGTTTCCCTGTTTGGGGACTACAAGAGGACCTGATGACAATCAGTGAAGATATTCATCCGCTTTAGCTGCGACCTCAATGCCATGAGGAAACGGATGGAAGCCTGAGGATTACTAAGGAAAGGCGTTGTTGCAACTCTGCATCCAGTTGTGGGAGCTGAGGAAGATGATTATCCGAAGTTGCTTGTAAAACGGTCCCATATTGGAGACGGTACCGTGCACGTGCTGCAACCCAATGTCCAGAAGAGACGGATGGGGAGACTAAGGAGTACCAAATAGTGGTGCCATCCATTGCAAAGCAGACACCCAGCTGTGGGAGCTGGAGAGGATATTCAGATCCGCGTGATAAGGAGTCTCATATTGAAGACGGTAATATAAAAGTGCTACAACCAAGTGCCCTGAGGAAGGCTAATGGGGAGACTGAGAGCTACTAAATCATAGCGCCATGTACTGCAAACCCAGCTCCAACAGTGGGAACTGGGGAGGATGATTGTCCGGATCCACGTATCAAGCTGTTCTGTATTGAAGAGGAACCTTGGGGGACGATTGTCCGGATCTGTGGGCCAAGCAGTTCTGTATTGGAGATCGGAACACTTAGGAACCGTCGCCATAAATGATGTTTCTCAAATCAGGAGGGGGAACGTGGAGGTAACACCCCGCGTTGCCGCCTGTTGGTGTTGGGAGATCGGTACACACAGGTACCGTCGCCCTCCATCTTGCAGTACTCGTTCCACACGTGGCTAGATTGCTTGTCTAGTCTTAATGACGCTTGAAGCCACTACGGCTGCTCCATCGGTTGTCATCTGCATTGTATGCTTAACTGACGGTCTGATGCGTCCTCGCGAAGACTCTCTCCTGCAGAGGAGGGAAAGTATCAGATGATTGTCTGAATCAGCCTTTAAAACAGGTCTTAGTTGAGGATCGGAACGCTGAGAAACCGTCGTCATAATGATGTCCCTCGGAGCAGGAGGGGGTACGTGGAGGTAACACTCCGCGTTCCCGCCTGTTGTTGGTTTTGGGAAATCGGTACGCATAGGTACCGTCGCCCTTTATCTCCCGTGGGTGGTGAAGGTGGACTTCAGTCGGCTCTGGGAGGAATTCGGTGTGAATGGGACATGTATATCTGACGGACCGCCTGTATTGCGCGATGACTTGTCAAACTTTAGTATGCCCGTCTTCTTTCTGTGAATGAGTCTGTGAGACATGGGACTGAACAAGGAGGATCAGGTACAAATAGTTTTTCTTCTTCACCGCCTGAGTAGGGTAACAACCCCCGCCAAATGTGCGACACGTCCAGCAGGGCGAGCGTGGAAAAAAATCAGGGCCCTAGTCTATGTAGATTTGACGGGCAATGTCTAAGCCAGTCGGCTTTTCCTGCGTCCCTTGTCTTAATATGCAAATAGAGTCTGTGGAGTCTCGGTTAGGAGTCTCAAACACAGGACTAGCCAGATATCCCTCCAGGGAAGGACCCAGCCAAGGGGTAGCTCCTGCGGAGAACACCATAACCACCATGTTCAGTGGCCCGTTAGTTAATATTTAGCCTTTTTTAGAAGCTTAGAGGTATGACAAGGGAATACCAAGACCAGGAATCCATCCACAGACAGCTGTCGTAACATTTGCATTCCGCTGCAGGCAACGATAGTAGAGACGCCTGAGGAGGTGCGCTGTCTGTTCCTTGGTTCCCCACGTTGCGATTCGGACCTGGTGTGAGTCGCGCATTGGGCGACCCTGTAGGACCAGAGGTCTTGTCCCTGTACTGTGATGTAGAATGGACCCAAACTGACCAGTAGGAGGGGGGAGAAATGGTAATCTTGTACTGGTAGGAGTACGATTCTGGCAGTGAGGCTAGAACCTGCCGGGGGCAGAAAAGATCTTCATAATGAATAATATCCTGCATTGTCTCTACCTTGTGAAGTACAGGGGAAGGAAGGGGATCAGACTAAATGAGAAGGCTTGATATCCCTATACATGACGCTTCCCTGAGACCTGTGGCCCTTGGAGGAGGTGTCCGAGCACCCAGCTAGAAACGCCAGGCTGGCTCTGATTTTTTGGGGCCATTAGGGGCTACTGATATTGAACCACAGCTGCCCCCTAAGCTATATCTGCCGCTATGACAGACTGCTATAGACATGGCAAGCAGGGCTGTGCAAGCGGAAAAGCACTTACCCTTCTCGCCACAAGAAGTGCTCCACCGGGGAACCGGGTAAGCAGCGGCGCCAGCTAGCCACAAGACGTACTCCACCGAGGGCCGGGTATGTAGCGGCGGCAGCTCACCACCAGCTGTTGGCCTTCCAGGGTCCGGTATGCAGCGGCGCCCATGATGTATTCCGGGCGGAAATGGCGACCCCTGACCTAGATGGAAGGGGCGGGCCAGGAGATGGGGCGCGCCTGGAAACTCTCGCGATGCGCGAGAAGCGCGAAGAGAAGGCCGTTCCGCCCCCTTCTGACGCGGCCTGGGCGGGCTCCGCCTGTTTCGTGTCACGTAAGGGGCAGAGGGAGGCGGGGACCATCGCGGCTAGGCCAAAGCCGGGGCTTGGATTAAAACGCGGCCCCGGAAAAGAAGGGGGGCCGGCGCGGAGGACCCGCCGGACCCGGACAAAATTAATGTCAGATTGCTGCTGCGGGGCGGGGAGAGTCCCCGGGCGCAGAGAACTGTCAGTGTCCGGGTCCTGTCGGTCTGGAGACCGGAGGCATGCGGCCGCTGATGGCAACGCAGTGTCCGGGTCCTTGGAGGTGGAAGGGAGGGAAATCAGACTACCTGTCGTTGGCTCCTCTACCCGGAGTCCCCGTCAGGGGAGAATGGAGAGGGCAAGAGTCCGTCTTGCGTCTCCACCCGGAGAGGAGTGACCGGCCTGCAAGCTGCCATAATGGGATCCTGGAGACAGAGACTAGACCTCCGTTCCTCCACCCAGGGCTCAGCTGCGAGGCCTGGGGAGGATAGGATTCTGTCTGAACCTCGGCCCGGGTTCTAAGACGAAGCTGGGAAAAAATAAGGTTCCTTAAACTCAGAGCCCATGTGGGGAGCTGAGAAGAACTCTTCTTTTTTCTTCAGAGTTGTAGAAAAAAAGGAGAAAAAGAAAAACTCTAAAAAATCTATCTTAAAAAGGAAAACAATAAAAGAGGTCTGCCTCCTGAGCGACACTAAGCAAAACTGGTGAGGCAGTGTCTGCCCCAGGGGTGTATGCTACAGAGGAGGCCACTTTAACTCTTTTGCAGATTCTACTTAGTGTCGCCTCCTAGTGGACAGCAGCATAACACCCACGGTCCTGTGTCCCCCAATGAGGCGAAGGAGAAATTGATGATTTTAGAGGGGAATACAATGCAATATACACAGCTTCTTCAAATTGCAGTTGTGGCATTCTTGAGACCTAATCATCCACTGCAGTATACTAACCCAGTAACCTCCTAAGCCAGTTCTTGTGCAGTCCGTCTGTACATCGCGCAGATAGGGCAGGTGGTAATACTTTGCAAACAACAACAGAAGACAACCTTGCATCCGTACAGAGCTGACCTATGACAGAAAAATCAGACAGCAGATGAAACCTTGTGTGAAAAACAAGGAAAAGCACGTTATTAAATAGGAGTATCGATCATTGAAACCCTGCCTTGCCTCGCTATGTAACAGATAAGATTGGGCCCAATTCATCATTGCATTTCTCCCAGTTTTTTGCACATTGTTTGACCTTTTCAAAGTTGTCTTTTTTATTTTGTTAGTTTTCTACTATTTTCATTAATGTCGCTTTTCCAGATGTTTTAATCAGATTCCGGCAATATGACTATCAAAATTCTTCAAAATAGCGCTTCAGAATGTTTAAGTAAAGTCAAACATGCTCTTTTTCCAAGTTTTTTTTAAATGACTTTTTAGCACAAAAAGTCACACATTTTGCAAAGTGGGGCAAAAATTATCCCAAAGTAACTGACGCACATAATATTATTCTGGACTATCTGGAGTATCTTTGTGTAAAATGTTGTGACTTTTAAAAAAAATTTGCATTTGATGAATCGGGTGAATACATGTGAAAAAGACATGTTATTTGTAAAAATCTGAAAACTAGATCACAAAAGACTACTTTGCACAAGGCAGAAATCATTTAATTAACTTATCAGAAGTTGAAAATTCATTTAAGAAGTTGTTCAGGAATTTAACATTGATCACTCATCTTGAGGAAAGGCCAGTAATGTCTGATGGGTGCGAGTGCGATACCTGGCACCCCCTTTAATCAGCTGTTGCTGGTTCCACCACCACTTGCAGGAACTACTGTACTGCACAGTACAACTCCATCAACTGTATAGTGTCTGCAGATGGATACTGTACATTGGCTCCCTATTGAATTGAACAGGAGGGAGAGAGATATGCAGTGCCCAGCCATGGCCACTCCACAGCTGATGGAGCTGTGCTATGCAACTGTGCAACTGAGTAGTTCCAGCCGGCGATGGTGGCACCAAGAAGGACTGATCAGTGGAAGAGAAGGATGTCAAACTCCAACCAATCCGACATTGATGACCTGTCCTGAGGATGAGCCATCAATTTTAAAGTCTCGTACAACCTCTTTAATTGAGAGGTATTCATGCCAAAACACAGGAGAAAATGTATTGATGGATGAAGCCCAAAGACATGCTGAACAGAGTGTGCACAGCTCTGCAACAATTGGACATCTTCACTACTTTCCGACCACATTGACGTTAATCAGACAAGTAAATCAATAGAAGTCCAGTTACAGAGTGAAGTCAGTCTATTGTGTCACCGCATATAATAGATAAATGCTAGTCAGAGATTTCATTCATCAGGACACCCAGCAACTGTGAGAAACTCTGGATATAAAGGACTCTAATGCACCATATGGGCACTTCTCATTTTATTTGGTGCATTGTAACTGGATGTATTACGTCTAGCAGGGCCGGCTCCAGGTTTTTGTGGGCCCTGGGCGAAAGAGTCTCAGTGGGCCCCCTTTAAACATACTGGCTGTATATATATATATATATATATATATATATATATATATATATATATAATATAAAGGCTGCAAGCCGTAACATATATATATATTCCCCACAAATATAATCCCTCTTGTGCTGCGACTCCCCCGTGTGCGGTGTCTCCCCCCGTGTGCTGTCTCCCCTCTGTGTGCTGTCTCCCCCTTGTGCACTCTGTCCCCTCTCTGCCTGTCTCCCCCCTGTGCACAGTGTCAACCCGTGTGCTGTGTCTCCCCTCTCTGCCCATCTCCTTTTGTGCCCTGTGTGTCTCCCCTGTATGTATGCAGAGCACTGTGCACACGTGATCTGCCGAGCACTGTGCACACGTGATCTGCAGTCTGCCGAGCATGTGCACATGTGAACTCCAGAGCACTGTACACACATGATCTGCAGTCTGCAGAGCACTGTGCACACGTGATCTGCCGAGCACTGTGCACACGTGATCTGCCGAGCACTGTGCACACGTGATCTGCCGAGCACTGTGCACACGTGATCTGCAGTCTGCCGAGCATGTGCACATGTGAACTCCAGAGCACTGTACACACATGATCTGCAGTCTGCAGAGCACTGTGCACACGTGATCTGCCAAGCACTGTGCACACGTGATCTGCCGAGCACTGTGCACACGTGATCTGCAGTCTGCCGAGCATGTGCACATGTGAACTCCAGAGCACTGTACACACATGATCTGCAGTCTGCAGAGCACTGTGCACACGTGATCTGCCGAGCACTGTGCACACGTGATCTGCCGAGCACTGTGCACACGTGATCTGCAGTCTGCCGAGCATGTGCATTTGTGATCTGCAGTCTGCCGAGCATGTGCACATGTGAACTCCAGAGCACTGTACACACATGATCTGCAGTCTGCAGAGCACTGTGCACACGTGATCTGCCGAGCACTGTGCACACGTGATCTGCCAAGCACTGTGCACACGTGATCTGCCGAGCACTGTGCACACGTGATCTGCAGTCTGCCGAGCATGTGCATATGTGATCTGCAGTCTGCCGAGCATGTGCACATGTGAACTCCAGAGCACTGTACACACATGATCTGCAGTCTGCAGAGCACTGTGCACACGTGATCTGCCGAGCACTGTGCACACGTGATCTGCCAAGCACTGTGCACACGTGATCTTCCGAGCACTGTGCACACGTGATCTGCAGTCTGCCGAGCATGTGCACATGTGAACTCCAGAGCACTGTACACACATGATCTGCAGTCTGCAGAGCACTGTGCACACGTGATCTGCCGAGCACTGTGCACACGTGATCTGCAGTCTGCCGAGCATGTGCACAGGTGAACTCCAGAGCACTGTACACACATGATCTGCAGTCTGCAGAGCACTGTGCACACGTGATCTGCCGAGCACTGTGCACACGTGATCTGCAGTCTGCCGAGCATGTGCATATGTGATCTGCAGTCTGCCGAGCATGTGCACATGTGAACTCCAGAGCACTGTACACACATGATCTGCAGTCTGCAGAGCACTGTGCACACGTGATCTGCCGAGCACTGTGCACACGTGATCTGCCGAGCACTGTGCACACGTGATCTGCAGTCTGCCGAGCATGTGCATATGTGATCTGCAGTCTGCCGAGCATGTGCACATGTGAACTCCAGAGCACTGTACACACATGATCTGCAGTCTGCAGAGCACTGTGCACATGTGATTTGCAGAGCATTGGTGCCCCCCTCCCCTGCATGTCGGGTGATGTGCTGACATGCTGTATGATGGTTGGGGGCTCCTGGGCACTGTGTATTTGCCCCTGCCCTGTGTGCAGCCTCCCCCCCCCATTCTCCCTCCTAACCTGATGCTGTGGCCGACTGTACTGAGACTGCACTGAGCCGGCGGCTCATCTCTATGATCTGCAGGAAGACCAGGAAGTGAAGGAGATAGAGATCAGTAACAGTCTCAGTACAGACGGACGGTCACTGCGATCACATCAGGTTAGGAGGGAGAGCCAGGGGAGGCTGCACACAGGGCAGCAGGGGGCCTCTGACAGGGGAAATACACAGCGCCCAGGGGCCCCCAGCCATCAGGGGAGGAGGCAGTGTAACGCTAGACATGTCTGCCTCAGCGCACAGCGTTAGCAGCAGGTAACGCTGTGCACTGCGATGCTATTGCTCCCTTGACAACCCGACGTTTACCTTGCCAACCGGCTCCATTCAATGCTCCCGCTTTAAGACACCGCACAGGAAACGCTGCAGACCGCGTTTCCTGTGCACTGTCCTAAAGCGTACATCCGGGAGCATTGAATGGAGCCGGTTGGCAAGGTAAACGTCGGGTTGTCAAGGGAGCAATAGCATTGCAGTGCACAGCGTTACCTGCTGCTAATGCTGTGCGCTGAGGCAGACATGTCTAAGCTTTGTGTTTATAGTGCCCATGTGATCCTTGCCTAAGTGAGGGCAAGAGACACTGTCCTGCTCCAGTCACCATGGGCCCCCCAGACATGCAAAGGCCCCGGCACTTGCCCGGGTACGCCGGGTGCTGACGCCGGCCCTGACGTCTAGGACAAAAGTAAATTGTTATCAAGAATGACTGTGTGAGTTGAACTTGCACATGTAAATGCTTCCTAAAAAAGAACCAGACCATGCCTTGTAAATAAAGGTAACGTGAACTAATTTACATTACACCGCAAATCTATTATCCACAGTAATCAGCTTTCCTGACAGATGACAGTGCAGAAAAAAAGCCAAGTGCCAACAGTAACCCATTCCATGGAATGCATTACATTTCTGGCACTACAGAGCTGCAACACAGCAAAATATATCTCAAGGATACTTTACTCAGGAAACATTTTATTCTAGCTTGTTATTACCATTAATTATGCTGTCAAGAACACTAGTGAAGCTGCAATTCCTATATACACTTTATGGACAAAAAAATTGTAATGCCTCTACATCATTGCATTCAGGTTTCTTTTCATTCAGTCCCCTTGCCCCATGGATGTAAAATCAAGTTCATAACAACGCAGTCTGCCTTTACTGACATTTTTTGGAATGGGACATAAGTGCACAAAAGAGCATTACTACAAGAAAAATAAAAGGGGTGGGAATGATGGTGGCACACCCCTGGGTGGATTGTGTAAAGACGCAACAATATAAGAGCCTTAAATTCCACTGCTGCAGTTCTTCCAGACAACAATTCACAATAGTAGAAAAATCATGTAGACTAATGAAGCTTTAGTAGTAAAATTACCAATAACACCAAGACATTTTGGCACTCCATCCAGCGCCTTTGTCAAAGTAGAAAAAACAAAAATGTTTTGCACTTTGAGAGAGGCACTTATTCAATATGTGTTGGTGTTGACTAACACCTTATTTTACGACCAAGGCTTCTTCATTCCTGCAAGCGCAACTCGGCTACGATGATATTTCCACTGTTTTGAATTTACTAACAAATACAACAGAACGGGTCTTTCTCAAGAACTCAATGATACCAGTGTGGTCCTGTAATAGAATATCACCATGTAAGAAGTCAGTTCATGAAATTTCAGAAAACTGTAAAGGTACCTTCACACACAGCAATTTCACTGGCAATTTGCTGGCTGCAGTGAAATCGTGGACACATTGTTCCATTTGTACACAGCAACAAAATAGAACAATGTGTCCATGATTTCACTGCAACCAGCAAATTGCCAGTGACATTGTCTAGCAAAATTGCTGTGTGTGAAGGTACCTTAAGAATTTAGGAACCACAGCAACTCCATGAAGTGGTAAACCGTGTAAAGTTACAAAGTAACGTGACTGAGGTGTTGCGTAGCATAATGAATAAAAGTCACCAAGCACAGTAGTAACTGTAGAGCTCCAAATCTCCTTTGGCATTAACATTAGAATAAAAATTGTGCATTGGAAGTTTCAAAGTATGGATCTCAGCATCTACTTACAAGCATTACACCACTAGGTAGAACGCCAAACATTACATGGAATGGTGTAACACACTGCCATTGGCCTCGGGAGCAGTGGAAACAATCTGTGGAGTGCTGAATCGCGCTTCTCTAACTGGCATCTGATGAACAGGCCTGGATTTTGTTAATGCCGAGAGAACGTTACCTACCTGACTGCATTGTAGCAATTGTAACGTTTGGTGGAGGAGGTATAATGTTGTGGGGTTATTCTAGGTCTTTTAAGATGGCCATAAATATTAGAATGCTGTCAGCTTAAAGATACTTTGGCCAACTGTTCGGCCAACAGCCTTCTCAGCTGACTTTCCTATACACAGGAGCACCCATTCAGCCAAGCGCACCTATTTAATTTCTTATCTATGGGAGAAGAAAGAGATCAGTAGTCCAAAATTAGACATGTGTGATCAACATCTCCCCAACCATCAATCGTTCAGTTCAACCATTCGTATTAGATTATTATCTGAATCTGTCAATATTGGCAGGTTTTGCAGACATTTGTCTAATATATATGGGGGAAACCTTACTGCTTTGGCATCCAAAGACACTTTGGGCAATAGTATGCTACCTACTTTGGTTGGAAAAGTTTAGAGGAAGCCCTTTTCTGTTCCTCCATGACATGAATGGGTGAGTTTGAAGTGGAAGAACTAGATTGGGCCACAAAGAGATGAACCAAGCATTCTCGTCAAACATCTGTGCCTGACCTCACGAATGCTCTTTTGCGTGAATGGAAAACCATTCACAAAGACACACTCCAAAATCTTGTGACAAACCATTCCCAGAAGACTGGAAGCTGTTTTAGCTCCAAAGGGGTGTATTAATGCCTATGCATTTAGATTAGAATGCCTTAAAAGCTTCTGTTGATGTAATGTGCATGTGTCCCAATAATTTTGACCATACAATATTCATTTATGCTATATACATACAGACATAAAGTATACATATCTGTAATAAGTTTCAACTGAAGCACAAAAATAAACAGACAGAAATATACATATAAGAAAATACAGGCAGTGGTCTTCATGCTCTCCTGCTACAGATCTCACCAGCACGTAGCTGAAGGGACTCAAGACATCCATGAACACTTCACTCCACTCATCTGAAAACAGAGCATCCTTCAGTCGCTTATTGATCATGGAATTGACCTCCTGTAACCTGTAGAAAGATATTATGAACAAGATCATAACTGAAAACACTAAAAGTCCCTATACACATTAGACTAATTTTGGCCAAATATGCCAATATCCTCAATATCAATCTCAATAGTCTTAAGGGGGTGTCACACGCGTCAATGTCGTCAGCGATCTGATCGCTGACGACATTGACGGCTGATTGCTGGTGAGCTGTCACACAGACAGACTCACCAGCGATCAATTGACCAGTGACATCATGGAAACGATTTAAATATCGTTTCCACGATGTCTTGCTCCCGCTGCCAGCCTGCTGGAAGCGGGAGCAGCCTGGTCTCCAAGGTACACTGCGGGTAACTAGGCAGCGCGCGCTGCCTAGATACCCGACGTGTACCTTAGTTACCAGCCTCCTCCGCTCACCCAGTGAGCGGAGGAGGCTGGTAACTAAGGTACACAGTCGGGTATCTAGGCAGCGCGCGCTGCCTAGATACCCGACGTGTACCTTAGTTACCAGCCTCCTCCGCTCACACGGTGAGCGGAGGAGGCTGGTAACTAAGGTACACAGTCGGGTATCTAGGCAGCGCGCGCTGCCTAGTTACCCGCAGTGTACCTTGGAGACCAGCTCCCAGCGCTTGTGACAGGCGCTGGGAGCTGGAATATCGCTAGTCCCGGTGTCACACGCAGCGATGCTGCGTGTCCACCGGGCGACAATCGCCAGGTTTCAGAGCTGGTTCTGAAACCTGGCGATCATCAACCAGCGATTTATCGCTGGTTGATGCAGTATGTCACACGCGTCAATATCGCTGCAACGTCACGTGCAGTCGATATCGTGCAGGCGATATTGACGCGTGTGACACCCCCTTAAGGTTTGGGTTACATTAGCGTATAGCATCATGCGAGAGCATAGGGAGGGATACGATAATGACCGATTCTCGGCTCAGGCTCTGCTGTGAGGATGAGCAGTGTCATGTCACTGTGATCCGATACTATAATCTGATCACAGCTGTGGAGGACAGTGAGATTAATCTCCACATCTCCTTCGTTGTCGGCCTCGGCGTACATCGTGCTGCACTTGCATGGTTGCCGAGTGCAATCCGATGTTTTACTCACACCAATAGACTTGTATGGGTGCGAGTGAGTCGAGACTCCAGCCAATTGTAGAGGGTTGAGGAAAAACTTGCAGGTCTAAGCTGCCTAACATGGGCACGAGTGCAATGCGAGATTTTCTTGCATTGAACTCTTGCGAATTACATGCCAGTGTGACTCCAGCCTAAAGTGTATAGAGACCCCAAACAGATGATCGGCAAGGGAGATAAGGATCTAG
The DNA here is from genome assembly GCA_033576535.1 of Allobates femoralis. Taxonomy (NCBI): domain Eukaryota; kingdom Metazoa; phylum Chordata; class Amphibia; order Anura; family Aromobatidae; genus Allobates; species Allobates femoralis. The sequence goes on along the minus strand of JARQOC010000003.1, from coordinate 602,376,876 downwards.
CATGTCTGGTTTCAGACTGCCGACCCTTTTGCTCTCCAATAGAAAAGCTGCCCCTAGAGACATCTGGCTGTGGCTTTTACACAGAAATGCTTTTTGAACGAGAGATTTAGACGAGATATCTGCTGGCTGAACAATCGACCAAACCATTATTTCGTCAACAGCTATCTAAGTATATGAGGGATGAACAGGAACCTGACAGATGATATATTCTCCTCGAATCACGAGCAGCATGTATCAGACACTGGCTGCATCATAATTCAGCAATGTATGATTAACTCTGAAATGCATTTCAGAGATACAGTCCAATAGCCACTAGGGACTGGGACGCACAGGAGATTAGTCGAACAGGTGGGTCCCTGGCAGCGTATCCCACCTCGATGACCTAGAGTGACAGGTCTTTTTCTATATGCACAGGCAGGGAGAGACCTGTCGATAACTAGCAGTGAGAAGTGCTCTAAGGACCCACCTGTCCGACTAGTTTTGTAGGCTTGGTTCCTGGCGACTAATGGGCTGTCTTTCTGTAAAACGTTGCAGCATTTCATTGTTATATATACAGTACCTGTCTGAAATCATGCAGTCAACATCTGGTATATTCTGCCTGTGGATCGGGCAGCATGTATCAGCTGTCACATTCCCTCTAAAGATGGGTACAGATATTTGCTTTTATTTTTCAATAAGTGGGCTGTAGAGATATTCCTGAGATAAACCAGAGGAAACCAGAAGGTAAGAGCTATACCCATCTGTCGAGTGTCTCTAATACTTTACCATGCTTACCTATGCTCTAACAGTAACTGCTTCACTAATCTTTACCCTCTTCCACTACCCCCAAACTCTATCACTTTCAACTCCAATATTTATCTCACCAACCCTCTTACCTTCCCACATGAGCTCCTCACTACTGCTGACCTGCTCCTCAATCTCACACCTCTCCTGTTGAAACACAAAACAAGCCACCCACTCACAGTCTCCCATTTGCTTGCTCTCTCTTTGCTGCTGATATCCGCTGGCGACATATCTCCCGATCCTGGACCTCCACAGCTAACATTTCCCACTATTCGTCCCTCCTATCACCCCAAACCTGGAAGAAACAGCTGCAATCTTTCAAATATAAAACCCATTCCCCTGACCACCCCCTTTCTCTGGAACGCTCTGGAATGCCCGTTACATCTGTAATAAACTCCACGTCATTCACAACTTCTTTACCTCTCGCAGACTATCCTTCCTGGGCCTCACCAAAACATGGCTGACACCCTCCGACACGGCCTCCCCTGCTGCACTGTGTTACAGCGGCCTTCACTTCACTCACATACCTCGCACTGGCAACAAACATGGTGGAGGGTGGGTCTTCTCCTTTCTAGCAACTGCACCTTCAACCCAATTCTTCCACCACCCCCATTATCCCTTCACCTTTTGAAGCGCACTCAGTCCGTATCTACTCTCCTTCCAACCTCCAAGTGGCTGTCATTTATCGACCCCCAGGCCCCACCACCGCCTTCATAGACCAATTCTCCATCTTGATTCTTCACTTTCTCTCTACTGACATTCCTACCATCATAATGGGTGACTTCAACATCCCCATTGACACCCACAAGCCAGCAGCCTCCAAACTCCTGTCACTTGCTTCATCCTTTGGCCTCACTCCTCCACAACTACCCACACAGACGGACATCATCTTCACCCGCCTCTGCTACCCAACTAATCCCACAACCTCCCCTCTCTGAGCACCATCTACTCCCTTTCTCATCCTTGTCCTCCTCACCTGCCCCCCATGTCTACCAACTCACATACCCTCGCAGAAACCTCACACATCTTGATGCTCACTCACTCTCCAATGCCATTTTAATGCTATCATCCATATCCTCACTCCATGACACAGATAATGCCACAGCTTTCTACAACTCTACACTCATATCAGCTATTGATGCAGATGCCCCACTCGTTCATGGCAGAACACGACAAATCAACAGACAACCCTGGCACACAGACACCACTAAAAAGCTGTGGCGGACGTCTAGGGTTGCTGAGCGGCACTGGAAGAAAAGTCATTCACAAGAAGACTACAGAGCATTCAAACAAGCACTTCAAACATTCAAGTCAGCACTCACCACCACTAAATAGAATTACTTCCTTACCCTCATATCCTCTTTATCTCACAACCCCAGGCAGTTATTCAACACGTTTAACTCCCTCCTTTGCCCCCCACTGCCCCTTCCTACTTCTCGTATTTTTGCAGAAGGCTTTGCAACACACTTCACCAGCAAGATTGATCAGATCACATAAGTCTTTGCTACCCAACCACCACAACCCCTATGTATACCAGATCACTCCCCTCCCCCACTAACCCTCCTTCCCTCCATCACTGAAGGAGAACTTGCACACCTCCTCTCCAGATCACACCTCACCACCTGTGCACTGGACACCATCCCATCTCCCTTCCTCCCCAACCTCACCACCACACTCATCCCAGCCCTACCTAACCCACCTCTTCAACCTATCACTAACTGGTACCTTTTCTTCTGCTTTCAAACACACAACAATTACACCTATCTTAAAGAAAACATCCCTCGACCCCACCTCTACATCCAGCTACCGGCCCATATCCCTGCTCCCTGCCTCCAAACTTCACGAAAAGCATGTCCACCCTGTAATCTCATCCCACCTCTCATCTAACTCCCTCTTTGACAACCTTCAATCTGCGTCCGCCCCCACCACTCCACTGAAACTGCCCTGACCAAAATTACTAATGACTTTATCATGGCCAAAGCTAACAGACATTTCTCCGTCCTCCTCCTTCTTGACCTGTCCTCTGCATTTGACACAGTCGATCACTGCCTCCTATTACAGATCCTCTCTTCCATTGGTATCACTGACGTTGCCCTCACCTGGATCTCCTTCTACCTTTCCAACAGCACCTTAAGGGTATGTGCGCACTGGGCGGGTTTTCGGCGGTTTACCTGTGTAAACCGCCGTTTTGCATACATTAGTTTTATTTAAATTTATGTTAATCCAAACCGGCGTTTGGATTAACATTAAAACTAATGTACACCGCCCAAGGCTGTGCACATACCGGCGGTTACCCAGCGTCATCCGTTGCTAACCCGCAGGTTTCCCAGCGGGTTAGCAAAGAATGACCATGTTCTAAAAACCGGCCGGTTCTGCAGCGGCTGCAAGCAGAATCATGTGCTGCTTCCAGCCGCTGCAGAATCGCCGCCGAGAACCCGCTGGGCAGCCGCCGGATACCGCCCGCACATACCCGCCAGGAAGCCGGTGGACGGCGCCGGAGCTTCCTGGCGGGACCCGCCAGCTGCCGCCGACAAACACGCCGGGTAAGTGTGAACTTACCCTTAGTGTCTACCACTCTCACACGACCTCCTCATCCCCTCTCTCTGTTGGGGTTCCTCAAGGCTCTGTCCTGGGGCCCCTCCTTTTTTCCATCTATAACCTTGGTCTGGGACAACTCAAAGTCCCATGACTTCCAGTACCACCTGTACGCTGACGACACTCAGATCTACCTCTCTGGCCCTGACGTCACCTCTCTGCTGTCCAGAATCCCAGAGTGTCTATCACCCATATCCTCCTCCTTCTCCTGGAGCTTCCTAAAACTCAATGTAGACAAAACCAAACTCATCATCTTTCCTCCATCTCACACACCTTCCTTACCTAATCTATCAATCACAATAAATTACATCACACTTTGCCCTGTACCTGAAGTCCATTGCCTCGGAGTAACCCTTGACTCTGCTCTGTCCTTCAAACCGCATATCCAAGCCCTTGCCACCTCCTGCCGCCTCCAACTCAAAAATATTTCCAGAATCTGTCCCTTCCTCAACCCTCAATCTACTAAACTACTAGTGAATGCCCTCATCATCTCCTGTCTCGACTACTGCAACCTCCTCCTCTGTGGCCTCCCTGCCTACACTCTTGCACCTCTCTAATCTGTCCTTAACTCTGCTGCCCGACTAATCCACCTCTCTCCTCGCTATTCCTCCACTTCTCCCCTCTGCAAATCCCTCCACTGGCTCCCAATTAACCAGTGTATCCAATTCAAACTCCTAACACTGACCTACAAAGCCATCTACAATCTGTCCCTCCCATATATCTCTGAACTAATCTCCTGATATCATCCAACTCGTAACCGCAGATCTTCCCAAGACCTCCTCCTTTCTTCCACACTTGAACGTTCTTCATCTAACCGCCTAAAAAGACTTCACCCGAGCATCCTCTGGAACTCTGCTACCCAAAACGTCTGACTGTCCGCTACACTAGGAACCTTCAAGCTGAACCTGAAAACCCATCTCTTCAGAACAGCTTACAACCTGCAATGACCACAGTGCCACCTCACTACCACTGGACCCGGTGCTCTGCCACTATTGGACCCGACGCTCCACCACCATTGGACCCAGCGCTCCACCACCAGAGCAGACCCAACCTACTGTCTCTTTCCCCACTTCCCTGTAGAATGTAAGCTCGCAAGGGCAGGGTCCTCTCTCCCTACTGTATCAGTCCATCACTGTTAGTTTGCTCGTTGTATTTTTAACTTGTTTGTATATAACCCTTTCTCATGTACAGCACCATGGAATCAATAGTGCTCTATAAATAAATAATAATAATAATCTTTCTAAGATATAAGGGATAGGGGAAAAAAAAGGATATTTTCTTACCCAATAACAAACATATCAATCTTGCCATCTCCTTCTCCTGCATTAAGGCAGAGAAGACCTGTAAGGTCTGACGGTGGCACAGCACAGCCCACATTCCACGTGATGATATATACCCTGCACAGGAAAATAGTGTACAATAATAACAAAATAACAATATCTTGTCAAAAAAATATATAACATAGGCAAATGAAAATGCACAATTAAAAATGTAGTTTGGGTATTGTAAAATATATTGCATTCTAAGAGTCCTCAGTGGTTGATACCTATTAATGGCTAACTGAAAAGATGGTAAACATAGCAAGCTTTCGGGACACTGTGGTCCCTTCGTCAGGCATGTTTGAGTATTGTATCATATGTGCATTACATGCAAGAACAGGAGATAGTGAGGGTATTAGTTGTCACTTTTTTTTCCCTACATCTTAAAGAGGACCTGTCACCAAACCAGGCATGGTGATCTAATTACAGCACTGGATGCAGCATGTCTGCTGCATCCAGGCAAGGGGTCACCCAGCACTTGAGCCGCCCAGTACCCCGAGTAAATACACTTAGAAAACTTACATCGTGCAGCCATAAAGGAGGTGGCTAGAGGCTACAGCCAAAGGGCAGATTCACACCCCCTGCATGTGTAATCTGCCCACCGTGCCAATCATTGTCTCCCTCTTCTGCAGCATAATACAGAGTTTGGTTGTTTTTCCCCAGAAATGGCCGTTTAGCCCTGCCCCCTGCGGTGACGTCACCGCTTATACCCGCCCTGCTCTATGGTTAACATAGAGCAGAGCGGGTATAAGCGGTGATGTCACTGCAGGAGGCGGGGCGGCCGGTCTCCTGCTCTGACATCACCACTCTTCCCCGCCCTGCTCTATGTCAACCATAGAGCAGGGCGGGTATAAGCGGTGACGTCACCGCAGGGGGTGGGGCTAAGTGGCCATTTCTAAAATAAACTCTGTGTTATACTGCAGATGAGGGAGACAATGATTGGCAGCGGTGGGCAGATTACACATGCAGGGGGTGTGAATCTGCCCTTTGGCTCCAGCCTCTAGCCACCTCCTTTATGGCTGCAGGATGTAAGTTTTCTAAGTGTATTTACTCAGGGTACAGGGCGGCTCAAGTGCTGGGGGACCCCTTGCCTGGATGCAGCAGACATGCTGCATCCAATGCTGTAATTAGATCACCATGCCTGGTTTGGTGACAGGTCCTCTTTAAGTAATTATAACACCATACCCCAGGGCACAAGAAGGAACATTCAATTCACGAAGAATAAATTCACTGTAAATCTAATTTCCAAGTCAAATTGGCATGATTTGGCAACTGCACATTTTGCCAGATCCACTCATCTCTACTCAGATTACTGTATGCTAAAAAAAAGTGTTGATCCCAACATCTGTTCTTTTCCCATGTCAGTGGCACAAGAAGCAAGCAGCAGACCCTGCTGTACATTTGATGGGAAAATTAGTTTTTAATTTATAGAGGCATTATATACACTTGGGCAGATAAACCAGTCGGCACACATTCTTGATTCTTCAACACATTCCGGTATCTCTCTTGAACTAGCAGATTCTAGATACTGTTATTGACCACAAAAATTAATTATTGGGGTCAGGCCAATGGTCATTACACGCAGTCAGAGCCTATCGCCCATTCATTGCTTCTGAGGATCCACAAGGTTGGTTTCAGACTATTCTACATGAAGACTGCAGTTCTGCAATCATTTTTATTTTTAGTCTACTGAATATATTACTGTACTGTATGGCTTGGATTCAGTTGATTCACCGTAGTTACAGACTACAATCAAACCCTTTGTGTGCAGTCATATCTCACTACATTCATTCTGCATGTAAGGTAGCAATAGGAGGCAGAAGGAGTGAAGAAAGGCTCAGTGAGCCTCTACATTTTATGTATACGCCAAACATATTTATCATTCAGACAAAAGGAGGCCAAATATAATGTAGAAAAGGACTGCAAATTGCTCTTTCCCCCACAAAGTAAAAATATTATTTTTAATTTTGCCACTGTGCCTATAAAGTAGTAGAGGTAAGAGACTTCTGTCCAAGGTATATTACTAAAAAGAAAGCTCAAGTGCAATGGACATACAGCCTAAGGGTACCGTCACACTTGGCGACGCACCAGCAATCCAGACAACGATATGACCTGGTAGGGATCGCTGGTGCGTCGCTATGTGGTCGCTGGTGAGATGTCAAACAGTCAGACCTCACCAGCGACGCAGCAACGATCCGGAATGATACACACATTGTTGGGACCCTGTTTCTCAGACCTGTAGTATTGAGGTCGTTGGTCGTTGTCCTTGTCAAACACACCGATGCATGCTGCCCGGCGGGACCCCAACGATAAAAAAATGGTTCAGGTGACTCTGACATGACCAGCGATCTCACAGAAGGGGCCTGGTCACTGCTAAGTGTCAAACATAGTGAGATCGCTGTTGCGTCACCAAACTTGTAACTTAGGAGCGATCTCGCTAGCGATCTCGCTTAGTGTGACGGGGCTTAACTCAAGTCTGAGGAGTGAAATTACACACAAGGTTAATAACAACAGGTCAGATATCATCAGGTTTCAGCTAATATAATTTAGTTACACCAAATTAGTGCATTTTTATAATATAATTTAATTGAGCATTCTGAATTATTTTAATTAATTTACCTGAAGTCCTCCAATGCTTTGCTTAGTTCAGCACTGTGAAATGATTTGTCTACTTCAATTTGAGATGATGGATTAGAATCAGATCTCACACAAGGTTCCTGAGGTCTATTTGGGCGTGGAGAAGCTCGGGCTCTGCTAAACTGTGGGGATACTCTTGGGCTGGGAACTGGCGATCGTTGAGGCGAGGATGGAGGAGGAGGAAGTGGCCTATATTGAAGAGTTGGCGACAAAAGACCAGGACAAGATCCTTCAGGTTGTGATCTGCCAGATTCATCTTTTGGACTAAACTGAGAACCCAAAGGATGAAGTCTCAAGCATCCTTCTGGTTGTGATCGGTCAGGAACAGAAGATCCAACAGGTGCTAAAGGACGAATAGTCAGTTGTCCTACTGGAAGTGAAGTGTGTGAACAGCTAGAACCTTCAGGCTGAGCTCTACCAGATCCTGCAGGACTAAGACGAGGAGAAGTCAAAGACACGGGTCTTGTGGACAACTCTGGAGATGGTGGAGCAACAAACACAAGCTGTGCATTCATCTTTAGGAAGCAAGCACAAAACATACAGTGTTAACATGGTCAAAATATGAGTTAGTCAAAGAGTCCATCTGATAATTAATAACATTTTACTTTAAGTATAACAGCATTTCTTTGTTTTGTAGAGTGGAACATGACACATCAAAATGTTATATAATATCTAAAAAGAAATCTAAAATATTCTAATTCTAACAAATAAACGAAAACATTCTGGTTGTTCTGCAAATGGTAATTTAAGGCTAATATATAAGAATATCTGCACCCAAGAGCTGGCCACAGGAGTGGGACTCCAAAAACAGCTAAGAACCGCTACATACTATGGATTTTAGAGAGATAGAGCAGCTCAGACTCACTTGATGTGGGCATTGGATGCTGGTATTCCTTTCACAGCAATAAAAGTATATTAAAATAAAAGGATATTATAAAAGGATAAAAGCAAATAAAACCATTAAAGCACCACTGCAGTGGGTTTGTTTTTTTATTTAGAGCTTGAATTGCATGTTAAATGTAAGCCCCATGTCTAAGGCTACGTTCACACATTTGCGTATTTTGCTGCGCTATTTTGTGCGCGCTTTTTGCCGCGTTTTTCGGCCGCGCAAAAAAGCGCAGCAAAATACGCAGGGGCTTTCACACACTGCGCTTTCTTTCCCCCAGAAAGCGCAGTGATGTCACAGAGGGGAGGAAGAATCCAGCTTCCTCCTCCCCTCTGTGACATGTGTGACCGCCCCATTAGACTTCACAGTGTTAATATACACTGTGAAATCTAAATTAAACAAAAGCAAGTGTGTGAAAAATAAAAAAGAATCAATACTTCACCTCTCCGACGCCTTCTCCCGGTGTCTGGTGCCTTCTGCCGCTCTCCGGTGTCCGATTCTAAGTCAGATGTCTGTTCTCACAGGACCTGTGGTGATGTCAGAGGGGGCGTTCCCGGGGCGGTCCCATCGCTGATTGGCTGCTCGCGGTCATGTGGTATCACATGACCGCGAGTGCCCGGGAACGCCTCCCCTCTGACGTCACCACAGGTCTTGTCAGAAGATATCTGACTTAGAATCGGACACCGGAGAGCGGCAGAAGGCACCAGACACCGGGAGAAGGCGTCGGAGAGGTGAAGTATTGATTGTTTTTTATTTTTCACACACTTGCTTTTGTTTAATTTAGACTTCACAGTGTGTATTAACACTGTGAAGTCTAATGGGGCGGCCACAGCTGTCACAGAGGGGATGAGGAAGCAGGATTCTTCCTCCCCTCTGGGAGAATACGCAGTAGTAGCTGCGTAAACAATTGACATATCAATTGTTTACGGAGCTGCGTTTTCTCCCGGAAAACGCACTGCGTATTTTTACGCAATGTCTGCACTGCAAAGTGAATTTCCCATTCACTTTGCAGGCAGACAAAAGGCACATTGCGTATTTTGAAAAGCGCGCGTAAAAAAACGCGGCAAAATACGCAATGTGTGAACGCAGCCTAATACTAACGCTCCGGTCGCTTCATCGTATTTTCGGCGTCGCTTTTTTCCTACGGTGCCATCTTGCACCCAAAACTTATAACTATCTGGAGATCAAATTTTACATCATGAGCGCTAAATACAACTCTATGAGAGCCACAATAAGGTTCTCATAAAGCTGCATTGAGTTGTAACTTCCATTGCACTCCATGACACACCGCAGCTGCGGGCAGGTCACAAGTCCCGCAGACCGACCAGAGCGACACTGGAAAAAGATGAAGATGGCAGCAGATGATTACACAGGACTTGCATTTAAAGAATTGGTCAAGCAGTGAAGTAAAAAAAAAAATGGAGTGGTGATTTAAAGGTACCGTGGATTCGGCTTTTTAAAGAAATCTGTCAGGGCTTTCTGTTACAAAACACAGAATCTGTCAGCGTTCTGTGTATGGGAGTTAGAAAATAGCTGTGAAGGTACCTTTACACGGCGCTACAGAAGGTAGAAAACAACCAGGTTTCGGAGACAAATGTATCTTGCACCGTCAAATCAACCCGAGGTAGCGGGGTGTAAACTAGGCTGTTGCCACCCGTCACTTTCGGCACCTGTTTCAGAGCAGTGCTCTAAAACAGGTTGGTTTCAACCCGATGGTAGCGGCGTCTAAATAAGGTAGGGTAAGGTTGTTTCGCCACCTAGTTAACTCCCTGGGGCGTGACACAGCCTCCAGGAAACCGCCCCCCTTCAGCGATCATTGGTGGAAGCTCCTGCGTTATGACTGGTTGTTGCTGCATAGGGCGGCATATTTAAGGAGCTGACCAGTCACACTACACAATTGCTCTAGCGTCATGTATTAGTCAGCCTTCCTGCGCTGGCTGGACAATCATGATGCTATTGCTTTGTCCTATCACCGTACGAACGTCTCGTAATCCACAACTCTGGCACGCCTATGTGTTGTCCCTGCTGCCCCAGGTCCTCCCATATTACCTTCTGTAGCGGCGTGTAAATGAGGGATGGTGCTCTACAGAGGGTAAGTTGTGGCACTCGGCAGTGCCTCCAGGGATAGATTAAACCTTCTGTAGAGCACCTTGTAGCGGCGTGTAAAGGCGGTATCGGGTACCGTTTGCATCCGTTGGTACGTGCTCGTGCACGTGAGACACCCGGTTGTTTTCTACCTTCTGTAGCGGCATGTAAAGGTACCTTAAGACAACCAATCATTCATTCATCCTACAGCTATCTATTGTGCATGGGGCCCTTTAGACAGAAGATACAAATCATGGCCCTGAATCATGAAGAATGGCGTGAACAACGTCATGAATTAGATGAGCGGGCATTGTCATGCCTCCTGATCTTGCCCCAGCTGTGCTAATAGTGATGGATCTAACCAATACTGGGGTGTAAAGTGTTTTACACCATATTTCTGGTGTAAACACTTCGATGAATTAGGGCCTATATGTATAAAAGTATATATACAACTGTGCAGATTCCCCATATGAACCTTCAGAACAGCTGAATGTACATATAAATCCCAAAGAAAGGCAAGAATTGACTAGCTGCCAACACTGCTCATCTCAAGGGAAAACATGAGTCAGCAAGTAATATCAATCAGTTTTCCCCAGAGAGATGATGCCCAACAATTTGGCTGCCCAACGTATTAAGTACATTATTGGTCAAATTTGCAAAGAAATGCAGGATACAACAGATTCTGCCTACTTATTACTTCAATGACAGTATTTATAATCACTAAAATTAAATCGGTAAAATATTTTAAAATGCGGATATTACACTCTTCTACATTGAAATTGGAACGCTGAGAAGGAAAAGTTATGGAATTAAGGAAAACACAGGATAAATGGACATGTTAATGATATGCAAACGATAAAAAAGGAAACATTTTTAGAAAAGCTCGATTTTTTTCAGTATCAAATATGAGTATGATGTGCAGAACTACACACACTTATATGCCTTGGCATATTATCAATGAGGTTAATAATGGTTGTCTGAGGTATGGTCTGCCACACTGAACATGCTTGGGAATACAGATCATCAAGATCCACTGCTGGCAGTTCCGTTTGTAATTGCCAGACAATGACGTCGTAGATGTGCGCAATGGAAGACAAGTCAAGAGATTCTGCAGACCTTGGTAGTAGATGTGTAGACCATGCAAGCAGCCCATAGTACCTAAATAACATGTGGCCTAGTTGTGTTGAAATACTTTGGAGAAATGACCACACTGGTGTTTCCACGACCAAATCAATGACATGCTGAGCTATTAGTGTTCCTGAACTGAAGACTAGAGAAGACATAATCCCGGAAGTAGGAATGATGCAACGTTCACTCGTGAAGGCCTCCTCATGACACTGCCCACTGATCACTGATCACATCAGCTGAGATGTTGGCTGTTTGATGTGAGCTCCGCGCTGGAGCTCACATCAAACACCCCTTACCCGCCCATGACGTTGTATAACGTCATAGGTCGGGAAGGGGGTTAAAGGGAACCTGTCACCCACTTTAGGCATTTTAAACTGTGCCCACCAGCATTAACATAATGTAAATGGGGTTCTTGTAACTCTTCTTATGTGCCCAGATGTTCCCTTCATACCTTAGAAATCAACTTTTATTCTCTGTCGCCCTGCATCCTATTAGGTATGGGAGGTATGCTCTCTGGTCCCGGTGGATTAGGTCCTCGCCGCCCTTTGCCAGCAAAACCCACCTTGCAATTTGAAAATTCCTGCCCCTCCTGTGGACGGTGCGCTGAGTGACAGGTGCACTCGCGCCTGCGCAATGGAGCGGGTCACCGTGCTCCTCCATTGAAATGCTGAAGTCTCGCGAGACTTCACAAATCTCATGAGAACTCGGCACTATCTTCAATGGAGGAGCACGGTGACCCGCTCCACTGCGCAGGCGTGAGTGCACCTGTCACTCAGCGCCATCCACAGGAGGAGCAGGAATTTTCACATTGTAAGGTGGGTTTTGCTGACAGGGGCAGTGAGGACCTTATACACCGGGACCAAAGAGCATACCTCTCGGACCTAATAGGATGCACAGCAACAGAGAATAAAAGTTGATTTCTCAGGTATGAGGGGGATGTCTGGGCACATAAGAGGGGTTACAAGCTCCCCATTTACATTATGTTAATGCTGGTGGGCTCAGTTTAAAATGCCCAAAGGGGGTGACAGTTTCCCTTTACCTTTTGTCTTAAAGGGACATTCCCATCTCCAAATTCCTTCTCCATTAAGTAGTAGGTATAATAATAATAATAATAATAATAATATTAGCAGATATTTCTGATTATGAATGTAGTACAGTTTTCCTGATTAGCTATGTCACTAACCTCATGTGTGAGGCATTGCAGGATCTTAGGTATACATGGTTACGACCACTAACAACTAACTGACTTTCCCTATTTGTGTGACAGCCTGCAACCTTGGATACCCAAGGTCCTGCAATGCCCTGCACATAAAGGAAAGAACATTGCATATCAGGAAAACTATACTACATTTCGAATTGGAAGTATTTGCTAATATTATTATGGTTATTACACATACTACATATTGGATAGGATCTTGGAGATGGGAATAACCCTTATAGAATGTGAAATGCATGCTTGATAGGGATGAGATCTGGTGATTAACTCGGCTATTGCAGAATATTTCACTTCTTTGCCTTAGGCTATGTGCACACACTGCGATTTTGTTGAACTCTGCAGCAAAAATGGATCTACTTTTGAGATGCCAGCAAAGTCTATGAGATCTCAGAAAAGCTGTGCCAACATCAGCGTTTGGACTGGTCCGTTTTTGGTGAAGAAAACTCATTCTGAAAAAGAAGGAGCATGTTAATTAAATGATCCATCTCCCCATTGTAGTAAAAAATCAAGCCTCAAAAACAGAACGGAGACGCAGCAAAACCGAATCAAAAACGCAATACGTTTTTGGTACATTTTTTTTTTTTTTAAAACGGATGCAGTTTTGGACCAGAATTTTCTGCACCACATCCTGACCACTTCTTTTGTTTGGGCAGAATTCTTTTGTGTTGGTAAAATTTGATCAGAAAGTATCGCCCTGTACACTTCAGAATTCATCCAGCTGCTTCTGTCTTCAGTCACATCATCAAATAACACTAATGACCAAGTGCCATTGGAAGCCATGCATGCCCATACTATCACACCGCATTCACCATGTGTTACAGAGGATGTGGTGTGCTTTTGCACTATGAGCTGTTCTAAACCTTCTCCATCTTCTTTTTCTACCCATCACTCTGGTACAGGTTGACCTTCATTTCATCTGTCCAAAACTGGGCTGATGCTTTAGCTATTTTTTTGCAGTCTAAGGGTGCGTTCACACCACGATTTTTAGGGAGCCGATGCTGTCCGATATAAATCGGACAGCATCGGCTCCCTTCTGATGCCTGGAATCGGGTGCCAAATAGGCACCCGATTCCGGCATAAAATCGGCGCCGGAGGCTGCAAAAAAAGAAAAAAAAAAAAGTTTATTCTCACCTCTCCCCGAGCCCCCGCCGTCTTCCGCCATCTTCCTCTAGGTTCCCGGTGGCTCTCGCAGGCTGCCGGTGTCAGCAGAGGTGTACCTCTGCTGTACACAGGACCTGCGGTGATGTCACAGTCACGTGACCGCGGGTTCACCATTCACCATGGTGAACCCGCGGTCACATGACTGTGACATCACCGCAGGTCCTGAACAGCAGAGGTACACCTCTGCTGACACCGGAGCCTGCGGCAGCCTGCGGGAGCCACCGGGAGCCTAGAGGAAGATGGCGGAAGACGGCGGGGGCTCGGGGAGAGGTGAGAATAAACTTTTTTTTTTTTTCTTTTTAACCCTTGTGCTCCCAGGAGCATTTTTACTGTACTGAGCTTGCTCAGTACAGTAAAATGGGGTCCGAGGAAACATCACATATTTCCTCGGACCTTTCTCCATAGGGCCCCATGTTAGGGATCGGGTCAGATCGGATGTGCACTAAATGCCATCCGATTTGGTCCGATCCGACTCTGTCAGATTTTGTAATCGGATGAAAAAATCGTTGCAGGCAACGATTTTTTTCTCCTGAAAAAAATCGGCCAAAATCGGGCAGAATCGGATCGGACCAAATCGGATGGCATTTAGTGCACATCCGATTCGGTCCAATCCCCATAGGGATCCATAGGATCCGAAAATCGGTCCGATGCTGTCCGATTTTTTTCGGACAGCATCGGAAATACAAAAATTGTGGTGTGAAAGCACCCTAATCTGGCCTTTCTATTTTTAAGGCTGATTAATGGTGTGCACTCTGCGTTGAATCCACTGTATTTGCTCTCATGAGGTCTTGTCTACTGAAACAGCTACTATCTGGAGAGCGTTCTTCTCTTGGGTGGATGTTCCCAATAGATTGTTCTTCACTATGTAAAGGATTCTGTGATTATCCAACACTGTTGCCTTCTGTGAACGCCCAGAGATCTTTGAGTCTCCAAGTCACCAGTGTGCTCTTTAGTTTTGCAGAAAGCATCAAACTGTTGATTTGACCTCTTCTAATATTTTTACTTTCTCTGATGGACTTCTTTTTTAAGCCTAATTATGGTTTGATTGTCTTCCAATAAAGCTCCTTTGACAGCATGTTTTGGACCCACAGCAATAGCTTCCAAATGCAAATGCCACATCTGGAACTAGCTCAAGACCTTTTACCTCCTTAATTGATGATTGATTAATGAGGCAATAGCCCATGTAACTCAATAAAGGGCTTTTGAGATACTTGTCGAATTACTTTTGGCTTCTTGTAAAAGAGGCAGCTACATATTAAATAGCTGTAATTTCTAAAGCCTTACTCTAATCAGGATGTGACTATCCTCAAGCTAAAGCCAAGAGTCTGCACTTAAACCCCTTGTCGACCCTTGACGTAATACAACGTTAAGGGTTGGGTCCCAGTGTTTGATGTGAGCTCTGGTGCGGCGCTCACATCAAACACCCTACATTTCAGCTGATCTGATCAGCTGATATGTTGGGCTCACAGCACCGATCGGATCCGGGATCTGATCAGTGCTGTTAACCCCTTGGATCCTGCTGTCATTCACTGACAGCGGGATCCAAAACCGTCGCGGCAGGGATCCACCTGTTATCCGCTTGCACCAGAGATTCCGCGATAATATTGCAAGATCTCCGGTGCTTATGTGATAACTTCCGGGGTCTTGGCAGGACTCCAGGCTATCACTGATCACTTCCTGTGAGTGGTTGGTAAGTCCTGCCAACCACTCACAGTGCGCATTTGTGACAGGCCCTGATGTTCTGCAGCCCATTGGGACCTGTCACAAGCGATCAGACGCTGCAGTAGTGTGGTGCCCTATAGACCTGTGTAAAATAATAAATCAAGTGGAAAATAAAGTTTTTAAAAACATTAAAAAAACACAAAAGTGCAAATCACCCCCCTTTTACCCTATTCAAAATAAAAGTATTAAAAAAAAATTACACATATTTGGTATCGCCGCGTTCACAAATGCCCGATCTATCAAGATATAAAATCAATTAATGAGAGCCATAAACTGCGTAATGGAAAAAAAGGTCCAAACGCCAAAATTACGTTTTCTGGATGCTGCAAAATTGCTATAAAATGCAATGACGGGCGATCAAAACAGTGCATCCATCCAAAAATGGTATAATTAGAAACGTCAGCTCAAGTCACAAAAATAAGCTGCCACAAGCCCCAGACCCTGAAAAATGAGGACGCTACAGAGCGCAGTACATGGCACAAGAAGTGTAATTCTTTTTCTTTTTTTCTTCAGATTTCAGAATTTTTTTTCACCACTTAAATACCATTAAAGGTATACAACCTAAGTACCAACCTGAGGCATCACACCATCACATCAGTTTTACCATATAGTGAATATGGCGACTAAAATACCCAAAAAACTAATGTTTAATTGCACTTTTTTTGCAATTTCACTGCACTTGGATTTTTTTTTGCAATTTCCCTGTACACTATATGGTAAAATAAATGATTTCATCGGAAAGTACAACTCGTCCCATAAAAAGCAAGCCGTCATATGTCTATATTGGTGGAAAAATGAAAAAGTTATGGCTCTTGGAATCAGGGGAGCAAAAAACGCAAATGAAAAACGAAAAATTGCCGGGTGGTGAAGGGGTTAAGCTAATCTTGGTTATAAAACTGTATTTTCAATATGTTTTGATGAACAGCTAAAATAAAAAAGCGTGTGTGAATGTCCCATTATTTATATAATTATACCTCACTGTATGGTGCATTGTACTTCTACCCCCACTTACTCTAAGGGGCCCGGCCATATGCATACAAGGAGAAGGTACTTCCACTATCAGAGGAGATACATACATACATTACATACATACACATACATTAGTGCAGTGTACTACTCCCCCATCAGAGGACATATATATTAGCAGGCCCGGCGTCAGCACCCGGGCAAGTGCCGGGGCCCGACTGCTTGGGGGGGCCCACCGGGCCCCTGAAGGCTAGGGTCACACTTGCATTGAGACCCTAGCCTGACGCAAGTATTGTCTGCTGCAGCGCAGAGCGTTTAATGTTATGCGCTGCCACCAACGGAGCCCATAGAAACCCGATGTTTACATTGCCAACCAGTGGTTGTCAAGGTAAACATCGGGTTTCTATGGGCTCCAGCGCATAGCATTAAACGCTATGCTCTGCAGCCGACAATACTTGCATCAGGCTAGGGTCACAATGCAAGTGTGACCCTAGCCTCAGGGGCCCCTGAGCACACTGCCCCCACAGCCAGGGCCATATCCAGGGGGCAGCTGGGGGGTCATTTTCTGCCTCCTGCAGCACCGGAGGTCTCCCTCCTCCCCCCTCCATGGCAGCCGACAGAGCAGCACACTCTGTACTTACAGGACCTGTGATGATGTCACATGGAAGGGAGGAGTCAGGGGTCACATGATCAGCTCCTCAGTGTATGCAGGACTCTGCTGTGCTGCCCATCATGAGACTCAATTAGGTGAAGTTTGTGTGGGGTCAGGAGGGATTTACAGTGTGAATGTAGCAGAGGCGAGTGTGTACTAGGTGTATGGAATGGAGCCGAGTGGGTACTAGGTGTATGGAGCGGAGCCGCGTGCGTACGAGGTGTATGGAGCGGTGTATGGAGCAGAGCCGCGTGCGTACGAGGTGTATGGAGCAGAGCCGCGTGCGTACGAGGTGTATGGAGCAGAGCTGAGTGCGTATGAGGTGTATGGAGCAGAGCTGAGTGCGTACAAGGTGTATGGAGCAGAGCTGAGTGTGTACGAGGTGTATGGAGCAGAGCTGAGTGTGTACGAGGTGTATGGAGCAGAGCTGAGTGTGTACGAGGTGTATGGAGCAGAGCTGAGTGCGTATGAGATGTATGGAGCAGAGCTGAGTGCGTACGAGGTGTATGGAGCAGAGCTGAGTGTGTACAAGGTGTATGGAGCAGAGCTGAGTGTGTACGAGGTGTATGGAGCAGAGCTGAGTGTGTACGAGGTGTATGGAGCAGAGCTGAGTGCGTACGAGGTGTATGGAGCAGAGCTGAGTGCGTATGAGATGTATGGAGCAGAGCTGAGTGCGTACGAGGTGTATGGAGCAGAGCTGAGTGTGTACAAGGTGTATGGAGCAGAGCTGAGTGTGTATGAGGTGTATGGAGCAGAGCCGCGTGCGTACGAGGTGTATGGAGCAGAGCTGAGTGTGTACGAGGTGCATGGAGCAGAGCCGCGTGCGTATGAGGTGTATGGAACAGAGCTGAGTGTGTACGAGGTGTATGGAGCAGAGCCGCGTGCGTATGAGGTGTATGGAGCAAAGCCGCGTGTGTATGAGGTGTATGGAGCAGAACAGCGTGTGTATGAGGTGTACGGAGCAGAGCTGCGTGTGTACGAGGTGTACGGAGCAGAACCGCGTGTGTATGAGGTGTACGGAGCGGAGCCGCGTGCGTACAAGGTGTATGGAGCGGAGCCGCGTGCGTACGAGGTGTATGGAGCAGAGCCGCGTGTGTACGAGGTGTATGGAGCAGAGCTGAGTGCGTATGAGATGTATGGAGCAGAGCTGAGTGCGTACGAGGTGTATGGAGCAGAGCTGAGTGTGTACAAGGTGTATGGAGCAGAGCTGAGTGTGTACGAGGTGTATGGAGCAGAGCTGAGTGTGTACGAGGTGTATGGAGCAGAGCTGAGTGTGTACGAGGTGTATGGAGCAGAGCTGAGTGCGTACGAGGTGTATGGAGCAGAGCTGAGTGCGTATGAGATGTATGGAGCAGAGCTGAGTGTGTATGAGGTGTATGGAGCAGAGCCGCGTGCGTACGAGGTGTATGGAACAGAGCTGAGTGTGTACGAGGTGCATGGAGCAGAGCCGCGTGCGTATGAGGTGTATGGAACAGAGCTGAGTGTGTACGAGGTGTATGAAGCAGAGCCGTGTGCGTACGAGGTGTATGGAGCAAAGCCGCGTGTGTATGAGGTGTATGGAGCAGAACAGCGTGTGTATGAGGTGTACGGAGCAGAGCCGCGTGTGTACGAGGTGTACGGAGCAGAACCGCGTGTGTATGAGGTGTACGGAGCGGAGCCGCGTGCGTACGAGGTGTATGGAGCGGAGCCGCGTGCGTACGAGGTGTTATGGAGCAGAGCCGCGTGTGTACGAGGTGTATGGAGCAGAGCTGAGTGCGTATGAGTTGTATAGAGCAGAGCTGAGTGCGTACGAGGTGTATGGAGCAGAGCTGAGTGTGTACGAGGTGTATGGAGCAGAGCTGAGTGTGTACGAGGTGTATGGAGCAGAGCTGAGTGTGTACGAGGTGTATGGAGCAGAGCTGAGTGCGTACGAGGTGTATGGAGCAGAGCTGAGTGCGTATGAGATGTATGGAGCAGAGCTGAGTGCGTACGAGGTGTATGGAGCAGAGCTGAGTGTGTACAAGGTGTATGGAGCAGAGCTGAGTGTGTATGAGGTGTATGGAGCAGAGCCGCGTGGGTACGAGGTGTATGGAACAGAGCTGAGTGTGTACGAGGTGCATGGAGCAGAGCCGCGTGCGTATGAGGTGTATGGAACAGAGCTGAGTGTGTACGAGGTGTATGGAGCAGAGCTGAGTGTGTACGAGGTGTATGGAGCAGAGCCGCGTGCGTACGAGGTGTATGGAGCAAAGCCGCGTGTGTATGAGGTGCATGGAGCAGAGCCGCGTGCGTATGAGGTGTATGGAACAGAGCTGAGTGTGTACGAGGTGTATGAAGCAGAGCCGTGTGCGTACGAGGTGTATGGAGCAAAGCCGCGTGTGTATGAGGTGTATGGAGCAGAACAGCGTGTGTATGAGGTGTACGGAGCAGAGCCGCGTGTGTACGAGGTGTACGGAGCAGAACCGCGTGTGTATGAGGTGTACGGAGCGGAGCCGCGTGCGTACGAGGTGTATGGAGCGGAGCCGCAAACGTACGAGGTGTATGGAGCAGAGCTGCGTGTGTACGAGGTGTATGGAGCAGAGCTGCGTGCGTACGATGTGTGTATGGAGCAGAGCCGCGTGCGTACGAGGTGTATGGAGCAAAGCCGCGTATGTATGATGTGTATGGAGCAGAACCGCGTGTATGAGGTGTACGGAGCAGAGCCGCGTGTGTACGAGGTGTATGGAGCGGAGCCTCGTGCGTACGAGGTGTATGGAGCAGAGCTGAGTGTGTACAAGGTGTATGGAGCAGAGCTGAGTGTGTATGAGGTGTATGGAGCAGAGCTGAGTGTGTACAAGGTGTATGGAGCAGAGCTGAGTGTGTATGAGGTGTATGGAGCAGAGCCGCGTGCGTACGAGGTGTATGGAACAGAGCTGAGTGTGTACGAGGTGCATGGAGCAGAGCCGCGTGCGTATGAGGTGTATGGAACAGAGCTGAGTGTGTACGAGGTGTATGGAGCAGAGCTGAGTGTGTACGAGGTGTATGGAGCAGAGCTGAGTGTGTACGAGGTGTATGGAGCAGAGCTGAGTGTGTACGAGGTGTATGGAGCAGAGCTGAGTGCGTACGAGGTGTATGGAGCAGAGCTGAGTGCGTATGAGATGTATGGAGCAGAGCTGAGTGCGTACGAGGTGTATGGAGCAAAGCTGAGTGTGTACAAGGTGTTTGGAGCAGAGCTGAGTGTGTATGAGGTGTATGGAGCAGAGCCGCGTGCGTACGAGGTGTATGGAACAGAGCTGAGTGTGTACGAGGTGCATGGAGCAGAGCCGCGTGCGTATGAGGTGTATAGGAACAGAGCTGAGTGTGTACGAGGTGTATGGAGCAGAGCCGCGTGCGTACGAGGTGTATAGAAAAAGCCGAGTGTGTATGAGGTGTATGGAGCAGAACCGTGTGGTAGAGGTGTACGGAGCAAGCCCGTGTGTACGAGGTGTACGGAGCAGAACCAGCGTGTGTATGAGGTGTACGGAGCGAGAGCCCGTGCGTACAGGTGTATGGAGCGAGACCGCGTGGTAGAGGTGTATGGAGCGGGAGCCGCGTGGTACGAGGTGTATGGAGCAGAGCCGCGTGCGTACGATGGTGTATGGAGCAGAGCCGCGTGCGTACGAGGTGTATGGAGCAAAGCCGCGTGTGTATGAGGTGTGTATGGAGCAGAACCGCGTGTGTGTATGAGGGTGGTACGGGATGGAGCAGAGCCGCGTGTGTGTACACGAGGTGTGTAGGTATGGAGCAGAGCCGCGTGTGTACGAGGTATGTGTACCAGTGGTAGCACCCCGCGGATTCCGCTCCTATAGTCTCAGCCGCCTTTGCCAGCAGCATTCTTCACCAGAGTCTCTTCTGCCGCTGTCTGCATTCTGCAGCTCAGCATGGAGGGGCACGATGTTGTCATGACTGTGCTGATATGTGCAGAGCGACCGGAGGAGACCGGAGCATCGAGAAGAAAGGTGAGGAGAAAGAGAGATCCAGACGGCCAGACACTCCGCTTGGCTGCGTTGCCACCCATAATGCAGTGTGGCTCCATTGAGCTGCTTGCATTATATGTGTGCTTGAGGATGCTTGTGTATATACCAAGCATCCTCAGACGCACAAAAATGCAACATTTTGTATTTGAAAGGTATTTTTAAAAAGCGCAAGAGAATGCAATCACATTTTAGCCCTAACAACGTGTAATATACTCACTGTCAGAAACAGCTCTTGCTGGTTTCAGCAGTCACTGTTCCTGTAATTTCAAATCGCAGCAGATGCGGTGAAAAAAACGCATCTGCCGCGATTACCGCATAACCGCTACACTTGCGGCACACTTGCGGCAAGCCCCATGCAATGTCTATGGGGCTTATGGGGCTTGCCACAAGTGTAGCGGTTATGCGGTAATCGCGGCTGACCGCGGTTTTTTTCGCGGCCGCTCCTGCCACAAGTGCAAAACCGCACCTGCCGCAAGTACGCCTATACTTTGCATGGCGTTTACCGCAACCGCGCCGCAAGTGCAGCCGGTATGCGGTAATCGCGGCAGATGCGTTTTTTTCACCCCATCTGCCGCGAATTTCAAAAAACGCTGATGTGAAAGGGCCCTAAGGCTGCCTTCACATAGGCGTTTTTTTTTAAAATGTGGCAGTTGCGGTAAAAAAAACCCGCATCTGCCGCATTTTCCATCTAGCGGCTGCACTTGCTTCACATTTGCGGCAAGCCCCATGCATTGTCTATGGGGCTTGCGGTAAGTGTGCGGCTATAGATATATATATATATATATATATAAAATAATTATAGTCCGCGATCTGTACTAAAGGGGGCTTTTTCGCCCGGGGCCCACAGAAACCTGGAACCGGCCCTGTATATTAGAGCAGGGTACTATTCCTCCCAGTATCAGAGGACATTAAATTAGAAAAGTAGTACTCCTCCTATCAGGGGACATATACATTAAAGCAGGGTACTACTCCTCCCAGTATCAGAGGACATTAAATTAGAAAAGTAGTACTCCTCCTATCAGGGGACATATACATTAAAGCAGGGTACTACTCCTCCCAGTATCAGAGGACATTAAATTAAAAAAGTACTACTCCCCCATCAGGGGACATATACATTAGAGCAGGGTACTATTCCTCCCAGTATCAGAGGACATTAAATTAGAAAAGTACTACTCCCCCATCAGGGGACATATACATTAGAGCAGGGTACTATTCCTCCCAGTATCAGAGGACATTAAATTAGAAAAGTACTACTCCTCCATCATGGGACATATACATTAGTGCAGTGTACTACTCCCCCATATACATACGATAAGTGTACTACTACTCCTATCATTGGACATACCAAGAGAGCAGTGTACCACTACTCCTATCGGAGGACATAGCTCTAATGTATGTGTACTACTACTCCTATCAGAGAGCACATACATTAGAGCAGTGTACTAGCACTACTCCTATCAGAGAACACATACATTAGAGCAGTGTACTAGCACTACTCCTATCAGAGAGCACATACATTAGAGCAGTGTACTAGCACTACTCCTATCAGAGAGCACATACATTAGAGCAGTGTACTAGCACTACTCCTATCAGAGAACACATACATTAGAGCAGTGTACTAGCACTACTCCTATCAGAGAGCACCTACATTAGAGCAGTGTACTAGCACTACTCCTATCAGAGAGCACATACATTAGAGCAGTGTACTAGCACTACTCCTATCAGAGAGCACATACATTAGAGCAGTGTACTAGCACTACTCCTATCAGAGAACACATACATTAGAGCAGTGTACTAGCACTACTCCTATCAGAGAGCACATACATTAGAGCAGTGTACTAGCACTACTCCTATCAGAGAGCACATACATTAGAGCAGTGTACTAGCACTACTCCTATCAGAGAACACATACATTAGAGCAGTGTACTAGCACTACTCCTATCAGAGAGCACCTACATTAGAGCAGTGTACTAGCACTACTCCTATCAGAGAGCACATACATTAGAGCAGTGTACTAGCACTACTCCTATCAGAGAGCACATACATTAGAGCAGTGTACTAGCACTACTCCTATCAGAGAGCACATACATTAGAGCAGTGTACTAGCACTACTCCTATCAGAGGGCACATACATTAGAGCAGTGTACTAGCACTACTCCTATCAGAGAGCACATACATTAGAGCAGTGTACTAGCACTACTCCTATCAGAGAGCACATACATTAGAGCAGTGTACTAGCACTACTCCTATCAGAGGGCACATACATTAGAGCAGTGTACTAGCACTACTCCTATCAGAGGGCAGTGTATTATCTGAGTCACATTGTCCTCTACAGATTATTTTTAGACACATTACTATCAGTTTTCTATGCATTCAGACTGGCACAGTAAACAGGGGGAATAGGCGACATAGTGACTCTAGAGAATTAGGGAGCAGAGGGGTGACATTAGGACGTGATAAGGGGACCCAGCAGTGGCATTCCCTGGGGTCACAGCACACACAAGGTCAGTGCATGCAGCACTGTACACCATGGAGCCGCCATCCGTCTGCCCCAGTCCTTGTGCTGCCCATTATTACCTGTGAGCCCGCATCCTGCGCCCTGTGTGTCCTCCCGCGGTCCCTGTGCTCTGCCATAGCTGCTCAGCAGATGCTCTCCTCCTCCTGCTCAGCCTGGCAGCCCCTCACCAGCAGGTGACGTCAGGGCACCAACCTGCAGGAGCACATTAAAGGGACAGGCGGGCGGGTGGATGATGATAGCCGTGCTCTGTACTCAGGGTTAGCAGTTATTACATCACACTTTACGGCAGCACTCAGTCTATAGGGCATGCTCCACCCTCAGGAGCGGCTACAATGTTACCTTGCCCGGTAAATGCCCTCCACTACACAGCAGACAGCAGCAAGGGTGGAGACTGGCAGGACAGGAAGAGAAGCACAAGCAGAACATGGACTGCTGCATAGGTTACCCCATACTGTAATTACACATGCAGTTGTGGTGGCACAGAGCTGGGACTTACACTGGTCAGGTGACAATTCGCACGGTGGTATCAGTGCCAGGGCAGAGCTATGCCAACCCTCCAGATATTCCACCAAGGTCCAGAAAATTGGCCCTTTTCTTTGCCCAATGCTTAAAAAAGCAAAACATTTTGACTCCACGATTTTTTTGGATAAATTGTCCAGAAAATCTAAAAAGTCAAGTTGGCAACTTTGGGCAGAGAGGAATTTAGTGCCCCTTAAGTCAACTATTAGCACCCGAGTCCTTCCCAACAGTCTGATACTGAACCCCCTATCCTCTGAGGACATGTACTCCCTTCAGACAGGGCACTGCACTCCTGGCCAAGGGTGTTTATTATAGCTGGATCCTACCTGTCCTTTAAAGGGATCCTGTCACCTCCAGAACGCCTCCTAAGCTACAAAAACATGTCCCTGCAGCATATTATCACTAATCTCACACTTCTTTTGTCTCCTAAAAGCATCCTGTGAACGTGCATGAAAACGTTTTAATACTCACTGATTAGGGATTATAATTAGCAGGGGCTATATTCTTTAGCCCTTAGGGCGTGTTCATTATGTGCCCTGTTCGTCATAAGATGGGCATGATCTTTTATTCATGTTCTATTCAGGCGCCCTCCCTGCTCTCCACAGCGCTGGCTGGGCATGAATGACCCGATCATGTAATTTCTGGTCGGGTGATGTCAGTACACCACGCCGCTGTGTTCTGCTTCAAGCACCGCATGCGCAATGCGTTGCTTGAAGCCGAAAGAGCGGCGTGGTGTACTGACATCACCCGACCAGAAATTACATGATCGGGTCATTCATGCCCAGCCAGCGCTGTGGAGAGCAGGGAGGGCGCCTGAATAGAACATGAATAAAAGATCAGCCCATTAGGGCATCATCTTATGATGACAGGCAAAAAACAAACACGCCCTAAGGGCTAAAGAATATAGCCCCTGCTAATTATAATACCTAATGAGTGACTATAAAATTGTTTTTATCTACTCTGACAGGATGCTTTTATGACACAAAAGGAGTGTGAGAATAGTGATAGGATGCTGCAGGGACGTGTTTTTGTAGCTTAGGTGGCTTTTTGGAGGTGACAGGATCCCTTTAAATTGTAGAGTCTCAGCTCAGGTAGAGGCATTCAAGGATAGGGTCCAATCAACAGGGTACGCCTTGTCGCTGGCTGTTGGGCTTATCATGAATTGGCCAAATTGTGTACCAAGTACCTCATTTTAAACCAACTCTGTATGGCAGTAATGCAGTTGTGGGAGGATGGTGCCATCACGATGGGGGCAGACGTTGGGGGTGGTGGCCATCTGTCCCCCTATGCTCTCTCCTTTGACCTGTCTCTCTCCCTGTGTGCTGTCTTCTCCACTCGTGCTCTCTCCTTTGAGCTATTTTCCCCCTGTGCGCTCTCCCCTCTATGCGGTGTTCTACCCTCATTTACTCCTTCCTTTGAGCTATCTCTCCCCTGTGCACTCTCTCTGCCCCCATGTGTCAGCGATGGCATGAGTAATTGCACATGCACACACCGGGTCATGCTGCCACCATCTTTGTATACCCAGATGTCCAAAGATGGCAGCCGCCTGAGTAATGAGTAAGTGCGCATACGCGCTGTGTATACGCATGCGCACTTACTCAGGTGGTGATGTGTCAGTGGCTGATGGCGGCTGCAGTTTCAGGTAGTGGTGTGTTGTGGTGACTGCGGCACCGCTGGAGGTACTGCGCAATGTGCCAGTACCATCAGTGGGTGCCATATTTGCGCACCCATCATTTGGGTGTGCAAATATTGCAGAGGCGCGTGATAGCAGGACATCCGGACACCAGAAGCGATAGACGGGACACCGCAACTATGTAACTGCCCCCTGTGCGCTTTCTTTGCCACTCCCAGTGCGCTCTCTCTGCCCATCCTCTGGTGAGCCACGCCGCTGCCATCTGTGGACACCTGGGTGATAGACAGATCTTACCAGTCTCCCATATTCTCTGCACTGACTGGCAACGGCCCATCACAGATACTCACTCTCTATGACAGCGTCTGTGATTGGCTGTTGCACTCACACTAGGCCCCCACAATCTGTACTGGTGTCTTTGCTTGGTTGCCAAACACAGTGTATGGCAACCAAACTGCCGTCATGTGTGTTAAAGAGGACCTGTCACTTCCCTGGTGCTTTCCAAAGTGAAAGCACCACTGAATGCAGCATGTATGCTGCATTCAGGGAAGGGGTCTCCCATGTCTCAACCTCACCCCCCCCCACGTCCCCATGTAACCTGAAAAAAACACTTTTGAAAGTTTTAAGATAAGAAATCCAGGGGGACTTACTAATTTTGTAGCCCTTGTTGTTCACAGGGTCCTCCCGCCCCCTGCCTCTCTGTGCCGCCTCCTGCCTGTGTGTGGGTCTCCACTCCTCGCCTGTGCTTGCGCCTCAGTGTCTGAATTCACGCCACCTGCCCGTGATGGCGTGAACAGCATAATCTTTAGCAGGGCAGGCTCCGGCACTGATGTCACGGACAGGAGGCGTTCCCGCCAGCACCCACTCCTACCAATTCCTCACTGTGCACCTGCGTGAATTCAGACACTGTGGCGCAGGCGAGGAGTGGAGACCTACACAGGCAGGAGGCAGCACAGAGAGGCAGGAGGCAGAACAGAGAGGCAGGGGGCGGGAGGACCCTGTGAACAGTGAGGACTGCCAAATTAGTAAGTCCCTCTGGACTTCTTATCTTAAAACTTTCAAAAGTATTTTTTACAGGTTTCGGGGGGGTGGGTAGAGACATGTGAGACCTCTTCCTTGAATGTAGCATACACGCTGCATTCAGTGGTGCTTTCACTTTGGAAAGCACCAGGGGGGGTGACAGGTCCTCTTTAAATAAATAAATCCTGAAAAAAAAATGTGTAGGTGTCCCCAGTATCTTTCATTCTCTGCAAAGATAAAGCTGACAGCTGCGGGCTGCAGCCCCCAGCTATGCACTTTACCTTGGCTTTATCTTGGCTAAATGTCAAATATGGGGTCTCCACTCTGTTTTTTTTCAATTAAATAATTTAAAAAAACAG
Source organism: Allobates femoralis (assembly GCA_033576535.1). Taxonomy (NCBI): domain Eukaryota; kingdom Metazoa; phylum Chordata; class Amphibia; order Anura; family Aromobatidae; genus Allobates; species Allobates femoralis. The sequence goes on along the minus strand of JARQOC010000003.1, from coordinate 602,349,709 downwards.
CGGCGTGGAGTCACCCCAATTTGATACTCAGCCAAGATAAAGTGCACGACTGGGGTTTGTTATTCTTACCCTGGGGAGATACATAGTTATTGCCCCCTCCCAGGACAGTAATAGAAGCCCAGAGCTGGCCCCGAATTTAGCACATTCATTAGAATTGCCAAATCCTTGTGCTTTACCATGCTCTTCCCGAAGCCCTGGTGCGGTAGCATTGGGGTGATAGAAGGGGTTAATAACAGCTGAGTATTGACAGCTTGTCATTAAACCCTGGATTGGTAATGTCACGCATCTTATGATACCAGCCCATTATCAATCCTGTATCATTTTCTGGGTCCCTATCTAATGCCTCTATCAGGGTTTATAGGTTTTTCATCACAGACAGAGATAGAGACCCTGCAAAGAGATACGCCTTGTTGATGGCTGGTGGTCTCACATAAAGGTTGTCATTTTATGTGGTAAAGGGGCCGTCACACGCATCAATATCGCGTGCAATATCGCTGTTGCACGTGACGTTGCAGCGATATTGACGATAAATCGCTGGTTGATGGTTGCCAGGTTTTTGGACTGGACCGAAAACCTGGCGATGGTCGCCCGGCGGACACGCAGCATCGCTGCGTGTGACACCGCGACGCACAATCAGCCAGCTCCCAGCGCCTCTCAGCAAGCGCTGGGAGCTGGTATCCATGTAAACTGCAGGTAACTAGTCAGCGCATGCTGCCTAGATACCTGATGTAACCTTGGTTACCCGCATGTGTACTGATACCACGTAGCGAGAGCTGGTAACCAGTATACAGCTGCTTGTTACCCGCAGTTTACCATGGATACCAGCCTGCCCACTAACCGCAGCCTGGCAGCAGGAGCAAGACATCATGGAAACGATATTTAAATCAATTCCACGATGTCGCTGGTCCACTGATCGCTGGTGAGTCTGCCTGTGTGACAGCCACCAGCGATCAGCCGTCAATGTCGCCAGCGATCAGATCGCTGACGACATTGATGTGTGTGACGCCGGCTTAAGTCTCAATTTTCAATTTTCCTACCGTAATGCATGTCTAATTCTAATTAATGTTTGCATACTCTAACGTTTCAGAGTGCAGCTGTTTATTATAGTGTATTTAACTCAGTTTATTACCTTTTCGCACTTGTTTGTTGGGAAGTGCAGTCAGTTTTTATCATTTTACTGTTTATGGTAAGACTGTACACTCAATGTGCTTACATAGGCAATCATACTGTACATACCTCCAAGGAAGAGACAAACTTATGGTGTATTGTATGAAAACCAACTAGTTAATTTATATCTCTACAGTTTCATTTTAATACAAGAACAAAATGGTTTGAATTATAAAATTGTATGTAATCATAAATAAAAAACTGTCCAGCCAGTCTTTGGCAGTCCTATTAGAATGATTGGAGCAGTAATCCACATGATCAACAGGAACAGTAAGTGACTCCTTGGTGTATAACAAATTTCGAAGGGAACTTATTGTGATATAAAAAGCCTAAAACAAGGTCACTCATTCACAGCACATTACAAAGAGATGAACCTATCACTATTGGAGCACCATTACACCTGAAGCCTATAAACATGAACAAGTACGGTAAGTGACTATTTGGTACATAACAAATTTGAAAGGAACGTATTGTGGTTGAAAAAAGCCTGAAACAATGTCATTTAATTGGATTGACAGGTCCCTACATCTAGAAGAACTTAACAGAACCAGTCACAACATCCCCAAGGGGATATCATACACTGCAGCACAAAAAGGTATTCTTCTTGGAAAATAGAAAATAACTAAACATAATACAACCATAAGGAGGATTGCGTACCTCTTCTTCCTAGATGAGCCTATATTCCCATTTCAAACCAGAAACAAGCCATAAACGACTAACCAAGAAACAGCCTATATCATCTATACATAACCATTAAGACACCCACACAAGATCAAAGAGGGGGAGAAAAATAATCACTTCTCTTCTAGAAAACTCAAGATTACCCTATGTACGTTGCATTCATCATTTTTTAGCAATCTTAATCATATGATCTCAAATACAATTAGTGGTCATTAAGCAACAACCGCTGTGATCAAATTAAAAATTAAAGATAATTTTTATTAAATTTTTTTATTAAGTTTTTAGTAAAGTTTTTTATATAAGGTTTTAACAAAAAAAGTCTTGTTTAAACCGGGTGGATATTATGTAAAGTATTTATCTAGTTTGAATAAACATCCCAAAGGACGGTTAACTAAACAGTGCCTACATGGTTTATTGGGAGCCATAATACAAAGTATAGCGCGTAACTCACTACCTTTAATTAATATCCAAAACACCCTAAAGGTGTAACACATGCGGTGACACCTTAGAGTTACAGCACAAACACAAATATATAAGCTAGCTCCGGTATAACATCACGTTTCCAACAAGAACAAAATGGTCTGAATTCTTAAATTGTATTTAAAGGGAACCAACCACCCCCAATGACCCCCCCGGACTATTAATATCAGTCCCTACACACAGCACATACATGTGCTGCACTGTTTTTTGCTAAATAAACTGTTTTTTAAAACTAAAGATAATGATTTTTAAAGTTTAAAACGGAACGACGGTTGGGCGGGACTTATCTGTGGAAACCGCCGAGATCTGATGTCAATCATCTTCCCTGTCTCCCCTCGCAGCATTGAAGTTCAGCCCTTTGTGCAGCGTCACAGCCCTGTGCACGGGCTCGCATGCCCGTGCACACGTCATCATCTACAGCCGGGAAGCGAGCGCGCGCTCTGTCTTCCATAGCCGAGCGCAGGAAGACAGAGCGCGCGCTCGCTTCCCGGCTGTAGATGATGACGTGTGCACGGGCATGCGAGCCCGTGCACAGGGCTGTGACGCTGCACAAAGGGCTGAACTTCAATGCTGCGAGGGGAGACAGGGAAGATGATTGACATCAGATCTCGGCGGTTTCCACAGATAAGTCCCGCCCAACCGTCGTTCCGTTTTAAACTTTAAAAATCATTATCTTTAGTTTTAAAAAACAGTTTATTTAGCAAAAAACAGTGCAGCACATGTATGTGCTGTGTGTAGGGACTGATATTAATAGTCCGGGGGGGTCATTGGGGGTGGTTGGTTCCCTTTAATCATAAATAAAAAAAACTGCCAGCCAGTCTTTGGCAGTCCTATTAGAATGATTGGAGCAGTAGTCCACATGGTCAACCTCCTCTACATTCAGCAGGGGCTTTTTAAGGCCCTGGTTCTATGAGTTGCTGAGGGCCACAGCCAGTGGCGTAACTTCAGGCCCACGGGCCCCGATGCAAAAGTTCCAACGGGGCCCCCAATTATTGCAAATCTTTAATAGTATTAGTCTATAGGCCAAAGGGACTTTTGGGGCCCCCCTAGGCTGCAGGGCCCGGGTGCGATCGCACCCCTGCACCTATTGTAGTTACGCCCCTGGCCACAGTGTTTAGAAAGTTATCCCTAGTCCTGTGAATAGAGGGTAACTTTCAATCTTGAGAATATCTCTTTAATGTTCCCTAAAGGGAATCTGTCAGCAGGTTTTTGCTACCTCATCTGACAGCAACATGATATAGGCAAAGAAAAACTGAATCCAAGGATGTATCACATGGTGTCAGCCAGTGTAGCAAATATGTATCGCAGGGACTGGACACATAGAACAGTTAATGGGTTAAATATCATGTCTACAAGAGGTTACAACCTGATATATATATATATATATATATATATATATATATATATATATATATATATAAGCCCACACTAGCAGTCACACTGACTCCAGTCTCCACAGGGGGCCAGGATGGGAAAGCAGAGAGTGACAATATTCACACACATAGATAGCTTCAAAGAGAAGATCATAGATAAGAGAGGAACCATCTCCAATAGTGATCAAAGAGACCCACAGATGGGAAGCAAAATCAGGACATCTAGTTGGAAGACAAAGACATTTTTAAAACATAATCTATGCATGGCTAAATGAGTGAGCGTCCAATCATAGACCCAGAATTAGAATGTTACACTAGAAGGCCGGTCTAGAATCTGACCCCCCCAGTCTGAGTCTATATCTGGGGTCTCGCAGCTACAGGGCCGTGTCACAGTGATGGGTCAGTGAAAGCTGCTGTGAACAACATTCCATATTTCCGCTCTCCCCATCGGGCAACGGAAGCTAAGTTTAGTTTTCTGTAAGTTTCTCCTTTTTATTTCATTGTTTGCATATGTGTATGTCATTTTATTATTTCTATTTTATATCCTTTTCTGTAAGCACTGTACTTTTATTATTAAAGCTTAAACTTTAATAAGCTGAAACCTTGTATGTTCTAAAAGGATTCATAGCCCTAAGAAGTGTGTGATCCTGTTGATTGGCTGACAGTATTATTTCAGGGACGTACCACCCTGTATGTTGGTAAGTGGTGGCAGCGTGTGTGAAGCGGGGTGCGCGGTCTGAGTCGGGGTGTGATTGATGCTCCCTTTCAGCATAGGACAGAGGTCGAGTGCTGGATTGAGTGAGAGGAGATAGATTAACCCTTGCAGGTGCAACCCCAAGTCAAGTGCTAAGAAGTGGGTACGTGACAGCCAGAAATTTATCAAAGAATTTATTTTCAGGAACAAAAGAGAGCTGCCTCCGCCCACACCAGGCTCTCAATAGAGATTGTGCATTGACTGTGAGGTGTCAATCACAGCAGGGGGCATGTCAGATAGCCATGCATGTGACTTTCTAGTCCAGCAATGTTAATGACAGAGTAACAAAGCCTTTAGTTTAAGTAAACAATTGCACAGACCCAGATAAGAGAGGCACAGTTGCTTTTTGTTTTTTTTTTAACTCTTTCATCATGCTGTCCTCAGCTTACATAGCAAAAACCTGCTGACAGATTTAATTTAATAGGTATAATTGCAAAGTGCTTCTAAAACTTCACAATTTACTTTATATTCAAAATCTGTTAATGGAATGATTTTTAATTTTATTTATAAAATTATTGTCTTGATCAATAATTGTCTTGATAACTGGCTACTGATGCAGTCTAGTACATATACAGTGCTTCCAAGCTCTTTTCTATAGCTTGTAAGCACTGCTCTAAAACTGGGTGGAGGGCACTGTTGTCTCCTAGTTCAGCCAGCTTCACTGCCCCTGTGCTCGTGGTCTGCTAGAGGCAAATCTCCTTGTGAATGCAGCACTGGAGAGCACACAATTTATGCCCGAGTTACGGCAGTGCTGCTCATGCAAACCATCAATCATTCCGGGAGCAGGGAGACTGAGGATCGGTGTGATCCTAAAGATGATGAGACAAACATTTCAAAGGGGTTGTTTGATCAGGGCAAATTCTCGAATTGTCACTCAATAGGAGAAAACTTGCTGATCGCTGGGTTCCGACCACTGGGACCACCCCCATGGTCATGGAAGGACAGTACCAAAATGCAGCACACAGAAATGGAGGACACAGTGGTGACATACACAATAAATTAAATGGATGTTACACAAGGGAAGGTAGTGGGGACAAAGGTTTCAATACAAGAGTGGGGATAACACCGTCAACAGGATATTACAGTTCAGATTTACCATTCACAATCGACAGAGGTAATTTCACTTGCAACAACTTATAAGTCGAATGTGAAGACTATAACACTTTAATTTTCTTCTCCCTGACCTCTATCGGATACATCATCCTCTGAGTCTCCGTCTCGCTCATGCTATGCTTCCCTTTTCTTTTCCCTTAGGATATCAGCAGTGTCCACAATAGAGTCTGTACTAGGGAAAGGGTCTGGCCTAGTGCTTTGCTCATATAATAATAATAATATTTATTCATTTATATAGCACTATTAATTCCATAGCACTTTACATACATGAGTAATGCTGTCCCTCTTGGAGCTCACAATCTAAACATCCTATCAGTATGTCTTTACAATGTGGGAGGAAACCGGAGTGCCCAGAGGAAACCCATGCAAACACGGGAGAAACATACAAACTCCTTGCAGATGTTGTCCTTAGTGGGAATTGAACCCAGGACCTCAAGACTCCAGTGCTGCAAAGGCTACAGTGCTAACCCCTTGATCCACAGTGCTGCCCATCCCCTTAGGTACCGCATAGCCCAGTAGGAAGCAAGAGCCCGAAAAACCATGGATCTCGGATCTTGACCAGTGACATCTGCAGCTTGACCACGTAGCTTGGCTATTGGGTCTTGACCAGTGGAGACTGCAGTTTGACCACCTAGTTCTGCGATGGGGTCTTGACTAGTGGAGTCTGCCGCTTGACCACCTGGTTCTGTAGTGGGGGCCGAGCAGGTGATGAATCAGGATCAGGCTCAATTCTTTCACAGGTGGGGCTGGTGGACGATTCACATGGAACAGGTTCTTTCTCTTGATGGAGCGGAGGTGGGACAACTCCTCTTAGGTGTGCTCTGAGCTTTTGACGCCATACTCTACTTTCCGTTGGTGGGCTTTCCTTTTATAGTCCTCTCCTGCATCACAGCTTTCCTCTTCCTTAGTCCTTCACTGAAATAGTTCCCCCACGGAAACCACTGGGCTCTTCTCTGGTTCCTGGGGACATCTTCTGCTTTCAGGGTAAAACACCTTTTAACGAAGAGACGCAGACTGTCCCTCTACAATCACAACATTGGGGTTCTGAAATGCTCTGTTAGAATTGCATTATTTTGGTAGTTCATCTATGTAAAAAGCAGAGGGTACCCAAACTCTCTCTGAGGCCGCCATCAGTCTGTGCATACTGGCAAAGCAATGTGCTGTTCACTTTTGGGGTGACCGCATTGTTATTGGGGTGTTTAATCATTTCAGTGGATGTACACTATTCAGGCTTTTGTTCACTTTGTTATAGTCACATATTGGGCTTCCATTATATTTTTTGTCAATATAACCTCCTTCAGATGTGAAAATGTTATTTTTTCTATATTGATTGGTATCAAAAAGCCTAATAAATCTGCCATGATTGAATGATGGCATACCATAAAATATGACAGCACAGGGTGAATCAGTTTTATAAGCACTAAGGCTGGCTTCACACTTGCAGATGGATCTGCAGCGTTTTGCAGATGCATCTGCAAGTGTGAGCATGCTGACCGCGGCCCCTATGTTTATAATAGGGCGCACGCGGTGTGAAAGCTCTCATTCACTCCTATATGTGTACTGTCAGCAGGCGTATGCCTGCTGACAGATCACACACTCCCGTCCGCACTGTGGACGCGAGATGTAGCGTCCATGCTGCGGGCGGGAGAGTGTGATCTGTAAGCAGGCATACGCCTGCTGACAGTACACATATAGGAGTGAATGAGAGCTTTCACACCGCGTGGCCCTATTATAAACATAGGGGCCGCGGTCAGCATGCTCACACTTGCAGATGCATCTGCAAAACGCTGCAGATCCATCTGCAAGTGTGAAGGCAGCCTAAGTAGGATACACTGGACAGATACATTTCTCTCGCACTGTCGGATCATTGGCAGAATGACGTCTTTGTTTCTCAGAAGCAAATGGCAAATAATCACCTTGTTTGTAGGATCTCACGGAAAACAATGACAACAAGGAAAACATCAACATCTCTATCATTTTATGTTTGAGACATCTGTTGTACTCAAGGCATATTGTCCGCTGAAAAGAAAAAATCACCAGCGAGCTTTGTATTAGAGCTGACAATACTTATAAATAGCCTGATGACTGATGACGACCTTTTCGGCTGTAGATCTGCTCCTTTTAGTTATCTCTCGCAAACAACATGGAACCCAGGTCTTATCTATTAATAATATATGTACAGTGCATAGGAAAAGGTTAATGAGAATAATCTCTAATTACACCCAAACAGTAGCAGATTGCTTTCTGATATACTTATAATGTGTTTTTTTGATTGCCTAAATAAATTGCCCACTAATTGTCTAACTATATAGGCAGGTAATATAAAAATTTGGAAATCTCATTCTTCATTTTTCAAGGCTGTATTCAACTATGGCCACAATTTCATGTGGCATTTTTGGAGCATTATTTCCTAGAACTTTGCATTGTATTGTTGCTTAATTATTTCTCGTGTATGACTAAATAAACAACAGAGTGATAGTATTTCCATTGTCAAAGTGGTGTGTGACTGTAGTGTAGTAATCTCATCAGTGATTGGACAGTATTCGTCAATTGTAGCACCTAGTCGTCTACCAGGATTAACAGAGGAATGGCAGAATGCAGAATTAAAAGGAATCTGCCAGCAGGTTTTGCATCTATATCGGCACCATGTTGTCTGAGACGGGTGACCAATCATAGAAATGATGGGAGTGCTGGTGTCTCACGGTCCGCGCTGCTTCAGGGTTAAATAAACTCACCAAAGAGCCAAATCGATTTCCATCCTTTTATTCCTCCTCTCTCCTACGCGTTTCGGCGCCTATCCTGGCACCTTCATCAGGGATATCCGAAACGCGTAGGAGAGAGGAGGAATAAAAGGATGGAAATCGATTTGGCTCTTTGGTGAGTTTATTTAACCCTGAGGGTACCTTTACACACGGCTACATTTGTAGCTTGTCACCAGGTAACTTACTGGTTGCAGTGAAATCATGGATACATGGTTCTATCTTGTTGCTGTGTACAAATCATGTATCCATGATTTCACTGCAACCAGTAAGTTACCTGGTGACAAGCTACAAATGTAGCCGTGTGTAAAGGTACCCTGAAGCAGCGCGGACCGTGAGACACCAGCACTCCCATCATTTCTTTGATACATACCACTATCCAGTGGTTGGTGGAGGTCCTGCAGCAGCTGGAACATCGTTTCCAAAAACGCCTTCAAACCAGTGTGGGGATCACAACTGGACCAGGTGAAGAGTTTCACAGCACCACCACTGTAAATAAGTGTCACTAGTGATAGGGCACTATTGCGCCTCTTGTCCCCCTCCCTATTTTATCTTTATAGGGTGACCAATAATAGCGCTCTTTCGCCGTCCAATTGGAGTGGCGTGGGCACGGTTAAGCAGACTCAGGTACGCCTATGTCCTAGGATGGGACAAACAGTCCGCCCACATTGCTGATGTGGTTGTGCTGAGTGACGATGCCACTGCGATCGTTGACATTGACTCTACAATTTGGCAGGCGATTTCCGGCACGCCTAATCGTCAGAGGTTGTAACTGCGATTGCTACGTGTAACATCTCCTATGCGATCTTGGACAAGTGCCAAAAATGTGCTCGCTCACGTGAAATTGCAGACAATATCGAAACGATATTGCGACGTGTAACGGTAACCTAGGAGTTAACACAGAGATTTCAGTCAAGTGATGGTTATTTGCTGTGTTTGTTTTAGCACCAGTAGCTTATCATTGCTTGGACTCAGCAGTGCATGAGCCCAAGTCCGGCATGCCCCTGCTGAGATTAGAGGATCACGGTGTATAGAAATGTACATCCAGACCCTGGTGTAGGCAGGAGTGGCTCTCTCCACTCTGCTGCATGGCTAAATCTAAATACTCTTTGTCAGAACCACTGGACCCAGTAATCTAAGTGATACATCATTGGATTTAGGGTCTCTTTGCCTACAGCATGTTGCCCACAGTTGAGGTAGCAGACAACAGTTGACAGATTTCCATTAATAGATATGATTGCTCCAGACTTGTAGGGAGAAGTAAATTATCGTTTTTTAAGGGGTCGTCCGGTCTTGTGGCGAAAGCGTGAAGTCACTATGTGACTGCAGACTAAACAATGCTGACAGAGCACATACCATACACTGTCAGAATCCCTCCAGTATTGCAGTTGAGACCAGAGAGTTACATGACTACAAGTATGCAATTAGCATACTTCTGACCACATTCTGGTTGGACGTGCTCTGCCTCACTCAAAACAATTGAATTGAGCGAGGCCATAACTACCCACTCTCAGCTGCAATACTGGAAAACCTGGCAGCGTGTGATATACCCACTGTAAAGATTCAGAAGCCTGCAGCAACAGAGTGAGTGCAGGCTTTCATAGAAGACTCAATAACCCCTTTAAGCACATTTCTGGTTGTCTGCAGCCAGCACAAGTTGGAGCTCAGGGCATACTACATAGGCATCTATCATAGTAAGCTCGCCATAGCAGTGGATGACACATACAGAAAAGGCCCAAGAACAATACATGGGCTCTTTTCAGTCTAATAATTTATCAAAATGCACAATTCCACCTGCTTTGGCGGCTGCACAGGTTGCTCCAATATGTCAGCTCCTTCTCCATAGTTTAGGGTAGAGGCCTGACAACTGTCTGAAGGACAGTGCTTCTTCCTGTTTCTGAGTATGTGTATGTGAGGATGGTAAAGGGGAAGCTGCAACTGCTGTGGAAAGAAAGATCACATTTCTTTGCCAGTAACCCTCCAGTGACACTGAGTGGAAAACAGGAACTTATTTCTCTATTAAAGTAAATCTGTCAGCAGCATTTTGTTATGCAATCTGAAGACAGCATAAAGCGGCCGTCACACGCTAAGATATCGCCAGCGATATTGTAAGCGATCACGTGCACGCGCGATCGCTTACAATATCGCTCACATCGCTGGTGAGATGTCACACAGACAGACTCACCAGCGATGTGGAGCCGCGATCTCGCTGGTTACTATGGTACACATCGGGTTACTAGGCGCCGCGCGGCGCTTAGTAACCCGACGTGTACCATAGTTCCCATCTCCCAGCATAGGCTCTGCCGCTGGGAGATCGTTCATCGTGGTGTCATACACCACGATGAAGCAGATCGTGACATCGTTCATCGCTAGATCTGAGCTCCGGAGCTCAGATCTGCGATGTCACGATCAAGCGATATTACATAGTAAAATCGCTTGATTACATGCAACGATGCCAAAACGATATTGCTTAAGCGATCCAAAAACAGATCGCTTAAACGATATCGGGCAAGAAATCGTAGCGTGTGACGGCCGCTTTAGGCTGCCTTCACATTTGTGTTTGCAAGCGCAGCGTATCGAACGCAGCCAAACGCTTGTACACTGCGTTCTTATGTTTAACATGGGAACACATGTGCCTGCGTTTGGCTGAGTTCAGTTGCGCACAATTTTTGGGCCTTCCAAACACAGCATGTTGCATTTTTTGTGCGGGGGCTTGTTTTATCAGCAAGTGCCCGCAAGCTGAGATTCTCCACTGCGTTCGCATCAGTATGGGCTGCGTTTTCGTCTGCATGCCATACGCATGCAGACACAAACGCAAATGTGTAGACAGCCTAAGGAAGGGATTATACTTGTTCTCATCTGCCCTTTCCATATGTAAAGCGCCATGGAATTTAATGGCGCTATATAATGGCGCTATATAAATAATAATAATATTAATAAAAAAACACAGAATTCATGTCACATGTCAGGCTGTGTGCTGTTGTTTACTTAACCTATAGGTTTTACTACCAAGTGATTATTATTGCTGTGATTAGCTAGTGCGGGCACTCGTCCAACTTTGCCCTCTTCTCTGATAAGCAGCTCACTGTCAACAGACATTGTAAATAGGGAGCCTGGTGTGGGAAGGGGCAGCTTTCTCAGCTCTGCAGCATTCTAAATCTAATTGTGTCAGAACCGCTACACCCAGTAACCAAAGTTGTATATTGTTGAATTCAGTGTCTATTTGTCTACATCATGTCGATCTCAGATGTTGTAATGATCACCTGCTGACAGATTCCCTTTAAAGGAGTGAGAAGATTTGTAGTTACAGATGTCTGATCTGTACCCTTGTTGAATTACTCATTCATCCGGAACAATGTGAATATTTAGCTCTTTAGTTTTGGTGAAAATTTGCTGCCTCGGAGTAACTCTCGACTCTGCCCTGTCCTTCAAACCACACATCCAAACTCTCACCGCCTCCAGCTCAAGAACATTTCCAGAATCCATCATTTCCTCAGCCCTCAATCTACTAAAATTCTTGTACATGCCCTCATCATCTGCCACCTTGACTACTGCAACATTCTCCTCTGTGGTCTCCCTGCTAACACTCTTGCACCTCTCCAGTCTGTCCTCAACTTTGCTGCCCGACTAATCCACCTCTCTCCACGCTACTCCCCTGTATCTCCCCCTCTGCAAATCCCTCCACCGGCTCCCAATTCCCCAACGAATCCAGTTCAAGCTACTAACACTGGACCTACAAAACCATCCATAACTTGTCTCCTCCCTATATCTCTGAACTAATCTCCCACTATCTTCCCTCACGTAATCTTCGATCCTCCCAAGACCTCCTCCTCTCCTCCACACTTATCCGTTCCTCACACAACCGCCTCCAAGATTCCGAATATCCCCAATCCTCTGGAATTCTGCGCCCCAACACGTCAGATTATCCACCACGCTCTGATCCTTCAGATAGAACCTGAAAACCCATCTCTTCAGGAAAGCTTACAGCCTGCAATGCCCGAGCCGCCACCCCACCGCCACCGGAGCTGCCGCCTCTCCACCACCAGATCTGCTGCACCACTGACCTACTGTCTCCTCCCATCATCCTGTAGCTTGTAAGTCCACAATGACAGGGTCCTCTGCCCTCTGTACCAGTCTGTCGTTGTTAATTTGTTTACTGTAAACACTATCTATAATTTTGCATGTAACCCCTTCTCATGTACAGCACCATGGAATTAATGGTGCTATCTAAATTAATAAATAATAATAATAAGATAAGATATATGGAGTAATTTATGAGTAATTGTGCATCTCAGGCTTTTGTTAGGTCGGTCAAACCTGACATTTTTTGCTTTTTTCCCCTTAAAACTTCTCAATCTGATAAAAAGTTATCAATGGGTGTAAAGTGGCAATTGTGATTTTCCACAATGTGCCCGATGCCTACTCTGTGAAAGAAGAGTACAATTCAAGGATATAACTTTTTTTTTTTATTATTGTACGAGTTGTGTTTATTTGGATATGTGAAACATTTGATAATTACGGTAATTATCCTTACAGCATTGGGGCTTCAACATTGGGGCTAATAAGGTTAAAAAAAAATATATACAAAATATAGTTACTTCTTGATTCTGTGTTGTGCTCTGAAAACATAACTAGGAATTGGTCAACCCCCAAAATCCTAAATATTGCTTGCAGATCTCTGAAATATAAATATGTCAACCCCTTTACGTACTCCTTCTGTAGCTGCATTCCTGAGAAATTATTTTCATGTTTTCATTCATATGCAAATGAGGGGCTAAGTGCTCTGGGCGTGACAGGGCACTTAATGAGCCACTGACTTCACATTGTTTCTTTGCCCAGCTTCATGGTGGGTTTACACACACCAATCATTGTATCCAATCTCTGAACCAATCTCTGGTTGCAGTGAAATCATGGACAGATTGCTCCATGTTGTACACAGCCACAAAATGGAACTATGTGTCCATGATTTCACTGCAACCAGAGATTGGTTCAGATATTGGATACAATGATTGGTGTGTGTAAACCCACCATTAGTCTCATTACCTGTCTGTGTGACTGCAGGATGCAGTGGCTCTTTAAGTGCTCTGCCGCACCAAGAACAATTAAGGGCCCTTTCACATCAGCGTTTTTTAAATTTGCGGCAGATGCGGTGAAAAAACCGCATCTGCCGCAACTGCCGCATAACGGTTCCACTTGCGGCACGGTTGCGGTTTTTTCCATAGGAAGTATAGGGGGACTTGCGGCAGATGCGGCAAGTGCGGTATTGCACTTGCGGCAGGTGCGGCAGAGAAAAAAACCGCAGTAAGCCGCGGTTTTTTTCTCTGCCGCACCTGCCGCAAGTGCAATACCGCACTTGCCGCATCTGCCGCAAGTCCCCCTATACTTCCTATGGAAAAAACCGCAACCGTGCCGCAAGTGGAACCGTTATGCGGCAGTTGCGGCAGATGCGGTTTTTTCACCGCATCTGCCGCAAATTTAAAAAAACGCTGATGTGAAAGGGCCCTAAGGCTCCTTTCACATCAGCATTTTTCGCTGAATATGGCAGATGCCTAACAGCCGATTTGCGGTACACCTGCGGCAAGCCCCCATTCATTGTCTATAGGGCTTGCTGCAGGTGCGGCAAATGCAGTTTTTGCCTCGATCCGGTAAATCCGGCAGTTGCGACGGGTCAAAAAAAACGCAGCTAGCAGTGTTTTTTCTCCGACTCCGCAAGTGCCGGATCCAGCAAACCACATTTGCCACACCCGACCGCAAGCCCTACAGAGGATGCATGGGGCTTGCCAGATCGGTGCCGCAAGTCGGCCGTTAGGCGGCAGATCCAGCAGATGCGGAGCCATCTGCCAGATCAGCCGGAAACATCAGCAAACCGCTGATGTGAAAGGAGCCTTACACTTCAATGCCAATTTGTACATTTCAAAGACTTGCATGCCCATATATGTTGTTAGAACAGTATTTCCTACATCTGCACTATTAAAGGGAATCTGTCAGCAGGTTTTTGCTACCTCATCTTACAGCAACGAAACCCTGAATCCAAGGATAGACTACTAAATTCAGCCATTCTGACACAATCAAAACATTTACATTTAGTCATGTAGCAGAGCAGAATGAACGGACCCTGCCCACGCCAGACTCTCAACAGGGATTGGTCATTGACAAGGAGGTGTTGATCACAGCAGGGGGCTGCTGTCACTAACAAAGTAATCCTGTAATGGTAATCACTAGGTCATAAAGCCTTCAGTTTAAGTAAACAATAGCATGGAGCCTGATGAGAGGCATATGAGGCGGTCGACAGAGTAGGGGGGTACTCAGATATCGGGACTGATGACTACTTGGATGGGGGGGATCACGACTGGTCGATTCCCGGTTCCGTGCCCTGGACCCTCAGTGGCGGGGATGGTGGGGGAAATGATGATGATGGTGGTGGGAGAAGGGAATGTTGTTGTGACAATGTAAAGTGGAAAACCACCGGTGCTTGTCTTCATAAAATTTTGTTCTTTATTGTTAAATGAAATTTATAAAATCATTCAGCGTGCTAGCTAGGCGCTAGACGCGTTTCGGAAGACACAACTTCCTTAATCATTGGCTAATGATTAAGGAAGTTGTGTCTTCCGAAACGCGTCTAGCGCCTAGCTAGCACGCTGAATGATTTTATAAATTTCATTTAACAATAAAGAACAAAATTTTATGAAGACAAGCACCGGTGGTTTTCCACTTTACATTGTTTCCTGGGCAGTTGCCAAAGCTGCCACACCAGGTGCAGGAATCCAGGAGGATATGGGCGGTGGAGCGGCCTTTTCCCTTTCCCTTTCCCAGTGAATGAATGTTGTTGTGACGCCACCTGTGGTACTTGGTAAGTTAGGTACCAGCGCTGCAGCTGGCCGCTGAGGTGATGTCATGCAGCTTGGGTGTTACAGCTCCCCACAGGTGGAGCTTTACCTCAGGGCAGCGGGGATGGATGAGGGGAGTTGTAGTTCTTACCCCTCCGATGATGCTGAGGACCTCCGGGCGCTGGCGGGAAAGGAGGACAGACACCGATTCAACTCAAGAGGTCTTTACTGGTACCAAGTAGGTGTTACAGTACACAGTCGGTTCTCAGGCACAGTCTGGTTGAACAGGGGGAGGGGGGGGTGTAGTAACAGGTTTCTGAGGTTAGCCCGTAGAGTCTGCTGATGATCCCTCCTAATGGCTTCCAGGATCTGTGTTCCTTCCTCACCCTCGTAACCACTCTGCAGAGCTCCCACGCCAGTCCTGCGGTCTATTACCGGTAGGTACTGGTTGTTCCTTACTGGAGTTTATTCTCCTGCCACCAGAATTCGGCCCGTTACCTAAAGTGTCCTGGACCTGGTATCGGACTGAGGTCGAGGTACAATCTGTGGTGCTATGGCTCCCTTCTGTCGGTCCCACAGCGTGTCGGTTTGCAGCCCGGGATGGACCACTGGTTGCCTTGGCTCCGGTATGCCGGTGTCGACCCCGGACTTCCCCAGCTGGCTTCAACCAAGCCTGGTTCGTCCACTTCAGTTCCCGGGTCACCCTCTTGAAGAGAGGTGCCCTGGCCTTAGCAGCCCTGTCAGGCACGTCTTTTCTCGCTGCCTTCCCAGCACTGTCTCTAAGTTAGCTCAACTGTCACTCTAGTCTCCCGCTCTACTCTAAGCTCCACCCCCTGGACCTACTGAATATACGGTCCCTATGCTAAGGTGGGCTAGTGTATGGGTGCTTAGGGCAGACTCTACCAGGAAACCCCAAACCCATGACTAAGGAGGCACCTTCTGTTTGGGGTGTAGTAACTCCTGTGGCGCCTAGCCATAGGGGCACCACACATAGTGGACTTAACTCTGTCAGCATGCTATCCTAAGCTTACATAGTAAAGACTTGCTGACAGATTCCCTTTAATCATCTGGTACATCTTTGTCCAGTCATAGTATGTTGATGACCAATCCAGAACAATATACAGTGTTCACTATACTTTGCCATCTCCAGATACACTTTACTTCTGTCTGCTTGGCTGCTGGAAATCAAACCTCTGAATTGCTGTTCACAAAGTAAGACAGCAGCTCCGATGAGTTGGCTGACCAGGTAATAATGTGCAAAAAAATAAATTAAAAAAAATCTGTAAACAAAACCAGAATAGATATTTTACTAGTGTAAAAACAGATTAGTGGCAGATACCATTTATTATGTTAACTATGATAGGAAGATTACGGTACATTTCTCTCTGGTCACTTCTTCATAAAAATAATGCCCAAGTCCAACATGTAATAGTTTATTCTGAAGATGTATTCCGAGCATAATGGGGCTTTGGAGAGGTCTGCTAGAACAGGCTGGTTACACAGGTGGATTATACTAGGGCAACGAGTAGTATTTATTCTATTTACAATGACTCCAGGGTAATATGCAGTAACTAGCTGTGAGCCCGATGCAAATGCATCGGGTGTCTAGAATGTGCATTAATTTGATTATAGTAGTTATAGCTGGTGTGAGGACTTTTCGGGGGGGTGTGAATAGTTTTTGGGGGGTCACATACTTTTTTGGGTGGGTCACATAGTTTTTTGGGGGGGTGACATACTTTTTTGGGGGGGTCCAATATTTTTTTTGGGGGGTGACATAATTTTTTTGGGGGGTCACATCATTTTTTTGGGGGGTGACATATTTTTTTGGGGGGGGTCACATACTTTTTTGGGGGTGTCAGATACTTTTTTTGGGGGGTCACATACTTTTTTTGGGGGGGTCCAATACTTTTGGGGGGGGTCCAATACTTATATTTTAATAAATTAATGTAATTAATATCTTAATGTAATTTTTTTTTTTTTTTTTTTTTTATTATTATTTTTTATTTTATTATTTATTTTTATAATTTTTTTTACGATTATTATTATTAAATTTATTTATTATTTGTATTTTAAGTGATTTTTTTGTATTAAAATTATGTTATTTTATTAAAAACCGCATCTGCGGTACGTTTGCGTAATCCCCATACAAAGTATAGGGGACTTGCGGCAGGTGCGCAAAAACCGCACTGCGCACTGCCGCAAGTCCCCCTATACTTTCTATGGGGATTTTTGGGGGGGTTACATAATTTTTGGGGGTCCATACTTTTGGGGGGTCCAATACTTATATTTTAATAAATTGAATGTAATTAATATCTTAATGTAATTTTTTTTTTTTTTTTTTTTAATATTATTTTTTATTTTATTATTATATTTTTATAATTTTTTTTACGATTATTATTATTAAATTTATTTATTATTTTGTATTTTAAGTGATTTTTTTGTTTATAAATTATGTTATTTTATTAAAAAACCGCATCTCGGTACGTTTTGCGTTAATCCCATACAAAGTATAGGGGACTTGCGGCAGGTGCGGCAAAAACCGCACTTGCCGCACCTGCCGCAAGTCCCCCTAATACCCTTCTATGGGATTTTGCGGGTTACATAATTTTTTTTGGGGGGGTCCAATAACTTTTTGGGGGGGTCCAATACGTATATTTTAATAAATTAATGTAATTAATATCTTAATGTAATTTATTTTTTTTTTTTTTTTATTATTATTTTTTATTTATTATTTATTTTTATAATTTTTTTTACGATTATTATTATTAAATTTATTTATTATTTTGTATTTTAAGTGACTTTTTTTGTATTAAAATTGTTATTTTATTAAAAAACCGCATCTGCGGTGCGGTTGCGGTAATCCCCATACAAAGTATAGGGGGACTTGCGGCAGGTGCGGCAAAACCGCACTTGCCGCACCTGCCGCAAGTCCCCTATACTTTCTATGGGGATTTTTGGGGGGGTCACATAATTTTTTTGGGGGGGTCCAATACTTTTGGGGGGGTCCAATACTTATATTTTACTAAATTAATGTAATTAATATGTTAATGTAATTTTTTTTTTTTTTTATTATTATTTTATTATTTATTTTAATTATTTTTTTTACGATTATTATTATTAAATTTATTTATTATTTTGTATTTTTTTTTAATTAAAATTATGTTATTTTATTAAAAAACCGCATCTGCGGTGCGGTTATCCCCATAGAAAGTATAGGGGGACTTGCGGCAGGTGCGGCAAAACCGCACTTGCCGCACCTGCCGCAAGTCCCCCTATACTTTCTATGGGGATTACCGCAACCGCGCCGCAACTGGCACTTGCGGCGCAATTGCGGTAATCCTTATGGATTTGACCGCAACTGCGCCGCAAGTGCTCGCACTCAGCCAGCGACTCGCAATGCGGCGCGGTTGCGGTAATCCTTATGGGTTTTACCGCAACCGCGCCGCAAGTGCTCGCACTCAGCCAGCGACTCGCAATGCGGCGCGGTTGCGGTAATCCTTATGGGTTTTACCGCAACCGCGCCGCAAGTGCTCGCACTGAGCCAGCGAGTTAATATGCGGCGCGGTTGCGGTAATCCACAGGGCAATGGGGCACAGGGGCACAGAGGCACAGGGGCACAGGGGCACAGGGGCACAGAGGCACAGGGGCACAGAGGCACAGGACGGGCACAAGAGGCACAGGGGCACAGGGGCACAGAGGCACAGGGGCACAGAGGCACAGGGCACAGGGGCACAGAGGCACAGGGGCACAGAGGCACAGGGGCACAGGGGCACAGAGGCACAGGGGCACAGGGGCACAGGGGCACAGGGGCACAGAGGCACAGGGGCACAGGGGCACAGAGGCACAGGGGCACAGGGGCACTGGGGCACAGGGGCACAGGGGCACAGGGGCACAGGGGCACAGAGGCACAGGGGCACAGGGGATGGCGGGGGTGACAGGGGCACAGGGGCACTTGGGCACAGGGGCATTGGGGCACAGGGGCACAGGCTCCGGAGCACTGTATCAGCATGTGCTGACAGCAGCTGCTTCGGAGCGGGAGGCACAGGGGCACTGAGGCACAGGGGATGGCGGGGGTGACAGGGGCACAGGGGCACTTGGGCACAGGGGCATTGGGGCACAGGGGCACAGGTTCGGAGCGGGAGGCAGAGGGGCACACTGAGGCACTGAGGCACAGGGGCACAGGGGCACAGGGCGGCTGAGGTAGCGACTCGCAATGGCCTCGCGGCCATTGCTCGCGCTACCTCAGCGGTACATCGCTAAATTTGTGGCCGAGCCTCTGGTTCTATTTTCGGCCACCGACTCGCAATGGCCGCTTCGCGGCCATTGCTCGTGCGTGGTGACGTCAGCGGCTCGCAATGGCCGCTACGCGGCCAATGCTTCGCCGTGATGACGTCACAGAGTGTGACATATCCACGGCACGTTGTCGGGGTCCGACACGAAAACGTCTTAGGCAATTATATAGTAGATATAATGCAATCTGCTAATGCAATAATTACCTAGCCTTAAGGGAGGATGGGAAAGGAGAGAATTGCAACTAACTAGTGTTCACACATACAGGATAGGAGCCAGAGCTGTGACATGACATGCTCTGCTTTTGTACAGACAATTATGTATATCAGGGGTCTCAAACTCGGCTGCGTTGATGGGCCGTACATAGAAAAAAAATTGATCATCGGGGGGCCGCATTGCTTGTAGGACTAAAGGTACCATTACATGGTACGATATCGTGAACGATATCACTTAAATGTCACGTGTTTGGAGTCGTTCAAGCAACATCGTTAGGACGTTGTTTCATGTAACACCGAGATAAGACATTTTAGCAATAACAGAATTTTTTGCTCAATGTAGTGAAGTACAAATCCTGATCTTCTTCTTGTAGGAAAGTTCCCACCTTAATCTCCTTTATGTAGGAAAGTTCCCATCCTGGTCCCCATCTTGTAGGAATGTTCCCATC
Organism: Allobates femoralis; assembly: GCA_033576535.1. Taxonomy (NCBI): domain Eukaryota; kingdom Metazoa; phylum Chordata; class Amphibia; order Anura; family Aromobatidae; genus Allobates; species Allobates femoralis. Next base: position 602,329,601 of record JARQOC010000003.1, on the reverse strand, counting down.
CTGGTCCTCTTCTTGTAGGAATGTCCCCATCCTGGTCACCTTCATGTAGTAATTTCACCATCCTGATCCCCTTCTTGAAGTAATGTTCCTCCCTGGTCAGTATATGTAGTAATGTCCCCATACTGGTATCTATCTAATATTAATGTCCCCCATCCTTGACCTTATCTTGTAGTAATGTCCCCATCCTGATCCTCTTCTTGTAGTAATGTCCCCATCCTGGTCCCCTTCTTGAAGTAATGTTCCTCCCTGGTCAGTATATGTAGTAAATGCCCCATCCTGGTTCTCATCCCATATTAATGTCCCACATCCTGGTCCTCATCATGTAGTATTGTTCCTACCTGGCCCTCATCATGTAGTAATGCCCCCTTCTGGTCCCCTTCTTGTAGTAATGTCCCCAAACTGGTCCCCATCGTATATTAATGTATCCCATCCTGGTCCTTATCTTGTAATAATGTCCCCATCTTTTAGCAATGGTCCCTCCCTTGTTATCTTGTAGTAATGTCCCCCATCCTGACGCCATTTTGTAGTGATGTCCCCACATCCTGATCAGCTTTTGCAGAGATGTCCCCACAACCTGGTCTTTGTTCTTTTTGTTCTCTCTCTCTCTCACACTCACACACACACACACACATACACACACCCACACAAACTCAGACATTCACACAAACACATACACACTCACACATATACATTCATACACATACATATACACACTCAAACATTCACACATATACACATACATACTCACATACACTCACAATGCATACACACAGACCTACATACACTTACACATATACACACACTCACTTATACACTCACACATATTCACATACATATTCACACACACACACGCATACACACACATACATATACACACACTCAGACATTCACACACACACATACTGACACACTCTCTCAATCACACACACCTTAACGATGCTGCGGTCCATTGTACAGGGGGCCGCCGCGGTACCCACTTTATTGTAACTTCCGGTTAGCCTGCACCTGACGTTGGCGTATGACATCAACAGGAGGCTTCTGATTGGTCCGCCGACTTGCATTGATGTACAAGAGTGAAGGACCTTGTTTGAGCGGTACTTGGAAGTCACAATAAAGTGGGTACCGCGGCGGCCCCCTGTACAATGGACTGCAGCATGCTTATGTTTCCATGGTGCCATGGGCCGCAATATGAAGCCTTGCGGGCCGCATGCGGCCCGGGAGCCGCGTGTGGCCTGGGAGCTGCGTGTTTGCGACCCTTGATGTATATGGTATTTTTTTACCTTGCTTCATAGCGACATTAATGTTTCTATTTATCAAAGGCATTGGGCCACTTTTAAGGGTTAGAAAAGTTGTAAAATATGTCAAATGCCATCCTTGGGTTATATCTTGTGATCTTTCACACCTCTCGCCACTTTGCAAAAGTGCAGGGTTTAGTGGGATGGCAGAGCCAGAGAGATTTTGTATAGGATTGTTGGCATGTTTAAGGGGCCAACAGTCTGTAATGAGTCTTTGTATGAACATATAAATGACTTTTAGGGTTTGATACCACGATCTGGAGTCACTGCGTTTTGGACTCTCTCCTCTTCTGCGGTGACGGCAGGGATCTCCACAGGTGAACACAGCCGCCCGTGCCCACGGTCAGCATTCAGGGCACGATGGTTTTTCTCAGGATTCACCCACCGAGTTCCGCAGCGCTAAATTCTGTGTTAGCAGCAGTATATGGAGGTGTTTTCAGTCATTGTAATCCTGCCTCTGATGAGAAGGAAACTGCAATAAACTCTTCCTTCAAGAGACAGGACGTTTTAATCTAAAATAGCCCTAATGGCCAATGGGAAAATTGCTAACTTATGAATTTTACTTTTTAATGAAGATCATGATATAAAGAAAAAAAATATAAAAAATAAAAACATGTAAAAAAAAATATTTAAACAATAGGAAATTTTCTGACAACTCATTCCCTTTAACTTAAAGTGCCACCTACTTCTGCATAAGGAGGTGCAGATTTTAAGTGAATGTCTCCAAAATTTATTTTGCCGCATTGACCCTAAACATTCAGCAAATGGGGTCATTTTCGCAAGAAATCTGGTGTAAACACCTTAATAAGCCGCAATGTTTTTGTGCGACTCGGCAGTCGCACAAATGTATTGTGAGTTTTTGCATTTACACGCTAGTCTCAGACAGCTAAGCCAGTTAAGGGTGTGGCGTGGGCAGGACAGTCCGTCGTAATTGTGGCGCCCCGCAACGAGTGCGTCACAGGAGGGTATTGCAGCCATAAATTCAGCCGCAATATTCTCTGACACAGCAGTGACCCAGTTAACTTTGAGATCCAACCCTGCATGCATCACCTAGAACAGAGGACCAATCCAGGGTCCTGGTGGGCGGAGTGCTAGGGAAGTGTGTAGGAAGTACAGACACTTAGTCTACACAGAACAGAACAGAAGAGTCTAGAACAGAGTCTAGAACAGAGAACTTGGAGTAGGAGCGGGGGCTCCGCACCCCGTGCAGCCCCCGGGCCGTCACCGGTCGGGTGTCAGCACCTGAGGCCTCAACAACCGGGATCGGGCATCATTACCACGGGTTCCAAAAGACTCCCGTGCCCAAAACTCACAGCCGGTTCACTGGTACCGAAGCTGGCAGCAGTTCACCTCGCTACGCGAACCAGAAGCGTGGAGGAGCAGCTTCACAGGAGCACCCCACCACCAGCCAACTTCCAGTCGTCTAACCAGCGGTGTACCCACTGAGGGATCCAAGGCTCCCCAAAACATCCACAACGTACAACTTGGATAGGGCATTGAAGCAGCCTCCCCGTACCCGATCTGGTATTCCTGGGCGACAATGGCGAAACACTTAGCTAGAATGGAGGAACACTTGCGGATCTCTGAGGGACACTATCACTGCTGAGTCCACCCGGTCCACTACCCGTGAACTGTATACCATGTACTGCCTGCTGGTTACAGTAAAGACCCGTTGCAGAGACTTTCTGTGTCCGTGCTTCCTTATGAACTGTCCGTCCGCACTACAAGGTAACCGCAGCTGCCGCACAACATCTTAAGCAGCTCCAGCCTCCGGGGATCACTGCTCAGCCTGTGGGGAGCGTTCCATCTTGCTGCTGTCCATTCCCCGGAGGTTCCGCAGCGACGATTACCGAAACTACTCATAGGTGGCGTCACGAATAAATTAAACCCCTTTAATCTGTTCCTTACAAGACGTCTTCAACTTTTGATCTGCACTCAACCGGGCCCCACTACCGGAAGGCGCGGCCCAGCCGTGACAAGGAGGAAGGAGCTTCAGCCTGTCTAAACCGGAGTCCGGCCACGGTGAGTCATAATGGCAACCCGTCAATGTTAATCCAAAGTGGGGTAATTTACTCCAGAGATGTACCCAAGCCCCCAGCAGGTGCACTCTTCTGGAGGCAGAGCACGCTGGGTGCCAGATACGCCTGATTCATTAAGTGGCAATGATGAATGATAATGAATTAGGTCAGTTTACTCCAGCAGGTGCTTCATTAAGACTGCACTAAACCAGTCGCCCCCAAAGTCTTCAAATATTATCTTTAACATAAAGAATAAGGAGCCCCTAAAGTGATAATATGGCCCCACAAACTCCTGATTGTAAGTAACATCAATGAGTTTATCTAGGACTACATAAAGAGACAGAAGGATGTATGCTGCCTATATCCACAGATTTGCGGAAAGTTCTCCAAGATGTTTGGAGCAAGCTCCCTGCCAAATGCCTTCAATAACAGTGTGCCAAGAAGAACTGATGGCATTTAAAGGTTAAGAGTTGGTTTCAGCAAATATTATTAGGGTATGTGCACATAGGCCAGGTTTGTGCCGGTGGGCGGCTGGGCGGACCCGACAGGAAGCTCTGCAGCCGTCCACCGGCTTCCTGGCGGGTATGTGCGGCGGGTGACGGGCGGGTGCCGGGGGGGTGCACAGCGGGTTAGCGGCGGCGGTTATGCAGCGGCTGGAAGCAGCACATGATTCTGCTTGCAGCCGCTGCATAACCGGCCGGTTTATAGAACATGCACATTCGTTGCTAACCCGCTGGGAACCCAGCGGTTTAGCAACAGATGAGCATGTGTAAACCGCCGGTGTGTGCACAGCGGGTGTCGGTTCCCATAGGTTTAATGTTAACCCAAAAGCCGCTTTTGGATTAACATAAATTTACATAAAACTCATGGAAACCGACCGGCGGTTTCCGCTGCTAAACCTGCACTAAACCTACCAGTGTGCACATACCCTTAAACTTCATTTTAATCCACACCTGCCTAAAGCTTTTGCATAGAAATACACTTTTTATTGTTTTATTTCTTTTTCAGAGATGTAGAATTGAAAGGTGACTGTAGAAAAACTGGTGTATTTGTTTGTGCCCTTGGTTTCTTATTGCCATTGTAGTTGCAGCGCACACACTACATTAGCAAATCATCGATATCAATTTTGGAACAATGGTTCTCACCCATCATCATGTGCACTTGCCTAGCATCGCTGCCTAGCAACCAGTGACTTGTTTGTAATCTTTTTTTCCACTAGAATTAATACTATGATAAACTGTGGACACAGCCTGACCTATTTTCTCAGTTTTCTCGGATCACATGGCTGTTTCTACCATAAGCTGAGACTTCAGGTTTGAAATAAATCCTGTGATCACAGCTGGTTGTAAATCTCTGGACATCTAAAAACAAAGTCCAGTCTGATTAACTGCTTAAGGCCACGTCACACGTAACGATATCGTTGCCAATATCGTTCAAGAGTGACGTGTTCTGTGACGCATGAACGATGTCGAAACGACATCGTTGCGTGTGACACTACAAACGATGACCGATCAGTCGGCTGATCGTTCATCGTTTGATTTGAGGACAGGACCTCAAATCTATTGTTGGTCGCCCGGTGGACACACAGGAGACGACCGATAAGCCAGCTCCCAGCACCTCTCTGCAAGCGCTGGGGGCTGGTATCCAAGGTAAACTGCGGGTAACTAGGCAGCGCTCGCTGCCTAGTTACCCAATGTATACCTTGGTTACCAGCCTTCTCCGCTCACTGACTGGTATCCAAGGTACACAGCGGGTAAATAGGGTCCAAATATATAAAGAAAATAATAGGTGGTTGTTCTTGATTTTTACAGATACCAGAAATTGACCATAAATTAATGTTCAAAGTAGATCCTAACACAACTACTAAATAGGTCCAAGGAGTGAATTATGGATAGTATTAGGGTACCTTTACACACGGCTACATTTGTAGCTTGTCACCAGGTAACTTACTGGTTGCAGTGAAATCATGGAGACAAGGTTCTATCTTGTTGCTGTGTACAAATGGAATCATGTCTCCATGATTTCACTGCAACCAGTAAGTTACCTGTAGCCACCCTAGAAATGTAGCCGCGTGTAAAGGTACCCTTATGGATAGTAAACTTTAGGCATCCACAGGTCAGCTAAACATTGATATACCTTTCATTTCTTCATAACTGTGCTGCTGATTAAAAAAATCCAAAACAGAAATATAAGTACACTGCAATTTTTTACAGTGCATGTGTAAATGAGCATAAGGTGCTTTGAATAGAGGGAAATCTGCTGTAAATTGAAAGCCAAGTCCACGTGTAAATGAATTGAAAAATGCAGTGAAAATTATTCACTGCGCCTGGACTTACCCTTAAGGTGGAAACATACTATGCGATATGCATGCAAATATCTTGCATGCGTCTCACATGATTCACCTGGATTGGCCTCTGCCTCTCTGAATGAGAGCTCCTTGTGTTTCTATGCAGCAGACGTGCTCCTCTCAAGAGAGAGGAAGGGGCTATTCTGGGTGATTAATGTGAGATCGTGTGTGATACTTGCATGCATCTCGAATAGTGTGTTTCTACCCTCAGACTGGAAACACACGGCCTGAGAGGCATGCAAGTTAAGAGCCCATTACACGCTACAATATCGTTAACGATATCGTTGAAATGTCACTGCTTTCAGGGTGGGGCAGTGACGTTGTAACAACGTCATTGCGTATGACACCTAGATACAACCAACAATAAGTCGTTGATCGGAGGTTTTTGAACCGGACCAAAAACCAGAGGATGATCGTCCGTCCAACCTGCAGCATCGGTGTGTGCGACACCTTGATAACGATATTGTTAACGACTTCACCTATTCAGAACTGAACTATGTAGGGGATCAAACGACCACAAGTATCGTTCGCTTGTCGCGGAATTGTTGCTGCCTCGTCTACGATATCTGTCCGTGTGACTTTTCACTAGCGATCATTGAACGACGTTCAAGTGATCGAGGTCAAATCGGATCATTGGTTGGCTCGTTCGACCATTGAAGCGTGCAACGGAGCCTTTATTCACAGGAGTCTCAAATAACTCAACTGGAATGGCCTCTGCCTCTCTGGATGGGAGGACGTCAGCTGCTTGTGTTTCTATTCAGCTCCACACTCCTGTCCAGTCCAGAGAGGGGAAGGCCAATTCAGGGCTGTGGAGTCGGTAAATCAAACCACCGACTCCGACTCCTGAATTTCCCTGGCTCCCACTCCGACTCCAACTCCGACTCCTTTGACTCCGACTCCTTCATTCATGGTTCGTTTTTAAGTGATAAAATTATTGTAGGTCAATGGTAACTTTAGGCTTTAATCATTATAATGACATAATAATAAAGATATTTAGATAGAACATAATAATAATTCATAATAATAATAATATAATAATATTCAGCACATTCTGCATTGAACTACTAGACCCAATTCATTATATATTTTAGGAGTCGGAGTCGGAACATTTTCTACCGACTCCAACTCCGACTCCGACTCCACCAAAATGGGCAGCGACTCCGACTCCACAGCCCTGTGACTCATGCTAGATTTATGCAAGATAATTGCATGCATATTGCATAGCGTGTTTCCACATTCGCCTCACTCACAACTACATTTTTGTAGTACATGTAGTAGCAGAGTTTTTCAGTGACAGTATGATGACATATTGCACTCTCTGGGGCTATTGACATGTTATGTTCCCCCGTAAGGTATGTGCACACTGGTCGGGTTAGGGCCGGATTAGGTGTGTAAACCGCCGGTCGGTTTACATAAATTTAATGTAAATTTATGTTAATCCAAACCGGCGTTTGGATTAACATTGAAACCTATGTAAACCGACACCCGCTGTGCACACAGCGGCGGTTTACACATGCTCATCCGTTGCTAACCCGCTGGGTTCCCAGCGGGTTAGCAAAGAATGTGCATGTCCTATAATCCGGCCGGTTCTGCAGCGGCTGCAAGCAGAATCATGTGCTGCTTCCAGCCGCTGCAGAACCGACGCCACTAACCCGCTGTGCACCGCCGCACACCCGACCGTCTTCCGCAGCACGGACCCGACAGGAAGCCGGTGGGCGGCTCCGGAGCTTCCTGTCGGGTCCGCCCAGCCGCCGCCGCCCCTAACCCGCCCCCCGTGTGCACATAGCCTTAAAAATGTGTGAACCAGCAATACATTTTCAAAAGAATGGATCTGCAAACAAATGGACAGCACATGTTTGCTATTCGAGTTGTATCCACAGACTGACCATTTTCCACTGATTGATTGCTAGGATTCACAGAACCTCAGGAAACCTGTAGCAGTTTTTTCCTGCACACGAGAACAGCAGATGACATATGATTGATAAAAATAGACTAAAAATAACTGAAAACCACTTAGCAGGTTAACTATTCCTTTGGACATTGTCTCTTTCACCCCTGTGTGCTATTATAGTCCACGCTCACAGCTGGGCATTATATGTATGGATACATATAAAGGTGGTGTTACACGCTAAGGTATTGTTAACGATATCCTTAGAACGATCACGTGACAGTGATCGTTCCGACATCATTGGTGCGTTGTCACACACAAGGATATAGTTAACGATATCCCATTCAGCAACGCACCAGTTAAATAGGAGAGCAAGGACTGAACGATATATTAAAGCGGCAGGAATAGGAGATTTTTGAACGACATCGTTCATAAAGGTGTCACACTGAACGATGTTGTTTCTTCAAGCAGCGTTAATTGGACGACGAACGATAGATTTGAGGTCAGGATCTCATTTTTTGGATGAACGTTCCAATGATTTTTCCCATGCTAAATCGTTCATTTACACGCAAGGACGCACTAACGATATCGTTGGAACGTTCACAAATCCGTGACGTTTCAAGGATATCGTTAATGATATCCTAGCGTGTGAAGTGGCCTTAAAGTCCTGACTCTGTCCTATGTGTATCATCTAGTGTTAGGGCTCGGACACACTCATCAGAGTTTCACTGAGGAGACTCTGAAAGGGCTGGAGCAGTGACCCTGAACGGCCTCTCCCTCTCTGGACGGGGAGTCTGGAGCTGCACAAAAACACAATCAGCTGACAGCCCCATCCAGATAGGGAGAAGCCGTTCAGGGTCACTGCTCCAGCCCTTTCAGAGTCTCGTCAGTCAAACTCGGATGTAACTAGGAAAGTGTGTCCAAGCCCTAACTAGCAGTGTCTCCGAGCCCTAAGGGCTCGGACACACTCATCAGAGTGTCACTGAGGAGACTCTGAAAGGGCTGGAGCAGTGACCCTGAACGGCTTCTCCCTATCTGGATGGGGCTGTCAGCTGATTGTGTTTTTGTGCAGCTCCAGACTCCCGGTCCAGAGAGGGAGAGGCCGTTAAGGGTCACTGCTCAAGCCCTTTCAGAGTCTCGTCAGTCAAACTCGGATGTAACTAGGAAAGTGTGTCCAAGCCTTTAGATGCAGAATTGTTCGCTATATACACATTTTTCTGAATGGTTGTTGACCTCCTGACCTTGTGTGACTTACCTTAGATCTTTTCCTTCATGAAAACACGGGTATGGATTGAAACATTGGGTATTTGAATAAAACAATTGATTTTTTTTTTCACTGCAACCTTGTATTCTTTCGATTTACTCTTTATTTTTAGGCCAAGTTCACACCGAGTATGTGCAGTTAGAATAAAGTTTATGTTTGGAACTACCTTTTGGAATAAACCTCCTGAGCAATAATGGCCACGCACAGAAGATTTTTGCAATCCCCATTCAGATGAATGGGATAGTAAGGAATATATGTACATTTTCATGCCCTTATATTTTTCCTCTTCTGTCAAGTTGTTATTGTAATATGTTTAAAGATAACAGCATTTAGAAAACTAGACAAATACTGGTACTCCACGTAGCAGGCTGCATTTTATTAAAAGTTGCACTGGAAAAACAGAAACCAACACAACAAGTCTTCTCAGTTATTACAGCTACCAGGGTTAGGTCACAGTGGCTTGATGTCCTCTTGGATATCATATGCCCTGCTGGCTCCTCAAGGTGCTCCTCAGGGAAGGACATATATGAAAGGTAAGACACTCCTCGCCATATCCACCTATATTATTTCCTAAAAGGAACAGCTTCATCGGCTGCACTATTTTTTTATTGCACTAGTCACATTTGGTACAAATCAGCCTGAAAAACAGCTTCAAACACTGCAATACAGACCACACAAGCACATGGCATTTTATTGTGAAATGTTACACTAAATCTAATTTGCATTTTAGAAGTAATGTCACAGCAAAAAAAGTCACAAAGGAAAAGGCATTGGGAGCATTCAGTATCTTCAGCTCTAAACAACTGGCCACCTCGTTTCTACCATCACCAAAATGCCGCACAACCTGACACTTGTTATATTTATTCATGTGGAAAACAAGTGACATTCAACAAGGCAAAACTGACACCATGTAGAGATATGACATTATGGGAATATGTAACTGTATACTATCAGATCTCACAGAGCTCACCTTACTAAAATGGATAAAGTAAAATAAATGCACAGACACGCAGACTTTGTGGAATAACAAGGCCGTGGGTTTTATCAAGGTTTAAATTAATTTAGAATAAATAAAAATACTCTCTCAATTTATTAATAAATACCCAAACCAACCAATGACATAAATGTCTTTACACCATCTGACACCAATGTGAGCTTTAAATAGCCTTACACCTTTCCCATAATTTCTCATCTGACCAATGGCCATCACTTATTTTTACACCTCACACCACCTCCAGCCAACCTGTACTTATTATTATGCATCTCCTTACATCTTATGCAAAATAACCCCATATCTGAACAATTATCACCACCCTATGCTACCCTACGAGCCAATGTTTCCATGTTATCCACCATTATCTGCTCAGGGAATATGAGATTATAGATGTAAGAAAAGCTGGGTGTTCTGCCTTTTTCCACATCTGGTGCTGTGTATTCCAGCATACAGCTAAACCCTTCTTCACTAGTGATGAGCCACCACCTAAGTGTTCGAATTCAATTTGATTCGCCGAATTGGAGTGTGTTGGACGAATTGTTCATCGAATGTTTGTCGAACACCATTGAACCATGTTGGAATCAATGGACGGGTATGTCATATTAGAAACTTCCAGGATCTCTACTTATCTATATTTTGATCTTCAACTTCTTACTTATAATTTTTTTCAACTTTCTATTTCCTTAGTTGACTCATCTGAGCTTACTGAATGTACCTGAGTTAACTCGATTGCCCTTTCCTGGTCATTTTCCTTCCTTTTCTCATTCTAGACAGATTTTTTCAAACCTGTATAACCCTTTTCATTATACCCTGGACACTTGATGTATCACTCATTATTTACTTATCAGGTTTTCTGTTAATATATGTCGTTCACCACTGGACGCACTAATACAGGTGTACGTCGCCGGATAACACGTAGAGCACTTTTCAGGATTTAAGATGAAGTGGACTTCTAGTGCATAGGTAAAGAATCCTCTTATTTTCCTTTATTCTTTTATTTTGAAACACAGCTGCTTTATGAAGATAAATATATCAAATATTGCATGGAGCCGTAATTTTGTAATAAACTAGTATTTCGCTATACGAAAATAATCACTTATAGGATCTTTATAAGAATCATGTAAACTTTTATTTATGTTCGGATATCATGAAAGTGAAACATGTCATGTGTATTGATTTGTTAATTTTCATGTAGATAAATTCCTTGATAAAGGCCTTGCATGGCCGAAACGTCGGTTTTCTATGCATGTCCACTGTTGAACTTTCAATAAAAAGAACATTTTTCACTCATCATTGGTCATTTCTGTGAGTGCCAGATTATACATAAGAATAATTGTGATTTTTTATTTGAGCACCCAACTAGGGTGAGCCAAACTGATCACTCATTATATTGACTTCTTTTGGTTTGAGCTCCCCTTTATATACGACCAGATGTCTTTTACGACTTTTCACTATGATGAAAACTATACCTCCGATCTAGTATCCAAGATTACAGCTTCCAGCGATTTTCTAACAGTATCAGCTCAAGGAGCGAAAGGAAAGGATTTTGAAAAGGAACTTAAACGTCAAGTAGCGCTCGAACTACATCTAGCTACTTTAGCTGAATATTTGAAAGCCAAACGATTCCAAGAGGACTCAGAGTATCACTAAGGCTACATATTTGCGGAAAAAGAGTTCTGTGACCGTTTCGAACAGATACTCAATAAGTGTTCTATGGATCTGATGGTCTTGACCATTGAACACATCCAAGCAGAATAACCATCATTTGAAACTACTATCAACAACATAGAAGAACAGCTATCACACACACTATCCCCAACGGAATTCACCAATTTGAAGACCAAGACACATAACACCATTGCCGACTTTAAGAAGAACTTACAGATCCGGAAGAAAAGTAAAGTTCTTACGAGACCAAGAGGACTACTCACGTAATCAAGTTTATCGATGGCGAAGTGGGGAACCATACAATTCAAGGTTCAGTTTCTCATCAGGCAGTGGGGACGAGTATGAGAGACCCTATCCTCCCCGTTTTTTAGGACAACGACGACATGGAAAAGGCAAACGAGGCGGGGGAAGAGGAGGGGCCCCGACTCCCCCTTACATACCACCAGGTCCACAACCATTCAATCCGATGCCACATTCGATGTCGACGAGATCTCAGGTAAAACCAACTTGGTCTATAACATCTCCTCACACATTTTATCGCCTACCGAGACCATAGTTTTACAAAAAGGGTTGAGTTTCTGCCCCACGCCCACGTATGATTCTTTTAACACCGATATGGAACTTAGCAGATTCTTCAGGACACTTAGATTAAAGGCCCATTTTCAGACCAATTCAATATCACGAATTAACCCTGTTGAATCGACTGAAGTTGTAAGGTTAATGGAATTAGGTCTAAAAATACTGAGTACTTTCATGCCACCCAGGAACCACCATCTGGTAGAAACCTACATAGAGCTGGTCAAGAGAGATTTGGCATTATTAAATAAGAAAATTACCAATGGTGATTTTCATCTTCGCTATAATCTTTCCTCATTAGAATCCCGAGCTTTGAGAGATCTTAAAAACAATGATTCTTTGATAATCAAATCCGCCGATAAAGGTGGTTCCATTGTGGTGATGGATAAGAATTATTACATTGAGGAGATCCTCAGACAATTAAGTGATCGTGAAACGTATTTTCCATTAGATCGGGATCCCACATCAGAGATCCGATGCCTTATCAATGTATTAATTCAACGCTACAAGGAACAGGGCACCATTGATACTGATATGGCTGATTTTCTAGTGAACAGATTCCCTATCATACCAGTATTTTATATTTTACCTAAAATACACAAACACCTGACAAGACCTCCGGGGCGTCCGATTGTGGCATCGACGGACTCGATACTCTCCCCATTAGCCATCGTAGTAGAAAAACTCTTGACTCCATTGATTCCAACCATTCCATCATATCTAAAGGATACATCACATTTCTTAGGCTGGGTTCACATTTGCGGACCCCTCCGCAGCGTTCTGCGGAGTGGATCCGCAATGTGGCTGCAGCGGCCGCGAGCTTCTATCTTTATAATGGGAGCGCACGGTGCTGCGCTTGACAGCGCATGACCGTGCGCACCCATTCACTCCCATATGTGCATTCGCCTGCGCACAGATCACACAGTCTCGTCCGCACCAGGAATGCAACATGTCGCGTCCCTGGTGCGGACGAAACTGTGTGATTTGTGCGCAGGCATCCGCCGGCGCACAGATCACGTATGGGAGTGAATGGGTGCGCACGTTCATGCGCTGTCAAGCGCAGCACCGTGCGCTCCCATTATAAAGATAGGAGCTCGCGACCGCTGCGGTCACATTGCGGATCCCCTCCGCAGAATGCTGCAGAGCTGTCCGCAAATGTGAACCCAGCCTTAACGGTTCTTAGTGAGGTAAAACAAGTTTCGACTAACGCACTACTAGTAACACTTGATGTCAACTCATTATATACTAGCATCAGTCACCAAAAAGGTTTGTCAGCTGTCTCTTGGTTTCTTCACTCATTTTCTGTTTACACGCAAGATAAGATTGCTCTTATCATTGATCTTGTGACATTGGTCTTAACAATAACCACTTCCTCTTTCAAGATCAACACAGGGGAAGGGTACAGCGATGGGCTCTAACATGGCCCCACCTTACGCCAACATTTTTATGGCAGATTTTGAGGACAAGTACGTCACTACGCATTCATTATTCAAAGAACACTGTGTGTTGTGGAAACGCTATGTAGATGACGTCTTCCTCATCTGGCAAGGCACTCAGGAGGAACTGTCTGAATTTTTTGACAGTGTAAACTCCTGTGACTAAGACATATCTTTTACTATCCATTGGAATTTTTCGAAAATTAATTTTCTTGATACTCTGATAGAGGAAGATAAGGAAGGGGTATTGTCAACTGACCTCTACATTAAACCAACGGACACTAACAGCCTACTTTATTTTTTTAGCTGCCATCCCAAGCACAAAAATAATTCATTACCACATTCCCAACAAACAAGGGTTGCACGTATTGTCTCCGATCCTGGTCAACGACTAATTAGACAGGAAGAGATGAGCAAAAAATTTCAAAGACGAGGTTACCCAAAACACCTCACATTACCACGTGTGACATCACAATCTAAATTAATCATTCCCCCACAAGTGGCGTGTGTGACCACCTATCACCCTTTTCATACTCTGATCAGTAATACCATCACCAAACACTGGTTAATTCTCAGTGATTCGTATCCTGAGATTCCTGAATTAACAAACAAACCTTTGTTTTGTCTTAAACGATCAGCTAACCTGAAGGATCAGCTTGTTAGAGCAGACATTGGCTCTAACGTAAAGATACCTAGACAAACCTTTCTAGCTACAACGATTAAAAAACCGCAAATCGTATTGGATACATCAACTCCAGACACTGAAACCTTTAGGTCTTAATAGGGAATATGATGTGAGATTGTAAAGAAAAATGATGATGGTGCTGCTATGGTCCATAAGGTATCGGTGTTTTGATCAGCAGTTACACATTGACTATATAATGGTGTTTTCCTGAGAAGGATTCTGGTGTGAGTAGTTATGTATACTTCTATGATGAATATATTATGCCCCATAGAGTACTGCTCTATAGGGCCATAGTTCTTGATGTTACAGTATTATGCAACTATGTTGTACCATTATAAATATAGATAAATGAGTCATGCTGTAAAATTTGTTTGCATAATCTACATAATGTTATGCCAATAACAACCCACCATGATATGTGCATTGGGAAAGGTGAATTTATATCACTAACTTCTTTTTGTCTCTCTCTAACAGCATCCCTGAATCCTCTCTAGCAGATCAGATTACTCCCTGAAGCCTCACTGCACTCCTGTCTCCAGAAAGCACAGTGTAGTACCGCTGTAATCCACAGCGCGTTCACCTAGTTCGTTTTACACTACTGCGCATGCGCGAACAGCCTTGCGTTCCATACGACGTCACTTTCGTGCGTTCCACCGCCGAAACCGGAAGTGCGTCACGTTACTTACACGGCGCGCAGTATAAAAAACACACTGGCGCCATTGACTCTGTCACTTGGCCCCAGGAGCGCACTGTGCACCAGCACCTTTGACACAGCAGGTAAAACACTGTACTGTCTTCTCTGCTTCACTCTAGGCAATGTCAGCGTACTTACTGGTATGATGTCTTTATGTTTAGGACCTTGTCCATTTTACATAGTGACCAGCAGAATCTGGAGACATAATGCTAAAGGTAAAACATAGATCTCTATGCACATAGTGGGAGGGTTATCCTAAGGTCTAATACACTGAGTGGTTGACTTATGATTGCCTTGATATACCTTATCTTTGTCCAGAACTTAGTTTCTATATTTAAATACAAGACAGGCTACACTGAGGGGTACATGGTGTCTGGATGAACCACTTGGACAGGTATTCACCTATTATATTAGGTAATTAACTTCCTGGGAAGGACCATATTTGGCCTATATACATACATATGTCTGATATTACATTTTTACAGTGGAGACCGACACACAGATACCTGTTATCATTATCCAGATCTTTAGTCCATAACAAAGGAAGGGTATGTCATATTAGAAACTTGCAGGATCTCTATTTATCTATATTTTGATCTTCAACTTCTTACTTATAATTTTTTTTCAACTTTCTATTTCCTTAGTTGACTCATCTGAGCTTACTGAATGTACCTGAGTTAACTCGATTGCCCTTTCCTGGTCATTTTCCTTCCATTTCTCATTCTAGACAGCTTTTTTTCAAACCTGTATAACCCTTTTCATTATACCCTGGGCACTTGATGTATCACTCATTATTTACTTATCACCTTTTCTGTTAATATATGTCGTTCACCGCTGGACGCACTAATACAGGTGTACGTCGCCGGATAACACGTAGAGCACTTTTCACGATTAAGATGAAGTGGACTTCTAGTGCATAGGTAAAGAATCCTCTTATTTTCCTTTATTCTTTTATTTTGAGACATGGCTGTTTTATGAAGATAAATATATCAAATATTGCATAGAGCCGTCATTTTGTAATAAACTAGTATTTCGCTTTACGAAAATAATCACTTATAGGATCTTTATAAGAATCATGTAAACTTTTATTTATGTTCGGATATCATGAAAGTGAAACATGTCATGTGTATTGATTTGTTAATTTTCTGTATTATTTTCATGTAGATAAATTCCTTGATAAAGGCCTTGCATGGCCGAAACGTCGGTTTTCTATGCATGTCCACTGTTGAACTTTCAATAAAAAGAACATTTTTCACAGATATAGGCATGTCGCACCCTTCTCAAATAATGTACCACACAGCAAGGGGACCCCAAATAGAGTTGTCACTCTTCCCAAAGGGTCAGCAAAATGGCATCAATTGTCCCAGACAAAAATTGCTGAATGGCCCAGCCTGCCTGCATGGCACAGGGTCTGGAACAGGATGTGGCCTAGCATTTCAAGGTTAAACATTGCTCAGCAACTATACGTTTTGTGGAGTATACAGGAAACACTAGAGAGGTAAGTCAGTGACCTGTTTAGGCCTAGTGGGCCAGATAAACTCAGAGCTCATGTAACCACTCCCATCAATGTTATGCCCTGCTACACACAGGTGGGACAGCCATAGGTTTTGTGGAATATTACCAAAAAAACTAGTCAGGTAGGTCAGTGACCTGTATAGGCCTAGTGGACAGGGGAGATTGACCAAACAATGCTTTTAAGGGCTTGTATGGCACAGGGTCTGGAACAGGATGTGGCCTAGCATTTCAAGGTTAAACATTGCTCAGCAACTATACGTTTTGTGGAGTATTACAGGAAAAATTAGAGAGGTAAGTCAGTGATCTGTTTAGGCCTAGTAGGCCACATAAGCTCAAAGCTCATGCAAGCGCTCCTATCAATGTTATGCCCTGCCACACACAGGTGGGATAACTAAGTTTTGCGGAGTATTACAGGAAGAACTAGTCAGGTACGTCAGTGACCTGTATAGGCTTAGTGGACAGGGGAGGTTGACCAAACAATGCTTTTAAGGGCCCAAAAACTGTTAATGTTTATACATTACATTTGCCAAAACCTGGTTTGATGCCCAAAAGCAGTTTACGCAAACAGTAAGGGAGATGTAATAATCACTGCTTTTAAGCACCCAAAAATGGTGGATGTGAATACGGCAAATTTGTTAATCACTGGTTCAATGGACAAAAAGGTTGAATATTCAGAAACAGGGGCAGGAGTGTAAGGGATAGGTATTGAGCTCAAAGGGCCCTATTCCAGTCAAGCAACAAAGAGCAAGGAGACCCCAACAACAGTCTCGGAAGGATCACAGGGATGGTAAATTATTCCAAAATAATTTCTTGTTTTATTACGCATTTCGGCTTAACATATTTAACTTATCTGATGAAGGCTTGTTATATGTTAAGCCGAAACGCGTAATAAAACAAGAAATTATTTTGGAATAATTTACCATCCCTGTGATCCCTCTGGTAGCGCTTCAATTCAAACCAGAAAAAAAATTTTTTCCTGCACTTCAACACGAGCCTCTCTTTGGGCGGCTTGCTTTTCTGGGAACAAGCAGCAGGCCAGGAGATCCAGGAAATATCCCTCTGTAGGATTATATGCGAACTGCACAAGACACCAGAAAGGTGAGAACAATACCTAAGAGCAACTGTTGCTACTAATACACTGCACTTAGATCTGAGCCTTCTCTTTTCTCCTCTATCCCCAGTCTTGCTGACCTCACAGTCTTTGAAGACACTATTTGGCCAACAACAGTCTCCATTTTTCAAAAAAATTAGGCACAGCCACCACTTAAGTGGCATCAATTGCCCCAGAGTTGAAATGTTGAAATGGGGAGTTTAATGCAGCACATTGAAAAGTACACAAGCATTTAGTCTCCCCAGGCTGACACAGGGGTGGAAGAGTCCTTGAGGATCCATAACTTGTTCATCTTGATAAACCTTAATCTGTCTACTCTACACTGTCACTGGACAGCCACGTGCACTTATCCGTCAGCACACTACCATCAGCACTGACACGTTCAGACTGACACGTTCAGAGAGAATGCTGGCTGCGGGCATGACAAAATTTCTAAGGCATGAGTGGCGAGCTCAGGCCATTTTTCCATTTTTTTGAAGCCCATAATGCACAAGGGTCCAGTTCCACAGCCATGGCATCGATATTCAGCTTTAGATACTCCTGTACCATCCTCTCTAGGCATTCACTATGTGTCAGACTTGTTCTCTCTTCTGGCGTTGCAAAGGATGGTCTAAGAAAATGGTGAAGCGTTTCTACAAAATTGCTGTTACCAGATAGACTGTTACTGTTAACGTTTGAGTGATTACGAATCAACTTTCCCCGGGTTGGAAAGTTAGAACTGCGATATCCACTATGTGCACCACTGGTGTTTTGGGGAAAAGCAGTACTAAGCTTCTGTTGATACTACTGCATGCCTGTGTCCCTTGCCAGGGCAGGAATTATTTGGCCAAATTTACTCTTGTACCGGGAATCTAACAATGTGGCAACCCAGTAGTCGTCATTACTTTGAATTCTAACAATCCGAGGATCATGTTGCAGGTAGTGCAGCAAGAAGGCACTCATGTTTCTTGCGCATCCAGTAGGCCCAAGTCCTTGTTGTGTTGGTAGCAGCGAGGTAACATTCATGCTTTCTTCCTCTGCCCTCTCCCCCAACCTCGTACCACAGAAATATGATCAAGATCTCCCTCATCTGCTGAGTCTTCCATGCCCATCGCCTCTTCGTCTTCCATTTCTTCCTCTGCTCCTGCACCTTCATCAACAGTTTGGCTGCTACCATGCGCCCTCGTTGTTCCCTCTCCCCCATCCTCCCATGCCAGCCGCCTTGGTGACGCCGACCGTCTGGACCTTTGAGATCTTGTTATCCCCTTCACATATGCCTCCTCCTGTACTTCCTCCCCTTCCTCTTGGCCCACCACCTGACTCCAAAAACTGGTTAAAGTGTGCTCCAGTATGTAGATGACCGGAATAGTCATGCTGATAATGGCATCGTCAGCACTAAACATTATAGTAGCCATTTCAAAACTCTGCAGAATGGTGCAGAGGTCCTTGATCTGAGACCACTCCAGTAGTGGGATTTGCCCCACCTCTGGATTACGTTGGCCCAGGTTATACGTCATAACATATAGCACCAGGGATCGTCGCGCTGCCACAGTCGCTGCAACATGTGCAGAGTGGAATTCCATTGTGTCGGCACATCATATTTCAGGCGGTGAACCGGCAGGTCGAATGACTTTTGCAGCGATGCAAGTCGTTGAGCTGCGGGATTCAAACAGCGGAAGTGAGCACACAGCGACCGTGCCCTCTGCAGAAGCGCATCTAGGCTGGGATAGTGGGCTAGAAATTGCTGGACGACCAGGTTTAAGATGTGAGCCATACAAGGCATGTGTGTCAACTTGCCCTGGCGAAGGGCCACACCCAGGTTTGCAGCATTTTTGCACATGGCCTTCCCTGGCTGCAGGTTCAGTGGAAACAACCATTGATTAAACTCAGTCTCCAGAGCTGACCACAACTCCTCAGCTGTGTGACTCACATTTCCCAGACATTTTAACGTAAACACCGCGTGATGACGTTGAGCCCTGCTGCAAGCATAGTAAGGAGGTGTTCTGGATTCCTTCTGCGCAGTTTGAACGTGGGTCACATTAGCATACAGGCTTTGGGTTCAGGTGGAGGATCTAGAAGAGGTGGAGGAGACAGAAGCAATGGAGGAACTTCTAGATACAGAGGTTTGATGCACAACTGGTGGGTCTGGCAAAACTTGTACAGCAGCCCCTTCTCCTGCAGTGACCCAGTGACCAGTCAGTGACATGTAACGTCCCTCTCCATGCTTGCTCGTTCAGGTGTCCGTGGTGAAATGCACCCGGTCACACACAGAATTTCTCAAGGAAGAGGTGATGTTGTGTGCAACATGCTGGTGTAGCGCAGGCACAGCTTTCTTCGAGTAGTGGTGACTGGGCGACTTCGAGTACTGGGGCACTGCGATGGCCATAAGGTCTCGAAAATCCTCTGTATCCACCAAACGGAAAGGCAGTATTTCTGTAGCCAACAGCTTGCAGATGGTGAAATTCAACCTCTTAGCTTTGGCATGGGTAGGAGGAAATAGTCTTTTACTTGTCCACATCTGAGTGACCAAGGGCTGGCTGTTGTGCTGAGACAGGGTTGAGTAGGGTGTCCCAGACAAACTGCTGGTCTGTGAGGGAGCTGCAGGCGGACATATGTCACATTCATAAAAAGGTGGTGCTCTTGATGTCTGACAGCACTCAACACCAGCAGGTGTTTCCACTTCCAAAACAGCTGCCGACCTGCCAATCACACTAGCTGTTGCGGGTAAAGAGGTGGAAGTTCTGTGGCCAAAAGTCTGTGTGACAGCTGTCCCGTCAGTCACAGAAGATGAATAAGCCGCAGATGCACTTGATGGGCCAGACGGTAGTTGGCCAGGCCCACTAGGCCGCATTGTAGCACAGTGAGCTTCCCACTGTGACTTATGCTTCATGTCCATGTGATGGTTCATGCATGAAGTACTCAAACTATTGATTTTTTGGCCTCTACTCAGATTTTGTTGACAAATTTTGCAGATAACATGAGTTGGGTCATCCTTTGCGATCTGAAAAAAGGCCCAGGCTAGGCAAGGCTTAGCGCCCAGGCGACCTACACAGCCATCACAGCTTCTGCACAGAGGCAGAGTTGAGGCTGATGACGCAGTTGTTGACATGCTTCCAGGATTCTGTCTCTGTCCAGGAAGCCGCAACCTAACCTCGTCACTAGCATCCTCCTCCACCTCAACTGCTGAGCTCATCAAGTGCCTGCCTGTGGGTTGAACGTAAGTGGGATCTCCAACCTCATAATCACCCTGTGTGTTCTCACACTCGTCGTCCTCAGAGCCAACCTCTTCCTGCCCTGAGCACAAAGTCAAGTTGTCAGTCCAATCAGGTATATGAGTCTCATCGTCATCTGCCTCATTGTCTCCACCAACAGGGGTTACAGTTTGGGAATGAGAGTCTATGCTCGGACCCTTCTTCATCTGGGCCTGGATCTCAAAAAGATTTTGGGCATCTGTGAAGATCATTTCCTCGTTTTGACTCAATGAAACTTAGGAGAAGACCTCTAATTCCCAGGCTATAGTATAAGTGAACAGCTCTTCAGACTCACCCATCTGTGTTAACACATAATCAGTAGGTCGGCTGGAGACTTGTGAGCTGTGAAAAAGCAAGTGCAATTGGGGTGACACCTCTGAGGACTGGAGTGTTTGTGATGTTGTAGTTGAGGTGGAGGAGAGCCCACTTGATGGAGTGATTCATATCCATTGAAGCAGCACCTGTTCTTTTTGGGCCTCATCTGTAAGTTTTAGCGATGCTCTGCTGCGTAAGAAATGGATGATAGCAGATGGTCCACGAAGAGAAGTAGACATTTTAGCTTGGCTTGACGATGGTATTTGTTCAGCAGATGTTTCTGTTAATTTAGCACCTACCCCATGGACACACAGATTTTTACCCTTTCCAACACGCCTATTCCCCTTTCCACCATCAGCAGACCTTTTACCACTTATATTTGAGGGTAACTAATTGGCAACTCTGTAGTTGTTGGCACAAAAAAGTATGGATGTAAAACTAGCAGAGCTGAGTGGCCAACCAGTGATAGTACCCTAAATAGGTTTTGGTAAGTAGGCTTGGGCAGATGCAATACAAAAGTGTTTTCTGCACTGTGTGGGGGTAGATTTCAACATAACACTGGACCACAGCAACCTAGTCAAACTGTGGTACTACCATGAATAGGTTTTGGTGAGTAAGTTTGGGTAGATGCAATACAAAAGTGTTTTCTGCACTGTGTGGGGGTAGATTTCAACATAACACTGGACCACAGCAACCTAGTTAACTGTGGTA
Organism: Allobates femoralis; assembly: GCA_033576535.1. Taxonomy (NCBI): domain Eukaryota; kingdom Metazoa; phylum Chordata; class Amphibia; order Anura; family Aromobatidae; genus Allobates; species Allobates femoralis. The sequence continues at coordinate 602,307,854 of JARQOC010000003.1, read as the reverse complement.
CTACCCTAAATAGGTTTTGGTAAGTGGGTTTGGGCAGATGCAATACAAAAGTCTTTTCTGCTCTTTGTGGTGGTAGATTTCAACAGAACACTGGACCACAGCTACCTAGTCTAACTGTGGTACTACCCTAAATAGGTTTTGGTAAGTGGGTTTGGGCAGATGCAATACAAAAGTATTTTCTGCTCTTTGTGGTGGTAGATTTCAACAGAACACTGGACCACAGCTACATATCCAAACACTGCTACTAGCAAAAAAGGATTTGCTTGGCTAGATGCAGTAAAAAAAAAGGCTAGTAAAGGCTGGCTTCACACTTGCAGATGGATCTGCAGCGTTTTGCAGATGCATCTGCAAGTGTGAGCATGCTGACCGCGGCCCCTATGTTTATAATAGGGCGCACGCGGTGTGAAAGCTCTCATTCACTCCTATATGTGTACTGTCAGCAGGCGTATGCCTGCTGACAGATCACACACTCCCGTCCGCACTGTGGACGCGAGATGTAGCGTCCATGCTGCGGGCGGGAGTGTGTGATCTGTCAGCAGGCATACGCCTGCTGACAGTACACATATAGGAATGAATGAGAGCTTTCACACCGCGTGCGCCCTATTATAAACATAGGGGCCGCGGTCAGCATGCTCACACTTGCAGATGCATCTGCAAAACGCTGCAGATCCATCTGCAAGTGTGAAGGCAGCCAAACACAGGAGGTGCAGCTTTCTTCACAGCAGTGCTACACCAGTGCCTGGCACACACTGCTACTAGCCAAAAAGGATTTGCTTGGCTAGATGCAGTAAAAAAGGCTAGTAAAAACAAGAGGTGCAGCTTTGTTCACAGCAGTGCTACACCAGTGCCTGGCACACACTGGTACTAGCCAAAAAGGATTTGCTTGGCTAGATGCAGTAAAAAAGGCTAGTAAACACAGGAGGTGTAGCTTTCTTCACAATAGTGCTACACTGGTGCCTGGCACACACTGCTACTAGCCAAAAAGGATTTGCTTGGTCAGATGCAGTAAAAAAAAGGCTAGTAAACACAGGAGGTGTAGCTTTCTTCACAGCAGTGCTACACCAGTGCCTGGAACACACTGCTAGCTGTTACTAGCCAAAATGGATTTGCTTGGCTAGTGTTACGCGCTTAGATGGCTCTGACATCGCTGGATTCTGCTGTGTATCTTGTTTGTCTTTAAGAGCTGCATGAGGTGTAGTTGTGAAGGTCTTTGCCTCCTGTGCTGTGCTCCAGCGCTGCAGTCACTATTATGTTCAGCTTCTGGTTGAGGGATTGATGTGTGACTCACCTGGAATCCCCTCCCTCTGGCTTTAAAGGGGAACTCCAGTGAGAGAAATCTTTTTAGTACAGTTTCTGCCCTCCTACATGATGAAGCAGAGCCGTACACTGCAGTTCTAGGATCTATAGATCGCTTATAAAGAAATAAAATCATACCTGCTCCTTTGCTCTAGCCCCCACCTCAGGGAACTGAAATCTCTGTCTGAGAGCTGCATGTAGAAGCAAAAAGCAGGAGGTGTGGTAAGGGTGTGGTTAATGTGAGCTGCAAGATCAGGCTATATTCACACCCCCTCACATTTCTGTATGTGGAGAGGACATAGCAGGGGCGTGACCGCCGTTCCCATGCTCCACACATACACTCCAGCCCCCTGATATACCATCCTATGTGACAGCACAACACTGCAAATAAACACAGCATGAATGCTGAGAAGAATGCAAAAATAAAAATGGAAGCGTTGACATACTGCCGATCTGAAGACATGCTTTGTAGGTTCATATCTGCAAGGGAAAATAAGCAGCAGCAGCGTGACCATGACATTGTAAGAATCTCAATCACTTTCCTGGTTCTGTGAAATGCCGCATATTTGCATTTTTTTCGGCTGCATATCTGCATGGATAAATTGCTACAAACTGAATCTTGTGAACACACATTTGTAGTGCATGTTGCAGTTCTTTACATATGGACTTGAGGTGTCACATAGCCTAAAACTGCCTGGGTACAAGACCATAACATGAACAGAAAGGGTCTTCACCTGGATTGATAAACTGAATAAACCATAGTACTGAACATGTATTCCTACATTTAGATTGATATAATATAAGACAATCTATAATTGGGAACATTGAAATAGTATTTTTCTTTAGCTGTTAATAGATATTACGTGATAATACAGGTGTGTACTATAACGTGTGTGTAACAGCTGCTGCAGACTGTGGATGCCTTGCTGTGCCTGTTACCGAGAAGTGATGATGATCCATTGAAAGTTGCAAGGACAGGAATCTACCATGTTCCTATGGGGAAGAGGAGACCATGCAGAGCTGAATCAATCAATCTAATGATTTGCCTCTGCTTATATCCTCACATTATCAGTACACATTATGCATCATCATACAGCAGAGGATCACAGCGTGTATTTGTATCTGCTTAGTGACATGAATGCTATTTAAAGCCTGGACCCCCTGTCACATAGAATGATATATTAGGGGCTAGATTGTATGCGTGTGAACATGGGGTTGGCAGTCATAACCCCTACCATGCCCCCTCCCCATACAGAAATGAGAGGGGGAGTGAATATAGGCTCATCCTGCATACCTCCTGCTTTTTGCTTCTACATGAAGCATCTCAGACAGAGATTTCAGTTCCCTGAGGTGGGGCTAGAGCAGAGGAGCAGGTATGATTTTATGGAATTATAAGAGATCTATAGATCCTAGAACTGCAGTGTACGGCTCTGCTTCATCATGTAGGAGGGAACGAACTGTACTAAAAAGTTTTCTTAAGGGTCAGATTAGCTCCTCCTGATCCCTTCGCCCATTACACCTACCTGTTACCTGATTCCATTACCTCCCAAGCACGACACAATCAGCAGCCCATTACCAGTTTTGTCTCTGAGCCATTATGTCTCAGACATCCTCTACAGATGCCTTCTTACAACTGATGCAAACCATCTCAGCTGAGGTCACTGTTCTGTGGATACAGGTGGTGCAGCAGCTGCAGCAGGTTGTGGGGTATCTGGCCTTGGCTCACGCTCAGGCCATACTTGAAACCAAGATATCTCTTCCAGATAGGTTTTCTGGAGGAAGAAATAAATTCTTGGTGTTCAAAGAGACCTGTAAACTTTATTTCAAGCTTCGGCCCCGTTCATCTGGGAGCGAGGAATAGCGGGTGGGGATTATAATCTCCCTTCTTAAGGGAGATCCCCAGACCTGGGCCTTCTCCCTCCTGACTTACTCACCATCGCTGCAGTCGGTGGATGGGTTTTTTACTGCTCTGGCTCAGGTGTACGGTAAAGCAGATAGGGTGACTCTTGCTGAGTCAAATCTCTGTAAACTCAAGCAGAGGTCATGAGCAGTGAAAGAGTACTGCTCGGAGTTTCGGAGGTGGGCAACTGACACCCTGTGGAACAACCCTGCCCTCAGGAGTCAGTTCTGTCTGGGTTTGTCAGCTAGACTGCAAGACACCCTGGTTCAGTACTTCGCACCTGAGTCATTGGAGGCTGCAATGTCCCTAGCCATCAGGTAGACAGACGTCTGAGGGAGAAGCCGAGACCAACTTTGTCCCCTGTGGCTATCCCTGTTGAGGAAACTCCACGCGATGAACCTATGCAGTTGGGGACAGTAGGCCCTCGGGTTAAACCCCTTGTAGTTGCAGTTCATCAAGTGGGCAGAGCTTGTTTTTATTGTGGACAAGTTGATAATTTTATCAAAGTTTATCCACATCGCTCCGGGACAAATATGCAGTCTCGGAAGCAGCCTACCTCAGGTCGTTCGGAAGGAGACGACCAGAGGGTTTATATCTCTTTTTTTTCTAAGTCTCCGTTCACACTGTCTGCCAACGTGCTGGTAGATGGAAAAACAGAGATTATACCCAGGGCCACCGTTATGGCCTTACTGAGTAAGAGGCCCGCCAATTTTTGAGGGGACGTGGCCATTTAAACAGGGGTAGGTGGTCCGGGCGTGCTGGTAGGGGACGTGGCTGTTCCCGGGCTCTTGGTAGCCCTGCCCCTTTCACCCCGTCCCCTAAACCCTATCATCCCGACTGCCAGTGGGTTCCCCCCCCCCACCAAAGCCCCTGGGCCCCGCTACTAATCATATCTGGCGTGGATATGATTAGTGTCCAGGGCTGAGCAGTACATAGCAGGGAGACACGATCTCCCTGCTTGTGTATCACTGCCTCCTGCCGGGCCACCGCGCGTGCACAAGAGGTTAGAGTCTCAGAGCGATGATGTCATCGCTCCAGGACCCTGCTCTGGGACTCAGTGTGATCCTCCGGTGCTGGACTCTGCTGGATAGTGGTGAGGTAAGTAATGTGTTTTTTTTTTGTTTTTTTTATGCAGATCTGGGACCAGGAGTAGGGACATATATATGGGGCAGGGCCCAGAAAGGATGGGGGTATATATATATATTATATATATATACACGCACAGGAAGGGGCCCATGTACATGAGGAAGGGGCCCAGACAGGATGAGAGACATATATATTGGGGCCCCTTCCTGTATGTATATATATATATGTCCCCCATCCTGGCTGGGGCCGTGCCTCATATATATGTGCCCCTTCTTGTATATATGTATGAGGCAGGGGCCCAGCCAGTATGGAGGACATATATATATGGGCCCCTTCCTGTATGTGAATATATATATATATATATATATATATATATATATGTCCCCCATTCTGACTGGGCCCCTGCCTCATGTACATGGGCCCCTTCCTATATATATATATAAAAAGAGAAAATGGAACAGCACAATAATATACTCATCCGCGGTGCAAGTCCTGTGTATTAGTGTCCAAACCAATTCAAATAAATCAAGGAAAACAGGCAGCACTCCAGTTCAGGTGAATAAAGGGTCTGTTTTTTATTCAGAGCCCATGTGGCACGACGTTTCGGTGCACTAGGCACCTTTCTCAAGTACCTGGCCTGGGTGCCTGGTGGTACCTTGTGCTGCCGGGTGCCTGATGCTGCCTGGTGCAGCCGGGTGACTGGTGCAGTTGGGTGCCTGAGGCCTGGTGACACCGGGTGCTGCCAGATGCCTGGTGCTGCCAGATGCCTGGTGCTGTCGGGTGCCGGAGACTGGGAGCCGCAGAGGAAGAAGCTGCTGCGTACCTGGTGCCATAGAACGAGAGCCGCAGAGGAAGAAGCTGCCAGGTGCCTTGTGCTGGAGACTGGGAGCCGCAGAGGAAGAAGCTTCCGGGTGCCTGGTGCCGGAGACCGGGAGCCGCAGAGGAAGAAGCTTGTTGCTTGATTGGTGGTTTGCCTCCTCCAGTCTCAAGAACAAGGATCCTTTGTACCCGACAGCATGGCGGCACCCCGTTGGAGAGACATCGTGCGGGAGGTCCAAGAACAGGCCAGAGCCGCACAAGGAGACCCGACAGCGGCGTCCCTCTTAACACTAGAGGGGGAAGACAACTACTGGAGAGACGCGTTTGGATGGCTCCGCCAGGACATGGAGGAAGCCCTGGCGTGGGTGTGCCGAAGGTGGAGCACATAGAGGGCCTGTGAGCTGAGAACCATGAGAGAAGGCCGAGAAGCGCGAGAGGCAGCGGTAGCAGTGCAGGCAGTCATGGAGTACCATGCCTCCTTACCACCCATACCGCCACCCGTCCAGACCCGGGACGCAGGGACTCAGACCGAGACCCCTGTAGAACCACCGTCCCGTACCCACAGCTATCTCCGGCTGGAGACAGCGCAACTGTCCCCTACAGAGCCAGACGTTGTCATCGAACCTGAGGAAGAGGAAGACGAGACTGACTTCGAGGAACCGGAGGACGTAGAAGGAGCCTCAGGAGGGAGCACTCCAGAAGCTGCATGGTGGTCCGCATGGCAGCGGAAAAGTACCCCTACCATTGTGAGCTCAGCGGAGACCAGAGTGTTGTCCAGAGTCCCAACCGTCAACTCACCACCGCCAGAGTACCAGTCATCCTTGAATCAGCGAGATCAACTGGCAAGACAAAGATGCAGAGAAGAATGGTTCCAAAAAGAACAGGCAACCCGGCGACTTCGAGATGAAGCACGAGCACAACCCTCTCTTCCATTGGAGTTGCGCCACCAAGGAACTGTTGTTTTTGTCTACCACGATGAAAGATGGGGATTCCTACGTGAACCCGGACTTCAGGAGAACATCTTTTTCGCTCGAAGAGACGTAGAATCGTACCTGCGGCATGGACACCCGGATCGTGATCTGTACCGAGGTGAGCAGGTTACATTTCAAAGGCATCCAGGTCCCTTAGGCTGGTTTGCTATTCGAATATCCTGCCAACAATAAGGGTATGTGCGCACTGGCCAGCGGGTTGGTCGGCGGCGGCTGGGCGGACCCACCAGGAAGCTCCGGAGCCGTCCACCGGCTTCCTGGCGTGTATGTGCGGCGGGTGCCGGGCGGGTGGCCAGCGGGTTAGCGCCGGCGGTGTTGCGGCGGCTGGAAGCAGCACATGATTCTGCTTGCAGCCGCTGCAGAACCGGCCGGATTATAGAACATGCTCATTCTTTGCTAACCTGCTGGGAACCCAGCGGGTTAGCAACGGATAAGCATGTGTAAACCGCCGGTGTGTGCACACCGGGTGTCGGTTTACATAGGTTTCAATGTTAATCCAAACGCCGGTTTGGATTAACAAAAATTTACATGAAATTTATGTAAACCGACCGGCGGTTTACACACCTAATCCGACCCTAACCCGGCCAGTGCGCACATACCCTTAGACTCCCGTTGCAGAGACTTGAACTGTAAACAGCCCCTTTTTCAGCCTTTTTTCCCTATTTACCTTTTTCCCCTTTTTGCATTCCTGAATAATGAGCAGTGCCCCTGTGTGTTATGGACCAAGAAGATTCATAGACTTTTGTTTTGAACTTTATTGCCCTTGATGACGTGTGACATATAGCGGTTCGGCGGTGATAACTCACACTGGACTGTGCTGGACAATACGTTAGCGCCGGACCTGCGTAGTTAGGAGCGGTCCCCATTGGGCCGAGATAGACTATGTCTTTTATGCAGATAGTAATAGCCGGAGAGTAATAACTTTGCAAACAGGTGACCCGAGGACCGTGGGGTGTATTATACTAACTACTGCAGTGTGTGTGAAACGTTGTAAGAAATGTGCCTCCTAGAAATAGGTAAAAATCCAAGTATGCTTGATTGTATATAGTTTACCCGTTGATGTTGAATATAAAAAGACAAAAATATTTTTTCACTTCCCGGTTAACAGGTACCAATACTCCAGGATGAGTATATTCCATCAGGGGAGTATGTGGCGCCCCTCATGGTCAGGCGTCACGGTGGGGTATTGCACCCGTAAAAGAGGTGTAATATCCCCAGCTGCAAGTGGACCCCAGGATGGTGGGTGGGCCCCATTCTTGCACTCCCACATTAGCATAGTGGTGGGAGGTTATTCGGGAGGGAGATATATTCACCTCTATGGGGAACCCCGACCCCACACAGACTGCACCTCATCCAGGACCGATGAGCTGATAATGTGACCCCCTGACACCTCCCCTCCATTGACATCATCACAGGTCCTCTCACCACAGAGCTGCAGTGTGCGGCTCTGTCAGCTCAGCTCACACTACGGGGGACTCTGCGGGGGGATGGGGGGGTCGCGCAACATGCAGTCAGCAGGGAGAGCCCAGCAGCGCTTCCCTGCCTGCTGCGCTTCCCCCTTTCCTTGGAGATGCCACTGACCTGGTTGCAGCGGCAGCCAGAACTGTGGGAGCAGGAGCGGCATCTGCAGTGGGCTGCGCTACCACCAGGTGTTTCTGCAGATGCCGCCCCCTGTCTACTTGCCGCTTGAGGCAGACAGTTCATGTCACCTCATGGATGCATGCGGCCCTGATTGTAAGGAACCATCTGGATTGCTGGTTGGGAAAGCTTTGCACATAAATTGAGGTAAATTTTGGTGCTTTTCCAATTTTTGACTATAAATATAATGTATGTTTGGGTGGAGGCGGAGCATGGGTGAGGCGGAGCTGGGGTGGGGGCTGGGCGGAGTCTCAGAGGGGCCCCAAAATTTTGGCAGTAAGGGGTCCCGAAATTCCTAGTGGCAGCCCTGACTATACTGGTACTAATTGATAGTGGAGCGGGAGTCATCCTTATGGATTCTCACTTTGCGCGAGACTCATGGCTTAGTCTGTAGGGCCTTTCTGAGGCCCATTCCTGTCTCCACCATTGACTCAGTTCCGCTCAGCCAGAAGGTATTATCCCAAGTGGTGCATAATGTGAACTTGAGCATAGGAACTCATCACCAGGAGTTCCTCTCTCGTTACATTTTGGAGAATTTACCAACCCCCATTATCTTGGGTCTCCCTTGGCTGAGAAAACACAACCCAGTAATTGACTGGCAGGCCCGGGAGGTGGTTCGCTGGGGTACTGCCTGTGAGGGTACTTGCTGGGGGAATTCCATTTCCGCTGTGCTGGTGACGGCTACACTAACGTCTTCGCTCCAGGAGGTTAGGCGTTTGCCTACGGGTGGGGGATGGAGTGCACGCCACACTCCCGACTCCTGGTGCCTCTGGGCATCATCCTAGGAAGAGGGGCAGGTGAAGAGTGGTTCTTTCTACTGCGCGTCCCAAGGGAGGGAGTCCTGGGGTCTGGAGAGACGCGCCTAGTATTTGCCTAACTAAGCCTGTACCCTCTGTTTGTGCCCGCATGTGTGGAAATAAACGTACAGGTCCAGACCTGAGTGTGAATGAGTATGTGTGGGTGTTGTCCAAGCACGACAGGTGGAGGAGTGCTACTGGGGCTCCGAGTTCCGGGGTTGTAGGACCTTTTTGGATATCGGCCATTTGCAATCCTGTGCTGTACCAACTTGACCACCCTCCAGGTTTGGAAACCCGTAACGTCTTTCATACCTCGTCACTCGGGATGTGGATTTATTTCGGATGTGTCTGTAGTCGAGTCCGGAGGCCTCTCCTACAAGTGGGGGTACTGTCACGTGCTTAGATGGCGCTGACATTGCTGTATGCTGCTGTGTATGTTTGTCTTTTTTTTTTTTTTTTTTTCAAATATCTTTTTTATTAACTTTGAGTGTTTTACAGCAAATCACAACACAATGTAACATATTCCCAACATAAGGATAGCATTGAGTTATTGTAAGTTTATGCATTTATGTGTCACAAATCTATATAATAACACATTGATCATGTTTTTTTGACTAACTTTACCTTTACCCTGTTCCCTTTAAAGAAACTTAAATAGCCTAATATCCACCCCACGAATCCTCCTCTCCACCGCCTGGCGCCTTCTTCATCTCTGACATGTATGTCGCTAATGACTTAGCACCCCTCTTCTTTGAAACAAATCTCTTCGGTAATCCCCCACATTTACCATTACAATCCTAGTCTCCCCAAATTGCAGCTCAACTCTTCCGTCAGATACCAAGGAGTCCCTTTAAATGGAGCCATGATGCGTCTGATCTCCTCCTCTGAATTCTGTGATTCTATATAGCTTCTCCATTTTTTCATAAAACCCTCCATCATCTGGTCTTTATCTCTCAGGGCTTCTCTCCTATCTACTTCCATGGCCCTAGATAAACCCAACATAATATCAGATTCCCTCGGGAGTTCCGCCCGTATCCAATAAGTAAGTAGAAGTCTCTTAGCCAGGAGGATAATCACATGTGCAAGTCTTATCCCTTCTCCACCTCCCTGTCCTGCGTCTATGTCTTGGAATATCCATGTATTCTGATTCATGGTTAGTGTGTTGTCACATAATGATGTCAGCAGAGATCTAATCATCTCCCAATATTCCTGGACTTTCACACAACTCCATAACCCATGGACCATGTCAGTCTTTCCCTGTTGGCATTTTGGACATTTTGTCAGTCTGTCTGGGTTGTCTGGTGTCTTAGGTAGATTAAAGCCGAGTACTGTACCGTGAATAATACGGAACTGTGAATCTCTCCATTGTTCATTCAGTATATAGCGCCTCACATTCCCCCACCCTTTCAAGATACTTTCTACTACTATCTCTTGGTCCATCCCCCTGGTCCATTTAACAAATAGCTTTGTGTTTCCCCCGGTATCAATTTCTCTCTAAGTTCACTATAAATTGACGATATGGTCAGTTGTGTACTGTCCAAATCTATTAAGCGATCACAGCTATTCGGAGAAGACTCCTTAGTTACGTTATCAAGAAGTGTCATGACCTGTTTCTTCAATTGTAGATATTGGAGTATGTGTCCCTCTCCCAAACTGTATTTCTCTAGAATTTCTCGTCCTGTCATCCATCTTTTGTCAGACTTCTGGATTAGGTCGCCCATCTGCCTGACCCCTTTCTGTCTCCACATTTCAAATAGCAAGTTGGTTCTTCCTGTTTTAAAACCCGGGAAGGCCCAAGGATTGAGGTGCTTCGACATTCTCCAAGACAGCCCGCACTTTTTCCTCACTGTCTTCCAGGTCGCTATAGTATCGCGGAAGGTCACTGACAATTTAACGTTCCTTGGCAGGCTCGATAAAGGCACGTGTAGGAGAGAGCACCTATCCCAGGGCGCACAGAACGCTGATTCCAGTTTACTATCAGAGTATCTATCAGTATTTTTTATCCACTCCACCACGTGTCTCATCAAGCAGGCCAAATTATATCCTCTTATATTTGGTAGGTTCGCGCCTCCATTTTCTCTCGTCCGCATCAGAGTCACCATGCGCAGTCTTGGTTTTCTCCCCCTCCAGACGAATGTGGAGAAGGCTTTATTTAGCCTTCGTATATCTGCGTGCTTCAGGAGTAGAGGGAGGGTTTGCATCGGATACAAGAGTCTTGCAAAACTTATCATTTTTACCAAGTGACATCTGCCCAACAGCGACAATGGTAATCCAGCCCAATTCCTTAGCTCCCGCTCAATTCTGTCAAACAGTGGCTTGTAGTTAAGTGAATAAATCTGTCCTGGTGTTCTCCCCAGCAATATCCCCAAGTATTTAATGTGCGACTTTGCAATAGGTATTCCCAATTTTCTCAATGCCTCCCCCGGGTCGTCCCTTCCTCTAATGCGTAAAATCTCACACTTTCGCTTATTCAATTTAAACCCTGAGAATTTACCATATTTTTCTATATCTGCAATCAAGGCAGGGAGATCACGGCTAGGATGCTCCATGAAAAGTATAATGTCGTCGGCAAATAGTGCAGATCGAATCTCTGCTTGTCCCACTTTAATGCCTGAAAATCTACTGTGACTGTTCAGATACCTTGCGAGGGGTTCCAGTGCCAGATTAAATAAGAGTGGGGAGAGAGGGCACCCCTGTCTGGTCCCTTTTTGTAATGGGAATTTTGGTGACAGAAAGCCTGGAGTATGTACCCTAGCTGTTGGATTAGCATATAGGTTTTGCAGAAAATTTCTAAATGTCCCCGTAATTCCCACTCTATCTAGGACCAGACCCAGCCATGGCCACCCGACATTGTCGAAAGCTTTTTCTGCGTCTAAGGTGACCAGGGCCGGGTCACCACCCTCTGTTTCTTTTCTTTCTCTGATCATGTCCAGAACCATTAGGGCCTTGCGGACATTGGTGACTGCGGACCTATTTTTTATAAATCCGGTTTGGTTCCTTTCTATCAATTCCGGTAAAATTTGGGCCAATCTATCCGCCATGATTTTTGAAAGGATTTTGAGATCCAAGTTTATGAGAGATATGGGCCTATAATTTGCTGGGTCCTCTCCTCCCTTGTCACCCTTGGGCAGAAGTTTAATATAAGCCACATTCGCTTCGTCTGGTATGGGAGAGCCCCTGGTAAATTTATTGAATAGTCTCGTTAGTGTCGGGGTCAATTCTTCTCTTAGGGCCTTAAAGAATTCTCCCGTGAAACCGTCAGGTCCTGGTGCTTTATTGGTCCCTAAATGTCTAATGACTGCATCTACTTCTGCCTCCAAGATGGGCCTGTTCAGCATCTCTAGTTGTGCCTCTGATATGACCGTGAGTGGCACCTCCTCCAGCCACCTCTCTCCTTCCGTCTCCTGATTGCTATCTCCCTTATATAGCTGCCTGTAGTAGTCCCCTAGAGTGGAGTTTATGATTTTGGGGTCAGTAGTCAAGGTCCCTCCCCTCTGTCTAAGTGCCGCTATAGGTTCGGAGAGCCTTCTACCCTTAGCCAATTTTGCCAATAACCGACCTGCTTTGTCTCCGAACCTGTTTAAGTCCACTTCTAGCTGTCCACGTGTCAATATTTCTTTCTGTTCTGCCCACCCTTCATACTCCTTTTTAGCCTCCATCCATATCTCTTTATCTACGGGGTTTTGTGTACGTCTGAATGTTTGATATGTGTCTGTGACTTTCGCACTGGTTTTGGAATATTGGTCTCTCACTTTTTTTTTGTGTGTTAATGTATACGCCAATATCTGACCTCTAATCACCGCCTTCCCGGCCTCCCAGTATATTCTAGAATTTTCTTCATGAAGGGCGTTATCTGTTGTGTATCTTACCCACCATTCTTTTAGCAACTTTTTAAATTCCCCATTACTTGCTAAGTGCGATGGAAATCTCCATAAAATATCCGTTCCCCTTGGCCTCACGTCAAGCACATCCAATCTTATTGGGCTATGATCTGAAATGACCATGTCCTCAATTTCAGCCGCCTCCACCAATCCAAACATGTTTTGGTTCGTTAGAAACATGTCGATGCGAGACCAAGAGGAATGAGGATGAGAATAATGGGTATATTCAGTGTCTAGAGGATGAAGTAGGCGCCATGTATCTTTCAGGCCCGATGCAGCCAACATATCTGCCAATGAGTTCTGTCCCGGTGTTATTGGATTAGCTCGTGTGTCTCCTCCCATTGTTCTTTGTCTGTCTAGGTCATGCATCACCACCTCATTGAAGTCCCCTCCGACCACAATGTTTGGATTTAAATCTCCCAATACCTCCCCTTGTAGTTCTCTATAGAATTGTGACCGAGAGGTATTAGGTGCATAGATGTTATGGAGACTAATTTGTTGGTCTCCCACTTTTAATATTACCTTTAATCTCCTCCCTTCCTGATCCCGAGTGACCGATATCAGAGTGTGGGCAAGATGTTTGTTGACCAGAATTATCACTCCCGCTCTCTTATGTTGTGCTCCTGAGATCCAAGCTGACCCTACCCATAACTTTTGCATATATGTCAGTTCATGTTCCCGCAAATGGGTCTCCTGCAGTAAAGCGATATCGGCTTTGAGCCTCTTGAGATGTCTCAGGACCATGAATCTCTTATTGGGTGAACGCAGTCCTTTCACGTTCCAGGATATTATCCTAAACATTTTTGGCCTGGGGTATGTGATGTGGGGGGGAACCTCCCACTCCCCTTCCCTGTCCTAATTTTCTTACTGTGGTGGTGCTTAGAAAAGAATTCAATTCGTTGATTTCGTACCCTGTAGCCGTCTTTTACCTGTGGGGTGGATATGTAAAACCTAATATCAACTGTAAGCAACAAAAAAACAGAATCATTATCTAATCCCCCTAAAATCTTCAAACGCCATAGGGGGATCATCGCCCTCCCGTCCCCCTGTGGGCATATCTCCCTTAACATTTTTGGCCTCCTTTTTTCTGTGGCTGCCGACATAGGACCGCGCCTCTGAGTATCTCGCCATTGCCTGAAGGAACTACAGGTCAGTCATCAGTATTAACAGTCCATGTTATTACACTCCACTCCGACCATTGACCCAGATTCCCTCCGACCCTTTGGTCCGAATCCTCTTAATATTTCTCCTGCATTGTGGTGATAGTTTATACTGATTGTTGACCAAGAGAGATCCTTTGGGTGCACCCAGTTCAAGAAATTTTAATCACATTCCCTCCCCCCCAACACTCCCGATATATGGATAATCAGCGCGTGTCGAGCCAAATAATCTGTTAATGTTCTGGGAGCCACAGTCTCCGAGGTATCACTCCAGAAGTGGCTTGATGTCCAAGACTCTATTAGAAACAAAAGTGGCTCAGCAGGTCTGCATGAAAATCGAACAAACACAGAAAGAGAAAGAAAAAAAAAAAAAAAAAAAAAAAAAAAGAAAAAAGAGGGGGGGGGGGGGGTGGGAGGGATAGAAAAGAATATATAAGGGGGGGAGGTGATGTTGGGGTAAGAAGAGTCTCTCAATATTCCCCTTCCTTAGTCCCGAAGAAACGATGTCGCCCTCCGGGATGAACTGAGAATATTTCCTTCCCTATCAAATTCCTGTACGTCGTGTGACGCTCGTTCTGTAAGGCGTATCTACTGTCGGTGTGTTTTTTTCTTCCCCTTTTGTACTCTCGACCATGTGTCAGTAGAGTCCTTTTTAGGTATATCTCCTCCTGCACCCAAACTGTCATTCGCCATGTTGGCATACGACTGACTTTGTACTGGGGGTGTCCTTGAGGGGGTAGTCTCTCTCCTCGCTGGGGATTGCTGTTGTGAGCCTCCACTGGGCGATTGCCCCTTCTGAATGAACTGTAGTGCCATCTTGCTATTGGAGAAGGATCTCAGCTCCCCATCTCTGTCTCTAAATCTCAACGTGGCACGAAAGGCCAGCTGGAATCTAATATTTTGTTTAAATAGCAATGAGCAGGCCGGGCTGAAGGATTTTCGTCGACGTGCAACTTCAGCAGAGTAGTCTTCATATAATCTGACTTTGTGCCCTTTGATTGTTAACGGGATCCTCTTTCCCTTGTATTCCCTTAACAGTCTTTCTTTGTCTTTATAATTGAGGAAGCGGGCAATTACCTGTCTCGGCCCTTCTTTCGGGTCTTTTGGGGGACCAACTCTATGCGCTCTCTCCACCCAGCATTTTTCCCTGCATCCTAGAGCTTTTGGCAGTTCCTCTTCCCAGATGGAATCCAACTGATTAGTTCCAATACTTTCTGGTAATCCCACCATCCTTAAATTATTGCGTCTGGAGCGATTTTCTAGATCGTCGATCTTTTCCTCTGAGTAGGCAGTGTGTTTTTGAATATTAGCCACATGTTGTTCCAGACTCAGAATTCTCTCCTCGGCCTCTGCCAGCCTCCTCTCAGCCTCCTGTAGCCTCTCCCCATGTTGTTTCGCAGTATGCTGTAATTCAGAGACTGCTTCTTTTATAGCCTCACGTAATGTATTCTTTAGATCTGCGGCTATAAAGGGGGCTACTTCTCTGGCCAGAGCCCGTACATCTATAGACCCTGACTTAGCCTGATGCAGTGTAGATCGTTGCATTGCTGCCTGTGCTTCTTCCTGAGTGTTCTGACTCATATCCTCCTCTTCCCCCTGTGTCTCCATTCTCTCTGAGGTGAACACTGTGGACGTTAGGACCTTTGGCTGGTGGGAGCCCTCTCTTTCTTTATCTCTCTCTCCCTCTTGCCTGTCACCGCCGCTCCTTGAGCTGCTACGGCTGCGGCTGCTCTTATCTATATTAAGCGGTTTACCTCCCGCGGCCGCCGCCATCTTTGGATTCTTCCCGCCCTGGATCCTCTCGCTTCTGCTGTCAGCTGAATCCCGGCCGGTGCTTCTCAGTAAATAGCCGTCCAGGGTCCCCGCTCCTCTAGGTGTCGCCGCCAGCGTGTGTGTCGGCCCGATGGCCCCTCAGCTCCTTTGATTTCAGCGGGTTGTCGGCGCGGTCACCGGAGCCGTCTTCCTATGCGGCCATCTCCACAGCGCCGGAACCGGAAGCCGGTCATGTTTGTCTTTAAGAGCTGCATGAGCTGTAGTTGTGAAGCTCTTTGCCTCCTGTGTTGTGCTCCAGAGCTGCATTCACCATTATGTTGAGTTGCTGGTTGAGGGATTGATGTGCGACTCACCTGGAATCCTCTCCCCCTGGCTTTAAGTAGCATTCCCTCTCCTCTGTCAGAGGCTGCTAATAGAGTTATCTGCTGGCTGGGAACCCAATGCTGGTGTTAGCTAAACAGGGTGTGTCTGGGCTAATACCAGTATGGGAGACCGGCTGCTGTTGGTGATGAACTCAAACTAACTGGGTCACTGGTTCTGTTGACACCAATCCACAATCCACTGGTTCTGTTGACAGCTACGCAGGTGGTGGCTGGGCTTGTGCTGGTGTTAGTAACCGGCTGGGACACATGGTTCTTTTTGGTGCTGGTGAGTCGGTCAACAGGGTAGGGCATACTCTGATACAGGGACAAGTGGTTACTTCAATGGGATCACGGCTAGTTGGTTCCCAGTTCCATGCCCTGGACCCTCAATGGCGGGTGGGGGTGATGATGATGGGGAAATTGTAACACGATGCCACTTGTGGTACCTGGTAATAGGGTTACCAGCGCTGCGGCCGGCCACTGAGGTGATGGAAATGCAGCTTTGGTAGTACAGCTCCCCACAGAGCTTTACCTCAGGGCAGCGGAGTGGAAGATGGGAGTCGTAGTCCTCACCTCTGAGATGTTGTAGAGGCCCTCCAGGCGGCGGATGAAAGGAGACCAGACACCAAATCAGCTCAAACAGTTCTTTACTCACACCAGATGGAATCGGTACACTGTACAGGCTGGGTTAACCGGGGGCCACAGCTGCAGATTTTGAAGGCTTTTCCAGAGTCTGTCAGAGGTGTCTTTAAAATGGCTCTCCTGGTCCTTTTCCCTTCTGTGCCCTGATGGCCTTCTGTACTCCCACTCGTGAGTCTAGTCTCTAGTCCTCTGTGTCTGTTGCCTAAAGTCTCTGTACTTCTCAGCATTGTGAACCCAGCTGAAGGACTGATGTTGGACTACTTGATGGGTGCTGTGGCTCCCTTATGTCGGGCCCACAGCCTGTCGGTCTGCGGTTAGGGATAGACCGTAACTAACCGCCTGGGTCTTCAGCTGGCTCTGACCAGTCCTGGAGTGGCCCCCTTCTCCGTCCGGGTCACCCCTCTGCTTAGAGGTGCCCTCCTGTTACGGTCGCAGGGTCCCCTGCGTCCGTCTTCTCTGCTCTCTTACACCAGCTGACTGACTAGTCTTCTAACTTCACTCGTCTCCCGCTCCTCTAGGCTCCACCTCCGGGACCTACTGATTAAACAGTCCCCTGTACTAATGACGTGCACCCAGGGAATGGGTACTCAGCTCTCAGGCAGTTTCGGGTCTGGGATGTCACGGGTGGCTGCCCGAGGCCATGGCCCTGGTGGTCAATGGAATAAGGGAGCTATTTATAGGGATTATATACAAAGTTGTTGTGACGGCACCTGCAGTGTCTGGTGATGCTCACCAGCGCCGCTACAGTCCTCCGGTGGTCGATGGTATTGCGGCTTGGATGGATTAGTCCCCTGCAGGCGGGACTGGACCGCCGGGGCAGCGATGCTGTAAGAAAGCAGTTTATATGCGAAAAGATGCAGGAGAGTCGGGACTTCACTTCATCGGGTACTTTACTGAAAACTTCTCCAAAGTCAATACAGTTCAGCAGTGCAGTAGGTGGTATAATGGCAAATGCTATGGATGCTGCAAATGGAATTGTTGGCCGTTAGATAGATCCCTCCTTGTGTACCTTTCTTGTTCCTTCCTTTCCTTGCCTCCCAGTGGCGGTGAAGTCTGGCTCTTAAAGATAATCTGACCTCCTGCTGTGTCTCTTAATCTCCACTCCCTGTACCCGTCGGGTGAATCTTTTACCGTCCTTCGCAGGATCCTACTGCAAAACTGATTCCCCTCTTTTGGGCTCTTTGGGAGTCGGGGCCGTATATATAATATCCCCGGTCATCGGATTCTCTATGAGCCGTATAGGAACTCACAGGTGCGGGCTCCGGTACCTGGTTGCTTCCTTCGGGGCAAACCTTCAGGTTACGCTCTTCCCCTCTTAGAGTGAACTCCCTTGCTGGGTTACTTGCTCTTTCTTCCTTCTGGGATCTGTTCTTTAGCTTTTCTGGGCCCCTCAGCAGAGGAGGCCCTCCTTGTTCCCTCAGGCTGGCTACCTGGCTCCTCTCTCCTCCTTCTAACTAGTTTCCCCTAGAGGTCACTATATATATCCTCCCGGGGTCCCTCCCACCTACTGATCTAGTGTGTGGGTGTTAGCTCTAGAGTTCCATCTAGTGACCATAGTTCCAATTGCAGTGCGGTGACTGCCCCTTTTGTGGCACCTACATGGTGGGGCGCCACACTAAGGTGGCCTACTATATTGGTGTTGGGGTGCAAACTCTGTAGGGTCCTCCATATCCACAGCTACAGAGGCACTACACCTTCTGTTTGGGATGCAGTACCTCCCTGTGGCACCTTGCCATAGGGGCGCCACACTGGACATCAGTGGTCTGTGCGCCACGCTCACACACAGTAGTCGGTTGTTCCCTTGCTCAAGCGTGACAGTTAGATGCAGTAAAAAAAAGGCTAGTAAACACAGGGCTGTTCTTGAAAGTAGTCCCTAACCTACTATCTTTCAATCTAACTTTTAATGTAATTGCTATCTATCTTCAATGTAGAGCACACAGCAGCAGTGGCGGCATCTGAAACTGAGCTCCAACACTGATAAAATGGCGAGGAGGGAAAATGGGCGCTTCTTATAGGTCAAGGACATGTGACCAGGGGTGGACCTACCATGGTGCAGCTGGTTCAGCTGCACCAGGGCCCCGACCGGCTAGGAGGCCTATCAAGGCTCCAGTCCGTCTCCTTCCTGACAGGGCTCCAGACTGGAGGAGGGTGCAGGGGCCGGCGGCTGGCTGCGCAGCGCTGCAGGCAGCATCTGACACACTCCTCAGCCAGCGCCTGTGTCACAGTGACTGGTCACCATAACAACCAGACAGTACTGTGCACAGTGTGCTGGTGCTGGGAGAGTCGGCGCTGCAGTGTCACTTCCGGGTTCTTCCGTGGAGGCTGGAGAAGCTCTCCCTCACCCGGCCAGTGACAGTGAGCAAGCGCTGGCGGCTGGCGGGTGACAGAGCGGCTGAGGCTGCGGCCTGCGGCAAGATCGAGGAGAGGCGTGCGCTCATACATGGTGCCTGAGGGCCTGTCGTCTGAAAGTGACACTCCTGATGATCCTACCTGAGCTGAGGATCATTCGACTCTGATGCCTGGCCTGCCTGGTGGGGAGGGAATAAATAATTAAACAGCCAGTGACCAACATGATTTGGGGGCCTTTCTGGATGCAGCTGAGCTTCTCCCACAGGACCCCCCTTCCAAAGGGGGATCCTGGGGTCCCCAGGACTTTGATGTCTCAAGGAAGGGGGGGTTCCTGGGGCCCCAAGGACCCCCCCTTCAGAAGGGGGGCACTAGGTGGGAAACTCAGCTGCATCAAGGAAGGGGTCCCTTAGGACTCCTAGGGGCCCCCTCCTCTTCCTTAATGCAGCCGAGCTTCTCCCCCAGGACCCCCTAGTGCCCCTCCTAACTTGATGCAGCCAAGCTTCTCTCTCTGGAACCCCCTTCCAAAGGGGGGGGTCATGGGGGCCCCAGGACCCCCTTCCTTGATGCAGCCGATCTCCCTAAGCTTGGGGATAAGCTTGGATGCATCAAGGAAGGGGGTTCCTGGGGGAGAAGCTCGGCTGCATCAAGGAAGGGGGGCCCCTAGGACTCGTAGGGGCCCCCTCCTTCTTTAATGCAGCAGAGCTTCTCCCCCAGGACCCGCCCTAGGGCCCCCCCTTCCTTGATGCAGCTGAGCTTCTCCCCCAGCTAGGGGGATAAGCTTGGATGCATCAAGGAAGGGGGATCCTGGTCCTGGACCGGATGATGCCCGGATGCATGCATTGTGTGTGGGGCTTGCGATTCTGCCAGGTGCGGCAGATAAGGCACTTGCAGCTGCGAAAAAAAAACCGCTGCAAGCATGGGGCTTGCCTTATCCAGGCCACAAGTCGGCCGTTATGCGGCACCACCTGCTGGAGCGAACACAAACATCAGCTTGCCACTGATGTGAAAGGAGCCTAAGAGCTGTCTATTGACATGAAGAAGAGAATCACTGGCTTGAGAGGTTTGTGACAGACCTATGCAAGTGGTAGGTAGAACAGGTAGGTAGGTAACAACTATCTTCCTATTCGTTTTTAGGATCATATTAAAAAAATGAAACAACTTTACTATTTAGATTTGATAGTTGCGTTGTAAAAAAATATTGCAATCTATGTATTTACATTACTTTGTTGCCACTATGAGGGGCGGGAAGTGGGGCCCAAAAATTTCTTGCACCGGGGCCCACTACAATCTGGGTCCGCCCCTGCATGTGACAACCCCAGCCAATGACACAAGCCCTTGTTTGCAAAAAGTGCACGTTGCTCTATGCATGCTGATAGGCTGACAGACCGGACCACCCACAGTAAGTGCGGAAGGAAAAAAAAAAATGGAGATCTTCATTATTCGACCACAGACCTCTCCTCAGCCCACCCTCCCCCTCACTATTCCTAGATACTGAAACTCATAATAACGTTGAACAAAAACATTACTAAGAAAATTCAGTAACGCTTTTGGTCAACGAACCGTTTTCGAACATAACCTTGAATTACCGAATTTTTTGAAAATCGTTTGCATTCGTCAAACATAGCCCAAAATAGGTCAAATTTGAAATTGGCGAACATGTTCGATCGAACATCGCTCATCGATATTCTTCATATGCCAAGTAAACAGACTGAGTTTCAGTTGCCTTAGTTTATTGGGGGGGTGATATGAATTTGGCAGGTAAATAGTGTGAGCAGGGGCGGACCCAGACTGTAGTGGGCCCCGGTGCAAGAAATTTTTCGGGGCCCCCCCCCGCCCCTCATAGTGGCACAAAGTAATGTAAACATACAGCCCAGCACAGCCGCCGGGTAACATACAACTACAGCCCAGCACAGCCGCCAGGTAACATACACTACAGCCCAGCACAGCCGCCAGGTAACATAAACTACAGCCCAGCACAGCCGCCAGGTAACATACACTACAGCTCAGCACAGCCTCCAGGTAATATATGCAGACTAGCCCAGCATAGCCTCCAAGTAATATATGCAGCCCAGCATAGCCTCCAAGTAATATATACAGCCCAAAAACAGCCTCCAGTTAATATATACAGCCCAGCATAGCCTGGTATAACATATATAGCCCAAGACAGCTTCAAGGAGGATATATATATACTAGATGTGTGCCTGATGCTATCGCATCGGAGGGTGAGGATCGGTGCGGCGGCGGGATGCGGGGGGCGGCTAAGTGGACACAAACACACATCTACACACGTAGACACATACCTACACACCCCCCTTCCGGTCTCACCCATCATTGATGGAAGCTTGAACCGGGAATGAGGTGGTCAGCGCAGGATGGAGGGGGTTAATGGTGGAGGAGCATAGGGTCAGATGGGGGCTCCATGGTGGGTGTTGGAGCTCCCCCTGTGCTTGGCTGGGCTTCGGGGAGTGGTCCGGTGGCAGTGGCTGGTACTGGGCATGGCAGCTGCTGGCGGCGAGATGTGCCGCCCACCGCATGCCGCCCGCCATAACCAGCGTGGTAGCGACCAGGTATAGTACAGTGGCGGCTCTGCTAGCAATCCCCCCCTCCGCTTGCGGCGGCTCCAGTAGCACCCCCCTCCCCCGCTCCTTTGTCGTGGTGGCTCCACTAGCACCCCCCTCCCGGTTGTGGTGGCTCCACTAACACCTCCCAAACCCTCCACCCCCTCGGCTCAGGCGGCAGAGGGGCTTGATTCACCCCTGACCACACACACATCGAAGTATACATGCATATACAGTGTATATACACACACACATCCATGTGTACATGCATATACAGTATATACACACACATCCATGTGTACATGCATATACAGTATACACCGATATGAACACATTCATATGTACACAGATATACAGAATACAGTACATATACACACGCATCCATACCGTATATACACACACAGACACTCATATACAGTACACATACATAGAGGTAGGGAGATAAGTGACCTTATCAGTGGTGTTCTGCAGTCCGGTCACAGTTATCAGTCCAGTCCAGGACTCTGTGGTCGGGGTCGGTCGGTCGCTTTGTCTGCGGTATGATGGGATTTATGGCGGCTGTTTGAAATCCCTCAGATAGGGATCTTCCATGGACAGTGAAAGTTCAAACAGCAGCCATAAATGACCCGCAGCTACAAGACAGGATCCAGACCATCTCCCCACTGTGCAGAAACCTCGGGCCCCAGCGGCATATTGAGGCTCCGGATAAACACTTTCCCTCCAGCCTGACTGCACCTGTAATGGAGAGCTCTGCAGTAATACAGCCTCTTACCGGCCAGGATGAAGGAGCCCACACAGGAGGTGACGCCGGACAGGAAGATGCCAGGTACCAGCAGGCAGAGCAGGAACTGCATGGCCCCACCAGCAGTGCAGGATATAGAGCAGGAGGCGTTCAGCAGCTGGAGCCGCTGAGGAGTGGAGCTGACACACTCCTCCTCCAAGAAGCGGCTGCAGGGACAGAGCCGGAAGCTACACACCGGAAACACTACTTCCCCGACTGTGCCCGGCTGGCGGCCGCAGAGAGATTTAAAGAGGCCGCGGCCGCCAACAGGATGAGGCACCCGCGCACAGCAGGTGCGCAATGTGTTAAAATCCCCCCCCCGCGAGTCAATGTCATAATAAAGCTGCGGGCGGCGGCACTGTATTCTATCAGCCTCAAACCCCCCCACCCCCCCGGGCTCACTCGCATTGAATCCTGGAGATTCTCCTCCTGCGGCCACTACCACCCTCCTGAGTCCTGTCAGGGAGCGGAACGGACCCGCCGCTGGAGCCTTCAGGGGCCCCCTAGTGGCCGGCCCCTAGCTGGCCGGGGCCCTGGTGCAGCTGCACCATGGTAGTTCCGCCCCTGAGTGTGAGTCAGTACTGGGCACATCACTAGAGACCAGCACAGTGATAAACAATGCAATTAAACATGAATAACTGTGGCAAGGGTCATTGCACAATTCTATACAGAGGTAACATCTATCCTCCTAAGAACTGAACTGCCTAACCCCGCCCCCAGACCAGAATTTATATGAGTGGACATCCCCTTTGGACTCAAGTTTCAGAGCTCCCCCTTCTGGTCTGGAGTTGGGAAGTTGTTATGTGTGGTGGGCTTACCTGGTGTGGATACCTTCCCTTGCTTCCAATCATGGCATGGTCCCCCGAGGGAGGTAATGCCATCATTGCAATCGGACTCTGGGGTGCCACATTTACAAACACAGGCTTCGTATTGGTGATTTACTATTTTTGATCTGTGGTGCCAATGAAAAATAGATACATCTCCATGATTTATTTGGACACATGGAGAGCGCACAAAGGCTATGTGCTGATGTGGCTTTTTGGGTGGAGAAATTTCCTGCACCTAAAACGCTGCTAAACACACCACAAAATGCATGCTTTTTGGTGTCGTTTTAGGTGCAGTTTGTGGTCGAGCATTTTTTCACTATTGTCAGTGGATGGGAGGGCTACAAAATGCAGCAAACAATTCACACTCATTCTTTTGTCCTAACCACAAACTGCACCTAAACTGCAGGGGAAAAAAAGCAAAGTTTGCTTCAGAACTCTGAAGGTACCGTCACACAGGGACATATCGCCGGCGATGTTGCCGGCGATCGCGGGAGCGCGCATCCCTGACAACATCGCCGGTGAGATGTCAGACTGAGCAACTTACCGGCGATGTCGCCGGCTAGTTGCCGCGGCTATCGCTTGCTGGGTTGCCCTGCAACCCAGCGAGCGATAACTCGCAATGTTGTACATAGGCGGAATCGCCCGCAACATTGCTGGTTGCAGCGTTTCACAGGGCGATCAGGCATGATCGCCTGAGCAACATCGCCAGATTTCCCAACATTGTTGGGAAACCTGGCGATGTGACTCAGGCGATTCATCGCCTGATTATCGCCCTGTCACACGCGGCAATTCGCCGGCGATGTCGCCGCAACCTGGCCACGCCCCTCGGTTGCCGGCAACATCGCCGGCGATATGTCCCTGTGTGACGGGCCCTTGAAGGGAAATCTGGCGATGTTGCTCAGGCGATCATGCCTGATCGCCCTGTGAAACGCGGCATCCAGCAATGTTGCGGGCGATTCCGCCTATGTACAACATTGCGAGTTATCGCTCACTGGGTTGCTGGGCAACCCAGCAAGCGATAGCCGCGGCAACTAGCCGGCGACATCGCCGGTAAGTTGCTCCGTCTGACAGCTCACCAGCGATGTTGTCAGGGATGCACGCTCCCGCGATCCCCGGCAACATCGCCGGTGATATGTCCCTGTGTGACGGTACCTTGATAGACAGATACTTCAGAACTCTTCTAGACTTTGCTGGAGGAAAGATAGACAAGCATGGAACCACAGGCCTCCACACCCACCACCCAACCGAAACCCAACATAAATACAGACATCTAGGTCGGGTAAAGGTGGCCGTGAGGCTTTATTTAGGGTGACATATTTACAAATATTAAGCATAAATAATTATAATCATCCAAATATTAATGACATACATTAAACCATACAAATATCAGAATTTTATTACAAAATTATTTCCTCAATCAAAACATCACAACGACCAACGTAGTGATGGCCGTGCCCTCAGAAAAATAACAACCAAAGGGGTGGCAATGAGGGCGTCTTCTCTCTTCACCTGTCACACCACAGCTGTGCTGACAGGACTAGTTTGAGACCTCAGAGAAAAAAAAAGAGGGGGCTATATACCCCCTTTTTCACACATCTTCACAAACTAATCACGGCAGAATTCACCTTAGCGGTCAGGTAGCCAATCATGGCAAAGCCTGACCCTGTTGATAACACCCCAAAAGTTAGAGCCTGAGGAGACCTCAAGACCCACCAAGTGACAATACAAAACCACTCCTCATAACCTACCTATTATACACTAACTACAGTAACTGCTTTCTCTTAATCTATACAACCACCCTAACTAGCTACCACTAAGGATAAAACTAAATATAAAGAGGGGCAGAGGGGGAACTACAGTTCCATGCAGCCCCCTTGCTATGTCCTCTAGTGGCCCCCTATGGAACCGCAGGTCCCCTACATCCGCCACCCAACCGAAACCCAACATAAATAAATACAGACACCAAGGTTGACTAAAGAGAAGCGTGAGGCTTTTATTAGGGTTACATATTTATAAATATTAAGCATAAATTATAATCATCTTACATGGGAAAACATGCAACAAATATTAAATGACGTACATTAAACCATACAAATATCAGAATTTTATTACAAAATTATCCCCAAACTGCCCCACCAACTACGGTGAGGACCCCCCAAACACCCCAGCCATCTCGCGACTATGGACTGCAAATTAAATTAAATATATCTAATTCTGTGCCACTAAGAGGTACTTCACACACAACGATATCGCTAGTGATATCGCTGAAACGTCACAGATTTTGTGACGTAACAGCGATCTCGCTATGTGTGACATGTAGCAGTGACCAGGCCCCGCTGTGAGATCGCTGATCGTTACAAACCGTTCTGGACCATTTTTGGTCATCATGCTCCCGCTGGGCAGCATGCATAGCGGTGTTTGACAGGGACAACGACCAACTATCTCAATACTACGCCCGAGAGTGACAGGTTCCCAATGATTGCTGTATCGTTCCATATCATTGCTGCGTTGCTGGTGAGATCTGACTGTATGACATGTCACCAGCGACCACATAGCGACGTACCAGCGATCCCTACCAGGTTGTATCATTGTTATCGCTGGAGCATCGCTACATGTAACGGGGCCCTAAAGTGTATTCCATACCGGCGATATAAGCTAGAAAAGAAACCCTCCAAGTCCCAATGGTGAAATGAAAAACCCCCAATTACTGGCATGAATCTTTTGATGGTGTGGTTAATCCGCTTACGAATTGCTTCAACAAACAGCAGATTCTCAAACGCCACAGCAGGCGGGGAATGATATCTGAAAGAAGAAAAAAAAAAAAAATGGAATCTGGCAACATTGAGTTTACCACCTTCAAGTCAGTCCTGATGTGCCAGAGAAGTCCACAGTGCAAACCTTCCCGAAATCATTCCCTGCCAAATGCAGTATAATCAGGTCAGGGTGAAGCAATAACAATGGAGGCCTGTGAACAGTAAAACAATGCATCCCATGTCTTCCTGTGTTACCATACCAATAAACCGAAACCTTCGCAGGATCCAATGTCAAATTTGCTGTGTAAATTCCTGCCAAAGTCTTCTCCTCGGCCCAATAAACAAAAGAGTGGCGTATTATCCACATCGTTCTCACACCTGAAAAGCAAAAACAACAAATATTAGGCCAATAAATTGGGACAAATTCCACCTCCCTATTCTACTAATTTTACATCCCCGGACCCTCAGTCTAGCAGCCTCTAAACCTTTATGAAGGACCACGTTAAACTGGAAAATCGTCACAGGGCTACCATCAGCATAAATAAACAATAGGCTCTCAACTGGTAGTCTCACCACCAGCCAATTTGACATATTAAAATGAGATCACAGCAAGGAATCAGACACAGCAAAAGTCTCATGCATACTCCCCTGCTAAGCGGATCTGTTTTCGATCTGCGAAAAAAAACTGAGAAAACGGAATCTAAGCAACTCAGATCCTGAAAGCGTAACCCTAACTGCTCGTTGCGAATATGTGAAACTATTTTGCTCACCCGAAAAGCTCAAAAAAATGACAAAGAGAAGCAAGCTCTAAATAAACTCTAAAGCACACAACTTCCAAAATGGACCATAACTAAAGCAACGTATTCAGCGAAATGGCTCTACTATCATCAGGATGGAAATGCCTTCTCTTCATTCCTTTAAAAAAATTGCTTAACAGTAAAGAAAGACAGCAGCGAACTATTGCCTAAAAATTAGTGAAAAAAAATGAAACGCCCTATACAGTTTTGTGCATATGGGCGTGACTATAACCTCGTGTTACCCGAGTTTCCAAAAACTTCAAGCATAGGACAACATCAGCCACCTGACAATCCGCAAGATGTACAGAAGTGCTGCCAATCCAACAATGCGGCTTAAGCAGCCCATGTCACCTGTGATAGTTATTTTGGATTATATCCAAAGTTCACTAACGGAACTGCTCCAAGATGTGCCGTGGGCAAGGGTTCCTTCCAGATATGTGGCAGGAAATTTCTTTTTGATCTCGAGCCAGTTCTGTTGAAACAGAAAATCACCTAAAATATTGCATGACCCATACACAACTTGACATTTTATCCAAATATTGTGGGCAAACATAGCAATACAATCTGGTGTAATATTCTCACCATCCTTCTATCTATAGATGATAAAGTATTTAGGACTAGGGCTACCCCAGAACTCGCAGATTGCAAAAGAATCTGACGATCTGCCAAATCATGGTCCCATACCGTAACCGCAACCAAAAGTGCAAACATCCTCATGCAAGTATCCCCTACCCCAAGGCTCTGTTAGCCTAGCCATGAAGGCCACTGTTCTCGAATCGGGCCTAAGACCACCATACGGACCACGTCAATAAATAACAAGTCTGAAGAGGAAACAAAAGACGTCTGGAGGCAACAGCAACCGTTGAAGCCATCCAAAAACTGTACCCACGCCAAGAGATGAGATCTGCTCTCATATCTGCTGATGTCATCATAAAGGCGCCTACAATATGCCCAACCCATCGGCATGATGCATAGGGCAAAGTTTAAAGTACCCAGAAAGGCCTGAAATCCCTTGAGGGCAGTTTTCCGTGGAGATAAAACCTCCTCGATTTTGGTCTTACTCTTTTCAATTGTTTCAGCTGATAACCGGACTTCCATAGTGGTAAAGTCTATTACTATGCCCAAAAGCTCAAGGCATGTTCAGGGTTTAACAGTCTTTTCCAATGCCAAAGGTACCCCGAAAGCAGCCATAAGGCACTGAAAGTCCGACAGCTAGTTGGAACAATCAAATGAATCAGGAAATCCAAAAAACAAGAAATCATCCAAATAATAGAGGAGTACCCCTTTCCAAACAAATGACTCTGTAGCCCATTTAAAAAAAAAAAAAAAAAAAAAGTAGTGAAGGCTTCAAAGTAGTAGCAGAAAAGGGCAAAGCCCATGGGCAAAAATTTGTCAATCAAATACATTCCTTGAAAATGAAAGCCCAATGAGCTAAAATCGGAAGGATTGACTGGCAGCAAATGAAAAGTGGACTTTATATCCGCTTTCGGCAACAGACATCACTTGCTGAACTTCTGTAAAAAAGCTATAGCTTCATCAATAGAAGTGTATGAAGCTGACACAAGCAAGGATGAGACCTCATTCAGCAACGATCCCCTAGGGGAAAACAAATGATGGATTACCCTAAAGTAGCGGCTTTTTTTTTTTGTAGGGATCACCCCTAAAAAGGAGATTCTGAAATACAAAAAAGGGGATGTACAAAGGATCCTACAATGCGGCCCAACTATAATTCCTTAGGTAAATAAGCATACACTGCCTCTTAATGACAAAAAACGGATGATAGGCTTTCATGAACCCGACCACCCACCCATGAAAAACCAGGGATAAAGAACTTGTCCATGAAGCCAATCAGCAGCTGAGCTTTCACCTTGCCTGGAAACAGAGCGAGCCAACTGCACATTGCGCCCAGTTTCACCGAAGTCATTCCTTTTTGCTGTAGCGTCACAAGACTCTCCAGATGGCAGAGCAGTACCGTGTTTCTTGTAACATTTTGAAGCGGGGTGAGTTCTGATGCAAAATAAACACTTGTGCCAAAACTGGCACATATTAGGCCACTTGCAGGCGGACTCATTAAAGGCATATCAAATGCCTCTTAGATTGCTGGGTACTGGCCGATCTCTGTAAGAGCATTAAGCAAATCCACAGTCCGACGTCTTTCAGCCCCCAAGAAATATCGGGGCAAACCAACAACTCCTGCCAAAAGGACTACTTGTAGGTTAGTCAAGCTGATCCACCGAAGTTCCTACAGGCCTCTAAAATAATATTGAGATGTTGAAAGAGCCCGCTAAGGCTAGCTTCACACCATGGCAAGATCCAATCCGGGGCTGTCAAGGATGAACCTGACAGCCCTGGTCTGGATCAGCACACACAACCGGAGGCGAAATATGCCCTCCGGTACGGTGTGCAGCCGGACGCAGCTGCCACTGCTGATGATTCAGGACCGCGGCTCGCGGGGAGCTAGCCACGGTCCTGAAATAACAGTAGCATGCAGCCGCAGGTGTCCGGTTCCTGGATCTTCCCGGACCAGGGCAATCCGGCCCCATAGGCTCCCATCAG
Source organism: Allobates femoralis (assembly GCA_033576535.1). Taxonomy (NCBI): domain Eukaryota; kingdom Metazoa; phylum Chordata; class Amphibia; order Anura; family Aromobatidae; genus Allobates; species Allobates femoralis. The sequence goes on along the minus strand of JARQOC010000003.1, from coordinate 602,278,890 downwards.
TGGCGTAACTACCGGCATAGCAGCCGTAGCGGTCGCTTTGGGGCCCGGCGCTTGTGGGGGGCCCGGACCCAGCGCCGCTACGCAGCCGCTGCTATACCGGCAGCTGCGCCTGCGATACATACAGGGGCGGACTGGCCCGGTGGGCCCCGACACTTTGGGGCCACGCCCACTAAGTCCCCTTCCCATACCCCCCTGGGTGCTGTAGGGGGGGCCCGAACGGAAAGGGGGGCCCGGGGGGCCCATTGGTCCCCTGAGCGCCCCCACATGTCATACAAGGGGGCCCCTGACCGCTGCCCCCACACGCTATCCTCGGGGCCCCCTGACCGCTGCCTCCATTACTGCTGCGTCCCCCCGGCCGCTCTCCATTACCGGCGGGCATGCGTGCTGATCTGCCTGTCATGTGGGCTGTAGCCGGCGCCGCTCTATTTCCTGTATCGCCGGCTACAGCGTCACACTACATGACAGGCTGTGGCTGCGATCAGCGCGACTGCCTGCTGCAGGTAATGGAGAGCGGGGGGCCTGTATACCACCACCAGGGGCTCTGTATACTACCACCAGGGGCTCTGTATACTACCACCAGGGGCCTGTATATACCCACCAGGGGCTCTGTATACTACCACCAGGGGCCTGTATATACCCACCAGGGGCTCTGTATACTACCACCAGGGGCCTGTATATACCCACCAGGGGCTCTGTATACTACCACCAGGGGCTCTGTATACTACCACCAGGGGCCTGTATATACCCACCAGGGGCTCTGTATACTACCACCAGGGGCCTGTATATACCCGGGCTCTGTATACTACCACCAGGGGCTCTGTATACTACCACCAGGGGCCTGTATATACCCACCAGGGCTCTGTATACTACCACCAGGGGCCTGTATACCACCACCAGGGGCTCTGTATACTACCACCAGGGGCCTGTATATACCCACCAGGGGCTCTGTATACTACCACCAGGGGCCTGTATATACCCACCAGGGGCTCTGTATACTACCACCAGGGCTCTGTATACTACCACCAGGGGCCTGTATATACCCACCAGGGGCTCTGTATACTACCACCAGGGGCCTGTATATACCCACCAGGGGCTCTGTATACTACCACCAGGGGCCTGTATATACCCGGGCTCTGTATACTACCACCAGGGGCTCTGTATACTACCACCAGGGGCCTGTATATACCCACCAGGGGCTCTGTATACTACCACCAGGGCCTGTATACCACCACCAGGGCTCTGTATACTACCACCAGGGGCCTGTATATACCCACCAGGGGATCTGTATACTACCACCAGGGGCCTGTATATACCACCACCAGGGGCCTGTATATACCACCACCAGGGGCCCTGTATACCACCACCAGGGGCCCTGTATACCACCACCAGGGGCCCTGTAAACCACCACCAGGGGCCCGTATATACCACCACTGCGGAGGCTGCTGTAATACTGCTGGGGCCTGTATATACCACTGAGGAGGCTGCTGTATACCACTGGGGCTGCTGTAATACTGCTGGGGCCTGTATATACCACTGGAGAGGCTGCGGTATACCACTGGGGCTGCTGTATATACTGCTGGGGCCTGTAAGGGGATGTGTCTTTAAGGGGCGTGTCTTGGAGGGGGCGTGTCATTGGGGGGCGTGTCTTGGAGGGGGCCCCGTTCAAAAGTTTGCTATGGGGCCCTGCCAGTTCTAGTTAGGCCCCTGGCTCCCATGTTAGGGAGCGTCAGATTGCCCCGGATCCAGGATGATCCAGGAGAATCCGATTTGGGGAGATTTTTCTCCTCGGACACAAAAATGCTGCATGTTCTGTTTTTGTGTCCGGGAATAAAAATCCGATTCCTCCCGGATTCTCCTGGGCACATGAAAACCAGATGGCAGAGAGCTGCCATCCGGCTCCATCTGCCCCAATAGGATACTATGGAGCCAAAATCCGGTCCGGGGCTGTCCGGTTTACACCGGACAGCCCCGGATCGGATTGTGCCATGGTGTGAAGCCAGCCTAACATAGCCCAAGCGCCTTTTCTCCCAATACAGCAGAAAAAAAAAAGAAATCACAAACACCTGAACCCAGCTGGTTAATGATTTATAGCCCTTCTTCCTCTTTGTATCCGCATCAGGCTTCTCATCCTTAATATCGCTGTTACTCATAACACGCCGTTTAGTACTAGGAAACAGCGAGCAGATATCCACATATTCATGGTACAAAATCGTCTCTTTCACCTCCGCAGACAAGTGGAAGCCCAAAGTGGACACCTGGCACGTTAAAGCTCCTTTTAACAGGGAGTTTGACACCCCCAAGGCCCTATTACCCATGTCCCTATCATGGACCCTCCCACTCCAGGGCATATGGCCCACTAAAGCCTCGGCCACTGCCCTATGCACCACATGCTGTAACTTTGCAGGAGGCCACATAGGACACATACATTATGAGACATGGGTATCTCAACACTACTGCACCATGAAGGATCCTGCTGCTGCTGACAGGGTTCACGAGTGGCCAGCAATCACTAGGTACCCTCTGTAACGGGTCAGCATCTTGTCCGATGAAAGGGGGGAAACCCATACCAGGGCTGCTGAAGAGCCCCCCCACTGAACGAGTCCGTAATGTGAGGGCACAGGGTGAATCCCGTGGACCGAATGCCCTCATTGACTGGGGAAGTTATAAGGGGCCGCATGCCATGCTTTTGGCCTGGGGTCATCATGACTGTGGAATGTCTCTATGCCCCCAGTGGACTTACCGGGGGTCCCAATGTCTGAACTCAGCTCCAGAAGCGTGGCCTTCTTCCTCTGTGCACCGCCAGGCCTGCCAGAGGAGGGGTCACTTCTCTCCTGCAGCACTCCACTGCTACCCGGTAATTGAAAGGCACCCCTTGCTCCCCTACTTCTGAAGCCAGGAACTCCAGCACTCCGAATCATACGGACAGTGTCTCCTTGGCTCTCCTCTTCCTCGCTCGCTTCTCCGGCCCCACTCCTCTTTAGAATCCAGTACCGGGTGAGCTGGTGAAAGTGCTGCCACAGGGCCATTCTGAGAAAGCATGATGTCAGACCCAGCAGTAGTGGTTCCATGCAGCCCCCTTGCTATGTCCTCCTGTGAGCCCTCAGTTTTGTGACAAATGCAGCGCAAAAATGCAGCATTGGCACAGGGCCAAAAACCTGGACCTCTGAACAGCTCTTTAGGGCCTCGTCACACACAAGATATCTGTGCAGATATTGTTGGCAGATCTGTGGTTGCAGTGAAGTCATGGACACATTGTTCCATTTTGTGGCCATATACAAATGTAACAATGTGTCTATGATTTCACTGCAACCAGAGATCTGTGAACAATATCTGTGTGTGGACGTGGCCCTTAGAGTATAGGTGCATGTTCTATCCATGAGAACCACAGATAGAATTTGGATGTCAAACACATCTGAATGAGGCCATTGTTTGTTTACTGTACAGTATATTCCTTACTGTCTAGTACATGTATTTTGTATAGAAACCCTCCTCACGTACAGCACTTTGGAAATAATGGTGCCTTTAAAAATAAATTATAATTTAGCATTGTTTTTTAAAGCTGCATGTGTCCTTGTTCAGGCTTAAAAGAGACTGATGGTTTACAGAGCTGCAGGTGTCATGAAGATATAATATGGCAACATATGTGTAATGTGTGCCGCACAGATGGGCACAGGATGATGTAAGTGACGCCTGTACCATGGAGAGTTATCATTATCTGCATGTACTCTCCTGGGGGCTGAGGAGGCAGGTGGGGGACTTCATCCCTCCTCTCCCCTTGTGTTCCCTCCTCATTCTCACTGACGTGGCACACAAACATATACACATTCCTCCTCTACTTTGTGTGACTGATTTCTTTCCTCTCAGGCTAACAGCTGATTCCAAAATGTGGCTGCCACTGCTGCTCCTCGGCCTCATCCAGCCCTTGCTGGGCTACCAGATTGATTGGGACAAGTTAGAGAATCTAGCAAGGGCAAAAGTAGAGGTGGGTAATGTGTGGTCACATCTGTATGCCAGTTACAATGAGGAGAGCTGAAGGACTGCAGACATCATTTCATGTGCTAAATGCTTGTATCCGCTTTACAAACTCAGTCTAAAATCATTGGGATTAGAAGGAATTAATGCTGGAACCGATGCAGCCCTTTAACCCTTTATTACTAGAGATGTCTAACGCAACATCTGGTAGGGTCCACTGATCTCTAACATTTGTGTCTTTGCTCTACAGACATGTGGTGGATGACAGCTGAACAGACTTAAAGAGGTAAGAGAACACGTCATTACTTCCTTACCATTTATGACACTATAAAGCATTAATATTTATCTAACTGGTGACCTAGAGGGTACGTAGTGTGGCATAATGGCAGAGCACTATCCAGGCTGTTACATATGTAGAGATGCCATGATGGTTCTCAATCATCCAGTGCATATGGTGAATTTACACATGCAACAAATTCTGTTTTCAATGGAAAGTTTAGTAATCTTATGTATTCATGAAACATAGATCTAAAACCTCATTTGATGTTTGTTTGTCCCACGCGTGAAAAAAATGACTTTTTTGAACTACCAGGAGTGTTTTTTTTGTTTTTTTTTTGCAATTGACAAAACTAATAAACGACTCGGGCCACTCCTTCCTACCAGACAGTCCGTGAAAAATGGACAGCACTTGGGTGCAACAAAATAGATCACCAGTGTGCTGTCTGAGCTTTTCATGACGTATTGACTGTGCGACTATCCGTAACCAGAAAAAAAAAACGGAAATGTCAGTTTTAATTTTTGGAGGCACTTTGTACTCAGACCCCCCCCCCCCCCAAACTACTGGACACTAGACATGTGAATAGCCTATAATGGTATGTGATCTCTCCATAAAAAACAACAAAAACACGGACAGAACACGTATATGAGATGCGGATATCTGAATGAGACATACAGATATCGTTAACCAAAGCAATATTCCTGTTTTTGTGGACCAATATATAAAATATATCCTACAAATGGTTAACGTGGAGGTAACTACAGGTGAGCAGATAAGAACCATTCCACAGGTAGAGGAAAGCTCAGATTTTAACAGCTGTTTAAAGCAAACAATTGTGAATCTGAGGACATGTAAGGTATATGGATATATGACAGTATTAGGGTATAGGTATATGGTTATATACCAGTACTAGGGTCTAGGTATATGGTTGTATGCCAGCACCAGGGTGAATAGAACACTAATGTCAAGTGATGTACAAGACAAGTAATAATCAGGCGGCATCAAGAACATGACGCCTTCTTCCCGATACTACACAACTCAAGTATCACACAGATTACTTATGGGTATGTGCACATGTTGAGTATTTGGTTGCAGTAATTTCGGTTAGTATATCACTATATAGTGATAGTTAAGCTAAAAGTAAACAATGACGACCTCACTTGTCCTGTAAAGTTTGTTTAAGGATTATTTAGGAGACGTAATTTGATATTCAAGATCAGCAGCTAAAAAAAAGTGCGAAAAGGCTTTGTGTACACGACTTCTCAAACTCCGATGTACGGAATCCGCCAGATTTTTCAAGCACAACACTCTTCAGGAAACTGGTGGTTTTTTCCTCCAGCATCGTTGGTGTCTATCTTTGTTTCTCTGTTTTGTTCTGTAGCTCTCCATCTGTTTTTTTCCATTCAATTGAACAATGAAAAAAAATCACCAGCAGTTTAAGCAAATACAATGGCAAAATGTTCCAAAAGAGATTGTCACCTTCTGGGCATCGTTTGAGCTTTACCATTGACTTGTATTGTAAAGTACAGACCATCTTCATAGCGGATAACACCAAAAGAATGGAAATACCATTTCTTTTAAAGGGGATCAGTGAGCATTAAATGACTGTTTAAAGTACAGGTGCTGGCCTCATTGCATCATGTTGTAAACCAGGGTCTCAAACTCCAGGCCGCGAGGGCTGCATGCCATGCAGGTTTTCCAGATCATTTCACAGTTGGTAATCAAATTACCAACTGTCTAATGCTAAGGAAATCCTGACAACCTGCACTGTGTGCATCCCTTGAGACCTGGAGTTTGATACCCGTGGTGTGAACAAACATTTAAAGGGGTTGTCCACTACTAGGAAAACCACTTCTGAATCCACTTGTTTCCCCTTGTTAAAATAAAATTTTGTACTCACCTCCGATGCTGCGGTAATTGCATTACGCGAGCCCCATATCCAATCACCGCCGGCTTCCTTCTTCCTGCCTTCGACCCCAACAAAATCAACAGAAAGTGAGCGGCACCTGCAGCAAAGGTGGTGAGAAGGACGGCAGCAGTGATTGGACAAGGGTCTAATGTTACATCACAATGTAATGTGAGCCCCAAACTGCAATTGCAGACAGCGCAGGAACGGCATCACAGGAGGCACGTACGGGATCTATTTTTTTACAGGGGGAGACAATTGGATTCAGAAGGGGTTGACCTAGCAGTGGACAACCAATTAAGTGCACCTCACCAAACTGCTTGTTTTCTCTATATCTCCACCCTCCTTTGTCTCCATGAAACAGAGCTGTTAATCAATGAAGGGAGGAGGTTGGAGATAGAGGGAGAACAATCAGGTGGGAAGGTGTATTTATAGGATTAGCCCTGCTATGATGCAGGAGTGCATGTACTGGGTTTGAACAGTCATTCTGTGGTGACAGTCCATTCAACTACATGGCATTGTTAGAAGCCTGAAGTGGTTACAAGACTTTCAAAAGCCTAAAGTTAGGCTGGCTTCACACTTGCAGATGCATCTGCAGCGTTTTGCAGATGCATCTGCAAGTATCAGCATGCAGACCACGGCCGCGGTCTGAAAGCTGTCATTCATTCCTGTATGTGAAGCGTCCGCAGGCGGATGCCTGCTTACAGATCACACTCTCCCGCCCGCACCATGGACGCGAGATGTCGCGTCCATGGTGCGGGCGGGAGTGTGTGATCTGTAAGCAGGCATCCGCCTGCGGACGCTTCACATACAGGAATGAATGAGAGCTTTCAGACCGCGGTGCGCCCTATTATAAACATAGGGGCCACGGTCTGCATGCTGATACTTGCAGATGCATCTGCAAAACGCTGCAGATGCATCTGCAAGTGTGAAGGCAGCCTTAAGCACAGAAAATTATTTTTACATAGAAATATATTTGTTTTTTCTTTTGAGAGTTTTCTGAGCGTTTTTGAGATGTCTTGTGCACAGTCTTCCAGTTTCTGATGAGTTTTTGGTTAGGTTCCGACATGTTTTTTGCTGCTGCAAAAGTGAAACAAAACCTTACGGGTTTGTAGTAAGTCCTGATTTCTTGGCAGGAGATTTGCTGTGTTTTTGCCATAGAACTTTGCAAAGATGCAGAAAACAATTGACATGGTCATTCTTTCCAAAACGCAGCAAAACCTGTGCTGCTGCAAGGAAATTATACCAATGTGTGCAGTCAGCTTTACCTGAATCACATTGGTTTTATGCTAATCTAAAGCTGTGTTTTTGATTCCAGCAAAACCTAGGTAAAAACAAAGCACAAAAACACAAAAATGCAGTTTGTGAACATAGCCTACAGTGGATTTCCTACAGAAATGAACAAAACGTTTTGAAAGCTGTTTTTAAACTTGACATAAGAAAAACAATTGTATGAAAAGGGCAAGGAAGTAGTTTAAAAAGAAAAGCTTAATTCCCTTAATACTAAAATCTTAAATATTTATTCAATACTATTAATATTAAAGCATAAATTAAGAAAGGTGTCATAGGAGGAAAGGTACTTATCTCAGCTACTGTAGATCTCATTCAATTATCCTATCAATATGGATTTACATGCCAGATGATGTAACCTCAAATTGCGTTACGCAGAATAAAAAAAAATCATATTTAGTATCGCTTTATTCAGAAATATCTGATCAAAGTATAAAATAAATCAGATTGGTAAAGAGCGTAACACGAAATAAAATTAAAAAAAACCAAGCCCCCATATGACAATGGGGATGGAAAATTAAATGAGTTATGGCTCTTAGAAGAAGGGGAGGGAAAAACAAAAGTGCAAAAACTGAAAATCACAAGGCCCTGAAGGGGTTAAGGAGGGTATTGTCAACATGTGTGTGAACATAGCATTAAGCACAATGTACACAGACTGCCTGGCAGCTCTAAAAGACCATTAATTGGTAAACCTTTACCTATCAGTTGTTTGATAACTTAATTACACAAGCAGACCTAACTTGAAGGGTATATTTGAGATTTAAAAAATTGTGGCTAAGCACGAACAGGCAGGTAGTTGGTACTACTGTACATTTGATTAGATTGCTATTTTAGGCTGTGTGCTCACAATCAGGAATTGCAGCGCTCTGGACACATATTGCCGCTGCATCCAAAACGCTGCATTGTACAGCGCCAACATAGTGAAGTAATCCCATCTTCACTATGCTTCTCCCCTCTGCAGCGTTATTTCAGCTGCGGTGCTGGTTGCCAGACTCCTGCATCACCATAGCATGTTAATTTAATGCTACGGAGTTGGAAGCGATCACCATCGGGTGAATACAGGGAGAAACCGCCCTGCACCCATCGCAGATCGTTAGCACAGGGTCGCTGTGGTATTCCCGCGTGCACCCATGGGTTCCTGCAGGTCCAGAGACACTGCGTCCAAGGCACAGTGCATCCAAATCATGTGCACACAGCCTTACCCTGCATAAACCGAGAACATATGTAGAGTAGTACAGTAATGTCATTTTTGGGTGTGATTGTCAGGTTTCCTAGTATTACTTCTGTTGGTCAAACATGTAAAATGTGTACATGACTTTAAAAATAAATAACACTCACCCCATTACCAACTGGTAACACTTGTAGAAAATATACAAGGTGGGCCATTTACATGGATACACCCAAACAAAATGGGAATAGTTGGCGACATCAACTTCCTGTTTGTGGCACATTAGTTTTCCCCTCCCATATACTAATATGCCACAAACAGGAAGTTGATAACACCTGTAACTGTTGAAAACACACAAGCTGAACAATTTGTTGATTTTGAGCAGTTTAAAGCTTAGTTTGGCTAAAATAAGCAGAGCAGAGCTTCATCCAGGAGTTTTTCAATCCTCTCTTCATAAAAATAGTATGAGCAAAGTGGACATGTTAATGGGTGAGTTACGCGATTCCAAAGTGAGCCGTATAAAATATATTATAACTGAGCTATGGTAGGAGGAAGGTGCATTTACAGATTTCACATTGAAGCCTATGAACTTCAAGCTAAAGGGGTTGTTTAAGACTTGAACATTGATGACCTGAAATTTGAAAATAAGTTTTTCATCCCAGCTGCCTTAATGGATTGTCCACTAATCGGACAACCCCCTTCTCAAACACCAGGTTTTCAGGGTCAGAAGGCCATATTACACAGATGCTGGTCACATTGTAAAGCATGGAGTGGCCAGAGGCTCCACTGACTCAAGCATGAAAGCTTAATGAATTACTGTGCATATGTCATGGTCTGTTGTGGGGAGCCTCCAGCCACTCCATACTTCACCATGTGAGCAGTGCCTGTGTTATATAGCCATGTGTCCTGGATCTAAAGGTACCGTCACACGGTTCCACATCGCCGGCAACTCCCGGGAGCGTGCACGTTTTTGGCCGCTCTCCAACATCGCTGCTGAGCTGTCAGACGAGGAGATATCGCTGGCAACTCATCAGCAATGTTGCTAGCAACTATCGCTGCCAGGGTTAAACTCAACACTGGCAGCAATCCTTAACATGGGAGTCTATGGGTGAAGGTGCCGGCAACATCGCTGTTGCCACGTCAGACCGAGTGATGCAGGCAGATCGCCTGAGCAACATCGCCAGGTTTCAGGACATTGTCCTGAAACCTGGCAATGTTGCTGAAGCAACAATTGCCGTTGAAATCACCCTGTTATACAGGGCAACTCTCCGGTGATGTTGCCGCAACTTGGCCACACCCCTCAGTTGTCGGCGATGTGGCCGAGATGTTGCCCTGTGTAACGGGGCCTTAAGTCATTCCAGCGTTGTTGGCACTCGCATGACATCGTTATGTCACACTATCCCTGCAGGCACTCCGCGACCATTTCAATGTTCTCTTCATCTGACATCCAGAAGAAGTGACATAGCAGCCGCAGCTCTCACTTTACCCTGATGTCAGTTATGCCTGAAGGAGAGGACAGTGAAGCAGCCACCAATTGGTTGCAGGGATAGTGTGACATAACGATGTCCTTTGAGCGGAAACAGTGATTGAGAAGGAGTTGTCAGAGTAGTTAAAGCGAACCTGTCACCCCCTCCAGGCATCTAAAGATAACATAGCCACCTTCTGCAGCACTAAGGCTGCATTCTGAGAAGGTGTCTATAGCATTTATGCTCCCTTGATTCACTGAAATAAAGACTTTTATAAAATCTGTTTCAAACCAGTTCCAAGACCGGGAGGCGGGTTTACAAGTGTCTGTCTCCCTCCTCTGTGGTGTCAGTCATCCCTCTGTGCACCGCCTCCAGGGCCATCTCCCTGCATTACAGAGCTTTGTCAGCTCTGCTACAACATAGAGCTGCTGTTATAGGAGACCCCACAGTAGTAAATCTAGCAGGAGGATACTGCCTGCTACGTAGCAGCCCTTGAGCTGAGCAGGTTTCACTTTCAGTTTCTTGTATCCAGCAGCATTGCTCCGTCCTCAGCCCCTGATCTAAAGCACAAACTCAACTCTGCTGCACTGCTGACAGCTCAGCTCAAGGCTGCTATGTAGCAGGCAGTGCTTTGCCTGCTCATCCTCCTGCAAGATTTACTACTGTGGGGTCTCCTATGACAGCAGCTCTATGTTGTAGCAGAGCTGACAAAGCTCTGTAATGCAGGGAGATGGCCCTGGAGGCGATGCACAGAGAGCAGAGAGGGATGACTGACAACACAGAGGAGGGAGACAGACACTTGTAAACCCGCCTCCCGGTCTTGGGTCTGGTTTGAAGCAGATTTTATATACCGTATATACTCGCGTATAAGCCGAGTTTTTCAGCCCAAAAATTGGGCTGAAAAGTACCCCCCTCGGCTTATACGCGAGTCAGTGCTGTATACCGATGTATACATCGGTACATACCGGTGTATACATCGGTATACAGCAGCCCCCGTAATCCAGGGCCCCCCAGCCTCTCTCCGGTCACCTGGAAAGGAAACTATACTTATCAGTGTCCGCTGTCCGCGCCCGCTCGCATCTGCCGACATCGCGATCCTCCATCTTCATGCGGCGTCTTCCTGTTTCTGTGCTCGTCGCAGCAATGACGTCATTCCTTGCGACGCGCACAGGAAACAGGAAGACGCCGCATGAAGATGGAGGATCGCGATGTCGGCAGATGCGAGCGGGCGCGGACAGCGGACACTGATAAGTATAGTTTCCTTTCCAGGTGACCGGAGAGAGGCTGGGGGGGCCCTGGATTACGGGGGCTGCTGTATACTACCGCGGGGGCTGCAATATACTACCACTGGGGCTGTATACACTGCTGGGGCTGCCTGTATACTGCTGGGGCTTCCTGTATACTGCTGGGGCTTCCTGTATACTGCTGGGGCTGCCTGTATACTGCTGGGGCTGCCTGTATACTGCTGGGGCTGCCTGTATACTGCTGGGGCTGCCTGTATACTGCTGGGGCTGCCTGTATACTGCTGGGGCTGCCTGTATACTGCTGGGGCTTCCTGTATACTGCTGGGGCTTCCTGTATACTGCTGGGGCTTCCTGTATACTGCTGGGGCTGCCTGTATACTGCTGGGGCTACCTGTATACTGCTGGGGCTGCCTGTATACTGCTGGGGCTGCCTGTATACTGCTGGGGCTTCCTGTATACTGCTGGGGCTTCCTGTATACTGCTGGGGCTGCCTGTATACTGCTGGGGCTTCCTGTATACTGCTGGGGCTGCCTGTATACTGCTGGGGCTTCCTGTATACTGCTGGGGCTGCCTGTATACTGCTGGGGCTCCTATATACTACCACTGGGGCTGCTGGGGCTCCTATATACTACCACTGGGGCTGCTGGGGCTCCTATATACTACCACTGGGGCTGCTGGGGCTCCTATGTACTACCACTGGGGGGGCCTGTATACCACACTGCTGGGGGCTATATACCTGTGCTGAGGTCCACCCTCGGCTTATACACGAGTCAATAGGTTTTTCCAGATTTTTGGGGCAAAAGTAGGGGGGTCGGCTTATACACGGGTCGGCTTATACACGAGTATATACGGTAAGTCTTTATTTCAGTGAATCAAGGGAGGATAAATGCTATAGACACCTTGTCAGAATGCAGCCTTAGTGCTGCAGAAGGTGGCTATGTTATCTTTAGATGCCTGGAGGGGGTGACAGGTTCGCTTTAAAAGACTATTTAAACTTATTAAAGATTTAATGTTGATACTGAAAGGGAATCTTTCACCAGGTTTTTGCTATTTAAGCTGAGCGCAGGATGACAGACACACCTTAATTCCAGCGAAATGTCACTTACTTGGTAGTTGAAATCACTGTTTTATTAGTAGATCAGAGCCATTTAGTCCTCCTTATTAATGAGCTCTATATAACCCCATCCCACCACTAATTAGCAGCTTTCTGATCAGACTGTTGCCTAAGCTGCCAATCAGTGCTGTGTGTGGTGGTATACAGAGCTCAGCATTCAGAGTACAGCTAGATCTGCAGTAGATTACAGTGAGTTTATAAAAAATGTCAGCAAATCAGCCTGGTAAGTTATATAGTGCTGGAATCAGGATCTCTGCCCCTACATTATGTTTCTCTCAGACGCTTTAATGGTGTCAGGTAGAATCCTGTTGCTTCAGGTTGCACTGGACACCATTAAAATGAATGGGCAAAAACTGGATCCTGAAAGGATCATGTTTTTGCTGAAAAACCTGATCAGGTCAGATTTAAAGAAAAAAAAAAACGGTAGTGTGAAACCAGTGTAAGTAGGTTCGCCATGTTCAGGTCTCATTATTTGCAATGTAGTTTACTACAACCCAACACTCCATATAAACAGCCATGATTATAGACAATAGGACACCCTTTTCCTTCAGAGGCCATATTCCTATATATTTATACTTTTTTTCTTCCCTCCCTCTCTCTCTCTCCACTGATTAGTGAAGGTTAGACTTTTCTATAAATAAAATTACAGCATCTTATACCCCTAGTGTGATGGGAGCAGAGCTTTACACCTTGCCTTTACTGGGTTCATGTAAATTATAGGTATTGGTTTTAGGTAATAATTTACAAGCAAGACTGCAGGGAAAACTGTGTACAGAAGCAGATGCAAATTAATGTAAGAGGTGGAGGATAAAGTCAGGAGAGTATTTTTGCTGCGTAATAGATTGTGACTACTGCTACAGTGTTCTTCTTCATAAATCTACAGATTGTACACTAATCGATTAAAGATATAAAAGGACAGTTATCAAGCTACACTTTCCGAGAACAGATTCTGCTCTAATTCAGCTGCAGTAACGTTCCATTAAATGGACGTTCATAAATGCCAAACACTATAAAATATTCAGGATTTCCTTTATTTCACATCAGTTACTTGAAAGAAAGAGGAATAGAAGTTACAAAATGTAAGGTACAAGTGTAAAACTAAATTATATATTGCATAACATTAATAAAAGAAATGTGAAGCAAACAGATTTTCTATATATGTGATGTTGAAATGGTTACATAAAGCATTATAGAGAACCGGTCATCACAATTTATCATGGTAAAGGCATGGCTATAATGGGGCTGTTATACAGATTCCATAGATAATTTTACTGAAGAAATCTGCATCCTGGTTCTTCGATGTTATAACTATTGGGGCAGCACTGTGGGTAGGGTCTTTAGCTTTGTCTGGGCCCATTTGCTTCCCTCTGGTGTCTGTGTATGCCTCTTTTTATAAAGTTTGCACTGACTCACAAGGATGGTGCTGGCGCAAACTTTAAAAAGGGAGGCACATACAGCCACCAAAGGCAAGAGAAGGGGTTAGGGCAGACCAGAAGACCCTACCCACAGTCCCACATCAAAGTCCCGCCCCTATGCACCAAAAGATTATTACATCCAAACTTCAAAGTTGGATTAAAGAACAGCCAGCGTGTAGAGTTCTATATGAAAGTTATCTATTGAATGTGTATCACAGCGTCATAATGGTCATGCCTTTACTTTAAGGGCCGCTTTACACGTCACGATATCGCAATGCAACATCAACAAAAAGTCATGTGGTGTGGCCGTTGCAGTTGATATGGTTCGTGCGTTGTGTCTTGTAAATGGACAATGCGATGGGAAAAAAAATCGTAAATACGATATTGCAAGAAGAATGTGCAAGCCCTTCAACCGTACGATATTGTATATGCGATGTGGCATGATCGTTCTGTATGACAGCGAAACTACGATTTGGAGCGCAACTTCCCCTATTCACTACAATGTTAAATGCTCGTTCCCTGGGTTGCGTACAACATCGTAGTTGCGTTGCCTGGCGATATCTCCCTGTGTGACATCTACTATGCGCGCTCCCGTGAAATTGTATACAATATCGGAACGATATCGCGACATATAAAGTAGCCCTAACATGCAAAAATGTGACGACAGATTCCTTTTAATCCAGGGCAACCTCTTACAATGCACAATAAAATTCCAATTATTAAAATAAATCATTCATCAGGTTAGTGCTACCCCATCTGAGAACATGATGCAAGCACAGAAACCATGATTCCAATTACAAATCCGCCCCACTGCATGAATCCACCTTAGGGCTCAGATACACTCTGCTACTTACATTCGAGTTTGACGGACGAGACTTGGAACAGGCTGGAGCAGTGACCCTGAACGGTCTCTCCCTCTGCATCTGTTTCTATGGCGCACTTTAAGACTAGGTAATCTAGGAGTCCATTTATACGGATCAACCTGTGAAACTAAACATCTGATTGATAAATATTTAGCGAACAGCCGTCATTAAACCTGTCTACAGAGTCAGTGATGGGCGGTGAATGATCTGTAACCAATCATTCATGTGCACATAGGCATCCATTGTTATTGGCAGGGCGAGTCCCGCTAAGCTTAAAAATCATTTGAAGTCATCAGAAATTAATGTTTTGTTTTTTTTTCAAAATTTCATATTTTCCATTTGTGTATCCAATATGACAACCATGAAATAGTGATAAGTGATCACAGCAATTATTCTAACTTTTCATTACAGGTGAAGGCCTTTGTCACAGAAGACATCCCTCTTTAGTATCCTTTGTAAAAAAAATAAGCTTGATTATTGTATGTGTTTTCTTGTATGTAAGCAGTGGTTTGGAGCTGCAGTCTCTGGGGTCCTGATAACTTTCCTTAGGCGGCCGTCACACGCTACGATATCTTGAAAGATGTCGCTTGAACGCGCCTGATTAAACATCGCGTGAACGATGTCTCTGCGTGTGACGGCAAGATACGACGAGCGAGAAGTGTTCAAATCGCAAGATCGAGATCTGAGCTCCGGACCTCACATCTTGCGATGAACGATTTAACGATCTGCTTCATCGTGGTGTATGACACCACGATGAACGATCTCCCAGCGGCAGAGCCTATGCTGGGAGATGGTAACTATGGTACATGTCGGGTTACTAAGCGATGCGCGGCGCCTAGTAACCCGATGTGTACCATAGTTACCAGTGATCTCGCTGGTCCACATCGCTGGCGAGTCTGTTTGTGTGACATCTCACCAGCGATGTGAGCGATATTGTAAGCGATCGCGCGTGCACGTGATCGCTTACAATATCGCTAGCGAGATCGTAGCGTGTGATGGCCGCCTTAGTTAGATATTAAGCAAGATGATATCTTATTCCCATAGAATGGTAGAGTTGGAAGGGACCTCCCAAGTAATCTGATCCAACCCCCTGTTCAAAGCCGGATTCACTAAATCATCCCAGACAGATTGTCAGTCTCCTCCTAGCCTATAGAGCAGTGTCAAAAGTCGTAAAAAGAAAAAAAAAATAAGCATAACAAGTCGTGTGTCACTTCTAAAAAATTCATAATTTTGTGATATTTGTAGCTCTAATATCAAAAGATTACATTTTTTTTATATATAGTATGTTCTGGTATTTATTAAAGCAAAAACAAAATTCTTTACCTTCCCTTATTGACTTTATTGTCGCTGAATTTCATTAGCAAAATCTTCAATCAATAATACCGTACTTGTCGGTCCATATCTCTTGAAAGGGTTGGCTACTGCTTCTACTACTCCCTTTAGTTAATGATGCTTTTTTATTATTTTTTTGGGTTCTCCATTAGGGGGTCCATGACAGGAGATACATAGTAAGTAAGCCCTGCAGGCAATTAGGGGTTAACTGTAGTCTCAGGTGAGATGATCCATTCCCCCAGAATTGCTGAGCAGTGATGTGTTTTGGGGTACAGTGGCAGCACGGTGAGGGCGTAATGGGGTGTTCTCTTTCCTCAATATTGCTGGGTGGTAACCAGGGCCGGCGTCAGCACCTGGCGTACCCGTGCAAGTGCTGGGGCCCAGGCATGACTGAGGGACCCACCGCCGCCCGCAACGCACCGCCGTGTGGTTATTTTTCTTACCGACGCAGACTTTCATTCATTCAAAAGCCGTCCGCCAGCCCCCGCGGAGAATCTCCGCATGCATTCACATTAATATGCACCCCGGGCAGCCAATCAGCGGCAGAGATCTCTTCCTCCCGGCCACAGCTGATCTCCCGCCGGTGTCAGCGCGGGAGATTTGAGCAAACAGCTGATCTGACAGCTGTTTAAATCTCCCACGCCGACACCGAATAGGGTGATATCAGCGCGGGAGATATGAAACAGCTGATCGCTGCTTCAAATCTCCCGTGGCGACATCACCTATTCGGTGTCAGCGCGGAAGATTTAAACAGCTGTCAGATCAGCTGTTTCTCCCGCTGACACCGGCGGGAGAGCAGCGGCGACTAGCTGATCTCCCGGTGGCCACTGGGAGATATATTTCAATGAGATCCGCAGTGTTCTCCTGCGGATCCATTGACTTCTATGCATGGTTTGTGCGCTTGCTGATAAACCAAGCGCCCGCAACCGCACAAAAAATGCAACAGGGCTGCGTCCAGAGTGTGCTTGGAGGGTACACAAATTGTGCGCATCCGTGCGCAAACGCAACTGAACGCAGCCAAACGCGTTCCCATGTTAAACATAGGAACGCATGTGCGCAAGCGTTTGGCTGCGTTCGGTGCGCGGCGTTTGCAAGCGCCAGTGTGAAACCACCCTCACATAGCCTCTTTTCAACCGAACTGTGGTCTCCTTATGTCAAATTCTGTGAATGTCCTATGCTCATCACATTAACTAGCGTCCATTTAAAACCTTGACACTTCTTACCCAGCCACAACCTTGAGATGAAGCACATACCTGGTGCAGATCCTGAACTAGTTCTACTTTCCTTCAGATATGAAGAAATAGATGTAAGTGATATGTGCTTGAAATATGTACAAATATTTATATTGAAAGATGCTTCCATCTGACCTTGGTTCATTGGAACCACAGTTACATCTCCTCAGGCTTCTAGATTCCTCAAACTGCTTCTAATGAACAGTGGAAGAGCCAGGTGTTACTCCTATAATATAGGTGCAAATTTGCAGAGATAATCCATCCATCTCACAGGTGTGGCATATCAGCATGACTTTCACAGCTACGCCTTAGGCAGGCCACTCTAAGGGTACCGTTACACGTCGCGATATCGCAATGCAACATCGACAAAGTCACGTGGTACGGTTGTTGCAGTTGATATCGTTCGTGTGTTGTGTCGTGTAAATGGGCAATGCGACTCGAGAAAAATAAAAATAAAAATCGCAGATACGATATTACAAGAAGATGGTGCAAGCTCTTCAACCGGATATTACAAGAAGATGGTGCAAGCTCTTCAACCGTACAATATTGCATATGCGATCTGGCATGATCGTGCTGTGTGACGGCGCAACTACGATCTTGTTTGCAACTTCCCTATTCTCTACAATGTTAGTGCTCGGTCCCTGGGTTGCTCATACCTAGCGCACAAAAGTTGCGTACAACATCCTAGTAGCGTTGCCTGCCGATATCTCCCTGTATAACATCTACTACCGTGTTTCCCCGAAACTAAGATCCCCCACGAAAGTAAGGCAGGGTAGGGGGAACGGGGGGGGTCTGTTAATATAAGGCCCCCCCCCCCGAAAGTAAGGCCGCCGGCGGGGGGGGGGGCTGCTGGGGAATATAAGGCCAGTACCTGTCCCCCTGTGTGTCCAGGCTCCTCCAGTGTCCTTGCAGCTGCAGCCGCGCTGGTGCAGATAGGGTTAATCACAGCCGAACATGCTGTGTGCCCAGCCTTAAGTCACAGCAGCCCGGCTCCAGCTCTGATTGGCTCCTAGGAAGCAGTGGGCGCGGCCAGATGACGTCGTGGGCTCGTCATCTAGCCGCGCCCACTGGTTCCTGGGAGCCAATCAGAGCTCGAGCTGGGCTGTTGTGATGTCAGGCTGGGCAGAATTCAGCAAGGGCACACAGCATGTTAGGCTGTGATTAACCCTATCTGCACCAGCGCGGCTGCAGCTGCAAGGACACTGGAGGAGCCTGGACAGCAAGGAGCCACACTGAAGGCCAGGGAGCTGGTAAGAAGCAGTGTGTATGTGTGTGTTTGTAAGTGTATGTTTGTGTATGTGTGTTTGTAAGTAAGTGTATGTGTGTGTTTGTAAGTGTATGTTTGTGTGTAAATGTATGTGTATGTGTGTGTAAGTGTATGTTTGTGTGTATGTGTGTTTGTGTGTGTATATTTGTAAGTGTGTGCGTGTGTGTATGTGTATGTGTTCGTAAGTGTATGGGTGGGTGGGTGGGTGTGTGTGGATGGGAGGCTGGAGTGGCTGGGGCTGCCAATATAAGACCCCCCCCCATCCCCCCGAAAGTAAGACAGGGGGCCACTTTTGGCCCCCAAAAAAATATGAGACAGGGTCTTACTTTCGGGGAAACACGGTATGCGATCTTGGACAAATGCCAAAGCGTGCGCGCTCCCGTGAAATTGTATGCAATATAGGAACGATACTGCGACGTGTAACGGTACCCTCATTGGATGTGCTCACTATCAGAACCTGCAGGTGCCAGTAGCCACCCTGTACTCATTATCTGTTGTGGGTGCAGGGCAGCTTTTTTTCTGCATTCACCCGCTGGAGATGGCTTCCGACTCCTCAGCAATAAATATGCTGCGGAGATGCGGACGTCTGGCAACCTGCACCGAAACTGAAAAAACACTGCAGTACGGAGAAGCACAGCGAACATAGGATTTTTTAAATCTCCTCCACTATGCTTGAACTGTACCACGCAGCGTTTTAGATGTAGCTGAAAGACGCTGTGCCCAAAATGCTGCAGGTATGGATCGCGAGTATGCACCCTAAAATGTGCAGTTTTATCACACAGCACAATGCTACAGATATCAAGTTTTGAGAGAGCGTGCAATTGTCCCTTTCAGATAAGACTGTTCCTTTGTACCTTTACACAGCCATATCACAGTATACTCTATACAATAGGTGTACCTGTAATTGTACTGACCCGAAGTATCAAGTTTCAACTTTCAAGGTCATTTTCACCGCACAATAAACTCCCATAAAAACAAGCTCATATCTAGGTCAGTGGAAGAATAAAAAGTTATGGTTATTTTAAGAGGAGAAAATGAAAATGCAAAAACAAAAATTGTTGCTGGAAGTGGTTAATGTAAATTAAAAAGTAGGAGGAGCATTTTCAGGCTTGACTACTACTTACTTTAAGTGAATTTCTAAGGTTATATTTCAGTATCTAGTAAATTAACATATGTCCTTGTCTCTTTCTTGAATTTTCACACACACTTTAATTATAGCATAAAAATTAATTGCTGTTTAACTCTTTTGCAACTTGTCTGCTTAAAGTAAACCTGTCACCAGTTTTTTTTTTGTATGTAAGCTGAGGCCCCCACTAAGCAGCCCTTATATACAGCATTCTAGAATGAGATATATGGTATATAGCAAAGTCCCCAGACCGATCTGTAAGACATAAAAAATAGCTTTTATTATAGTCACCTAAGGGGCGGTCTGGTCCAATGGGCATCACTGGTCTTGATCCGACGCCTCCTCTCTTCTGGTGAACTCTGTCCTCCTCCTCTGCTTCGTGTGGATGATGCATCCTACGCCATCCACTCCATTGCGATCCTGCGCACGTGTACTCCGATCTACTCTCAGCAAGGCAAGGAGAGAAGTATTGTAATGCGCAGGTGCAGTACGCTGGCGTTCAGCAGGGCAGAGAGAAGTACGCATGTGCAGGAGTGCTATGGAGGCCAGTGTGTGGATGACGTAGGACACATCATCCACAAGAAGTACGACGGCAGTGTCCTACGTCATCCACACACTGGCCTCCATAGCACTCCTGCACATGCGTACTTCTCTCTGCCCTGCTGAACGCCAGCGTACTGCACCTGCGCATTACAATACTTCGATCTACTCTCAGCAACGCAAGTAGAGGAGTACGTATGCGCAGGATCGCAATGGAGTGGATGGCGTAGGATGCATCATCCACACGAAGCAGAGAAGGACAGCGTTCACAAGAAGAAAGGAGGTGCCGGATCAAGCCCAGTGATGCCCATTGGACCGGACCGCCCCTCAAGTGAGTCTAATAAATATTTTTTTATATTTTGTAGATTGGCCTGGGAATTTATATACAGAATACTAGAATGCAATATATAAAACCTTACTGGTGGCGACCACCACAGCTTAGATATGAAAAAACTGGTGACTGGTTCACTTTCAACACACATTTTTGGGCCTTTCTTAATTAAAAATGCAGTCTTAAAGCAGAATTTCATGTACATCTATAAAGTGATATTGTACGAGTATAACTCGCTAATATACGAGCCATGTATGCAGCATTAGAGGAGGTCATCAGTCGGAGGGGGTACAGCCTCTGCTCTTCATACAAAGAGTGGCGACTGAACCCCCATCAGCATTGATTGAAACTGGAACACTGCTGGGTGGGATAAAGAGGATTTCCTTCCAGCAGCAGGGATTAATGAGCAGGTTTTGGGCAGGCTCAGAATGCCATTAACCTGCAGATCAACCTAATACCTGCAGGTTAATAGCATTTTTTTCCACATGACAGATTCCATTTAAATCAATTTGTCAATGATGCAGAATATTAACGAGACAAGTGAATTTGAATATTAAGGGTTAACAGCGTGCCCTTCGCATGATCTGCAGATGTGTCATATTGCAAACCTCTTTGGTGAATTTTTCCAGTTCAAGTCCCATGAGTGGAATTTAATTTCAGCCATAATTATTCTTGCACAAGCAAAATTATATCTGTTTGTATGTAAATTGCCACCCTTGGCTATATGTTTCCATTCAGTGCTTTTGTATCACATGTTCAACCTAAATTAATTCTAAGGCCACAAACACTGCAGTATGTATCATCTATTACAGAGAATTGGACTTAGCAACATGAGAAGAAAGGAAATTAACCAGCTACTGAAAGATCTGGGATTTTACAAGAAGGAAAGCCCAGAATCCCCCGTCCCCCAAGAATTCCAAACTGCACCAGCAAGACAGAAGACACTGGATGATGCCGAAGAGAAAGCTGCGGGGGATACCAAGGAGGAGTTGTAGTAGATTCACAGAATAGTCATTTGCTTTATGTCTGTTAAGAAAACACATTGGAATATAAATGCTACACAAACACTAGTAATTATAGAAGAGCACAAGACTAAACTACTGCACTTACTAAAACAACCCAACTAGTTGTCTCAAGACACCAGATATGGCCCCATTTATTAATGTCCAAGATACGGCAATAGTCATTTGGCATAGAATGGGTTTGACTTGCCAGTCTGGTCCGAAAATCATAAAAAACACAATATAAATCAGGCAATGTATTGCAGATCTTTACATTGCGTAGACAACATGTTTGGGTTGCTGAATGTACTAGAGTCTACAAGGGCTGTGTTCTTATTAGCCTTTAGAATAGATGAGATTTCAGGTGGGGCATAGTCACAAGGATGCAGCAAGGTGGAAGGGAATCAGTAATGAAGGATCTGATTATTTAAGGTTTTTGATAAAATTGCTCTCTGAAGTCATCTGATCATCTTTGTCATCTTGGACATGAATGAAGTTCTCAGCTATAAAGTTTCCTGGTTGGGAGCAGATGTAAACCGTCCTGATGATGTTTAGTGATTGGAGTTTTACCTTACACCTCCGGAGAGTATGACTTTCATAATAAAAAGATTAAAATGCGTGATTTGTTTTAGGTTTGTTATTTTGTGCATAAAGTTTGACATTAACCCAATAATCCATCATTTCAAATCTAGCATGGTGATCAGAACATAAAACATACTTCAAGACTTAAAGGGGTTCTCCCACAAAGTACATTTTAGTCAATAGATATTAAAATATTAAATTCCACAATTGGATGTGTTTACAAAAAACAATGTTCCTGTGCTGAGAATCTTATATATGTGTCCCTGCTATATACTGTAATGGCTGTGTGACTGTACAGGGACATGATCTGATCATACCACATCTCCTGTGCTGAGATAATCTTATATATGTGTCCCTGCTATATACTGTAATGGCCATGTGACTGTACAGGGACATGGTCTGATCATACCACATCTCCTGTGCTGAGATAATCTTATATATGTGTCCCTGCTATGTACTGTGTAATGGATGTGTCTGATCGTACAGGGACATGGTCTGATCATACCACATCTTCATAGCATAGTATCTTTTTTTATACTGCATTTGCATTTAATATTTTTACTGCAGTGTACTGTTGTTTTTTGTCGCATTTAGCTTTTGTTTCCAATATATTGGCGGTGTGAACATGTTCATACAGACTTGTTCGCTGTGTGCAGGACTCAACAGTTTTTAATTAACATGTCCCTGTACAGTTAGACACATCCATTACACAGTACATAGCAGGGACACATATATAAGATTCTCAGCACAGGAGATGTGGTATGATCAGACCATGTCCCTGTACAGTCAGACACATCCATTACACAGTACATAGCAGGGACACATATATAAGATTATCTCAGTATAGGAGATGTGGTATGATCAGACTATGTCCCTGTACAGTCAGACACATCCATTACACAGAACATAGCAGGGACACATATATAACATTATCTCAGCACAGGAGATGTGGTATGATCAGACACATTCATTACACAGTACATAGAAGGGACACATTTCTAAGATTATCTCAGCACAGGAACAGTTTTTTTATTTAAAAGACATCCAATTGTGGAAATTAGTATTCAATATGTATTGATTAAAATATACATTGTATGTGTGCCAACTATTAATTGAAAATGGTGTACGGAACATCCTCAATAATCCAATAGAAAAAAATACAGTTTTCCCAACGACCAATAGATCTACCAATGCCTCCTTCACCCCAGTCCTACTTTAGACAAATTCCATTTATGGGTACAATAAATTAACATAACAGCTTTCAATTCCAACTGCCAACCTCAATGTAGAGCGAAATAAAGAGTCTGGATAGCACATTAATTAATATAAATTTATTAAAATGACAGCACACGCTGGTGTATAAAAAGAATGGTACACAAAAGCTGTGTATGAGGAGTGATCAAAGCTTTCTGGTCACAACAAGCAGATTTTTTTGTTCAACCCGTTTAGACAAAGAAAACAATAAAAATTTGTATCGTTCATTTAGTTAATATGAAGTCACACAAATCTACAAGCATTGGATATGCGGCTGTCTGCACATGCTTGTGTGTTGTAGGGTTTCTGAAGTATAAAATGTACAGATATAAATGTACAGACACATACTGTTTGCTGGAAGAAGAACCCGGAAGTATACTTACCAACGATGAATAAAGAAGATGAGAAGATTGAAAAGGTTATCACAGTCATGATAACTGAGGATTGTAGTGTTCCTAAATAGACTGACAGCAGCTGGTATAGTCGAGGTGCCAAGAACATCTCAATGGTAATGTCTGTATAAACGGACCTGGCACTACCCTGCTGAATATGGCTGTAGAGCAGCAAGGTTCAGCAATGTACATGTATCCTTGGAATATTCTATTATACC